>FR990047.1:21788384-24199217 GCA_905404095.1 Glaucopsyche alexis | reverse complement strand
TAGTTTTGGTTGCTTCCTAACGTTGAATAAAATCTTATAAATAATTTTATTTATTTAGTTTTTGTTCTGTTATTAATTTTGGTAAAACATTTCTGTAATGAAAAATGCAGTATAGTCTTAAACATTCTAAAGGCATCGAAAGCGTCTTCTGAAAGAAGAATGTTGTTTGATGGTTGTATTGTTGACATACCAACAGATATTGGCGGACATCCGGATGGATGGACAGATAGACTTTGGTTTCTATAAGTTTAACACAGAAAACTCTTAAGTTTCACACAGCTAAACAAGCAACACATTGATAAAATTGAAATGTTAAATAAAGTAATATTATTTTGTTTTTAAATTTATTTTTTGTCGTCGTCCTGTGGAAGAAACTTGTCGAATTGCTATCGCATCGTCACGACACAGAACGTAACAGTGTGGATATTTCTATTACGCGGCCTCCCGGTTTTAGAACAATCTTTCACTTCCTCTTGGAGTGCTAAAAACAAAGAAAAAATCGTTTGTTTAGTCGTCATTACAGTAGTCACCTACATAGTAGGTGTAGATGTAGTTGTAGGTGTAGTAACCTATTCTTAGAACTACTAGAGTACCTACAACTACACCTAATACCTAGTAGTTGAAGGAAGTCGGTGTAGGTAGTAGTTAGTGGTAGTAGGTGTAGATATAGTTGTAGATGTAGGTGTAGTTGTTTGTATTTATTAATTTTGACCCGCTAATAGTTCAGACAGAACAAGTCTGTCGGTATCAGACTGTTCTAATATAAGTATAAGTAAATTCCTTCCGATCGACAGCACCAAATTATATAAATATATTATTTTATTATCTGACCAAATTTTGTGTAGAAAAAGGTACAAGTATAGGTTAGGTTGTAGTAGTAGGTAGTGGGTATATGTTGGTGTAGATAGTACGTGTAGTTTTAAGTGTTGATATATGTAGTATGTGCAGATTTAGGAAGTAGGTGTAGGTGTAGATGTAGTCGTAGGTGCAGCTATCTACCCCTAGTATTACTAGAGTACCTACAACTTCTCTTACTACCTAGTAGGGGTAGGTTGTAGGTGTAGGTGCAGTTGTAGGCGTAGTTGTAAATGTAGTTGTTGGTAGTTATTTATTTATCCCACTTCATAGTTAAGACAGAACAACGTCTGTCGGAATCAGAAAGTTCAAATATAAGTAAAAGTAAATACCTTCCAATTGACATCACCAGATTATAGGTAAAGGTAAATAATTTGTTTATAATTCTTGATTGTTATCTGGATAAGGTTTGTGTAGAGAAAGTTACAAGTATGAGTGTTAACCTACAGGTTGTAAAGTTAGGTAGTGGGTCCATCGAGCCGTTTAAGCTGTAAGACATGCCAAAAACATACATACATATACCCACATACAAATCACATACCTACACACATACGCTCAAAAAGTATAACACTAAAGGGCCATAGTGACTATCCAGCCTGCAAGCTCAAGGCCGCGGATATGAAGGCAAATTTTTTAAATGATTGACAATATTGACACTAATGACGGCTATTAGTACCGGTGCTGGATTTGCTGGAAGCGCCGTGAGTATGGCCCTTTAGTGAGTGTCCGATAATAATAAATTATATAAAAACTTACCACCACAATTGATACTTTTTATAACTAGACTGTGTCATCGAGTAATTATGTCATGTATTAAAGGTCACGACTATTGCTATTCTAAAATACAAAAAGTGATGTTATTTACATACCTTCTCATGTAGTTCTCTTTTCCTGTTCTTTTTTTAGTTATTGATAGTGATTTCTTCTTCGTTTAATTTATTTTATTGCCCATTTTAAACTTACCAACTTTCTAAAGGACGCTGAAAAACCTAGCACAGGTCCGACGCTGGCAGGCGCCATCGACTGACTATCGGACAGGCGAGGTTCAAGGTAGGTCCTAATACGCTGGACAATTTTAAAGCATTTTGGAATAACCATCAATTTATGAAATATATGACCCTATAGGATTTAATAAATTACTAAGTTATATTGAGTACTTCAAGATAAATCATTACATGTAAGAATTATCTTGTAAAAATAGTATTTTCCTATGAAGATATAGGATTAAGACTTTTATTTTGGGCTGTTTTCGGGAACTTATTTAATCGAGTGAAAAACATCTAATCGCGTAACAATGTAGTAAGTTATCTAGGCAATATCGTTAGTTAAATTGACTATTTTTTTAAAGGGTTTTCCTTATTTGTAAATACATAAACCATTATATAAAGTAAAACGGTTTCGCTCGCTTGCGCCTCGGTGAACCGCCTTAACTTTATTCACCAATCACCACGCAATGAGATACAAGTTTCATATTATGACATCAGTCAAACACTGCACATGCGCTGTGCAGCAGCTTCTTTGTTTGCTACATAATATTAAATGATCTGATGACTGATCGAGTGAACTGTTGGTTCTTGGTGGAAATTCATATACACATTTCCACAACGTGGAAAAGTGTATAAAAAGTTGTGTGTTATTATAATAATAATATAATTTGAGTAAATAATCGAGCATTGCATTCATAAAATAATTAAAGAACTGATGATCTTCAAACGGCTGATCAGGTTATGGTTACCTTACCATGTTCTTTAAAATATATCATTGAAGTAACACGGTACCTAATTTCGAAACGATCGGACATAAGGAGGTTAGTCAGATCCCCTCATCAATTAGAAAATAGCTGATAATCTTCAAACGGCTGAACAGATTTTCATCAAACAGCTAAGAACACTCCCGACTAATTCACCTTTCAAACAAAAAAAAATCGGTTCATCCGTTCGGGAGCTACGATGCCACAGACACACACACACACACACACACACACTTTGTTGAAATGCTACAAAAGTTTACTTTTCTTCTCGGCTTATTTCATAAATACCTTGGCCTTTTATATAATTAATATAATGAATAACAAACTGCCGTCTGTTTTTTTTACACTTTTTCGTGCAAGTTATTGGAACGCGTAGAAGATTGTTAATCGAATACCTACATTAATGAGGAAAATGCATTTCGGTGTATGCAAAATTATGGCGCATTTACGAACGAAGCATGTAGATTGTAGATAATAAAAATAAAATGCCAAAAAACTGAAATAAATTAGTAAATTTTAAAACCGCTTGCATTTAGTTTTTGTGTAACCGTTTAATACCTAATTATTATCGCAAAAACTGAAGTAAAATTTTTTGTATCATAAGTTTTTACTGTAATAATCAGATAATATAATGCATTATAGTTAGAAGTAAACTATTTTGATTTGTACAAAAAAAGGTTAAGTCGTTTTGTAGTTAAATGAAAGTTATAGACGAAACTGAGCCCTCCTATTCACAGGCTGTCGCTAGGCGAAATGATAAGGACAGCATGTGACTTAAGCGTCACTTAATTTAACTATCCTTTCAGTATTCGGCCGTTAGCACTACGTTTCTCGGATGTTAGCACTACGTTCCTCGGATGTTAGCACTACGTTTCTCGGATGTTAGCACTACGTTCCTCGGATGTTAGCACTACGTTTCTCGGATGTTAGCACTACGTTCCTCGGATGTAAGCACTACGTTTCTCGGATGTTAGCACTACGTTTCCGTGGCGCATATACACTCGTAGCACTACGTTTTCCGCACACGAAGTTCCAAAAAAATACCTGAAAATTTCAAACCCCTTAAAAAGTAATGAACCAAAAAAAAAAACAGTTTAGTTAATTTGTTGGTTCCAAACTGTTGCAATTTCTATAATGAGTTAAAACAAAAAACAATTTATAGACGGTATTGGGATTCATATTGTTTGTATATAAAACAAAAAGAATTTAGAACAAACACGATATTTTAAACCAAACTAGAAGAATTAAGGTTAAAAAAGTAGATATTATAAGACTTTGAAACTTCCGTAAGGCTGACGAAAAATTGCATCAGAAGAGACCTCCAAATAACATTGTAAATATCAAGATTTTTGTCCGGAAAATTATTTAAAATCATCAATCACTATAATGAAATAAGGTTTTAAACTTTTATCTCCTATTTTACCTCCTTGAGGGTTGAATTTTAAAAATTCTTCTTTAGTGGATGCCGACGTCATATGAGAAATACGTGTGCAAATTTCAAATTTCTAGTCGTAAGGGTTTGGCCTTTGCGTTTATACTCAAACTTATTCATTGAATCAGCTGCGACTTTAGATAGAACATAATAGGTGTATATAAATATATATTGTGGCGGACCAATCAGCGCACAGTCCTGAATCGCACTATCGAAGTTTCTGAGCTCGGAAAGTATATATACGACAGCTGAAATGATTACAAGTGGGCTTCGGCCTGACCGAGCATAGCACTTCGCTCGGTCGGAGATCTCCCTTTGGGGCCTGTCACTATATTCCCACAATATTATTAATCTGTTCTGTGAAATGATAATAAGTTAGTTGTAATGTTGCATTAATAAAAATAATTTACGATATTAATTCACAAGTACTTACTTGTAAATAATATAATATTAGGTATATTATATTATTATTTTATTTTATTATTCAAATGAAAGATATAATAAAAAAGTAATTATTATTCTTATTAAATATAATAATATTCACTAAACTAGACGTTAAAATATTCAGAAAAATGAAACAACAAAAATTCTTTATTGCTAGTAAAAACGAAAATGATGTCAACCGGAAAATTCCTACAGCCCTCATTTAATATAATACGAGTATATATCTATGGCTACAGCTTAATTAAATGACGACTACAAATTAGAAAATAATAATAATAACCACAAAATCCTTCGCAAAAAATAACTTCGCAAAAATTTAAACTCGCGTCAAGACACGTGATCAGTGTGCTTAGTGCGAGTTTTTATCACTACTCGACGTGAAAAAGTAAACTACAATTTGTATGGTATCGAAACAACGCCCCTAGTGGCAAAAATAGGAAACATAATTAGCGAGTGTGAGTTTTGTGGATTTTAACTAATCGAACGTCGTCTCACACTCACTTTCGAATTATTGTTTGCCGATTGTCACACTTACTGTTCCATGAATGTTATTATAGTATCAAACTGAGAAAAACTTGTTTTCATCATTTTTAAGTTTAAATACAATTTATTATAAACGAAATGTAAAACTGTGTAAAATGCTTTGCAAATAAAATTCAAAATTTCGGCGACTTATGTCAGTGCCACAAACAATAACACACGATATAACCCGTCACAATCTTGATGACAGCAACTTCTTAACAAAATAATGCAGTGAAAATGACATTCAATTTGGTCGGTTAATCTCACAGTGAAGTCGTGCTACCAATATAACAAAAATAATAAAGCATACTCTCGGTGAGGATACGCGTTCGATTAGTTAGATTGGATAATGACTCGTACTCGCATGCTTTTTATTTTCGATTCGATTTGCGCTAACTCGATTTACAAGACAGCAGTGGCGAAGGGTTCCTATAACTCCATTCCTATCGGCTTCCCTTGTCACTTATCTTTTGCAAACCTTCATAGAAATCCCTACCTATTATACAGGTTCCGGCTTCCCTATGAAGGAGAAGCAGCCTTCGCCACTGCAAGATAGTAAAGTAATCGAAAAAAATTGTGGGACTCGCACTCAGCACACTGATCGAAAATTCTTAAGGCCACGTAGACCAAGCGAAATAGGCATTTAACGCTTCCAAGAGTTGCCCGCAATTGCCGCAAAGCGAGCCGCGCGCCTACGTCGCCGGCGTGAACTTACATGAACCCAAAGTGTTACAGTGTAGACGTGTCGGCAGTAGGTCATCTTATTTTATTATTTGTATTGAAAAAGATAATAAAATCCATAGATAACTGTTTTAATGCAACACATAGCACACATAATTTGAATAGATATTATAGGTAGGTACCTACCTAAGTAAAAAATGATTAAATTATATTCAATTATTTTGACAGTTTCTATGCAGTGTGTTCTGTTACAAGTATAAAAACACGCTGTGTTCGATGTGTGCATGGAGACGAGTACCTATCGTTAGCTCGTGTGGTCACTAAAGTACGTGTCGTTTCGTGAGATAATAATACTGTATCAGGTAGGTGCTGACGATTTGATGGTAACTACTTAGGCAGGCACTTGCAAAAAATGTATTCCTACTGCCGAGTCCGCACGTTTGCCACTTGCCGCAAAATCCAAACCTCCACAAACGTTTGACTTTTTGAAAATCCAGATTTCCGAATTTTTTCTCCCAAAAATCCGGATTATCCGGATAATTCAGATTTTTTCATTTTTTTTAAATTTGTTGCATATTTTATAAAACTTTAATGTTTATTTTACTACTATGTTTTAGCAAAACTTACACTCATTAGTAAAAAAAAGAGTTACTTTTTTATAATTTAATTTAAATAAATTCTGATTTTAAGTTGTAAGTATTAGAATTACAATCTGAATAAATAAAAACATAATGAGATTATATCAAAATTATATACTTAATTATATTATATTTTTTTATTTTTAGAATTATTTTTGATTACGTTTCAAATCCTACAATGTTCAGTTTTAAAGTTAGTATTTTATTTTAAATAAGGTATGTATATATTGTTATTTACTAATGTTCCAGCAGAAAGAATTATAAAAAATTGGAATAGCCTGTGATCTTTTTAACGCTTTTTTTACATATTCACCACTACCGTTTTCGTAAAGTTCCATTTCTATGTGAAAGTACTAACGTAGGAAAATTAATACAGTTTAATAAAACGTAGGAAACTGAAAATCCTTTAAATCGAGATCCGGGGAGTGAAGACAAATCATTTGAAGCATGGGGCTGAACAAATAATTTTGTATGGACGAAATTGGACCACTTTTGAGTTATTGAAAGTAAAAATCACCCACCTGTTTAGGTAATAATTGAACACGTAAATGGTGTTTTTAATTCCCTCGGTAACTAACAGAAGTACAATAAGCAATTCTAAGCACAATTTAAAACCTATAACTGTTGTAAGATCTTTATTTTAACATTTTACTTACAAATAAACAGTAACATCTTACTCTTCATTGCACTTTGAAGTTTCCGCTATAAGATGAAAACTACATTACTTAAAAAAATAACAGTGGTTTACACAAATCGTTGGTGCTATTTTTGACACCTATATCTTATCTTTAAAATATTATCTATAAATAATTATTTCTACGCAAAAACAGGAGCGTTGATTTTCATTTAGTTTTGCTACTGACTCGTTCGGCAAAACTCTCTCTAATCTTAAACCAACCAGTCAGGTATTATCGACTCCAAAACTTCTTCCTGATATCATAGAGATAATATTTAGGTATTTGGACTTAGATATTCATTATTTAGAAGATAATTAAATATAGTTAAACCACTACATTTCTTTTTAAGCTGTCATATTAATTTGGCATTCTATGATTGTAGAAATTAAAATTGCAATAATATGTTTCGACTTTCGTTAGTAAGAATTCAATAAATATAAAAATACAAAGCTTTAATTGGGTTTGGATTTGCATATTATACTTCTTACTACTTGTGCAATTGTAACTGAAACCATATTCAGTGTTTTTATAAATTGGATCACCTATTAATGAACTGTACTACTACTGAAAAAATATAAAATTGTAAGTATCTTAGAAACAGTCCATACATATACATATATAGCGGCCATAATATTTTAACAGATCTTCATCCCTCGCATTTCCATTTAATGGATTGACTATGTTCTACCAAATAACTTGAATAAATGGAAAAATGTGTCAACAATTTCAACAGGACAACAAATAATATCAAATTATCCAAAGGCATGTATTTAAACTCACGACAAAACATATTTATTTCTTATGTTTACGCGAATATTGTTCATTGTTTTAAACACTTACGGATTTTGTCGCGTTACGTAAACGTAACCGTAAAACGTAAACCGTGACAAAATCCGTAAGTGTTTAAAACAATCACGACAAAACAATTAAATTTTGGATGTGAAAATACCGAATATTGAATACTAAATTACCATGTTGGCTAAAGAATGTAAGGAATAAAAAATTACAAATCTGGTGACTAAATAATACCACTGAATATTCCAAACTGGCAGATTGATATTATATTAGCCAACAAATAACCATCTTGGCGACAATTTGTGAGTACACATTTAATTTAAGAATAGGTACATATATTTTCCGTAATGTAGGTAACTCAAAAAGCATACAAGCAGCAAAACCAGCGCACATAAAAAAAAACAAAGGAGCGTACAAAATTCCCAATTTTTAATTTTCCTCGACTTGGTGTAGATATTGGGTAGATTCATTTTGAAATTTAAAAATAACGTTTATTCATTTTTCGCAAAATTAACATAGGTGTCGTTACCAAGTTTTTGGGGGTGCTGGATACGAAAATGACATTCATTTTGAAATTCCAATATGGCGGACATACTTAATTTTATAAAAATAATATGGTTGTCCCTTTGTTGGTTTCTGGGGGTGCTGATTACAAAAAAGTCATCCATTTTAAATTTCCTTAGTAACCCCGCAACCTCAAATTTTCTTCATGATGGGAGAAAAAGAAATTCGAAAATCCTGAATATTCCAACATTTCTATAGCTTTATGCATCCCGGCCCCGGTATCTCAATGTAGAGCATTTATATTTTTTTAATAAAATAGATTCTATCTCGGAAACGGTGCATCCTAATGAAAAATAATGAAAATTTCCTCCCCCTTAGAAACTCCGCAACATCATATTTTCTTCATGATGGAAGAAAAAAAATCTGAAAATCCTAAATTTTCCAAATTTTCTATAGCGTTTTACACCGTTCGTGTCTCAAAGTAGAGCATTATCGTATTTTTTTTCTATAATGGCTGTTGGAATGTAAAACAAAACGTACCATAGTTAAGAACACACCTGTAAATGTCAACCTGACATTTGACGTAAGTTGTCATTGTCTCACTCTTCCTCTTTGTCTGCGCCATTTCGCCTTGCCGGTCGTGCTTAATAAAATTTATCTGAATCTCTGCAATCCTCGTTTAATTTGACCCTAACCCATCAGGTTATGGGCCCAGGGTGTCTATCCCTGTCGTGAGCAATAAATTTTTCAATAAGCACAAGTAGTTCGCGATTTGTAAAAATTGTGCGTATGCACATAACCTCGCGATGGCTACCGGCGACAAAACGAACTTTCCTATTGAGAAACTACGTGGAGTTCAAGACTATCATAATTGGAAGTTCGCAATGAAGATGATTTTGGTGCATGAAGACCTTTGGGAGTGCATAGAACCTACCGAAAAGGATGCGAAACCTGATCCAAGGCAAGACATGAAAGCACTGGCAAAAATATGCTTATCCGTCCATTCTTCGGCATATCCTCATGTGCGCAATGCAACTGGAGCAAGGGCTGCTTGGAACAATCTCAAGACTGCATATGAAGACAGTCTCTTCGCTACGAGACTTGAGGGTGACATGGACACATATTTATCCACAGTTACTGAGTTAGCTCAACAACTTAGCGACATAGGCTCTCCGTTGGACGACGACTTTGTAGCTGTAATAATATTAAGCGGACTACCACAGGAGTATGATCCACTGATAATGGCTTTGGAGAACAACAACACAACATTATCGAGTGAAGTTGTTAAAGCCAAACTACTACAAGAGTACCAACGTCGTGATGACAAGGAAACTGTGAGCGCTCTCGTTGTTAAAAGGGCAATGAAGTGTTTCAAGTGCAAGAAGCCGGGACATGTCATGAAGAATTGTCCACAGAAGTACAAGAAAAACAAGGATGGGACGTCTAATGAGAAGAATGACCAATCCAAGCCCAAAGTACTGATTTCAGCACTTTCAACAAATTTAAGAAGTGATGTTTGGTATGTGGACTCGGGGGCGACAAACCATATGTGTAATAATCGGTCGGTTATGCGTGACTTTACTTCCAAGAAGGTGTTAAAAGTGTGTGTAGCAAATGGCAATGAACTGTTGACTGCGGGCCACGGTAATGTGACAATTACATTAAAAGACTGTGAGAGAACAATAACAAATGTATATTATGTTCCTAAGTTATCACATAATCTGTTATCAGTTAGTGAATTAACTCGTAAAGGTTACAAGGTAACATTTGATAGGAAAATGTGTAAAATATATGATTGTAATGAGATTTTAGCCACCGCTACATTAATTAATGGTGTCTATCAGCTGGATACAATAGGGTTTGCACTAAGTTGTAGTTCACAGTCTATAAATGAGTCAGATATGAAACCTCAGTGCTCGACTAAGGTGCCGGGTGATAATGGGGAATGTTTGTTTGATTCAGGACAGGTCACTGGCAGTCAATCTGCGGATACACAGGAGCTGTGGCATCGACGTCTGGCGCACTTAAATTCAAGAAGTATGCATTTAATGAAATCAGGTATGGTCATTGGAGTTAATTATAATAATTCTGTTTATGAACCATGTGAAACTTGTGTTAAGGGGAAGCAGACAAAATTACCTTTTCCTAAGAAATCACAAAGTAGGTCAAAGGAGATTTTAGGTCTGGTGCATACTGATCTGTGTGGCCCGATGCCAGTTGTATCTTATGGTGGATGCAGGTATTTTTTGTTATTCACAGATGATTTTACTAGAAAATCATTTGTTTATTTTCTGAAATCCAAAAATGAAGTGTATGAGTGTTTTATTAAATTCAAGGCCCTCGTAGAGACACAATCAGGGATGAAAATAAAGATTTTAAGAAGTGACAATGGTCTTGAATATGTGAATAACAAATTGCAGGTTTATCTGGAACAGCATGGAATAGTTCACCAGAAGACTGTCCCATATTCACCGGCTCAGAATGGAGTCAGTGAACGTGCCAACCGGACGATTGTTGAAAAGGCACGCTGTATGCTACAAGATGCTGGTCTGGAAAAGCGCTTCTGGGCTGAGGCAGTGCAGACAGCGGTCTACATCAAAAACCGGACACCGACTAAAGCAGTCATGGGTGTCACTCCTGAAGAAAAGTTTACAGGAAAGAAGGTAAATGTCAGCCATTTTAAAATATTTGGATGCCGGGCATATGCTTTGAGTTCAAAGAGAAAGAAACTAGATCCTAAAAGTAAACTGTACACTTTTGTAGGATACTGCGAAGCGACTAAGGGCTATAGACTTGTAGACCTGAATAAGCCTAGGGAAATATTGATAGCCCGTGATGTTATTTTCTTTGAAAATAAATTTAACACAAATGATACATCTGAGATAAAAACTTTAACGTCACATGATGATAATTTTGACTTACTTTCACCCACTGTATCGGCAGAAACTACTGGTGGTGGTGGAGATCAGTCAACTAGCAAACTTTACTCTGAGCCAGAGTCATTCGATGACAACCAGCCTCAAACTGGTTCTGATTATATAAGTCTATCTGATGACGAATATAATAATAGACCTGTCAAACCAAAGCAGAGAAGGCAAGAGATTATTCAATCGAATGACGCTGACTTAGATGAGTCGTTTATAGAAAGTACAGATGATGTGCTGGATGAAACTTACATTCCAGGGAGTTCATGCTGCGACTCAGAAAACAACTCAAGCTTCTTCAGTCAATCGGATGCCGATGAGTATGCTGGTATGGCAGCAATGGCAGACTACGGGAACGTGGATGAGCCTGTGACGGTGAAGGAGGCTTTAAACGGTGAAGATGCTAACATGTGGCGTGATGCAATGACAGATGAGTATCAATCTTTTTATAAAAACAAATGTTGGACTTTAACAGAATTAAAGAAAGGCCAGAAACCTGTAAAATGTAAATGGGTTTTTAAAGTAAAACGAGGCTTAAATGGGAAGATATTGAAATATAAAGCTCGTTTGGTTGCAAAAGGCTTCACTCAGAAGTATGGAATAGATTACCAGGAAACCTTTGCACCAGTAGTGAGGTATTCTACGATCAGGATGTTATTTGCCATTGCAGCCGAACTCGGCTTATCTATTGATCAACTAGATGTCAAAACGGCATTCCTGAATGGAGACCTAATGGAAGAAGTAGTGATGGAACAACCAGAAGGATTTGTTATAAAGGGGAAGGAAAACCATGTGTATAAATTAAACAAATCCATCTATGGTTTGAAGCAAGCTGCCAAATGCTGGTATGATAAAATAAATGAAGTACTGATAAGGAAAATGCGTTTTCAAAAATCATCAGTTGAACCTTGTGTTTATTTTAGAAATGAGCAAAAACAGCTGACAATCATTGCTTTATATGTTGACGATATTTTATTGTTTTCAAGTTCAGAAAAAATAAAGAAAGAAGTCAAGGACCAGTTGATGAAAGAATATGAAATGAAAGACTTGGGAAAGGTTCATGAATTCTTAGGAATGAAAGTTTGTACACAAACAGAAAATATCATCACCCTCGATCAAACTGCTTATATTGAGTCTGTTTTAAAAAGGTTTCAGATGGAAGACTGTAAACCTGTGTCCACGCCGATGGAAGTTGGACTGAAATTGTATAAAGAAGAAAAGAAGACTGAAAATTAAGAATACAGAAATTTAATTGGATGTCTGATGTACATTGCAGTATGTACAAGGCCTGATATAGCTCATTCTGTGAGCTTCCTATCTCAGTTCAATGACTGCTACTCTGATGCACATTGGAAAGCAGCCAAACGTGTTTTGAGATATTTAAAAGGAACCATCAATTACCGTTTGGTTTATGAAAAATCCGGTCTGAATGTGAGAGGTTATGTTGATGCTGACTGGGCCAGCTGTGAAGTTGACAGAAAATCATATACAGGGTATGTATTCAAAGTTGGTAATTCTGTAGTATCTTGGGAAAGCCGCAAACAAAAAACTGTTGCCTTGTCGAGCACGGAGGCAGAATATATGGCTCTATCTAATGCTTGTAAAGAATCGTTATTTATTCGAACATTTTTTAAACAATGTTTAAATATAGACTGTGTAACTACTTTGTATAATGATAATCAGTCTGCTCAAAAATTAAGCGAAAATTGTATGTATCATGCGCGTACAAAGCACATAGATATAAGACACCATTTTATTAGAGATGTTGTTAAGAATAATCTGGTTAAAATTGAATATGTGTCTACAGAAAGCATGACAGCTGATCTGTTGACAAAACCTTTGTCTAGTGTTAAGTTTAGTAAATTTGTGTCTCAACTTAACTTTAAGACGTTCTCATAAAACTGAGTTCTAGTTTTTAGAAAGGTTATTTGTATATTTATGTGTGCTATAATTTTAAAAATTCACTGCAATGTATGCGATTGTATTTGTGGACTGTTCTAGTTTTATATTTGTTATTTCAAGTAAGGTACGTTTATTTTATGGGCTGGTGTTGGAATGTAAAACAAAACGTACCATAGTTAAGAACACACCTGTAAATGTCAACCTGACATTTGACGTAAGTTGTCATTGTCTCACTCTTCCTCTTTGTCTGCGCCATTTCG
This sequence comes from Glaucopsyche alexis, assembly GCA_905404095.1. Taxonomy (NCBI): domain Eukaryota; kingdom Metazoa; phylum Arthropoda; class Insecta; order Lepidoptera; family Lycaenidae; genus Glaucopsyche; species Glaucopsyche alexis. The sequence continues at coordinate 24,185,833 of FR990047.1, read as the reverse complement.
CCTTGCCGGTCGTGCTTAATAAAATTTATCTGAATCTCTGCAATCCTCGTTTAATTTGACCCTAACCCATCAATGGCTTCTATCTCAGAAACGGTGCATCCTACTTGAAAAATAATGAAAATTACCTCTCCCTTAATAACTCCGTAACCATATATTTTCTTCAAGATGAGAGAAAAAGAAATTCGAAAATCCTGAATTTTCCAACATTTCTATAGCTTTATATATCCCTCGTATCTCAATGTAGAGCATTTAATTTGTTGTTATAAAATTGATTCTATCTCGGAAACGGTGCATCCTATTGAAAAAATAATGAAAATTTCCTCCCCTTAAGAACCCCGCAACACCATAGTTTTTTCACGATGGAAGAAAAAGAAATTTGAAAATCCTGAATTTTCCAAAATTTCTATAGCTTTATACACTGTTCGTGTCAAAGTAGAACATTGCCATATTTTTTTTCTAAAATCGCTTCTATTTTAGAAACGGAAAAATAATACTATTACTGGAAAAATAATAAAAATTTCCTCCCCCTTAACCCGGAAATCGCATATTTTTTTCATGAATGCCAAAAAAAGAAATTTGAAAATCCTGAATTTCGAAAAGTTTCTATACCTTACATAGCTGGTACCTCTACAAACTACATGTTAATTTTACGAAGATTGGATAGTCTCCATTTTGGAAAATGAAATTGGAAGACAATTTTATAATCAGCATATGAAACATGGAAAAAGACATCCATTTTTAATAAAAAAAAAAATATACGCCATTTTGGAATTTTAAAACGGATTTTATTTTCATATTATTCTGCACCCCCAAAAACCTTGAAAACGATACCCATACCAAAGAAAAAAAAACCTCCAATAGTATCCAAAACTGGGATTTTCCGTAGCTTGCAAATTGAATTTTTAGCAGCTATTAATTTATCAATCAAATCTTTATAAGCTACTTACATGGTATAATGGTCACCAACTTATCGGTGCTAATTGGATTAAATTTCGCTACTTTTTATCTGCCGATTTTTGTATTTTTTGTCACTTGAGTGATTTCACCAGTTTGGTAATTTAGTCGCCAACATATTAATTCGCTGCCAAATTCAGCAATACAGTATGCTCACGTGCAGTCACCAACTTATTTTTTGTTCACTCGATTAATTATATCCCTTATTCAAATATTGTACATACTAATTACAATTAAAATATGTAATTTTCATAGTAGTAACCAAGATTCAAAAAAATCGAAAAATCCGGATTTTTAAATGAAAATCCGCATTTTTCGAATTTTTCGAATTTCGAAGTATCCGGATTGCAACCCCTACTTGCGAGTTGCGAGTGACTTGGTGTGTTCTGCAAAGGCAAGCATGACGGATGTTGAGCACGTATCCTTATATTTTATTGTAAATAGAACAGCCTCCGTGGTCTAGTGGTTAGAGCTTGGCTCTCGACTCGGATGTCGCGTGGGGAGTTATTTATTATTATTATTGTAAAAACAGAAATCGAAATAAAAAGAAACGAAAAGTACGGCAAAGAAGATGGTAGATGTTACAAATTCATAAAAACCGTTTACTGGCTTATTCAATAATGTACTAAGGCTACTCCACGCATCAGCTACTTTTTTCTCATAATACACAACACAATAATATAAGAACTTGTGTTACGGGTACCAGACAACAGAAATATATTTAATAATTTTTATATTATACACATATTTAAGATTTTTAGTATATTTAGTATATTTAATACACATTCATGACCCAGGAACACAGAAAAAATGTTTGTTCCTTCAGCATTCAAACCCGCGACCCCGGCTTGAGCACCAACACACTCAACCACTGAGCCACAGAGGTCGTCTCATCTGGCAAAAGCAACGACGTGGCGACGATAATGTTATTGTGTATGGTTATAATATGTATAACTAGCCGATGCCCGCAACTTCGTTTGCGCCTAAGTGACGGAAGCGGAACCCTATTTTTTAAACGGAACCCTAAAATAAAAGTAGCCTATGTTAGACCTTATGACATCAGCTATCTGCCAGTGAAAGTCCCGCGAAAATCGGTCCAGCCGTTTCAGAGATTAGCCGGAACAAACAGACAGACAGACCGACAGACAGACAGACAGACGGACAGACATTTTAAAAAATTGGTATTTTATTGTAAGTACCGAATATACTTTCAGATGCATTATGTGAAAAGCTGTTAATTTGAGGTTACAAACAGACACTTCATTTTTATTTATCTGTACCTATAGATTTAGTTCAAAAATAAAAAGAAGCATAAAAAAATACAAAACAAACTTTCCTATAGATTTTTATTGTATTATATGTCCAAGACCCGGGAACACAGGAAACTTTTAGTTCCTTCGGCGGGATTCAAACCCGCGACCCCCGGCTTGAGCACTAACATGCTCAATCACTGAGCCACAGAGGTCGTCTCATCTGGCAAAAGCAACGACGCGGCGACAATAAAATGTAACATGTTATTGTGTATGGTTATATGTATAACTAGCTGATGCCCGCAACTTCGTTTGCATAACTTCGTTACCCGCAACTAACGAAAACGGATCCCTATTTTTTATACGGAACCCTAAAATAAAAGTAGCCTATGTTAGACCTTATAACATCAGCTATCTGCCAGTGAAAGTCCCGTGAAAATCGGTCCAGCCGTTTCAGAGATTAGCCGGAACAAACAGACAGACAGACAGACAGACGGACAGACAAAAATTTTAAAAATTGATATTTTATTGTTAGTATCGAATATACTTTCATATGCATCAAGTGATAAGCTGTTAATTTGACATTACAAACAGACACTTCAATTATATTTATCTGTATAGATGTATAGATTTAGTTCAAAAATAAAAAGAAACATAAAAAAATACAAAGAAACTGACTTTCCTTTAGATTTTTATTGTATTATACATATCCATGACCCGGGAACACAGGAAACTTTTTGTTCCTTCGGCGGGATTCAAACCCGCGACCCCCGGCTTGAGCACCAACACGCTCAATCACTGAGCCACAGAGGTCGTCTCATCTGGCAAAAGCAATGACGCGGCGACGATAAAATATAACATGTTATTGTGTATGATATGTTCAAAAATAAAAAGAAACAAAACAAACTGACTTTCCTACACTGCGTTAGAAACGAAAGAATTGTTCGATAAATACGCGGGTAAGGCGTGCGCTAGCAAAACTGACATAGGTCTGTCCTCGTCAACGCCTAGCGGGCGACTGTGGGGCGACTCTAGCGGCTTACGCACGCTGCATTTCAATATTAATTTATTGTTAAAATAATTAAACCAACATGCAAAATGTAACCAGAAATTATTCTTTTTTAAGTTATTAGCTTTTCGTAGATATGATTTTTGAAAGTAAAACTATCATGAACTTCATGAACAAAAAGAAAAATATTCAAATTTAGCCTCCTCTTCGGAATTATTTTTGATCGAGTGAAGTTTTCAATATTATGTTTCGAACCACAAATTGTTAAAGAACATTAAGTAAACAACAATGTGTTTTTTTTTTGGCTTTTTAAAGTTACTATTTGTTTGTTTATTATCGATTCAAAGTCATGTAAAATTGGGTCCACGTGGCCTTAAGACTGAGGGAGAGTAGACCGCCGCGCCGGCGCGGCGTAAAAAAGCTGAGAATATCCCCGTCTCTTTCAACCGCGCGTCGAATATATGCCTGCTCCTGCTGTTTCGTTTAAGTTCAAGTTTTTACTTCAGCCGGCACTCCCGGGGTGTCAAAATTTACATTTTGGCTTACAAGTCCACTTCAAGGCCGCGATATTGGATTTGCAGGTTGGCCGTAAGGCATTTAAGTGCCGAAAAGCATAGAGATTATACAAGTCAGATATTTAAGAGTTTCAGGACCGAACTATAAATGAAAACCATCGAAACGCATCTTTTACAGACAGATCTATCTACAAATAGATAGAAAGATAAACTCATAGTGTACTAAGAAAACATAATTTTACATTGTTAAAGCCACATTTCGAAAGTTTTTAGGGTTTTTTAATGATTCATTGGTTGGTTGTGTATCCCTGGGTGAAAGATATCGGCTCTCTTCCGAAGAACATAGGAATAAGTAATTGTAAAGTACACTAAAGACGCTAAGCTCACTCAACTGATTTTCTGATAAACGTGTGACTAAAATAACACGATGTTATATTTTAATAGTAAAGGTAGGCACCCCGTACACATTTAATCTGTATCGCGATCCACGCTTAAAATCATTCACCGCGATCCAGATTTCAATGCATCAGTCAATCAATATATTATATACCTCGTACATTATCAATCTGGATCAAGATCCACGATCAAAATCATTGATCGCGATCCAGATTTCAATGCATCAGTCAATCAATCTACCTCGTACCTTATTAATGTGGGTCATGATCCACGATCAAAATCATTGATCGCGATCCAGATTTCAATGCATCAGTCAATCAATCTACCTCGTACCTTATTAATGTGGGTCATGATCCACGATCAAAATCATTGATCGCGATCCAGATTTCAATGCATCAGTCAATCAATCTACCTCGTACCTTATTAATGTGGGTCATGATCCACGATCAAAATCATTGATCGCGATCTAGATTTCAATGCATCAATCCACCAATCTACCTCGTACATTATCAATCTAGATCGCGATGCGCGATCAATATCATTGGCCGCGGTCCAAAAGAGATGTTTGATTTTGGGCCAGTTCTATGTATACTACATAGGTAAATAGGAAAAAAATATGGGAATATCATAAAAATACGAAAAAAATAATTTGAAGAAGGGTACATGCGTACAAAAATGATTAATTGAAGAGTTTTTTATTGCGAGAACACTATTTTTAGGGCGGCCATAACAGTTGTTTTGACTTGACAGTTTTACGAAGAGACGTTGCCTTGAATGTCATACGTCTTTCTTTGTCAAAAGTCATGTCATTGACAAAATGATATTCTTTAGTTAATTCTAATCTGATCCGCCATGTTTTATTTTACTTTGTGTTGCTCTCCTTGACGAAGTTAATTTAAATGTACATGGAAACGAAATGAAATTAAACAAAATAAAGAATAGGAAACGGTTACTATATTATGTAGCTATATTTACATATACTGTACGTAGGGCTGGCCCAGGCCTCATACATTTCTTGAACATCTCTTTCCAATGCATCCATCCGCCAATCTACCTCGTACATTATCAATCTGGATCGCAATCAATGATTTTTGGTCGCGGATCGCAATCCAGATTGACCGTGTACGGGGCGCCACAAGTCGTACCTGATCGAACATTTTGTAGATCCGCGCGGAGGGCTGGTGCAGTGTGCACACCACGGTGTGTCCCTTCAGGGCCAGCCGCTTGAGCATCTTGATGCACTGTAGCGTCGACAGGCTGTCCAGACCACTGCAAACGTATCAGGAATTAGATGTTGCCCGAGGGTAGTGACTTTGTGCGCAAAGGGAAATCCCGCGAGAACCACACATTTTACGCGATAAAATACTTTTTATCGCGTGAAATATGCATGCTAGCCTATGCATGCTGGACAGCCTAAAACATAGGCAAGGCTAATGTAAGGACATAAAACGGGAAAATGGCACAGATAGAGAGTTGATCACGTGAAAAGTTCCATTGTCTACTCTATATTTGTGTAGAATTTTATTAAAATCGGTCCAGTTATAGAGCCTATTCCATGCAAACAAACAAACATACAAACAAACAACACATTTTTGCTCTTTATTATTAATATTATATAGTACAGATTAATGAATAGATATATAAAGAATAGAGCAATTTCACAATAAACCGACATCACATTAAAAGAGGTTCGTTAAATTATAATAGTGGCTCCAACTTTAAAGCTAATTATTATTTGTTAGTTTTGTTGGTGACTTTAATTAAATATATTTCCTTCCTACCTGAAAGAAGGAAACTGACGAAGGTTTTTAAATTATTTTAATCCAATATTTAAAAAATCATGATCCTATAACGAATTAGCGAGGCAAACATGTTCCGGAGATATTCCTTTTTAGGGTTCCGTAATACTTGAGGAACCCTTATAGTTTCGCTCTGTCCGTCCGTCCATCTGTCTGTCTGTCTGTCTGTCCGCGCTTCTAGCGTCGTTAATTATGAATATAAATGGATTCTTCTCACCGGGTTAGTTTCCGAACCGGTGGTATTGTATATTATCGACGTTCAAAAAGAGTATAATAGTACCAACTTTGAATAAAAAAAAAAATTGTTTTGATTTTGGATGAAATTTGGTATAGTCATATATTGTGTATATATCTCGAAATTGGCATCATAAAATAATAATAATTTTATATTCTAGGGGTGGCTCTCCATACATGTGAAGTGGGGATGAAATTTTTTTCTTTCTAGCCCTTCGTGTAGGGTATCGTTGAAAAGGTATTTTAAAATCAAGGCAAGGTTTCATACATAACATTTTTATAAAGTCAATTATTTTCGAGTAATCCAAATTTATTATCCAATTCATCCATTTTTTTATTCATATCCATTCCAAAATTATTTATGTTGGTCACCTCCCTGGTATTTCTAAACTATAAGAAACTTGCAATTTTCTATGCTAATAGATCATGCTATAAACATTTAGGGAAATTATTTTTAACCAAATCAGACAGTAACTTTTGAAGTAATTTGAAAAACCATATTACGCGTTTATAGTTACGGAACCCTCCTTAGACATGTTCTTGGTTAGGTTATTTTAATTTATTCCGCAGAACTTACATTTTTATTTTACAACAATGTCAATGACACCAACTTTTTGGGCTCCGCTTTAGCGGGAATGACAGGTTAGGTTAGTTATTTCCGTACTAAAATAACTTTTTGATTTAAACCAAAAAGTTGTTCTTGTGGGGAGGTCATTTGAGATAAAAAGATAACCAAAAAGTTATTTTATATTAAAAACTATCTTTTTCCTGCGCTCCGCCCGCGTAAATATAGTAAAGGGTAGCCCACGGGAATACTGTACTTTTTCGAGATAAAAAAACTTGAGAGGTGTCTTGACCATAAATATAGAAGCGCAGAGCGCGAACCTTGCTAGATCTGTGGTCTTGACACCCGGATGGAACGAAGTTTTGTTATTATTTTTTATTATTTATTAAGTACAAAAAACCTGTACCTATACTTACACTCAACAAAAATAATCGTCGCGACACCACACTGTTCAATGCGAAATAGAAAGACGAAACGAAAATAACTGTCTTGCTTTCTATGAGAGAGAGAGAGAGAGAGAGAAACACGCGCACGCCGCACGACTTACAACTATAGCAAAAAGTGTCGTTACAACTTTTGGTCTTAATTTTTTCCGTCTAGCCTCCTTTCGCAACGCGAGATAAGGAACTTCGTTCCAAAAGTTCATGTTTAAATCCAGAGCCTAAAATTTCATCGAAATCCGTTTAGTAGTTTTTGCGGGAAATTGTAACAAACATCCATCCATCCGTCCAAATCCTGACAAACTTTTACATTTAGTAGTAGGATATACTCACGTTGTCGGTTCATCGAGGAATATGACTGGAGGGTTGCTTATTAGCTCTACTGCTATGGATAACCTTTTCCTCTGGCCGCCAGACAGCCGGCAGCATTTCGTCTCTATTGCCCCGCTCAACCCTAAAGTGTCTAACGCTTTCATTATCTGTAAAAATATTCATACATGTTACTATATTCAGTTATATTCTTTCACCGATTCTAGTTTCAGCACCAACCCTATAAAACCATGCCACAAAGAATTGAAGCTTCGGTGTTTTTTTACCTAATATCCTGGATACGAACTTATCAAATTAAAGCGATATAAATTATTATCCATCTAAGTTGGATCTGTCAAGTACTTTTTGTCATGTTTTATGTACTTCATATTCACATAATTCATTTAAGTAATGAAAAAGTACGAAAAGAAAAAAACTACCGTTTTACGTAACTCTTGGAAGTCCATAAAATTTTAATTTTTCTCAAAATCATTAAAAAAATCAACGCTCAACAAATATATTTTAAAAATTTATATGGTACCTATAGTAAAAACTTGAATTTAAAATTGTTACATTTTTTTGCTAAAAGTACTAAATTTTCTTTTACATACGTATATTTTTGTAGGAATATTGAAGTTAAATCAGATTTTTTATGTGAATTCTATGTACAAGATATTAAAGAACTCAAGGTAGACTATGTTAGATGGTTATAAATTACCGTATATTATAATTTTAAATATATTAATATTCTTTTAACTCAACAATAAAAGAAAAGATGTGTAATTTTAGGAACCATTAAGATGAGGAAAATCTTTTGGCTATGTCATATTTTACGCTTAATTTTTCAGTTGACGTAGGTTTATGCTTAGCAAGAAGATATTTCTTGGCAATATTGTCCGCGAAACATGCGGTAAAGCATTCAATACTTACACTTAGGTACACGAGAATGCGGCAAAAATGCAATAACACTTAATTACACCAGAAAATATATTTCTAAAATACACCGAAGCATATGCAAATATAATTTTAAACCAGTTCAAAAATGTGGAAATGTCATTAAGCAAACATAAAAAATACATACACACATACTACAATAGGTACACTATACAGTACACAGCCAATTTAAGGTTCACCTGTTATTATTAACTAGCTGTTGCCCGCGGCTCCGCCCGCGTTAATACAGTACCCCTAAGGAACACTGTATTTTATCGGGATAAAAAGTAGCCTATGTTTTAATCTAGGTCCTAAACTACTAAGATACCAAATTTCATCAAAAACCGTTTAGTAGTTTTTGCGTGAAAGAGTAACAAACATCCATCCATACATCCATCCATCTATACATCCTCACAAACTTTCATATTTATAATATTAGTAGGATAGTAGGATATTGTTGTGCTATGAGCTATATACTATTATATTATAGCGTAGTCTGAAAACCGCTTAAGGCCCTTAAAATATATCATCTGAAATAAGCAGAGATTATAATTTGGAATACTTACTTACCACAGATTGTTTTGCTTCCTCTGTTAAAGAGGAACCTAACTTAAGGTCGACTGCAAAATTCATTAGTTCATTCACACTGAACATGGGGTTCAGTCTATCGTCCTGGAGAATGTAGCAGGACATATGGCGATATTCCTTAAAGAGCTGCTCATCTTTTTCACCCATTTTCAGAATCCTGTCTCCCGCTCGTATGGTCCCTTTTACTCCTTCTTGTCTGAAAAATGTGATTGTATGAAGATTGCAATTTGCAAATCTATGTGAATAAATGATAATAGAGGACTCTGTAGTGATGATATTTGAAGAAAAATCAAAAGATTTATTTTCAAGGATTTAGATGTCAGTTATAGCGCTAAGCGCTTGCAATTTGAAATTGAAATAACATGGCAGCGATAGATGATGCATAGTAATATTATTAATCTCAGAGTAATAAATGAAATAGTCAAGGATAACTTCCACGTGTAAACTACTTACGAAAATCCGGTGAGTGCGTTCAGGAGAGAAGACTTTCCTGCACCGGATGGGCCCATGATAGCCGTCATCTGCCCGGATTTGAAGAGACCGGATACATTTTTCAGTATCCGCTTCTGATCTGGAACAAAATAAATTCGTTTGTTGCATTAATGTTGATCAAAATGGTTCTGAAATGCTAGATAGTTACAAAACGTACATATACGTACGTTTTGTAACTTTTAGAATAGAATAGAATACGTTTATTTTATCATCACATAACATACATCAAGATGAAATACAAAAGAATAAATTAAAATTAGGCACATCATTATTTAAACTATATTTATGTGATGTCAAAAATGCCTTTTTTAAATACTTTTTGAGTCGACATACAATTTTCGCCAGTTATATCAAAATATCTTAAATTACCAAGTAAATGAGTCGAAATGAATTGATTTAGAATAAGTTATTGAATTGTAGATTACATAATAATTTAAATAGATATGTTAGACAATTATGCAAGTGTCATAATGTCACGATTGCACACTCTTCTATATGTGTCCAACGTTTGTAACCGAATAACTGATAGATACGGAATTCTTAATATTTTAATCGAGTTTAAGTGAACGAACTTATTAATGTAGTTTATTTGAATATTCTACCTTGCATGATCATATTTAGGCACACGCTAGTTTGCGACAAGAGTTTTACATTTCAAATTGACGGTGACAACAATATTTTCCCTGTTTTCCGGAAAACGGAAAATAAGATGTTATTAACTTATAAGAGGCTATTATATTAATATTTTAATAGATAGATAGATAATTATTTTACTGCGATATTAACCATCTCAAATTACGATAATGAAATATAATAACACTTAATGATCACAGATAATGGACGTAGACATGCGACCTTTTTCTGGAGTCTTCCCATCACTGGAATAATATGGATATACAAGGTCTAAACTTTCGGCTCAGAGCTAAAGAAGTGCGTTTATGGAACGCTATTATTTAGATAAAGTAGGTTTGTGGGCTACCAAATAGTATCTATCTTACTACTACATAATATTATAAATGTAAAAGTTTGTAAGGATAGATGGATAGATGTTTGTGAATCTGTCACGCAAGAACTACTAGATGGATTTTAATGAAATATAGTACAGACTACAGTAGTAGTTTAGGCTTTAGATTAAAACAAAGGCTTTATTTTGTCCCGAAAAAGTACAGTTTTCCCGTTGAAAACTGTATTTACGCGGTCGGAGTCGTAGGCAAATGCTAGTATATTTTATAAATATGTAAGTAGTTTTTAGTTGTAGAAACAGGTAATTTGCTCAGCTCAGAGAGAGATCACGAATTCATCTACATTAGCGACAGAATTTAATTAACAATACCGGTTTCTCGTAGAATTTTTAATTAGTAATTATATTTATTACCACTATATGAGGAATAAATAAATATAATAATACATTGTTTTTGTTTGATGGGCCATTCTGCGCACTACTGTCACCGTCACAAACCAGTCGGCAGGCAATTATGTGGTTGATGCCCGCCACGTGCAATGACCAGCTGCAATTAGGCTAAGTAATTAACAAATCAATATCTATTAGAATCCATTTAGAATATAATGCATTCGGAATTTGAAGGCCTACGTGACATGCAACCAATGACCATATTCGGTTTATTTAAGTTTTTGTATGCTTTTGATGGTTCCTACTTCCTACTTATTTCCAGTTTTATATTTAAATCTTAGATGGATAGGGTGCAGATATAATCATTAATCAGTCAATAGTTTAACCCGTGGACTAATAACCCATGGAACCCAATAAACCCGTGGAAAATTACTGCCCGACTTCATATTTTGAGTAGGTATTTCCCACGGAAGCCCAAAAATATTCTGCAGCATTTGACAACAACAAGCCTCGACGTAAAGCCCTATCTCATGATGATATGATAAGGCCTTCATGTCATGTAATATGCTTCGTGCTTTACCTTATCGTGTTGTTAAGTAATTTCGGTTATTACCGTCAAGCTCACGTATGTTGCCTTGTTAGGACAATAAAAATAATTCGCTTATTACTTATGGCATCACATTATGGTATAACAACAGACCTTGTATCATGTATGACAAAAATATAATATGACAATATGACAGTAAAGAATACATAAATTGGAACAATAAGTTAATATGAAACACAAGGCTACAAACCAGACGGCATTCGGTGTGTTACAATCTTACAATCGGAAACTCGCAAAATTTATAATTTACAGTAAAATGAATGATTATGGTAGTAAATAGAACATTCTAGACTTAAAAAAGAATCCAGGAACACAAACACACGGAAATAGGAAAATCTATATTTGTAAACATTGTGAGTAATAATAATGAACGGTTATTTATCTAATCATCTGGCCTGGACGATTCCACTAGTTTCGTAATAGATTGCGTCGCATGAGTCAAATGAGATAAATACTAAACTTGAACTTCGTTTAACTATCGTGTTACTCATCCAGTAAGTATTACTGCAATTGTAACAAATTAAAATACTTTTCCATACTTTCTTGAATGTTTTACTTATCTTTCTGGCAACATCACAGTGTGGTCCACTAAATCAGTACCTCAATTCTCGTATTTAAAGTAGACTTTCATTTTACTTTGTATTGTAAGTGAAGTGACATATTTTGCAAAGTATAGACCAATCAGAGCGCGTTTCAGGTTAGTTTAACGTTCACGAGAGTACTGGCGCTCTAGTCAAGATACATTCGTATAATTTCGACGGCGAACTTCGAAATCAAAATGTATGGTATTTGACATAAGTCATCGTTATGTGACATGTCGCTTGCGATACAATACGTCAGATCCTATACACTTTGTTATCAAACTTCGCTGTCGAAATTATACGAATGCATCTTGACGAGAGGCCCTGGTTTGACAGTTTGAGCGAATTGGAACTTGATTGTTATTTTATTAATGCTGGTTTTAATTAGCAGACTTGACCCTCTGACCTTACAACATCACAGAGTTATCCACTAGATTAGGCCTTAATAGCAGACTATTTAGTAAGGTATTTATTATTTATTTGGATTATTTTAAGTCGTGATTCTGATACTTAGGCCTTATTGGTTCCTCCATATTATCCTCCTATCATACTCCTCCATTCGCACAATTCTCGTAAAATGAAGTTTTTGCTTCACGTCCTACTAATATTATAATTAGAAAGATTGTGAGGTCGTATGGATGGCTATCCACGTATACGACATTACAAAATTTCGATATATAATTCGATGTATAACAGGATGGATGTTTGTTACTCTTTCACGCATACCTATTGAACGTATTTTGATGAAATTTTGTAGTTTAAACCCTGTATTAACATAGGCTTCTTTTTATCCCGAAAAAGTAATATTCATGGGGTATTTACGTGAGCGGAGCCGCAATAATAAGCTAGTATTAATATATATGATGATCAGTGGCGAAGGCTGGTTCCCCTTCATAGGGAAGCCCTTGCCTGTATGGTAGGGATGAGGGTCTTCAAAAAGGTAAGCGGTAAAGGAAGCCGATAGGAATGGAGTTTTAAGAACCCCATGCCACTGATGATGATAATTATTAGGCAGTAGGCACTAAGCTGTATTTTACTGCTGCTAATTCTGCCGTCCTAATGAAGAGAGCAGTAAGTCGAGTTTTTGGGTCAATTGGATTAAGACCTTATATTATGGTATAATATGGTCTTAACTCAATTTGCCCAAAAACTCGACTTACTGCACTCTTCGTTAAGACGGCAGAATTGCTTACCACGGAAAGCTAGTGCTACAACTACACGGCACAAGCCAACGGAAATAAATACAACACCTATTGTTTACACGAGATAATACTAAACAATGAACAATAATACTCATTACTTAATTAGCGATGTTGAAACATCGTAAAATATCCGGTTCCGGTATGGAATGTCGGGGACAAACTTGCATATGTAGCATGGCAACCGTAGTTTTGTCTATAAAAGAATAGACATACTGACAGATAATTTTATGACGAAACTGATAGATTTCCTTTCAATCAATCTGTCATTTTGTCATTTCTAGTGGTTTTCATTACGTACAGAGAAACTCCTTTCGTAGAACGGTCCAAAATGATCCAAATTTTAAAATTTTGATGTCCCCTTCAACGGCCCACAGTTTTCCTCACATAACCTTGGAGACACCGTATGCTTTTAGTAGAGAAATCAAATCGAAGCTTACTTACAACTATGTAGCTTATTATTTATCTGTTCCTCTTACTTTAATCTGTGAGCTCCGTGGCCTAGTGGGTAGACCGTTTGGTTCGCACTAGAGAGAGTGCGGGTTCGAATCCTAGATTGTGGCGTGTATCAATGAGACTTTTTCAGATCTCAAGTACATTATACGGACGCTCTAACGGTGAAGGAAAACATCGTGAGGAAACCCGCACATGGTTGGCCCCAGATGTATTGACCAGTCATTCATCTGGGCTAGGCTGACTATGTTGTGAGAATGCCGTATGTGCTTGGGCAACCATACGACATTTAAAAACCAACTGTCCCGGGCACTGTAGAATTTCAAGAGTGGTTACTTCGCTCGGAGAATACTGTATAAAGGCTTAAATCATCAATTAACGGATGAAAAGGCCTAAGTTTTTACTTTAATCCGTAGCAATAGTCCCAACTGCCAAGTCTTAATAGGGTACCTACGCTAGAAATAATCCCCAATTTCTGAGATCACCGTTATCACAATCGGTAAGGAGGACTTCGAATATCTTACTACTATTATAAATGTGAAAGTTTGTGAGGAAGGATGGATGGATGGATGTATGGATAGATGGATGTTTGTTACTACTACAAAACCTACTGAACGGATTTTGATTGACAATTTGATATGGTAGTAGTTTAAGCTCTGGAGTAACACAGGATGCATTTTATCCTGAAATTGTAGTGTTCCCATGGGATAACTTATTTACGCGGGCGGAGCCGCGGAACGAACAGATAGCAGGTACTATATACTTACCTATTTTTAACGTACCTTTGGCATTCAGCCAATAGGTGTTAAAACAACACATTCGCTATTCTTTTGTACGCAAATAATAAGCACTTACCTGCAAAGATTTTTAATTACTATCCTTTTAATTAGGTACCTGCACTATACGTGACTTTAAAGAAAACGAATAAACATTATAAATATCCACGTTGAAATTATGACTACAGTGAAAACCTTTTACAAGGACGTCACTTATAACAACAAAGTGGATATTACGACGAAGAGTAGATGTCTGTCGTGTTTAAAGTATTACGAATATTTTACCATCGGTTATAACGACAATCTGCTATTGTCATAATTAATTGGTCCCTTCAATTTCGTTATAATCGGTTTTCACTTTATACACCAACCCAAAAAGATTGTTTGGTAGCTTAAATGTAAAATCTATACTAGTATTATTTTATTTTTCTTTATTATAATACCAACAGCGTATTACATAACAAAAATTAACACTAAGCAAATAACAATTAATATGGCCAATAACAGGTATTACAGATCTTAACAGAGTGTACAGACGTGTAGCTAAATAGAAAGATAGTATTAATTTAAAAATTGCCAAAGGTCCCTGTAACTTAAGCAACTCTCAGTTCATTGGTAATAATTAAATAAACTACTTATAACAGTTGAAGTACTTGTAAAGTATATACAAATGTGTGTGTGTTGTGCGTGTATGTGTATGTGTTTGTGTGTGTATTGCTTGTGGGTTGTGGCACCCTAGCCCTGCGACACGAGGTCTTGGGATCAGTGACAAAGACTGCTAGGGTACCATGTGCGAAGTAGGCAATAGATAACAACGTGTTAAAAACACAAGGTATAAGGTAAGTTATTTTTAAATATTTTACATTGGGTTTTATTTTTAGATTATGTTATTCATTAATTTTTTAACCTTTTAATTATTTCATTTTTAAATTTTATTTTTTTATGCTCGAATAGGTCAACACTACTAAAGCTTCTAGTATATGAGCGGATTATACGTGGTAGGACAGAATTCTGTGCATAATTTGTATTGGATGCAGGTACATGTAGCAGCGGGGTGTTCCTAGTGCGATATTTGGGTGTGTGGTAGGTAAGTTGAGATACAAGGTCGGGGCAGTCAACTTTACTATTAGCGATATCGTACAACAGACACATATCCAAAACCGTACGTCTTTGTACCAAGGACAAAAGATCAAACTCGGCGCAGCTGTTATCATAAGTATCAAAACATTTGCCACTGCGGTAGTTTAAATGATATATGATTTTTTCTGAATGCGTTCTAGAAGACGCTTATATATTATAAGTGCCGAAATGCTCCTAAATGGCTTACATATTATTATAAAAAGGAAAGATTTGTTTATTTGTTTGTATGTTTGTTTGCATCAATAAAGTTTCGAAACTACTCGACGGATTCTGATGAAATTTGGTACAGTTATAATAGAGTAGACCTCGGGGAAGGCTACATTATAATATCTCGTCAATAAGAATGGTTTTCGCGGGAAAATGGTTCCCGAAGCCACATAAAATTGAGTATGGTGTAGAGTTTGTGAAGTAAGGCTTGTAGAGTTAAGGCGTGTAGAGTCAGAAGCTTGGTTTTACATGAGATCTTAGGGGCTATTCTGTTAAATAAAAACCTGCATTAATACAATTACAATCAAGTCCCGATACGCTAAAACGTAATATGAACTTTATGAACGTTAAACCAACGTGAAACGCGCTCTGATTGGTCGAAACGTCATAAAATATTTTCATGGTAACACTTTCAATCCAAACAAAGTAAAATGAAGTCTACTTTAAATACGAGAATTGTGGTTCTGATAAGTTTTTGACGTTGCAATCTTGCCATCGCTTTACATGACAATGTTTTTGGCGGGTTTTGCCCGTACGAAGTCGCAGGCAACATAATATAGACAAGTATTATCGATTATAGTAACTAGAGCGCATCTCATAGGTGCTTTGTTCGCAATTATGTTGTAAGGTTAGCCACTTACAGCTGATGCAGCAAGGCCGAATGCCACGAGTCACGACAAATGAAAACACAGCAATCTATACAAATAAATAAAATTGAAGTGCCTGTTTGTAATTTTAACATAACAGATTTTCATTAAATGCATAATATGAAAGCGGTACTTACAATAAAAACAATTTTTAACATCTTTGTCTGTCCGTCTGTCTGTCTGTCTGTTCCGGCTAATCTCTGAAACGGCTGGATCGATTTTCACGGAACTTTCACTGGCAGATAGCTGATGTTATAAGGCTACTTTAGTCTTTGGGTTCCGTCTAAAAAAATAGAGTTCCGCGTCCGTTAGATCTACCCAAACGAAGTTGCGGACACCAGCTTGTATATTTTATAATACGATATTTTATGTATTACTTGCAGACCCGTGCTCTTTTCGTTGGGCGTTGAACATTTTATGATGATGATAATGCTGATAAAAAGTAGCCTAAGTTACGCTTTATAACATCAGCTATCTACCAGTGAAATTCCCGTGAAAATTGGTTCATCCGTTCCAAACATTAGCCGGAACAAACAAACAGAAAGGACAGACAGAAAGACAGACGGACGGGCAGACAAAAATAATAAAAATGATTTTTTATTGTTAACACCGTATATACTTTTATTTACGTTCAGTGAAAAGCTGTCAATTTGTTATTACAAATAGACCCTTCAATTTTATTTATCTATATGTATATGTATATATTATTACATCTAATATCGCCCTTATTCTACTTAATCTACACTATAAAAAAACCGATTGTTTTCATTGAATAGGCTCCGAAACTACTGATGATGAGTCACAAATATAGAGTGATCCACAAGGATTGAGGAAGGACATAATATGCTTCTTGTAATAGCCATAAAATGAACGGTGCCAGCGGGATTTTCTTTTGCGTGCACGAACGTTCCTATATAATGTTATGGTAAGAGATTTTATTCTAACTAGATCATGCTCGCTCAAACCACCAAGAAAAAAAGGATTGAGCTAAAAGTTCGCAGATAGGTAGTTGTTATATCGCTGGCATCGCAAAACTGCGAAGATCTTATAAAATTCAATGGTTGATGAGATAAATTGAGGTTCAAGGTTTGCTTTGAGAAGGAGGACTAATTATTACCTTAAGTTTGTCATCATTGTCTTTGATAATATTAATTGTTTGTATTTTTAACTGGCTCTGTTTTTACTTCATACTTGGTCTGGCCTACATATAATATCTTTAGTAATTCAGCAGGTCTAGGTCTAATAACTAATGAAGAAGAGATAGAGATCAATTTTTACAGTTTTCCAAAGACTTCTAGAAATGTGTAATGGCTGCATGTACACATAAGAAGAATTGCTTAGTTGTCAAATATTAGAGGGAGAGGGAGAAATTATAAGAAGCTTAGATTAATAACTATAAATAGTATTAATTTTCGGCTATTATCATGAGAAGACATAATGTTTTGTTCCTTATTACACCTAACTGTTAGACATCTCTTTCTTTCTTAAGCACATTATATTTATATTCCTAACAATATAAGAGGCGTTATAAATCTATGATTGCAATGAAGTAGAAATTCGTACCGCGTCGTAATAATACCCTTCTTGTCTGCACCATAGTCGGGTAAAAAAGAAACAAAATATCGAATTCTATTAACTTGTGTCAAAAGGTATAAATTTACAATATTAAAACGAAGCATAAAAAGGTAAAACATAATAATATTGTGTTGGCTACAATTTAATAAGTCATAAAAAGGTAAAACACAATAATATTGTGTTAGCTACATATTAAATTATTAAGTCAACATCGTAAATTGTAAATCGAGTATAGTTGATAATTATTATTTGTTATAGTAAGGTCTAAGGAACTAAAATAAATATTAAATATATTTTTAAAATATGTAAGGTTATTCTTACAATGTGGATACTGGATAGCCTTGTAAGCCTGTCCTTAGAATGTGGATGCTGGACATACCTTGAATGTGAGCGTAAAGAACTAACAAGGGCCGGTAGGCACTCGGCACTCAATCGGTCCTTTACGGGCCGATTTATTTCGCTCAAATTCAGCCTGACTTATAATACCTTGCCTTTGGGATAATGTTTCCATCTGGCAAGTATCCTTGATCTCTGATATAGATATTGCAGTCGCATGATTCGGATCACCTATCTACCAGTGGCGTAGTGTTAACCGCCTCCGTGGTCTAGTGGTTAGAGCATTGGCTCTCGACTCGGAGGTCGTGGGTTCGATTCCCGCATTGGAACAACAAAAAAATGTTGTTTCCATGTTTGGTTAGGACAATGCAGGCTGATCATCTGATTGTCTGACAAGAGAGATGATCCATGCGTCGGCTGAGTATGTTAAAAGTCGGACCTGCGCCTGATCTCTTGTCAGTCGTGTCGGTTATCCATCCCACTGGATTATGAGAGTAAGAAAGATATAGTGCTCTTGTGTACTGCGCACACACTTGGGCACTATAAAATTACTCTTGCGTAACTGGCCTGGTTTCAATGAAACCGGCCAGTGTCACCGATAACGGTGTGGGGAGTTATTATTAATATTATTATTATTCCTATAACCACATATAACTCCATAGTCCATTCCTATCGGCTTCCCTTACCAAGACCCTCACCCAAATCCATATCTATTTTACAGTCTAGTTCTTCCCCATGAAGAAAAACCTTCGCCACTACTACCTACATCTAGCAATTTCTTAATTTTGACTTTGGGGTAATGTTTTCATTTGGCACGTACCAAACCCCTTCTAGAGCTGTAACATGATACGGATCACCTACTAGTGTAGGTGGGTAATCCGAATAATGTGTAGAGCACCTTAAGTGTGGGGACACTTTTTGCCCCGACATGCCTCCTCTATAATGCCGGAGGACGTACCTTCCTAATTGTTTTTTCTTCAAAATTAAACTATTTATATTTCGAATGGCCTAATTTATTTTCTTCGGCGATTACTTGATAAATCAGAATAAAATAAACGAGACTAATATCTTGTGTGTTATTTTAAAACCACTATTAAGCAGTTCGCCGAAAACACTATAAATAAGTATAACAAAATGACAAAAAAATAAGACTCCTCGTAAATAAATAGGTGAAAAAAATACAAAGATCTTTGAAGGTAGATAATTATTATAAGTAATTTTTGCAAAGATTTACCTTAAGATTTACACTTTATATAAAATCTCAAGTCAATGTTGTTTGTGATTTGCCATCAAAATTATAAATTTACTAGATGTTGCCCGCGAATTTCTACGCGCAAAAAGTCGAAAAAAAAAGAAAAGCCTACAGTGTGCTGAGTGCGAGTTTTTGTCACAATTCGCTGTGAAGAAGTTATCTATAATTTGTATGGCATCGAAACAATGCCCCTAGCGGCAAACAATGCCATCTCTTTCGATGCTATTTAATTTGTAGTTAACTTCTTCTCGGCGACTGGCGAGTAGTGACAAAAACTCGCCCTCATAGACCAGGAGATAGTGACACAAAATATTGAGTCATTTGTCTTATTACGCAATCCAAATGCGATACTGGAACAAATCGTTTGGCAAAAAAATTGCTGATTTTCGGCGGTATGGCGGCCATTTGGATTTTTTAAATTAACGCATTCGCGTCGGTATGGCGGGCTGTAAGTCACACCGGAGAAGTATGCCATGACACTACCGCCTCTTCTTTTTTTATGGACTATCGGAAAATACTAGAATTTTTGTGGAACAAATCGTTTGATACTCGTAATTAATCTGACGAGTTCGACTAACGCCCACACGATTGGGCTGCTGGTACGAGCGCTATGACCATCATTTTTCTTTTTGTCATTGCGTAATAAGACCCCTGAAGAACCGCCATACTGGTACAAATGACCCAATATTTTGTGTCACTATCTCCCGGTCTATCAGCACACAACTCTTTATAATGTTGCAAGATACGATCACAATTCAAGTAAGGTAACAGATATTTTATTTATTTTATATTATTATTATGAACTCAAGGCAGACTCGATTATTATATTATTATTTACTACCTTAATTATCTCGCCTCTAGAAATGGAAACTAGTTGTCATTTCTATTTTCCTCAGTATAATAATAATTAATGGATTAAAAGAGATGTTCAAGAAATGTATGAGGCCTGGGCCAGCCCTATGTACAGTATCCCTATGTACAGTATATGTAAATATAGCTACATAATATAATAACCGTTTCCTATTTTTTATTTTGTTTAATTTAACTTCGTTTCCATGTACATTTAAATTAACTTCGTGAAGGAGAGCAACACAAAGTAAAATAAAACATGGCGGATCAGATCAGAATTAACTAAAGAATGTCATTTTGTCAATGACAATACTTTTGACAAAGAAAGACGTATGACATTCAAGACGGCGGCGTCTCTTCGTAAAACTGTCTACTACGTCAAAAGTCAAGTCAAAACAACTATCATGGCCGCCTTAAAAATAGTGTTCTCGCAATAAAAAACTCTTCAAATAATCATTTTTGTACGCATGTACCCTTCTTCAAATTATTTTTTTCGTATTTTTATGATATTCCCATATTTTTTTCTATTTACCTATGTAGTGTACATAGAACTGGCCCAAAATCAAACATCTCTTTTATAATAAAACTTTATTACTTATTTATTAGGTATTTCTTGAAGTGCCTAATAAATTAATCGAAGCTATAATAATGGAAACTACACGTAGGTACTTCAAAAGTAAGAAGCTTTTTGCGCATTTAAAATTGGGCTGTTAGCTCAAAATATGAAACGTTCTGATCGGTCTAAACTTCACAAAATCAGTTTATGATAACAAGTCCACTTCCTAGTTCCCTATTATAATTATGGAAGTTTGTGAGGATGGATGAATGGTTAGATGGATGGATGGACAGATGGATGGATATGGATGTTTGTTGCTCTTTCACATTAAAACTACTGAACGGATTTTAATGAAATTTGAAATGGTAGTAGCTTGTGCTCTGGTTGGCTACATTTTATACCGAAAAAGTACAGTATTCCCGTGGGATACCTATTTACGCGGGCGGCGCCGCGGGCAACAGCTAGTATAACATGAAACTCTACGTTACATAAACTAGTGAGGTTCTGGTCTAGAGTAGCTAAAATATGAAGATACAGTCGTCACATCAAATTTTTTGAAGGATTCGACTGTAGCTACGTCATTTAGTAGACTTTTCCCGCGGCTCTGCTCGCGTAAATATAGAATCCCACTGTACTTTTTCAGAATATAAAGTAGCCAATGTTTTAATCCAGAGCCTAAACTACTATCATACCAAATTTCACCGAAAATCATTCAGTAGTTTTTGCGTGAAAGAGTAACAAAAATCCATCCATACTTGACTGTTCTGAAGTAGCTAGAAGCGTACTCATTGATTGTTTTCCCAGTGCGTACTGATTGTGTGTGGAGTGGGAATGATATAAGCGAACAAACATCAAACATCGTCAAACAATATTTGTTCAGACTATTGAGGCAAGTCCGCATGCGGCGTGACTAGGGCTGCCATCCGTCCGGGTTTCCCCGGATTTGTCCTAGTTTAAAGGGCGTCCGGGGAGCGTCCGGGCCGGATTTTATTTGCTATCCGGGTTTTTGTAGGCAGAATTAGGAAGGCCTAAGTTTTTTTTTTTGATTTGCAGCAATAATAAATCTTCCTTTCTTTTTGACATTGCCGTAGTCGGGTAAAAACTGTTCTATGTCCGGGTTTCGTACTCCAAAATCCGGGGTTTTCACGCGTCTTGTCCAGGGAGTCATATGTAAGAGATGGCAACCCTAGGCATGACCGACTGACGGTATTCAATGAGTTACTTGGCGGAAGTCCAGTAACTGAGCGTCAGTTCAAACCGAAACGAGACGATACGCGACGAGGTGCTACTTTGAGATAGCGATTCAAAATTGAATTTTATTCACTACACAATAAGATACAAGTTTAATTTCAAGAGTTCGAATGTCAAATTACACCGCTCTGCATAGCGCGGCGCGGCTCTTGCAATGAAACGTGTAACTTGTGTACTGAATAAAGTTCAATTTAGAATCACTATTTAAAAAATGGCGCGCCGTGTTGCGTATCGTCTCGTTTCGGTGTGAGCTGATCCTAAGAGTCTGTCCACATGTCCACGTTACGTCGTTATCAACGTGAAACGGCACGGTGTCGCGGCGTCGTGGCTCGGTACGTTACCGCGACGTGGTTTTTCACGGCTCGCATCGTTCGGCCACAGATCGGTGTAATACCGGAATTTACCATGGCACGGCGTTCCGGCAAAGAATATATAATCCCGCCAAAAACATTCTGTAAAAAACTAGCCAAGTCTCGATCGAGCTGCTTGTTTATCTCTAAAAAGTAATGAAATCTAGACAAAGTCGTGCCAAGTCTAAGGTTCCTTACTGCGATTTCTTTATTATTATAGTTAATGTTATGTGAATTGACCGTTGAACATTCTTTATACGTTAGTGAGTGCAAGTCAATTTTGTTTTCCAAGTGTCAATTTTCCATCGTAAATGAGTAGGCGGTTCTGGCGACAGATTGGTGCAATTGTGTCATGGAGCACCTGGTTTTGTACCCTTGTGTACCCTTCAACGGCCAAGTCACACAACATTAACTATAATAATAAAGAAATCGCAGTAGGGAACCTTAGACTTGGCATGACTTTGTCTACATTTCATTACTTTTTAGAGATAAACAAGCAGCTCCATCGAGACTTGGCTAGTTTTTTACAGAATGTTTTTGGCGGGATTTCACTTCTTTTTGTAGAAACGTGGGCATATTGATTTATTTTACTAGATTTTAGTGTAATTTGTTTATTTAATTTGTGTAATGTTCGAGTAGAATAAATTTAATTGTTGGACTATTTCTTCTTGTAAACTTGTAAGTATAAGTATAAAAGCTAGTCTAGTCTTATCCAGAGTTTTCCTTTAATTTTATTTATGCATTATTAAAAGCAGAAGGGGAGGCATTCGCCCAGCAGTGGGACGCTACGGGCTACATTAAATTAGAAGATGTGTCCCACTTCGCTGGATTTTTGCAATAACAGTCGATTTTTTTTATGTACCAATAGTAGAAGGGGGCATTACCATATCTTTAATCAGCTGAGACCAGCTGAGGGTTCTTCATCTGGGATGAAGATTTTTTTTTATTCGATTTTTGACATCAAATGAAGTGGCCCACCAAGTTGAATATTTTTTGTAAAGGCGGTATGTTGATATCTAATAGTTTGGTTAGGCTCTTGTGTTTTCTAATCAGGTCAGGTACTCCAGATCTTCGATTATCCTAGTTTTTATAGTTTTCCATTTATGTGGCCATTAAAACCTAACTCTGTACCAAATTTCAGCTCTCTGAGTTTATGGGAAGTACTAGTTCTATTCTGATAATCATGGGTGAGTGACTGAGTGAGTGAGTGTCATAAATGTGAAACTTTGCTTTTGCTTAACTTCGGAACTAAATGACCCATAGACTAAAAATTTTGGATTTTAAGTATGTGATGAAGTAGCTTACTGGATGACGAAAATTTCTGCGTTCTGGTCTTATCCAGAGGTTCTCAAATAGGGGCCTTAAAATACGGCGAAATGGTTCCAGTAAAGAATGTTACGGCAGTGTTTGCTTCGCGCTCAGGCCCGCCGCTAGCTGTTTCGTCGCCCGCGTGCAATAGCGATTATGCCGCCCTACGATTACCAGATTTTAGTTTCAGGGAGGGGTGGGGGTTTAAAACGACTACAGGTACCTATATTGAATAATCAGAGCCGTCTTTAACTTATTACAGGCCCTATACACATAAGAAATTTTTCTTTTTCGTTTTAGAAAGACTGTGTAAGTAATTCGGAAAAATACAAATATTTATAGTCTAAAACTAAACGTCGATACTAAGTTTTATAATATGTTCTTTAAGCCAAAAACGAGCGAGCGAACCCATCGAGCAAATTTTTTTCCTATTTTACAGGTTAAAATCTATTCATACATTAAACTTAAACACTGAAAAACGGTGAACTTCGGAAAAAATATCATTAAATCAATCGGCTAAAACAGAACATCGTTACAAAAAAATATAATATGTTCTTTATGTTAAACGCGAGCGAGCGAAGCGAGCGAGAAATTTTTTTTTTCTCTTAATCTGTTCAAATTTTAAGCCTTAAAAGACTGTGAAAATAAGATAATTTTATAATTTAAATTAAAGTAAAATTAGTGTAAATTCTGATGTTGCAAAAAAGATGACAAATAACTTATTATGTTAGGTTTGTCATAATATAATACCTATTTCATACTTTTTTTTCGTAGTACAATAATAACAAATTTTGTGATCAGTGACGTGTCCAAAATATTGTGTTGCATGCTATAGGTTCGAGGATTCGATGGCACGCGTGCCATAGATTCACGATCCCTGTTTTAGGCTATTGATTTTATTATTTTTTTTTCTAAAGTACAACATTCTTTCAGGGCTTAAAGTAGGTATAAAAAGATTTTAACAGGCAAAAGAGTAAAAAACAATCTGCTATCTTTCTCAGTTTGAACGCATTTAACTTAATATATAGAATAAGTTAGTATCAAAATTCTGTTTTAGGCTGTTGTTTTTTTTTGATTTTCTTTCGCCTGTTCTTCTCGGCGGGTTAAAATTGAACCGATGGTAGCTTTTTCTTTTGACTTTCTGAAAATAGCTTCTTAAGTTTAATTTGGAAACATTTCATTTTAATTTCATTTCTTAAATAACTTTAAAAAATCCTCTTTCAGATTGGGTTAATAAATAAATAAATAAAATAAAAATCATTTATTTCAGACCGTGGTCCATAAGAAAGTACTTACAATGAGAAGCAAAAAAATAAAATTAAATATAAACAAAAGTAGAAACTTAGATTATACAAAAATATTAAAAATTAAATTAAATATACGTGATGAGTCGCTCGATTTGCCGCCCCCCTGGGCATGCCGTCCTTGTGCGGTGCACGCTTTGCACGCCCGCTTACGGCGGCCCTGTTCGCGCTCGACTTGGCGGTGGCACTGCCGTGCCCCCCAATCGACGTTCTGGTCTTATCTAGAGGTTCTCAAATAGGGGCCTATAAATGCGGCGAAATGGTTCAAGTAAAGAATGGTACGGCAGTGTTTGCTTCGCGCTCGTCTTGGCGGGGGCACTGCCGTGCCCCCAGATCGACGTTCTGGTCTTATCTGGAGGTTCTCAAATAGGGGCCTAAAAATGCGGCGAAATAGTTCCAGTAAAGAATGGTACGGCAGTGTTTGCTTCGCGCTCGACTTGGCGGGGGCACTGCCGTGCCCCCAGATCAACGTTCTGGTCTTATCTAGAGGTTCTCAAATAGGGGCCTGAAAATGCGGCGAAATGGTTCCAGTAAAGGATGGTACGGCAGTGTTTGCTTCGCGCTCGACTTGGCGGGGGCACTGCCGTGCCCCCAGATATTATAACGTAGTTCCGGTACGGACGGACGTCGTGATGTACATTTCACGACGACGCTCGACGTGAATATGCATTATGCACGTTATGTCAACGGATCGTACCTCGACACCGCACCGTATAATAATTAATAATATGACGATCTGACGATAATATGTCGCGTCGTACCGTGGACATGTGGACAGGCTATAAGGCAAATGTGCAATAACATACGAGTAAACTACTACTTATATAAATGAACAAATACGATGAACAAAATATTATTATGATAACTCACTGATTTTGTATGTACACATTACACAAGTCTTGTATCTACAGCCTCCGTGGTGTAGTGATTAGAGCATTGTCTCTCGACGGCTCTCGACTCGGAGATCGTGGGTTCGATTCCCGCATTGGAACAACAAAAAATGTTGTTTCCAACAATGCAGGCTGATCACCTTATTGTCTAACAAGAAAAATGATCCATGCGTCGGATGGGCATGTAAAAATTTGGAGCTGCGCCTCATCTCTCGTCAGTCGTGACGGTTATCCGTCACACTGGATTACGAGAGTAAAAAGAAGAGAGTGCTCTTGTGTACTGCGCACACACTTGGGTACTATACAGATAAAATTACTCCTGCGTAACTGGCCTGGTTTCAATGAAACCGGCCACGGTCACCGAGATTACGTTAGTAATATAATTATATTCTTTGCCGAGATCGGTGGGGAGTTATTATTATTATTATATCTACAGCGTAAAATATTGCAAACAATCAAGTAGGTATAATAAATAAAATACTTGTCCGATATATTTCCGCATTCGATATTTTGTGCCCAATGTTTTGACATCACCGAAACTAGGGTCAAGTATCAAGATACTTATTAAAAAGGTGTAGTTTATGACGCCACTATACCAGTAGCAAAGAATATATATTTAATATTACCTAATAACGTACCAGTAGGTAAATAAATAAAATGTAATTAAAATATCCGGCGCAATGACGCGTTAAAATATTTAAGTAAATTAATTCGATTAGATGTTACCTATTTAAAATATACGTATTACGAGTATGTATTATAAGCTACTAGCTGTTTCTTGCGGTTCAGCCCGCGTAAATATTAATATCGGGTATCCCGCGGGATTACAGTACTTTTTCGGGATAAAAAGTAGCCTATGTTTTAATCCAGAGCCTAAACTACTACCATACCAAATTTCGTTGAAATCCGTTCGGTAGTTTTTGCGTGAAACAGGAACAAACATCCATCCATACATCCTCATAAACTTTCACATTTATAACATTAGTAGGATAAGACTAGCTGTTTCCCGCGGCTCCGACCGCGTAAATATAGTATCGGGTATACCGCGGAAATACTGTAATTTTCCGGGATGAAATGTAGCCTATGTTTTAATCTAGAGCCTAGACTACTACCATACCAAATTTCATTGAAAGTTCCGTAATTTTTGTGTGTGTGTGTGAAAGAGGAACAAACATCCATCCATCCATACATCCTCACAAACTTTCACATAATTATAATATTAGTAAGATAAGATTGTTGCACAACGAAATAAGAAATGTATACAATATATCATATAGCTTAGAAATGCACAGTTTTCCAGGGGTAAGATCTAGCTAAATCGATTGTTCTCCCCCTAAACTCCCTGCATACCAAATTTTATGGTAATTCTTGCAGCCGTTTTCGAGAAACCAATTTCATATTTACAAGATTATCTCATTTAAAGTATAAGATAATAAAAATTTCTATAGAGAAGATAATATAGTAGGTATCTGTTACACGGTACACCACGCTAATTCACAGTCCCGTTGTAGTTATATTTATCCGAAGTAACTTGTGTTACGAGTTTCATACAACGGTAAAATTTCGGTGTTTTTATAAAACACATTCATTCAAAAACATCTATAGTACAAATCACGAGAGATTTTCACTATAGACAAAGATTATATATTACTAACGTACTATAGATATGCTTATGCAAGCAATGATCATGTGTGAAAACTAAAATAGCTCTAAAATAAATAAATCCAAATAAAGTAGCGACTCCTAAACTTTAGTTTACATATTGTATTTATCTCGTGAACTTGACTCTACTTCGAACCGGAGAAACTTTTCTCTGTGGTTTTTGAACCTTCAACAGGCAGGGTTACTCAAGTGACAAATCGTATAGCGCCCGCACACGACCATATCCACGAGTTAAAGAGGTTCTCTTCAGAAAATAGGTTGTTCGGAAAATAGGAGGCTCTTCTTGCCTAGAGTGTAAATCGAGCATAACAACAGCCATATGTTGCAGCAACGGTGTCTTCCAATAATGTTATATAAAACAATTAAACTCTTAATTATATAAAAATAGTTCACCATACATAATAATTGTGCAATTTGTTTAAACCTTAAAGTTAATGCGTTCCTTTTTAACCGACTTCCAAAAAAGGAGGCGGTTATACGTTCGGATGTTTTAATCCAGAGCCTTAACTATTACCATACCAAATTTCATCGAAATCCGTTCAGTAGTTTTTGCGTGAAAGAGGAACAAACATCCATCCATCCACACATCCTCACAAACTTTCACATTTATAATATTAGTAAAGTCTTAAATGTGTGTAATTTAAAAAAATATATCAAAATTTGAGGTTCATTTCTGTTACTGCTTAATGGAAAAGTTTACGTATTTTTTATCATATTATCGTAAATAAATCGTACTAAGCATTATGTTTTTACTAAAGTGAGATGTCAAATGTAACAATCATACTCGTATTATGTGTAATGTGACTACTGAGGCTATTTTATATACTCGTTTTATTGTTAAGAATTTACTTTCAATGTGGAAAATAAGCTGGTATTATAGTAATAGGTAGTAATTACCCAATTATTAAGTAATTTATATTAAAACGACCATCAGGAAAGTATGTTAGCTATAACGGTGACCTTTAAAAGATCCAGCTTATGAAACTTTTTATAAAATGAAAGGCACAAATGGAAAGGTTCAGTACGGACAACGGAAGTAAACTTGAAAATTAAAAAATATATAATAATCTGAAAACTTATTTAAAACTATGACACGTGGGTAAAGGCCAAAGGGTAAAGGGTTCTGGTTAAGTTATTCATATAAAAGACGGCGAGTAAAAGTTCTTGCTGACTGATCTATCGATCTATTCATATGATAGAGTCTGGCTAACGAAAGATGAGACTGGAAAAAGGCGGCAAATTCAAAAAAAAAGTAAGTAAACAAGGACAATAAACTTCATTTTCATGAAATGAGTTGTTCCTAACAAAATATAATATAATTGTCATAAATAATCAAGTATCAAAACTATAATTCCGACTATAGACAAGGTTGCCGTTCGTCGACTTTTTGAATTTAACGTCTTTTTCCAGTCTCATCTTTCGTTAGCCAGACTCTATAACCACTGAAAGGGTTGTGCTGAAAATTAACACCGATATTCTGACGTACAAAATGACATGGAAGTTAAAAGTTTATTAGAATAAACAAGAACGAAGAGCAAACAAAAAAACTTCTGAGCGAAAAAAAAAACGCGTACCTACCTACTCGGCGATGCACATGTTAAAAGATCCTTTAAATTATTGAATGGCTAAAATAGAAAAATAAAAATATTTACTTTTTATAGTTTTTTTTTGTGTCGGAGTTCGGGGCTTATATTGAAGAGCAAACAAAGAAACTTCTGAAGAAAAAAAAAAAACCGCGGACTCGGCGATGCACATGCGAAAAGATCCTTTAAATTATATTGAAAGGCTAAAATAGAAAATTATTTATTTCCTTTTTATAGTTTTTTTATTGTCGGAGCTCGGAGGTTACTTAATTTTAAATTTACTAGAATTCCGAGCAATGCTCGGTTACCCAGTAGCTGGTAGGAACTGATGCAGTTAAACAAGGAAAATTGTTCATCTTAAATAATATTCTATAATTATTTTATAACATCGTCATTTAAAAGAGATTAATAATCCTCATTAGTCATGAATTAAATTTTACAGCATCCGCAATACGTTTATGTCACTATCATTCCACAATGTACTCATTTTCATTATTTAATGTTATAATAATACGTTGTTTTTTAAAACTAATTACGCGTATAAATAAAATTTTACGATTTTTACATTTTCTTCATCACATGACAGTATACGCATTAATATAATACTTTCTGTCTCTAAGTTCTGCGTCTGTGTCTCTACAAAAAAAAAAAATACCTACGTGAGCTGTAAGTTGTGCGACAAGTGAAAACTATCCTCACTTGAATCGCATGCATAGGCATGAGCATTGTGAGCGCTGAGCTATATATATCACTATAAGTTATAACATACTCCGTTCCGCCACATCCGAATTCCGATTCAATATAATCTAAATGTAAACAAAGCTTAACATTATCTGCGGGCACGGCAGTGCCCCCGCCAAGTCGAGCGCGAAGCAAACACTGCCGTACCATCCTTTACTGGAACCATTTCGCCGCATTTTCAGGCCCCTATTTGAGAACCTCTGGATAAGACCAGAACGCAGAAATTTTCATCATCCAATAAGCTATAATCACGTACTTAAAATCCAAAATTTCAAGTCTTTAGGTCATTTAGTTCCCAAGTTAAGCGAAAGCAAAGTTTCGCATTTACGACACTCACTCACTCATGATCATCAAAATAGAACTAGTACTTCCCATAAACTTAGAGAGCTGAAATTTGGTACAAAGTTGGGGTTTAATGGCCACATAAAGGGAAAACTATAAAAACTAGGATAATCGATCTGGGGGCACGGCAGTGCCCCTGCCAAGTCGAGCGCGAAGCAAACACTGCCGTACCATTCTTTACTGGAACCGTTTCGCCGCATTTTCAGGACCCTATCTGATAACCTCTAGATAGGACCAGAACGTCGATCTGGGGGCACGGCAGTGCCCCCGCCAAGTCGAGCGCGAAGCAAACACTGCCGTACCATTTTTTACTGGAACCATTTTGCCGCATTTTCAGGCCCCTTTATTCTACTCGAACTTTATTCTACTCGAACATTACACAAATTAAATAAACAAATTACACTAAAATCTAGGAAAATAAATCAATATGCCCACGTTTCTACAAAAAGAAGTGAAATCCCACCAAAAACATTATGTAAAAAACTAGCCAAGTCTCGATGGAGCTGCTTGTTTATCTCTAAAAAGTAATGAAATCTAGACAAAATCGTGCCAAGTCTAAGGTTCCTTACTGCGGTTTCTTTATTATTATAGTTAATGTTATGTGACTTGGCCGTTGAAGGGCACACAAGGGTACAAAAGGGGCTCCATGACACCATTGCTCCAATACGTGTGTTGTACAATCAGCAACAGCCTAAAATGAGACACTAGCGTCCAATTACCAATACCAGTATGGGCTATTATCTCGCTTAATAAACATAGGTAGTTACAAATGTAAACAAAATTGACTTGTACCCACTAAAGTATAAAGAATGTTCAACGACCAAGTCACTCAACATTAACTATAATAATAAAGAAATCGCAGTAAGGAACCTTAGACTTGGCACGATTTTGTCTAGATTGCATTACTTTTTAGAGATAAACAAGCAGCTCTATCGAGACTTGGCTAGTTTTTTACAGAATGTTTTTGGTGGGATATTTTCTTTCTCTGAATACTACGTCCGAGTCTCTACAAATTCAGCACTATAACCCCGTGAAAACTATCCTCACTTGAATCGCATGCATAGACTCATGTCTATTAGCGCTCTTTAGCACAACTCATGAGCACCTATTACCTAATCTAAATAAAGCTTAATATAGGCGGCTATAATGCTATTAATAAAAAAGTGAAATTTCAAAACCGAGCAATAATATTATAAATAAATATAACGATATATTATCCTAAGGTTAAAAATGGGACCCTATTACTGAGACTGTCTGTCTGTATATCTGTCCGTTTTTCCTTCCGTCTGACTTTCACAAAGCTGTATCTTCTTAAACGTGATAGATAAACAGTTGCAGTTTTACAACAAATATTAAAAATAGAATAAAATATAATATTTAAGGAAGCTTAGATACAACAAACGTTATTTCAATCGGAACGAAATGAAAAGTTTAAGGCCCTGGCCGCAACTAAACAGCGACGGATAGTGGATGGCTTGATTTGCAATTAATTATTAGCAATCAAAGTTGTCGAGCCATGCTTATTATTGTTTATTTTACTTAAACAAGCTGAAAGTGGTTTAAATGATTTTAAATGAGCGCAACAGCTAGTTCTTATACACTAGTACATTTGCGTAATGAAGCGCAAGGCCGCACTGAAAATAGCTCACAGTATCAACAGAACGCGTTGGCGTGACCTTAAACTGCTTTCATGCTATACCTCATGGGCGTAGCCAGGGGGAGGGGGGTTAGGGGGTTCAAACCCCCCCCCCCCCGAAATGGGCCGGCAGGTCCATGTGGATGACCCATATACAGAGGCGTATTTAGAAATTTTGCGCCCCAGGCTAATTAACATATTTTGCCGCCCCATTAACCCTATCTGAAAGATGATTTATTAAAGTTATTTTAGAAAAATAAAAATCAACAGTCCAAAACAGAACTTTAATACTAACTTGTTCTATATGTATGTGTTTATGTTAAATGCGTTCAAACTGAGAAAGCGAGCGAATGTTTTTTACGCTTTAACCTGTTAAAATCTTTTTATACTTTAAGCCCTGAATGAATATTGTACTATAGAAAAAAACAATAAAATCAATAGTCTAAAACAGGGATCGCGAACCTATTGCACGGATGCCATCGAATCATCGAACGTATATAGGTATGCGACACAATATTTTGGGCACGTCACTAATCACAAAACTTTGTAATTATGTACGACGAAAAAAGTGTGAAATAGGTATTATTTAACAAATCTAACATTATAAGTTATTTGTCATTTATTTTGCAACATCAGAAATCACACTAATTTTACTTTAATTTAAATTACAAAATGATCCTATTTTCACAGTCTTTAGGGTTTAAAATTTGAGCAGATTTAACCTATTAAATAGAAAAAAATTTTGCTCGCTCGCTTCTCTCGCTCGCGTTTAACATACAGAACATATTATATTATTTAGTAGCGATGTTCTGTTTTAGCCGGTTTATTTTATGATATTTTTCGAAAGTTCACCGTTATTCAGTGTTTAAGTTTAACGATTGAATAGATTTAAACCTATAGAATGGGGAAAAAAATTTTACTCGCTCGCTTCGTGAGTAAGCGAAATACGAGTCATGTTTGGCTTACAGAACATATTACATACCTACTATAAAAATTGTACTGACGTTCAGTTTTAGGCTTTTGATATTTGTATTTTTCGAATTACACAGTTTTTCAGGGTAACAGTCTTTTAGGGTTTAAAATTTGAGCAGATACAACCTATTAAATAGTAAAAAAATTTTGCTCGCACGCTTCGCTCGCTCGCGTTAACATAAAGAACATATTATATTATTTAGTAGTGATGTTCTGTTTTAGCTGGTTCATTTTATGATATTTTTCCGAAGTTCACCTTTATTCAGTGTTTAAGGGGAAACCCTGAAAAACTGTCCTTTAAAGCTTAAACAGGTAAAAAGTAAAAAAAATGGACGCCCATTATTCTAATGTAAATATATTATAAAATGATCCTATTTCTACAGTCTTTTAGGGCTTAAAGTTTGAACAAATTTAACCTATTAAATAGCAAAAAAATTATACATTATTTATTACAGATGTTCTGTTTTATCCGGTTGACTTTATGGTATTTTTCCGAAGTTTATGTTTTAGTTTAACGTTTGAACAGAGTTGAACGTTTGAACTTGTAAAATAGGAAAAAAAATTGCTCGCTCGCTTCGCTCGCTCGTTTTTGGCTTTAAGAACGTATTATAAAATTTTGTACTAATATTTAGTTTTAGACTATATATATTTGTATTATTCCGAATTACACTGTCTTTCAGGGTTTAAAGCATAAACAGGTAAAAACGAAAAAAAAATTCTCATGTACCCAGGGCCTCTAATAGGTTAAAGACGGCCCTGGTTATTTAATGTAGGTACTTGTAGTCGTTTTATTTTCTTGAACTCCCCCCCGAAACTAAAACCTGGCTACGCCCATGCTATACCTGCTTGTATGTAGACATTAGATTTATATTACTATCAAGTACATCATTTGTAGAGTCGTTCAGCCAAGTATTGAAACGCTAATTAAAATTAAGTGCTCTCCTATTCACAGGCTGTCGCTGTCTCTGCTAGCCGAAATGACAAGGACGGCATGTGACTTGAGCGTCAGTTAACTATCGTTTCAGTATTCGGTCGTTTGTGTGTTAAAGCTCTATCCTATAAATGTAGTTGTGGCCATAAAGCTCAATTTGCTATGAATGAAATCATGTACCCTCTAACTGGGCCCTAAACCTTTAAGTAAGAAACAATTGCCTGTTCTAATAAGTCTAAAATTACGTAAGATCATATTATTAAACAGAGCCAAAATATCGTAGTATTTTGGCAACCATTTCAAGAAAGAATGGTATTCGGTTTGGCAGCAACGGCGCATTATATGAATTTTCACTTTCCGTATACTCTACATATAAGTATACTCATTCAGCAATTACTTTGGAAGCTTGAAATCTATTGATTGTTAGTGTACATATTTATTTTTGTGGACATAAACAGGGGTAAGACCAAAAATAGATACGAGAATGGGGCTTCAGAATTTTGTCTTGGCAAAAACTTTGGGGTTTTGCTCTTTGTTGTAAATAATTATGTACACTTTAGCCATCCTAAAAACGTAATTTATACCGTTCGCGTGGACAGGAATTCTGAAAACCTGCGGTACCGGTGTCAGACAACTACTTACGTCACACGCGATAATTATACAAATATATTCCAAATTGATACTTAAATTTTGATTTATTAAATATTTCATACGTAATGTGTACCCATGAACCAGGAACGTAAAGTGTTCTAATTCTTTGGCAAAATTTTTTGAATACTGTAACCTAAGGATTATTTCATACTAACATAGAGTCGAATTGAATTTCTGAAGTATTATCAGATTCGCTCTTATGTCCACGACTTGATACACATGCTCAGATAAACATGTGTGAAAAGAAAAAAATCGCGCGAATTCCCCGTTTTCACTTTTCCTCAGTAGGAATATAAACTACGAGATGTTGCTCGCGTCTTCGTGCTCGCAAAACGTGGTCCGTTCATTTTACTGCGATAAAGTAGCCTATGTTATTCTCCGTGATCTACTTTATATCTGTGCCAAATTTTATGATGATCGGTTAAGTAGTTAAAGAGACAAGTAGTATGATTTGATCCAAAGGGAAAAAGTAAGAGATTTTCCTGAGGACCTGAGGATAACTAGAAAGTAAAGCTTTAGAAATTAACCTATATATAAATGATTTTAATTTGATTGAACAAGAACCTACTACCCGTAACAGGGTTCTAGTTTCTACGAAAGTGTCCATTGTAAATTTAATTTGAAGTAATTAGTGCTAACAGGTCAAGCCGGCTCTTAATACCCTTATCTATATTATAGTAAATATTTTAAAAATATGTTCATCAAATGTATGATTAGTAATGTAATGTTTGTTGACTCCAGTTGCAAAAGTGCCAGTGTAACATCTAAACCGGTCGATCCACATATAACGTAACTTATTAAACTGGGTTTTCTAGAAATTTCCATAATTTCCTGTTTGCATTTAGCAAAAATGTGAATTATGGTTCGAAGTTGCCTCAAATAAAGTTGTATATCTGCTGTTATCAACTGGCATCCATCCATCGTATAGTCCATAGCGATATACAATAGCCCTAGTACTAAATTAATACCTTTTTCAACGGTCTATAGTACGGTATATAGTACTAGCTTTTGCGTGCGGCTCCGCCCATGTAAATACATTATCCCGCGGGAACACTACTTTTTCGGGATAAAAAATATACTATGTCCTTTCCCGGGACCCAAAGTATGTCTATACCAAATTTCATGAAAATCGGTTCAGCGGTTAAAGCGTGAAGAGGTAACAGACTGACAGACAGATATACACACTTTCGCATTTATAATACTACTAGTATAGATATTCGTAACAAGTAACAAACAGGTATGGAATATCATATTATAATACGTGAAGCTTAAACTTTGTACAGGGAGTAAGGAGATTAATATAATTATGCCAACGGAGGAGTATGAAATTGTTTATTACCCCGATGAAACATCCTAAAGTGAGACAGTTTAAATACTTGGGGCCCATATATCTCGAACAACGCGGAGGTGGAAGCAGATGCAGCTCCTAGAGTCAGGGTTGCGTGACAGAAATGGAGATCCTTAACCGGTGTACCATGTGATTCACATTCCACACATGAGGAAATGTATCTGTATATTATGTCACCGTAAAATTGTAAAAACCGTTAGATTGTAATATTACTAGAGATATTATAATATGCTGACAGATTGTCAAATACAAATTTCTACATCCAATTGTACCCATTATTTTTCGTTATAATTATTATTATGAAAAAGCAAACAAATATGGCGGCGCGGGACACATACCGTTTAACCAATCGCCATGGTAAATATTACAATATAACGAAAAATAATGCGTACAATTGTATGGAGAAATTTGTATTTGACAACATATTTATCTCTAGTAATATTACAATCTAACGGTTTTTACAATTTTACGGTGACATATATATAAAATGGCAGTAAGACGTGCAATTCCATATAGTGCAGACTGCAGAGTACTAGGGGGCAAACGGACAAACGGATCACCTGATCGAAAGCGATTACCGTCGCCCATGAACACCCGCAAAATCATAGGAGTTGCAACAACTTTTACGAGGACTACGGTCCCTTCTTGAAGGTTTGCAGGTAGTAAGGGTCCGGAAATACTGCTGGCAAAATTCGAAGTGAATAGCTTAAAGATCCGAGGTAGCTTAAAGATAACTCCAGTGTTCAAAAATCTGACAGAAAGACATGTGCAGAGACGAAAACTAAAAGGGAGAGGTAGACCTCCAGCCACGTGGGTGACCAGTATGACCTAAGCATTCGCTGCAAATAAATTGCCAAAATCGACAATCCAAGATAGTTACTTGGTGCAAATGTACTAAGAGAACCCTACATGTATAGGGGGTAAGAGCAAAGAAGAAGTGGAAGAGAAGTATGAAATATGGCACAGTTAAAGATTATATGGAGGAGGAGTGAACTGCACTAATATTTTTTTATAATAATACTTAAAAATATATAAATTAATAAAAATAACGTTATACACTATTGATGTAACGGGCTATCTACTGAATAATAATATAATCAATATTATTATATTATTTTAATTATAGTATAAAATTCACACACAAGTCAATAAAACTAAGATAAAACTACATGATATAACAAATATAAGGTCAATTATTGGGTACCTAATGGCCTTTTGAACTGTTTTGATACTATAATCATTAACTACAGAATATAAGTACCGGAAAACTGAATACTAAGCAACCATGGTTACTAATTAATTGCACATAATAATCATTGACTCAGATCCCAGGACCGCCATACTACCCTTACATTCTTACTGACAAAATGTAATGATGGACAAAAATTGTAACGCTATGGAACGGTCCAAAAGGCAAACGTGCTCGAGGAAGACCTATAACACGGTGGGCAGATGAAATAAAAACAACAGCATGCCCAAATTGGCAAAAAGTAGGACAGAGCTAAATGGAAATCCTTGGAGGAGGCCTTTACCCATACTGGGGTTGATGTAGATAAATAAGGAACTAACAAAGAATCAAGGATTAAAACACTAACAAAAAATACAAATAGAATTTAAAATAACTGTACGAGTAGATTTATAATTAAGTGTTATTTACATGATTTAAAAGGCTTTTTTATTTTTATTTCATTTTTATTTTATTTATTAATGTGTACAATGAACGTATGCAATAGTATACATATCCGCTAGTTTGTAAATTGTGCGCTAGATCAATTCTCCAGTAAAGAATGTTTAACGGCCAAGTCACACAACATTAACTATAATAATAAAAAAATCGCAGTAAAGAACCTTAGACTTGGCACGACTTTGTCTAGAATTCATTACTTTTTAGAGATAAAAATTAATGTAGTCCATCGAGACTTGGCTAGTTTTTTACAGAATGTTTTTGGTGGGATTTCACTTCTTTTTGTAGAAACGTGGGCTTATTGATTTATTTTACTAGATTTTAGTGTAATTTGTTTATTTAATGTTCGAGTAGAATAAAGTTAATCGTTCGACTATTTCTTCTTGTAAACTTGTAAGTATAAGTATAAAAGCCAGTCTAGTCTTATCCAGAGTTTTCCTTTAATTTTATTTATATGCGTATTAAAAGCAGAAGGGGATGCATTCGCCCAGTAGTGGGACGCTACGGGCTAGATTAAATTAGAAGATGTATCCCACTTCGCTGGATTTTTGCAATGACAGTAGATTTTTTTAATGTACCAATAGTAGAAGGGGGCATTACTATATTATTATCTCTAAATCAGCTGAGACCAGCGGAGGGTTCTTTATCAGATACTTCAGATCTTCGATTTTTGACATCAAATGAAGTGGCCCACCAAATTGAATATTTTTCGTAAAGGTGGTATGTCAATCTCTGATAGTTTGGTTGGGCTCTTGTGTTTTCTAATCAGGGTCACCAGGTACTCCAGATCTTCGATTATCCTAGTTTTTATAGTTTTCCCTTTATGTGGCCATGAAACCCTAACTCTGTACCAAATTTCAGCTCTCTGAGTTTATGGGAAGTACTAGTTCTATTCTGATGATCATGAGTGAGTAAATGAGTGAGTGTCATAAATGCGAAACTTTGCTTTAGCTTAACTTCGGAACTAAATGACCTACAGACTTAAAATTTTGGA
The DNA here is from genome assembly GCA_905404095.1 of Glaucopsyche alexis. Classification (NCBI taxonomy): domain Eukaryota; kingdom Metazoa; phylum Arthropoda; class Insecta; order Lepidoptera; family Lycaenidae; genus Glaucopsyche; species Glaucopsyche alexis. The sequence goes on along the minus strand of FR990047.1, from coordinate 24,147,173 downwards.
TTTTAAGTATGTGATTATAGCTTACTGGATGATGAAAATTTCTGCGTTCTGGTCTTATCCAGAGGTTCTCAAATAGGGGCTTGAAAATGCGGCGAAATGGTTCCAGTAAAGGATGGTACGGCAGTGTTTGCTTCGCGCTCGACTTGGCGGGGGCACTACCGTGCCCCCAGATATCTCTGTTCATACAAATAAAGGGAAAAATGATTTTAATAACTTATGTTACTTAGGTTATTCTTAAACAAAAAATAAGATTTTATCAGAATGGGCTAATTTACTGTACTTAAAACTTGGCCTGCGGTACAAACTAATACTACAATATTAAAAAAATATATTTTATCAGTAGAATATAAGGGTAGTCTGGCGCGCCTTGGATCTCAGCCTATCAGAGGTAGCCGGTACCTATACTTGCCAATTTAAGAGTACCTACGTGTAGTACGTACTAGTAAGGTTTGCTTCTGTGTTTACAGGGATACTAAACCAAGAAGTCATCAGGGCTAGTTTGACGGTACCGGTTTTTAGCATTGCTTCTAGGACCCAGATACTGTTTGAAAGCACGTTGTTCTGTATTATTTATGAACTGGAATAAAAAATAATAACGGAAACTTAGACCTACAAGCCACTCTAACATTTACAACTACACCTACTTATACACCTACAATAGGGAATATGCATAAAATATAAAAATAGCTTAAAATATAATAATATGATACTAGACAGAAAAATAAAGAAAATGGCGAGAAAATTTTCAATATCTGTTGATAAATGAGCAAGATATGAGCGGTCAAAGTTTGTAATCTATCTCTTTCTAGCAAAACGAAATTTAGTATGAACTTTCTATGAAAGTCGTGTTATGTGACGTCACGATACACGTCGGATCTCTCTGTCTAATAGACCACTTTAAACGTTCATATCTTCGTTATTTTTAATGATATCAAAAAACTGATTTTACCATACAGTTTACCAAACAAGATAGATCTATATAAATAAATAAAAAAAATACGTGCATATTCCCTATTACAACTACACCTACTTATCTACCAACTTTTTATTATTTATTCATTTATTAATTAAGCAACTTGATACAACTTTTGATACAGCTTTATGTGTACCATAAGTCCATAAAGCAGCCTCCGTGGTCTAGTGGTTAGAGCATTGGCTCTTGACTCGGAGGTCGTGGGTTCGATTCCCGCATTGGATAAACAAAAAATGTTGTTTCCAAGTTTGGTTAGGACAATGCAGGCTGATCACCTGATTGCCTGACAAGAAAAATGATCCATGCGTCGGATGGGCATGTAAAAAGTCGGACCTGCGCCTGATCTCTCGTCAGTCGTGTCGGTTATCCGTCCCACTGGATTACGAGAGTAAAGGAAGAGAGAGTGCTCTTGTGTACTGCGCACACACTTGGGCACTATAAAATTACTCCTGCGTAACTGGCCTGGTTTCAATGAAACCGGCCACCGTCACCGAGATCGGTATGGGGAGTTATTATATATGTCCATAAACCTTCATGGTTTGTGCGGTAGGTAGCGCAAAATTCACCGCGCGCAATATACAATTTACAATATTTATATAGTTTATCTAGATGTTGCCCGCGACTTCGTGCACCCAAAAATTTATTTCGCAGAAACCGTACATTTTTCAGCGATAAAAAGTTGCCTATATCCTTCCCCGTGGTCTACTCTACATCTATGCGAAATTTCATCAAAATCGGTCCAGTAGTTTCGGAGCCTATTCATTTCAAACAAACAAACTTTTCCTCTTTATTATATTATGGTAAAATTGAAGAAATATCTAACCAATCGTACTTAAATAATTAGTTCTCTCACATATTTTACAAATTATAGGCACCTACACTCGATGATTCCCTTGCTGCGGCTGGGAACCGGTTACGTCGCACAGTATCGCAAGCGAATGCAGCGATCGTAGGCAGCTTTATTACCTATCTACTGAACACCTACCTACCTACATACCTACCTACTGACAGTACTGACCTACCTATCTACACCTACCTACATTGAATTGCAAAACCAAAAACAACAACTACACCCTCGATTACATTTGATTTTCAAAATAAAGTAGAGAAATTGTTAAATTTTGGCTGAATTGAAAAGAGAAACTATTTCAAGATAAATAATTATCCCACCAAAAACATTCTGTAAAAAACTAGCCAAGTCTCGATGGAGCTGCTTGTTTATCTCTAAAAAGAAATAAAATCTAGACAAAGTCGTGCCAAGTCTAAGGATCCTCCTTAGACCTTAGTACCAAATTTTAGCTCTCTGAGTTTATGGGAAGTACTAGTTCTATTTTGATGATCATGAGTGAGTGAGTGTCGTAAATGCGAAACTTTGCTTTCGCTTAACTTCGGAACTAAATGACCTACAGACATGAAATTTTGGATTTTAAGTATGTGATTATAGCTTACTGGATGACGAAAATTTCTGCGTTCTGGTCTTATCCAGAGGTTCTCAAATAGGGGCCTGAAAATGCGGCGAAATGGTTCCAAAAAGGATGGTACGGCAGTGTTTGCTTCGCGCTCGACTTGGCGGGTGCACTGCCGTGCCCCCAGATTTCCTACTTTTTAGTGCAGATAGAACGAGAGATATATATTGTTATTGATATATTAACCTTTTATTGCTCATGATTTTTTCGTCGATAAAAGTAGTACCTTTTTTTTTCTTTTATGAAATATGGGGGCAAACGAGCAAACGGCTCACCTGATGGAAAGCAACTTCCGTCGCCCATGGACACTCGCAGCATCAGAAGAGCTGCAAGTGCGTTGCCGGCCTTTTAAGAGGGAATAGGGTAATAGGGGAGGGTAGGGAAGGGAATAGGGTAGGGGGTTGGGCCTCCGGTAAACTCACTCACTCGGCGAAACACAGCGCAAACGCTGTTTCACGCCGGTTTTCTGTGAGCCCGTGGTATTTCTCCGGTCGAGCCGGCCCATTCGTGCCGAAGCATGGCTCTACCACGTAAACCTATGTCCTTCCCTGTGGCCTACTGACTATATATCCGTATTCCGTACCAAATATCATCAAAATTGGTCTAGTAGTTTTGGAGCCTATTCAATGCAAAAAAAAAAAAGAAATCAAAAAACTTTATGTTTAGTTAATTTTTATTTTACTATTTAGTACAAGAGAACAAAATCAGGTAATCAGAACTCGGAACCAAAACTGCTGCGTTTGCTGTTGTTATCAATATACAATATTGATAAGAATGGGTAATATTGATAATGTGGCTGTGTGAATTGAGATTATAAACGTGTTTGAAATCAATATCATCATAATATTATTAAATTATTATAGACACTATCAGTAACTGTTTCTATGATAGTAGGTAATAGAGACCAAAATACGTTCAGAACGTTGTTGTACATTACAGTTGTGCGCGTTACGCATTAAACTTTAACAAAAATTATGCGAACGGAGGAGTATGTAATTTGGTACAGTTCAAGTTTATGTGGGCTTCGAAAGAGGAGTGAACTGCATTAATATTTATTATAATAATGCTTAATAAATAATGATACATTAAATTAACAAAAATAACGGTACAGACGCTGCCTTAGAATTCAGATTCGTAACACACACTACTAATTAAGTAATTACCATGCTTTTGATACAATTTTGTCACACATTAACGTTTTATTTTACATTTCATAGACAAGAAAGGTCAAAAGCTAGAATATATACCTACCTACCTACTATAATAAGTCGCGAAAGTTCGTATGTATGGAAGCTTGTGACTCTTCCACGCATAGATGTATTATATGGTATTATCACAGTGTAATAAAGAGATACAGTGGTCCAACGCGTTTGAAGTCGCGCGAAATGCCGCTTTTGTGTAGGTATTCGTCATTGCTGCAGGGTTGTCACAATAATGTGTTTTATTATAATCTGTTCTACATTTTGTGTAGGTATTCGTAGTATGTGTATGTAGAGTACTAGGAATAAAACAAAGGAAAATATATATAGAAGTATTAATGAAGAGTTTTATTATAAAAAATACAAATGCGTATACAAAAGCTCAGGGTTAGCATGATATATATCAATTGATATTTATGCTTGATATATTATATCAAAATTGATTTTTATATTTAAAAATGTAAAAGAATGTTTTAAATGTAAAAAATCTTACATCAAGTCATAGTCTAAATACACAGGTCTTATTTTCCGAGAGTTTCACAAGCCTAGGTCATCAAAAACTTGCTATTTGACACGACATTAACTAATCATAGCCGTCGACGCGGCATATGACACGTTCGTGACCCCCTGTTTTTCGGAAGAAAATTCCTTGTTTGTTATTATTCTACTATTGTTATACCATTTATACCATGTGTCAAATTAATTCGACTGATAAAATTAATACACTTTTTTTTCTTCTGGTTATAAACAAAAGTCATTTTATGGTTTTATGGTTTATTTAAATTGATACTCAAAAGTATCTATCGTTGATTTTTAATTGATTTGAAAACTTTTAATATCAATAATAAATAAATGAGTTTAATTTTACTTCCCTATCTTCAAATTATCAGACATACAAATTATTTCGATTCAACTATTACGAAAAAACATATCAGAGTACCTATGAGATTTGTATGTAATTTTGAAAATATCAAAAAATCAAAAATATGGGATATCTACACTAATATTATAAAGAGGAAAACTTTGTTTGTATGTTTGTTTGTTTGTTTGTTTGTAATGAATAGGCTCAAAAAGTAATGAACCGATTTTAAAAATTCTTTCACCATTCGAAAGCTACATTATCCACGAGTAACATAGGCTAAATTTTATTTTGGAAAAAATAGGGTTCCGTAAGATATTTGGGTTTTTCGGACACAAGGTGTAAAAAATCAACCAGAAAAGTTACTTATTTTGCGTACGCTGCCTAAACTATAAAATATAGAACCATAAAATGTTCTAATTAATTGTAGATCTTATAAATATCTACAAAAAAGTCCGCGACACACTATACCTATCTATGTCGAGTGAGGCACAACAACCATTTTTTTATTTAGAAATCTTGAATTTTTTTTGGACTACATTTAAACGCGTTTATTTTACTCATGTTATTAATCCTTATCAAAATAAATTATTTCATCACTAAGTAAAGTTTATGTAGATAATATTTGGTCTTTGAATGATTAAAATTGGACGTTTGGTTTTGAAGTTATGTCGAAATTAAAATATTACGATTTCTGCTGCACGGCCCGTTGCGAAGTGGGCATCACCGAGGCGGGGTGCGCGTGCGGGTTAATGTTTAGTTTAGTTAAATAGTTAAGTTATTTTATAAACATCAAATTGATAATATCTTAAAATATAATACATTATAATATCTATACATCTATACAGTTAAATACAATTTAAGTGTCTGTTTGTAACTTCAAATTAACAGCTTTTTACATAATGAATCTGAAAGTATATTCGGTACTTACAATAAAATACATTTTTTTTTAATTTTTGTCTGTCCGTCTGTCTGTCTTTCAGTCGGTCTGTCTGTCTGTTTGTTCCGACTAATCTCTGAAACGGCTGGACCGATTTTCACGGGACTTTCACTAGCAGATAGCTGATGTTATAGGGTCTAACAAAGGCTACTTTTATTTTAGGGTTCCGCGGGTAAATTTCAGCGATATCCCAAAGTATTGTTCCACGCGGACGAAGTCGCGGGCAAAAGCTAGTATTATATAATCAAAGATATCTGATATTTTGATATTTATTATAAATATCGGATATTTACGAACCCTGCAAAAGCTACAAATGCGAAACTGAAAGGTATTTTCGACATTTGGATTTACTAGTTTTTAGATTGCGATTGTTGAATTTGACGATGTAGTTAGTAAATTCTCATACGTAGATACAATTTTATTAAAAATTCTGACGGGAAACAGGTGCATGGTTTTGTATTAAAATTAATCTTCTTTAGCTGTTCATATAATTGACCATTGTAAATAAGTACCTACATACAACTCAAACGAAACACTGTCGCAAACTACTTAAAACAATCAAATTAAAAAGCGTCAACCCCGGCTGACGTGTCCCAAGCGAGTGTATGGCAGCTTGGGCTCGCTACCGCCCCTCTCTCACCCCGCACGCCCCGCACGATTGCTCTGTCTAGACGTGTCCGTTGGACGACTGTAGGTAATAGTTCTATAGGCTGTGGTATTATATTAAAAAGAGGTTATCACTGCTTCCACGCAATCATCACTATATTATACGTGAAGCAAAAATTTCAAGTAGGTACAATTTTACGAAAATTGTGCGGACGGATTAGAGTGAAATTTCGCACAATTAAAGTTTATGTTGAGGACATTTTATACAGAGAGAATAAATAATACAAAAATACAGGAGGTTTGACACAAATGTTATCAATGAGTGTCAATTATCGCAAATTTTATCTCTCACAACATTTATATTTTTATTGCTTATCTAAGAGGCAAAAGAAACCTAAAAAAGTTGATAAATTAAATTATGAACTTGAAATTATGGTCGAATTTCGGCCACGGGGCCACCTCTAGTAACAATACATACATACATACATGCATATAATCACGCCTTTACCGCCCGTAAGGGTAGGCAGGACCGCCTCTTTCCCGTAGGGGTAGGCAGAGACCACTTCTTTCCACTTGCTAAGATCCTTACACACTTCTTTCGCTTCGTCCACTTTCATTCTTACCATCCATTCCTCCTCTTACATTCAACGTAGCCAAGCGTCTCTCCATGGTCCGCTTTTCGCCTCCGCGAGAAACGAGACGTGATGGGTGGCGAACCACATCGCCGCCATTTTGGATAATTTAATTATTTTTGATTATCCATTGCGTTTCCACGGATTGGTGGAGAGGGTAGGAATAGGGAAAGGGAAGGATAGGTGGTGAGGAAAGGAAGATTGGTAAGTTAGAGTGGGAAATAGGGAATGTAGGATATTACCGTCCAGGAGGGCAAGGGATAGGACAGTAATAACTAGGGAAGCCGGGGTCGCGTACCCGTATACTATACCACAACTACCGGACAGGTAAGTTGGGAAGAGTATCCCATGACATAGTTATAGATAAATAATATACTGAAAGATTTTGATGAATTTTGGTATGGTAATAGTTTAAGTTGTAGATTAACACAGTATATTTTTTATCGTAGCAAAATGTACGGTTCACGGTTACATTTTGCGGACTATTTGTTTAGTTTCGGTTAATAATATCTTACACGCGTGAGGTCAAGGGTTCCCGTCACATTTAAATGTGGAATAATAAATATTATTGCAATTTATAACACTGACATACAATGAATAATGTCATGCGCATTATCTAATATAATACACGTATATTATCAGTATGTCTGTAATATTTTTCATAGTTTACACACACAGAAAAGAACACTTTCTTAATATCTGTCTGCACTCTGCAAGTTCACCTGTCTGAATTTCAAAATGGATTTGAGCTTATAATGACCGTACTTAAATCACGGTCGCCGAAATGCCTGGATATATTACTCATAGTACAGTGCGAACCTAATCTTCTATACTAATATAATAAGAGGAAAAGTTTGTTTGTTTGTATTGAATAGGCTCCGAAACTACTGGACCGATTTTGATAAAATTTGGCACAAATGTAGAGTAGACTACGGGGAAGGACATAGGCTATTTTTCTTCGCGGAAAAATGCGGAATCATCTGATCACAGATGACCAAGAAACTATATTTTTATACTAGATGTTGCCCGAGACAAAAGCTAATTTCGCAGAAACCGTACATTTTTCCGCGATAAAAAGTAGCTTATGTCCTTTCCTGTAGTCGCTTCAAGATATCAAATTGTATAACAACTGGCAAGTGATATTTTTTCTTAACATAAATTACTTAGGTTATATTATTATTCTTCGCCGTCTGTGATGCCACTTAAAATTCTTCTTCAATTAAAAATATCTAAGATTGGTTCATTCTACGTATAAATTTCAAATACTAGACTCACACAGTAGAAAGATCGATAAAAATGTTTCCTTCTGAATATATAAGGGTCGGTAAAATCAACTACGGATATTTTGGGCATATAATCTACTGCTTATGTATAGACGTTTAGGCAGAAAAATAATTGTAATACCTACTCGAAAAGAAAAATCTCCCTTTGTATGGGCGAGTTTGCGTTGAGCGGAGATTCGCCCATACATGAGATTATTTTTTTGCTTTGAGTAAAACAATATTTTTTTGCTTTACGACTTTATATTATGCAGTGGATCATATGAACTAAATACCCGCAGTTGATTATACCATAGACTAATCAAATTTTGATTAGTCTATGATTATACCAAACCTTATACATTTGATCATAATTCATAATATATTATTATCTGCACGAAGCAAATATATAAAGTTAAGCGAGTTGTTTGTATATTATTTCAACATTTCCAATTATGTTCTTACAAGTTATACAGGTACCTCATTACCGTTGGAGTTGTCAAGTAATTAATATATTTGAATTATTAAAATTATTCGACTCAAGACTGCATTCTTAAACTTCAACGTGTGGACAGAAAGGAAATTTATAGCATATCGAACTACCTGATCAAGACGTGAATAATAAAAAGTATTTCTTATTTAGTACTATCTGTCCAGTGTCCCAACTCTACGTTATTCTGTTGTATCTATTAACTAACTATAACTACATCTACAACTACGCCAACTCCTACACCTAGTACCTACAGTAAGGTTTTGTAATTCATTTTTTTTTAAATACAAGGATGATTTAAGGATATTAAATATTGCCTCCAAAACAGTAAAAACATAATTGCTAAATATAATTATTAATATTCATTTAAAGCGCATTATCTATACTTATAATATAATAAAGATGAACAGTTTGTTTGTTTGCATCGAATAGGCTTCGAAACTACTGTTCCGATTTTGATGAAATTTGGCACTTCTATTGCGGCAGCATGTACGGTTTATACGGGATTCTCTTTAGCGCTTACGGAGTCGCGCGCACCATCTAGTACATATTATATTGACTAATTTATTAGTTTTATTTCCTCAATCCATAATATTCCTGTTGTCGAGGAAGGTGGACATTATTGACGCATAAACAAAATATTTAATTTCTTTGGAATGCATTTTGATTACTGAGCCATAATAAAACGTTTCGACGTTATTAATTTTTGTTTAGAGTTTAGAACAAGCAAAAAATTTTAAATGTTTTTTTGAATATTTCTCATAAGTGCATGCAAACGATAAATGCATAGTAATTAACACTGCATCTTAGCGATCCTTTTTTTTCATGATCCCTTGAATAGCTGTAAAGTGTAGGTAAGATTATTATTTTCTAAGTTGTAACTAAAAGAAGAATTATACTCTTCTACAATTAAATATATTATATATTTTTATTCTAGATCAAATGTTATTATAAGTTTCATAAAAACTTTATCGGGGTCACGCCTAATCTAAACACAATGTAAATATTAGTATGTAAATGTCGTAAAACAATGTGTTTTTGTCATTTAAATTTCGTAATTTACAGTTTAACATATTAAAAAAAAACTCACTTTTTCTAAATCCGAGAGACACATCCAAACATAGGTTGTCAAATTCTATATCGATGGAGGCCATAGATTCGCCGGTGAAACTTTTGCTATCGAAATTTTCACTTTCCACTGAAAGACTAGCCATTTTCACTTGTGTTTTTTTTTTTTAATATTTTGAACAATGTTTATATTTTTTTATTTTCACTTTGTTCTCATATTCCACAGCAATACAATGTAATCGTACTGAAGATCGCTACACGACGCGACTACGCACGACACGGCCGCAATTTACACTACTTATAATTTCAACCACCGCACCCAGTGGCTGTTTACTTTATATCTATACTAATATTATTAAAGAGGAGAGATTTGTTTGTATGTTTGTTTGTTTGCATTGAACAGGCTTCGAAACTACTGGATCGATTTTTATGAAATTTGGCACATATTATATAGAGTTGACCATGGAGTAGGACACAGGCTTCTTGTTATCGCGGAAAGATGTACGGCTCGCGCGGGATTGCCTTTTGCGCGGGATTCGGGTATGAAGTCGCGGGCAAAAATGCATAATATTTTGTTTTCATACGCATAAAAATCACAATTCACGCGCAAAAGATACTGGATTCTTGAGATTAAAAACCTACATTTATTTTTATAAGGTCAATTTTTTCCAAGGTTTCAGATTAAGCTGATAGCTGCGGTATCTTGTATGTGTTTGTTACATACAAACACATGTAAAATAAGAAGCAGAAAAGAGAAACAGAAAAAAAATTAACTATGTGCTAACTGCTATAATTATGATAACAAAGGTATATTCGAGGGCCGAAATAGAACATTGCTTAATCTATTAATTACATGATATCTGTGTTTTTCGAATCCGGTTTAGTCATAGAGTAATAAAATCTATTTTTGAAAGGGTAGGTAGGGCAAATTGTAGATACGGTCCGGGCAACACAGTTATACTTTTAATCGAAAAAGGAGGAGGTTCTCTATTCGACTGTATCTAGCTATCTTCTATCTTTATATATAAAAGGCAAAGCTGATTGACTGATGTATCGACGAACAGGCCAAACTTTTAAGGCTAGAAATTTGAAATTTTGTACACGTATTTTTCATATGACGTAGGCATCCACTAATGAAGGATTTTTCAAAATTGTCCCCCCAATAGGTTAAAAAAGGGGATGAAATCTTAAAAAAATTGACGTGGGCGAAGCCGCGGGCAATTAATTCTAGTTTTTTATATTTGTTACTTCAGAACTTTCAACTGGGTGGACCGATTTTGATGATTATTTTTTATTTGAATGCTGGTGCTTTCCATGTGGTCCATTTCCAGTTCTGACAATGACATCCATTAGAAAACCATATAAGTTAATTTTTTTACTGTGGAATTCGGTTTTTAAAAGCCTTTATTTAACTTGCTATGTACGTAATTAGTTAGGGTGGAATTTTGCAACTCAATTTTGAAGCAGATATCTTCACCGATTAAGCTGAAATTGTGTATACACGTTTAGTTTGAATGACAATGCATGTTTAGCCAAGGAGCATCATTTTAAATCTAATATGAAAGAACATCCAAGATGGCCGACAAGTTATTTTAATGCACTCCTACAATATGGGTATCAAATTAAAGTATGGTGTTGGAGTTGGTAGAGGTCCTTACTGAGTAGAGTAAAATCTCTAGAAGGTCTCCTTATTGAAGAGCTTCACTGTAGTAAATTAACCGGCAAACGACCTTGCAACGTGCGTTGTATGAGATGAACAGACTGAGAAACTTGTCTAGCGATAAATAAAAAGTAAAAAATAAAATAAAATAAAACCATGTTTTTAAAAAAAGTTTCTTACTTTTAATTTATTTTAAGAATGTTTTTTCACTGTTAATAATTATTGTTATCATACATCATATTCAAATATGTATTGCACAAGAAAATGATCATTTGTAAGTTAAAATGAATAGACCTCCACACATGCTTATCCCACGGCCAACCCCAAAAGGGATTCTAAAAAAAATATATTCAATAATATGACAAAATTGCCGTAGCACGTGCACAACATGTGCGCGCGTTGTGCTGTGGCATAATAAAATACATACATACATACATACATACATATAATCACGCCTCTTTCCCGTAGGGGTAGGCAGATACCACTCTTTCCCATAGGGGTAGGCAGAGACCACATCTTTCCACTTGCTACGATCCTTACACACTTGTTTCTCTTCATCCACTTTCATTCTTACCATCCATTCCTCCTCTTACATTCAACGTAGCGAAGCGGCTCTCCATGGGCCACTAATCTACACTAATATTATAAAGAGGAAAACTTTGTTTGTATGTTTGTTTGTTTGTTTGTTTGTTTGTAATGAATAGGCTCAAAAAGTACTGGACCGATTTCAAAAATTCTTTCACCATTCGAAAGCTACATTATCCACGAGTAACATAGGCTAAATTTTATTTTGAAAAGAAATAGGGTTCCGTAAGATATTTGGGTTTTTCGGACACAAGGTGTAAAAAATCAACCAGAACAGTTACTTATTTTGCGTACGCTGCCTAAACTATAAAAGATAGAACGATATAATGTTCTAATTAATTGTAGATCTTATAAATATCTACAAAAAAGTCCGCGACACACTATACCTATCTATGTCGAGTGAGGCACAACAACCATTTTTTTATTTAGAAATCTTGAATTTTTTTTGGACTACATTTAAACGCGTTTATTTTACTCATGCTATTAATCCTTATCAAAATAAATTATTTCATCACTAAGTACAGTTTATGTAGATAATATTGGTCTTTGAATGATTAAAATTGGACGTTTGGTTTTGAAGTTATGGCGAAATTAAAATATTACGATTTCTGCTACACGGCCCGTTGCGAAGTGGGTGACATTCTGTAGTATTAGTATCAGTATTGTACCCGTGCGAAGCCGGGGCGGGTCGCTAGTAAAATAATATTATAAAAATTAATTTTACTGGTAAGTATTTTATTGGAAATTTCCAAATGGTTCTAATTTAATTTAGATTAATGCACATTTTGTATTTGAATAGAAATTCTATGCTTCTTCTTTTTAATACTGAGTGAAGATTATATATTGTAAATAGTATCGAGCGCACTTTACCACCTAAAAACTTAGTAGATAATTAATTAAATGAATTACGTATTCTGTATTGTCAACCAGTTTTATGTTGGCTATTTTTAGGTAAAAATAACATCTAACGTCTAGCGTAATCAAAGTTTATTCTTAAAAAATCTTGTTTTGCCTTTTCAAACTTCTTACGTAATATGTTAAGCAGAGTATTGTAATAAAAATATTACATAGGTATACTATGGGACTAGGGAGTCTGTACCTACTATCAAACTGAGGTACAGTCATGAGCATAGATAATACAGTATATACAGGAATACTTTTTCATCGGTACAATAAATTTGACCACGTCATTGGTATCGATAATAGAGTACATTTCTCAAATAAAAAAATATTTTTTTTTTCATTTCAATTATTTTATCCTATAACCAATCTAATACCGCATGTGCGTACTAACTACAAGGCGTCAACGGGTGCGGTATGAGGTAGGGGGCGGCGAGGTGGGGTAAGCGATCGGCCGGGCGGCGGCGCACGAGTTGGCAACAAAGCATCTATAGATGCGTAACGTATCCACATTTTGTATTAGTTTAGCGGATAAGTTCGGGGATTGATAATTTTGTTTTTTTGTTTCAAAGGGGTAGTAACAAAAATCGCTAGTATTTTTTATTTTTTACAACTATTACGTATGTTGATTTATTGTACTCGTGAAAAAATAACCCTGTATTACAATACTTTTTTTTTTTTTTTCTTTTATAGTTCCCCCAGCCATTAGCCAGGCCAATTATTTGCATTTTTGTTTTACTGTTTATAGTTTTTTGTTTATTTACATTCTATTTTGCTATTCTATTTTATTTTCTATATTTGTCTATATACGTTTACATTTTATATGTTTCCTTTCTACTACGTTTCTATTATACATTTTATTTTCTACATTTATTTATATATGTTTACATTGTATATGTTTCCTTTCTACTACATTTCTATTATACAATTTATTTTCTATATTTATCTATATATGTTTACATTTTATGTTTCCTTTCTAGAGTACAATACTTGAAACCCCTTACTAATAAACTCTGTATAAGCATTAAATAGTTATACAGTGTTTTGTCTCCTTCTATCGAATTAAAAATGTCACTTGTGTGACGGGAACAAAACACTGTATAACTATTCAAAGCTTATACAGCGTTTATTAGTAAGGGGGGAACTGATTATGGCCGTGACAGCCGTAAGGTTTACTATTGTGCAAAATTGCCCCATAGTTGTACCGTGTACCTTACTTTACTATCCACGCCATATAGTCCATATATGTAAATATATATTTAATGCCTTCACGACAAATTGTAAAACAGAAAATATACTATGTTATACTGTTTTTGGTATTCGTGGTTATAGCACGAGCGGAAACATTAATACATCATCTGCGAAAATTTCAACTGTGTAGCTTTCATGAGTTATGGAGATACAGAGTGATACATAGACTGATGGATAGACATACTGCGAAATCTCAGTAATAGGGCCTCGTTTTTAGGGTTCCGTAATACTTAAGGAACCCTTATAGTTTCGCTCTGTCCGTCTGTCTGTCTGTCTGTCTGTCCGCGCCTCTAGCTCCTGTAATTGAATATAAATTGATGAAATTTGGTGCAGTTATAGATTGTGTATAGATCACGGTTTCGAATAAAAGAATAATAATTTTATATTTTAGGGGTGGCTCTCCATACATGTGAAGTGGGGATGAAAAATATTTTTTCACTCTACCCCATCGTGTGGGATATCGTAGAATAGGTCTTTTAAAATAAATACAAGGTTTCATACGTTACTTTTTTATAAAGTTGACAATTTTCGAGTAATCGGACTCCAAAGTAGTTTGTAAGTTGGTCCCCCCTAGCATTTTTAAACTATAGGAGATATAAACTTGTAAATTTCCATACTGATAGATCATGTTAAAAACTCTTTAGGAAAATTATTGTGAACCAAATCGGACCGTTACTTTTGGAGTAATTAAAAGAAAAGCATATTACGCGTTTATAATTACGGAACCCTCCCTAGACATGTCCTGGCATGCTCTTGATTACGTTATTACCCTTTAAGGCGTGACTCCTGTTCGAAACATTACACAGAAAACATGAAACAAAAACATTTGTTTCCATACACAAGCTGTCTCCAGCTACAGAAAATGTTTTTGGTCGAAACAAAACATTTTGTCCAGACACGATCTAAGTTCCGACGAGGAAGACGTATTAGCGCTCACAGTTTTAGTGATTGTAGGTGTAGAATCTTGGAGAAAAGAGGGGTTCTGAAAAGGCCACTTTAAGTGTTTCATAAAAGTATTTTTTTCAAGTCATAAATATGTGCGCCATTTTACGCATTTCTATTGAAAACTGACAAAATTTGTGTTTTTTAATTAAGTCAGGCCGTATATTATGAGCGATCACAAAAACAAACACAAAAAACACAACAAGCAAAACTATAACCCTAAAAAACCTAAGTGTCATGTGAACGATGCAGATGTGAACACTAGTTATGAAATGAAACATTTCTTCCCCTCTCTACCCGCGCGGGAATGTTTTTCGTCCGTCTCCAAAAACAAAAACATTGTCTATTCCTAGACAAATGTGTATAGCCACGCCCCAATGTTTCATGTTTTCTGTGTAATGTTTCGAACAGGAGTCACGCCTTTAGGTACAGGACGTAAAATAACATCTCGATTAGTGTTCATTTTTTACGAAATATATTATGTCAGTGGGGCAGAGTCAGACTCGTTGACCCTAAAAGTCGGCGTAATGATTTAAGCGCTTTAGATAAAGAATGTGTTATCTCGTGTGATGCTCTTGCTTAGCAGCGGGACCAATACCTTAATTCGAATTCAAATTCAAATTTCTTAATTGCAGACTACTCACTGATCCATGTTAATAGTACTTAAATCTTAAGTGTTAGTCATTTATCTAAACACATCAAACATTAATTCTTATTATTACCTAATTATGTCATGCACCTAAATTAGAAATACGCGCGGACGAAACCTAGAGGAGGTACTGTTCTCATATTCGTTCATTATCCTCACGTAGTTCCTCAGTATAGGTGCATGCAGATCATCTGCCACGATCCTCAAGATGCTGTTGTCGCTCTCCTGCACGCGGTTTATAAGTGACTACTTTTTTGCGTATCGCCCGAAATCCTTTCGTTCTTGTCTGCGCAAACATTTCAGACGCACTAAAGAAATGGGAAAGTTTCAACAACATCCTGAAGATATTATTAAATTGGATGCGAAAGGTGTTTAACGATCCTTTGGTATAGCTATAGCTGATCCACAGGCCACCGGTGTACAGATTCTGACAGAATGCTTGAAAAAGCGTAATCTTAACTTCATCTGTACAACGCGCGAATCTGCGGGCCAGCATATTACCACGGACCGCCAAAGCTCCCGTTCTATATCTAGGTCGTCCTTAAGGTCGTCGGTAAGTATATGTCCAAGGTATTTAAAATTATATACTCTGTTGAGCTCCAACCCACTGAGGCGTATTGGAGGTACGGTTTCAGGACACCTACCGACGGCTTTAAAAACCATAAATTCACTTTTTCAGACGTTGTATGCTCGACCATGTTAACTCACGTATTTCTCACAAACTTTCAACATCTCTCTCAGGCTTAGAACCGCCAGACCGGTAGTTTTATATTAAGCTTTAGGGCCACTAGCATGGGCGTAACCAGGTTTTAGTTTCGGGGGGGTTCAAGAAAATAAAACGACTACAAGTACAATAAAAAACCAGGGACGTCTTTAACTTATTAGAGGCCCTGGGCACATTAGAATATTTTTTTTCGTGTTTACCTGTTTAAGCTTTAAACCCTGAGAGACTGTGTAATTCGAAAAAATAGAAATAGGTATATATAGTCTAAAACTAAATACAGTACTAACTTTTATATAAAGTTTTTTAAGCCAAAAACGAGCGAGCGAAGCGAGCGAGCAAATTTTTTTTCCTATTTTATAGGTTCAAACGTTCAAATCTCTTCAAATGTTTAAGTAAAATATTAACACTGAATAACGGTAAACTTCGGAAAAATACCATAAAATCAACCGGCTAAAACAGAACATCGGTAATAAATAATATAATGCCCTTTATGTTAATCGCGAGCGAGCGAAGCGAGCAAGCAAATTTTTTCCTATTTAATAGGTTAAATCTGTTCAAACTTTAAACCCTACAAGACTGTGGAAATAGTATTATTTTATAATATAATGTATACCTATTGGGCGCGTAGAATAATGGGCGCCTAGTTTTTTTTTTTTCGTTTTTACCTGTTTCAGGGTTTATTTTGAAAGACTGTGTAATTCGAAAAAAACAAATATCAAAAGCCTAAAACTGAACGTCGATTCTAAATTTTATAGTAATATGTTCTGATTGCTAAACACGAGTGAGCGAAGCGAGCGAGCAAAATTGTTTTCCCATTCTATAGGTTAAAATCTATTCAATCGTTAAACTTAAACATTGAATAATGATGAACTTCGAAAAAATATCATAAAATAAACTGGCTAAAACAGAACATCGCTACTAAATAATATAATATGTTTCTTATGTTAAACGCGAGCGAGCGAAGCGAGCGAGCAAAATATTTTTCCTATTTAATAGGTTAAATCTGTTTTCACTTCAAATTTTAAACGCTAAATAAATGTTAAACCTCAATTTTCAAATTTTCAAAAAAAAAACCCTGTGAGGGTTTTAGGGTTCAAAATTTGAAGTGAAAATAGGATAATTTTATAATTTAAATTAAAGTAAAATTAGTGTCGCGAACCCTGTTTTAGGCTATTGATTTTATTGTTTTTTTAAAGTACAACATTCTTTCTGGGCTTTAAAAGTATAAAAAGTATAAAAGATTTTAACAGGTTAAAGCGTAAAAACATTCGCTCGCTTTCTCAGTTTGAACGCATTTAACATAAACACATAAACACACTATATGTAGATATAGATAAAGTTAGCATTAAAGTTCTGTTTTAGTCTGTTGATTTTTTTTTTCTAAAATAACTTTAAAAAATCATCTTTCAGATAAGGTTATTGGGGCGGCAAAATATTTTAATTGGCCTCGGGCGCAAAATTTCTAAATACGCCTCTGTATATGGGTTATCCACATGGACCAGCCGGCCCATTTCGGGGGGGGGGGGGGGTTTGGGCCCCCTAAACCCCCCCCCGCTGGCTACGCCCATGGCCACTAGCGATCTGCAGTGGTCCAATGCTTGTTCTCGATGAGTTCCTTTTTCGACGGCGAGCGCTTGCTCTATAATACCCCTCACAGTGGGACTCAGCAATACCATGTCGGCCCCGTAGCTAATGTTGTTTACGTTAACACCACCAACTTTGCACCCCACACGCATATTGCTGAGCTCCACTATGAGATAATTTACGTGCAGGTTGAACAGCTTAGGAGACGACAGCCCGCCTTGTCTCATACCGCATTCCAACCCGTACGACTTTCAGAGTTTGTTAGCTTATTTAACATTGTTCGTCTGCTTAGCATACCAATATCGAAAGAGATTTATAACCTCCACTGGTTCACCCATGTTCTCCATCTTTCTCCAAAGCATGACATTTGAAACTAAGTCAAATGCTTTGGATAGATCCAAAAAACATGCGTACACCGGCGTCTTACGGGATGTATAATATTGGACAGTATGCCTGAGGCTTAATATTGCACTTTCGTTGATAGTTTGGGCCTAAATCCAAACTGTGCATCATGTGGTTTTAGATATTTTTGCAAATATGAATCAAGCAAACTGTCCAATATTTTGGCCACCACAGTAGCAAGAGAAATAGGGCGGTAATTTCCTTTGTCCGAGATATCGCCCACTCTGTTCTTGACAATGAATACCACCACACTTTTCATAAGGTCCATTGGCAAATAAGTATGTTTAATGCACACATTGAGAAACAGAGATACGACTCTCGGTAAGTGTGCGCCCGCGTTTTTAAGATGCTCTATACTGAGCCCGTCGTGCCCCGGAGACTTGTCCCTGCTCAAACGTTTAATTATATCTCTTACCTCCCTAGCAGTAAACATGGTCATGGACTCATCTACCCGCACGCTAGGCCCAGGGTCGGGCATCCCTTCAGCAGAACCCAGCGGAGACCGAACTCTAAAATTTTCCATGAACATATTTGCAATGCCCTCCGGGTCACTTCTACGGTCTACCGTTCACACTAGTCGGCAGGTCAGGCTTAACGTCCAGTTTACTTTTACACTTCCAAAATTTTACAAAAATTTTGTCAGCTCGTAGCTGCGCCAACTTTTCATTTTAAATTGCTCCTGGCTATTTATACACCACTTTAATCGGCTTTTAAAAATCACGTCTCACGCATCTGCTCAAAGAATTGTTACAGTGTATATAATCTCGTGTGGAGTTCTTACTAAGAAGCGGGAGTAATACCTAAAAATACTCCTAGTTTTATTTTTATTGACTTTAATAGAAAATTGGGAATAGTATTATTAGAAAAATCTTGTATTTAAGTCTTAATACAAACACTAATATTACAATTTTGAACCGACGCGACGCATAATATTTTTCGCACGATTTTAAAACCATTGAAAACATTAACTTAGTCTCAGGCAATGACTATAATTAAGGTAAAGGCACCTCATGCGGAGGGATTCTAAAATTGGCACCTAATTACCTAAATGCAGTGGCGGCGTTAGGCGTCGGTGACGTTGGCCACCGCCGACGGCATCACGCCTGATGGGGCCTCACAAACAAGTTTTACAAGTTACGTATTTATTTTCATTTCGCTAATCACCCTGGCTTAGGTAACCGACCCCGAGCAATTCGGGAAAAGAGCTAAGCAGATGATAATGATATCTACTATTTTCTACTATGAGTACTTTACGGGTATTTATAATCATTAAATAATTTTAGAAAATAATTAAGAAGAAAAATATCCAAATGTTTACATTATACCTAATTAGAATCATGCTCACAGTTCCGATCAGTACTTACAGCTTGCGCTGAGAGAAGCTTCTCAAAGTTAAATTTGATAAATTTTTGATTGATATTTGAAAAGCACGATGAGCCAATACGGACTATCCGCGCTATCAGTTCAATCAATAGAAGCTGAAATAGCGGCTAGTCTTAGGTACAAAAAAAATCAGGCTAAAAGCCGAAAAGTTTGACTATTTTAATTTCTATGTATGTAATTTTTTGTTAACATTTGATATTATCAACAATAAAAGTCGTTTACTCATTCATTGTTTTATTATTTGGCTCACTCAATTTAAATGTTTTTTTTTTGTCTGCAAAGTGAAAAGGGTCTCGCGAACTTGATTTCGCCGACGTCCACGTATTATGGTCTAGCGCCGCCACTGCTAAAATACCTCGGATTTAGAAAATTATAGCGATTTTAAGCAAAATTTTCATTATTTTTTACTGTAATGTATTTCAATCAATAGAACATTTATTTTTCTATTGTTATATTATGGCCACAAAGCTGACTTCATACGCATACTTTTAAAAATAATCAATTTGTTTTGCGGCAACAGCGAGGCTATGGTATTTTTTCGAAAAAGCTTCCCCTCTGACTTAAATCTTTTTCATTAAAACCCAATTTTACGCGGGCGAAGCCGCGGGCAAAATCTAGTTTATGTATAAAATTACAGGGACTATGACGGTAACTATTTATTAATCTGTGCTAACTCTGATTTAGACACCGATGTAACTATACAGTGCATTCGATTTTTGAACATTCTGTAGTAGGTACCACTACTATACTATCCCTCCTACACTTGGTATTTTGTACCCACAAAGTCAGGAGCAAAAGGTATTTTGCTTCTGACTATATAGGATTTTACCTGGCTATTAAGTAAGGGTTGCTGACTTTTCCATATTTTATTTTTTTTAACAATGAAATCAAAATTAAAATGATATTTTTAGCATATTTTAATATTCAAGTAAATAATTATTAAAAAAAAATCTATTATCACAAAGCGTACACTAAATCTCTATTTCTAGTTTTTACTGAGGTATTAGGTACAAAGACCTTCATTTGGATATTATTATGTAACTATAGCTTTTGCCCGCGTCGCGTTTGCATCGTTCAGTTTATGAGCAGCATAGGCCTGGGGTAGGCCCCAGGCCTATGCTACTCATAAACTGAACGATGTGGTTGGGGTTGGTGCCACGAATTTCGTCTGTGGTGTAGTATTTGTGCTGCCCAAGGTACCTGTTTCTGTTCTGATGAAGTGCCGGACAGTCAAGGAGAAGGTGAAGGGGAGTTTCATCCTTATCCCCTCAGAACCTGCAAGTCGTTGTGTTACCAACTCCTATTTTGTTGAGGTGTTTGTGGAGCTTGCAGTGCCCAATTAGGTTTCTGGTAAGGATTCTAAGTTGATTCCTACTCATTGACAGCGCTAGTTCCGCACGCTTTCTGTTAAAGGCCGGGATTAGCGCCTTTAAGTGCACAAGGCCCGGGATTGCCGCCCATTGCTTTATGCTTAAGCTGCGGCTCCATTCCTTGAGTGCTCCTTTGGTAGTGCTGGGAGATATTCCGCAGACTGGTTCTGGTCCGTAAATGAGACTTTCGGCTCCTAGCCTAAGAATGACGTATGTAAAATTGTTTGGTAAACGTATATAACTAGGGTAAGAAAATTTTGTAACTTGTATATAAATGTATTTAATGTGTAAATAAACCAGTGTACAGTAATACTGGTAAATAATAATATCCTTTCCTATTTCCTTTATTCTTGTGTTATTTTTCGTGTATTTTCCTAGTGTCCTTCTAAATTTCCTTTTTCCCCTTAACCTTTCCCCTCTTGACTTCCGATTCTAGCCTGTTGCCCTCGGTAACCCAAGCTTGTCCCACACAATAGTGAAATAACTATCGCGACTTTCTTTTATACCTGTATAGTATATATAGATAATATAGATATAAGTTTATTTAAACATTGAAATATAACATTATTACAATAAAACCAGCATCAGCGTTATATTTTTCCAAACCCTTTGAGCTGGTGATCAACTGTTTCTAAAAACAAAAGTTAGTAATAAATTTTAAATAACTGACATGAACAGTTAATTCTCAGACGTCACACATTCAACCGGTACACATTCAAAATAATAATTTAAAACATTAAAAAACCCGACTGCGTAAAAAGTGAACCAAACTAAGTACATAATGAAAAACTGAAAAGAAAGAAACAAGCACTTAGATGTCCGGTGGTCTAAAATTTTATAATATATTATTGAATGAATACTATTGAAGAAAATAAAATATAATCTAATAATGGAACATAACAACTAAACAGTCAGGATCCATTGAAATGGCGTCCAGTAGTCGCCATATTGAATTTTCACTAACGTCATGTCTTTAGTTAGGGATGTTGAAAAAATATCGATATATCGATATTTTGTGTTCGATATATCGATATTTTTAGCCGATATTTTTTGATCCGATATATCGATACATCGATACAAAAAAACAAATATCGAAATTCGTATCAAAATAGATATTTTTTTTATTTATCATCTCATGACGATATAACTAAATTCGCTAGAATTCAAAGCCGTAAAATATTGAAAAAAAAAAGTTGTTTTGCAGAATTCCATTAATCTAATCTGTGATAGTGAGTGCGTAACTAACTGCCCTGAAAACTGAATAGATCTAGTAACTATGGATAGACTCCGAATTTTGTAATTGCTAAAAAGAACTGTATTACCTTGGTAATAGAGTGTATTTCACAATGCACGTATCATAGAGGCAAATCCGAGCCGAGCGAGATAGCCAGAAGGGAGGCCGTGTGTCTCGTTCTTGCATGTTGCCAACCAGAAAAATGTTGGTATTTATAAAAAGTTACTTGAAAAGTCTTAGATAAAACAAGTGTACTTTATTATTATTTTAACAAATATTTATAACTAAGTATATTAAATTCTAATTAAAAAAGTTAGAAATAGTCATTTAATACTAAATAAAAATGCAATTTACATTAAATCCTTTTCCTTCTTTTTAATTAGATGGTATCATTCGCAAGACAATAGATACGCCATTACACATATTTTATGCTGAACACCGGGTAATATTAAAATTGAAAATAGTTTTTATTTCTTACTTTATATATCTCCGTAACTATGTTTTTATTATTTATTTGATGATCTGTTAGATCTGAATGGTTAGGTCAAAATGGTGAAAAAATGTATATATATTCTTGTCGAAGTGAAAGTTATGCTGGTTGCAATATTTCGTTTATTAGTAACATTAGTAAGTTAAATGTAATGTTAGTCTAGTTATTCTAGCAAAAAGTGTTAACATTAAAGCAACTGACGTTATTAAGAGTTATAACAGCTGTACTACGTTTTGTTATAAACTAGTCAGTAGCGACACGCCTAGAATCGTAGTAAGTACTGAGAAAAAAACGTGTGTAGTCGAGTATGATAATATTATAGGTACAGTTTTTATAGATTTCTCAACAATGAAGAAATGTGACAAAAATGGCTGAATAGTGTTTAAGTAAGGCAGAGAATTACATAAAAATCTGTTGCAAATTGGTCGAAAAATTTTTGACCGATATATCGATATTTTTTTCGCGATATATCGAGACCGATATTGATATTTTTTCAAATATCGATGTATCGATATATCGATATTTTGTTTCATTTTCGACATCCCTATCTTTAGTGACACTTGCCGGACTAAGAGGAATCGATTGACGTGTGAATCATAAAAATCGGTCCAGGCGTTTGGTCTGTATAGTGCTTCAAAGGAACATACATACATACATACATACATACATACATACATACATACATACATACATACATACATACATACATACATAGAAACATACATACATATAACATACATAACATAGGCTGATAAACACATTACCACTCCTTTGCGTCGCGCAGTCAGGTAACAACATGATATTTTTAATTTATTATGTTTACATTTATAATTGGGGATCGGACTTTTTAATGAAGCTAAATATTTTAGATGCAGTCCGATCCCCTATTCATAGTATTCCACGACACTCCTGTAGTATTTTGAACTTGCAGGGAATTTTTTTACAAATAACTTTTTGTGACTTCTCTCGTAGCTTTTGAACTCTGCGAGTTATGCATTTTTAATTAACTAAACTTAACATCTCGTTTTTTCTCAATACACACTCTTTTGTATACCTACCTAAATGACAAAAAATGAGAAATCCCAAATCCCATCCATAAAAATACGGTTGTACCAAAAAATAATTAACAAAATTGTGTGGTAATCACACACCCGACAAAAAATAGGTATCATAATTTAAATATTTAAAATCCCATCCGACCAAACTAGGGTTGCCACCCATACCTTATAATAAAGTATTGCACGTTATTTCAGGTAATTGTACTCTATACTGTATGAGAATACTTTATTTTCACGATTTGGTATCTTTAGGATTGTGAAAACTTTAGTCATTATATTATGATTTTTTCGTACATATAGCAAAATACATCGATTGCATGTTAAGATAATTGCAAATATAAATCTGCAAAAACTTAATGTAGATGTAGAGTTAGATGTAGCTAACTTTATTACAATATACTTTAGAACTATCAACTGCACAATAAAGGCAGCAAGTGTTAAATAAGAGCAATGATAATTTTTTAAACTTGTATAAAGTCATTTCATTTTTCGTATTATATATTCCGAAAATATTCTGTGATCAATAGCAAATGGAGAGACGAAAGAAACAAAGTGTCTCTGAATACGACTAAAAATGTATTTCTTATTTAATTTAATTTAAATATGGACTGTAAAGGTAGATATACTAACTTGACACAAAGTGCAAAAACAATAAAAAGTAGGTATGTATTTAAACATAATAATGATAATAAATAAATTGTACTTTATTTTAAATACAATGTACTTTTTTCCTACCTATAATAACCATTGTACATACTTTATCTGCAGGTGAAAAAAGAGATGGCAACCCTAGACTAAACTGACGTCAGTTCGGCCTGAACGGATTCGAGCCCACATATGATACGATCTTGCAGCCGTTCAGGCCGAACTGAAGGCAGACCGGACCGTGTGTGGGACCCCTAAGAAAAATTAAAAGCATACTTGCAGCAGACTTAGAAATTTCAAATTTGCTGTCAGGCTAGGTTATTGGCTACATAATTAATAAAGGGAAAATATAGAAAAGTGAAAAAATTCTAAAAAAAAAATATATTTTATAATTTTTAATTTGACGAATTCACAGGAACGAAATGTATGAACACAAGTTCACTGATAACTTTGTAATCGTTATTTATATAACAAATCTCATAAATTGAGAAGTGGTAGGTTAAATTAGGGTACAGTAGATGCTTCGGGACGAATGGGCCCACACGACCGGATAAATAAGACGGCCTCACAGAAAACCGACGGGAAATAGTACTTGCGTTGTGTCTCACTGCATGAGGAAGATAACGGTGTCCCACTCTGCGACACTCTTCTGTCTCTTTGTAACTCTTCTGGTGTTGCGGCTGTCCATCAGCGGCGGTAAACGTTTTAACCATGAAGCATAGATACCAGGAGTCCGAACGTAATGTTAAAATAATGGTCTCAATTACGGGGACAGATTTTTGCCGGTAGAGCGCGCGACAGTCCGACGAGCACTCGTTTGAAATTACGCGGGAAGTTTAAATATTGCTATTGACAGCTCTGGAAGAAAATATTAAGAGAAACGTGGATTTAAATCTAAGTATATAAACGTTTTAGGAAATTCTTAGAAACTGTTCTCGAAAAATAGATACCGTAGAACACGGTAATTGCCTAACGGTAATTTAAAAATAATTGTAATAAATAACAGTATTGGCAGCACTCGGTATAATAGTATTGGCAACACTCGGTACTCGTCGGTCTCGCACCAGCTAGCGGCAGAAAAGAGAACTAAGATCTGGTCCTATTATTGTGTACATAATTACTATGGAAAAGCCTATACCGTTCGGACTCCTGGTATCTATGCTTCATGGTTTTAACAATGGAATCGATCGGCGGGCTTATTACGTATCTTGCAAAAGCCAAGCAATACCAAAAATTGCGCAATTTTTGCGCAAAAATCGCAAATTCGTATTACGTATCTGTAAAAACCTAGCAGAAGCAACCTAGCGATAGTACTGCCTCTACCGAACAATCGAGGAACTATAAATTGCAAACAATCCTCTTCACTGCTGTCTAATTTTTCGTATTACGTAAGACTTTTACAGCAAAGCGAAAGCAATCAGCGAGCGATTTAAATTTTAAACTGTCAGTTAGCAATAATAAGCGAAAATGAAGCAAAGTGCATTCAAACACAACCGCGAGCGATTAGCAATCGATCGCATAGGTAACACGATTTTATTTGACGTTCAGCAATCGACTGCGCGTCTATCGTGCGATGACTACAAGATTTTTGCAAATCGCTATTTTTACGTAATACGGCGGCTGGACACGAGAATCGGATCGCCTGTTAGTGTGAAATTGTAATAAGTTCTTACTAATCAATTTGAAAACGAGCAAACTGATCACCTGGTAATTAGAAATTGTTATAATGTCTTACCATCAGAGGTGGTTTTAAAGATCGGGAACTCACTTGTAACTCTTCTGGTGTTGTAGATATCCATAATGGGCGGTAAGCGCAAAGATTTCATACTTCAAGATAGGCTATGACATACATTTGGCAGAACAAATCTTCATACATTAAAGTTACGCCATCATGGTTTTCACCATACTCTAAATGTCAAAATGGCCCCAAAAATTTCAAAAGCGGGCCATTTAACTGGATACATATTTTTCCTCAATATGCCATTTTTTGTTTCCGGGGGGGGGGGGGGGGGGGGGGAATGCATTACGCATACCACCCACGCGCAGGGGGCACCCGAGCAGTTATGTGGTATAGGCTAATGAGACCCACGGTATACCACCCCCCACCTTCCTCCTCGCCGCCCTGACGGGGCCACGGGAACGATAAACACATCCGCGACCCTACACGACGACCGACGTAATACATTTCGCCCTAGCCACCGCCCTAGCCACTGCTCATCAGTGTATTTGCGGCGCGAACGTAGACAGCCACGGTTATCACGGGCTGTGCTGCTAACAGCAGCATGCATTTCAGCGCCGGATGCATTTCCCGGCATCACAGTCTGAATGACCTCATTCGTCGGCCTCTTGTTGGGCATTGCCGATGTGCCAGCTATACTGGAACCCTCCGGTCTGGCGCGCGACGATGGAAAGAGACCTGATGGAATGATCCTGGTTCCTTGGAGTATGGGAGTGGAGTGGCCCTTGTATGGGACTTGTGTGGATACTCTTGCTCCGTTCCATGTCCAGGGCACCTCGAACTGTGCGGGCACGGCTGCAAGCCAAGCGGAGAACCTCAAACGTCGCAAATATGAGAGCCACCCGGGACCCCAGTGCCGGGAACTACCTGGCACAACGGATAGCCATTGTTACCCAACGAGGCAATGCTATCAGATTGCTAGTAAATGGTACTCGTCCAGATGGAGACAACCTGGGGAAGTTTTTATATCCATAGATTATTTAAGAAATAGATAGATTATTTGTGGATAAGTATTCTTTTTATTAGTATTAATTTTTAGTTTATTATTTAGCTCTACTTTTTTTGTTAATTTTATGTTAGTTGTATTATTTTAATTGCTACTAAATAAATGAATTTATTACACAAAAAGATGATATCAAATATCATTACATCACAAGACCAAATAACCAAACCTGTTTTAGAACATTTTCGTTATAAACAGTAGAACATGAATAGTCGACTACAAATTATTAGCTCAATAATTATAGGATTGTGTGATAAAAAATGTATAGACAAATCTGTTAAGATACCGATATAGATAGGGTAAAAATTTGCGTAGGTAAGTCTCTTACAAACTTTCATACTCTAGTTCAGTGTTTTTCAACCTGTAGGTCGTGACCCCCTGGGGAATCGCGAAGCTTCTGTAGGGGGGTCGCCGGAGGTCGAGAGAACTTTATTAAAAAAATCAATAAAGATTAAAAAGATTGATTTAAGAGAATTTTAACAAATGGATATTCTCATAATCATATCATCGATGTATGTAATTGTAAAATAATGTGTTTGACGTACTATATTATGTACTTTTATCCGAATCCTAATTATATCCAGGCGCATAAAAACGTCGTGTGGAATGATTAACACTTGTAACACTAATATACACATACATACATGATAAAAAAGCGAAGGGTCGGGGGGTCGCGAAATATTTATTAATACAAGGTCGCATCATGAAAAAGGTTGAAAAGCACTGCTCTAGTTTAAGGCGTTGGAGGATAAAAGTTCCAAGTTTGAACATTTTTATTTTGTTTATGTGCTAATACTAGCTTACGTACCTATACTGGTTTTAAATTGAACCGGGAAAAAGATTTTCTCCGTTACGTTAAATTATCCTCTTTACTCCTGGTCCTGGCAAATTGCCTTCGAATGTTAAAGATCGTCGATAGAAATTATAGGGACTTTTTCTAAGGATGGACATTGGACATGGTGCATTGCCTTATCATGCAAACGTTCGGATTTTTATTCCAAACTAGCTGTTTGGAATTGTAGCGTAAATATAGTTTTTTCGCGGTCGCGGATATGTGACTGATGCAAAAAATAGATAAAAACAATCCTTGATGCGGATTATCATGCTAAAATTTCAGCTCGATCGGGGCAGAACTTTTTGAGTTTTTGAAGCGTATCATTTGACACCTGGCTGTCCAAGGCTGGGACTATACGATCCGGAATTCGACGGTCCTGGAAACATTCCAAGCACTCAAAGCACACTCAAAGTCAAAAAAAAATTATTCAAAATTGGTATTTTTTACACTTTAGGTATCATGTACACCACCGTGGTGTGGTTTCCGTGGTTACCGTGGTTGTAGGGGTTTCTGTTTCAAGAATTTAGTTATAGAAGTACATACATTAATTTCCATAATAAAATTACGTAATTCTATAGGGTAAAGCAACTGCATAACTATTTATTTCAATTTTTATTGAGGTTTAATACGTAAGCGCTTTTGTAGTTAACATTGATAGAAAAACACTGCCATGTATAGGCCCGGTTTACCTTCGTAATTATTATAACGAGTACGGGAATAATTACATGTAACTAGGTATTTAAGCTATAGTTAATAGTGTCGCAATAGAATTCCTTAGCAATTATCTTGGGCTATCATCATCATCTATGGAATGAAAAAATTGCGTGACGTACAGGATCGCTCATCGCACTAAATTATTAAAACAGAGTTCAAATTTCTAAGTACTTGAGAGAAGCCTACCGGTGGTAGGCATCATGTAGGACAATTATATAAGTGTTATATTATAACCTACATGGAAATAAAGAAAATGAGTTTGAGTTTGAAGCATGGTTAGGGTTGCCATATTTGGCAAGGCTCGTGTCGGGACGCAAAGGGTCCATCCACATATTACGTCACACCTGATGGGGGAGGGGGGGGGGGGGGGGCATACTAAGTGTGACAGTAGGTACATGTTAAATACAGGTACAGGGATACTAAAAAGCGTGGCATGGGAGGGGGTTCAAAAAGTCGAAATTTTGCGTGACGTAATATGTGGATGGCCCCAAAGAGAAAAAAAAGTATGAATATCTTTTAATAAAAAAAAATACAAATTCTACTGTATGGACTTGGTATGGACGCAGTACTACACGTAGGTTGGTCATATTTTTCTGACGACTTTACTTTTTTAAGTAATTCTTTTTGGCCTTTTACATTTTTATAAAACTCTGTGCAAGTCATATTAAAATTAACCTGACACTGTAAAATTGACTCCACAGTCTCCGGCAGCAGCGATTTCTTTCATGCGCGACGTGTCGCAACCGTGCACTAATTTGAATTGCTTTGATAGCGCGATAAAACGGGACGTAATAGTGCTTTGTCGGGACGTCCGGACAGAAGGCCTAATAACGGTGACAGTCCCGATATATCGGGACGAATGGCAACCCTAAGCATGGTAGCATTGAGATAAGATTAGCCAACATGCCATCGTTACAATTTAATTAATATTATGTCTATTTAAAAAAAAAAAGGTACGCTACGGATTTTGCAAAGTACCTAACTCTTGATTCTTTTAACTATGTTATTAGATATGTACGAAATTGAAAATGTATGGGATTGACAGTTCGCTAAAACATCGCGCAATAAGTCAACACATAGGAACATTTTTTACATACATTCTTGATTTCTTCATCATTGTAATTACTAATTAGCGAAGACATCTTGGCTGAGTGTCCTGGTCTAGTGAACAAAGACCACTGTTCCGTAGTTTGGTAGGTCCGAGATATGTTTTTCCAATTTTTTGCATTAATTTTCCCAGATACGTTGACAAAAGTTGAGACACGCTTACGAAACTGCACTGTTTTTGAAAATGGATGGATATATTATGTTAATTAATTTTTCACGCAAAATCTACTGAACGGATTTTGATAAAATCTGATATGGTAGAGTTTAGGATCTGCATTAAAACGTAGGCTACAATGTGATTATCAAAATTTTCTTGTGGGGTACATACTGTATTTGCGCTAGTGGAGTTGTAAAAAAGTTAACAGATTTCGTGCCTCACACTACTATCGAGCTCATTGGAAATTAATCTCAGGAATTATAAAAAATATTGTCGCAAAAAGGTACGCCCTGTAAAGCTACATGGCAAACCATTAACCCGATCGTTTTTTTGGATACCATTCTTCGATTCAAAAAAAAACTTTTTTTTTCCTTATTTCGGCCATAACTTTTTTCGTTTTTGACTTTTTTTGCACCTTACGTCTCTTTTGAAGACGCAGCTTTTGTATGTCATATTATCTTCACAACTCTCCAGAACTCTCCTCTCTCGGAGGAGGTCTTCCACAAACACTGTGCCACGAGAATTTCATACTAGTTGTTGCCCGCGACTTCGTGCGCGTAAAAGTTGATTCCGCGAAACCTCACATTTCTCCGCGATAAAAAGTAGCCTTCGTTTTTCCCCGTGGTCTACTCTACATCTGTGCCAAATTCCATAAAAATCGGTCCAGTAGTTTCGGAGCCTATTCAATGCAAACAAACAAACAAATAAACAAACTTTTCCTCTTTATTATATTAGTATAGTTTTAAGATTTATAACTTCTATAATACCATCTACGTAATTATAAACGCCCATTAATTTTATCGTAGCTTTATTGTATAAACAAGTTTAATAACAAAAAAACAAAAAAAAAAAAAATTTACATTTAAAGTTATATCCGTTGATCTAAGGTTAAGCTAGATTATAAATAGAGCTATAATATAAAGCCATATAAAGATTTAAGACTATCGATTTTTGTTTTGGTATAATTTTCGAATCTAAAATTCAAATCACTGCCATAATAGTAGATTATGCACCAAGGGGATAAAACAGTGTCTTACGTCACGGGCAGCATCAATATGCTGAGGGTCCAATGACCCTGAGCGTGAACTCCCGAGTGAAGCGAGGGAGTTATGTAGAGTCCTGAGTGAAGCGAGGGGTTCAAGCTGCCCAAGACGAAGACAGGCTTTATCCCAGAGGTGCATACTCTACTTTTCATACCTACTGCGAGGCAATAAAAACCCAGGGCTACAAAAATATAACATTTATTTTGTTAAAAATTAATATTGATATTGGTCACATTTGTCCAGCTATGGAGGGACAGAGTAATATTTTTATTAGGAACATTTATGGAAGTTGTGGTGGAGTTTATTTGAGCAGTACATAAAGATTCAGGAACTTATCACTGACGATTTTGACACGTGAGAATGTTAAAATTATAGGTGGCCAGTTCGATTTTAGAATAAACTCTCAGCAATACCATAATATTATTATTGAAAAACTCTATGATAGATACGTATCTATTAGGAGTTTTCATACGAATTTTAACGTTCCAAATTCAAATCACTTTAATCCCTTGGGAGTTTCATACAACATTTCTCCCTTGGGAGTCAATGACATGCTTTACGTTGAGATTGCGTGATATATAATCGGACATTGTCGAGCAGGTGGTATGAAAATATATTTTGTGTAACAGGTACATAAGTAGATAACATTTTTTGGACTTATAAACTAATATTACTTATAATTATATTATAAACTAATAACACTATTAGGCCCACTCGCGTAGATCTGAACCTCAATTCTCGTACCTATTTAAAGTAGACATTCATTTCACTTTGATTGTATTATAACTATTATGTGAAGCGACAATATCCTACTAATATTATAAATGTGAAAGCTTGTGAGGATGTATGGATGGATGTTTGTTCCTCTTTCACGCAAAAACTACTGAACGGATTTTGATGAAATTTGGTATGGTAGTAGTTTAGGCTCTGGATTAAAACATAGGCTACTTTTTATCCCGGAAAAATACAATATTCCCGCGGGATACTCGATCGTATATATACGCGGGCGGAGCCGCGGGAAACAGCTAGTATTATCATAAACCGATTTTATGAAGTTTCAACTAACGCGTTGGTTTAACGTTTACGAGAATACCGTTCAGCAGTTTTAGAGTATCGGGACTTGATTGTAATTATCGTATTAATACAAGTTTTATTTAGCAGAATTGACCTTCTGGGTCAAAGTTAACCCTGGGTTATTTAATATCATGTCATCTCATCATAATATAAAAAGTTTAATAAAAAGTATTGCCCTTTAGTGTTCCTTTGAATTTTCATATAATGTCTTAAATAATAAATGTTATTTGTTATGTAATTAAAACAATTAAATGTAAAATAAGAATATTAAATGAATATAACTTGTAATATTTGCATGCCAAAAAAATGGCAAAACATGTACTATTTTATATACTAGCTGTTGCCCGCGACTTCGCCCGCGTGGAGTTCGGTTTCCATACAAAATTTTAACCTCTTTTTCACTCTCTTAGGGGGCGAATTTTCAAAAATCCTTTCTTAGCGGATGCCTACGTCATTACGCCAAGGAATGTGTATGCCAAATTTCAGCAAAAATCCGTTCTGTAGTTTCGG
This sequence comes from Glaucopsyche alexis, assembly GCA_905404095.1. Lineage (NCBI taxonomy): Eukaryota > Metazoa > Arthropoda > Insecta > Lepidoptera > Lycaenidae > Glaucopsyche > Glaucopsyche alexis. The sequence continues at coordinate 24,114,623 of FR990047.1, read as the reverse complement.
CTGTGCGTTGATAGACGAGTCAGTCAGGTTTGCCTTTTATATATTTTAATTTTAAATTATAACACCTTTAATAACATGTTTTATGCGGATAAAGATATTGATTGATTGATTGATAAATATGAAGAACCAGAGACATAAAATGATATCTGACATAAAAATGATATCAAAGACATAAAATGATATACCAGAGGGGAAATTCTGCTAAATAAAACTTGCATTATTACAATTACAATCAAGTCTTGTCCCGATACGCTTATACACCCAAACGGTGTTTTTAGGAACGTTAAACCAACGTGAAACGCGTTCTGATTGGTCGAAACGTCATAAATGGTTCACGGTAACATGTCGCTACACTTTCAATCCAAACAAAGTAAAGTTGACTCTTTAAATTGTTTACTTTAAATACGAGAATTGAGGTTCAGATCTGCGCACGTGGACCTTATACTCGTAGTTGCCGAAGTAGCAATGTTAATTATGTGCAAGATTTGAACTTTGGACTTAGGAGTCCTACTAAGGTACAACGCGGTCACATTAACTTGACGCATCGCTGGAATGCAAAGCCCTGCCCGTTTCCCACCGCATTCCCTTAGCTCGCCGGGCAAACGACACTATGGTCAGCATCTCTGTTACTGATACACGCGTCGATATTTTCGTTAGTTTTCTTTTGCAGTTTGTTTGTTTGTTTCTGTTGTAGTTGCAGAACGCCAAAATGACGTCATCAAGCCCATGCTGCAAGTTAATGTGACCGCGTTATAATTTTTAGGATTTTGCAGTTTTAATAACCGGGGACAAAATTAATACTACATTTTGCATTTACATACTCGAACGAAGGGTAACAATTTACAAATGTACCTTTATTCCAATATTTTACATGCTTACTTGTTATTATTTCGTTATTTTTCTACAATGTTTGCCATCGAAGCGTATTTTACAAGTAAAGCCTCTGAACTGACAAAGTTAACTAAGCCGTAATTTTTTTTCTGATTTTCGAGACGACGACGACGAGGACGACTTTAGCTTTTAGATTCACCTTTGTATTAAAATGCACTTTAAATTGGACTATCTCGCAAATGAATACTTAAATCAAAAAATTGTCATAGCAGCCTGGCAATATTTTTAAATACCTATCTAATAATAAATCACACAATGGAGTAGATGCGAGAAAAAATATCATCCCCACTTTACATGTAGAGGTACCCCAAAAAAATGTTTTTCGTGGTTTTATTTTAACACTTTGTCGGTGTGGTAAATATACATATCTAAACAAAGTTTTATCTATTGAGCACTTGCTATTTCGAAGGTAAGCCTAATACAGACGGGACGGACTTGACAAAACTATAAGGGTTACGCAAACTACCTACTACTACTTCCGTAGTTCGCGTAACCCTTATAATAAGGGTAATAATTTATAATACCCTTCCCTTAAAAAGAATCTAATTTATTCATTACTGGATAAGGCTGAGTAATTGCGTGACATACATAAAAATAACACGAAAAAAACGTCCTCAATTTTTGTAAGTCGGTTAAAAAGTTCGGGTTATATTTATAGCGGCATATTCTAGAAATTTGCTCGTGGAAAAAAACTAACGGACAACGCAGCAAAAAGTTTTGATCGATGTATACCTACTACGTAAAAAAACTTATTTATAAACAAGACGAACCGAACTGTAAATGGTTATTATACCTACCTATCCAATTAATTGATGTTTTGATATTTTTTTATAATAATAATAAATATTAGGTTTAGGTTTAAAGATTCTTTATTATCAACAAAGGCGAGCTGCCACTTACGTGATAACATGGTTTTCAAAATACAATGATCGTCGTCAGAAGTATTACAGTAATTACTAATTATACATAACGATGTTAATATTCACAAATAAAGAGTATTAATATGAATGAACGGTTATGTTACATTTTTATGTAGGGTAGTAGTTATTATCTGGTACCTAGGTATTAAAAATATTTATACTTAATCATAACTAGTCTTGTAATATGCAGGAACATAATATAATAATAATTGATATCAGTAATTAAACTAAGCACAACTAAACAGAATGTATGGAATACAAGTAACATAAGAAGTGGGTAGATTTAGAACTTATAATTGATGTTCATTTATAATATGTTGAGCCAATTGTTTTTTAAAAACAGTCAAAGAATGAGAGTGCTTTATTCGTGAAGGTATTCGGTTGTAAAGGTGCGCTCCTTCAACAGTAGGCATCGACTTGCCGTAGTTTGTGCGATGTTTAGGTACAACAAGATAACTAGCTCGACGCGTGCGGCGCTCGCTTACTTGTTTATGTTTAGTGAACGAAAGGTTAGTATGGATATTCCTATTGAGAGTTTTGTGAATGAAGAAGCAAATATTATACTTGTATAGTTTTTTAATATTCATTATTTTTGTTTCGTCATAGATTTTAGATGTTGATGTTGAATAGTTAAAATTAAATAGGGTTTTAATAATTTTATTCTGTATTCTTTGTATTTTATCTAGTCTAGTCTTAGCGGCCGACCCCCAGATTTCTATGAGATATGTAAGATGCGGTTGTACTAGGGAGTTGTAAATCGTGTAGCGTAATATTTTTGGAACACATCGCACAATGTTACGAAGGGCTCCGCGAAGTGTTACTAGTTTACTTTTGATTTTTTCCAGATGGGTATTCCAAGTTAATTGAGCATCAATGTGTAAGCCGAGGTATTTTTCCGAGGTCTTTTGCTGTAGGGGTATGTCGTTAATTGTTAAGGGGGCGTGCTGCGGAATTGGCTTATTTTTTGCTTTAAATATAACATAACAGGTTTTTGCTACATTTATAGTTAAAAGATTATGTCGGAACCAGATGTTTATAGAATTTAAGTCGTTTTGGGCTTGGGCTATTAAGTCATGGAAAGATGAACCAAAATAAAACAAACAGGTGTCGTCTGCATAGAGAGTAATATGACCTTTGAGGCCTATGTCTTGTAAATTATTGATGTAGATCAAAAATAGTAGCGGACCCAAAATTGAGCCTTGGGGGACTCCACAAGATATTGGCAGTGCACTACTTTGAGTGTTATGATCAAATTTTACTATTTGAGATCGTGTAGTAAGATATGATTTAAATATTTGTAGTGCTTTCCCGGTTATACCGATCGCTTCTAATTTTTTTAGGAGTAGGCTGTGACTTATAGTATCGAATGCCTTCTTTAGGTCTATGAATATTCCTAATACAATATTTTTTTGGTCAATGTTATGTTTTACTTTAGTAATCAGGTCGATAGTAGCTGTTAGTGTATTGCTTTTGGGTCTAAATCCATATTGGCGATCAGATATGTAGTTGATTGAACATAAATACTTTTCAAGCCTTGTTTGCAAAACCTTCTCGAGCACTTTTGACAATACTGGCAAGACAGAGATAGGTCTGTAGTTGCCTGGATCGGTTTTGGGACCAGATTTATGGATAGGGGTAACCTTCGCCATTTTTAATGTGTTTGGAAACGTGCCTTCTTCTAATAGTTTGTTAAAGCATTCGGTCAACTCCATCACTATTAGATCTTTTATAGATTTTATTACTTTAGTACTAATGCCGTCTAAACCCACACTACAGTTAGAATCTAGACTTTGAATGATATTGAGAATTTCAGTTTTTGTACATGGTTCGAATTTTGAAATGGTTGGTGTTTGGGGAATGGATTGTGGTAAAGCTTGTAAGTAATTGTCATGAAAGTATTTGGGTATTTCTTTAGCTAATTGTGGTCCTATATTTGAAAAGTAATTATTAAATATTTGGCAGATGTGTTTTGGATCAGTTATTTCCCTAGACTCTAGTATAAGTTTTGAAGGAGCACAACCTTGTTTTATCTCATTAGTGGCTAGTGTATTAATTAAATTCCACATTTTTTTTGGTTTGTTCGTGTACTTAATAAACTGCTTATAATGATATGCATCCTTTGTATTTTGTATTAGTTTAGCTACTTCGTTACTCTTTTTTGTGAATTGCTCTGATAGGTCATCATTTTTATTTTTCTTAAGCTCTGTCCATAACATATTTCTTTTATTTATTTCCGAGATCACATTCTTGTTTATCCAGTCTTGCTTTGGTGTATTTAAAATTTTAGTTTTTACAACTTTGCTGCTCTCTACACAGCGTCTGATTTGTTCCTCAAGTTTTGTATAGTTATGTGTATCACTTGATTCAGCTGTTAGCGTTTTTTCCAAGGATTTAAGAAGATGTGTGTAATTTATAGTTTCATATTGTGAATAAACCTTTCGTGGAGGTTTAGTTTTTTTTATTTCTAAGTATATCTGTTTGTGATCCGATATTGAAGAATTAATATTAATCATATGAAATGTGTCTTCGTTCAAATTGGTGCTAATGTGATCTAGTATAGATTGTTTGGTGCTTCCTTCACGTGTACAGTAAGTTTTAGACAATTTATTGATGACTTTATGTCCTGCTTCTTTTAGTAGTTGTTTATATTTCTTAGTTTTACTATCGTTTGTTAGAAGATCTAGGTTAAAATCACCAAACACAATTGCCCTGCGTCGTGGCTCCAATTGCGATTCGTATTCTTCTAGAAAGTGTTTGAAGTTTGTGTTTCCAGGATTATATACTACACCTATGTCAAGTCCGTAGTTTTGTAAGTGTATCCATAAAAAGTTATTGCCTCCGATGTACTTGGAATCTGACAAGCAGTGTTTGAGGTCGTTATGCACATACGCAGACACTCCACCACCTGTAGTATCTGTTCTGTAGTTGTAATAATGCGTATAGTTATCAAGTTGAAATTGTAATGCTTGTGTCTCGGAACGAATCCACGTTTCGGTTAGTAAAATGACATGTATAGTATTGGGTATAGCTTTTATAATGCACTTAAGTTCATCGAATTTTCCTTGTTTACAGATACTACGTATATTTAAGTAAAGAAATCTAAAGCGAGATCTGTTAGCCGGAAAATGTTCATAATTGTTTAGCAGTTCATATGTATTCTTTTCATTATTTTGAAGTATTCGGGGTTCTAAGATTAGTTTTTTGAAGTAGTTTGTACAGTGGTTGGTAAACCGTTGATATATTTTATGGTAATTCCCTTCTCACCGTTATCTTCTCGACGCTTTAAGTCTTCTTTTAAGCTTTTGAGATAGTTTTGTTGCATCGGTGTCTGATCGGAGTATAGTTTGATGCCTTCCGGAAGCTTGTTTTTATTTCTTAGTAGTTTTTTGGCAGATTCGGGTGTGTCAAAGCAGACTTTAATGCTACGATTTTTATTTGGATTATGTTTACCAATTCTGAAAACTTTGATAGGTTTAGGGATGTCTGGAATAGCGGAAGAAATAATTTTTGTTACGTCATTTGCATCTTTTAGTACTCTCTCTTCATTATTGTTTTCTTGTAAACCTACAAGAATGACATTTTTCTCTCTAGCCGTACGGTTCTGAAATTCTTGAATCAGTTTTTCACTGGCATTTCGGCCTAATAATTGGTCATTATTGTCTATATTAAGGGTAGTAGTTTGAGGCAGCAACTTCATGTTGTTGAGGTCGGACTCGAAAGTCTTGATTTTATTTTCACCGATGGTAATAGAATTCTCTAGTTTTTTAACATGGTTTTTTAAGTCATTATACTCCGACAATACGTTGGAAGTCGATGATCTAATGTCGTTTATCTGAGTTACTGCCCCGTCCACCTTTACTTGAAGGGCATTTATTGCAAATTCATTTGACGTCTTTATATCAGTGATTTGATTTTTTATGTCATTTATGTTGTCTTGCATTTTTTGCATAAATTGTTCATTTGAGCCAACATATTTTTCTAATAATGAACTGATTCTAGACATCTCTCCCTTCATTTCTGCTATGTCTCTGGAGCATTCGCAATTTTCAGGGAGTTTGCGTTTCATGCGCTGGGTAATGTTCATTGTCGTATCCATACTAAGATTACTTATCTTGGACAAGTCCGGTTGCGATCCTCCGACACCGGCCGATACGGACACCGAGTGGGGTGGCGTTCTTTGCACACTCATACTAGCCTTATCACTATGCAAGTGCAAGCGGGAAAAAAAAATGGCAACCGACCTGTTCTCGCGGAGGTGCTGGCGGGCGCGGGTGGGCTGTGATGCGTGGGGAACCGCAATGCAATGGTTTAACTACAAAACACTGTACGGGCCATTTGATTTCTAATATCTAGTAGGATATGGTTCAATTTGCAATGATATAATTTAAATTATTATTGTGAAAATTAACACACGTCTGCTCAGAGCAACTGCCGACGAATATTAGACTTCCATTTGCGTTTGTTGTGTTCAAATATCACATGATTCTCTTTAATAGTTGAGAAATTGTGTTAATTTCTTTGATAAACTATTATGCGCCTTCATTAGTTCTAGTAAGATAAAAATACTAGCTTTTGCCCGCGACTTCGTCCGCGTGGAACATTTACTTTGGGATATCGATAAAATTTACCCGCGACTTCATTTACGTAGGAGAAGTGCTTCCAACTCACGACTGCCCGCAGCGCGCCGGCCGCCGCACTTCATTTTTGCGCGCTGATTATTTTATTACTGCCATATCTTCTAAAATACTTATTGAAATCAAATGATGTAAACGGCAAATTTCTTCTAAATTAAATGCTTGTAATGAATAATGTATTTATTTGGATAAGGATTAATATCATCTTTATGAAAACACCCTCACAAATAATGCTTAATTTTAGAACGAATTTGGTTAGCATAAAAAGGTTATTGTGAGCCAACCTTAAAATATAGACATATACCGTCGCGGACTTTTTTTTAGAACTTTTAAAGGGGAATAATTCTGTCATACATCATTTAAGCGAAACTTTAACCGTTTCCGCAGCGTACGCAGCGAAAGCTCCCAAAAGGAAAAAAATACCCCCGATTTTGAAACATTCTTGATTGGTGCTCCGCTCGTATTGAGCTGAGCATGATGCTATATAGCCTAAAGCCTTCCTCGATAAATGGACTATCCAACACAAAAAGAATTTTTTAATTCGAACCAGTAGTTCCTGAGATTAGCGCGTTCAAACAAACAAACAAACAAACAAACTCTTCAGCTTTATAATATTAGTATAGATTAGCCTATAGTAGGCGCTTTCCAAAATATTTTAGCTTAGTGATTTTGTACAAATAATTTATTACGCCATGTCGAAGGCTAATTAATAAATGTGGTATACCGTATTACAGGTTTTTCATATTAAAATGTAAACAATGTTGCTTTTAGGGAATTTAACAATGCTTCTGATAAGACTAGTAGAAATTGCCTAATCACAGTTCTTTTCCCAAATGACAAGAACAAAACATTAAATATATGGGGGCATGGACTACCGTTCCCCTAGATATTTAAAGTTTTGTACCTTGGCGGGGGCTAGTGCACAGAACACTATTATCCTAGCGGAGTGGGCTAGTGCCACCAGATGAGCTAAGCGAAGGGCTATCTATCAGTACCCGACTATCTTTTCTCGAAGCGTTTCGTTGATTTTTTGAACCCTCGTCACTTGGGTTTGGATTATACCAGATAAACGATAGAGATCACTTTACATGACTTTAAATGAAAATGTTTTTGGTGGGTTGTACTTTACAATAATAATAATAATCAGAAAGTGACTCTAAATCGGTGACTTTAAAAATATTATGTGACCTACTGTACTTACTCGTAATATATTAATAAACATGTCTATGTGTCGCACAGTATGTAATACATAACAATTTTAATTACACACGTAATTAAATTATAATAGATATCTATTATAATTTTGCATTTATATTTTGCTTCGTCAGGCGTAGTGCATACATATACCTACTGTGCATATACATACTACACCTTGGTAAGAAACTAAGATCATACCTGTTATATCAAGGCGTGTTTACAAATCGAAGAAGAATAATAAATATCTTTAGTATAGAATTTTTAAAATACAATACTAAAACAATACACAAAAGACATGTTTGACAAAAGACTTTTGACGTAGTAGACAGTTTTAAGAAGAGACGACGTCTTGAATGCCATACGTCTTTCTTTGTCAAAGGTCATGTCATTGACAAAATGACATTATTTAGTTAATTTTGATCTGATCCGCCATGTTTTATTTTACTTTGTGTTGCTCTCCTTGACGAAGTTAATTTAAATGTACATGGAAACGAAGTGAAATTAAACAAAATAAAGAATAGGAAACGGTTACTATATTATGTAGCTATATTTACATATACTGTACGTAGGGCTGGCCCAGGCCTCATACATTTCATGAACATCGCTTTTGCGTCCAATTGCCAAACGTCCAAACGCCCAAACACTTGTTTTAGATATATATCTAAAACCGTATATACCGCCCGATAGATGGCGCTAAGTGCAATAAAAATATACAGTTGTTCTGTATCACAAATTTACAATAGATTATATATTAGCTTATCTACGCCAAAGAATATATTATATTATGTCACCGTAAAATTGTCAAAATGTTGATCGACTTCCGACGCGAATATTCTGCCTATAATTTAACACAATAATTTTTGTTAGATTATAAATATATAGTTATAAAACTTTCGACATACTTTTACAATCTCGTTAGTTACTTAATACAATGTAACGATTTTAAAAATTTACGGTGACATATTATATATATATATATATATATATATCGGTTATCCGAATGAAATATTTAAACCAACATTAGGCCGTAATATTACATAAGTAATGACAGTACGCATTACTAAAAATGTTCGTGATTTACAGAAAAATAACATGATTAATATTTCCTGACAACTCGCACTTCGCATGGACACCCTCACACTGCCATACAACGCCGCCGCCTTCAAGGTCACGCGCTCACCGAGTAGTACGGGCGTGCGGTTATGAATAGAATTTTAGTATTTTATAGGATAATTTGGTCAACGTTTAAGGTCACATGTTATATATATTTTTGGAACTAGAATCGAACACTCATTACGCTCCTTGAATATCTATTTTTGATAACCGACCATCCTGTATATATTATTACTAACGTAGGTACCTACGCGACTTACCATTTTGCTGATCTCGCGCTTCGCCACTAGAACCTACGCAACCATAGTTTTGATGATTGCTCAAGTTTAAAGTGTTTACTTTAAACGTTGCTTTATTATTTACCGCAAGTACCTACTTGTGTAGCTTTATAGTATTTGTTCGATAATATTATGTGTACCTAACTACCTACAGTGTAACTGTGTAACCCATACAGCTTTAGCAAGACACTTCGTTGCCACACTGTCATCTGATGCAAAACTGTTTTTGGTTGTTAAATCAATAAAAACCGGACAAGAGTAAGTCGGACTCGCCTACCGAGGGTTTCGTACAAAGTAGGAAAATTACCTAAATAGTTCGGGAATCAAGTCTCGCAGTTTTTTTTTTGAGTATGTAGTTCGTATAGATTCGTTATTTTAAATATAAAATAATAAAGTGGAAAAGTTTGTTTGTTTGATTGATTGTTTGTTTGCATTGAAAAGGCTCCGAAACTACTGGACCGATTTTGATTAAATTTGGTACAGATATAGATTTGACCACGGTGAAGGACATGGGCTACTTTTTATCGCGGCAAAATATACGGTTACCGTGGGATTTTCTTTTGCGCGCACGAAGTCGCGTGCAACATCTAGTTTTAAATAAAATGAATATGCGTGGTAGAAAATTAATAATATATGTTTTGGAATGCTCACATCAAGTTTTTTCATATTATGATACCCCATTGTACATAGTAGCTTCAACTTGAAATTTTAACACCCTTTATGATGATATTACAAGTATACAGTTTTCAGATCTTTTCTTGTAGTTGTAATATAAAAAAATGTTAGTTGCCACCCGTATTATAAAATATATATGCCACCGAAAATTGTAAAAAACAATTAGATTGTAATAACTATAACTAATAAAATTGTAAAAATATATCGAAAGATTCTTTACTATACTTATATTTATAATCTAACGAAAAATAATGTGTTAAATCATCGTTTACAACCTTTTTTATAACGCGACCCACAAAATATCCAAAAAGTTAAATAAAAAATCTTGCGACCCCGTCACGATTTTTTCGAACGTTCGATACAAAAGATTTTTTCGAAAAACGAATATTTTGTACCTATATGTACTTTGATTTATTATTTTTCAACAGACTGCGACCCGCTTTAAAAACAATCTCGACCCCCCAAGGGTCGCGACCCACCACCGGTTGAAAAACAATGTGTTAAATTATAAGCAGAATATTCGGGTTCGCACGGCAGTCTATCGACATTTTACAATTTCACTAGTTATATTTATTACAATCTAACGGTTTTTACCGTTTTTCGGTGACATATTATACATTTGAAAGGAGTACATTATTTTAGAAATAAAGAAAATACTATTTATAAATACTATTTTGTTTGCTTTACCATAAAGGTGCAGTACTGAGTACACTGACCCTAAGTTAACATTGTAGTCACAAAACCAGTCCTTACAGTTAACCTAAAGCCTTCGCCGCAAATTAAAGCCACAATAAGTAAAAAAATATATATACGAATATACTAATGCCTTCCCTAAATACAAAAAATACACAATATTAATTATTTAACATACTGAATTGTATTGAATAGGTAGATTAGGTAAACTATAGTGGTGAAGGCTGGTTTCATAGGGAAGTCCTAGCCTGTATAATAGGTAGAGATTTGGATGAGGGTCTTCAAAAGGTAAGTGGTGAGTGAAGCCGATAGGAACATCACGCCACTTATCACTACTGTATGTTACCCGCGACTTCGTGCAAAAGTTAAATTCGCAGAAACCGTACATTTTTCCGCCATAAAAAGTAACCTATGTCCTTCCCCGTGGTCTACTCTACATTTGTGCCAAATTTCATCAAAATCGGTCCAGTAGTTTCAGAGCCAATTCAATGCAAACAAAAAACGTTTCCTCTTTATTATATTAGTATAGATATAAATAACTCTTCCTCCTCTTTTTAATATAATACATCTACAGCGTGTAACAAAAATAAGTGATAATACTTTAGGGTGTGTACGTGTTCCTAATAGAGAGTTCACTGTGAAAGTAGCAGCGCTGAATGAGCAATTATTTTTTTTCACTTTTGTATGGGGAAACTCGTGACGCTGGAGCGCTTTCCCATACAAATCGCAAAAAAAAAATTTGCTCTTTCAGCGCTGCTACTTTCACAGTGAACTCTTTATAAGGAACACAAACATACCCTTAAGTATAATCACTTATTTTTGTTACACCTTGTATATATAACGCAGAATGCAGACATCATCAAGCCCTGTAGGTTCTGTTATAATAGGTTGGGGAAAAAGTCTTTTCGCATTATAGTATGTATGAACTTGTCATAAAATATCTTGGGCTATACCAATTGTATCTGGCTGATTTTGGTATCATTAAAAAGTTTTCATTTTACAGAAGACAATTCCAAATTCAAATTAGGTAAATTTGAGATTTTCATTTGTTTTTCTTATTGTTAAAATGAATGAATCTTATGAAGAATTTCGATACATTTTAAAATTTTATTACAAAAAAGGTAAAAATGCAACACGAGCCGCGAAAAAAATTTGTGATGTTTATGGACCTAATGCAGTATCTGTGAGAGTAGCGCAAATTTGGTTTAAGCGTTTTCAATCCGGAAATTTTGATATCAAAGATGCACGTCGCTCTGGTCGCCCTGTTACGGACAAAACTGTTGCCATTTTTGAAAAAGTGGAGCAAGATCGGCATATTAGTAGTTACGATGTAGCTGAAGAACTGGGGATTGACCACAAAACGGTTTTGGCGCATTTGAAAAAAGCTGGGTACACAAAAAAGCTCGATATTTGGGTGCCTTATGAGCTCACTGAAAGAAACCTAATGAACCGTGTACTCATTTGTGATTCTTTATTACGACGTAATGAAACCGAACCATTTTTGAAGAAGCTGATAACTGGTGATGAAAAGTGGATCACGTACGACAAGAACGTGCGAAAAAGATCGTGGTCAAAGGCCGGTCAGGCTTCACAGACTGTGGCGAAACCCGGGTTAACTCGCAACAAGGTGATGCTGTGTGTGTGGTGGGATTGGAAGGGCATTATTCATTATGAGCTGTTACCGCCAGGCAGGACCATCAATTCTGAACTGTACTGCGAACAACTGATGAGATTAAAGCAAGAAGTTGAGAGAAAGCGGCCGGAACTAATCAACAGAAGGGGTGTGGTTTTTCACCATGATAACGCTAGACCTCACACATCTTTAGCCACTCAGAAAAAATTACGGGAGTTTGGCTGGGAGGTGTTAATGCATCCGCCGGTCCTGACCTTGCACCTTCAGATTTCCACCTGTTTCGGTCGCTGCAGAATTCCTTAGGCAGTGTCAGGTTGACATCACAAGAGGACTGCCAAAACCACTTGTCGCAGTTTTTTCATCAGAAGCCCCAAAAATTGTATAGCAATGGGATCATGTACCTACCAACAAGATGGCAAAAAGTTATCGAACAAAATGGCACCTATATACTTTAGTCACTTGTAAATAAACTTTATAAAAAAACCTTTTGAATTTTTATATAAAATGCGAAGAAACTTTTTCCCCAACCTAATAGATCCCGTACCACTCGTATTCTATACATCTATACAAATAAATAAAATTGAAGTGTCTGTTTGTAATTTTAAATTTACACGGTATGTACAACAAAAAATCAATTTCTCACATTTTTGTCTGTCTGTCCGTCTGTCTGTCTGTCTGTTTGTTTGTTCCGGCTAATCTCTGAAATGGCTGCACCGACTCTCACGGGACTTCCACTGGCGGATAGCTTATGTCACTAATGACATAAGCTATCCGATGATGATGATGATGAAAAGTAGCCTTACTTAGGTCTAACATAGGCTACTTTTCATCACCATCATCATCATCGTCGTCATTATATAATATGAGTTGAAAGTTTGTATGTAAAATATTTAAAATCTGCCCTGACTTCCTGACATTCGACATTCAGGATAAAATTCTTCTATATCTATACATACATACTACATACATCTATACATCTATACAAATAAATAAAATAGAAGTGTCTGTTTGTAATTTTAAATTAACAGCTTTTCACCTAATGCATATGAAAGTTTACACGGTTCATACAACAAAAAATCAATTTCTAACATTTTTGTATGTCCGTCTGTCTGTCTGTCTGTCTGTCTGTTTGTTCCGGCTAATCTCTGAAATGGCTGCACCGACTCTCACGGGACTTTCACTGGCGGATAGCTTATGTCATGAGGTCTTATGTTAGACCTCATGACATAAGCTATCCGCCAGTGAAAGTCGAAAGAAAGAAATTAAAACGGCTGAACCCAATAGGGGATCGGACTACATATGAAATATTTAGTTTCATTAATCTATACAAATAAATAAAATTGAAGTGTCTGTTTGTAATTTTAAATTAACAGCTTTTCACTTATTGCATATGAAAATTTACACGGTACATACAACAAAAAAATAATTTTTAACATTTTTGTCTGTCCATCTGTCTGTCCGTCTGTTTGTTCCGGCTAATCTCTAAAACGGCTGCACCGATTTTCACGGGACTTTCTAACATAGGCTTTTTTAAAGTTTACACTATCTTAAAAACTCTACAAACTGAGCAAGCACTTTTATGTTGAATTTTACGCAGTCTTATAATTATTTTTGTTGATAATTAGATTCTTCCCGCAGCTCCACCCGTCTAATTACAGTGTATATGTAACACAGGAACACTTTACTTTTTCTGGATAAAAAGTAGCCTTTTTTTGTTTCCGGGGGGGAAAATGCTTTACGTATACCACCCAGGCGCGGGGGCACCCAAGTGGTGATGTGGGACTCATGGTATACCCACTAAAAACTCCCCCATCTTCCTCCTCGCCGCCCTCTGACGAGGCCACGGGAACGATACACACATCCGCGACCCCGCCGGCGGCAGCTGCCTACAAGCGGCTCCATCATGAAAGCCCGAAGGCCCTCCACGATGGGCGCACCAGATGGTATTAGGTGCGCCTCCCTCCTCGGCCTCCACCAGTACTGTAGCAGACTCCCCCTGAGTCTGCTACTAGGAGGCCATGGGTACCAGATAAACTGGTACCCGGTGGCAGATCAGGTTTGTGGTTCTGCTACCGACCACACCTCGGTCGCAGAGGATAGGGCAAGCGGCGCACCGCAATACCGACATGCCTCTTCCTCTGCGGCTCCACCAACGCCGTTTCGACGGAACGGCCCCCCCAGCTCGCAGGGGGTAGGGAGAATGGCGTACCGTAATACCATCACTCCTCTCCCCCTGCGATCCCTCCACGGCCGCAGAAGATAGGGAGAACGGCGCACCGTAATACCGGCACTCCTCTTCTTCTGCGGTCCCACCTCCACGCGCGTCCTCTGCGGGCACGTTCAGCCCGCTGGGAGCGCCCTCCTCGGGCCAGCCAGCGGCAAACAGGCCGGCCCCAGTTGCTTCTTAGCTTCACCGTGGGTGACCAGTCCACGGTTACTAAGCCCCACCGCCACGACAAGGCGTGCAACCATCGGGGGGATAAAAAAAAAAAGTACCCTATGAGTTAATCCAGAGCTCCAACTACTAACATACCAAATTTCTTCAAAATCGATTCAGTATTTTTAGCGTGCAAGAGCAACAAACATCCAAACATCCATCCATCCTTACGAACTTTTACATTTATAATATTTTAATTGGAAGTAGGATTTAGATACTTCCCACCATTTTGTTTGTCCGTCCGTCCGTCCGTCTAACGCGCGGGAAAGCCTATATCGTTCCGTATTTGTTTCGTCGTGTGTATGGAGAACACTCGCTAAGAAAGTTTTTTTTTAATTCATCCTCTAAGGGTTTGTATAGAAAAAAATCGGAAACCGACGTACAACGATAAATTTGGCTGGGTAACTTTTGGGTCCGCTTAGTCGTACACTATATAATCCGGATTCCAGCGGGCCCGGGAAAATTCAGAGCACTACAAATAGAACTCTGGACTTATACAATACATAGAGCTGAAAATCGAATACACAAGCGTCAATGTCATATATGACAGTTCGACTCTTGACACTTTTCAATTCTATTGTATTAGCACAGACTTATTTTTTCAGCGCCCTGAATTTTCTTCGGCCTTTCGGATTCCTGGTCATAATATAGTCTCAGACTAGAAAGGACATTTTAACTCGCACTCTAAGGGAATGAAATTTGTAAAAAAATAGCAGCGACAAAATTTATAGGTAGAGGTCCGCTAAGTTTGGATTTTGAGACCGGTCGAATTAAAAGGATGTGTATAGAAACTGAATGTCACGCGAGCGAAGCCGCGGGCAAAAGCTAGTTAGGTCATATAAATCGGCCAAGTGCGAATCGAACTCGCGCACGAAGGTTTCTGTACCAATAAACAAAAATTTTACATGTTTACTTCATACGTTACGTGGTAGAGCCATGCTTCGGCACGAATGGGCCGGCTCGACCGGAGAAATACCACGGGCTCACAGAAAACCGGCGTGAAACAGCGTTTGCGCTGTGTTTCGCCGAGTGAGTGAGTTTACCGGAGGCCCAATCCCCTACCCTATTCCCTTCCCTACCCTCCCCTATTACCCTATTCCCTCTTAAAAGGCCGGCAACGCACTTGCAGCTCTTCTGATGCTGTGAGTGTCCATGGGCGACGGAAGTTGCTTTCCATCAGGTGACCCGTTTGCTCGTTTGCCCCCATATTTCATAAAAAAAAATATTTCGTTATTTTTCCTATCTTGTTAAATGCGGGTAGCATTTGACAAACTATAAGCCTCTTTAACTCACGAACTAACAAAGTTTTTTTAAGCCTAAACAGTTTTCCTTCAAAGTTCATCACACAGTTCAGACGGTAGTCCGTCATGATTTTTTGCAGGCTTGAAAGCCAGCCGTGGGGAGGGGGGTGGGGGCTAATTTAATCTTATATATTTTATAAAACGAGCAATTCTTTTAAACGCAATCTCAGCAACGGCTCCAACGATTTTCATGAAATTTAGTATACGGGGGGTTTCGGGAGCGATAAATCGGTCTACGTACGTTTTATCCAACTGCGCATTTTAATCTATACATCTATACAGATAAATAAAATTGAAGTGTCTGTTTGTAACTTCAAATTAACAGCTTTTCACATAATTAATCTGAAAGTATATTCGGTACTTACCATAAAATACCAATTTTACAAATTTCTGTCCGTCCGTCTGTCTGTCGGTCCGTCTGTTTGTACCGGCTAATCTCTGAAACGGCTGGACCGATTTTCACAGGACTTTCACTAGCAGATAGCTGATGTTTTAAGGTCTAACATAGGCTACTTTTATTTTAGGGTTCCGTTTAAAAAATAGGGTTCCGCTTTCGTTTGTACTGCGCAAACGAAGTTGCGGGTATCAGCTAGTTAGGTATATATTCGAACCCTGGTGAAATATTTTTGTAATCTGGGGGCACGGCAGTGCCCCCGCCAAGTCGAGCGCGAAGCAAACACTGCCGTACCATCCTTTACTGGAACCATTTCGCCGCATTTTCAGGCCCCTATTTGAGAACCTCTGGATAAGACCAGAACGCAGAAATTTTCGTCATCCAATAAGCTATAATCACGTACTTAAAATCCAAAATTTCAAGTCTGTAGGTCATTTAGTTCCGAAGTTAAGCGAAAGCAAAATTTCGCATTTTCGACACTCACTCACTCACTCACTCACTCATGATCATCAAAATAGAACTAGTACTTCCCATAAACTTAGAGAGCTGAAATTTGGTACAGAGTTGGGGTTTAATGGCTACATAAAGGGAAAACTATAAAAACTAGGATAATCAATCTGGGGGCATGGCAGTGCCCTTGCCAAGTCGAGCGCGAAGCAAACACTGCCGTACCATTCTTTACTGGAACCATTTCGCCGCATTTTCAGGCCCCTATTTGAGAACCTCTAGATAAGACCAGAACGTCGATCTGGGGGCACGGCAGTGCCCCCGCCAAGTCGAGCTCGAAGCAAACACTGCCGTACTATTCTTTACTGGAACCATTTCACCGCATTTTCAGGCCCCTATTTGAGAACCTCTAGATAAGACCAGAACGTCGATCTGGGGGCACGGCAGTGCCCCCGCCAAGTCGAGCGCGAAGCAAACACTGCCTTACCATTCTTTACTAGAACCATTTTGCCGCATTTTCAGGCCCTTTTATTCTACTCGAACTTTATTCTACTCGAACATTACACAAATTAAATAAACAAATTACACTAAAATCTAGGGAAATAAATCAATATACGTTTCTACAAAAAGAAGTGAAATCCCACCAAAAACATTCTGTAAAAAACTAGCCAAGTCTCGATGGAGCTGCTTGTTTATCTCTAAAAAGTAATGAAATCTAGACAAAATCGTGCCAAGTCTAAGGTTCCTTACTGCGGTTTCTTTATTATTATAGTTAATGTTGTGTGACTTGGCCTTGGCTTCTGTAAAAACAGAATGTTTTTGGTGGGATACTTTTTTTATCATACAACTACTGCAGCTCCGAGCAAAGCTCGATTATCCAGGTACTAAATACATAAGTATAATAAAACATACCTCTCATGAATAGTCCAGTCGACCTAGTCACAGTGATGTTCTCGAAACCAACGTCCATAGAAATCGGTGACAACATTTTCACACTTTCGTAATTTTTTTTATACTAAAATGTACACTTGTACACAAAAAGTGTACACACTTAATTGGCAAACAAATTATAAGAGTACACAGAAATTATGGATGCGTTTTTTTTCCAATTGGATTGGATATTGTTGTTTTGTGGGCACACCGCACAGTGCACAATGAAACTGCACGGAATTGATGACGATGTTGAACTGATTGTCACTTATGATTACCCAGCGTATTAGCCACAGTGTAGTTATAGTGTAGGTAGTAGGTATAGGCCACAGACGGTAAAAATATATGTATTTAAGCAATATATACTTGGTATGACGCGTTTTTCGCGATTTCTGCGATTGTTTTTGCTTTTTTTATGAAAATAATGGCTAGCTATTTCCCGCGACTACTCCCGCGTAAATATAATGTCCCTCGGGAACTTTTTCCGGGATAAAAAGTACCCTATATTTTAATCCAGAAACTATAGTTTAGTTTCTGGATTAAAATATAGGGAACTTTTTATCCCGAAAAAAGTTTACCATACAAAATTTCATCAAAATCCGTTTAGTAGTTTTTGCGTGAAGGAGCAACATCCTCACAAACTTTAATAGTTTATGTAGTACTAGCTTCTGCCCGCAGTTCCACCTGCGTAAATACGGTAACCCACGGAAACACTGTACTTTTTCGGAATAAAACTTAGCATACGTTTTGATCCAGAGCCTAGACTACTACTGTACTAAATTTCATCAAAATCCGTTATTCAGTTATTGCGAGACAGAGTCACGTTCATCCATACATCCATCCATCCATCCTCACAAACTTTTACATTTATAATAGTAGTAGAAATGTAGTAGTAGCATGAGCGTAGGGCGTAGTTTAGTGGATAGACCATTTGATTCGCAGTCGAGAGAGTGCAGGATCGATTCCCACGTTGTGGACCAATGAGACTTTTTTAGATCTCAAGTAGGTACATTATAACGGTGAAGGAAAACATCGTAAAGAAATATATGGTTGGTCCCAGTCCCCAGACGTATTGACCGGTCAGTCCTCTGGACTAGGCTTACTATGTAATGAGAATGCCGTATGTATATGCTTGGGCAACTATACGACATTTAAAAACCGATTGTCCCAGGCACTAGAGTATTTCAAGAGTGGTTAGTTAGCTCAGAGAATACTGTATAAATCATCCATTAACGGATAAAAATACCTAAGTTTTTTTTTGGAAATATAGCGCCGATTGTGGCTTGCTTAATATTACTAAGCAGTGTGTAAGCAGTAAGGATTAAGGAGTAGACATTTCTCTGGTCCAGATGTCTCTTATGTCTGTAATTTTGTTTACTCTGTGCTTTGAAAAATAATTTATATGGAACTAGCTGATGCCCGCAACTTCGTTTGCGCAGAACTAACGAAAGGGGAATCCTGTTTTTTTAAACGGAACCCTAAAATAGAAGTAGCCTATGTTAGACCTTATAACATCAGCTATCTGCTGGTGAAAGTCCCGTGAAAATCGGTCCAGCCGTTTCAGAGATTAGTCGAAACAAACAGACAGACAGACCGACAGACAGACAGACGGATAGACAAAAATTAAAAAAAAAATTATTTTATTGTAAGTACCGAATATACTTTCAGATTCATTATGTAAAAAGCTGTTAATTTGAAGTTACAAACAGGCACTTAAATTGTATTTTACTGTATAGATGTATAGATATTATAATGTATTATATTTTAAGATATTATCAATTTGATGTTTATAAAATAACTAAACTATTTAACTAAACTAAACCAAACAATAACCCGCACGCGTCTTGGTGACGCCCACTTCGCAACGGGCCGTGCAGCAGAAATCGTAATATTTTAATTTCGTCACAACTTCAAAACCAAACGTCCAATTTTAATCATTCAAAGACCAAATATTATGTACATAAACTGTACTTAGTGATGAAATAATTTATTTTGATAAGGATTAATAACATGAGTAAAATAAACGCGTTTAAATGTAGTCCAAAAAAATTCAAGAATTCTAAATAAAAAAATGGTTGTTGTGCCTCACTCGACATAGATAGGTATAGTGTGTCGCGGACTTTTTTGTGGATATTTATAAGATCTACAATTAATTAGAACATTTTATAGTTCTATCTTTTATGGTTTAGGCAGCGTACGCAAAATAAGTAACTTTTCTGGTTGATTTTTTACACCTTGTGTCCGAAAAACCCAAATATCTTACGGAACCCTATTTTTTTCCAAAATAAAATTTAGCCTATGTTACTCGTGGATAATGTAGCTTTCGAATGGTGAAAGAATTTTTGAAATCGGTCCAGTACTTTTTGAGCCTATTCATTACAAACAAACAAACAAACAAACAAACAAACAAACATACAAACAAAGTTTTCCTCTTTATAATATTAGTGTAGATGAGTAAGTACTAAAATCGAATCCGTAAGCACACTACCCGTTGAAAGGGCTGCTTGTGCTTTAATCCTAAATTACAATTAAAACGTAATAAAAATGGCAATTAAATGACTAAAATATTTAGGTAAGTACATACTTACTTGCTGTATTTTTTTAAATGAGGAAGACGATGAACTTTATTTAAATATTTTACTACATGCAATTATTTTATGCACAAAAATATGATATTACGTATGTATAAATTAAAGGTAGCAAATTAAAATACTAATACAAAAAAATTGTGACAGTAACATTTTAATAAGACTCATGTTTTACCAACAAAGTACTAGATTTACATCCGGTTTCTGAAAAGCTAATCAAATAGCTGATCATATAGCACGTATTGTTGAGCTAACATAAACTAGGGATTTAGTCTCGCCTCGGGCATGTTTGCCGCGGCGCGCACTGATTGCTTTTATGCAACCATGCGCAAAAGATGCGCGTCCCTCGTGCGCAGAGTGCGGGCCAGCTCCAACACGATGCTGGCCATGATAGCCGACAGACTTGACTGCCCCTATATCAGGCACTGCTGTAACAAACATATCCTGATATAGAGGCAGTTGCAACATCACAATTTGACGTATTACGAGTAGTTTTTATTTTATTTTGTTTTCCATTTTATGATTTTAATTTATTTGTTTTAATTTAATAAATTCAATTTAGTTACTTTAATTTGGCATGTATTTAAACTTGCGACAAAACAATTAAATTTTGGATGTGAAAATACCCAATATTGAATACTAAATTACCAAGTTGGCGAAAGAATGTAAGGAACAAAAAAATTACTAATCTGGTGACTAAATAATACCACTGAATTTTCCAAACTGGCAGACAGATTATGTTTTAGCGACTAAATAACCATCTTGGCGACAATTTGTGAGTACACATTTAATTTAAGAATAGGCACATATATTTTCCCTGATGTAGGTAACTCAAAAACCATACAAGCAGCGAAACGAGCGTGTCAGATTAGGGTAGAGCCTAATCTATAGCTATAAGGTGATATTAATATGTTACTAGTTTATTTACTGATATTTCAATTTGAATATGTAATTATTAAAGCAAATACATTTATCTCAACCTACCTAAGAAATTAAAGGTAGGTAGATATAAATATACCATTTTCTATAAGGATCTTCATACAGTTCAAAATACAAAACCAAGATAAATCAACATTATTTATTAATTCGGAAATAACAAAAACATGTGGGTAGCTATGTTATTTTACAAGACTCACTTTCTATTAGCAAACACTTATTCTAAAGGTACACGAACTATAATTTATCACTTACTAAGTACATAATAATAATTGAGATTCAAAAGTAATATATTCTTACAGCTAGAAATAAACCATACATCAACTAGACAAAACAATCGTGAACAATACTAACTTTTAACAATTATAATAATTATTAGGAAATAATATAATACCAAAGGCTACAGCTATAAAATATCAAATAATATTAAACACAATATTTAAATGAAAAACAATAAGTAGGTAACATCACCTGGTATTTCAGCTTCCCGTGTAAGAGACCGACTGGGCCTGTCTCGCCTTTTTATAGGCCTCGGGGTTGCTACAGTTGTCACAGACCATATTTAATATACATTTAGTCTTCACACTTAATTATTTTACAATAATATTAATCATTACATCAACGACTCTTAACTAACTAAGGTTTACCTAATGTTTAACATATCTTTAAAATTTGAACGGTATTAATATTGGTGTTGCCAAATATTTAACGGAACTTACGAAACCAAATCAGACTTAAGTACAAATACTTCACATAATTATATCTATACCTCTATAGTATATTTCCATATCTAATACGGCCATACTGACAAAGACTTCGTCCCGAAGTCAAAAAAAGAGAAAAAACAATAATATTATAGTGAATAGTATGTACTGTGAATGTTATTTTTTTTAATTATTTTTCTTTCCTTTATTTTTTTAACCAACCTATATGCTATTGACACAAGGTTCATTATTTCTCAGTATTACAGTAGGGTTGGCAGCGTTTTTTCAGCTCGCGATTCCTCTATTAAGCTATTGACAGTAGGGTGGCAGCGTTTTTTCAGCTCGCGTTTCCCCTATTAAGCTATTGACAGTAGGGTGGCAGCGTTTTTTCAGCTCGCGTTTCCCCTATTAAGCTATTAACAGTAGGGTGGCAGCGTTTTTTCAGCTCGCGTTTCCCCTATTATGCTATTGACAGTAGGGTGGCAGCTTTTTCAGCTTGCGTTTCCCCTCTCATTATTTGACCACAATCGTATAACAAATTACTTAAGAAATAAAAATAAAGTTACCGTCTTTACTACATCATCGTTATTTGCCACAATATACATATATCCGTCAACATATGAAAATATTTTACTTATAAAAAAAAAACTTAAAATTCCTTATTGAATTATATTACTATCAATTGTCTGAATAAAAATTGTATTATCGTATTCTTCATTAGTGAGAATGTACAATGTAAAACCTAAATTGTATCACAAGAAACAAACATCACAAAAGAAAAATCGTTTTCCTATTTATAAATCAAAATGTGAAAATGTTTTACTGTAAAATCTATACCTACTGTATCACATACGTTTATCGAGGAAAAATATTTTATAGACGCCATTGATAATGCTTTACTGTAAATGCAAAACATTACCACTGTCATATTTTAATCAGAACAAAAATCTAATACTTGAAAATGTTAAACTATAAAATTGTTAACTGTATTACTGCCATTTATCAGAACAAAAATCGTTTTATAAACTGAAACTGAAGAGAAAAAAATATATATATGAAAGTGTTTAACGAAACTAATAATTGTAATAATTATCGTAAACTGTATCAATGTTTTTTATAAATGCAAAAATCGTTTTATAAACGTCAATATGTGAAAATGTTTTACGAAACTAATTGTAATTTCGTAAAATGTATCAATGTTATTTATAAATGCAAAAATCTTTTTATATTAATGTCAGTATGTGAAAGCGTTTAGCGAAACTAATTGTAATTTCGTAAACTATCAATGTTATATTTTATAAATGCAAAAATCGTTTTTAATGACTATATGTTAAAATTATATAACTTTAAAATCGTTAACTGTACTGTTATTATCAGAACAAATCGTTATAATATATAAACGTCAAAACGCTTATTACTTAGACCATCAGATTATATTGTTAATATTATGCAACGAAATCCATCTTGGTCACGTCTCGATATCCTTTTTTCCATACTACCTACATAATCGGGTCAACATTAATTAATATTTTTAACTCGAGAATAAAGATCTTTAAACCGAAAATGTGTAAATATATAACTGTATAATTTTAAACTGTATCACTGTCATTTATCAAGACAAAAATTGTTTTGTAATCGTCAGTACGTGAAAATGTATAACTGTAAAACCATTAACTGTATCAATGCCGTTTAACAATTAATAGAACAAAGATCGTAAGTGTTGTACTTATTCAGCAATTAAAATAATATGTACCTAAAAATTATTATTGAAGTACCTACGTGTTTTTTTTTAAACCATACTATTTTGCCATTCTTAAGAATTGTTATATTTCACACCATTTAATTAAATCCAAACAAGACTAGTTTAAACTATTAGTTTCGGAATGGAGATTAAAAAAATGTTCCCCAATCCCAAAAAAGGTAAATACAGTTGTAAAGTCGTAAGAAAAAACGATTTAGAAGATTTTTTTGTATAAAGTTTAATTATTTTTGCCTCATCACGCAATGTATTACGCCGTACGGGCCAATGTCGAGAGGCTCAGCTGCCGCCTTGTGTTGTACATGTTCGTTGTACATTGCGTGTTGAAAGTTTTAACTTTACAAAAACAATCGATTAAAAGCAAATCACTAGTACCAAATACCAATGGATATATCTCATGGCCTATTATCAAACTCGCAAGTTATCGGGACTGTTCTGTTTACACCCGGTCGAAATATAATCCTGATTAAGAGATTTAATTATTATTTTCATATGGATAAAGGAGTACCAATCATATTATATATGTATAGATATTTAAAATCGGCCTACTTAAAAAAAAAATTACAGACTGAAGATGACATTTTATCAGATAAACAATGGTCTCAAACTTTTACGGTAATTATATGTAAAACTGTATAAATAAGGTACTATACAAATTAAACTATTATCGAACCACGTCTTTTTAAATCGTATCGTTATGCCTTTTCTCAAAAATATTATATTTTACACCAATATCAATCCGTTATCAATTTCTTTAAATAAAACAATTATTACATTATTGTTCGTCAAACCTTCTTATCATTATATAATCTTCGAAATACCTATCAATATTAAATTAACCAAAAACTGCATTGGTTGTAAAAAAAAATACATATAACCTTATATACCAACATTATCAATCGTATTGTAATACCTGTATAAATACTAAAATTTTATTCTACACTCACATCACTTCAATAACCGTTCGGCCAGTTCTGACAAGAATTATAACACTCTGGGGTAGTACCTCTAATAGCTTGGAGCACAGCGGAAGACTGCGCCACTTTCGTGAGGTTACAAATCTGTCTTAGACAGACCTTCAGGCCTTGCAACGCGAAGACACGACGCTGCAACGCGATCACACGACGATTCTGAAACTGACAAAACTGTATTAGTGGGTTGTTCGTAATCCAACTTCTGATGTCAGATTAGGGTAGAGCCTAATCTATAGCTATAAGGTGATATTAATATGTTACTAGTTTATTTACTGATATTTCAATTTGAATATGTAATTATTAAAGCAAATACATTTATCTCAACCTACCTAAGAAATTAAAGGTAGGTAGATATAAATATACCATTTTCTATAAGGATCTTCATACAGTTCAAAATACAAAACCAAGATAAATCAACATTATTTATTAATTCGGAAATAACAAAAACATGTGGGTAGCTATGTTATTTTACAAGACTCACTTTCTATTAGCAAACACTTATTCTAAAGGTACACGAACTATAATTTATCACTTACTAAGTACATAATAATAATTGAGATTCAAAAGTAATATATTCTTACAGCTAGAAATAAACCATACATCAACTAGACAAAACAATCGTGAACAATACTAACTTTTAACAATTATAATAATTATTAGGAAATAATATAATACCAAAGGCTACAGCTATAAAATATCAAATAATATTAAACACAATATTTAAATGAAAAACAATAAGTAGGTAACATCACCTGGTATTTCAGCTTCCCGTGTAAGAGACCGACTGGGCCTGTCTCGCCTTTTTATAGGCCTCGGGGTTGCTACAGTTGTCACAGACCATATTTAATATACATTTAGTCTTCACACTTAATTATTTTACAATAATATTAATCATTACATCAACGACTCTTAACTAACTAAGGTTTACCTAATGTTTAACATATCTTTAAAATTTGAACGGTATTAATATTGGTGTTGCCAAATATTTAACGGAACTTACGAAACCAAATCAGACTTAAGTACAAATACTTCACATAATTATATCTATACCTCTATAGTATATTTCCATATCTAATAAGCGCACACAAAAAAACCATAAAGGAGCGTACAAAATTCCCAATTTTTTATTTTTCTCGGTTTTAGAGAGGTGTAGATTATTGAGTAGATTAATTTTGAAATTTAAAAATGGCGGATATTTATTTTTCGTAAAATTGATATGGGTATCGTTTACCAGGTTTTTGGGAGTGCTGGATACGAAAATGACATTCGTTTTGAAATTTCAATATGGTGGACATACTTAATTTCATAAAAATAATATGGGTGTCCTTTTATTGGTTTCTGGGGGTGCTGATTACAAAAAAGTAATCCATTTTAAATTTCCCAACCAACCCAACAACCTCATATTTTCTTCATGATGGGAGAAAAAGAAATTTGAAAATCCTGAATTTTCCAACATTTCTATAGCTTTATACATCTACGAATGTATCTCAATGTAGAGCATTTACTATGTTTTTATAAAGTTGATTCTATCTCGGAAACGGTGCATCCTATTGCAAAAATAATGAAAATTTCGCCCCCCTTAGAAACCTCGCAACATCATATTTTCTTCATGATGGGAGAAAAAGAAATTCGAAAATCCTGAATTTTCCAACATTTCTATAGATTTATACATCCGTCGTATCTCAATGTACAGCATTTACTTCTTTTTTTATAAAATTGATTCTATCTCGGAAACGGTGCATCCTATTGAAAAAAATAATGAAAATTTTCGTCCCCCTTAGGAATAACGCAACATCATATTTTCTTCATGATGGGAGAAAAAAAAAATCGAAAATCTTGAATTTTCCAACATTTCTATAGATTGATACACCCCTCGTATCTCAGTACGGCATTGTCATATTTTTTTCTATAGTCGCTTCTATCTCAGAAACGGTGCATCCTAATTCCTACTGCAAAAGTAATGAAAATTTGCTCCCCCTTAATAATCTAGAAATCGCATATTTTCTTCATGAATGGCAGAAAAATTCATGAATCCTGAATTTAAAAAAAAATCTATACCTACATAGCTGGTACTTTGACCTACATAACATACTGTAATAATAATCATCAATCCTAATTAGCATCCCAAAGACCTTTTAATTTAGTATTCGTATTCATTTTCCGAAGATTGAATATTCTCCATTTTGGAAAATGAAATTGGAAGACAATTTTGTAATCAGAACCCCCAGAAACCGGGAAAAGGACAACCTTGTTAATTTTAATAACAAAAATTTACGCCATTGTGGAATTACGAAACAGATTTTATTTTCATATTATTCTGCACCCCCAGAAACCTAGAAAATGACACCCATGACAAAGAAAAACATACTCCAACAGTAGCCAAAAATAGGATTTTCCGTAGCCTGCAAATTGAATTTTTAGCAGCCATTAATTCATCAACCAAATCTGGTTTTATAGCTGCTTATATGGTATAATGGTCACCAACTCGGAAATTAAGTCACCAACTTATAAATGTCGGTGCTAATTTGGATTAAATTTCGCCTCTTTTTATCTGCCGACTTTAGAATTTTTTGTCACCCGAGTGTTTTCGCCAGTTTAGTAATTTAGTCGCCAACATATTAATTCGCTGCCAAATTCAGTAATACAGTATGCTCACGTGCAGCCGCCAACTTATTTTTTGTTCGCTCGATTAATTATATCCCCTTTAATTTCTCGCCATGACATTTTTTTTAAATTTAATTATTTTAATTTATTTTAATTCATAATTAATTTTTACGCATGATTTAAATTATTAAATTGTCTTTGAATATTTATTGTGATGTTTTGAATATTTTTTTTTATTAAGTAACCTTTGAAAATGGTCAAAAGTAAAATAAATATATAGTAGGATGAAACCCATTGGAAAAGGAAGAGAATATAACAAAACTAAAAGGAAAAATAATTTACGGGCGGTTTGAGGTCGGGAAGTGAAGGGGGTGAGTTTTTAAGGGTAGAAAACGGTTTATCTCGATATCCGGCAAAACTACAAGTAATTTGGACAAAAGTCAAATGACGAAGTTTTATGTAAGTAATAGAAAGAAGAGTAAAAGGACTTTTGTATTTACACTTTTTTCACATAACATCAAAATTTATGTGAAAAATTCAAATAACCAATTCTTTGGTTTTTTATTTTTATCTTATACAAAAAAAAATCACTAAAATTTGGTGAAAACTTACCTTTTTATGTCCCAAATAAGAGTGTGTCTGGGACATACAAAGGAAAGTTTTGACCAAATTTCGTGACAGAAAAAATATTTTTTGTATAAGATAAAAAAAAATCAAAAACTTGGTTATTTGATTTTTTCACATAAATTTTGAGGTTATGTGAAAAAAATTTAAATATAAAAGTTGTAGATATTTTTATTACCTACAACTTTGCCATTTGACTTTTTTCCATAGGACTTGTAGTTTTGCCGGAACTCGAGATAAAACATTTTCTACCCTTAAAAACTCACCCCCTTCACTTCCCGACCTCAAATCGCCCGAAAATTATTTTTCCTTTTATTTTTCCTTTTTCAATGGATTTCATCCTACTATAAATTTATTTTACTTTTGAACATTTTCAAAGGTAAAAGCCCTAGTCTATTAGCCTTGCAGAAGCTATTTATTATTCAATATTAAAAAATATATTAGCAAACAGCTTTTCTTTCATGAAACAAAAATTATTTCTATTCTAATATAAAGAGGAAAGGTTTGTTTGTTTGCATTGAATCTGAAATGCTCCAAAACTACTAGACCGATTTTGATGAAATTTGGCACATATTTGTAGAATATACCATGTAATGGGGAAGGAGAAGGGCATATTTTTATTGCGGCATAATGTACCTCGAGATTTCTTTTAAGCGCACGAAGTTGCGGGCAACATCTAGTAGTTAATTGTGTAACCACCCTTTAGTTTACACCTCAGAATCCTAATTATCTTAAATAGCTTACACTTTCATTTTACTTTTATTGTATAACAAATGAATCGTCTTAAAATCATAAACAGAGTTTTGGAGTTTGGACCCATCAAAACAGGTTTGACGTGCATGAGAATACCATTTTGTAGTTTTAACATATCGCGATTGGATTGTAAGTTGTAACTGTATTATTGCGGCAACAGTCTCCGTGGCCTAGTAGTTAGAGCATTGGCTCTCGACTCGGATTGGAACAACAAAAAAATTAGGAAAACAGTTGACCTTAAAGGCCATCCGTGCAACTTTCCGCTAAACGCTTAAATTTAATCTAATGCGTCATTTTTGAGCTTATCGAGATCAAAAATAAAAGTGCTTCTAAAAATTTTCACTGATAATTTTCTTTCATCAGACTTTTGAGCTCGGAGAGAACACTATTTTTTGAAATTTCAAACTGTCATAACTTTGGAATGAATCCAGCGATTTTCACGCGATTGACGGCAATTGGTGCAGTTTTTCATGTCCTTTGAAAGAATCGACAACATTTTTTAGATAAATAATTTCGGAGTAATTCCGAAAAAACCCTTTTTTCGGTTTTCTTTCCATCACGATATCTATTGAACGAATCAACCGATTTTGAACGAATTTGCGGCGATCGACGTGGTTTTTCTCGAAGTTACCTAAAGTTACCTATTCCAAAAAAACACTTTAAAAAAAACACAGTTTTTTTAGATTTCTTGAAATCTATCTGTCCGAATCGGTTCAAATTGTATTCAAAATCAAAGTTTGGCCAAGCCCTTTCGAATGACGCCAGCCGCAATAAAATCGGTCAAGCCGTTCAAAAGTTATGAGGTTTACATACTTACACACACACACACACACACACACGCACACGCACACGCACACGCACACGCACACGCACACGCACACGCACACGCTCACGCTCACGCACGCGGGGGTAGTCAGGGAAGCTTCCTGTGACCTCAGAACGTCGAGATTTGATGAGAATTCGATTTTTGCAAAACGGGGTAGAACCAATAACTTCCCGATTATTGAAAATCTTAGATTTTCTTAGCGGGAAGTTAAAAATGTTGTTTCCAAGTTTGGTTAGGACAACAATGCAGGCTGATCACCTGATTGTCTGACAAGAAAGATGATCCATGCGTCGGATGGGCATGTAAAAAGTCAGACCTGCGCCTGATCTCGACCAGTCGTGTCGGTTATCCGTCCCACTGGATTATGAGACTAAAGGAAGAGAGAGTACTCTTGTGTATTGTGCACACACTTGGGCACTCTAAAATTACTCCTGGTTTCAATGAAACCGGCCACCGTCACCGAAATCGGTATGGGGAGTTATATTATTACAGGATTTGATTAGTAGAATCCAGGGACTAAAATACCGGTATTTTATAGGTATCGGTATAATCAAAATACCGTTAAAAATAACGTTAAATCAGACTATCGATACTTATATCGTTACAATATAAGTATCGTTATTTTGTGACAAAAGTATCGGTATTAAATAACGTTATCCTAATATCCATACTTTTGCCTGTCTCTTTCACGCTAGTTGTCTCTTTTACGCTAGAAATACAATCCTCAAATCTTGTCAGATATAGTTGCACGTTGAATAGTGTCGTACGTTACCCAATTTTATCGTGGCTGTCGTCAATAACTGAAGTATTCAAAATTCAAACACTGATAAAAAACTGGAATAAGTAAGTACCGGCCTATTCCAACAATTTTTGTATAATTAATGCTCATTTCTTTAAAAAATCAATCTATTAGTGGATAAAATTAACCTAATACTAAGAGTATGTATGAGGCTTAGGGGCCCCATACATGGTCCGGTCTACCTTCAGTTCGGCCTGAACGGATGCAAAATCGTATCGTGTGTGTGCAATTTCGAGATCGCATCAGGCGGCCGTACGGACTGAAGCGATTCGTTCCAGTGTTGCCAGCTCTTTTTTTGTGAAACTACTAAACTCGTATCAATTTCTACTAAAACTACTAAAAAACTACTAAAGAGGCTACTTAACTTAGGAATTCCCGAAGCCCCCCAAAAACCACTGCATTTTAGGTTTTATTATATTAAATTTTTTTCATTAATTGAATTTGATTATAAATTTTACCATTAAATTAAAATATACTAGGAAATATTACGTATTTAGTAGCTTTTTTGCATATCATTACTGTCTGGCTCTTTCCTACTTAAACACTACTAATAACTAAATTTCTACCAAGGAGGGAATAAAATACTCAATTTATTAAATTTTTTTAAATTACTAAGTTGGCAACATTAATTCTGGCCTGACCGATCGGCCGGAACGCGCGGCCTGTCCTGACCGTGTGTGGACAAATCGCTTCAGTTCTTGCCCGACCCGCTGCCGTGCGGGCGTGTATCTTGTACAAGCGTTGTATGAGTTTTCGCGGTGTTTAAATACAAAATTGATAAACACGACCGTAGCGCGCGGCAAACCAGAATGGACTGATGCGACTGTTCCGTGTGTGGGCACGAATCAGATCAGGCCGAACTGACGTAAATTGGATTGGATGCGATTTTTTCCGTGTGTGTGCTCGAATCCGTTCAGGCCGAACTGACGTCAGTTCCAGCTGAAACGATCGGCCTCTCGTCTGTGGGGGCCTTTATTCTCTAAGTTATCTATAAGTACTAATATTATAAAGAACAAAGATTTTATAGTTTGTATGAATCGAATGAATAGGCTCCGAAACTACTGACCGATTTGAATAATTCTTTCACTGTTGGGAAACTACATTATCCTCGGTGAACATAGGCTATATTTTTTAATTGCTTTTTTTTCTTAGAAATGAGCAACAAACATACTGAACCAATGGGTAATGTACAGTTTTTTAGCATTAATAAATCAAAACAAATAGTAAATTCAGAAGAAAACTTAAAAGAAATTATAAACAAAAGACTAAAACTTGTATGTGATACTCAGTACATTTACATTAATTCGCAAGAGACAACGCCGCAAGCGCAATTGGATTCACCGGACTCACAAGATTGGCTACCTAATTCTAATGACGTTTACCAATCTGTTACTGATTCCAGCAAAGCCGATAAAGAAACAAGGGAAAAACGAACTATGACAGAATGTGAAAGGACAAGCTGTAGTGGGAACTTCCATGAGGGAGGAGTATGAGGGAGGGGTATGAGACCGATGTATGTAGCCTTCAGGCAGAAATTTCTATTTTGCATGACTGTTTGGACAATTTAAAGAAAAAGTATGAATTGTCACAAAATGAAATACAGGAACACATATCAACAATGGATGATTTGCTTGAAGTGTCACGTTACAACGAGGAACGTGTTTACTCTTTATTGAGAGTGAACAAGTCCTCAGACGGAGTCAATCATTCTGTTTTTAAAAGTATACCAGATATGTGTTCCAGTAAGAAGGCTCATATTGAATGCCCAACAAATATTACATTATTCAGTGATGAGTTAGGTAAGGATTTAGGTATATATCTAAATAGAATGTGTAGTGGACAATCAATTTCTAATTTTTGTATGCCCGGAGCTAATTATAAAGAAATAGTGAATAGGGCTTTAACATTGACATATTGTCCGAATACCACATTGATACTTCTAGTCGGGAGGAAAGGAAAATTAAACAGAAAACAGATGACTGAATGTCTTGAAAAATTATTTAATATTGAAAATGTTAAAAATATAATATTGTTTACTTTTCCCTATATACAAATGTTGCCAAAAAGAAATAGAGAAGAGAATTCTAATAGATATAAGCTTAACAGCCTAATGTATAGCGCTGTTAATAATAATTGTAAAGTTTTAAATGACACACATGAACAAAAATGTCAGATTGTGGACATAAACAATTTAAATTTATGTAATATGAGATTAGATAAGTATTTCTTATCTAACTTCTGTAAGCGACATATAGCTAGGGTGCTATTAAACTTTTTATTTTTAAAACCAGCCAAGGATTTGGCTTCTTCGACTACTGCTTTTATTGAGCAGAATACTAGTACTAGTAGTATTAACGAATTGGAATATGTTCCAAATTCTTATTTAAATTAGATAATAAGACAATGGAGGATGTCTCTTGCAGAAATAAGATAAGTTTAAATGTACAAAATCCTACCATAAAAAATGTATTAAATTATAATAAATCTTCTGTGATTAACCTGGTGCATAAAATTTACAAGGAATGGTAGGTAAAGAACTTGAAATTGAGTTATTTTTAAATAAATTTAATGTTGACATTATTTGTATATCTGAACATTGGTTCAGACAACATGAACTCATTTTCAATTTTAATGATCACCAGTTAGCAAGTTCGTTCAGTAGAGAAAATGCCATTAGAGGTGGCTCTTTAATATTAATTAGAAAAAATTTGAAATTCAAGGAACGCAAAGATGTCGTGAGCCTCTCAACTGAGCGAATTATTGAAATAGCTTGCATAGAGTTGAGTCAACTTATTATTGTAAGCGTATACAGGCCTCCATCAGGGTTATACGATTCATTTGAACAAACTATGGAACAAGTATTGTCAAAAATATGTGCATCTAACAAAAAAGTTATTATATGTGGTGATTTTAATATAAATTTATTAGATTTAAACTCCACAACTGTTAGATTCACATCTTTGTTTAAATCGTATAACCTCTTTAATTTATTTCTTGAACCGACAAGAGTGTGTGACACAACTGCTACTTGTATCGATAACATTTTCACGAATATTACTCCATGTAAAAAAGAAATAATTAATAAGCTCAGTTCTGATCACTGTGGACAGTCAGCTTCTTTTAATATTAATTATGACCGTAACCAAAAGGAAGAGTTTGTGTTTATTCCTGTGAATACAAAACGTATTGAGAAATTTAGAAATAATTTAAGTACAAATATTCAATTATTGGATGGGTCAAATAGCTCAGATGAAGCTTTTAGTAAATTGTTTAAGATAATAAGAACCCAATTTAATTCAGTATTTACAAGTAAAACGGTTACAAATTGTAAGAAAAAAAGTAACTTTATTGAATGGGCAACTGCAGGAATTAAAATCAGCAGGCAAAGACTATATGAATTATATGCTGAAAAAAGGATTAATAATAATGAAACATTTAAAACATATGTTAAAAGCTATTCAAAAACCTTCAAAAAAGTATGTAAAGCTGCTAAGGCTCTTTATATAAAGAATAAAATTAAATATTCTAAAAATAAAATTAAAACTACATGGAAGGTAATAGCTGGTGAGACTGGAAACGTCACCTGTCGTAGCTCTGAATTTGAACTTTATTTTGAAAATAAAAAAATTACTACTGATTTGGAAGTTGCGACGGTCTTTGAAAAGTTTTTTGCTGACATTCCGGTCTCAACTACAAAAAAATTAAATTCCTCACCTGCAGCTGCTGAAAAACTACTCAGAGATAATGTAAAGGAATGTGATGTCAATTTTAAGTTTAAAGAAATTGACTCTAGAGATATTATTAACACATTTAAATTGTTGAATATTAAAAATACTGCTGATCTCTGGGGCATGTCTACAAAAGTTATTAAATCAATAATTGACATCGTAGCTCCTTATTTAGCGACAATATTCAATGAATGTATAAAAAGTGGTGTATTCCCTGATTTAATGAAGCATAGCAAGGTAATACCCTTATTCAAAGCAGGAAATAAATCTGATCCGACAAACTACAGGCCTATATCAATTCTACCGACTCTTAGTAAAATATTTGAAAAAATTATTTTAAGACAGTTATTAGTGCATTTTAATTTAAACAAATTATTACATAATAATCAATACGGTTTTACTAAGGGTCGATCCACAACGGATGCTGGTATAGGTCTTCTTTGTAGTATCTTTGAAGCTTGGGAGGGGTTACAGGATGCATTAGGTGTATTTTGCGATCTCTCCAAGGCCTTTGATTGTGTTGAGCATGCTACATTGATCAGAAAATTGCACCACTATGGCATTCGGGACTCTGCACTCAAACTTTTGAGTTCTTACCTTAACAATAGAACTCAAAGGGTGGAGATAAATAGTAAAAAGTCCACTGGGACCAAAATAGAATTAGGTGTCCCACAGGGATCTATTTTGGGCCCGTTTCTTTTTCTCATCTATATAAATGATTTACCTTATCTTGTTAAAGATAATGATAACGAGATAGTACTTTTTGCCGATGACACTTCACTAATTTTTAATGTGAAGCGACAGCAGTCAGACTACGACGAGGTAAATAGTGCTCTCTCAAAAACAGTACATTGGTTTAATGTTAATAACTTACTTTTAAATTCCAAAAAAACAAAATGTTTAAAGTTTACATTGCCCAATGTTAGGCAAGTTCAAACCAATATACTATTAAATGATGAGAAAATGAATCTTGTGGACACCACTGTATTTCTAGGTATAACACTAGATAGTAAATTACAGTGGGGTCCTCATATTGCTAATCTTGCAGATAGGCTCAGTTCTGCAGCATATGCAGTCAGAAAAATTAGAGAAATTTCTGACGAAGACACGGCGCGACTTGTTTACTTTAGTTACTTTCATAGTAGAATGTCTTACGGCATCCTTTTATGGGGAAGTGCCGCAGACATTAATACGATATTTGTGCTGCAGAAGCGAGCAATACGTTCAATTTACAAAATGTCCCCCTTTGAATCTCTGAGAGAAAAGTTTAAAGAAATAGGTATTCTGACCGTCGCTTCTCAATACATTTTGGATAATGTATTATATGTTAGAAAGAATATTAGTAATTTTAAAACTAAAAGCGACAATCACTGTAGAAACACTAGAAATAAGCACAAGCTAGATATACCGGTGATCAGACTAAGTAAAGTAAGCAAATCATTTAAAGGTCAATGTATACGCCTATACAATAGAATCCCAGAAAACGTTCAAAATCTTTCCATTAATAAATTTAAAAAAGTAGTTAAAGAACGTTTGTGTGCAAAAGCCTATTATAAGGTCAATGATTTTATTGACGACCGCACACCTTGGGAATAGGATGACCACCTGCAAGGCTACTTCTATGTACTATAATATGTATCTGACTTTTGTCAATATTATATAGACCTAAGTTTTCACATTGTAAACAACTTAATTTTTTTCTAAAAGAACAATTTTCCATCTTTTTGCTAAAAGATGGCCCCGTGCGAGTTTCTTACGCCGGTTCTTCTCGCCGGGTTAGTTCCCGAACCGGTGGTAGGCATCAAGTAGGGACAATTCTTTAAGCGTTACTTTGTAACCCATATGGAAATAAAACTTTTTTGATTTTGATTTTGATTTCGATATGGAAGAACAATGTAATGATTTATTTGGAAGAATAGTTGCTTGTGAGATGGCTAAATCACGGAAAAGAACGATATCATAAAATGAAACAAATTCTTGATATTTTTAGAGAATCAGAAATATAATTATTTTTAATAACAAGAAGTTTTACAATCGGGAATGAATTACTTCCCTAATAACAACCTTTGCTCAATCTGGCCTAACCCGTGCATTCTGGTCTCTCGCCAAAGCTATCAAAGGGAATTTCTGTAAGCCATCTCTTCCATCCCTACACGTAGGAAATGGTTCGTTGACCCATGACGCAAAAGAGAAAGCTGAACTTCTTGGCAAGCTCTTTGCGTCCAGCTCGACCCTGTATGACGGGGGACAGGAACCGCCGACTATACCGCGATGCAAGAGCATCATGTCGGATATTCGGTTCCATCAGCGCTCAGTGCGAGTTGCTCTCCGTTCCCTTGATACCCAAAAGTCGAGTGGGCCTGACGGAATCCCTCCTATAGTGTTGAAAATGTGTGCTCCAGAGTTGGCACCGGTCTTAACGCGTCTTTTTCGGCTCTCCTACTCTTATGGCACAGTCCCAGCATCTTGGAAGACAGCTTTGGTGCACCCGATCCCTAAAAAAGGCGATCGCTCTAATCCTTCCAACTACAGACCAATCGCTATAACCTCTCTCTTCTCGAAGATAATGGAGTCCATTATCAATAGACAACTCCTTCGATACTTAGACGTTCAGCAGTTGCTAAGCGACAAACAGTACGGGTTCCGTAAAGATAGCTCGGCTGGTGATCTGCTGACGTACCTAACTCATCGTTGGGCACAGGCGATCGAGTCTAAGGGAGAGGCATTGGCTGTAAGTTTGGACATAGCGAAAGCCTTTGATCGGGTTTGGCACAAAGCGCTTCTTTCGAAGCTTCCTTCCTATGGGCTCCCCGAGAAATTATGCAAGTGGGTCACGAGTTTCTTAGCAGACCGAAGCATAAGGGTCGTAGTCGACGGTGAATGCTCAGATACTCTGTCTGTTGATGCTGGTGTCCCACAAGGCTGTGTGCTACCACCTACCCTGTTCATACTGCATATCAATGATATGTTACAAACCAATGGCATTCATTGCTATGCAGATGACAGCACGGGTGATGCCTTATATACCGGCCACGCGAACATCTCTCGGCAAAATGTCATTGAGAGTCGAAACAAACTTGTCTCTCAAATTGAAAATTCATTGGAGAAGGTCTCTGAATGGGGTAGACTTAACTTAGTCCAATTCAACCCCTCAAAGACACAAATTTGCGCGTTCACCGCTAATAAGTTACCAATGGTCGTATGTCCTCGTTTTGAAAGCATACCCATAACTGTCTCCTCCAACATTGGAATACTTGGTGTTAACATATCGAGCGAGGTCCAGTTCCGATATCATCTGGAGGGCAAGGCCAAGTTAGCCTCCAAGAAGCTTGGTGTTCTGAACAGGTCAAAGCAGTATTTCAGTCCGGTCCAACGCCTACAACTATATAAGGCGCAGGTTCGGCCTCACATGGAATACTGTTCTCATCTCTGGGCAGGGGCACCAAAGTACCAGCTTCTCCCTCTGGATCGTATCCAACGTAGGGCCGCTCGAATTGTCGACTGCCATAGTGTTTCAAACAGGCTTGACTCCTTAGAGCTACGTAGAGATGTAGCATCGCTCTGCATCCTCTATCGGTTATATTACGGGGAGTGCTCCGAGGAATTGTTCGGACTTATACCTGTTGCAACTTTTCGCCACCGTTCCATGCGACAAAATATTTATCATCTTCATCACCTTGATGAGTGGCAGTCCTCCACCGTGCGCTTTACCCAAAGCTTTCTGCCACGTACTGTAAAACTCTGGAATGAACTGTCGCCAGCAGTATTTCCGGACCACTACGACCTGCAAACCTTCAAGAAGGGAGCGTATTCCCTCCTAAAAGGCCGACAACGCACTTGCAACTTCTCTGATGTTGCGGGTGTCCATGGGCGACGGTAATCGCTTCCCATCAGGTGATCCGTTTGCTCGTTTGCCCCCTAGTTTTATAAAAAAAATCTTAAATAATTACCGTAATTAACGTGACATGACAAATAAAACTACTTTGACGGATTTATAGCTAGACGTGGTGCTCGTCAAGTTGGTTCAGTAATGTCAGCTGAAAGGGGTACTTTAGTGACCTTTGCTGTGAACGCCATTGGAAATGTTTTCCTGCCATTTTTTGTATTTCCGTGAGCGCAATACCAGGACCATTTTTATTTTTGTTATTTCTATTTTCTAAATGAGTACTCGCTACTCGTCAAAGGCTGATGAATGTTTTAGAAGTATTACAATGGATGGTATTACAATGCATGGTGCCATAATTTTATTATTAGTATAATGTGTGTTAATGATAAATAAAACATGTTTAATTTGTATTTATTGTTATTTATATGTGTTTCAATTGATCCCAAGCTCTGTTTCAACCGTACCCTAGATGTGGGGACGGTTAAAACAAACATATATATTTTTTAATGTCATATATTTCTAAAAAAGTCATATCGTAGCTAAAACTTCATATTTCAGTTTCATGTATCATAATCGTCACTTAGTTCATAAACAACAAAATTATAAACGATAAAACCTAAATTGTTTCAATCGTACCCAGTCTAACACAAATTTTCTATAAACATGGTTTGCCTTTTTGCGTCCCATTTTTCGCACTGCACGTAATCAAAATATGTAAATATATAATAATAATTAATATTATGACGTAGGCGATACGACACTGGCCGCAGTTGAGTCCGAACTCAGAAATGCATGACGCAACGGGTGCGCTAGGCCGTAGCAAAGACAATATTATAATCACTTGGGCCATAGGCGCGTAAGCCGTTAGATGCATAATATTATGAAAAACAATATTGCGACGTTGCCTAATAAACGTGGCAACGTCGCTTTAGAATCGACCTTCTGTGTTCGAACCCAGTTTCAATTCCAAACCAATGTATTCAAACATAAAATGAGACCAGTAAATAATGCTTAACCAGTTACATAAAGTTACGCTCGGCAATAGTCTGCTGTCTAAACATCGAATAAATAATATGTATATTATTTTTAAACAAAAAATTAAACCGACTTCCAAAGTAAAAAGTCACAAAAAAGTATGAAATAAAACTTATTTTCTAAATCATCCCCCTTTTAAATTTGAAAATTTTGACTATTTCTCTACTCAATCTTCTTAATTTTGAAGTGGCTACCAGCCCAAACGATATCCTACATTTCGGAGGGAATCATACTTGACTGTAGAATAGGTGAAGGCGGACGAGAACCTGACTGGCCATCGTCAACGCCAAACTTACCGTTGGACATTTCCGAAATTTGTTATTTGATTTAATTAATAAAACTTAGTCGATTGAATATTAATTTATTAATATTCAAATTACACTGGTAATAATCACTCTTGCTTATGAATTAATTTTTACTCTTAATATTCAAATCACTTTTATAATTTAATATTTTAATATCTATTTTAATTAAATAATTTAAAAGGATAATTTAGGCAACTCAGTAGTGACTAGTGGTCCGAACGAGCGCCTCCGAAGTAATGAATCTTCCTCGCCGTGCCCACCTCGCTTCAAAGGAGAAGGGGTGTTTCCCCACCTTGCCTGATTTAGAAGGGAGCGAGTCCCGCCTCCTGTGATTCATGGTGTAATGTGATGAAGGAAGGGCTGCGCGCTTGTCAAACAAGTTCGCCTGCGCATTAAGAATAGAAAGCGCGCCGACACGGCCATTCTGCATACAGGTCGCGCTCGACCTGCAAAAGAAATAACAAGAGCACAGTACGAAATCTTCTATTTGCTTAGATATCAGCAAAAATTCAAAGATTTGACTTTCACTTTATTACACACATACACATACATTAAATGTACAAGGTAAGGAGGCCCCTGTCCTCAACTTACATAAGGAGGCCCCTGTCCTCTACTTATGCTTCAATGTACCTACAATGTAAGGAGGCCCCTGTCCTCAACTTACATGCCTTAATGTAATGTTTCAGTGTAATGTTTTAATGTAAAACGAAAGGAGGCCCCTGTCCTCGACTTACGTTCAACCAAATATGTAAAGTGAGATAACACAGTAATCGTAGAATAAGATTAAAAAAACAATACTCACTTTATTTACTGGTCTTTCGCCGACACATTGTCCTGATTTGTAGCTTCATTGGGTTTGGGTGCTCGCCGAAGTTGATCATGAGCTACTTTTTTCGGACGCCCGCGGCCTGTTACTTTCTTTAGTTGGTATCTATCATTTGGTAAAACTTTCCAGATAACATAGGCTTCAGGATATTTCAAATCAAGACCGATTTGGGTCCGAGGATTGGTCTTGAATAGTACAAATTCACCTTTTTGGAATCGTTTCACTTTAGCTTTTTTTTCATCATACCTTATTTTATCCTCTATTCCTCGTGTGATAATTTTCTTTTGCATGTAACTATCAAGTTGATTACGGTTTACTACTTCATCCTCATTAATTAAGGAAACTAATTCTGGTGGAACTGCACATTGTCTTCCTGTGAGAGCTTTAACCGGACTCACATTCGTTGTTTTGTTCTTCGTACAATTGATTGCTAGTTGAAGAGCGTCTAGGCCCTTCTTCCAGTTTTGTGTCTCGTAATTGCGAATGATTGTTAGCCCATTTTTTACAATTGCCATTATTCGCTCAACCTGTCCATTAGCTCGGCTGGCTCCAGGAGCTATGAAATGCTGATGAATGTTAAAATTTCGACAAAATTCTTCAAATTCAGCTTTAAAGGCCGTATCCTGATCACTAATAATTTGTCTTGGAGCCCCGAATAGAAATACCACTTGTTTCAGTGCACGCAGCATCGAGTTCGCTGTTTTGTCGGTCGCGTAGGTTAAGGTAACGAACTTAGTATATGCGTCAATTATAACAACCACGTATTCATGTTTATTATTCCTTTTCGTAAGATGACCAGTCATATCAATATGTATTGTGTCGAACGGGATAGGCCTTTTATCAATGGGAAACATTTCAATTTGTTTTGCACCTGAAGAACTCTTACTTGTCTTACATATAACACAATTATCTACAAATCGTCTTACCGTGGATGACATTTTGGGGAACCAGTAAGTTTCTCGAATCTTGCATAAAGTTTTTTCCCACCCAAAATGTTTAAGTGCGGAATGATAAGCGTTTATAATGCTCCATTGGTATGATTTAGGCACGACCTTTTTCCATATTTTACACCCAGGTTCATCATCTTTACTTTTATGTTCTAAAACTAATTCTTTCATGCGATACTCACTCATTGCTTCATTATTTTCCAATTTCTTTATTATTTGTGCAATCTCTGGATCACGTCGTTGTTCTATTTTTAACCATGTATCGACATTTTGTACTAAGTTAATGCATTGCACAGGGTTGCGACTAAAATAATCAGCATGTTTCATTCGGTTTCCTTGACGATATTCTATTTTAAAGTTGTAGTGCTGGAGAAATGCCCACCATCTATGCAGCCTATTACAGCTTCCACGGCGTCCTTATCTTTATCACCATTTATGACTCGTTTCCAAAGGTTCCAGGCTTTAGTAATGGATTCAGCTGGGTTTGTCATATCAAATTTAAAGTTCCTCAATTTTATTATGTCATTTGAGTATCGTGCTTCGGGTTCAAAAGTTTGTATTAGTGCTTCTCGCATATCAGTCCAAATTGGCGATCTCACTAGCCACGTGTCTCCTAATAATTTAGCACGGCCCTGTAACAATCCTGCTATTTTTGTACATACCTCGTAGTCAGACAGCTGCCAATGGTTTTTTTGCCCTGTCTACGTGCTCGCACCAGTCTCGTATGGGTACATCACCATCAGGGTCAAATGATGCAATATATACATCGCTGAGTCTCGGTCGCCTTGTTGTAGCTTGTGTTTGACCAAGTAGGGTAGCTAAAAATTCATTAGTTTGCATATTCGCCTGTTGCTGTTGCGTCTGTTGACGTGTAAGATTATTTACGATATCAGCCAATGTAGAATAGACCTGGCTGCTGCCAAAACTATTGCTCGGTTCACCTGGGTTGGCTATTGGGGCTTGTATAGACCTGCGGTCCGTCTCACTTCTGATTTCGGAGGGAATCATACTTGACTGTAGAATAGGTGAAGGCGGACGAGAACCTGACTGGCCATCGTCAACGCCAAACTTACCGTTGGACATTTCCGAAATTTGTTATTTGATTTAATTAATAAAACTTAGTCGATTGAATATTAATTTATTAATATTCAAATTACACTGGTAATAATCACTCTTGCTTATGAATTAATTTTTACTCTTAATATTCAAATCACTTTTATAATTTAATATTTTAATATCTATTTTAATTAAATAATTTAAAAGGATAATTTAGGCAACTCAGTAGTGACTAGTGGTCCGAACGAGCGCCTCCGAAGTAATGAATCTTCCTCGCCGTGCCCACCTCGCTTCAAAGGGGAAGGGGTGTTTCCCCACCTTGCCTGATTTAGAAGGGAGCGAGTCCCGCCTCCTGTGATTCATG
This sequence comes from Glaucopsyche alexis, assembly GCA_905404095.1. Taxonomy (NCBI): domain Eukaryota; kingdom Metazoa; phylum Arthropoda; class Insecta; order Lepidoptera; family Lycaenidae; genus Glaucopsyche; species Glaucopsyche alexis. The sequence goes on along the minus strand of FR990047.1, from coordinate 24,072,366 downwards.
GTGTAATGTGATGAAGGAAGGGCTGCGCGCTTGTCAAACAAGTTCGCCTGCGCATTAAGAATAGAAAGCGCGCCGACATACACTATTTTATAGAACTCACGTTCATATTTGCTGGTACCGACTTCAAAATTAAGAAGATTGAGTAGAGAAATAGTTAAAATTTTAGCCAAATTTAAAAGGGGAATGATTTAAAAAATAAGTTTTATTTCATACTTTTTTTGATTTTTTACTTTGGAAGTTTTAATTTTTTTGTTTAAAAATAATAATTTCACCCTTTTTAGTGATATATTTTGTTCAGTTATTATTAATACATGTTAAGAACGTCTAAAATAAACGATCGAGTATATAATTGAATACGCGCCAGGCTTACATTAGGTATTGTTAATAAGATGATGATGATTACTGTAAGTTACAAAATGGCATATGCTTGCAGTTATTTAAACATTGCCGAAATTTCCAAACGCATATCTTTAAAGACTGAGGAGTTCTGTTCAGTGCTTTTAGATCCAGGGTATTCCTTGGTACAACATCTTATTTTTTGGTAGCATATGCTTGTGTTACTCCAGTAAGAGTCAAAATACTATAATATAATAATAAACTATATGTGTCGATATAAATTTCGAGAAGTTCCCTCGATTCCTCATGCATCGCATCATCTTTCCACTTTAGTGACTAAAGGACTAATTTAGAATTATATCCTTTACAACAACAAAATAATTTTGCAAATAGGTCCATAAATAGCAGAGTAATGTTCAAAGATATCCATGTCGGTGTAAAATACTATGAGAAGTACCTTTTATACCATCATAATGTGATGATGTATGATGTGATGACGGTAGTGACAATGATGATTACTCTTATTAACATAGTGGCATATGCTTGCAGTTGTTTAAACAACGCCGAAAATCGAAATCCCCAAATATGTATCTATAAGGAGTCAGGAGTTCCGTTCTGTACTTTTGGATCCAGGGTATACCTTGGAGCAAAATCTTACTTTTTGGTAGCATATGCTTAGATTACTTTAGAAAAACTCAAAATCACCTTATGTGTCCATATAAATTTCGAGGAGTTCCCTCGATTCCTCATGGATCCCATCATCAGGTCACCACTTTTTTGAAAATGGGACCAACCTCGGATGATAACCTTTACATCAAAAAAAGAATTTTGAAAATCGGTTCACAGACGGCGAAGTAATCGGCGAAGATACAAAAAAAAAAAATACATACAGCCGAACGTATAACCGCCTCCTTTTTTCAATTTTTTTTTCTGTGATGTATTTATTATAGGGTTTAATCCCAAATTGGTCTTTTTGACATCAAACTGGTGACCTGTGATGGAAAGTGAATGTGTGAAACACTGTGATGAAATGTGATGATCAAAGTGGAAACCTGATGATGGAATCCATAATGAATCGAGGGAACTCCTCGAAATTTATATGGACACGTATAGTGATTTTAACTTTTTCTGAAGTAACACAAGCGTATGCTACCAAAAACTAAGATTTTACATCAAGGTATACCCTGGACAAAGAATATATAATTATTACTAACGTACCCTGGATCCAAAAGATCTTTAACAAAACTGAACTCCTCAATCTTTAAAGAAACGCGTTTGGAGGTATCGGCTTTGTTTAAAGAACTGCAAGCATATGCGACACACGGCCGAATACATAACCGCCTCCTTTTTTGGAAGTCGGTTAAAAATTATCATTATGAATGACGTATTTCTTGGGTGTATTTATTGCACATAATTATTGTTGATAAACGTTTTCTCCGTGCGCTATGCTATTATTTGTGAACTTAGGCCCCTATTACATACACGGTACAATAGAATCTGCAGAAATATTAATTAGAGTGCGCTTGGTCGTCACGTGGATTATAATTCCGTCCATAATTATTCCGGTAAATTTAGCCAGGAAAATAGGGGTCAAATAACAAAGATTCCGACAGAGCCAAATTTTGGTGGAGATCTTGGGTTTACCCTAAAATATAAAAATTTAAAAGTCCCCATGAATCTCATATGAGCTAATAAAGTAATGCGGGGTCAAAGGTCAACATTTCAGGTTTTTGAGTTTTTTTCGAAAACGGTAAGTTTTATCAAAAAATACTGCAAATTCAAATTGTAGATCTCAAAATTCTCTACAAAAATGGTCCTAATAATTTTTTCTCTAAGTATCACTGTTCCTGAGATATCGTGATTGTAAGTATCACGTTCTACATAATATTGATAATATGCACATATTGGCTATATAATTGCTGTCCCGGCGAACTTCGTACCGCCTTAGAATTAAATTTGTTGACGTATTGACAGCAACGCTACCTACCGGGTCCAATTGCAAATCTAAACTATTCTCGAATCCACTTGAACAACACAAAAAAATCATTAAAATCTGTCCAATATGAATAATTTTCGACGTTTTTGCAAAATTTTTCACTGATGCTTTGTTCCTATTTGTTGCAGGTTGATGTTATATAGCTTAAAGCTTTCCCCGACAAACGGACTATCTAACACAAAAATAATTTTTCAAATCGATCACGCAGTTCCTGAGATTAGCGTGTTCAAACAAACAACGGAAGCCCTCAAATATGAATAATTTTCCCCGTTTTTTCCACATTTTCCACTGATTCTTCACTAATGTTAGTTGAAGCGTGATGTTATATAGCCGGCTTAAGGCTACCTCGATAAATGGACTATACAACACAAAAATAATTTTTCAATTTGAACCAGTAGTTCCTGAGAGTAGCGCGTTCAAACAGCAAAATACAACGCGAGGATGAACAAGTCAGCACTTCAAAAGTAAGTCCACCTCGCACTAGAGCGCACTAGATATCTCAGTAATGGTGATATAATTAGGGAAAAAACATAAGAACCATTTTTGTAGATAAATTTGAGATCTACAACTTCGGTCTGAAGTATTTTTTTGATAAAACTTACCGTTTTCGAGAAAAACCCAAAAAACCTGAAATGTTGACTTTTGGCCCCGCATAACTTTGTAAGCTCACATAATAATAATAATCTTTTATTGTTTCAAAGGTTACATAAAACCCTTAAGTATACCTCTGGTCTCCACACTAGGATTCCCTGTGTCGTGGAGACCAGTCTCTTTCATCATGTACAATATAAAGAAAAAAAAATAACAAGATAAGAGTGTAGACAATAGGCAAGCGGACAAATTTTTTTTATTGCATAAATGAATAGTACTCTTAAATATGAGTAACTTCTCAGAAGAAACCGTATATCAAAAGTCAATATTTTCAAAGGTACAGCGATTTGTATACAAAATTTCGCGAGTTTTATACCAAAATTTTTTTTTTTTTGCGAAATTGGTAAACAAAACCTACATCATTAGTTTACTCACATCATAATATACAAAAACATTAATTATGGTAAGTATGAACTTAAACGCACAAATATCGGAGATATTTACAAATATATTCCTGCGGCCATATACTTCATATACTACTTCATACTACTTCATATACAAGTGACGTCATTTTTAGGTCGACTTTAGTATGGAGCGTTTTTAGGAGGCTCGCGAAATTTTTTATACAAATCGCTGTACCTTTGAAAATATTGACTTTTGATATACGGTTTCTTCTGAGAAGTTACTCATATTTAAGAGTACTATTCATTTATGCAATAAAAAAAAATTGTCCGATTGCCTATTAGTATAACAACAGTTTACAATATGAATACCTGCTATCTTAGTGTAAAAACAAGCTGTATGACAACATTTTAAAGTATTTTCATACTACCTGCTCGGCAATGTGCGATTATATATCACGCAATCTCAACGTAAAGCCTGTCATTGTCTCCCAATGGGAGATAATGTTGTATCAAACTCCCAAGGGATTAAAGTGATTTGAATTTGGAACGTCAAAATTCGTATGAAAACTCCTAATAGATACGTATATAAAGAGAGTTTTTCAATAATAATATGGTATTGCTGAGAGTTTATTCGAAAATCGAACTGGCCACCTATAATTTTAACATTCTCTCGGTCTCGTGTCAAAATCGTCAGTCACAAGTTCCTGAATCTTTATGTACTGCTCAAATAAACTCCACCACACCTTCCTAATAAAAATATTACTCTGTCCCTCCATAACTGGACAAATGTGTCCAATAATTAACTTTTAACAAAATAAATGTTTTATTTATGTAGCCCTGGGTTTTTATTGCCACGCAGTAGGTATGAAAAGTAGAGTATGCACCTCAGGGATAAAGCCTGTCTTCGTCTTGGGCAGCTTGAACCCCTCGCTTCACTCAGGACTCTACATAACTCCCTCGCTTCACTCGGGAGTTAAGTTTTAACTCCCTCGCTACGCTCGGGAGTTCACTCTAGAGTCCCTTGTTACGCTCAGGATCCAATATGCTGCCAGTGACATAAGACACTGCTTTATCCCCTTGGTGCATAATCTACTATTATGCCTGCTATATACTATATAACCAAAACAATACAACCACCAGTACAATGTAACCTATTTACCGCAGTAAACACAGGGTAATATAGCAATATGAGTAAAGGTAGAAGTAATATGCGTAAGCATATATATGTGAATTGCCGTGTGGCTGTAAATGCCCAAGGTCCTACATACGAAAGCGCAAGGTTCAGTACCTATAATTTGTATGTACTGCTAAGTTTTGAGTATGTGTGTGTGTGTGTTTTGCGCAGGTATGTATGTGTGTATGTGCTCCCTAGCCCTACGACAGTGTCTTCGGTTCAGTAACTAGGTACTGCTAGGATGCGTGTGTGTGTGGATAATGTTAGTGTGAGTGTATGTTTGTGTTCTATGAGTTTGCACCCTAGCCCTACGACGGCGTCTTGGGTTCAGTAGCTAGGTACTGCTAGGGTGCGCGTGTGTGGGTAAGTAATATGTATACGTAAGGTGAGTAAAAAAAATATCAATTTTGAGTAATGATTTGTTCTGTGTCATGATAATTTTTACTTAAGAGCCAATCGTGTACAAGATTTTTACAGGATGACTTCGTCATCCGGATTATGTTTAAGGATTTATTAATTTACTGTACAATGATGGCCCTATGTATGCAAAGGATTTGGTGCCTAACTTTAATTTACAGCAATTTATGTTCCATTTAGGAAATCTACGTGGACGCTCATCTATGTTTGACATTGCAGTCTTATGAAACTTTAAAGTAACAGAGAGAATATATAGTTGACGTACCGTAAGTATTTTAGTCTCGCGGTATAATTGATTTGTAGGATAACGTATTCCCAGCCTATATGCGACCTTTATCACTGCTCTCTGCGCACGTCCTAAAGCCATAAGAGATGATTTACCAGCATTTCCCCATGATACTATACAATAATTTAATACGGACTGACATAACGCAAAGTATACCATTTTAGTAGTGTCATTGTCAGCAACAAATCGCAATCTTTTAAAAATATATAAAAGATTCCTAATTCGTGTACACAAGGATTCTATTTGAGGTTGCCATGATATGTGTTTGTCAATATTATATATGTTACCGGCCAAACCCGATTTCAGGACAAACTAGTTTTGACTAGGCTAAACTGGTTCTTCCTATACGCGATAGGATTAACTAGTATATCCTAGTCTAAACTAATTAGTCCTAAGCCCGATAGGATAAATTAGTTTAGCCTAGGCCAAACCAGTTGATCCTGACATTAATACGCACACTCCAGGATAAACTAGTATGGCCTAGTCTAAACATTATGGTATATCTAGAAAGTCTAAATAAATATATAAACTGATAATATATAAATTGGAAAAATAATCATTTTTATTAAAACGATAATGATTCGTCGTTAAAAGCTATGGATATATTTTATTGGCTATAAAAACAATAACAAATAATAAATGCTTTTGAAATAGAAACAATAATAGAATAGAATAGAAATATTATTTATTTGGTAAAAAATTAACACAACAAACAAAAAATTAACGACAAAACTAGTTTCTATTTCACCAAATTGGTGCTCACACAGCATATTGTTGCGAAATAGCAACGCTGATTTTCAGTGATAACAAATAAACAAAAAGAAAAATAAAATAAAACTAAAAACGCTCATATACGTGATAGAATGAGAACAATTAGTTAAAAATATAACTTGTAACACTTGCGAAATTAACATGACATTTTTAAAGTATTTAACAGATAAACTAGACAAAATATACAATTAACCATTTATAGCAGCAATATTATGCAGTTTTAAATAATAACAAATACAAAACAGGAATAAAATAACATGAACACAGAACAATACAATCATTAACACTCTTACAGAAGATAGAGTTTTAGGTGTAAAGCGGGAAGTAAATTTTATATTCAAACTTTAAGATTTTAACTAAAGTGGTCGGCGTTATAGATTTTACTGAATAGCTTATTATGATAAGTACTTTTCCATATTGGCAAAATGTATTGGTGTAAGATATTATAAAACCTTAATAAACAGAATATTATCATATTTCAATTATTAAAATTGTTATTTATTTTTACATGGTGTGCTTTGGGGGCACTTAGAATTGCAGAGTATCATTGCCTTCTCGCACTTGCATCTGTTTGTGGAACAGTTTTGATGCAGTTGCATCTCACGAAACCTTGGCCTAATCCAACTGAAAAGTTCGTAGCTGCAGTCCTTAGCGATATTCCGATAGTTATTTGTCCTAGAGTGTGCATATTAATATCAGGATAAACTAGTTTGGCCTAGGCTAAACTGGATTGTCCTATCGGGCTTAGGACAAATTAGTTTGGACTAGGATATACTAGTTAATCCTATCGCGTATAGGAAGAACCAGTTTAGCCTAGGCAAAACTAGTTTGTCCTGAAATCGGGTTTAGCCGGTAACATATATATAAATAAAATAAATAAATAAAAATAAAATAAAAATAGCCTTTATTTACTTACTACTTAAACTATTTTACCAAACATAACCATTATATTATTTTAACAACTAAGACTTTATTTCCTAAACTAGCTTTTGCCCGCGGCTCCGCCCGCGTAAATATATTATTCCACGGGAACACTACTTTTTACAGACCACAGAATTTAAAACATGCAGAATGAGCGTTCGATCACATTTGTATGCAGCGCACTGTGTCCAAAACCATGGCGAAACCGGTATTTATAAATTTAAAAAGTGCGGCTGGGCGGTCCCCGCCCGCACTTTTTAATTTTTACTCTTTACACTTACAAAACAAATCGCATTGTTATATTACGACTATTAGCTATTCAATAAAAAATAATTCAAAAAAAGTTGGGTAAAATATTCCGTTATTCTGTGGCAACATATTATGTGTGGATAACCATTCCAATTTGGAGTGGTTGTAACGGCCTCACTTTCAAGCGTGTTGACGGCTTCTGGATGATTTCTGTATTCTGTGCTACAGACACACGAATTTGGTACGGAGCGTACAGCGGACCATATCCGCAGACCGAATCCAGTGTCTCTACACACGCATGGATTTGGTACGATGCAGTGGACCGAAAAGCTCGACACTCGTGTGTTCGATTTTCAGTTCTATTGCATTAGCATAGAGTTCTATTTACAGTGCTGTTTTTCGACGACGCGATGATTCCTGAAATTCATTGATAACAGGCAGTGATATCAACTCTCAAAAATATTTCTCCCCAAACTTTACCCCTGATAATTATACCATTGACAGGTCTAAGAGATAATAAGCTAGAAAGAAAGGTTATGTGTTTAACATAAAGACTTACACGTGAATAACATAAAACTAACTTGTATTAATCTGATTTCACTCCCAATATTATATTTTCATATCCCTGACTATATACATACATTTAAATAATTTTTATTTTTACATACAAATTGATTCATAAGGAGTAAACTCTAAACATCCTGGCCCCTAGTAAATCCCCGTAGATATTTTCCCTAATTTTGGGTGGTAAATCCCTAAGTTGGCAACACTGACACCGTTGTACGGCCTAACCGCCGGACTGCTCTACACACGCACGGATTTGGTACGGAGCAGACCAAATCCGATGCGGATAGCTGCGAACTCTTCGCCTTCTTCTTATGTTCGCCGGACTGCCCTACACACGCTCGGATTTGGTACGGAGCGTACCAGATCCGCTGTACGCTCCGTACCGAATTCGTGTGTCTGTAGACACCATTATTCGTAATAAGATACCAAGCTTCAAGTTCAACCTAATATACAATTACATGCTATCTACAGACACATGAATTTGGTACGGAGCGTACAGCGGATCTGGTACGCTCCGTACCAGATCCGAGCGTGTGTAGGGCAGTCCGGCGAACATATGAAGAAGGCGAAGAGTTCACCGTTGTCCGCATCGGATCTGGTACGCTCCGTACCATATTCGTGCGTGTGTAGAAAGCTAAAAAAAAACAGATTATCCGCCAGGGCACATATTTTGCTAACTTCAATAATGCTAACATAATTCGCCATTTTGCTTATTTTATACCAGCGGTTGCCATTTTGCCTACGTTTTATTTTCCGCGGAACACAGCCTATGTATGCGGTTTAATTTTGAATATTTCAAGAGCCTGAACGAAATAATATCAAGGTATATTTTTACCGGCTAAAAAAATAGTAGGTAACTTATTAAAGACCACCAAATAAGTTGACCTCTCGCTCAAAGCAAATTCTTAGTTTAAGTAGATCTTGTACTATTGGTTTACTCCTTCGCTATTTATTATTTGTAGGATTTGAGTAGGATAAAAAATAGATTTATTTTTATAATTTTAATTTAATAGTTTTATTTCAAGAGAAAACATTCGAAAAATGATGATTTATTTCGGTTTGTGAAGCAAGTTCAAAAATACAGTTTTTTCATGATCTCGTGGGAACCGTTTTGGTTTCCAAGAAAAAAAAATACTGTTAGTTATTTCATGTTCCAATCTTCATTTGTGCCAAGTTTTATTTAAATACGTCGAGTAGATTTCCTGAAATAACGTCAAACACGGTAGGTACAGTTTTTTGAATATCCCATGGGAACCCTTTAATTTTGCGGGATAAAGAGTATCCTATTTTACCCTTCAGGTCCTAAGCTACCTACCTGCCAAATTTCATTTTATTCCATCCAGTGGTTTCGGCGTGATGTGATAACAAACACACAGACAGACAGACAGACAGACATTTTTTTCAAAAACGTTATTTTTAGGTTCTGTGGCCTTTATAGATCCCCCATTTTGATTTTCACTTAGATAACTTTAATATACAGACATGACCCCTCTACAGATTTATTATATGTATATATAGACAAGATTTTATTCATATGATTTTTTTTTTCGTATGTATTCTAAAAATGTAGAGTCTATATGCTAGTAGTAGTCGCCTCTACGGCGAAGGCCTCTCCTAAATCCTTCCAGACAATTCTATTTCTAGCTAATTGCATCCAGCTGTTGCCACACATCTGGTTGAAGATATCTCTCCATCTTTTACAAGGTCTCCCTTTTTTTCTTTTCCTGTTCCTTGGTATCCACTCTGTTAAACGTTTTGTCCATCTATTATTCATCCTACAAATATGCCCTGCCCATTGCCACTTTAGTATTCTTATTCTTTTCCTTACGTCTATTAATTTTGTTTTGTTTCTCAGGTCAATGTTGCGGATTTTGTCAGATAATTTAACTCCAAGCATGCTCCTTTCCATCTTACGCTGACAAATAGCCATTCTTTCTTCGTCCTCTTTTCTTATTGACCACGTTTGACAGCCGTAAGTTAGACATGGTAGTATTGTTGACTCCAAAGGTTGACTCATAGATTCGTTTTTTTATATTTAGATTTACCACCTTATCTTTCATTATTTCTCCCCAATATTTTTGCCATGCCATAGTTATTCTTCTTTGAATTTCTTTTTCAGAGCTATTTTCAAACGACACCATTTGTCCTAGATAAGTATATTCTGTTACATAATCAATACTTTTGTTCTCTACCACGATGTCTTGTAGGTCTCCGTTTGTTAGTATCTTAGTTTTCGATGTGTTGAGTGACAACCCCACTTTAAAGCTTTCTGATGCCTTCTCAAGTTCAGTTGCACTTTCAGCAAATAATACGATGTCGTCCGCGAAGCGCAGGTGGTTTAGCAACTCTCCGTCTATATTCACTCCTTTGGATTCCCAGTCCATAGTTCTGAAAACTGATTCAAGCACTGCTGAAAAAAATTTTGGCGAGAGCGGGTCTCCCTGTCTCACCCCACTTTTTATCTGGAACTCTGTACCCTCTCGTTCTAACCGTACTTTGGAGTAACACTTGGAGTAGATGCTCTTAATTATATGTATGTATGTTGGGTCAACGCCTTGCTGTGTCAGTGACTTCCATATTGCTTCAAAATATAAAGAGTCGAAGGCCTTCGTATAGTCTATAAAACACATATACATAGTCTTTTTGTATTCTTTACATTTTTCTATTAATTGTGTTATGACTTGTATATGGTCTATAGTTGAATACCCTTTACGAAAGCCTGCTTGTTCGCGCGGCTGATTTTCATCTAAACTGTTTGATATTCTGCCTAGAATTATTTTTGAGAATATTTTGTATAAATTTGTTGTGAGGCTAATTGGTCTATAGTTTGCTAAATCACTTCTGTCCCCTTTTTTATGGAGTAGAATAATTGTTGACTTTGACCCTTGGTCTGGTGTAGTTCTCGTTCTTAAGATGTTGTTGAATAGTACTTGTAGAGGTTTCAGAAGTGAGATGGATATAGATTTAAGTACTTCATTAGCAATGTTATCATTTCCAGGTGTTTTGTCGTTTTTTTGAGTATTTATAGCATGTTCTATTTCTGAAATCAAGATCTTTGGTGTATGTGTGTCCTCATTTTCCTCGTAAATAAGATTGTTAGGCTCCCTATGGTGAAATTCTGAGTGGTGTGTGATGACGTTTATGTTGTAGAGATCTGCATAAAAGTATGTTGCTTCCTCTATAATATCTGGGCGTCTATCTAGGACAATTCCCTGTCTGTTTTTCATATTAGCTGTCCAGGTTGTCTTTCCACTCAGTACCTTATATGCTTTGCGTAGAGCTCCTGTTTTACTTATAAATTTTTCAAACGTTTCTTGGCGTATATTTTTTTCTCCTGGCTGATAGTTCTATTAATTTTCTTGCTTATTTTTGTTATTTCGGACTTTGTTTCTGTGGTTCTTTTTGTTTTGTATAATTGTTTTCTCTGTTCTAGTAAAAGTTTTGTTTCTTCATTGATATAATTATGTGGTAGTTTCTTTTCCCGTGGCAATTGTTTCAGCAGACCTTGTAATTCTTTTTCTAATTTATCATACTGGATTTGAACTTCGGCAGATACACTAACGGCTTCCATAAATTTATTTTCCCAGTGGCTGGCGTCCTCACCCGAGATCGTTGGTAGAGTTCTTGTATACATGGCATGTTTTATTTTTCTTCTTTTTAGTTTTGTGTTTAAGGATATTACACAACGAATCATCCTGTGATCAGTATTAAAGTTAAGGTTTTTTATAATATCAAATTTTGTTATATATCTGGGTTGGTTTGTGATTATGTAATCAATTTCATTAAGTTGTCGTCCATTAGGTGATCGCCAGGTCCATTTCTTGCGTGGATTGCATGGGAACATCGTATTTACAAAGATAAAACGATTCTCGAGTGCAAATCCTACTAGTTTATGACCGTTTAAGCTTCTCTTACCGTAAGCATATTTTCCTATAATATTTTCTTCATTTTCCAGAGCTTTCCCTATTTTTGCATTGAAATCGCCGAGTAGCATAATATTTTTTGTATAAGTAGAGTCCAGAGCCAATTGTACTGTTTGGTAAAAGAGGTCTACATCTTCCTTGGCGTATGCCTCAGTGGGGGCGTATACTTGTACAAACGACCAGGTAGAGTTGTCAACTAGCCGTAATTCCAATAGAGCAACTCGGTCCGAAAAGCTTTTGACGCTTATTATATTGTTTTTTAGTTGTTTTTTTATCAAATAGCCAACTCCATTTTTTCCGTTTGTTCCAGCCGTGTGATATAATATGAAATCGGGATATTCTTCAATTACTACATTTCTTCTCTTAATTTCACATAAGCCAATTATATCCCACTTTAGGCTCTTCAAGGCATATTTTAATTCTTCAATCCTGGTATCTGATAATAGAGTTCTTACGTTGAGGCTTGCAATGTACAGGTGTGGTGATTTTTGTCTCTTATTTTTTGTTGTACTACAATTTTTGTTTAGTCGTTCTTCAAGATTTAGGAGGTTATGGTCTGACTCCCCCACGGGGACCAGCCGGCTTGGAGGAGGTAGAGAGGTTGTAGAGGCAATCATTAGTTTTTTTGAAGACTTTCATTTGATAATAATCGGTTATGAATGGTAAGTTGAGACGGGCGTAAGAAATTTGTTATGTTTTGTGTTTTATTCTTTTTTGTAGTTTGTTTTACTCCTTCCGTCGTACTTATTGTTGTTTCTTTATGTGCCTCTTCGGGTGACAAAGATATAAGTCTCTTATTTCTTTTGGCGTTTACACTATGCTCCGATTCCCCAGTTTTTATTTCTACGATTTTGTCATAGCGCAAAAATACTCTCTTTCCTGCTTGTCGTTCTCGTTCTAGCTCTTGTTGTAATTCTTTACGCTTTTGCAATACGCTTGGTGGAAAATCCTCTTTCAAGTAAGTATTTGTATTCCTAAGTAATTTTCCCTTTTTTAATATTTCTATCTTTCTACTTACAGTAGTTATTGTGACCACAACTGGTCTTGTTTTTCCTGAGAATTTTCCAATTCTATTTACATTTTCAATTTCCCATTTTTCGCAAGGTACTCCCAATTTTTTATTAATCATACTGAGAATTATTGAGAGTAAATTTTCATATCCTTTTTCGTTTTCTTCTATCCCGAAAAATACTATATTTTTTCTTCTGGCCTGTTTTTCTAAAACATCAATTGTTTTCTGCTGTTGCTCGATTTTCAGTTCCAAAAGTTTCGTTTTGGCTTCGATCAGGCTGAATTTGTCATCTATGTTATTATTAATAGATTCTTTAATGTTTTGTTCCATCTCCTTCCTGTTCTGTTTTTGTTTAGATAAATCAGCTTGTATAACTTGTAATATTTTAACAATATCTTCCATGTTGTCGCCCTCTATCGGTAGTTAGATATAAACTATATGGGTGGCAGTTTGCAACGTTGCATATAGTTCTGATATTGGGTCACTAGATGGCGTTGTATCAATACCGCTTTCTTATGATGATAATGTATATTTTTTCTTATAGTTTGAGGTTATAATATTGCACTAATTTGTATTATAACAAGTTTATATCCATTTAATATTTTTTCTATTTAGCGATTATTCAAAAACTGACCTTCTTATTCTGCCGAGTAGTGTAATTTCTTCTTATTTCTTAGTATTGAAAGGTTGAACAACGGCTATTGTTGTTTATGCTTATTTCAAGCTTTTCCAAGCAAATACGAAATTTTCACTATTTATAACATTTATATAGTTAGTTCACAGTTATTTCCATGCACTTAATCGTTTTTTGGTAGATTTGGAACACTATTTTATTTTTAAACACAATATTATAATATCGGAGCAGTTGTAAACACGAGCACAGTTGCGCCCTCTCTTTCACAATGGCCAAGCCACATAAAATGACTAAGGTGTAGAGTTTGTGAAGTTACGCTTGCAGAGTTAAGGCGCGTAGGGTAAGCAGCTTGGTTTTACATGAGATTTCATAACTTTTTGACAGTATTAGTCATATGGTATCGTCTTGGCATAATTTTTTTACATGAAAATGTTTTTGGTGGGATTTCACTTCTTTTTGTATCAGTTTTTGGGTGTATTTCTTTCACAACAGAGACGCTTTTTTTCTGCCCACTCTCCCTTTGCCTTTTTTAGGGTTCCGTAGTACTTAAGTAACCCTTATAGTTTCGCTCTGCCCATCTGTCTGTCTGTCTGTCTGTCCGCGCCTCAAGCTCCTGTAATTATGAATATAAATTAATGAAATTTGGTGCAGTTATAAATTGTGTATAGATCACGGTTTTGGGATCATAAAAAAATAATAATTTTATATTTTAAGGGTGGCTCTCCATACATGTGAAGTGGGGATGAAAAATATTTTTTCACTCTACCCCATCGTGTGGGGTATCGTAGAATAGGTCTTTTAAAATAAAGAATAAAAGCAAGGTTACATACGTAACTTTTTTATAATGTTGACCATTTTCGAGTAATCGGCCACCAAAGTAGTTTGTAAGTTGGTCCCCCTAGCATTTTTAAACTATATGAGATAGAAACTTGCTAAAAACTCTTTAGGAAAATTATTGTTAACCAAATCGGACAGTTACTTTTGGAGTAATTAAAAAAAAAAGGATATTACGCGTTTATAGTTACGGAACCCTCCTTAGACATGTCCTGACATGCCCTCGGTTAGGTTTTTCTTTGTTGGCTTACTATTTACAATAAGTGGCAGATTAGGGCGATACTTGGCTCTTAGTCGATTATATTCGACTACAGCTGACTCTTGTGTTTTAATACAACTGAAGTCAATATTTAACTAGGTGAACGCCTTGCAAATTGGTCACTAGAGAGTGCTACATAAGCCTGCCCACAAGATAACGTAGATGACTCAATATCAATAAGAGCATTGATATTCAATCTTAGCCCTTGACTTTTGTGAATGGTGATAGCGTACGCAACACAGATCGGGAACTGTTCGCGATGAACAAATGCTCTATTGATGATTTCAAATTTTGAAACTTTCACATTAACTTTCACAGATAATTAACTTTAACTCCCTTGTTTAAGGGGTTGGAAGATGAAAGTTCCAATTTTGAGAATTTTTATGTTGGTTGTGTACTAATACAATCTTACGTAACAAATATCAGCTTTCGAGAACATCCGGAAGTACGATATAATTTTGTTGATCATCAGTGAGTCAGTGACGGAATCAGGGGTATTTAGATATCAATAAAATCTAAAGTATAAGACGTAGGTAATCGAAACTTTACATATTTAATGAGACCGCTGGTGGGAACAAATCCTGAAAGTTTCATTTATCTGGTACAATCCAAACTCAAGCTATGAGGGTTCAAAAAATCGACGAAACGCTTCGAGAAAAGGTGGTTTGGTAGTGCCCTTGCGCTTCGCTTGACGTCTTGGCATGGGGGCACTACCGTGCCCCCAGATACTATCTAAAGACAGAGGCAGAACTTGCTAACCTAGCTTCTAGCTAGGTTAGCAAGTTCTACCTCTGTCTTATTTAACTGCATCAATGTTTGCTCTGCCAGCTTTACTCCTACGTTAGGAAAAGAATCATTTGCTCGGTTTAAAGCAATTACAGGATCAGGGTCCGAATAAAGTATTGTTAAATTTTTAGATTTTTTTTATGAAATGTTACAAATAGATTTAACTGCGTTCCAGGTTTTTTTGCTATTGCCTTTAGGGATATGTAGAAGTACGATGTCGTAAGCGTTTTTAAGATTTTTTTATAGTGTTATTACAGTAGTTTCTATAGTTTTTAGGGTTCCGTAATACTTAAGATACCCTTATAGTTTCGCTCTGTCCGTCTGTCTGTTTGTCTGTCTGTCTATATCTATCTCCTATAGTTTAAAAATGCTAGGAGGGGGACCAACTTACCAACTAATTTGGAGGCCGATTACTCGAAAATGGTCAACTTTATAAAAAAGTAACGTATGAAACCTTGCCTTTATTTTAAAAGATCTATTCTACGATACCCCACACGATGGGGTAGAGTGAAAAAAATATTTTTCATCCCCACTTCACATATATGGAGAGCCACCCCTAAAATATGAAATAATTATTTTTTTATGATTCCGAAACCGTGATCTATACACAATCTATAACTGCACCAAATTTCATCAATTTATATTCATTATTGAATATACAGAGTATACTCTGTATACAGGAATACTTTTTCATCGGTACAATAAATTTTACCACGTCATTGGTATCGATAATAGAGTACATTTCTCAAATAAAAAAAAAAAATATTTTTTTTTTCATTTCAATTATTTTATCCTATAACCAATCTAATACCGCATGTGCGCACTAACTACAAGGCGTCAACGGGTGCGGTATGAGGTAGGGGGCGGCGAGATGGGGTAAGCGATCGGCCGGGCGGCGCACGAGTTAGCAACAAAGCATCGATAGATGCGTAACGTATCCACATTTTGTATTAGTTTAGCGGATAAGTTCGGGGATTGATAATTTTGTTTTTTTGTTCCAAAGGGGTAGTAACAAAAATCGCTAGTATTTTTTATTTTTGACAACTATTACGTATGTTGATTTATTGTACTGGTGAAAAAATAACCCTGTATATAGAGTATACAGAGTATACTCTGTATATTCAATATCTGTAATTAAGTTTGAATAATCAATCTTATGTTTAAAATGTTTGTTTTGTTGATCAGTCCGAGAGTTAATAATGTTTGTGTCAATACTTACTAAGATTATGTCGTGGTCAGTTATAGATGACTGACATCTCAGTCATCTAAACTGACCACGACATAATCGTATGTATACGATAACTTTTGTTGCTTTCTTTGTTTTAATTAGTGCGTGGTCAAGACAAGAGTTTTCTCGGGTGGTGTATTGATGACCCGGGTAAAAGCCGTGATATCCTGTGATATCTAATTCAGTAGCACGTAGTAGTATTCAGTAGCACGGTTGTCATTCGTATTTATTTTAATGTCAATGTTCACATGGGATTGATGGGGACTTTTAAATTTCAATTTATTAGGGCAAACCTAAGGTTTCCAACAATATTTAGTTCTGTTATGTAATATTAATGGTAATGTAATATTATGGGATTTAATATTTCATGACGTCAATATTAGTTCCATTTTATTGATGGATATTAAAATTTTTGCGTGAATTCTGACAGGGAATTTCGTAACTCATTGCAAATTAATAAGCATAATCTATACTAATAATATTATAAAGCTGAAGAGTTTGTTTATTTATTTGAACGCGCTAATCTCAGGAACTACTGGTTCTAATTGAAAAATTATTTTTGTGTTCGATAGTCTATTTATCGAGGAAGGCATTAAGAGCAAGAATCAGTGGAAAATGTGAAAAAAAACAGGGAAAATGAATGAATACATCTTTGAGGGCTTCCGTTCTATTTATCGAGGAAGACTATAAGCTATAATATAATATAACATTACGCTGCGACCAATAGGAGCGAAGCATCAGTGAAAAATGTTGCCAAAATGGGGAAAATTATTTATATTGAACAGATTTTATTGAATGGTTTTGTGTGTGTTCAAGTGGATTCGAGAATGGTTTAGATTTGCAATTGGACCCGGTAGGTGGCGCTGCTGTCAGTACGTCAACAAATTTAATTCTAAGGCGGTACGGAGACCGAAGATCGCTGGGACAGCTAGTAAATAATAATCATTAGTCAGTGCCCTGGTATTAACTGAAGGTTTAACAAACGCAAAATAAATCATATTATTTATATATTTTCTTTGTAATTAAAATCTTTGTCATAAAGAACTTAGTAGGTACCTACCTAAGAATTTAAATTTACAATCTGAACAAATTAAATCATAATATGAATATATTTTTTTTTTACTTTTAGTAACGTTTAAAAATCATTTCTTCTTACTTATTCAAAAACATAAATTAACAGTTTCAATTTACTTTTAAATTGCTTCAATGTTCAGTTTTATAATAAAACTGAACATTTAAATTTAAATGTTATAATTTACCTACTTGTTAATTGCTTCAATGTTCAGTTTTATTATAAAACTTTTACATTGAGTACCTACACCCTCGTTTTATCTCTATTATATCTAAAAGAAATTACTTCCAAGTTCCACGCAATTTTTTTTGCGTTGATATACATTCGATTTTTCCACTAGTAACGGCTAGGAATATCGTATATATATTTTATTTAAAAAATATATTTTGTTATTATACCTCTATTCTTTCGGCAAACTCTCTCTAGGACTGGGTATACCGTTATAGGTAACTTTTATCCCTCAAAAAGCATATTTCATTTACCCCATAAATCCGGACGAATTAAAAAACTGGACAAAAGTCCGGACTAATCCGGACGGATGGTAATCCTAACTGTACATCAAATTCGTTACGGTGATATTTATAGTAATTTTAATTGCATTTTGTAATTTATTGCATTATATTATAAAATTTAATTTACAACTATAATATATCTTTATAACAAGTATATTCTAATCGTCACGATTAATTATTATTGATTTGATATGAAATAACCATAAAACGTGCTTTGTAAAAACAACATTAATAATAGTTTATTGTAAGTAGGTAACTAAGTACTTAAATGAAGACACTGGACAACTTTTATTAAGCTTTGGTACGTTAATAATATTATATTCTTTGGCTTTGGGCCACTGGTAAACTCGTAGGTGACTTTATTAATTAAAATATATGCATCTGATACGCTAAAGAGCTCCATGGTCTAGTGGGTAGACCGTTTGATTCGCACTCGAGAGAGTGCGTTCGAACTTCGATCCCCAGGTTGTGGCGTGTACCAGTGAGACTTTTTCAGATCTCAAGTACATTATACGGACGTTCTAACGGTATACCTACCGCGGTAGGTAAAGGAAAACGTCGTGAGGAAACCCGCACGCGCCTTAGTCCCAGATGTATTGACCAGTCATTCTCTGGACTGGGCTGACTGTTATTGAATGTACTGTAGGTTCTTGGTGGAAATTCATGTTTCACAGTAATACTTAATACACATTACTTCTTGCACTATTTCCACTTTAATAAGTATTTTACATTAATTTTAATATATTACACGACCGGTTTCGACAACGTCATCATCAGGTCAGGTGACCAGACACCTGATGACGACCTGGACCCAAAAACACTGAACAGAACTCCTCAGTCTTTGAAGATACGCGTTTGGAAATTTGGCATTGTTTAAAGAACTGCAAGCATGTACCACTATGTAACTTACAGTTATCATCATCATCATCTTATTTACAATATTATTTCCAGCCTTGAAAAGAGGTTAGGCCTCTTTTCAAGACTGGAAATAAGTCTTACTTATTTCCAGCCTTGTCTTTATGTACTTGTGTCAGTACACAAGTACATAAAGACAGCCTTGCAGGGTTGCATCTTATTCACAAGGTGTGCAATCGTTAACAAAATAATTTACTTTATAATAAGCTTTAGCACACAAACGTTCTTTGACTTTTTTAAATCTATTAATAGAAAGGTTTTGAACGTTTTCTGGGATCCTATTGTATAAGCGTATACATTGGCCCTTAAAAGATTTACTTACTTTGCTAAGTCTTCTCACTGGTACATCTAGCTTATTCTTATTTCTAGTGTTTATACAATGACTATCACTTTTCTTCTTGAAATTGATTAAGTTTTTTGTAACGTATAACAAATTATCCAAAATATACTGAGAGGCGACTGTCAGTATACCTATTTCTTTAAACTTTTCTCTCAGAGATTCAATAGGGGACATTTTATAAATAGCATGAATAGCTAGCTTCTGCAGCACAAATATTGAATTTATGTCGGCAGAATTTCCCCATAAAAGTATGCCATAAGATATTCTACTATGAAAATAGCTGAAATAGACAAGGCGCGCCGTTTCTTCATCTGACATTTTTCTAATTTTTCTGACTGCATATGCTGCAGAACTGAGTCTATTCGCTAAGTTAGCAATATGAGGACCCCACTGTAATTTACAATCCAGTGTAATACAGTGGAGTCTACCATGTTCATTCTCTCATCATTGAGTAGTAAATTGGTTTGTACTTGCCTAACATTTGGCAAGCTAAACTTTAAACATTTTGTTTTATTTGCATTTAAAAGTAAATTATTAACACTAAACCAGTTTACTATACTTGAGAGAGCACTGTTTACCTCGTAATTTAATTGTTGTCGCTTCACTTTAAATATAAGTGAAGTGTCATCAGCAAAAAGTACTATCTCATGCCTATCTTGAACTAGATAAGGTAAGTCATTTATGTAGACGAGAAAAAGAAATGGACCTAAAATAGATCCCTGTGGGACACCTAATTCTATTTTAGTCCCAGTGGACCTTTTACTATTAATCTCTACCCTTTGAGTCCTATTGTAAAGATAAGAACTCAAAAGATTAAGAGCTGAGTCCCTTATGCCATAGTGGTGTAGTTTTCTGACTAGTGTAGCATGGTCTACACTCTACACAATCAAATGCTATGCAAAGGTCGCAAAAAACTCCTAATGCATCCTGCGCCTCCTCCCAAGCCTCGAATATACTACAGAGAAGTTTTACGCCTGCATCTGTAGTAGACCAACCTTTAGTAAAACCGAATTATGTAGTAAGTATGCAATAAATTATTTGTATTAAGAGCGTTAATCGGCGCGCGACTCAGATTTCACAAAAACGCTACTTTTCAAAAGCAAAAATATCTAACAAAAACTGGTTATTCTGATTTTTACATGTAAAAAAACACTAGAAAATATTGTATTCTAATTTTTCCCTTATCATTTATTTTAAAATAATTTCAAACTTTTGAATAAAACTGACAAAACTAACCAGACGTTTTGACAACTTTAGGTTCAGGGGCATTTGCAAAACATATAATAGCTAAAACCACTTACATTTTTTAAAAACAAAAAATTTTTACAAACTTGTTGGAGCCTCTTGTAGATTATCTCTTTGTCAGATTATTTTTATATACGTTTCTATCTCATAAAAATAAAATTTAAAGAATGCGAAATTATCAGGAATTATAGTTATTTAAAATGATGATATTTATGTATTTCACTTGCTCTTTCTCTTTCTTACTTACATAATCTAAAAGAACAACGTTTTATCTTTAATATGCCATTTAAATTTTTAAGTAAATTAGCTTGACGAATTTTATATGAATTTTTAAAACTAGTGTATAAAACCAGGCGCACGAGCGTTTACAAATCAGACGGCCGTGAGCCTTTCCAGAGGGTGGACGTATCGGTCCGCGCTCTGCACTGAACTCTGTTGACCTTTGTAGTGCGTACGAGATCCACCCCGATAAAAAGATTTTGATATTTGGAAAATATATTTTTTAATTTAATAATAAATATTGTTATTTAAGTTAATATTTTTTTATTGTAATAACAAATTATTTTACATATATAATAGATATAATGGGAGATGAAAATAAGTTCGCACGAAAAAGAAAACATACACATTTTGAAAACTTGGCAAAGGCAAGAGCTGCTAAAAATTTAGTACTTTTTAACATAATTAGACCCAGTAGGTGGCGCTGTTGTTAGTCTACATTTATTTATTCTAGCGCTAGTCAACGGCTGGAACTCAGGGCGGCGCGAGGGGAAAATGCTTGTTATTTCACCTAATATCTGGGAAAAAAGGATACTTATACCCATAAAATAGTTATCTATACTTATATGAGAAACTATAGTGCACACATTTATACTGTTTTGTAAAGTATTTTAGAAAAGGTATCCTCAAATTACCCAAATCGGCTATTCGTGTTTTATGAAAAATCTATATAATATTTTTGTCCGAATTTAAGTCATCTCAGTTGCTGAACAATAAAACTGTGTCGGTATGTACTTGCTTTTTTATTTTCATTCTTGATTTGTTTTATATTTACGGTCAAAGTTGCGCTAAACATCCGATGTTTGGAGGCTATTATTTTCTTAACTAATAGGCAATTTAATTTAAATTTTAATTACATAAATGAATAGTACTGTTAAATATGAGTAACTTCTCAGAAGAAACTGTATATCAAAAGTCAATATTTTCAAAGGTACAGCGATTTGTATAAAATTTTCGCGAGCCTCCTAAAGTCGACCTACAAATGACGTCACTTGTAGGTTAAGGTGTATGAAGTAGTATATGAAGTATATGGCCGCTGGAATATATTTGTAAAAATCTCCCATATTTGTGCGTTTAAGTTAATACTTACCATAATTAATGTTTTTGTATATGATGTGAGTAAACTAATGATGTAGGTTGTGTTTACCAATTAGGCAAAAAAAAAAATATTTTTTTGGTATTTTTTAAATGTATTTAATTAGTAAACTACACATAAAAAAAATTACATTTACCAAGTAGTAATGCCTCAATATTTCTGAATATATTAATGAAACTAAATATTTCAGATGTAGTCCGATCCCCTATTTGAATTTTAGAAATATAAGCACATACCGACCAAGATAAGTGTAATAAAAATCGATATTACATAAACTTTGGGTCTATAATGTTTGACTTTAAAGTAAATCACCAATAACGTTTGCATGGAGACAAAACCGACTAGCGCAGCCATAATAACAATATACTACTTTGCATGTTCATTTTGTTGTTAATATGCATCTGCTTTCAAATAACAAAATTCTTGTGTTTACGGCTTTGTGGTTTAACTTCAGACAATGTGCAAAACACTCAACTAAAGTAAAACAGAAGAAGTAGAACTTCGAAATGAAGAGGTACGTATTTAATAATCCATATAATCCCCTCAGATAGCAGTAGATTCTTAATTTGTATGTACAAAGTAAACTTCTTAAACTTCTAACTCGGAGCTGCGTACAATTAGGAGCCAAGATGGGAGCATTATAAAAGGAGAAGAACGTGTGTTAAAGAGATGTAAAGAGTATTTTGAAAGTTTTTTTTAAAGAGAGGAAGTGCAGGTACAACATCCGGCACCTTCCATGGAAACTAATATGAATGTTGATAAACATGTATGAAGGGAATAATTAAAGTGGGCGAAGCGAAACAAGTATGTAAGGATCGTAGCAAGTGGAAAGAATAGTGTTACCTGCCTGCCCCTACGGGAAAAAGGCGTGATTATATTATTTATGTATGTATGTACAAAGTAAAAACTACTAACTACTTAATTACCAAGTTTTATCTAGGTACATATATGCGGCAAACGGTAGTCTGGATTTCGAGCTTATGATTTAGAAACAAAATTGTTTCCAAATCATTTTGCCTCGAAAAGAAACAACTTATATATGTCACCGTAAAATTGTAAAAACCGTTAAATTGTAAAAAAAACTAACGAGATTGTAAAATATGTCGAAAGATTCATAACTATATAGGTATTTATTATGTAACTATAAATAATGTGTTAAATTATAGGCAGCATATTCACGTCCGAAGTCTATTAACATTTTACAATTTCACTAGTTTTTTTACAATCTAACGGTTTTTACAATTTTACGGTGACATATATAAATGATAAGTACATCTAGATACGTATTAGTAACTAATACTTTTCTTCTTTAAAATAGCACCTAAATTGGTAATTTCGTTTTTAATTTTTAAAACACAAATATTTTGACGTCTTGATATAAGATGTTATAGAGCTAGCGCCCACCGTCGAAAAAGGAGCTCATCGAGAACAAGCATTGGATCACTGCAGATCGGTAGGGGCCCTAAAGCTTGATATAAAACCGCCAGTCTGGCGGTTCTAAACCTAGCAGATTTATTTTTATTGACAAAAATGTGTGAAGATTTTTTGAGTAAAAAAAGCTCATAAGGAACAAGAAAACTGTTGTTATACACGGGTGCGCGCCAACTAGAAACCGTTAAAAATGCAAGTCTGGCAGTCCTACTCTTGACCAGTTTCCAGCCAGACCGCCCTGAACGTGTAAGAATTTTGAGTAAAAATAGTTCATAGAGAACAAGGTCAAGTTATATGTCAATCTGTTCGTCTCCTAATCCTCTTTCGAAAATCGTCGGTCTGGCATGTTCAAACCTGGCCAAAACTCAGCCAGACCGGGATAAAGTTACCTCCTGTGATACTTACAAATAGGTAAATCATGAGTAATTTGCACTTAATGAAGCGTGATTTTGATAGATTTGTATGTATTCTTTCCGAATTTAAAATTTTCTACCCGATATTGCTACCACTCGATCCGCCATCTTAAAAAAATGGCGATATCTTTCAATATTTTGGCTATATCTCTTTACAGACAAACTTTACGATAAAAATATGTTGCTCGAATATAAACTATATATAATTTTCTACAATTTATTATATGAGCATTTTTGTATCAAATTGATAGTTTTAGCGCTGCAGAGTCTTAGAAGGAAATTTTATTTGTGTTGTTGACATTTTTTGTAATCAACTATATTCTACTGTTTATGTCCTTTTAGATGATACTTATATCGAGAAGTTTGTAAATAATTATAAAGTCCGCCAATTTATGAAGGCAGCCATTTTGAATTAACAATAATATTGAATATACGAAATTTTAGTGTCAATAAAACCAAAAGTATATATACTTAATATCAGATCAGAATATCAAAGATAAAGGGGTCAAACTTCTATTCGAATGTTGACTGCTTACAAAATTGAGAGTTTTGCAAACTTTGGAACTTAGTTTCTTATAAAATTGATTTTATTAGATTAAAATATAAAAATAAAGCATCACACAAATTTATTTTTTTAATAATCGCTGTGCAGAAGTTATTTTTCACTAATATTAATTTTACTTATTAAAAAATATTAGTTTAGTATACTTTTAGTTTAATTGCTACTAAAATTTGGTATATTTAAAATGATTGTGAATTCGAAATGGCCGCCGTCCTAAAGTGGCGGTCTTTATAATTGTTTATAAACTTCGTGATGTGGGTATCATCTAAAAGGGCATAAAAAGTAAAATATACTGAATTATAAGAAATATCATCAACACAAATAAAATTTCACTCTAAGTCTCTGCAGCGCTAAAACCATCAATGTGACACAAAAATGCTTCTAAAATAAATTGTAGAAAATTGTATATAGTTCATATTCGTGGAACATATTTTTATCATAAAGTATGTCTGTAAAGAGATATAGCCAAAAAATTTAAAGATATCGCCATTTTTTATGATGGCGGATCGAGTGGTAGCAATATCGGGTAGCAAGTTTTAAATTCGGAAAGACTACATACAAATCTATTAAAACCACGCTTCATTAAGTGCAAATTACTCATTATTTACCTATACTTACTAAGTATCACAGGAGGTAACTTCATCCCGGTCTGGCTGAGTTTTGGCCAGGTTTGAACATGCCAGACTGACGATTTTCAAAAGAGGATTAGGAGACGAACAGATTGACATATAACTTGACCTTGTTCTCTATGAGCTATTTTTACTCAAAATTCTTACACGTTCAGGGCGGTCTGGCTGGAAACTGGTCAAGAGTAGGACTGCCAGACTTGCATTTTTATCGGTTTCTAGTTGGCGTGCACCCGTGTATAACAACAGTTTTCTTTGTTCCTTATGAGCTTTTTTTACTCAAAAAATCTTCACACATTTTGGACAATAAAAAAAAATCTGCCAGGTTTAGAACCGCCAGACCGGCGGTTTTATATCAAGCTTTAGGGCCCCTACCGATCTGCAGTGGTCCAATGCTTGTTCTCGATGAGCTCCTTTTTCGACGGTGGGCGCTAGCTCTATTAGTACCTGGGAGACTGAGCTTTGTCCGGAATTTTAGTAGTGAAAATAATTAAAAATTATAGAGGAACAATTATTAGTCATAAAAAATAACAAATATAAAAAAGTATATAAAATTGTCTTGTTTAAAATATAAAATGTTTATTTTGTGTTCCAGAATCTATGTAATGGTAATGTATGCATATTGCATACATGCATACATTTATACATGCAAGATACGCGCGAAAAACATAACCGGGCGAAAAGCATAACGTCTTGACAGTCGGGTAAAAATCAAAGAGATTTAAATAAACACATTTCAGCTGTATAACTAAATTATATTAATTAAAATAGTATAAAAGTATTATTTCAAGGTATTTTTATTTTCCATAATATTATGTTAATATTACATTACCTACTGATATTGTATGTTTTGTGTAGATAATATGTTATATTATATATTAAGTAATATGACACAGAATATAATTATTATTCTGATATTATGTATACCATAATCAAAATTCAATAATAATTATTATCGTAAAGTAATTAAAGTAAGGCAAGTATCAATGTGCAAAATGCTGCAGCTGTGTGCGTATTTTTCACCAAAGTTGACTTCACGCGCTATGCGTTAATGCTCTTAAAGGCCCAAAGGGTACAGTTAATTGAACTAGAATATTTTTTTCAAATATTTTACTAAATATCGGTAGTATCGATATTGGTCTATACTTTGCTGGGTCAGACTTATTTCCAGCTTTGAAAAGAGGCATAACCTCTATTCGAAGCTGGAAATAAGCCGTAAAGAACATTTTTTAAAAGAACAATTTTCCATCTTTTTACTAAAAGATGGGCCCGTGCGAGTTTCTTACGCCGGTTTTTCTCGGCGGGCTAGGGTTGAACCGGTGGTAGCTTTTTTGTTGACTTTCCAAAAATAGCTTGTACACATTATAATACTGTAATATTATGAAATAGATTTTTCCAGTAAGAATATAAGGGGAGTATGGCGGTGCTGGGATCTCAGTCCACAGGTATTGCTCTGAATAAAAAGTTGACATTGAATTTTGGCAAGTTTTTACCTTTACCTGCGATCCCCCCGTTTACTCCGCAAACATCCTCCGGGTGATCCTCTCACCTGTCCGAATTAACAGCTTGCATTAACTCAAGTAACGAGGTCCGGATTAGCAAGGCCGTAACTATACAGATAAATAAAATTGAAATGTCTGTTTGTAATTTCCAATTAAAAGCTTTTCACGTAATTCATATGGAAGTATATTCGGTACAGTTTACAATAAAATATCAATTTCCGAAATTTTTGTCTGTCCGTCGGTCTGACTGTTTGTTCCCGCTTATCTCTGGAACGGCTGGACCGATTTTCACGGGACTTTCATATATTTATGCTACTTTTATTTTAGGGTTCAATTGAAAAAAAAATAGGGTTTCGTAATCCGTTTCCATTAGTTCTATGCAAACGAAGTTGCGGGCATCAGCTAGTTGTAAATATATACGTTATTCTGGCACGTAACACGTTACTAAAGTACAATTTAACTAGATGGCATTGTTAGTAGATTAAAAATTATAATTATAATAACTATTCAAAATTGTGCTCCAACAATTAATAATAATTATTGAGCGTTTTGTTATATAAATTATTATCCTTAACAAAATTAAATTATTTTTTTAAACTTTTGTTTTATATGTAAGCACCACCTACCGTAAATATGTAGAACCAACTAGTGCGTTAGCACACATGAAATTCACATAGTGTTACATTTTTGCAATAGATGACGCTATTCGTAATAAATCAACTGTACTATAACTTAATCTCATGGCAGATGGAAAAATAGATGGCGTTGGCTCACATATTGTAATGTGATTTGTGTATTTAAATCATATATGAGAAATAAAAACATTTAGAAAGTCTGATTTAAAAGGACAATTTAATAATATAATATTATGAAGACAAAAAGCAATCTTAGACTAGTGCTTATACCTCTGAAAATGGTCAAAAATAAAATAAATTTATAGTAGGATGAAACCCACGGAAAAGGAAGAGAATGTAACAAAAATAAAAGGAAAAATAATTTACGGGCGATTTGAGGTCGGGAAGTGAGGGGGCTCAACCTACCTATTCTTTTTTTGCTGAGAATATTAAATACTATGGTAATGTGGATACTCAAAGGGTAATGTATATTTTTTTACATTATCAGAAATAATAGATTTCAACGAACAAGAAGCCCACCGATTTTTTTAAAAAGCTGAAAGCTGATTTTGACCCGAGAATTTTTGATTGAAAATAAGGGTTAATTTTTCGATATTAAGACAAAATAAGGTGAAAAAATAATTATTTTAAATAAAAAAAATTACAGTGTATTTAGGACATATAGGTAAAGGTAAGTTTTCACCAAATTTCGTGATTTTTTTTTATTTCCTACAACTTTGCCATTTGACTTTTTTCTATAGGACTTGTAGTTTTGCCGGAAATCGAGATAAACTGATTTCTACCCTTAAAATCTCATCCCCTTCACTTCCCGACCTCAAGTTACCCGTAAATTATTTTTCTTTTTATTTTTGTTATATATTCTCTTCCTTTTCCAATAGGTTTCATCCTACTATAAATTTATTTTGTTTCAAAACCTTTTCGGCACTGGTCTATCTACCGAACTATCACTGATAAAAAAAAATATAACAGCAAGGCCAAATCTTACTTAGGTAGACGGTCTACCAACAGTCTATCAATATTAAATAAAATACATAAGAACCAAAAAAATCGGAGTAGACGGAGTACCTACTCTAAGTACTCCACATCCGAAAAATCAGCAGTCAGCACGTAGCTGTACCTAATCTTTAACTAAAAACCGTAAGTGTTTAAAACAATGAACAATATTCGCGTAAACATAAGAAATCAATATAAAATATTATCTTTCAAGACGATAGCTTTGTTTCTTTGTATGTTTAGGTATTTGTGTACATTGAATAGGCTCCGAAACTACTGGACCGATATTGAATAAATTTGGCACATACTTTTAGGGGCTTTTTACGGGGATGAACATAGGCTACTTTTAACTCGGCAAAATGTATGGTTCCTGCGCGATTGCCTTCTGTGCGCACGAAGTTGCGGGAAACATCTAGTAAATAATAATATTTTATATTACGAGTAATAAATTTTAATGACATTACAATGCGATTCAAATGAGAATAGGATTAACTTAGCGCTATTACGTTAGTAATATAATTATATTCTTTGCGGATCACACTTATGTCACGTCCCGGGGACGAACTTACCAGGAGGCTGCGGGGCTGGCCGAGGTGGGAGGGTCCCTCGTAGTCAGCCGCATCGAGCGGTTGGGGCTTCGGGTACGTTCTGCTCCTCGCAGACCCGGAAGGAAAGGGCCCCCGCCCGGAGCACGACTCCTTATCGGAGAGACGGAGGTCAGGGTGAGTCCAACCCTTAAGTGTCTCGGATTCACCTTCGGCCCCCATTTTCAACAACTGGGGCCGAAAGTCGTGAGGGCGGCGTCAGCGCTGGGCCGACTCCTACCTAATACAGGAGGGTCCAGCGAAGCCTGCAGGCGGCTATACTCCGGAGTTTGTCGGAGTATAGCCTTGTACGGAGCCCCTATTTGGGCGGATTCCCTCACCGCTCGCAATAAGGCCCAGCTGCGGAAGGCACAGCGGGTCATAGCGGTGAGGGTTATCAGCGGTACCACAAGCCAGGGCAGCCACTGCCCTGGCTTGAGATCCGCCGTGGAAACTCCAGGCGTCGGTGCTCGCCGAAGTGCACCTCTTCGCGTCAGAGAGGAGAACACACTCCGGCGAGTCCCCGACCTGGGAGGAGCTCTTGCGAGTGCAGAGGCTGGGGCAATAGTGGTTGCTACGAAGGTGGGGCGAGGTCCTGGAGTAGTCGCCGTACGGCCAACATACGGCCGCGGCACTGCGTCCAGTCCTTGCGGCGTGGATGCACCGCAAGAGGAAACCCCTCACCTTCTGCCTTACACATGTGCTCACCGGGCATGGATGTTTCGGTGCGTACCTGTATAAGGTTGCCAGGAGGGAGCCTACGCCAGCCTGCTATCATTATGGCGCTGCGGAGGACACGGCCCAGCACACCCTAGAGGTGTGCGACCGATGGGCCGTGCAGCGCCAACGCCCCGTGGCAGTGCTTGGCCGGGACTTCTCGCTCTCGAGTGTGGTGCGCTGCATGCTCAAGAGCGATGAGCCCTGGCAGGCGGCGGTCTCTTTCTGCGAAGCCGTCATTTCGCAGAAAGAGGCCGCGGAGCTGGACAGAGAGAACGATCCATCCTCTGTTCCGCTCCGCCGGTGTAGGACGGGAGCGAGGAGGTGTCACTTTGCGAACCTCGTCCAATCGTCTCCTGTCCAATCGTGGCTCCGGGAGAAGATGGGAACCTCCCCGGCTTAGCTAGTCCCGGCACCGAGGGGGACACTCCAGGTTGTCGGAGTGGCCCCTAATTGTCGTGGAAGTCCGGTCCCTATAGAGGTAGACCGTCCGGTCGCGGGGGGTGTCCTGTGTTAGACAGGTCCGGGACACTTCCCATTATAGTGGCTAATGACAATTCGCAGGTTTAGTTTTAGTGGGTAAACCGGCGAGTCGCGTCGGGAGTCTCACATAACGTTAAAATTTTCATTAATACTTGTAATATATTATTCGTTTTTCACACTAATAACTAAATAAATAAGTGAAACAATTACCAAAATAATTTATAATACTTTAGTACTTACCTACAATGCGTTTCAAATAAGAATAGGAATGTCAATAACCTTTTTCTGTCAAATATATAAGAATTTTATTTAATAAAAATTACAATAATACAACAAACATAAAATTAACAATAAAACTAGAGGGAAATAGAAAAACTAAAAATTAGTACTAACAAAAAGAAGACTTACCTACAAATAATCTATATCTAAAAAAACTATAAATAGAAAATCTTCCCCAGGTCGTCTCCATCTGGCAAAGTACCTAGCAAACTGATAGCATTGCCTCGTTGGATAGCAATGGCTATCCGTTGTGCCAGGTATTTCCCGGCTCTAGGGTCTCGGGTGGCTTCAGTAAGCTTTTTAGAGATTTCTTTAAAAAGCTTATGTGCGCCCGGACCCCATGCGCCTAGGGTTTCCACCCCAAATGGTTCAAATATGAGGTCTCCGCTAAGGTTCTCATACTTGCGCCGTTTGAGGTTCTCCGCTTGGTTTGCAGCCGCGCCCGCACAGCTCGAGGTGCCCTGGATATGGGACGGAGCAAGAGTATCGACACAAGTAGCGTCCCATACAAGAGTCCGTCCCACACTCCAAGGAACCAGGGTCATTCCATCAGGTCTTTTGCCATCGTCGCGCGCTAGACCGGAGGGCTCCAATATAGCTGGCACACCGGCGGTGACAAGAGCCCGACGAATGAGGTCATTCAGACTGTGATGCCGGGAAATGCGTCCAGCGCTTCGTGAGCAGCACATCCCGTGATAACCGTGGCTGTCTACGTTCGCGCCGCAAACACACTGATGAGGGACGACATGGGGGGCACCAAGACGCAGGGCAGTGGCTAGCCGAAATGTATTGCGGCCCAGCAGTGTTCCAGTATTGGCTGACGGTAGTGTATAGTATCAAATATATTATATCACTTGAAAAGTACGGTTTGCAAAAAACTTATTTATAATAAACTTATTTGCATGTCAATAATAATAATCTTTTATCGAATTTAAATAGCAACGATAAATAGTACTAAATTATCTAAACACTAGCATTATTTGGCCGCGACTTCACCCGCGTGAAATTAGATTTTAAGCTTTCATCCTCTATTTTACCCACCTAGGGGCTGAATTTTAGAAAACGCTGAAATAAGTAATTCATTATTTTTTCGTAGGTACTCAATTCATATGAAATATCATGCAATATGTTCAATAAATAAAAAGTTTCATACTAACTTTTATCACCTGTTTTACCTCCTTGGGGAATTGTTGTTGAATTTTGAAAATTCCTTCCGTAGTGGATACCTACGTCATAATATTATGAGAAATACGTGTGCAAATTTTCATATTTCTAGCCATAAGGTTTGTCCTGTGCGTTGACACATCAGTCAATCAGCTTTGCCTTTTATATAGATATCTACATAGATCTTAGAGCATACTATATATATATATATATATATATATATATATATATATATATATATATAGTGGAACGAGTTCAACCAGTAGCACATACATAATTATGTAGATGAGTACTAATGAACAGTACACGTGACTAATGACAAACAAACAAACAATAACGAAAGTGGAGAGAGGCGCGTCTTTGTTCGCCTGCTTGTACTGTGATAAATATGTACAAGATACATAATGTATAATTAGTAATTACTGTTTACAAATTAGTACACTTCGTGTTGAAGCGCAAAACAAAAGGCTTTGATAATTTATTGAAATTGGAAGGCGCGAGCGCACTCCGCCGCGCGTTCTTATCGACGCCGCACGCGCATTAAATTGATTACGTAAAATAAGTTTTTTAATAATAATCATAATTCATAACATATACAATAATTATAATAATTAATTAAATAACAATAACAAAATGATGCTCGCGGGCGCTAGTATTGTGGAAAAGGAAAGTGAACCGGACAAAAATTCAGTGGTGCTCCCGGCTATCCCGGAACGAACCCTGGGTCTGACACAGGCCCCTAACCAGGAGCCGGTGGACATTACCTTCACAAACGTCACGTGTACCGTCAAGCTTGGAATAAACAAAGGTAAGTTCATTCAATACAAGAAGGTTTTGTCTTTAAATAAATAAATAAATAAAATACGTTTATTTCAGACCAAAAATAGTCCATATAGATATTAGTAAATATGTGTTAGTAACAAAATAAACTTATTCTATGTTAGTATGGTTAATAATGACATTTTTATTTTTAACTTTAAATACAGATTAAGCCACTTACTGCTTTAACCAAGCTCAAAGCTGGTATATCAATTTGTTCGTTAAGTTCATACTATATTTATTTTACTTTAATCAAGTACCTAGTAGTCTCAATATTGTCGAGTATTTTATACAATACTAGCTGTCTCTACAGTCTACACACATTGTTCTGTCTTGACAATGAACTGGAATAAATAAATAAGTATAACTACACCTACATACAACCTACACCAACATCTACAAATACACCTACAACAATCTCTACAACTACCTACACCTACATCTACAACTACGCTTACACCGACGCGACATACACCTACTGGGGCCGGATTTATCTGAAATGTATCTGTTTGGTTAAACAAATACACTAAAATATATTTGACAATGAAATGCCAATTGAACACAGTCAACAGTTAGTAATGGCTAATTTAGTTTGTAGTTTTTAGTATTTTACTTGCATTTTTTTAAATGTTTCTCACATTTTAAAACTTCTCACACTTTAAAACGTTCACAATTATTTAAAGATCTAAGAGAAATAGGGGTTTATTTTTATATAGATTAAATAGATTGCGGAATATTTACTCAATATTTTATACGTCATTTACCCTATTGATGCAAATTGCAATGATCACTTTACGAAGTTACGTAGAGGTGATACAGTCCATTGAACTTAGTAGGAACTGAGAAGCGAACAAGGATTAAAATCAAAATATGGTGATCAAACACCGACCGTTAATAATATACCTACTCTAATCATAACAATATTGCTTATCTTCTTTCTATAGTCGACTAAGGAAGTTTTGTCTGCTTATTGCTAATTCTTGTTGTTTACTAAGAAACGAATAAGAACGTTATCTTTGAGGAAATACGAGAAACTCTTGAGTAACCCGATAGGTGGCGAGTGGCGACTAAAATACTTTTATGTTTCAGCTAAATTATTGCAAACTCAAAACAAAAAGAAGGAATTTGTCTGTTTTGTATCGTGAAACAGGACAATTCTCACATACCTAGAAAAAATAAAAATTAATACTTTTTAGAGACTTCTTTGATAAAGGTACTTAAGTACTTTATTAAAGATGTGTCTGAAAAATTAGTACTTACCCCATAAAGAAAATAGATATTATATATTTCTTTATTCTGGTCTTGATTTACCTATGTATCTATTTTGGCATTGGAAACGTCGCACCAGTAAGCTCCGATTTCACGAAAAAGTGCGATCCCCTTATATCTCGGAGAGTTGTGAAGATATTATGATATTCAAAAAAGGCTCAAAAGTAGCGTATTTAAGTAAATTATCTCATAAAAGTAAAAAAAGAAAAAAGTTATAACCGAAATAGTGATACCGATTTATTTTGGCGCTCGATATTTTGGAAACGAAGATGATATCGAAATTTTGAGAAAAAATCCTCTGGACAATTTAGTCAGCTTCAATTTGAATCTAAAACAAAGAGGATCGGATTGCCTAATGCCCTGTATACAGTCTTACCTTTTTGTTGCGACAATATTTTTTCGAATTCCGTAGATTCATTTCCAATGTGCTCGATAGTCGTGTGAGGCACGAAATCTGTGTGTGTGTGTGTTTTTTTTTAAATTAAATTTATGTAATAAAACTTAAATAGATAAAAACACTTAACGTCGCGTAAAGCGTTTACTATCATAGACTATAGGCAATGCCAGAATTGTGCCATGATGAATGTATTGATAAATATGTACTCTACATAGAGTTCACAGAAATTATGTACTCTTCATTTTCTTAGCTATAAAATAGAGAATGATATTAGTAATTATGATTTAATTTACCTGTTTTGATGATTTACTAGCTTTAGCCCGCGGCTCCGACCGCCTAAATACATTATCCCACAGGAACACTGATATAGCTCCGGATTAACACATAAGCTACTTTTTCGGAATAAAAAGTAGCCTTAAGCCTATTTGCTAATCTAGAGTTTAAACTACTACTATACCAAATTTCATCAAAATCCGTTCGCAGGTTTTGCGTGAAAAAGTAACAAACATCCATCCATCAATCCATATGTCCTTCATCCTCACAAACTTTCACATTTATATAGTAGTAGGTATGATGTGTACATATGTCACCGTAAATTCGTAAGAACCGTTAGATTGTAATATAACTAGTAAAATTATAAAATGTTGATAGACTTCGGACGCGAATATTCTGCCTATAATTTAACATATTATTTTTTGTTAGATTAAAAATATAATTATAGTAATGAATCTTTCGACATATTTTTACAATCTCTTTAGTTATTTTACAATCTAATGGTTTTTACAAATTTACGGTGACACATAATATTATATCTGCTATTTTGTGAAAAAATGTTTTTTTTTTTTTGAGAATATTATTAGTATCTACTTAGGTACAGTAAGCAAAATGCATGTAGCATCTGAATACAAGCAGAAATTGCTTGTGATATTTCAAATATGAACTTACATATAAGGAAAAGTAATTAAAGTAAATAAATACCTAAAGTACTTATCTAATTCGTTATTGACAAAATGCATAACAATTTGATTATAGTAGCATATGAATACAAGTAATGATTGCTTGTCAGTTATGTTTTAAACAAATATCATTACATTTATGAAAACAAAATTATGTAAGTTATAATAACAATTAATTGTTAACAATAAACATTTAATTAACTTCAATTACCATTATTAGTTTATCTATTGTTGTTTGAAATTTATTATTTTATATAATTATTATACTTTATGCACAAAATTAGTATAAAGGCGGGCTTAATGCCTTGTGGCATTAATTTCATGATTTGTTAACTACATGGTAAAAACGAATAATTATTTGTAAGTTATAATCTAATAATAGAACCGAAATATTATTTTAATATCCTCCTTTTATTGCAATCTAGTTTTATCCGTAACTTTGTGTAAAAATGCAGCGAACGATACAGGGTCTCTAGTCAAGATGCATTCGATAATATCGACGGCGAAGTTCGAAAACAAATAGGTATGGGATTTGAGATAAGGCAATCCTTGTCGTGTCAAAAAGCTGTCAGATGTCACGAATTTCAAAACCCTCATTGACATTCGATAACGTTACGTCTAATAGTTTCGATTATTCCTACTTGGGCAGCTGGAATGCTGCAAACTTGGTATCCCGCGATCCATATTCCCGGACCGGTCCATTTTTCCGGTCTATTCCATAAAAAGCTAAACATTATAGTGTCGATGATCATGAATTGAGTGTAAATCGCGACTTTATCTTATGCAATACAATGCAAGTTCTGTGAACAGCTGTGGGGACCGGTCGAGCCGGTTGCTGGATCAAGTTCACCACACGGAGGGAAACACGAAGTACCGAGAATTGACATCAAATACTATACTTATTAAAAATATATATAACATTTATAGTTACTGTTATAGGTTATGATTGTTGGATGTTGGACGCCAGGTAGCGAAAATGCAAGAAAATCGAAGATTTCTAAAGTAAGGATGAGTTATGGGCGCTATGGCCTATGACGTACATTTGATAGAAGAAAGACTGAATGTACTGCGAAAAGCAATATCCAAAATGTTAATACGATAAATGTCAAACCTAAATGGCCCCAAACAACGCCATGTTTGCGGCCATTTAGGTGAAGGGACTTTTTGCCTCGACATGTCTATAATTATTACGTCTATGAAGAAAATACACTTTACTTCCTTTTGCTTTTTTCCAAGTGGCACGTGTGGGTTTCGGTAGTATGTAGACTGCCTAAATGCTATCATCTCATACATGTTTTCCAATCACGAGGGCAGCACGCGCGTGGACCGGAATCCGGATCATCCTATCACCCGCGTGCGGCCAAGTGCGATCGAGACTGAATGTGTGCGCAAGTCTCGCTAGTGCGCAGGAAAAGAGCGGAAAATTACGAACACGTAATTATCCGAATGAGTGAAAAGAAGTCGGAATCCTTTCCTAAAAGTTATAAGGCGCGATCAATGCTTTTAATTGTGGAGTGCGATCCAGGTTCATAATGTACCTACGAGGTAGATTGATGCATTTAGGTAATTCTGGATCGCGATCTATGATTTTGATCGTGGATCAGGATCCAGATTGATGGTGTACGAGATAGACAATCTGTCATCGAAATATGGATCGCGATCAATAATTTTAATCGTGCATCGCGATCCAGACATAATGTACGACGACGATCCATCATAAATCCTAAATTCCTAACTAACACACACACACTTTACACACACACGCCTTATGTAAGAATTAATCTCGAGTCCGACTAATAAAATTTTAATTTTATGAATATAGTATGATAATGTCATACGTATATGCCAGACAACAAAGTCAAAGAGCCCAAGGTCTAGCAACTCAGTTTTTTAGGATACCAATTGCCCAGGCTCTATTACCTAAATAAATGAAGTCGCGAAAGCCAATAATAACTAAGATACATACCTAATGTTTTTGTTTCCATAACGCACATACTTTGTAAGGACATTATGTCAAGGATCTGTGACCTCTATTATGTAAGTAGTTATAAGAAATGATAATATCGCTTTAGTGTAGGAAAACAATGTTAAAATATAGATATTGTTCGTAAATATAATTTACTAATAAATGTACAGATCGCATTGTCAAAAAGCTATTCAATCGTATGTAAAACCAAGCTTCTTGCTCTACCAAACTTCTAACTCCTTTAACTCTACAAGCCTAACTTCACATACTCGACACCTTAGTCAAGTCATGTTACTTGGCCGTTTCGGTCTTAAAAGGCCACAAAATTTACTAAGGTGTAGAGTTTGTGAAGTTTGGTTTGTAGAGTTAAAGTCTGTAGAGTTAGAATATTTGTTAGAGCCAGAAGCTTGGTTTTACATTAGATATTAGAGCTTTTGACAGTGCGATTCATATGGTATCGTCTTAACATCACTTTACATGAAAATGTTTTAGTGGGATTTAACTTTACTAAATATGATAATAATATTAGGTATGTAGCTGTACTACATTTAACAGGAAAAAATTGAACTCGCCTTTATTTTATGTTTAAATGTTACTCATATTCTACTTCGACCACTGTGGCTCAGTGGTTAACAGACTAGAGCTTCGAAACCCGCCGAGGGAGCAAAAGGTTTTCAATGTTCCTGAGTCATGGATGAGTATTAAATGTGTATCTCCACTAATATTATAAAGAGGAAAACTTTGTTTGTATGTTTGTTTGTTTGGTTGTAATGAATAGGCTCAAAAAGTACTGGACCGATTTCAAAAATTCTTTCACCATTCGAAAGCTACATTATCCACGAGTAACATCGGCTAAACTTTATTTTGGAAAAAAATAGGGTTCCGTAAGATATTTGGGGTTTTCGGACACAATGTGTAAAAAATCAACCAGAAAAGTTATTTATTTTGCGTACGCTACCTAAACTATAAAAGATAGAACCATAAAATGTTCTAATTAATTGTAGATCTTATAAATATCTACAAAAAAGTCCGCGACACACTATACCTATCTATGTCGAGTGAGGCACAACAACAATTTTATTATTTAGAAATCTTGATTTTTTTTGACTACATTTAAACGCGTTTATTTTACTCATGCTATTAATCCTTATCAAAATAAATTATTTTATCACTAAGTACAGTTTATGTAGATAATATTTGGTCTTTGAATGATTAAAATTGGACGTTTGGTTTTGAAGTTACGGCGAAATTAAAATATTACGATTTCTGCTCCACGGCCCGTTGCGAAGTAGGCGTCAAGAAGGCGAGGGTGTGCGTGCGGGAGGGGAGTTTAGATCTATGAGGTAGGATTAGTATCAGTATTGTACCCATAGATTATACAGATATATACATTGTACCCGTGCGAAGCCGGGGCGGGTCGCTAGTAATATAATAAAATAAATACATGTATTGTATAAGAGTATTAAAATATACTTCCCGTTGTCTAGTACCTCTAGTACAATTTCTTCGAATACTTAAAGGGGAGCTCGTGTTTTTTCGAAAGATTACAAAAAACCACCGAAACATTGGGCCGTGGCCATACACATTTGTGTACACATACACTATGTTTTGGTCTTCCGAGACGGACGGAAAAGATGAGAGAGGGGAAGGGTTGTTTCATTTCATAACAACTGTCACACCAGACATATAAATACGGAAGAAATTATCAATCCCAAATCAGAAATAATAAAATATATTAATACTAGCGACCCGCCCCGGCTTCGCACGGGTACAATACTGATACTAATACTACAGAATATCTTTAAACCTCTAACAAAACGGGCGAAATTTAGTCAAAACAAACAGAAACAAATTAATATAGGTACCTACTAAAACTCAATGAAATAAGTAGGTGGGTATACTTTTATCGTATGAAATACCTATACTCTTCAGGACTAACAATACAACAAACACTAAATAAATAGGTATTCAAGAATCAAGTATCTATCCATCTTAGTTACAACGAACACAAAACAAAAAATTTACTCATAGAAGTCATAGATATAAACCCCGCACGCGCACCCCCGCCTTGGTAACGCCCACTTCGCAACGGGCCGTGCCGTGCAGCAGAAATCGTAATATTTTAATTTCGCCATAACTTCAAAACCAAACGTCCAATTTTAATCATTCAAAGACCAAATTTTATCTACATAAACTGTACTTAGTGATGAAACAATTTATTTTGATAAGGATTAATAGCATGAGTAAAATAAACGCGTTTAAATGTAGTCCAAAAAAAAATTAAAGATTTCTAAATAAAAAAAAGGTTGTTGTGCCTCACTCGACATAGATAGGTATAGTGTGTCGCGGACTTTTTTGTAGATATTTATAAGATCTACAATTAATTAGAACATTATATGGTTCTATCTTTTATAGTTTAGGCAGCGTACGCAAAATAAGTAACTTTTCTGGTTGATTTTTTACACCTTGTGTCCGAAAAACTCAAATATCTTACGGAACCCTATTTTTTTCCAAAATAAAATTTAGCCTATGTTACTCGTGGATAATGTAGCTTTCGAATGGTGAAAGAATTTTTGAAATCGGTCCAGTACTTTTTGAGCCTATTCATTACAAACAAACAAACAAACAAACAAACAAACATACAAACAAAGTTTACCTCTTTATAATATTAGTGTAGATTCCATTAGCTATTTTCAGCAAGCAATTCTAATTATATTCTCAGATATTTTGATATTTATCAGGAGTTACTCTCGTATCTGTGAATAACAGGAGTTAACTCGAAATCTGTGTTTTCTACGAGTATGTCTTTCTCATCGGAACTCATGATCTTTTCTACACAAAATGTTTTGTTTCTTGATCTTTTCTACACAAAATTAAAAACACTTTCTGTAGCTGAAGACAGCTTGTGTATGAAAACAAATGTTTTTGTTTCATGTTTTCTGTGTAATATTTTGAAAAAAAAAACATGAGTAGGGGTCACAGTGGTGGTGAAAGTGTCCATGATAGGCGTTATTACGTATTATAAATAACTATATTCTACTTCCAATCAGTTTTAGTTTTTATTAAACTCGGGACTGATACTCTTTTAAGTATCTACCTACTAACTACTTAGTACGTACTTTTCTCTATTCTTTATACTTTCCACTTTCATAATATATTATTTAACTCTAATTAATTATTAAGCCTGCCACACAAACTTGAAATAATTCGAATATTATTTTGTCTATACTAACATAATAAAGAGAAAAAGTTTGTTAATTTGTTTGTTTGTTTGCATCGAATAGGCTAAAAAACTACTTGACCGATTTTGATGAAATTTGGCACAGATATACTGATATAGAATAGACCACGGGGAAGGACATAGGCTAATTTTTATCAAGGCAAAATGTACGGTTACTGCGGAATTTCCTTTTATCGCGCACGGAGTCGCACGCAACATCTAGTTACTACATCCAGATCCTACATACAACGATAACAATTATTAATGATATCATTGATAAAACAAGGTCGTGACTGTAATTATCAGTTATCACTGATTTACCTAATTCGAAGAGATTAATGGTTGTAAAATCACTTTCGATATGGTATGGTGAATAGGTATTATGTAGGTACTATCGAACAAGTTGCCGCTCAACCAGATATATGATGAAAATCGCTTAGCAGCGCCGTTATACATACTCACGTGTTAATACGTAGTTCAACGACGTCTGCAGTCGTCGCGGCCACTTCCTTTGCGTTCAAATATTTTGAGTATCCTAGTGCAAAGGAAAATGTTCAGAAACTGGTCGAGCAGGAACTATGTCGCTTTTGTACACAGTATTGCGCCTATTTATGAAATGTTAATGACATTGTCTTGGTTACAATATGTTAATTAAATAAAAGATGAGACGATAGGTTACTATTGCTTTAGACATTAAATAAAAACAACTTAGAATTACAAATAAATTGTATCTATCAAGAATTACTTACTTCGGTTCTTCTGGACGGGTTAGAGTTGAACCGGTGGTAGCTTGTTCCGAAAAAAACTTTTTTATTTTTATTTTCATTTCATTTCGTTAGTAGTCAAATATTTAGTACACATATGCGGTATAAGTGTATGACCAAATAAGTCAAATTAGAATCTAAACATTGAAGCCGATGGTGTTCCCACAATTGGTCAATTGTTCGTTTGTTCTGGTCAATTGCCGCTCTCGATCGGTTTCCTCATTCCGTCCCCCAGATCGCCAGACCGCCAGACCCCGCCAGAACCCAAAGCCAGACCGCAGGAAGGCGCAATTCAATTAAACATCGCCTTACTTAACGTTTATTAATCCTATTGCTTGCCAATAAATTTTAGCCGAGATGTCTCGCTCGCGACTGACTTCCTAAGTATTTTCCATTGTAATAATTGTCAACATAAAACTTTAGTTATATGTTGTGTCTTTGTGTACATTGCCCAATCTACTCTACTTGCATCCACAATTATAGGTTTGCTGGAAGAGATCTCTTAAAGAGATAAGTACGCCAATGTATTGTTATTACTTTCAAATATGTGTTTGTTAATATTTAGATGAAAAATAAAATAAATTAAAAACTCTTCAGTCTAATATTAAGTAAAACATATCTGGAGGCTCGAGGATCTTGGTCTATAAAACTTTGATACATCATTCGCTTGTGAATTTATGACTGGTTATCGACGGACTTGTGATATTTCATCATAGGTTTAACGATATTGACAAAATGTTTAATGTGAACATAGCCTTCGTCTATTGCTCATTATCGCAAGGACTGATAAAATTACGTGTACTAAATTTCTGAGAATCGAGGTCTTGGTTAACCAGTGTGTTTACAATAAAATGCGCTAACGGGTGGCTATTCGTTATATTATGATGTCTTATATTAATGGTCTGTTTTACAATCTACTAATAAGAGTTAGATAACTAAATTGAAAATCTTTGTACAAAATTCC
Organism: Glaucopsyche alexis; assembly: GCA_905404095.1. Lineage (NCBI taxonomy): Eukaryota > Metazoa > Arthropoda > Insecta > Lepidoptera > Lycaenidae > Glaucopsyche > Glaucopsyche alexis. The sequence goes on along the minus strand of FR990047.1, from coordinate 24,030,775 downwards.
AAGATTTGTTCTACAATTTTTTTAGACTTCTACTAAAAACTAAAATGAAAATTCAGGTAGGTCCCTCAGTACACACGTACTTCCGCTATCTGACACTTTAGAAGATTGTAAAACAAGCCCAGATTTATATAAATAAATAAATAACATAAAAATAAATAGCCTTTATTGTTGAACTTAGTTTAAACAACAAAAGTGTTATATGTGTTAACTCGCATGCGTCTAGTCAAGCACACGTAGCTGCGAGCTGTCATTCATGTAAGCTATCGAACGACGGTTCTTTACGTTAGTATTAATTCTTTTCCCGTGGGCGGGACTCCAGTGGAGCCAAATTCTACTTATAAACGACTCTATGTAGAGTCTAGCAAGGTATTATGGATCTGCTAGCCGTAATACGAATAGCAACAATGAATTTTTTCCCTAATACATGGCTCCATTTAATCTAATATCTGTAGAATTTTATGTTGCATTTTTTTTAACCAGCAAAAATCTTCAAAGTGTTTGCGCTGTTCTTAACGAAGCATCATAAATTGTTTGAAAACAATGTTGGCATTGGCTTCGCTCGCATTAATGGGAAAGGCAAACCAGCCTTCGTTACGTATGTGAGATAAATTTCTAGGTCGAAATATGACACACAGCTTCTTCAAAATTGTGTTGCAAAATTCCAAATATATAATCGACATAGGATAATAATATTGTGAAATAAGTGGAGTGTGGATGAAACAGTTATTGAAACTTTACTTTTTAACTGAATACATGATGTATTATTATTCATTGAGTTTATTCTATTGTAGTTATGCAGTATACTCGAAAACTTGAATCTATTGAGTCTCGAAATATTGAGTCAGAAAAATGTATATAATAACCATGAAAATATTGTTTCACAGTTCTTACGTAAGTAAGTTTTGATTTAAAATCACACTATACAAAGGAATTTGTTGATAGCTATCAATTATTGCGATATTATCTGACTTAACAACACAACAAGTAAACTTTGGAATCTTGCGTCATATTTATCTGCACATAGATACAATACGATATACAATAAAATGTAATAAGTTTAATAATTCAAATTAATTAATAATTTTTAAATAATAATAAAAATTAATAAATAATTAATAGAAAATAATTCAAAGTATATTAGGGAATATGCACGTATTTTTTTTTTTATATAGATCTATCTTGTTTGGTAAACCGTATGGTGGAATCAGTTTTTTGATATCATTAAAATTAACGAAGATATGAACGTTTAAAGTAGTCTATTGGACAGAGAGATCAGACGTGTACCGTGACGTCACATAACACGACTTTCATAGAAAGTTCATACTAAATTTCGTTTTGCTAGAAAGAGATAGATTTCAAACTTTGACCGCTCATATCTTGCTCATTTATCAACAGATATTGAAATTTTTCTCGCCATTTCCTTTATTTTTTAGTCTAGTATCATATTATTATGTTTTAAGCTATTTTTATATTTTATTCATATTCCCTATTGCTTTAATACATTTAAAAAACAATTTAAACTTAAATAAAATAAAAAATCCTATGCATAATTCTATAACGTAAAGGATGATTAAAACATCTTTTAATATCTATGGACGCTTTCACACCACGTCAATCTGGTCCCGTAGAAAGTTCTTGAAGAACTTGTGTTACGGCTTGTGTTTCCCTTACCTGGGGAAATATATTAAGGCAACGGATAATATGAGGGTTAAAATAGGTACATAACTAAATGTACTTTTTGAGGAGAATTAGAATCAAATGTAATTTGATACGATGAACTTACTAATCTGCAATTAATATAATTTTTTTCAAGGACAAAAATTGTACTTTGTACAAATTCGCTTCACGATAACATGTTGCTATAATTATCAAGTAATTACTTAGTACTTAGTATCCGTGTGCATACCTATAGTAAAATTATCCTTTGCCCGCAACTTTGTCCGCGTGGAGTTCGGTTTCCATATAAAATTTCAAACCCCTTTTTCACCCCCTTAGGGGACGAATATTCAAAAATCCTTTCTTAGCGGATGCCTACGTCATTACAACTATCTGTATGCCAAATTTCAGCAAAATACGTTCAGTAGTTTCGGATGTGCGTGAGATGAGTCAGTTAGGTTTGCCTTTTATATATTTAGAAAATTGTAATGCTTAGAATTCTCTTACGCCTAGGTGTATTAAAATTTTTGTTAATAATTAAATAAGTATTATTCTTGTTTAATATGACATGATCACTAAAAACCTGGCATTCTACGATGAAAATTAGTTGCCATGAGATCTTCGACTATCAAAGTCTGATACATGCCGTTTCCTTTAATGAAAGACTTGGATTCTAAGAAATTATTACATCGATTATTATCTGCACTTAGCGATCGCTTATATTTGTTGCAATAATTACCTATAATTGCCTTTATTTACTATCAGCGATCAGATCCCGGATGTGACCTTATTGATAGTTCAACTTATCTATCGTAACATTGCATAGACACGATCTATTTTCAGAAGAACCACGCGCTAATAACAGCTGTGCTGTCGAAAAAATCTTATTGGAATTATAATAAGGTAATAAGGTAAAGGTAAAGTGAGTTAGGCGTCCTATCACCCGGTCGAAATCTCGTCCAAGCGAGATGTCCCCTCTGAAAGAATATAAGACATGTATCATGTAGCCTGAATGTATATTTATGACTTGGTCAGTAATACCTTTAACAACAACAAGGTATCAACTGGCACATTGAGGTAGATTCTTATACATATATCTATCTGGTAGTTGTGAAATTGTTAGTTATTTGTTATCCCCTAACATTTTTTCAGAGGATCTTGCGCTAGGGCGAGATGCTAAAATGTTTCTAGGGCCTTATTTTCAAAATCATTGAATTAGTGAGAACTGACATCCCTTATTATTATTACTATGTGTTCTATAACACAAATATCTAGCAATGTCAATAACAGATTACTAACATTTCATTTACTTATATTCAAATACCTTTTCCTGACAATTTACATTTTAAAATCTTACACTTTTCACAGTGTGACACTTTCAAGGTGTCCTCGAGATGTTGATCTCTCGATCAATAACATCTCAAGCGTAAGGTGTAGACTGCGGAGTGTGAAGGTCTTTGTCCATACGAACAATGCAAACAAAGACAGTTGGTGTTATCGAAATGTCAGTGAACGGTGACGTCACAACAGCTGATAGCCGCGAATGTAGGCCGCGCCAAAATACGGAAACATCAAACTACTGAATATGTAAAAGTTTTGTTTATCTTCCGTATGTACATTGGCACGGAGTGAAGTTGTATGTGTACAAAATGCACCCGTAAATGGCAAACTTAAACAACTAAACACTTCTGAGACATTTTCACAGCGTCTAAAGGCAGTAATTTAACGTTACTTTTGAACAAAATGATCTCTATTTATACTCAGACCCAGTAAAAAAGCTTAGTCAAACAAAAACTGATGCCGGTTTTTATGTGTGCGTTTAAGTAATTATGTGTTTATTGATGTAATAAAAATGTCACAAATAACATAAGAATTTGAACAGTAATTTTCGATTTTCAATAGGCAATCGGACAATTTTTTTTATTGCATAAATGAATAGTACTCTTAAATATGAGTAACTTCTCAGAAGAAACCGTATATCAAAGTCAATATTTTCAAAGCTACAGCGATTTGTATAAAAAATTTCGCGAGCCTCCTACAAACGCTCCATACTAAAGTCCACCTACAAATGACGTCACTTTTACTGCCATTTTGCATTTTTCGGGCCATATTTCGGATCTTTCAGATAATATTAAGAATTCTGGTGATTTAAAACAATATGCATGTTCCCTATTCTGGGCAAGAATGGGCAAGAGCCCATGGGACGTTCAACCGCTATTCACGGTGTCACGTTGAATGTTGAGATGAAACTAGCGGACAGGTCGAAAAAATATTCTCAACCGTGCGTGGCAGTCTGTCAGGCCATCGTTAGCACTCTAGGACAAGTAGTTTCGTAATAAAAAGATAAGGAAAACAAAAATGTCGTCTTTAAGTTTTTGCTCTGAGTATTATTAATGATAGCTGCCGCTAAACAACAAAGTAATAGGTATAACAATAAAGATGGATCATGGATTGCGTGTTTGTGTAGGTATAGTAATACCTCATCACATAAAGACTGCGTTCACACCAAACTGACTGTCAGCCGCCGAAAGTGAGCGAGCGTTACGCAGTTTATGGTATTTCCATACATATTCACCTTTTCGTTCACACCTAACTGACAATACGTTATTACGATATGCGTAGACGCTGACATTCGGCGGCCGATTTGTCAGTATAGTGTGAACGTAAAATACGTTTACACTGGGGCTCACAGTGAGCCTGCTCACCTAATATATATCTGTATTATCTATGCTGCTCACATTCGGCGGCTGACAGTCATTTTGGTGTGAACGCAGCCTAACTCTCGAATAAAATAAAAAAAAATTCGATTGTTAAGTCTATTTCCGTATTATTTTGACTTCTTGCGCACTTTTTTTTCAATTTTAGTATGGTAGTAGTTTAAGCTGTGGATTAAAACATAGTATACTTTTCATTCCGAAAAAGTACAATGTTCCCCTGGGATACTGTACTTATGCGGGCGGAGCCTCGGGCAACAGCTGTTTGTAGACTGTCATATAAGACTATCGTGTCTTAAGTGAGCGCTCCCTATTTATGTGAGTCTCACACAATATTAACAATATTATGTTCCACATGATCACTCTAGTTTAATTTTATTTTATTTATTTAGGTAAAGTTACAGATAAAAGAATAACAAGATAAATATATTGTTTACAAATAATTGTATGTTTTGTTAAGAAGATATGGCAATAATTCATTCGTATGTTATAATATATGTTCGTCATTATTGTTATATATATATATTCGCTACGTTTTTATATCACTGACAAAAATATACAAAAATTTAAATATTCAGCTTTATCGACTTGCGCAAGTGGATGATAACTATTGTTGGTAGTATGTAGGTCAATTACAAAATGCTATTTGATACTAACTTAGGTAATTCCTGTGATAAAATTTAAACTAACCTACTATGTTTCTGATATGCCGAATCGTTCTGGTAAACTCGAATTAGATATCAATATAATCTTCTTATATCTTCTCTTATATAATATTATATATCTTTTACAATTTTACGGTGACATATAATATATATATAAATGAATTGGAAACTTACTGATTTGGCTTATTTTGGTATTGAAATAATTGTGGAAGTTCAGGGAAGGTTTAAACGGTGAGAAATATTAGAAATATTACATTTTCCCATACGTACTGTTCACTACATAGATTTATTTACTGTGTTCAATTTGACTATCAAATATTTATAAGTGCGTTCAATTTACCTACCTGTTTGTTTATTTACTATAACCTACATCTACATCTATATATAGGTGTAGGTCGTAGCTGTAGCTATAGTTTGTAGGTATAGATGTTGGTGTAAGTTGTAGGTGTAGCTGTTTATTTATTCCAGTTTATAGTAATACCACAGCGTAATAAGTTCCATAGGCTGTGGTAATACGTTCAAAACAAAAAGTAAAGATTATTTTTTGTTTTTAAACGTTTTTTTCTGCTCAGGCAAACCTACATAATAATACCCACTCACAAAAGTAGATATACAAACTATAAGAAATATCTTGTTAACCACGGTACCCTAAAATATATTTATTAGATAACGTGATTAATTTATTAATTTTAATCTAACTGAAACAGTAGTGCCGTTAAAGTGTGTCAATAGTAATTCGATAGTAATGATAAAATGACTGTTCTCGACCTACATAGTATAAGATACTGTTACAAGGAATTTTAGTCCAGTCAAAAAGTACCTACGTCATTAAAATAATGCCTGATTTCGAATCACGAAATTTCCAATCACGGCTCCTAGTCCTAAGTCAAACATTAATGTAACAATAACTATTATTATTTTGCAAATAAACTATGAAATAAAATATATTTTACTATCTTTGACGACCTCTGTGGCTCAGTGGTTCAGCGCGTTGGTGCTCAAGCCGGAGGTCGCGGGTTCGAATCCCGCCGAAGGAACAAAAAGTTTTTCTGTGTTCCTGAGTCATGGATGTGTATTAAATTTGTGCATAATATAATAAAAATCTTAAATATATGTATAGTATAAAAATATTAAATATATTTCCGTTGTCTGGTATCCGTAACACAAGTTTTTCAGATACTTAGCACGGGGCCAGATTGACGTGGTGTGAAGCGTCCATAGATATTATTATTATATTATATTATTATCTTTGAATTTTAAAACTACTTACGTAAAATCGATATTTTCATTTCGAACATAACATAATAATAACTATCGTGTACCTATACAGAAAATAAATAACGCGATTGTACTAATGACAATGTTATGTTTTTGTCGAGTTTGAAAATATGTATTTATCTACATTAGAACCAGCCTCATAAACTCATATTATTATCGCCATCAGACTTCCTGTGTTATTTAAAAATAATTGAATAATGTCAATAATTTGTTTTTTCCTTCGCGTTAGCGTATAAAGGGTTTTTCATTAAGAGTGCTCGGACCCGTTTTCTCGTAGCCTCTTCAGAAAGTGATCGAGTCCCTTAGTAGTGGTGTGGGGGTCCTATAACTACATTCCTATCGGCTTCACTTACCGCTTACCTTTTAAAGACCCATGGGTAGGAATTTGGATGACCAAATCCCTACCCATTATACAGACAAGGGCTTCCCTATGAAGGAGAACCAGCCTTCCCCACTGGTGACATGTGAGATCCATGCCATTTATCCTAGGCCACACGTTTCATTCCAAGAACGGCACCTCGCAGCACAATGCAGCTCGCAATTAAAACTCTTTCAACGAAACGTGCTACTTACAAATGGCGCTACTGTCTACCGATTAGTATACAATGTAATTAATTCTCGTGACTCCTCAAGTTACGAAGATGAGGTATTGACGCACGTGCAGATGACACCTGTTATTGAGGTTTTTTTTTTACCATAAACTTACATTTGACTTTGACCTTTGATGCCTCGTAGGTAAAAACATTAGCTAGATTTTTTTGATTCTTCCTTAAATATTGAAATCCGAAATGTTACGTCATAAAACATCTAATAATTATTACAAAGGTCCTCTATATGACGTCTAAGGAGTCGTCCATTAATCACGTGATGCTTAAAGGGGGAGGGGGGTCCGAAAAAAAATCACCAAGTATCACCAAGGGGAGGAGGGGGTATAAGGAGACAGCACGTGTATTAATTTTCGAATCTAGTCTATGTATACATACCGAAATTATTATCGGTTGTAGATTCGTAGTGTTGTTTAAATACTTACAAGACAAATGACTCGTACCTATAGTTTTTAATTGCTTAAATTATTCGTTTGTTTTTTAAGTTAAAGTTTTTCTTCAAACATGATTTGCTTACTATGTAAAAAAAAATACACGTAATCTTAGGTGGGGGAGGGTGGTAGTATAAAACCTCACTACGTATCACCAGGGGAAGGGGAGGGGTCTAAAAAGTTGTTAAAACATCACGTGATTAATGGACGGCCCCTAAGGTGTCGCTTTTTGATACCTTCTCGGCTAGATATCTCACGCTAATCGCCACGATTTCTGTTTGGAAACATCCTACAAATTGCAGAACTGTTGAGTAGTGCTACAAATTTCAAAATAACTTAATCCATACTCCATAGATTATAGAAAATCATTTGGTTCTTCTTTCTATTTAATTAAGTATTTTAATAATGTACAACACACTACAGAAATTATTATAATACAATTAATATTATTTGTATGTTTGTGGCAGCGTGTTACGGATTTAACTGACGATATAATTAGCCCTATAAGTGACAAACAGATAAGAGCAATGACGCGCGAAAAGGTTATCTCGGCCATTGAGGAAATCCACCCCGCGAGAGGTCAAGAGGTCGCCGATAGTGATCTAATCTATACTTAATGGCAAGGATGACGAATTGGCACTTAATTAAGCTAGAATCTGATTCTTCACAATTCACCTATGTCACTAATTGAATAACCTAACCAAGAGCATGTCAGGACATATCTAAGGAGGGTTCCGTAACTATAAACGCGCGTTTTTTTTTTATACTTCATAAGTTACAGTCCAATTTGGTTCAAAATAATTTTACTAGAGTTTTTAGCATGATCTATTAGCATAGAAAATTGCAAGTTTCTTAGTCTTATAGTTTAGAAATGCCAGGGGGTTATACATCACTTTGGAGGCCGATTACTCAAAAATGGTTGACTTTATAAAAAAGTTATGTATGAAACCTTGCCTTTTATTTTTTTTATTTTAAAATACCTATTCAATATTACTCCACACGATGGGGCAGAAAGAAAAAAAAACATCCCCACTTCACATGTATGGAGAGCCACCCCATAGAATATAAAATTATTATTATTTTATGATGCCAAATCCAAGATCTATACACAAACTATGACTACACCAAATTTCATCCATTTATATTCATAATTACCGACGCTAGAAGCGCGGACAGACAGACAGTCAGACGGACGGACAGAGCGAAACTATAAGGGTTCCTCAAGTATTACGGAACCTTAAAAATGTTGAAATGGAATAAAACGACTTTTTAACTAGTGTTTCATAATAGTAATCATATTTATATTAAATAAATTGTTCGCATAAATAAAATTTTATTTTAGTAACAGGGATGCAAATAATGTAATTTTGATTACCTATTGCGTTATTAAAGTAGAAATTCGTAGTTGCCTTTATACTAGGTATTTATTTAAGCTATTTTCCCTTTAAATTTTCATCTACGACATCAACTCGATTTTTTTAAACTGTAGTTTTTTTGCAGGATCCAAACAGATTCTACATGCCGTGAACGGACGGTTCCGGCCGAAGCAGCTAATCGCCATCATGGGCCCGTCCGGCGCCGGCAAGTCCACGCTGCTGGACGTGCTGTCCGGCTACCGGATCACCGGCGTCGGCGGTGCCATATTCATTAACGGACGAGGGAGAGTTATGAGTGAGTACTGAGTATTCAGGCCTAGTAGGTTTAAATTAGCCAGCTCGTCCGGAGCCGGCAAGTCCAAGCTACCGGATCACTGGCGTCGGCGGCGCCATATTCATTAACGGGCGAGGGAGAGTTATGAGTGACTAGTGAGTACTGAGTATTCAGGTATAGTGGATAGGTACAGTAGCCAGCACGCTGCTGAACGTGCTGTCCGGCTACTATATCACCGGCGTCGATGGTGGTGCCGTATTCTTTACCGGGCGAGGGAGGGTTATGAGTGAGTACTGAGTATTCAGGTATAGTGGATAGGTACAGTAGCCAGCACGCTGCTGAACGTGCTGTCCGGCTACTATATCACCGGCGTCGATGGTGGTGCCGTATTCTTTACCGGGCGAGGGAGGTTTATGAGTGAGTACTGAGTATTCAGGTATAGTGGATAGGTACAGTAGCCAGCACGCTGCTGAACGTGCTGTCCGGCTACTATATCACCAGCGTCGATGGTGGTGCCGTATTCTTTACCGGGCGAGGGAGGGTTATGAGTGAGTACTGAGTATTCAGGTCTATTGAATAGGTACAATAGCCAGCTCGTCCGGCGCCGGCAAGTCCACACTGCTGGACGTACGTGCTATCCGGCTACCGGATCACCGGCGTCGGCGGTGCCATATTCACTATCGATGGAGAGTTACGAGCTAGTACTGAGTACGTAACACATCAGGGACAAATCTTAAATACCAACGTCACAGCCCACAACGTTTGTTCTAAAGTTAGTAGAATATAATATTGAATGAGAGCATAGAGGTACTTACCTGAAAAGACGGCTTCAAAAATAAGTAATGTGTAGCAGATTGCGATCTATCCGTCCAAAGTTCATTTTGTTCGTCACAACTTGCACAAAAATATACTTATAAACCTCCTTGACATTAGCAAAGGTTAGTCTCATTCTTTAAAAATATAACTGTGTTAGTCTTCTATACTATATCTATATTTCTCTTTATTATATCTATACCAATATAATAAAGAGGAAAAGTTTGTTTATTTGCATCCAATAGGCTCCGAAACTACTGGCCCGATTTTGATGAAATTTGGCACAGATATAGAGTACACCATGGAAAAGAACATAGGCTATTTTTTATCGCGGCAAAATGCACAATTCCCGCGAGATTTCCTTTTGCGCGTACTAAGTCGCGGGCGACATGTAGTGTCAAATAAAATTGAGTGTTTGACTTGTGTTTGATATTTTTTCAGCCGTTTGGGGACAGACCCAATACACACAAATTGCCATCTGGTGGCGTAAGTGGTATCAAAAACGGTCAATAAGAATTTTCGATACTTTTTCTGTCACCAGGCGGCGCTTGATAGCCCGACGGTCCTTGTCGTGTCAAAAAGCTGTCAGATGTCATGAATTTAAAAACTCTCAATAAATGCAGTTTAATTATGCTCAATAAATGCAGTATTATGAATATTGTTTTCAGAGCGGTTCAAGCGGATGTCGTGTTACATACAACAGGACGACCGGTTGCAAGGTCTTCTAACAGTCAGCGAGAACATGACTTTGGCAGCTGATCTCAAACTACCCACTACCATGAACAAATACGAGAAGGAAGAGAGGGTAGGTTTGATAATATTTAACTTCACAAATAGCTAAGCCTGAGGGACAAAGATAGAACTATTTTATGATAATCTATACTAATATAATAAAGAGAAAAAGTTTGTTTGTTTGCATCGAAAAAGCTCCGAAAATACTGGACCGATTTCGATGAAATTTGGCACAGATATAGAGTAGACTACGGAGAATGACATAGGTTATTTTTTATTCCGGAAAAATGTACGGTTCCCGCGAAATTTATTTTAGCGCGCTCGAAGTCGCGGGCAACATCGTATATTCTTCAATTATGTGTAATTGTTGAAATTGTCGTGATTGATTTCGTTAGGTAGCTTGTGGCTGGGACTATATGATCCGGAATCCGCCCGGGAAAATTCAGAGCACTGAAAATAGAACTCTGCGCTAATACAATAGAGTTGAAAATCAAAGTGTCGAGTGTCGAGCAATAATAATATATGACATTGACATTTGTCTCGACACTTGTGTGTTCGATTTTCAGCTCTATTGTATTAGCGCAGATTTCTATTTTCAGTGCTCTGAGCTTTTGCGGGCACACGGGCATCTAGCGATTTGCAGTGGTCCAATGCTTAACAGACGGATGATAAATCCGATCAAAACGTAATCGTAGGATACATTTTTAAAACTTATTTTACTCCGTTTTCCTTATGGTGTTTGTGATATTATTATTATCATGACATTCTTTCGTTAAACGTTTTCGTTTCCGCACTCTATATCTGTCTCTTTTCAACATCTCTATTTACTTATATGCTGTAGATAGAAGACATCCTCACCAACCTAGGCCTGTACGAGCACATGAACACGCGCGCGGCGCAGCTCTCCGGGGGGCAGAGGAAGCGGCTCTCCATCGCGCTGGAGCTCATCAACAACCCCCTCATCATGTTCCTCGACGAGCCCACCACGTGAGTATCTTCGTATTAAATTATGTAAGCCACTAAAATATTCAATAATTGAATACCAAGTTTTATGTATTTCAATGAAATGGCGTCATTTTAGTTTTCACATCTGCATAATAAATGAGTACTGCTTAGATGACGGCTTTTATTTTGTTCAGGTTATTTTACGTACTGCTATGGCCCACAACCCACCATAAACTTTGGCATTTGTATCCGTTATTGTATAATATAGTGCAAACGTTGGTTGCGATTAAGCTCGCATAATACAGTACCTATTCCACAGGCAGGAATCTCTTAGCGAATTAAGCACTCTTTGAGTACTGTAGTGCCTGGGACAGACGGTTTTGAATGTCGTAAGGTTGCCCAGCACATACAACATTCTCACAACACAGTTAGCCTAGTCCAGAGGAATGTCTGGTCATAAGTCTGGCGCCAACCATGTACGGGTTTCCTCACTCGTGTTTTCCCTAGACACTAGAGTACATATATTAAACGGACGTATATAATACATTAAACGGATGCTCTATCCTTGTAGAGCGTCCGTTTAATGTAAATGGGAATCAAGTGTGAACCCAACGCTCTACCAACTAGGCCACGGCGCTCTTTACCTAACCACTAACCCATTAACTAGTGGCAAGAACCCACCACGTAAATTGTGCATGACAACCACTAAACCATGCTAAAGACAAAAAACCCACCACACGAATGATAGATAATAATTATTCTTGTCATCTTGATGATGACAAGAATAATAACGATGTACGAGTAAGGTATATAGGACACAGTATACAGTATACAGTCTAATATAAAATATTTTATTCAAACAATGTTTGAGTATATCAAACTCAAACTCAACATTTTTATTTCCATATAGGTTATGAAATAACGCTTATAGAATTGTCCTACATGATGCCTACCACCGGTTCGGAAATATCACGCATTAGAACATATTATACCTATCTAAAATTAAAATTATAGAAATATTTTTGAGAATTTACGAGAGTATAATGTTGCTGTTTGAATTATTTATAATTTTATTATGATTCATGTTTTTTTTTTTCAATGAATATCAAAGTAACCTCTAAAAACATAAGACTGCACAATATTTGTTATCAACATCATGGGCAAATATTTTTCTTATGTAAATGTGGATTCACTTAAATGTCATATATGCTTTTTTTGCAAAATATTTAATCACCAAAATAACCTTGTTAGATGCAATTTGCAGAGTATCTAAGACGTAGTAATTTAATTTACACAATATTATTAGTAGTTAGCACCTACATGCAACTAGTTGACTCTAATTATTATAATTCATTATATTGTTAGTTAAAAGGTCGGAGATCTAGTGGTTAGAGCTTGGCTCTTGACTTGAATGTGGGTTCGATTCCCGCATTGAAACAACAAAAAATGTTGTTTCCGAGTTTGGTTTGGACAATGTAGGCTGATCACCTGATTGTCTGCCAAGAAAAATGATCCTTGCGTCGGATGGGCATGTAAAATGTCGGAAATGTCGTTATTTTTTTAGTGCTACACCAGTAGCAAATTTAAGGCTAAGCAGGCTGGACACTACCTGCCTTATTAATAAAATTATTTACACCACGGATTAGCTAATCCAACATCGCTGTCTTTGTCAGATAGTTTGGAACAGTCACTTGATAGACAAAGACAGCCATGTTGGATTAGCTAATCCATGGTGTAAATATTTTTATTAATAAGGCAGTATGTGTAGGTTGTGGAATAAGTAGGTATATTTCCATTAGCAGTAAATGTTTCTAAACTTTGTACCTACAGCTGTGGTCTATGATTCACACTCTGTTATGGAACATTATGATTTATGATCACAAAGTTTATAATCCTAGTATTGACCTTTGGACTTTGATATGACTCCTCATCCGCTATTATTATAGATAGCAATAAATTAGATTGTTAAAACAAAATACTAATTTAGAATTGATGTTGAGAGTAGCGGTCTAGAATTATGGTACAGTATGAAGTACCTTTTAATGTTTCTTTAGAAAAAAATAATGGATGTTTCGAGTACGGAATACGGATCTCACAAATGATGGCTACTGAACGTGGCGACTAAAAAAATATTTTAAATGGAATCTGTCACGTGTTAAAAATTACGTTATAATACCTTTATTTTTTTAAAATACCTACTCTATGACATCATGACTCTGTGACAATTGTTGGTTTTCGGATTAATTTGGTCGCAAAATCGTCTAAAAAAACAGCTAATTTATATGTAAAATTTGTACTCGCGTCCTTAAGTAATTATTTTACAAATGTTATGTTTTCATTCCAGAGGTCTGGACAGCTCGTCGTGCACGCAAGTGGTCCAGCTCTGCCGGAACCTCGCGCACCAGGGCCGCACCATACTCTGCACTGTTCACCAGCCCTCAGCCACCCTCTTCGCTATGTTTGACCAGGTACTTTTTTAATGAATCTTCTTCGAACCTGAAAAGCGAGTGTACAATGGCTGTGTTTGTCAAAAACAAAGTGCTTGACAAAATTTGCTAGCGCTGCGAAAAAAACAGGAATTGTCGGCCGATACGCTTATAAACTACAATAGCGCTAGCAAAATTTTGATTATTTACCGCTTATGGATCGCCATTTTGATTGCGAGCACTTGCGAGCGCTTTTTCCGCCAAAAACAGCCATTGTATGGCATAAAATACCTACTGTTATGGAACTAGCATTAGGTAGTAGCTTCGTACCTACTAGGTCCATGGTTATACTATATTTAAAATTTTAATTAATATACTTTACAACATACATTTAATATTCATTCAGGACCAAATTTTTTTCGGCGGGAATCTATCCCGTGACCTTCGGCTTATACGTCGACGAGCTAAGCAATGAGCCACAGAGGTCGTCAATTGATTTCTGTACCTATTTTAATTATTTTTAATATTGTTGTAATGTATACCTTACTATGTAATTTTATCAGGTGTATGTACTATCTGCCGGCCGCTGCCTGTACCAGGGTGCAACGAGGAATGTCGTCCCATATCTTGAACAAGCGGGCATCCCTTGCCCTATTTACCATAATCCTGCTGATTATAGTAAGTTTTTATTAAAACTTAATTTCTTAAGATAATTTAGGTACTTGTGAAAACTATCAGATTCCTAAATTTTTAACAAAATCTACCGGCTAAATACTAGAACACTTCTTTTAGTTAAGTGGCCCATTTATCTACATGATGTCACTACCTCGGCTTGGCAAGCACAACCTTCAGCAGGGCTTGAGAGCGTCTTAATATAAATATCATGTTATCTCTTTCGTTCTTCGTACTTATGAAAGAGAAGGCATTATATTTAACCTAGGATAAGCATTAACCCAGATGTTTGCAAGTGAACCTGGCCTTGTAGATTTTTATATTCAAGTTGAATTAGTAGCAAAGGTTGACCAATGATCATCAACCAATATGCAGATTTTGGTTTGTTATCAAGGCTCAAGCAGCCTTGGCCTAGTAATAAGCAATAAAAACAAATTGTTTGCATTAGACATTACGAATTAGGAGAAAAAGAGACCTTTTAAAACGACACGGTCTACTTATTCCAGATCAAACAATATAGCAACAGATGTTACAACACTTCCATACTTACTATCTGTCTGTTACGCAATCACGCCTTTCAAGTTTAACTTATTGAGACAATTGTTGAGCTAGATTTCTAATCTAGCTCAACAAGATCACGGGACATAGGTTACTGTTTATTCTGGCAAAATGTATGTTTTCCGTGCAATATACGACTGCGCTAACGAAGTTGCTAACAACGTGTACTTAACAATATATATTTTATGTGACAGTTATCGAACTAGCCTGCGGAGAATACGGCGAGGACAAAATGGAGATTCTGACGACGAAGATAGAGAACGGCAAAGCGGTGGAGTGGTTCGACGAGCCGGACACAATACCGACAATGGAGGAGCTGAGGAAGCAGTACCCGCTGAGCTCCCTGAAAGACCAAGATGGCGGCTCGGGGGCCGAGGAGACCTCGCAGTCCAATCAGCGATCCGTGCTCATCAAACGAGGGTTCATGAAGGCGAAGCGGGATCCTGTAAGTTATTTACGAAGATCTGGGTTAAATCCAATGGTGGGCAAAAACATCATGCCTTCTCTTTCATAAGTACGAAGAAAGAGAGAGATAACACGATGTTTAACCCAGGGTTAACTTTGACCCAGATCAGCGGAAATGTACAAAAATATGTATTTCAATCATTTTCTTACAGTTCGACAGTTTGCCAAATACTGCAGTATTTGGCAAACTGTCGAATTGTAAGAAAATTTTATCTTATACTCTAAATGAGACAATCTTGTATATATGTAAACGTAAACCCGGAAACGGCTACAAGTATTTACATGAAATTTAGTATAGAGGTCGTTTTGGGAAAGAATTAAAAGTAAAAGCTTGTTTTTTTTTTAAAGTTTAATTAATTTTTACTTTTTAGCTATCGCTAGACAGGTTTCCCAGTATATTCATCTCATTCAACGCATCATTGTTGCAAGATCATTTGCCGGTTAGTTTAGTACAGTCAAGTTCTTCAATAAGGAGACCTTCTAGAGATTTCACTCTACTCAAAAAACCCCAACACACCATACTTTATACCCATATTGTAGGAGTGGATTGAAATGACTTGTCGGCCATCTTGGGTGTTCGGCTATATTGGATTTATATTGACGTCACTTTATTTCTCGAGTTATTCTCAGCAAACCCTTTCATTTGACGCTCATATTGTAGGAGTGCATTAAAAATAACTTGTTGGCCATCTTGGGTGTTCCGCCATGTTGGATTTAAAATAATATCATATAGCTAACAATGCATTGTCATCCAAACTCAACGTGTATACAAAATTTCAGCTCAATCGGTTGAAGATGTCTGCTTCAAAATTGAGTTGCAAAATTCCACCCTAACATACAGTCATAGCAAGTTAAATAAGTTAATTTCTAAGTTACTTATATAAATTTATTTTCCCTTTCGTCATACGCAACAATATATTAATAATTTTGATTTTTATAATATCACTCCTATTGGCAGTTTGGTTAATATTTGCATCGTTCGGAATTTCGAAATTGGTGGGTTCGAGCTCCGGTAAAATATTTTTGTGATTCTTTTTTTTTTTTTAATCTATTAGAGCTCCGAGCAAAGCTCTGTTACCCAGGTACCTACTGAAATATAAATAAGTATAAAGGTTTAATAACTGACAATCATAGCAAATCATATATCAAGTAATACCAGCAATTTGCTATTAATATTGCATTACGTTCATAGAATAATAGTAAAGTTTCGTTTAGTATTTTCCAGCTAATAGTTACTATAAAACAAACCTAGATCTAGTAGGTAATTAGTGAATGTGATTACATTCAATTAAACTCTTAGCTACAAGTAGGTATTAGGGCGAGCCCACACGGTGCGTTGCGTCAGCGTTGCGTCGACGCAGCGCTGTCGCTCCGTCGTTTTACATGCTAAAAACTGTACTGTTCACACGGTGCGCTGCGTCGACGCAATGCTGTGATGACGCACGAACAACGGACAGTATCCCCCGAAACGAAGCGGGAGGGATAACTACGTTACGTTTACGTCGCAACAACGCTGCGTTAACGCAGCAACCGTGTGGCCGGCATTGCGTTAATATGTTTGCGCTGCGTCGATGCAACCCGCCGTGTGGACTGGCCCTTACGACTGTTCTAATCTTGGAGTTTAATTAACATGCAATCGACTTGTAGTAAATTGATTGCTCATGTAAGGAATCGAGGTTTAATATATTACTTTATGTTAATTCTAAGAGTTTTAGTACATGTACCTACATATTCTACATAATATACATTTTTTTAGATTCGTTATCATTAAACATAATAGAAATGCAAGCATAAAATTATGTAAAAAATATAGACACTCGTCGGTTATTAGGTGACAATTTTATTGATGGGCTTGAAAAAAACTTTTGTTTAAATATTTTCATCTCTACCTCGTCCCTACACAAATAATTATTCATCATAATAAAACGTTACTGTTACAAGACGACCTCTATGGTTCACTAGTAAGCGCGTCGGCGCTCAAACCGAAGATCGCGGTTTCGAATCCCGCCGAACAAAAAGTTTTCTGTATTCCTGGGTCACGGATGTGTATTAAATATATTGTGTATACCTCGTAAAATAAAATCTTAAATTTAATATGTATAGTTTAAAATTAATAAGTATTAAAATATATACTTAAATATACACAGGGCCAGATTGAGGCGGTGTGAAGCATCAATAAATATAATTATTATTACAGTAACGTATGAAAAAGCCCCAAAATTTTATACAAGGTTTACGCTTGTACAAATTTTTGAGGCAAATTTCAGAAGATGCTGAAAGACCGGATTGGATCAGTCGTAAATGCATCGAAGAGATCGAAATAACGGTAAAGAAGATCCATCTTAATGATAGATCTTAATGACCGTTCAGCACCGGGTATCTTGCAGTCAGTCTATCTTACAGTACACATATCAGTCAGTCTATGCCATAGGATCTTGCTAAAGAAATGTCAACCCTTGCTGCTTAAATCTGTGGTTAACGTCATGTAACAGTCTCCGTGGTCCAGTGGCTTAGAGCTTGGCTCTCGACTCGAAGGTCGTGGGTTCGATTCCCGCATTGGAACAACAAAAACTGTTGTTTCCAAGTTTGATTAGAACAACGCAGGCTAATCACCTGATAGTCTGATAAGAAAGATGATCCATGCGTCGGATGGGCATATAGAAAGTCGGTCCTACGCCTTATCTCTCGTCAGTCATATCGGTTATCTGTCCCACTAGTAAAGGAAGAGAAAGTGCTCTTGTATACTGCACACACACTTGGGCACTAAAATAAATCACCGACATCGGTGTGGGGAGCTATTATTAATGTCACAATTGCCTTATTTCAGACGATGACCCACCTGCGTCTGATGGTCAACGTGGTGGTGGGGATAATGCTGGGCGCACTCTTCATCAACGCCGGCAACGAGGGTTCCCGCGTGCTGGAGAACTACAACCTGCTGTTCGCCATACTGATGCACCATATGATGTCGCCCATGATGCTCACTATACTCACGTGTAAGTTCCCAAATAACCAAGTTTTCTTAGGAAATTCTTTGCAATGATCCTAGGATTTTCACAAAGATCCTATTTTTACAATTATTTTATTTATTTATTTATAACACTTTATGCACGAAATGTACGAAGGCGGGCTAAATGCCTTGTGGCACTAACTTAACTTTTTTTTTTTATTATTATTATTATGTTCCCCCGGCCATTAGCCAGGCCAATAATTGTTTGCCTTTTAGTTTTGTACATTTATATTGCCTTTGTGATTACATTTGCTTTAGATTTCATACCATAATTTCTATACAATTCTACAATCTATATTTTTAACTGGTCTTATTTTTAACTTACATTTTCAATACAGTTTTTTCGATCTACTTTTTGACTGCTTTTTACCCGACTGCGCGACGCAAAGGAGTGGTAATGTGTTTATCAGCCTATGTATGTATGTATGTATGTATGTTCCTTTGAAGCACTATACAGACCAAACGCCTGGGCCGATTTTTATGATTCACACGTCAATCGATTCCTCTTAGTCCGGGGAGTGTCACTAAAGACATGACGTTAGTGAAAATTCAATATGGCGACTACTGGACGCCATATTGTGAAAATGAAAAAAATGAAAGTCAACAAACTATATCAAATGGGGTATCGTTGAATAGGTATTTAAAAATCATTTTTAGTTTTCTCTCAACATTTTTCGATTCGACTGACCGTTTAGGATCTATATCGATTTAAAGTTGCGTAACAACCATTTTCACATTCCAGTGCAATTGTGATATAGTATTGATGCTGATAGGAAATCCATCCTGGTAAATAGCTAGCTAGGTACTCATAACTAAAAAGTATAAAATAAAAAATAATAATTTAAAAAATTTAAAAACCCGACTGCGTAAAAAGTGAAGCAAACTAAGTAGTACACAATGAAAAACTGAAAAGAAAAAAACAAGCACTTAGATGTCCGGTGGTCTAGAATTCTATAGTATATTATTGAATGAATACTATTGAAGAAAATAAAATATAATCTATTATTGGAACATAACAACTGAACAGTCGGGATCCATTATTCGACAGCCAATCTAATTTTTCAATGGATCCTGACTGTTTAGTTGTTATGTTCCAATAATAGATTATATTTTATTTTCTTCAATAGTATTCATTCAATAATATACTATAGAATTTTAGACCACCGGATATCTAAGTGCTTGTTTTTTTCTTTTCAGTTTTTCATTGTGTACTACTTAGTTTGCTTCACTTTTTACGCAGTCGGGTTTTAAAATTTTTTAAATTATTATTATTTTTAACTTACATTTATCTTCACACAACTTCCACTCTATACTAACATTTTTGTTTACTATTTTCTTGCATATGTATTACATATTTTACCACATTTCAACTATCTACATTTTGAACGGTCTTATTTTATTTACATTTATTTATTTTAAAAATTTTATTCTTTGCTTACATTTTTATTTCTATTTCTATTTCTATTCATATTTCTGATGTGTTTTACATATTTCTTTCTCAGTAATATATTTTTACATTTTTTACTTTGTCTGTCTTCTATTTTTGTTTACAAATTTACGCTCACTAAGTTCTACATTAATACATTTATTGTTTTTATTTTATTTATTTAAAATATTACTTTTACTGCTTAATATATCGTAATCTTTAGTTGCATTTGTTATTTCTAATTATTACATTTGACCGCTCGCATCGAGCGCACAGCGTCCGGGCGGGCGGTTTTTTGCTAGAAAATTATCATTATAATATTTTTTTATTGCAAATGGTGGTCCGCAAGGCCCACCGTTGCTGACAATGTCCTATCATAGTACCAGCTTACAGAATACCTTAACTTCAATAAACATCAACTCTTAAATTAATTATCTCCACTTCAGCTATATATGCTATGTTAATAATTAACCATATATGCTAAGTCTTTGTATTGCATTTTTTTTTTATTAACTTAACTTAACTTAACTTTGACCTTTACATCCGTTAATGGATGATTTATACAGTATTCTCCGAGCGAAGTAACCACTCTTGAAATACTGTAGTGCCTGGGACAGTCGGTTTTTAAATGTCGTATGGTTGCCCAAGCACATACGGCTTTCTCACAACATAGTCAGCCTAGTCCAGAGGAATGAACTGTTCAAAACGTCTGGGGCCAACTGTGTGCGGGTTTCCTCACGATGTTTTCCTTCACCGTTAGAGCGTCCGTATAATGTACTTGAGATCTGAAAAAGTCTCATTGGTACACGCCACAATATGGGATTTGAACCTGCACTCTCTCGAGTACGAACCAAACGGTCTACCCACTAGGCTACGGAGCTGGCATTAAGCATTATGTTTATTCCACCGTAGCACCTAAACTACTGATCCGATTTTAACAAATCAATGAGGTGTCAAATGATTCGTAATATTAGACCGGGTAGTTATTATCCTTATAAAACTCGACTATTATGATATTTTTGTGTTTACTATATTATTGCCTTCTGCTATTTCCAGTCCCATCGGAGATGTCAATACTACTGAAGGAACACTTCAACCGCTGGTACTCGTTGGGCTCCTACTACATATCGATAACTCTAGTCGACTTACCTATATCGGTAAGTATTAAACTTTGTTATTAATAAAATAATTATAATTAAAAATTACTATGTAGATTCTGGGTTTTATATGCACACTAGGTTTCGCCCGTGGCTCCACCCGCGTATTTACAGTATCCCACGGGAACACTTTTTTGGAATAAAAAGTAGGTACCTACTCTATATGTTAATCCAGAGCTTAAACTTCTATCATACCAACTTTCATCAAAATCTGTTCAGCAGTTTTTGCGTGAAAGAGTAACAAACATCCATCCATATTCCATCCATCGCTGTATACTTGTTTTAGTACCATAAGAATTTTGGTTACAACGTTGTACTTGTTATAACTTAATCTTGTTATGGTACAATTAAATGATCTAAAGTTACGAGGACTACATAAGTTAATCAGTTTTAAAAATATTACTTTCTTGCAATAATTCAAATAGCTTATTATCAGCACTGGCATGACCAAACCTTGTTGATGAGGGGCATGAGACAGTTATTTTACCACTAGACCCTGTCTGAGCTATCGGGTTATTCTGATCAATAGATCCGAATCACCCGATAGCGATGGGGTAACAACCCTAAAGAATATTATGTACTAAAGTGAATTTTGGGAAACGTATGTCCGGACTCCGGGAAACTAGGTGAAACAATATTAAAATGTGTTATATGCTACGCTAAATTCTCGGTCACACGTTTCCAAGAAATCACTCACTCAATTTTTCAACTTTCCAAGAAAGAATTAAAAGAGATGTTCAAGAAATGTATGAGGCCTGGGCCAGCCCTATGTACAGTATATGTAAATATAGCTACATAATATAGTAACCGTTTCCTATTCTTTATTTTGTTTAATTTCACTTCGTTTCCATGTACATTTAAATTAACTTCGTCAAGGAGAGCAACACAAAGTAAAATAAAACATGGGGGATCAGATCAAAATTAACTAAATAATGTCATTTTGTCAATGACATGACTTTTGACAAAGAAAGACGTACGACATTCAAGACGACGTCTCTTCGTAAAACTGTCTACTACGTCAAAAGTCAAGTCAAAACAACTGTCATGGCCGCCCTAAAAATAGTGTTCTCGCAATAAAAAACTCTTCAAATAATCATTTTTGTACGCATGTACCCTTCTTCAAATTATTTTTTTCGTATTTTTATGATATTCCCATATTTTTTTCCGATTTACCTATGTAGTGTACATTGAACTGGCCCAAAATCAAACATCTCTTTTTTCTATCAATGAATTTAAATCGTTATTTTATAACGATTTAAATTTCATTAATTTATATGAATCGCTTAGATATCATAAGATGAATTTTGGAGTTTGTACCAATCAAAACGCGTTAAACGTTGGTTTGACGTTTGTGAGAATACCATTTTACAGTTTCAACATCTCGGGACCAGTCCTTAAAATCTAGATTTTAACTGTATTATTAAAGGATTTAATAAGTAGAATCGACCTTCTGACTGGATTCTTGGAGTAACAGATCGGAATCACCGGAACTATCCAGAGGGCCAATTCTCTTAATTAACTTAGACTATCAACTAACCATTAATTCATTATAAATTTATCATCCTGTTATCATAAATTGACCGAAAGTCGGTATTCTACTACACTATTTTCGTAAATTTAAAATCCCAACACAGTCATTTTGCAATGATATTGACTACAATTTATAAATAAAGCGAGCACAAACTACAAAGCATGTACAGTCGGACAAGGATCTTTTGGCACTTGGATGGGGGCGTGAGTGTCGCAAATAAGAACAATATTTATTACTATAGGTCTACCAGAATCTAATGGCATTTTAAAAAAAATAAAAAATGTGATTTTCATATGGCAATGTCAAGTATGACCCGTCAAATTAAAGTACGTGATCTGTCAACCGCTGCTAAAATTTTGTGATTATGTTCTTGGAATTTGTTGTTTTTGTGAAAATATCCAAAAAGGCAATTCGATCTCAAGCGAGAAATATTGTTTTCTATGTCTATAGTAAAATACAGAAAGAAGAAGGTGTAAATCGAACTCAATCTTATAATTTAAAGCTCGTCGTAGAGTTGACCGGTAAGTTAGAGTGAGTTGTTTTGATACTTTAAGTTTTTTTTATATTTTCTTAGGTAATTTGACGACTCTGTGGCTCAGTTGGTTGAGCGTGTTGGTGCTCAAGCCGGGGGTCGCGGGTTCAAATCCCGCCGAAGGAACAAAAAGTTTTTCTGTGTTCCTAGGTCATGGATGTGTATTAAATATGTATATAATATAATAAAAATCTTAAATATGTGTATAGTATAAAAGTATTTAATATATTTCCGTTGTCTGGTACCCGTAACACAAGTTCTTCGAGAACTTACCACGGGATCAGATTGACGTGGTGTGAGGCGTCCATAGATATTATTATTATTAATTATTGTGACTTCTTTAAAGGTATTTCCAGTATTACTATACGGTGAATCGTAGCTGATGGCACATGAATGATGGTTTGTTTTCCATGCCTGGTAAAAGGAGGAGAGGAGGAGAAAAGAAAATCAACATAAGACAGTTTCGATTTATAGTTGATTAGGAATAAAGTTAACGAGTTCTACCTATACAGTTCGGAAGGAAATTCCAACATTAAATAAACTGTTGCCAATTTGTTATTCGTAATAAATAAGTATATAATATGTTATTTGTATGTATGTTATTCGTAATAAATAAGTATATAAAGTAATTCACGATTGATTTATTTTTCATGAAATATCATTATCATTACATAGTATAAAACAAGTCGCTTTATCTGTCTGTGTTTAAATCTACGCAACGGATTTTGATGCGAGTTTTTTAAATAATAGTCTTTAAGTATTTAGTCTTTAAGATATAAGATTATGGTAAAATTTATATTCAAGTGCGATAAATATAATATTATGTAAGTATATTATCAAGTAGTCGCGCATATCGTGTCGAGGTGATAGGGTCCCATTTTTAACAATTTGCATTGGGCAAACGTAAAAACATTTTCAATATTGTATCAGAAGTATATTGCTGTAAGTAGGTAGAGAGTTATTCGCCGAAGTAGTTTTTTCTCCAAGAACACTATTCCACGCGGGTGAAGCCGCGGGCAAAAGCTAGTTTTCTATATTATACACCGAACATTCTTCATTTAATTATAATTCATGTTCAATAATACTAAAGACATAATTAAAAATTAACCAGTATCAAGATCGTTTAATCCTGTTTCCCCAGTATTGCACACTACAAAATTTTATTTCCCTATTTGCCATGAGATTCTGGTACACCTATAAAAGTGAAATTTTACAAGACGGCGATGTTAGTACTGATTTTATCCACGTGCCAAAAGGTAAGTGTCGCAACTACGAAACAATATTATCACTAAAGTGACATTTTACAAGACAGCTAGATGATGTTAGTTCTGATTTTGTCCACGTGAAAAAAAAACCTTGTCAGACTGTATAAAGACAGCTGTTGCTTGACGTTTGTACGATCCAGTGTTGCCAATTATTGTCAGTTAAGGCGCGTCTCCTGCTCGTGTTTTTTGAAACATTACACAAAATCATCGAATTTGGGGCATGGCTATGCACATTTGTGTACGCATACACGATTTTATCCTCTTCTGAGACGGACGGAAAATTATTTCCCGCGTGGTTAGAGAGGGGAAGGCAAAAAAAGAGATTTTTGCGTAAAATAAATATTTTTATGGCATGGCATAGGGATGGGATATACTTGCAAAATTCAATACCAGGGCTTCCAAGTACGAGTACGTAAAAATACCAGGGTCGAAAACCAGGTATTAAAATACTTGCAAGTATTTGTTACGGAACGGGCATAGCGAGTGGCAACCCGCTCCTCGGGCGCCGGGCGTAGCAAGTTGCGACTCGCAAATGCAAACGCACCGAGCCCCGCAAGGCGCCCTGAAAATACTTGCATAGGAATTCAATCTGTATCTTATGGGGAATAAGGAACAAAATCGTGTAAATAAATAAAAATACTTTAAAGCATGAAGTATTTTTTCTCATAAATGCGATTGTGTGTCTTAATCATATTACGATGTAGATTGTTTTCCTATGAAAGTATTTTCATGTTTTATGTTTCAAGTTCTCGCCTAAGCACGTACTTTTATACGACCTCGAACCTCGTACCTCGAATCTCGATTCGATTCTCGCGCTGACTCATTCACACAGGTGTAAAATCATGCGTGCGCGAGCAGGACAGACTGACAATCGAACCGATATTCGAAGCACGAAAATCGGGGCCCAGGGCGCCGTACTTTGAAGTGAAAACCTGGTATTAAAACCTGGTAACGTAAATACGTCTCATCCCTAATGGCATCCCCACATGTCAAAGTGAAAAAAATATCCGGCTGACGGATCGGTTCGAGTCAAATTGGAGTTAAGTTTATAAACATACGAGAATACCATTTTCTATGGATAAGTGATTCGCTCAATCTATAATCAAGCTGTGATACAATGATAATCGCATCGCGGTGTAATTCGTCGTTTGACGTTTGTTTGAAGTTTAGTTTAATACCATTTTGCTGTTTGATAGGTTCCGGACTGTATCGAAACAGTAACGAAGTTGCATTATTGTTTGATTAAAATAGCAGAATCGACCTTCAGTTTACAACATATTTTTTTTTAAATTCCAGATAGTGTCGTGTGCGGTGTTCAGCGTGATCGTGTACCTGATGTCGTCGCAGCCGCTGGACATCTCGCGGTTCGCCATGTTCTTCGCCATCTCGCTCTACACCGTGCTCGTGGCGCAGAGTTTCGGCCTGATGATCGGTGCTGTGTTCAATGTTGTTGTGAGTATTGCTATTCAATAAATAACAGCCTCCGTAGTTAGAGCGTTGGCTCTCGACGGGTCGTGGGTTCGATTCCCGTATAACGTATTAGTTTAACAAAAAATGTTATTTCCAAGTGTGCTTAGGACAATGCAGGCTGATCACCTGGTTGTCTGACAAGAAAGATGATCCATGCGTTGGATGGGCATGTAAAATGTCGGACCTGCGCCTGATCTCTCGTCAGTCGTGTCGGTTATCCGTCCCACTGGATTATGAGAGTAAAGGAAGAGAGAGTGCTCTTGTGTACTGCGCATACACTTGGGCACTGTTAAAATTGCCGGCCACTGTCACCGATATCGGTGGGGGAAGTTACATTTTGTTATAGCAATAAGGTTTGTACGGAACCCTCGATGCGCGAGTCCGACTCGCACTTGGCTGATTTATTTTGGATCGGTCTGTTTTGTCAACCGGTAGCCACTCCGAAACTTGACGCGCCCTCCTGTCTGGGTGCATACCTACGGGAGACATGCCCTGCGCAACTTCATCACGATAACACTTTCTATAATTTCCAGAACGGCACTTTCGTGGGTCCGGTCCTGTCGGTGCCCATGATGATGTTCGCGGGTTTCGGGGTGACGCTGCGCGACCTGCCCCCCTACCTGGCGTGGGGGTCGTACGTGTCCTACCTGCGGTACGGGCTGGAGGGGTACATCGCCGCGATATACGGCCTGGACCGTCCGATGTTGGCGTGCAATGACGATGAATACTGCCATTACAGGTAAGCAATAGCTACAGTTTTGATAAAAAAACTATAACCCGACTAAATTTAATAGCCTATGTTACCCGGGCTATTATTACGAATCTACTGACGTACTTTAAGCGCTACGGTGGAACAAACATACATACATAGACCTTGCTTCCTTGAAGATTTGATCTGGCAAATGTACGTGATAACCTGTCTTGCGTTTTGAAAACTTTGCTTGAGCTATAATAATATTCATTGAAATGACTTGCAGATATCCCCGCACGTTCTTGACAGACATCGCGATGTCCCCCCACAACTTTTGGTGGGACATCCTGGCGCTGACCGTCACGCTGCTGGTGCTGCGGACCGCCGCCTTCCTGTTGCTCAAGTGGAAGATCAGCGCCGTGCGATAACTTCACTATGTAAACGCACTAACTTCGCTGGATTTGGTACTAACAGCTAACTTCGCTGCAGTTCAAAATTTACTGCTGTCGGACATCGGTGTGAGAATGTAAAGAAACCAAAAGATAGGGATTAGTTTTGTTGATATTAGAAATAGGTATAAGTACTTGGACGGTAGAGTTACAAAGCTGTGTTCCGACTTCTGCGGAAAATAGCGCTAACAAAAAAAAGTAAGTTGGCGTTAAATAAGCAAAATGGCGGATTATGTTAGTAGTATTGAAGTTAGCAAACGTGTCCAGGCCAATAATCTGTTTTTTTTTCTTTAGCGCTAACAAGCGCCTTTTTCCGCGGAACACAGCCATTGTCTAGTGTAATATTATTAGTATGAAATTAGATAACACAAAATTAGCCAATCGCAAAATACAGGGAGAGTATGATTTTGTAATTGAAAATGGAATGCTGAAGAAAATGGCGTCGTGAGTTTTTAACCAAAAGTTTGTATTATTTAAGCAATTTTATAGGTACATATAATATGATATTCATTAGTGTGTATTAGTTATATCTAATTATAAGTCGTTGAGCCTTCTGTGATAAAAAAATAGAAAGAATAAAAATAATCAAAGAGTCCTTTGAAACACGCAATGTTACATTTCCGTATTTAGAAGTGACAAAATTTATTATTGGACCCTGAAAAGAGATAGTTTATACTAGTAATTGAAATTACATTGCAGTCGGCAGCTAATAGTAAAAAGTTATCACAATTTATAATTTAACTTACCGAGTACCTACCGGTCTATTGAACAAAGTAGTAGGTATATGTCGTGTGTGTATTTCCAAATCTAAATATATAAAAGGCAAACCTGACTGACTCATCTATCAACGCACAGCCGAAACTACTAAACGGGTTTTTCTGAAATTTGGCATACAGATAGTTGTAATTACGTAGGCATCCGCTAAGAAAGGATTTTTGAAAATTCGTCCCCTAGGGGGTGAAAAAGGGGTTAAAACTTTCTATGGAAACCGAACTCTACGCGGACGTAGTCGCGGACAAAAGCTAGTTATTAATAGGTTTAATTTTAATCTTAATAATAATTGCGCAGCCTATTTATATAAGTATTTGCCATTTTAGGTATTTAGGTGTTAGATTAAGAATATAATGTATATTTCTGGATATTTTACCTATTATTATAACGTGTGTGTATATAATGGCTACAAAATTTAAATATCTACCTTTAACAATAAATACAAAAGAAAGTACATACCTATGCAAAATACCTGCTTGCAAAATGTTTCATATTTTTCTGCCGTAATGCTTCGTCCAGGGTACTCACTAAGTAGGCCGAGGTTGGCCGAATAAGACAGTGTGGGCACGCACTTCGTTTCGTATTTTCATACTTCGGGTAACGGGTTACTTTGCAGAGCACTTCCTCGGCCTACTTCTCGAGCAGTCTGACTAAGGAGTCTGGGCATTAGGGGGCAGACCCAACGCACACAAAGCATCATCTGGTAGCGTACGTGGTATCAAAAACGGTCAATAAGAATTTTAGATTCTCTTTCTGATATCACGAATTTAAAAACCCCTCATTGTTAATTTTATTTTTGTATTTTAATCATATATTACTCCTAGCATACTTTCAATGTACCTTACATTAATATTTCATCTAGTTTTAATTTAGTCTCTTAAAAAAAGATGTAAGGCACCTTAGAGTATAAGATATAACTTATAGTTCCTTTTGCATATTATGATAGGAGTATTTATATCAGTTTAAATATAGTCACATGTTACTTACCAGGCAGTTATGACGATTATTGAAGTTTGATTAGAGTAATATACATTCTCATTTAAAATTCTTCCATAATTCTTACAAAAACGTGTACAAAAAGATTCAAATGTGCTTCGTAATGCTATATTTACACGCTAGGCAAACAAGTTGGCAATCAATCAATTGCAAATGCTCGTCCCCGTGAATCTTTATTGCTTTCTAATGGCATCTACAGACACACGAATTTGGTACGGAGCGTACAGCGGATCTGGTACGCTCCGTACCAAATCGGAGCGTGTGTAGGGCAGTCCGGCGAATATAAGAAGAAGGCGTAGAGTTCGCCGCTGTCCGCATCGGTCCGCTCCGTACCAAATCCGTGCGTGTGTAGGGCAGTCTTGCGGTTAGGGCGTACAACGGTGTCAGTGTTGCCAACTTAGGGATTTACCTCCCAAAATTAAGGAATTAGGGATTTGGTACGGAGCGTACCAGATCCGCTGTACGTTACGTACCAAATTCGTGTGTCTGTAGACACCGTAAGCTGCTTGCCTAACATGTGCGGGCGCCATTAAAGTGTGAAATATTTTTCCTTGCAATAAGATATTGTAAAATGTCGATTAATGGGTGATTTCCCTTTTATCTACACAGGGCAATGTTTAGTACCTACCAGTTACGTAGGAAGATGTACACAGTTGTTTGTGTTAGATTTAATTAAGATTTAAATAAATTATGTAATAATTATATGACATTAACAACGAGGTAGGTAACCAATACTTTTCTTTTAAATATTTCAACATATATCACGTTAAAATATTATATTTATCATAAACTTCAGAAACAGCATAGCAGGGTTTTAGAGAATTATAGCATTTTTTGTTAATTAATCGATTGCTCAAGTAATTTTAACAAGGTGTATAGAATTGTTTTGTAGTGTTTTCAGTTTATGTTATTTTACACTGAGGCACTGTGCGTATTTATATTTTTGTAAGACATTTATAAAATAAAAACATTATTTAAAAAAATGTATTTTTTTTTTTAAATATGAATTTGAGAATATTTTAAATTAAGTACTTACTATGTAACATAAATTCTATTGTAAGAATGCTTATGGTTTTATAATGCTAAATTTTGTATTATAGTTTAGGAAGTTTAATAAATTTTTAGACACAACTGAATTTTGAAATAATGTTACAAAACTGTTTGAGAGCCACGCTTTGGCATGAATGGGCCGGCCGACCGGATAATTACCACGACCTCACAGAAAACCAGCGTGAAATAACGCTTGCTTTGTGTTTCGCCCAGTGAGTGAGGTTACCGAAAGCCCAAGGTGGGTTGGGGATTTTAAAGACCAGGGCAGGGCAAAGACTAGAGAGTCAAGATGCATTCGATAATTTCGACGGCGAAGTTCGTAAACAAATGTATGAGATTTGGCGATATATATCACTTAACGATGACTTATGTCAAATCCCATATATTTTATTCCCATTATTTAATAAGCTTATAAACGGCAGAGTAATGTTCAAAATCTCCGTGTTGGTGTAAAATACTATGAGAAGTACCTTTTATATGTGATGATGTATGGCGTGATGGTGGTGGTGATGATAATTATTCTAATTGACAGGGTGGCATATGCTTGCAGTTCTTTTAACAACACCGAAATCCCCAAACGTGTATAAGGAGTCAGGAGTCCTGTTCTGTGCTTTTGGATCCAGGATATTGCAGGACTTTGGAGCAAAATCTTACTTTTAGCAAATAAAGATAGCAGATGCTTCAGACACTTCAGAAAAAGTTGAAATCACCATATGTGTCCATATAAATTTCGAGGAGGTCCCTCGATTCCTCATGGATCCCATCATCAGGTCACCATTTTTTTTTAAAACGGGACCAACTTGGTATTATACCTTTTACATAAAAAAAACGAATTTTGAAAATCGGTCCATAGACGGCGGAATTATCGTTGAACATACAAAAAAATATATCTACAGCTGAACGTATAACCGCCTCCTTTTTTGGAAGTCGGTTAAAAATAGAGGAACTCTGGAAGTGCCGACAGAAGTGAAAACAATAGCGCACGGACAAGCATGTAGCGTGCGACTGGGGTTACCATCTGACCGGATAAATCTGGTCTAGACCGGACTTCGTCCGGATTTCAATCGAGACCTGATTTTTTTAATCACGTCAATAAATAGTCAATGATAATAATAATCATTGGGGTCGTCCATTAATCACGTGATGCCTAAAGGGGGAGGGGGAGGTCCGAAAAAAAATCACCAAGTATCACCAAGGGGAGGAGGAGAGAGAGAGAGAAGACATCACGTGTATTAATTTTCGAATCGAGTCTATGCATACCGAAATTATTATCGGTTGTAGATTAGTAGTGTTGTTTAAATACTTACAAGACAAATGACTCGTATAGTTTTTAATTGCTTAAATTATTCGATTAAATTGTTTTTTAAGTTAAAGTTTTTCTTCAAACATGACCTGCTTACAATGTAAAAAAAATACACGTGATCTTAGGTGGGGGAGGGGGGGTAGTATAAAACCTCACCACGTATCACCAGGGGGAGGGGAGGGGTCTAAAAAGTTGTTAAAAACATCACGTGATTAATGGACGGTCCCATTACCAATCATAGCTACTGACGCTTGAAATGTATAATTTAAAAGAAAAGTGCGTGCCTTTCACTGGCGATAACACTAATGTAAATTGTTGTTGTCAGTTGTCCAGCTCATACAGACTTTTTAACTAAAATCAGGATTTTTTAACACTCGTAACCGGCATTTAGATTTCGCCCTGGTAACCCGACGTGCGACCCGCCCGCTCGCCTCAAACCGCACCTAACGGTGTCGGTGTCGCTAACAGTATCGCGAGTACACTGGATTTTTCCGATTTCAAAAAATGCCAAACGAGCCTAACGAAGTTTTCGCTTCAAAAACTAAGTAGAAATCTAGTGATATCCAGTGGCAATCTACGTCATCAGAAGTGCAAGAGTCTTTATTAATTATCCGTAATGGGCGATAACTGTGACATTAAACTTCTGACCCGGAATCACACACACAAACACACACATACATATACACGCATGTCGCACATATAAACACACATATAACGTACACACTTGAAATTAGCGCTTTTAATAACCTTTTGATATTATCTAACGCCAGCCCAACAGAGAAAATATTTAGTTCTGTTACATAATCTAGATTCTTACTAATAAACGCTGTATAAGCTTTGAATAGTTATACAGTGTTTTGTTCCCGTCACACAAGTGACATGTTTAATTCGATAGAAGGAGACAAAACACTGTATAACTATTCAAAGCTTATACAGCGTTTATTAGTAAGGGGTGTAGATGGTTAAGACTACACGTGTATATTATTCTAAAACCAAAAACTCTTTTTGTAAGTTTTATATTATTACAAAATTACTAAATGTATCACCGATGCGGGGCTCACCAGGGCATCTTAATTTGGAACCATAACTATTTACCTACATGAAAAAAAGTGTTATATTAAATGATTTAACCAATGTACACTCTCGCAAAGTAACTCAGATTATATCTAGCTAGCCTTCTAATTGAAGCTAAAAAACATGCGATGCATCAAATAGATATGACTTATACTCTTATTACCTAGAGACAACTTTAAATTCAAGCGCCTCTATAAATCTACATCTGGCTACTCAGCAGTCAACCATACCCATCGTACATACAATCGGAACGAGGCCAAAGAATATATATTACTAACGTAAAGAACCGTCACTCCACCGATTTACACGACTCGCCGCTCGCAGCTGTGTGTGCGTGTCTGGGCGAATGCGGGGGCGGGTGGGGTGTAACTTTTTCCCAGCCTGGACTATGGTTCACGGGGCTGGCAGTTTCACCGATGCAGCGACGCGACAGTGTAATTTCATAAGAAAGTAAACGTCGCGTCAGACATTGACGCGACGTTTATAAAAAATATTTGTTTTTTGTTTCACTAGTGATATCATGCAATAATTTAATTTTATCGATATTTTTAACGAAATATGCTTGGGTTGGGTAAAATTTGTAGGACGTTAACCTCGAACGTATATCAAATTTTTATTAAAACCCGTTCAATAGTTATTGCGTTAAAGAGTAACAAACGTGTGGTATGCCATTTGCCCGTTTAATATTCATCCGTCCTTCATTCATCCATCCATACATCCTCACAAACTTTCAATAGTAGTAAAATATTAGTAAGGATTTCCGCATAATATTTTAGATTGAATATTACATGTAGTAAGTACTTAATTTCATTTAGATCTGTCGATACCTATCGATATTGTGCGACGATCTTAGTTGTGTTACAACTTACAACACTTATTGAGTGGTAATAAAAATTTAAAATTGCATTGATGTAATTAAAATAGTCTTTGTACTACTTAAGAACTAAGTACAAATTAAACCCAATTGCTAAGGACCCAAGGTGTATTTTTCCAACATGGGCCAATGGTCTGAGTACATTTTTGATTAAAAAAAATATGGTTATTAGACGTTAGACATTTGGAGACTATTTTGAATTTACATTGTAAAATCAGTATCCTCTTCTAAAGTTCATCTTTTATAAAGTTCAAATCGCACGAACCGTGTACCTAACATATTAGGAACTAGCGACCCGCCCCGGCTTCGCACGGGTACAATACTGATACTAATACTACAGAATGTCGCCCCCTTCGCAACGGGCCGTGCAGCAGAAATCGTAATATTTTAATATCGCCATAACTTCAAAACCAAACGTCCAATTTCAATCATTCAAAGACCAAATATTATCTACATAAACTGTACTTAGTGATGAAATAATTTATTTTGATAAGGATTAATAGCATGAGTAAAATAAACGCGTTTAAATGTAGTCCAAAAAAAATTCAAGATTTCTAAATAAAAAAATGGTTGTTGTGCCTCACTCGACATAGATAGGTATAGTGTGTCACGGACTTTTTTGTAGATATTCATAAGATCTACAATTAATTAGAACATTATATGGTTCTATCTTTTATAGTTAAGGCAGCGTACGCAAAATAAGTAACTTTTCTGGTTGATTTTTTACACCTTGTGTCCGAAAAACCCAAATATCTTACGGAACCCTATTTTTTTCCAAAATAACATTTAGCCTATGTTACTCGTGGATAATGTAGCTTTCGAATGGTGAAAGAATTTTTGCAATCGGTCCAGTACTTTTTGAGCCTATTCATTACAAACAAACAAACAAACAAACATACAAACAAAGTTTTCCTCTTTATAATATTAGTGTAGATTTCCTGATCGGCATTTAAATGAGTGGGCTTAATTATTGTGGTTGTATGTATATGGTCGCCGTAATAACCAAGAAAATAATTATGTCAAAAGCTTCTTCCGCTTGCCTAATAATCCAGAAAGGTATGTACCTACCTACCTCGATAATTATTACTTATAATATTTTCTAACGCTTGCTTTTGTCACACGCAGTACAATAAAAAACTGAGACGTGGATTAAAGTAAGTAGGTACTCGTAGGTATGATTTCTCTTTTCATATTAAGTATCTAGCTCTTGCCCGCGGCTTCGCCCGCGTAAAAAGTATTATATTTACGCGGGCGTAAAAAAATATTTTAAATTAATTCGATGTCAACCCTAGGCTTAAGTCAACATAGCTGACATTTGTCGGTCCTCGAACTGTCATTTGTGGAGAGTGTCGCCCCTGTGACGAGGCTGCAGGCTAGATCCTAACAGATATGAAGTTTCGACCAATCATAACGCGTTTCAAGCTGGTTTAACGTTTACGAAAATACCGTTTGACAGATTTAGTGTATCAGGAGTTGATTGTTATTGTATTATTGCAGGTTTTATTTAGCAGAATTGACCCTCTGGAATGGATGAATTCCACCACTGTTTGCTAATCCACATTCCAATCGTCTAATCGGTAGCGTCATTCCTATTGGGCGATGACAATAATTATTGGAAATTTGAACATTTTTTTTTGTGTTAAATGGAAAGATTATTAAGTTTTATAACATTTATAACTATTTTTACATTTCAAAAGTTATATCAAAATAAATATTATTTTTTGAATCCAGTAGGTATCGAAGAGTGAAGACACGCCGACAGCTCCCGAAGAAACCCGGGCGCGTGTGACGTCGTAATGTTATAGGTGTACCAGAATCTCATGGCATGGCATTTTGTAGTGTGCAATACTGGAGAAATTAGATTAAACGATCTTGATACTGGTTAATTTATAATTATGTCTAGTATTATTGAACATGAATTATAATAAAAGTGTATGAAAATTATTCTTATACATCAGGTTAATAATATAGAAAATATGTCATGAAAAATAAATAAATCGTGAATTACTTTATATAAATACTTATTTATTACAAAATATAACATATTAAATTGGCAACAGTTTATTTAATGTTGGAATTTCCTTCCGAACTGTATAGAACTCGTTTACTTTATTCCTAATCAACTGTAAATCGAAACAGTCTTAAGTTGATTTTCTTTATTCCTCTCCTCCTTTTACCAGGCATGGAAAACAAACCATCATTCGACGTGCCATCAGATACGATTCGTCGTATAGTAGTACTGGAAACACATATAAAGAAGTCACAATAAGTACCTAAGAAAATATAAAAAAACTAAAAGTATCAAAACAACTCACTCTAACTTACCGGTCAACTCTACTACGAACTATAAATTAAAACATTGAGTTCGATTTACACCTTCTTCTTCCTGTATTTTACGATAGACATTGAAAACAATATTTCTCGCTTGAGATCGAATTATTGCCTTTTTCGATATTTCCACAAGAACAACAAATTCCAAGAACATAATCACAAAATTTTAGCAGCGGTTGACAGATCACGTACTTTGATTTGACGGGACACACTTGACATTGCCATATGAAAATCACATTATTTCATTTTTTTAAAATGCCATTAGATTCTGGTACACCTATAGTTTTCACTAGGATATTAGCGCAACTGGCGATCGTAAGTTTTGGCGTGCGAAATTCAAAATTATAGACGTTTTCTTGACTTTTCATTAATAGGCAACAAGTGCCTTTTTGGTCAACTTTTTTCAGCAGTCTCCGAAAATTATGATTGAGGTATCATTTGATTCGGAATGGCATCTAGATGATTTAAAAAAAAATAAGAAGTTTCTCAAAAACTATAAAAATTTTCAAATTTCAAAAAAGATTTAAAAAGAGGAGGATATTTCCTAAAAAAAGTTCCGACACCCGGTATTGTAGGACAAATATTTATATTTTTCCTAGAGGGTTGAAAATACGCCCGAAAACGGGTACTCCGGCTTTCGCAAGCCACGCCCCCTTCGGACCTTTAATGATATATATTCATTTAAACTTATTAAATATGAAAATTAAAAATTGAAAAAATTCAGGCGCCTACAGGACAGATCAATGAACAATAATCCGTGGTCAAAAAAATTTTATCGCAATTTTTCAATAAGTTATCCATTAATATTTATTAAACAGCTTGAATTATTTCCATTTTTATAAAAATACAACAAACATAAAATTAACAACAAAACTAGAAACAAAAAAAAAACTAAATTAATTAATTAAAATTTTTTTTGTAGCATGAACATTAACATTGCAAGTGCGATATTTGTTAAACTATTAATCTGAGATTTTTTTCCTTTCGTGGAGCTATTTCTCAAAGGTCTTAGAATAAATTCCTGGTGGAAAAATAAAAAATTGATAATTTTCGTTTTTTTTTATTAACAATTTACTAAGATGAAAAATTAAAAATCTTTATTAAACGTTGAAAAAATATATTTTTTTATAATATTATTATTGATTTGTTTTCTTATGATCAGAAGCTACTTAAAAAAGATTTTTAATATTTTTTATCTCCTATTGTTGAAATAATTGTTATAAACAAATGCGTTATTTATGAAATATATTTTTTTTGATAACATATACTTTAACGATAATTATGATTTAAAAAAAAACTGTTTCTTAAAAAAAACAATTTTTATTGCTGAAAAACGCATTTGTTGATTAACAATTATTTTCTCCCACTTCTAATTAATATTAAGGAATCATTTTCTTTTTTAAATCATTATTTATTTTTCTTTTTGATATAATACATAAAAAAATGTTTTATTTAATTTTTCATTATCTATGTGATAAACAATTTGTTATAAACAAATAAATTTATCCTTTTATTTTTTTTCTTATTCTACTAATTGTCACAAAAACAGACAATTTAATTTATTTAATAAATAAATTAGTAAATAAATAAATAAACTTTTCAGCTGAACAAAATATAAAATAGCTTTAGCAATATGACGTCACAACTATGGTGACCGATCGTAGCGCGTTTGAAGTGACGTGACTTCTTTTAATTTTTATCAATTTTTACTTACAGTAATTAATTTTTAAAAAGTCAAGTTTTCGCATTAAATATCAATATTATTAATAATAAAGTTTATAACTACATAAAAATTCAGTATATTTTTCAAATTCCCAATTATCGTTATCCTAAGAAACACAGACATTTTGGAGAGCACATCACCAGCAATCAAAATAAATAGACCGTTGATCATGCATTAGCCCATGTATTTCTCCGTGATTGAACTACGTACGTCAGCTGTTTATCTTCGTTATCCGCTGGTTCAAGAAGGGTAGTGCATAGATAGAGAATTAATTGGGGTAGAGGTTAATATTATTTACATAATAAGCTAGATGTTTACGCCTAGGAATTCTAATGACCCTAAAACAATAATCAAAATGTTATTGAAGCAAATCATTACTCAGGTAATTAAAGATTATGTAATCAAAGTCTGTCTGTCTGTCTGTCTTTCTGTTTGTTCCGGCTAATCTCTACAACGGCTGGAGCGATCTTCATGAGACTTTCACAGACAGACAGCTGATGTTATGAGGCGTAACTCAGGTGATGATAAGAATACTTCTTATTCTTATCATCATCATCAAAAATTGTTTAACGCCCAAAGAAGTGGGCACGGGTTAGCTAGTCCTACTAATATAATAAATGTGAAAGTTTGTGACGATGTATGGATGGATGGATGTATGTTCCTCTTTCACGCAAAAACTACTAAACGGATTTTGATGGAATTCAGTATGGTAGTAGTTTGGGCCCTGGATTAAAACATAGGCTACTTTTTATCCCGAAAAAGTACAGTGTTCCCGAGGGATACTATATTTACGCGGGCGGAGCCGCGGGCAACAGCTAGTATTGAATAAATGAGTGACCTACCTACTTCTTAGTATGTTCATTTATAGATTTACTAGGTTCTGCACGAGGCTCCGCCCGCGTTCCCACGGGAACTTTACTTTTTGGGATAAAAATTATCAAACAGTCATCTATCCATCCATCCTCACAAAGCTTTACATTTGAAATAGTAAGTAATAGGATAATATATTGATGGTCTTTTCTTTGTATATCATTTAAAAAACCGGCCAAGTGCGAGTCGGACTCGCGCACCAAGGGTTCTGTATAAACCTGTAGGTATACAAGTAAAAGTTCACCCATCAGGACAATCGAGTCATAGTAGGGATAGTAAGTTTAAAATTATTAAAAATATTTTTATTATATGATGTAAGTAACTAAAAATATACGGTTTTCGCAATTTTTCCCTACCCATAAAGGAAAAATTGCGTCTTATAAGACGTTGCTTCGTACCAAATTTCAAGATTCTGAGTTCACAGGAAGTACCCTGTAGATTTTGATTACCTTGCGAGTGTCGAAAATTTGCGGATATTTGCGGCATAAACGGTTGTATCTTTTGATTGCGTAGGCTTAGAAGTTTGATTTTTTCACAGCTCCGAGGAACAGTAGACCTAAGTATTTGATATAAATTCCAGCTTGATACCTCCACGCGTTCCTGAGAAAAAGGGTCTTGACAGACAGACGGGCGGACAACAAAGTGATCCTATAAGGGTTCCGTTTTTCCTTTCGAGGTACGAAACCCTAAAAACGAAAGGTACCAATAATAAATAACAAAAAATAATGATGCGATAATGCAATAAATATTAATGCAAGGGTAAGTAATAATAACATTGGCGTTACTGGCATTTGAACCACTATTGAACTTTGTATCGAAA
The DNA here is from genome assembly GCA_905404095.1 of Glaucopsyche alexis. Taxonomy (NCBI): domain Eukaryota; kingdom Metazoa; phylum Arthropoda; class Insecta; order Lepidoptera; family Lycaenidae; genus Glaucopsyche; species Glaucopsyche alexis. Next base: position 23,991,822 of record FR990047.1, on the reverse strand, counting down.
TAGGCCAATGCCCCGCTTGGCCTAGCGCCTACGAATGAGGAAAATGAAGCTACGGCGTAGAGGCGTAAAATGTATGCTTCTACGAACTGTTAATGAGTGCAATCTATACTTTAATATTATAAATGCGAAAGTGTGTCTGTCTGTCTGTCTGTCTATTACCTCTTCACGCTTTAACCGCTGAACCGATTTTTATGAAATTCGGTATAGACATACTTTGGGTCCCGGGAAAGGATATAGGATATTTTTTATCCCGAAAAAGTAGTGTTTCCGCGGAATAATGTATTTACACGGGCGGAGCCGCGCGCAAAGGCTAGTATACAAATAAATAATATTGAAATGTCTGGTTGTAATTTTAAACTTGTTAGCTTTCCACTAAATGCTTATGAAAGTATAAATTTGGCACTTACCTACCTTAGCAATATTTCCCTCCCGGGTACAGTACATTCCCTTATTTCCCTTAGATCAACTTTTTTAATTATAATATACTATTTCCATAGCCTGAATGTATAAGAAGCAAGAGAATGTTCTAACATATTACGTACATGTATACTTTTTAACGTACATGTTTATTTTTTTAATGTGTACCTACGTACACATAAAAAAATAAACCAAACCGCTCAAAAGCACTCTGCGCTAATAGAGAAAGCTAAAATTGAAGTGTCGAGTGTTGAGTTGTCAAAACTCGTGTGTTATACTTAGTCTGGCCATAAATACTGTTACAATTAAAAATAAACAAAATATTACATTTGAATTTGGAATCTGTCATTTTTATATGATTGTTCATGATGCCGGGGTTTCTCATTTTAGCGCCAATACATTGTACAATATTTTGCGATATTGAAATAGAGTGGGGTGGAGAACCGAATCGCTGTGATTGCATTACACAACGTAGGTATGAAGCCAAATGCAATTTTTAAAACTCTCCATACGCTTGGTATTAGTAAAACGTTTGTGTACCGCTATAAATAGGTACAATGAAACCTCCTCTGCTTATGACAGAAAAAAATCTGTCCGACCCATACTAGTCCGACCACGTACTGTTCGTATGAGAAAGGTGGTCAAAGCAGTAAGGGAAATAATTCGAAGAAATCCTGTCCGAAAGCAAAAGATTTTATCTCGGGGGATGAAGATAGCACCTAGAACCATGTTGCGTATTTTAAAAGATGACTTTTGGCTTGCAGGCTATAAGAGACATGCTGGTCATTTCTTAACTGATAATTTAAAAAAGAATAGAGTAGTAAAATCGAAACAACTACTGAAGCGGTACGCAAAGGGAGATCCCAGAAAAAAATTGTTTACGGATGAGAATTTTTTTACAATTGAGCAACATTTTACAAACAAAATGACCGTATTTATGCTCAAAACTCTAAGGAAATTTCACAATTAGTCGACAGAGTACAACGTGGGCACTATTCGACTTCAGTGATGGTTTGGTGGGGTATTAGCTATGAAGGAGTGACTGAGCCATACTTTTGTGAAAAGGTACCAAAACATCGGCACAAGTGCATCAAGATACCATTCTTGAGAAGGTATTGAAGCCCCTTAACAACACTATATTCAATAACCAAGAATGGTCTTTCCAGCAAGACTCGGCGCCGGGTCATAAAGCTCGGTCTACACAGTCTTGGTAGGAAACGAACGTTTTGGACTTCATCAGAGCTGAAGACTGGCCGTCGTCTAATCCCGGTCTTAATCCACTGGATTATGATTTATGATCAGTTTTAGAGAGTACGGCTTGCTCTAAACGCCATGATAATTTGGAGCCCCTAAAACAATCCGTACGATTGACAGTGAAGAATTTTCCCATGGAAAGTGTGCGTGCTTCTATTGATAACTGGTCTCAATGTTTAAAGGACTGTATTGCAGCCAATGGAGACCACTTCGAATAAGCTTTTATATTTTAAATGGTTTTATATTTATGTATACTAACACACTGTTAAAGTAATAAAATATGTAATTTGCAATATAATTTTCTTTTCTTTGTTTCACTATTTATGGCAAGACTATAACCTAGTCTTGCCGTAAATAGTGAAACAAAGAAGTATTATAGTTTTAATCGCAATCACCAAAAAAACTGACATGTGAACGTAGGCTAAGTCTAAAGCTAGTATAAAATCGAAGTATGACGGGGCTCAACAGTGGTCTCCCAAGTTTATAATACGAAGTTAAAAGAGAAGTAGAATACAATTACATCAGGTAGGAACATACCTCTAGGTCCAAAGAAACTCAATTTAGCGTGGGCAAAGTCGCTTGCAAAAGTTTGTAAACTTAATATTTTGCGACTGTACTTCTATCTTTTTGAGAATACGTCGTTTTGAGAATACAGTATTAATACATTATACGTCTTTTTGAGAGTATGACGTTTTGCTACTATGGCCACAGAATAGATATTAGTTACAACTATGGCGTTTTGCGCCTGAGCCTTTTAATCATATTACTGACGACAACTGGTTTAGATCCTTAAATAAGATTACACAATAAATAACATCCAATGCTAGACACAAGAAATCGCGCGGGAACCGTACATTTAGTTGAGATAAAAAGTGGAATATATGTTAATCCGGAGTCCATAACAATTACCATACCAAATTTCATAACAATTCGTTCAGTTGTTATTGCATAAAAGCATAACATACATCCATACATATAAACTTGCGCGTTTATAGGATTTTTATGATGACGATACTCAACTTTGTGAAGAAGCAAAATGAAGTGCCTTATAAGACGGGCTTTGTTTACATGACGTGTCTTTTCCATTCTTTCGCAAGTTTCGAGAACTGCAGATAAATTTAACTATATAACTGGTAGACACAACATTCAACAACAACATGATATCCTGTATTTTCCTTATTGTCGGTGTCAATTCTCTTTCTCCGGAATTCTACATGTGGAAAGGCAGAAAAATAAACAAATATAATTGTTTTGCGTTATGTGTTCGATAACCTTTATAGATCACTTATTACCGATTAGCTCAAATCGGAGGTCACCTGTTCGTATCCCGCCAGGGGACAAAAAAGTTGTCTATGCTCCTGGGTCATGGACGTGCGTGCAAATTTCAAATATTAATATGTATAGTATAAAAGTATTGTGTATATTTCTGTTGTCTGACAACCCGTAAACCCGTAACACAAGTTCTTCGAGGACTTACCACTACATCCCGAATTTTCAAACAAAGCAAATATTATAAAAACGCATACCTACCAATGCCAATCGGGCTGACATAATAGAGTCAAAATCCTACTATTATGTGAGGATGGATGGTTGGTTTGATGGATGGATGTATGTGTGGACGTTTGTTACTCTTTCACGAAAAAACAACGGGTTTTGGTGAAATTTGGTATGGTAATAGTTTAGGCTCTCTTTAAAACATAGGCTACTTTTTATTTCGAAAAAGTTTAGTATTCCCGCGGTAATAGGTACCCGATAGTATATTTACATTTGGAAACAACATTTTTTGTTGTTCCAATTCGGGAATGGAATCCACCACCTCCGAGCCGAGAGCCAATGCTCGAAATAGATTTGTACGTAGAGGCTAGAAAGGCACAGGTGATGAACGAGTGTAACACGTCTAGTGTTAATATGATGATGTCGATTAACAAATTAATGAATTTGTTATCAGTCACGTGGCAGCGCACACGTTCCACGCAGGGCTGCGAACTGCAAGGTCCCAATTTCTAATATGAAACATCTAATTCCATGTAGAAAAAACATCTGCCTTGGCTACTAAGAGGTCATGCATGGGAACGAGTGGGCAGGCTGGATCGGAATTACATAATAGCCTCAAAGAGAACTAACTTAATAATTAATATAATGTTTAATATCTAGTCTGGACCCCAACCCTTTTAAAAGCACCTCACCACAGTTTTTTTTTTCATAGTTTTCCTAATATTTTAAATATTATCAAATATATTAACAGAGAAAAGACTGGTACACTTCACCGTAGACGATAAGTACTATTACTACATATTTTTCGTGGCACCTCCGAGGCACCTTGTCATCTCTAAGTGGTCTAGTAAGTGGAGCATTGAGCATCATAATGTAGAGTTGAAAACAAAATTAAATAACCGCGTTGTCCTTATCAAGCTATGAGCGAGCTGATGCTTTCAGATCAAAATCGATACATCCACTTGAGAGCTACGAATTACAATGCCACGGACAGATATACAGACAGACAGACATGCCAAACTTATAACATGCGTCAATATGCGTCGGGGGTTAACATTTGAATTTGAATCCGCGATTGTTTTCTCAATTCTCTCAGTGCGAACATCTTATGATAAGTATTCTTGGTCGGTAGATATTTTTATTTATTTATTATTCAACTAAAATAACACACAATACAATTTAGCAAATAACAAAGATACTTTCACAAAGTAGACAATAAAGGTAACATCGGCAGCCGTACTAGTATAAACTGTTTCACAGCTGCCTGAGTTTTCGGCTCGAGGAACTAGCTAAAATACAAGTAGGTACAATATGACTGTTGAACTACTGTCAATCACTTGCCTTCTTAAGTCTTCTAGAATATCTAAGCAGTAAAGCGATAACCCTACATGGTGCCTTATAAATTATAACAAACATAATTGACCTCAACTTGTTTTCCTTTGATAAAATGGCTTGTCTCAAGTTCTAATTACAAAATTGTTAAATATATGCCCAAAACATGATTTAGATACATACAATTTATTAAGATAAGTATGATTTATAATGAAAAACTATTAGTCGAAAACGTAAATTATAATGCCTATGTTACAGTGGTCTAGTAGTGGGTAGACCGTTTGGTTCGCACTCGAGAGAGTGCAGGTTCGAATTCCAAGTTGTGACGTGTACCAATGAGACTTTTTCAGATCTCAAGTACATAATACGGACGCTCTGACGTTGAAGAAAAACATCGTGAGGAAACCCGCACATAGTTGTTCCCAGACGTCAGCATAGTCCAGAGGAATGACTGGTCAATACCAGTCATTCCTCTGGACTAGGCTGACTATGTTGTGAGAATGGCGTATGTGCTTGGGCAACCATACGACATTTAAAAACCGACTGTCCCAGGCACTACAGCATTTCAAGAGTGGTTACTTCGCTCGGAGAATACTGTATAAATCATCCACTATCGGATGAAAAGGCCTAAGTTATGATACAGTGGCGAAGGCAAATCTCCTTCATAGAGAAGTCCTAGCCTGTGTAATAGGTAGGAATTTGGATGAGAGTCTTTACAACGTAGGTAAGTGGTAAGTAAAACCGATGGAGTTATACTTTATAGGAACCCCACGCCACTGTTATGTTAGGGGTCGTCCATTAATCACGTGATGCCTAAAGGAGGAGGGGGGTCCGAAAAAATATCACCAAGTATCACCAAGGGGAGGAGGGGGTATAAGGAGACATCACGTGTATTAATTTTCGAATCTAGTCTATGCATACCGAAATTATTATCGGTTGTAGATTCGTAGTGTTGTTTAAATACTTACAAGAGAAATGACTCCTATAGTTTTAAATTGCTTAAATTATTCGATTAAATTGTTTTTTAACTTAAAATTTTTCTTCAAACATCACCTGCTTACTATGTAAAAAAAATACACGTGATCTTAGGTGGGGGAGGGGGGGTATTATAAAACCTCACCAAGTATCACCAGGGGGAGGGGAGGGGTCTAAAAAGTTGTTAAAAACATCACGTGATTAATGGACGGCCCCTAATACGCGGGATATTATCGAATCTATTGACACCTCATTCATTAATATCGTATCAATAGTTTACGCGCTACGATGATAGAATTATACATAGAGTGCCAAAATCATTTCCCCTTCCTTTTGGCTTCGGTCTAGTTGGATAAAAAGATGTTTTTACTTAAGTAAGATATATTTTTCAGACATTTTAATGCTTGTTATTGACATGTTGCGTTTAAATGTTTCGAGGCTTAGGTTAGGATTTAAAACGAATTTACGTGAATTCAACATTTATTTTTATTTTACTTTAGCTGGGACAATTTTATGTTATACGCCAGCCGATTAGAAAACACCTTAACATGAAAGCATTTAAGGGGGAAAGTTTATTTAAGGAATAACATTTAAAAAGGTTCACATTACAATAATTTAAAAAAAATATATTAAAAAACTAGTTAAAATAACACTTTGATACACTTGCTCCGTCCCATGTCCAGGGCACCTCGAGCACTGCAGGTGCGCCATACAGCGAGGCAATGCTGCCATTGCCTCGCTGTATGGCCAAACATACATTTTCCGAGGTAAGCGCTTAGGGTCATTAATTTAGCATGTAAGTATGTATTAGCTGGCAGCATTGCCTCGCTGTATGGCCAAACCACAGAATACAGAACATGCAGAATGAGTGTTCGATCACATTTGTATGCAGCGCACTGTGTCCAAAACCATTGCGAAATTCCGCCCCGCCCGCTCTTTTTAATTTTTACTCTTTACACTTACATAACAAATCGCGTTGTTATGTTACGACCATTAGGTATTAAATAAAAATTTATTGAAAAAAAGTTGGGTAAAGTATTCCGTTATTCTGTGGCAAGTGGCAACATATTATGTGTGGATAGTGCAATCCAATTTGGAGTAGTTGTGACGGCCTCACTTTCAAGCGTGTTGGCGGCTTCTCGATGATTTCTGTATTCTGTGGGCCAAACATACATTTTCCGAGGTAAGCGCCAGCCCTAAGGGTCAAAAGTTTATCATGTAAGTATTAGCTGGCAGCATTGCCTCGCTGTATGGCCAAACAGATACGTTTGCCGAGGTAAGCGCCAGCCCTAAGGGTCATTAGTTAGGCATGAAGTTTAATATTAACTAATTGCCTGCATAATACCTTTGCATTGCATATTATGTCATTTCGCCCAGCGCAAGCGTTGAAAAATAATAATACCTAGAATACACATCTAAGTAACATGCTCCAACCAACAACATAATATTCAACATTACTTACTTATCAAAAAACATAATAAGTAAATGATGTAATGAAAACATATGACTGTTAAAATATTATTATCAATTATATTTCGCCGAATTCATTGTTTTGTAAATAAAGTGTTATCTGAATTACATAATGTTACGTTAGTAATATATATTCTTTGATAATGTCGTTTAGTTGTGAGGTCCTGGTCTAAAAGGTGACATACAAAATAAACATATAAAGTAACATTTGACTTTGTTGTTCAGCTCAGGCTTTTCGACTCTACATTGGCACAAAAGCAACGATTTGAAAACTAAGGATGGGCTATGTGTTATGACGTACATTTGAAAGAAAAAATCTTTATATACAAGAAAAAGTTACGCAGTAGTGAAATTGTTTGTTGTTGAAAAAAATTTGTTAAAATTAAATGTCAAAATATCAAGATAACAAATTTTAAGCCTCGAGTGCCCCAAAAAAGCCTTATAAGTAAGTAGTTTAAGTAGTTTAAGGCCCACTTGCGCCAATCCGGGTTAAAGTTAACTCTGGGTTAAAAATCATGTTATCTCCCTCGTTCTTCGTATTTGTGAAAGAGAAAGCATGATATTTTAATCCAAGGATAACTTTAACCCGCGTTGGCGCAAGTGGGCCCTAGTGTGGAGACATTTTTGCCTCGATATGCTTCGTCTATAATATGTAGGCCTATGCTCAACAGTATAAAACTCTACACTATGTCTATCAACAGTCTACGCGTACCTATAGTAATTAATAAGTTTAAAATATATAAATTTATAACGTATCTAAATTAAATAAGAGATAATATTAAAATTGTGTACTTTTTATAATTATTTTCGCTAAATCTACATAAATATAGACAGATTTTTTAAGTTGGTCTCGCTCGGTCGAGCGCCGACCAAGACAAATTATTTATCTATGTATCTAGGTATATTGTATGTAGATAAAATTTTCGTAGGCCTACTATACGACAAAATATTAGAATAGTTATCAAAGGGCAAGGCCGGCACTGAACAACAGTCGAAGATCGAACGAAAATTCGTCGAACGGAAGAAGTCGTAAATCTTTCCAATTTAATTTACTTTCGATATCGACGTTATGCCTGGGAATTGGGAACACACACAGAACTTAATTTGACATCCTTTAAGGATGTCAACTTCAGTTTTACCAGATTTCTCTACAAAACATGCATTTCCCACACATGTGCTGAATCGTTCAGATCCTGAATATAAGCCAGATCGATCTGACTTTTTCATACAATTCAGTGAAATTTCACTGAATTTGGCATCCTTAAAGGGTGTCAAATTAACAACCCAGTTAATTCTACATAACCTGAAACTGAATTACAAAACATGAATCATGAAACCATGAAACCTTGAATACGTAAAAGTGACACGTTTTACAGCGTACCACATATTACATAACGCGGCGCGGCAGACATAGCGGGGTCATAGTAAAGCGCTTCATTCATACAAAATAATAAGCAACGAGCATGAGGCATGCGCGTGCGCCGCATGCCCGCACCACGCGCGCCGCACACGCGCCCGCGTGGAAATGCCGGGAAATATTTTCCGAGAACAATAATAACTATACTGAGAGACATGCGTGTATTTATTTATGCGGGACAACACTATCGACTTGTGTAAAAAATTTAATAACCCCCCCGACGCAAAAATAATGGTGTCTACAGACACACGAATTTAGTACGGAGCGTACAGCGGATCTGGTACGCTCTGTACCAGATCCGAGCGTGTGTAGGGCAGTCCGGCGAACATATGAAGAAGGCGAAGAGTTCGCCGTTGTCCGCGTCGGATCTGGTTCGCTCCGAACCAAATTCGTGTGTCTGTAGATAGCATAAATGTTGCTGTGGACGTGCATCCATCGATCATCAATTTTATTTATTATTATTATGCTTTGGCATATTATTTTACTCCCTATAAATTATTTTAAATGTCCCTGAGATGGCAGGACCATTTCAGAGTCCATATTTTCGGTGTTTGGAAATAATATCGTTTGTTGTTTTCAGTTAGATATTTAAATTTTTTGGTTAGACTAGGCTCTCAAAAAATTCTATCCTGGTCCATCACATTGCATGTTAATATAAGTTTTCCAGGATCTTTTAAATGGAATGAAGAATATAAAATTAATATTATTTATTACTCAATTCCATTATTATACACGTAAGATGTAATATAAGATGCGTGCGTTTATTCATAAATATTAGATAACTTTTCTATATATAAGGTTGGGTCGCGTAAGATCGGACGCATTAGCCGAAAAATTTGGAAGTACTGCATTTTCTTTTTTGTTTTTCTTTATTCGATGTCGTTTTTCTGTTATGGCATACTGTAAATTGCCGACAAAGAAATAATGTTTAACCCCTAATTTTTGGTTTGTGCTAGATGTTATCTTTCTAAATAATTTAAGCGTTTAAAAAGCAGACTTTTTTTAATGTCGCGTAGTAAAGAAAATAACGGTTCAGCCGAAGATGGGACTATGTTTTATCTTCACTTCTATACGGTTATTAATAAAGTAGGTACATATTAGGGAATCATCCAGACTTACGGCCAGGAAATTCCACAATTACACCTTTTCTGCCGAATCACTTGTGTGCACGTCCCGTCTAGTACGAGATGTTCTCCAAATTAGATAACTACTAGAACATCGTAGCTGTAGATGGCCTCCAACCAGACGGTGTGTACAACCAGGCCTGTCCCACTCCCCGTGTAGGTATCAAAAATATAAGTACGTGCGGCGGCCTCCCTAAACGGGCCAATTAAAAGGGACTCGCGCGCGAGCAGTGAGCGACGTATGCGTGATTTGTTCGTCGCAATGTTTTATGGATTTGATTTAATACCTTATAATCGATGCACATAATATTACAATACTGTGTTTAAGTTAGGTAAAAATCACCCGGCCAGCTATAACTATAATACCATAATATAATATTTAATAATATAGTTTGAACTACTGCAATTAACCAATATTTAGTGTTTAGGTGTTGGCTCCACCTGAACTATCTGTTCGCGTCTTATGTTATTCCGATGTGATACGATTTGAAGAGTTATTTGTTGACAAAAGTACCTAGAAATAGTAAGGTGGCGTGATTTAACTTCTTTGAGTAATATCGCCGTGAAGGTATCGAAAACGGTTACGTTTACGCATAAGTATGTATATACTTATAGGTATGCGCGAATTTATAACAATTATTAAAGTACTATTAACACCTACCTTAGGTTTATTTGGAAAGCAATTTGTTCAGTAAAGTACAGTAGGTAGGTACTAAAAAGTATGTAAAAAAATGTTGTAATTAAATATTAAGGAAAAATATATATATACATACGTATAACCGCCTCCTTTTTGGAAGTCGGTTAATTATTTTCTAAAATGAGTCAACCCTAATGTCATTAGAATGGATAAGAATTACGCGATAGAAAGAGACGCAACTTCTAGGTAAATATAATCGTAGGTAATCAAGCGCTGCGTTAGCTGAATTGAACCTTATCGTATCGCAGTAAGAGTTCCTATTTCTTCAAACCATTTGTCGGAGTGGTTCTTCTGTACCTCTAGGTACTATTATTTATTCTGTGGTACAACATAAAAAGTTCGCTGAGAGTTGTTTTCAAGCGACCGTTCGAACGGTCTACATGGACATTGAACATCCCATCACCTATGGCTGAAAGTGAGATGTACGAGGACGACTGACTCATGAGCGATGGATAGCATTTAATTGGTAGATATGTATGATATGTCTATTCGTTTCATACGGGCCGGTGACAAAATGTTACTAGCTGATCTCCAATTCTCGTAAATAACTTACACTTTCATTTTACTTTTAATGAATTATAAATGAATCGCCTTGAAATAATAAAGTGGTTTTTGGAGTTTGGACCAATTAAAACCAAGTGGACAGATGACCTGAGAAAAGTCGCCCTGAGCGCCCTGTCGTACTGGAAATTTATGGGGGAGGCCTATGTCCTGCAGTGGACGTCACCGGGCTGAAACGACGACGACGACGAAAATGGGTTTAACGTCGGTTTGATGTTTATGAGAATACAATTTTGCAGTTTTAACATAACTGTATTATTGCAGGATTTCATTAGCAGAATTGACCTCGACTGAAATGCACCACGTGGCCTAGTTAGTACTATTTTATTTTTTCGTGGCATTAGGCATAGGCATAGGCAATTATTAGCCAGAATTTTAATCCTACGGAAAGCATTTAATCTTGTTTGGCTAAAGTGACCTTAATCATATTAAATAAGGTTAACTGTTTCAATCTGAAACATCGTTAATAGGTACTTAATTCTATTCTGTCTTTGAAGTACCTAAGCTCACGCAAACTACGAGTATATCATGCATTTATAATTTGATTATTCTGTACTTATTTTTTGTAAACAAAGAAAATGCATTTTTCAATGGTGCTGGATAAATGATAATAATCTTTAATAATGCGGAGAATTGTACCTATAACAACCTTTTCTTCGCATACTAAGTGAATTTCGTGTTATTATCTGGGAAAGAAATACCTGATTATATGGTTGATCAGAATTTAGAAGAAGTGGTTCCTGAGATCAATAGTCCATGCCTCGGTCCGTCCATGGAAGCCACCATGCAACCACTATTGTTCGAGCTTCGCTCAGATTACCACTCTTCTGTGCTGCTTGTAAATATATGCAATATAACTTGAACTAAGTGAAGATATGATACTATTGAACTTATTATTTTTTGAATTAATAATAACTCCAAGACGTAAACACATATTGGTAGACAATAACAGATGATATTTGCAACTAATAAAACCGTTTTTAAATAATTAAAAGCCCGATGCCTTCTGCATCATAATATTATTGCTTAGAGGTTATACTCAATAGGACAAATAAAATAATTCGATATACGAATAGCTCCACCCCTGTGGGTCACTCGAGTGATAACCTATTTAGTCTTTACGACAAAACTTCAGACCTCCGTCGCTCCGAGACGAGCAGTAGCTTCACCCTTCTGCGTCGCGTCTGTAGTCTATAAAGGCACCTAGCACACACAAAGAAAACAGTTTGCCTTCGATCTCAGCCGATGATGTGTATCATCAGCGCGGGCAAGATTTTATAATAAACGGAGTAACCTTGCGTGCGATGTCACGGTACACAAACAAAACAAATAATTGTGCTTAAAAAATATTTAAAATTCCCTCTCTTTTCCGCGCACGCGCAAACACCTCGCTGTGATTGGCTGTCTGTGAGACCATCGAGAAAAAAATGAGTGAATCGAAAAACGGCGTTAGTCGCTCTGCGTGCAACAGCAAAGGGAGCATGATTGTTGTTTCGAACAGATTACCATTTGTTTTGAAGAAAAATGAGAAAACCGGTGAATTGGAAAGAAAGGCCAGGTAAGAATTTATTCATAAAGTGCTTAAAATAAAGTAATAATACGTGATGAGTGTCAATATACGTGTTGTTATGTCAATAGGACATTGTGCGCACATTGACTGTAAATAAATTAAATTTTAAATTTACAAAATGCTTAAAATTTTCATAAAAATACAGGTGAGTACATTTTTCCTTTACTTAAATTATAAATTAAAACCAAAATAAATATATACACAAGTATATAAAATGTAAATAATTAATTATTATTACGCAAATAACTGTAATAAGTTAATAAAGTATGTTTTTAATTATGAATTTAAATAAAATAATCAGGCACGAGTGGATTTGCTTTAAAATAAATTCCAAGGTTACATCGTAGGTAACCGAAGTATTGTCACTCTCTCGGTTACTGGAACTTTCGGGTAACTGGCGGGCGCTCTCACGCGTCCTCCCCGTGTTTATATCACGATACAATATACGTAACACGTGATTTGTTTTTAAAAATCACTGAGAAATTAAGAAACAACTAAATAAAAAAATGCAGAAAATAAACAAACACCGAGGCTGTCACATTTCTGTGAACAATGAACAGCTGATAGTATTTTGATATTTGACAAGATTATGCTTTTTATTATGCTACCTTTTCTTTTTTATGCCTCCTTCTTTATTATGGTCAAAGATCCGAAAAACGGTTTGACTTTGATTTGTTTCTCTGATAATAGAGTAAAATATTTTATACCATCAACTAAAATGTTTCCGAGCATAGGTACCAGGGGAATTTCTGAAAATTTGAATGTTCAACAACAGAATTTTCTGCAGAAATTCTCAAATCCCTCACAATATATATACAGGCACAAAAAATAATTTCAATACAACGTGATGATTCACATGGCCTGGATGAGCCATGGTGGCATTTGGATATTGATTAAACATTTGAAATGTTTGGAAAATCGGAATACAGAATGAGAATGAAGGTGCTGTAAGTCTGACAGGACCTATCAGCCGTCGAAATCAAGGTCACTCTCATAGGAACTCAATTTATCGTAACTGAGACAATGCGTAATGCGTCCGAGGGTGCAATGGGGATTCACGCAGACGAAGTCGCGAGCTTTAAGCTCGTGATAAGATAAGAATACAATATACATACATATTGATACATACATATTACATACACAAATATTATAATCATACAATATACAAACGCACATACGAATACCATTACTCTCTCGTCTCGGGTAGTCGTTTAAAAGTCTATTAACCGTTGAAGATACAAACCTTGAAACTGATCATTATGTGCAATGAAGGCAAGCTGTTAAATTGTCAAATGACACGAAGTCGCTTAAAATACAATTACCAACTTATATACGTCGTAATAAGCCTTAGGCTGGGACAACATTAAACGGAATCCGGAACGCCGGTGAAAATTCAAAGCACTGAAGTGAAAATGTCGAGTGTCGAGCTGTCATAATATATTATGACGTTAACATTTGACTCGACACTCATGTGTTCGATTTTCAACTATATTGTATTAGCGCCAAGGAATTTGTAAGTAATATAATACTTACAAATTCCTTGATTAGCGCAGAGTTCTATTTTCTGTTTTGCCTGACAAGAAAGATTATCCATACGTCGGATCAGAGTCAAGGAAGAGAGAGTGCTTTAGTGTACTGCGCACCCACTTGGGCGCTACAAAATTACTTTACGTTTACATAAATTACGTCACCGAAATCGGTGTGGGGAGTTATATCATCATTTTATTAATACGTCTTTACATAAACAATAGATCATATGCGCAAAATATCCGTAAAAGAAGATAATATAGCACAATTAAAAATGTTTAGCGAATTTCTCCATCTGGAAATCTGGTAAATTGTTATTCAGAGACAGGAGATTATTTTATGAGCTGCAGCTGTGCCGATATAACAACTTTATTCCTACCTACTGGGGAGTAGGTATATCTGAAGACAAAGTACTGATCAAGACGAATCAACCGAACCCAAATTCGATGGGGTTATGTAGTTTTATTACGGAGTCCCTACCTTACCTAACTCCTTCGAGCTCCATCATCAGATCAGCTCCACGTCATGTTAATATTGCATTATCACGCGATTTACATATTCGTGCAAAATTTCAGCTCAATCTGAAACCGGAAAGTGGCTCAAATTTAACTTGCATTACAAACCGTTGTTTGGGACAGGTGAAACTAAATAAAAGCTTGTAAAATGAGTGACCTTCTCAATATCACTCCAAAGAAGTGCGGGATTGATAAATAGATAGCGTATGGTGCATTATCGAACAAAGCCAAACATTGAACAGCACTAATCATGCTTTGCATTTTTAATCTTAATATATTTCAACTTTGGCCAATAACGTTATTGCGGACTGTATGTACCTAACTAGACCTACCTTATATTGACTTATATCTATATCTTTGTCCTAAGCCGAATAGGTTTTATAACTTCACAAACAGTTTTATTGGTGACCGCACCCGATCCTAACCTTCAAGTCACTTCCAATACGGATCGAAAGGGAATAAAGGGCTTCGACAAAGTTGTTAAACAATCGTACACACTACACATACGTGATACGTCCCTTGTTGAGATCACTCGTTCAGTGCCCATCCTATTACCAAATACCAGCTTTGTAAATATTAAATTATTTGGGCTTGAATGTCGAAAAATTACCTAATTTAAGTTTTACCGATACCTACCTTTAGAAGAATAAAATTTAAAGTAGGTATATTCGATAAGTATAAAAAACCTAATTAAATTATGCAGGTAACAAACGAATAAAGTTAAATATTAGTGTATTACATAACGCAAATTGATTGAAGTGAAAAAGCTATAGAAACTATAACGTCCTGTATCAATTAGTATAGTGGTCATAGATCTCGTGTAATTAACAAGACAACTGTAATAATGTATTGCAGTGTTATCTTGATGTAGGAAAATCCCTTGATAGAAGGAATAATAGGTTTATGGTTCAACATATCTATTGAAATTGTACTTCCCATAAATATTCCGACAGACTTCAATGCAATAAATATTTATTGATTTTATCAAAAGCCCATAAAAGTTGATACAGAATCTTGATAGTTTGTCCATCGGTATCATTAGCATAGGCGCCGGCAAAAATAATTTCCAAGGGGTACAGATTTTAGTTTTCTTTCTTTTCTTTTTACTTTTTACGAATAACAGTGACTGTCTATTTACGTCAACAGAATACATTTAGTGCCGAAACATTACGAACTATCTTTGTACGGCATGGTAATAGGGTTACAAAATGTTCCACTGGCGTGCGGTTGGCTGTACTAATAACTACCTAATCTTGGCTCGAAATTTACAAAGTTAATTTAAAAATTAGAATACTTACTAGTTACTTATTGTTTGATCTAAAAAAATATAAAATGAAAAGAATCCACCAAAACCCATATTTCTCTTCCGGTGTTCTTTGTGTGAAACCGGTACGGTAGGACGGATAAGTACCTAATAGGAATGATGACAAGCGAATCAAATTAGTAACTCTTTATATTCCTGTTGATCCCGAGATTCCCAAGGGGTGCAAGTGCACCACCTGCCACCCCCTGCCGGCGCCCATGATCATTAGTACTTTATACTTTACTCGGCAAATGAAATTCAATCTTCAATTTAAAGTTTAGTAGAACCTTGAATCAACTTTTCTTTTGAAAATGATATCATAGCTGTACTTCTAATGAGAAGATGCAATATAAAGAAGATGCAAAATAACATGCAATGGCATGCAGTTTAAAAATACTTTTTTTGTTCTCATAATTTAATTACTTACTTTTATACCTACTTACATATTTTCATTTAGGTATATAAATATACGAAAATGTGTGTATAACCTATTAGGTAACTACATCTTCTTCTATATAAAAATGGATCGCAGTTCCAACGTCCCGCAAAACTCCAGAACGGCTGGGCAACATTAATTTATGTTGCAATCAATCATCATCATCATCATTTTCCTGCCCTTATCCCACGCTAAGTAGGGTCGGCGTAACATGTTTTCCCCTTCCACGCATTCCTATCAGCCGTCAATTCTACATTCACATCTTTCATTTCCATATCGTACTTCACGCAATCCATCGATCTCTTTTTCGGCCTTCCTCTGCATACATATCCGTCCACATTCATATTTATCACCCTTTTGGTGACGTGTGTGTCTTCCCTCCTCATTACATGCCCATACCATGCTAACCTTGCACTCCTTACCTTATCCACTACCGGTGCCACTTTCAAACTTCCTCTTATATACTCATTCCTGATCTTATCTAACCTGGTCACACCACACATCCATCTTAGCATGCGCATCTCACTTGCATGCACCTTTCTTTCATCCATCTTTTTCATTGCCCAGCATTCTGATCCATACATTGCGACAGGTCTGATGACCGTTTTGTAAATTTTCCCCTTAAGCTTGCTTAAGCTTGAGGGGTATCCGTGGGTCACATGTTGTTCCCGAGACCTGTCGCCACTTCATCCACGCTGCATTCAATCTGTTCTGCACGTCTCGTTCAATGTTACCGTCGTTTTGGATGAGCGAGCCTAGGTACTTAAAATCGGAGCAAACTGAAAGGGTCACACCATCCAGGGAAATTGGGGAAAAGTTGGAGGCGCCAACGAAGCCACAAAACAAATGCTCCGTTTTAGTGCGGCTTATTTTAAGGCCAGCACTCTCCAATTTTTGTTGCCATTTTTCCAGTCTGCTCTGAACCCCAGCTGCATCTTCTCCGATGAGAACAATGTCATCGGCAAATAGCATGCACCATGGTGACTCCTCCTGTATGTCTGATGTCAAAGCATCCATTACTAGGAGGAACAAATACGGGCTTAACGCCGACCCCTGGTGCAAGCCTACTGCCACATTGAACTCATCAGTGACTCCGGCAACAGATCGAACGTTTGTACGTGCTCTTGCATACATCGCCTGCACAAGCCTTACATACTTCTCAGGTATTCCTTTCTTTCTTAAAGACCACCACAGAACTTTTCGGGGAACTCGGTCGTACGCCTTTTCTAGGTCTATAAAAACCATGTGAAGGTTTTTATGCGCACGACGAAATTTTTCGCACAGCTGTCGTATGGCAAAGATTGCATCCATTGTTCTCCGTCCTGGCATGAAACCGAATTGATTCTGGGTGATCTCACTCTCTCCTCTTATTCTTCTATCTATAACTTTCTCCCAAACTTTCATACTGTGTGACATAAGCTTTATTCCTCGATAGTTGCTACAGTCTTGTACATCACCCTTATTTTTAAAGATAGGCACCAGTGAACTGCTGCACCACTCAGTCGGGATCGCCTCCTCGAGTAACAACTTATTGAAAAACAAAGCTAGCCACTTACATCCATCCGCTTTCAAAACCTTCCATGCTTCCGCTGGTATTCCATCTGGTCCAACTGATTTACCATTTTTCATACCTTTCATTGCCACTCTTACCTCCTCTGTGCTTACTTCATTCACTAAACCTAAATTAAATGGTGTACACTCAAGCTCACCACTCCAGTCATTCTCCTCATTCATTAACCTTTCGAAATAACCTTTCCATCGGCTTTTTATAACTTCATCATCCGTCAAAACTCTTCCATACTCGTCTTTTATACATTTAATGTAAGCTAGGTCCTTTGCAGCGTTTTTTCGCGCTTTTGCTAGTCGGTAAAGGCCTTTCTGGCCTTGTGGGCTGTCAAGGGATTTGTACAATTCATCCTGGACTTTACCTTTAGCAACAGCAACCATTCGCTTAGCATTCTTTTTCATATAGTCATACATTCTTCGTTTTTGTTCTTTCACGCTAGGGTCAGCATCCGTACAATTTTTCCAACTTTTAAATGCATTCTTCTTTTCTTTCAAAATCTTTTGTACATCTTCATTCCACCACCATGTATCTTTATCGATGTTTCCCTCCCTTTCGTTTCTCCACAAACATCCTTCGCCACACTTCTCATGCACGCAGCCATTTCATTCCAGTACTCATTCACCGATTGCGTTTTAATTTTATCGTCCTTTTCAATCATTTTATCTATTACTCTTTTTCGAAATTCTCTTGCGCAATCTTCCTTTTGTAGCATGTGCCATCTTATTTTAGGTGGGGGCTTAAATTTATGGGTTGGTTGGCTTTTAATATTAACTGTCAGTACAAGGAGTCGGTGTTGAGTAACTACTGGTTCGCCTGGTATAATTTTGCAGTCCTTTACTGAATGGAAATTCGTCCTTATAATGAGATAATAATCTATCTGTGTGTTATAGTTGCCGCTTTTGTATGTAATGAGGTGGTGGTCTCGCTTTTTAAAAAACGTATTTACAGTAGCTAAATCAAAAGCGGCAGCAGCCTGCAGCAATGATTCCCCTTCATAGTTGCGGTTACCATACCCCCATCCGCCATGCACTCTCTCATACCCTCCTTTCACTCTTGCCAAAACCCCTCCTTGGGAATGCTTTTGACGATGGATAACCCACCATCGTAAGGGAGATCCAAGATTGCTGCTAGTTTTTGCAATGGATCTGGAAAATTTCTCTTAGTCGCCTCTTACGACACCCATGGGAAGTGATGGGTTAGCCCTATTCTCTACCGGAGGCTACACAGCACCTACCGGAGGCTACACGGCATAATTTATGTGAATTTATGTTGCAATCAATGAGGCCATTTAAATAGGATCATATTAAAAAATGGATGAGGAAAAGGAAAAGTTTGAAAAACTCAGCTGCCGATACAAACTGCACGGTTAACATGACCGCCATATGATAAAAAATTGTTTCGTTTTGCCTACACAGGAATAGAAATACTGACTAATATGGATTTTCTGATTTCTTTTATCAGTCTGTCATTTTGTCTATTCCGCCGCAGAAAGAAACCATTTCTTCGGAGGTTTTTGCTATGCGTGCGGTCTAAAGGCTCCCACAGACGAGAAGCCGATCGTTTCAGCTAGAACTGTCGTCAGTTCGGCCTGAACGGATTCGAGCACACACACGGAAAAAAATCGCATCCAACCCAATTTACGTCAGTTCGGCCTGATCTGATTCGGGCCCACACACGGAACAGTCGCATCAGTCCATTCTGGTTTGCCGCGCGCTACGGTAGTGTTTATCAATTTTGTATTTAAACACCGCGAAAACTCATACAACGCTTGTACACGATACACGCCCGCACGGCCGCGGCTCGGGCAAGAACTGAAGCGATTTGTCCACACACGGTCAGGACAGGCCGCGCGTTCAGGCCGCTCGGTCAGGCCAGAATTAATGTTGCCAACTTAGTTATTTTACAAAATTTTACTAAATTGAGTATTTTATTCTCTCCTTGGTAGAAATTTAGTTATTAGTAGTGTTTTAGTAGGAAAGAGCCAGACAGTAATCATATGCAAAATGGCCTAGGTTAAACACAAAAAAACCTATCATAAAAATACATTCGTCCGTAATTTTCTTAAAACTACTCGTTTAATTACTATATACGTAATATTTGCTAGTATATTTTAATGTAATGGTAAAATTTTATAGTAAAATTCAATGAATGAAAAAAGTTTAATATAACAAAACCTAAAATGCAATAGTTTTTGGGGGGCTTCAGGAATTCCTACGTAGCTTCTTTAGTACTTTTTAGTAGAATTCAATACGAGTTTAGTAGTTTCACAAAAACAGAGCTGGCAACACTGGAACGAATCGCTTCAGTCCGTACGGCCGATCGCATCGATCTCGAAATTGCACACAGACGATACGATTTTGCATACGTTCAGGCCGAACTGAAGGCAGACCGGATCATGTATAGGGCCCTTAACTGAATTGTCTGTCTATACTCTACCCCTAAAGGTCTCGAAACAGATAGGAATCAAGAAACTTCGCTAATGGCTGTCAAAGGCGTTTCTTTTTAACACAGACAGATAACAAACTGACGATTTGCAGATTATATAAGTATTTGTAAATAACCGGAGCGTCTATATAAAATAGAATATTATCAAGTTAACACTCGAGAATTAAAACTTAGGCATCCTTTCATTTATCAAATTATATGTTTTAGTATTTTTACTATTTTTAATAAAAATGTTCGTACCGTATATTATTAAATTTAGTAAAAACACTGACGAATAATTTTACCTTCCAAAGTCCGTAAATTAAATCATGAATTTTTATGTCCAAGGTTAGATGAGTTATTACTTTTCAGTACAGTGAATTGGTGTGTAATATCAATAATCTTGTGATTTACCGACAGCAAGTGCAACTGTTTCGTTACTGTTATCATCATAATAGTAAGTAGGTATAAGGTCAGGTTGGGAAAGACCGACATACTTCATTGAAAAATTTACTCAATTTAATAAAACAAATATTTGGTATGTTCTAGAGTCTAGACCGATCTTAAGTATTCCATGTGCTGAAACATATTAACAGTAACAATTTTGTGCTACATAAATTACAATATAATAGCACATATTTCAAATACGATACTGTACGAGATTAGTATGGCTCTTAAACAGCTTAAAAACAACAGGGCGCCGGGCGAGGATGGGATCACCTCGGAGCTGCTGAGGTCTGGTGGAACACCAACACTCAAAATGCTCCAGAGACTTTTTAATTCCGCCTTGTTCGAGGGCAAAACGCCAGAGGCATGGAGCAGGGGCGTGGCAGTCTTGTTCTTCAAAAAAGGATATAAGACTTTGCTGAAGAATTACAGACCCATTACGCTGCTGAGCCATGTCTATAAGCTGTTTTCATGAGTCATAACGAATCGTCTCGAACGGAAGCTTGATGACTTCCAGCCTCCCGAACAAGCCGGTTTCCGAAGAGGCTTTAGTACCATAGACCACATACATACGCTACGGCAGGTTATACAGAAAACCGAGGAGTATAATCTGCCACTATGCTTGGCGTTTGTGGACTATAAGAAAGCCTTTGATTCGATTGAGACCTGGGCGGTGTTACAGTCTCTTCAGAGATGCCGGATCGACTACCGGTACATCGAAGTGTTGAAGTGTTTATATAGTAAAGCCACCATGTCCGTGCGAGTACAGGAGCATAGCACAAAGGCGATTCCATTGCAGCGCGGCGTCAGACAGGGAGACGTCATCTCTCCGAAACTGTTTTCCGCTGCATTGGAGGATGCGTTCAAACTCCTGGACTGGCAAAGACTTGGGATCAATATAAATGGTGACTACATCACTCACCTTCGATTTGCCGATGACATCGTGGTTATGGCAGAAACTCTGGAAGACCTTAACACTATGCTAGAAGACCTCCGTAGAGTTTCACAACAGGTGGGACTTAGTATGAACATGGATAAGACGAAAATTATGTTTAATGCCCATGTTGTACCCACCCAAGTGACCGTTGGAAATTCTACGCTCGAAGTTGTTGACGACTATATATAACTAGGGCACAAAGTCCAGTTAGGTAGGTCCAACTTGGAAAAAGAGGTCAACCGTCGTATCCAGCTCGGCTGGGCAGCGTTCGGGAAACTCAGAAACATCTTCTCGTCAAAAATTCCTCAGTGCCTGAAGACAAAAGTTTTCGAGCAGTGTGTGTTACCGGTGATGACATATGGAGCCGAAACGTGGTCATTCACAACGGGGCTTATTCAAAAGCTTCGTGTCGCTCAAAGAGCTATGGAGAGGGCTATGCTTGGAGTCTCTCTACGTGATAGAATCAGAAATGAGGAAATCCGTAGCAGAACTAAAGTTACCGACATAGCCCAGCGCATTAGCAAGTTAAAGTGGCAATGGGCTGGACATATAGCCCGTAGAACCGATGCCCGCTGGGGCCGAAAGGTTCTTGAGTGGAGACCACGAACTGGACGCCGAAGCGTAGGACGGCCTTCCACCAGGTGGACAGATGACCTGAGAAAAGTCGCAGGAAGTCGGTGGATACAGGCCGCGAGCAACCGGTCGCACTGGAAATCTATGGGGGAGGCCTATGTCCTGCAGTGGACGTCACCAGGCTGAAACGGATTTCAAATACAAACCCTTTTTTAAAATTCGGCGTGCAGACGGTCTTCCCGTGCTATTGGAGGCAAGACCGTCTATTGACATTTAACACGTCACTTGGTATGTTATATGTATTTATACCAACTTATATCTAAAAAGTGTATCTTACCTTCAAATATGCACTTTAACTGTAGGATAATAAAGTTAAAAGTCATATGAAATTCTTGATTTTACTTGTCATATAGTAACATTAGTAACTTACTATTAGTATGTAATAAGTTTTAACTGTTACATTGTACTTTTATTATGCTTATTTATAAAGAATACATTTATAAAATAATTGTTTTATTGTAGGGTTCCATCAAGTATTTCCCCTTCCAAAAGGGTTCCGTCACCAAAAAAGTTTGAGAACCGCTGAGCTATTTGATACTTATCACTAGATTGTGAAACATGCCCTTAGAGTGATTATGAACTAAAAAATCTTTGCGCTATTTTCAGTCTCCGAATCTAGTTTTATTCGCTCATGCTCCGAATCTAAATCAGTTCTCGAACAACCCGATTCCAATGAGAATTCACATGGGTATTTTAAACTGACAAAATTGTGGTTTTTGGTATTTTCCTCATTCATAATATTTTTAACAACAATTCATTGCCAATGTAGAGACATTAATAATTATTTTTAAACAAAAAATTAAACCGACTTCCAAAGTAAAAATACACAAAAAAGTATGAAATAAAACTTATTCTATAAATACTCAATTTCTCTACTCAATCTTCTTAATTTTGAAATCGTTACAAGCCCATACAATATCCTACAATATTTTATAGACCACACGTTCATATTTGCTGGTACCGACTTCAAGTTCGAGTTTTAGTAATCGTTGAACATACAAAAAAAAGTATATAGGTACAGGCGAACGTATAACCGCCTCTTTTTTGTGGAAGTCAGTTAAAAATGGTCAGCGGTCGTTGCCCTTTCTCGAGACACACACTTTATGTGTTCCTTTAAGTACCTATAGATGCATTTTACCTCAAAAAGCGGGTTTCTGTTACTAAGTTTTACTGTTACTTGTTGTCACAATATTATTTATACACTAGATGTTGCCCGCGAATTCGTGTGCACAAAATGAAATGCCGCAGTAACGTATGTTTGCCGAGATAAAAGTAGCCTATGTAAAGGACATAGGCATGGCATGTATCTTGGCATGCACATGGCATCCCGTGGTCTCTATAAATTTCATTAAAATCAGTCAAGTGGTTTCGATTCATATTCAATACAAACAAAGAAATCTTTCCTTTTTATAATTTATGTAGACTAGATGTTTCCCGCGGCGTCGTGCGCGCAAAAGGAAACTCTACGGGAACCGTATATTTTGCCGAGATAAAAAAGTAGCTTATGTCCTTTCCTGTGGTTTTCTCTATGAGCCAAATTTCATCAAAATCGGTCCAGTAGTTTCGGAGCCTATTCAATGCAAACAAACAAACAAATATATACATATAACAAAATATTAGTATAGAAAATAATAATAACTTATTGAAATTAATTAACTTATTAGAGTGTACAGGTACATCTTACACTTTAGTTAATAATTTTCAATCTATTGATTCTAAAAAATCTTCATATTTTCATGGTTTGGTAACTGGCACATGAGATATGTAGGTATTGTTTTACAAATAACTATTATAATAATAAATACGTGTAAAATAACCGGGTTGCGGTCTTTTTTAATAATTTAAATATTATTATCATGTACCTAGGTCTGTGGTTTACCGAAGTGTTGCGTATTATATGTTCTGTACAACGGAGTTTCGAGCGTCCTTGTCAATTGTCGCCCGTATGAGGTGTATAAGTATTATGTACGTGTGTGTATATGTTAATCATCAACATCCTCGACCTTGTAATATATGAACTTCATACATTATTTTAATGAATTTAACTTATAATGATTTTTTTAACAGAATTACTTACATAAGCCTTTTTTAGGCATATGATCTACAGCTTATGTAAAGAAAGACGTTTAGGCAGAAAAATTATTAAAAATTTCAAAAAAAATATTGCTAGTCACCAGAGGCGTGGGGTTCCTATAACTCCATTCCTATCGGCTTTACTTACCACTTACCTTTGAAGACCCTCATCCAAATCTCTCAATATTATACATGTTAGGGCTTCTCTATAAAGGAGAACCAGCCTTCGTCACTGCTAATCAGTTGTGTAAATACTTTTATTAGTAGGGTGGGGAGTTGTTTGTGTCCAAACATTTTATTGGTTACGCGCTCGATGAAGCCACTACTGGTGTCTTAAGGTGGGTTTAGACCAAGCGAGCGAATGCTCATTCTAGTAAAGCTCTTTTGATGTAAACAAACAACGGGCATTCTTTCGTTGTTCTGGTGTATTCGCCACGTGTTCGCCGGTAATTTGGTAGAATGCTCTAAGAACACTCGCTCGTTTGGTATAACCGACGCAAGAGCGCACAAACAGTTGCTTAGAGCGTTCTTTCGTGTTCGGGCGTGCTCGCTACTTGAGGCGGTCTCTTCAAAGTGATTCTAGTGTTCTTGAATTCTTGTACATTTTGGCGGCTAGTATTAGGTTTATTCGTAAATATGGATTGGAGCAAATTGCAACAGCAATCGTCACACACCAACGTCTCTTCCTTCTTTTCTTTTTCATTAATTACGTATTATGAATAAATGAAGCACATGAAATCACAATATAGTCGCTATCACACTCAGACATAGTGTAGTGTGAACAGTACTACTTATCGTTAGCAAATGAGCAATGAGCATTCGCTCATTTGGTCTAAATGATTCTCATATAAAGAGCAAAAATTCTTGTTCTTATTGTTCTTGTTCGGAATGTTTAGTGTAAATGATGTAAACTATGTCTTAACGAATTATCGTTTACCTACATTAAACGAATACAAAAGAATGTTCTTGTGTAGTTCTTGCTCTATGTTCTTTTGGTCTAAACCCACCTTTAGTTACATAAGCCTTTGCAGTCTTGCAATATTGCCTAGTGCGTTAGCATTTCATATCTGCCAACATAGATGAAATTGACCACAATCCATTGTCCACAGCGCGGGCGGGCTGGTCACAGCAGTAGCGCCGGTGGTGATCCGCGGCGGGGGTATATGGGTGGGCTGGCCGGGTATCCACCTGGACGACCCCAACGCCACCATCCCCGAGTCCGACCCCAATGACAACACGCCCACCGCCGGTCTGCGGTCAGACAAGGTGAGCATATCCTACCGATAGTAAAATAATAATAAATACCTATGAAATTACCGTTCTGCAGTACTGACCATTTCAAATCAAAATAATTTTTGTTTGGCTAAGAATTCTAATTTCAAATTAATTTTGTTTATAAACATGGAATTCCTTTTCCAAAAGTAATCATTTGTTTATTGATTAGTGTTACATTTTCATCGCATTTCAATCTTCTTCGTCAACATGGATACGTTAAAAATTCGAGTAATTATGGAATATGAGTCCCATCGTGGCAGCAACGCGGCACAAGCGGCACGCAACATCAACGATGTTTACGGAGCTAACACTACAAACCAACGCACCACCTGTTATTGGTTTGCTCGCTTCCGTTCTGGAAATTTTTACCTGAAAAATGAACCTCACGGTCGTCCGAAGACTTGGTCGACAACTTCTCGACGGGAAAAAACTTTAATACCCGAGAGGCAGTACAAAATCAGGCGCAGGTCCGACTTTTTACATGCCCATCCGACGCATGGATCATCTCTCTTGTCAAACAATCAAGTGATCAGCCTGCATTGTCGTAACCAAACTTGAAGTAACATTTTTTTGTTGTTCCAATGCGGGAATCGAACCCACGACCTCCGAGTCGAGAGTCAATGCTCGAACCACTAGACTACGGAGGCTGTTAGTAAAATAGCTCCGGCTATGACGCTCTTAACCACTGAGCCGTCAAATTCAAAATCGTCAAAAATATTAAAATGTATTTTGTCGGTTAATAATAATTAATTGAGGATTGATACAAGTAGAGTGTAGACCAACTATGACTCACTAACTAGCACAACATAATATTGTAATGAGGATGAATACTGTTAGCAAGTGCTAGCAAGTGTTAGCAAGTTTTAATAAATGATTACGAGGAACTACTTGTATTACGAGTATTATAATTTTGTTTACTACATAAATTAATACTAAAATTATAAGTATAAAATTATATTAATTGTTAAAGTAAACGTTGTTTTCTAACTAGCCGGTGTTTATTTCATTAGGCTTATTAACCTTAATGATAACTACATGATACAGCATACGTACCTGCTTGTGCAATCTACAGGTATAGGATAATTTATTGTAATATATTATAATGTAAAGTACCTAAGCACGTGTTCGATCCCGAACGATTATACAACTGATTCTCTTGTAAAATGTTAATCTAATCTATACTTATATTATAAAGAGGAAACGTTTGTTTGTTTATTTTGTATTGAATAGGCTTCGAAACTACTGGATCGATTTTGATGAAATTTGGCACAGATATAAATTGGATCCCGGGGAAGGACACAGGCTGGCATGTACGGTTCCCGTGGGATTAGCTATTTTGCGCGTACGAAGTCGTGGGCAGCATCTAGTTATACTAGATATTGCCAAAAACTTCGTTTTCATATCTAGCGCGGGCATTAGTATTATAAATACGAAAATGTGTCTGTCTGTCTGTAATACCTCTTCACGCTAAAACCGAATCTATTTTGATGAAATTAGGTATGGAGGCACTTTGAGTTCAGTATCTCCACACCAAATCTCATCTAAATTCGTTCAGTAGTTTTTGCGTGAAAGAGTCAAAAATATCCATTCATCCTTACAAACTTCTACATTTTAAATACTACTATTTACTACAGGATTAGTATCTATCTTATATTACTACTAGATATTTGGACTTTGGACACTTCACTATCCTGAACTTTTACTGCATTATAGGATTGCTCTTAAGCAAACTAGGTCAGGAGTTTCACCTGGACACAAGTACCTACGGTCCACGGAATATTGTGCAATCCTTTCAATAAAATGTATTCTCTAAGAGTGTTTTGCGCTGCTCTGTTTCGCTTAAAGTTTATATCGTTGCATCTAAGATCTAGTATCCCTATTGTGTTTGTGTCTTTGGACAGTATTAATTGACGACCTCTGTGGCTCAGTGGTTCAGCGCTTTGTTGCTGAAGCCGGAGGTCGCAGGTTCGAATCCTGCCGACGGAACAAAAAGTTTTTCTGTGTTCCTGGGTCATGGATGTGTATTAAATATGTGTATAATATAATAAAAATCTTAAATATATGTATAGTATAAAAGTATTAAATATACTTCCCGTTGTCTGGTACCTGTAACACAAGTTCTTCGGATACTTAGCACGGGGCCAGATTGACGTGGTGTGAAGCGTCCATAGATATTATTATTATTATATTATTATTATGTTTGTGCAATGCATTCCTTGCTCACGGGCAATTAAATCCCGGACCTTTGGAAGGCATGCGTGGGGCCGAAGCCAACACGCAGAGGCCCTATTACACAATTTTAATCTAAATGTAATGTGACACTAGCCGGTGACTCTCCCTGTACGCACTATGAGAGTGCGCCCAAGGAGAGCCACCGGATAGTGTTGGACTATTGCAGGAAATGGATACTAGAAATGATACTGGGCTATGGTGGTGAGATGCTAGTGGACTGGTTACCGGGAACTATGGGAGGACTATGGCGCCTGCCGATACGATGTGGTAACATGTATCATAAAGTTGGCAGACGGTGACTCGCCAACTCATTGAAATGGGCCCCTTAAAATGGTCGCACGCACGGTGCTCCAAGGCGGCAACATTTACAGAGTGGCTTGAGGCAGGAGAGGTGTTATTATTATAATTATTATTATTATTATTATTATTTGAAATAGATGTCACCCGCGACTTCGTACACGCAAAGGTAAATCCCACTAGAACCGTACATTTTCCGCGATAAAGAGCAGCCTCTGTTCTTGCCCGTGTTCTAATCTATATGTGTCAAATTTTATCGGTCGGTAAAAATCGGTCCAGTAGTTGCGGAGTATATTCAATGCAAACAAAAAACATACAAAAAACCTTTTTTATCATATTAGTATAGATATGAAAAGTAAAAACGTATTTATTCCAAATAGTTCTTGAATTATAAGTACTATTCTGCGGTTATAAAAATTTAAGCCCTAGAATAATCTTAATTTGTAAATATTTAATTTTGAAATTCCATACCTAAGTACTGTCTTCTGAATTTTGCCTCAGAACCTTCAAATTGAATACAATAATCAAAAGGAATATTCCTACCTATGCACTAGGTATGTAGGAATAATACATGGTTGTGTTATGTTTAACACTTACGCGGAAGTAGCGACATAATATAACACAAATAATATTTACAATGCTAATTATATTTGCTTCTGCGAGCAAACCGGTTCTAATATCACTTTATCCGATAACAGGGAGTAGTTTTCCCTTCTATGTTTGTTTTATAATACAAAATGAACACACATCAAACATTAATTGTTTATAACTTTCATGTGTCATAAGAGATTTAGTATGATAATAATCATACATAATAAATAATAACATATAAGATGTTTAATAATAGCGTACTTTACGCATTATTTTAAATAACTCATAAGGATTATATAAGTAAAATTAACATATTATTATTATTATTAACCTGTCATATATTATGTCTTACAAATAACGCAAAAGAGCGGAATATTAAAAAGCGAAAAGAAAATAAAAAAGCGTAGCGGGCCGTAGAAGTGCGTAGTATGTCGTAGCATAGAAGTGTAGCGTAGCGTAGAACTATGCTGCGTAGAGGTGCGTAGAGGTGCATAGCCGTGCGTAGAGGTGCATAGCGGTGCGTAGAGGTGCGTAGCGGTGCGTAGAGGTGCATAGCAGTGCGTAGAGGTGCGTAGCGCTGAATAACAGAACGTAGTACCACAGTGTAATAAAGAGATACAGTGGTCCAACGCGTTTGAAGTCGCGCGAAATGCCGCTTTTGTGTAGGTATTCGTCATTGCTGCAGGGTTGTCACAATAATGTGTTTTATTATAATCTGTTCTACATTTTGTGTAGGTATTCGTAGTATGTGTACGTAGAGTACTAGGAATAAAACAAAAAAAAATATAGAAGTATTAATGAAGAGTTTTGTTATAAAAAATACAAATGCGTATACAAAAGCTCAGGGTTAGCATGATATATATCAATTGATATTTATGCTTGATATATTATATCAAAATTGATATTTATATTTAAAAATGTAAAAGAATGTTTTAAATGTAAAAAATCTTACATCAACACAGGTCTTATTTTCCGAGAGTTTCACAAGCCTAGGTCATCAAAAACTTGCTATTTGACACGACATTAACTAATCATAGCCGTCGACGCGGCTTGTAACGGCATATGACACCCACGTGACCCCCTGTTTTTCGGAAGAAAATTCCTTGTTTGTTATTATACTATTGTTATACCATTTATACCATGTGTCAAATTAATTCGACTGATAAAATTAATACACTTTTTTTCTTCTGGTTATAAACAAAAGTCATTTTATGGTTTTATGGTTTATTTAAATTGATACTCAAAAGTATCTATCGTTGATTTTTAATTGATTTGAAAACTTTTAATATCAATAATAAATAAATGAGTTTAATTTTACTTCCCTATCTTCAAATTATCAGACATACAAATTATTTCGATTCAACTATTACGAAAAAACATATCAGAGTACCTATGAGATTTGTATGTAATTTTGAAAATATCAAAAATCAAAAATATCGGATATATATCAAAGATTGATTGATATTTGTTATAAATATCGGATATTTACGAACCCTGCAAAAGCCACAAATGCGAAACTGAAAGGTATTTTCGACATTTGGATTTACTAGTTTTTAGATTGCGATTGTTGAATTTGACGATGTAGTTAGTAAATTCTCATACGTAGATACAATTTTATTAAAAATTCTGACGAGAAACAGGCGCATGGTTTTGTATTAAAATTAATCTTCTTTAGCTGTTCATATAATTGACCATTGTAAATAAGTACCTACATACAACTCAAACGAAACACTGTCGCAAACCACTTAAAACAATCAAATTAAAAAGCGTCAACCCCGGCTGACTTGTCCCAAGCGAGTGTATGGCAGCTTGGGCTCGCTACCGCCCCTCTCTCACCCCGCACGCCCCGCACGATTGCTCTGTCTAGACGTGTCCGTTGGACGACTGTAGGTAATAGTTATATAGGCTGTGGTAGTACTAGGCGCTCCGCACGGCCGTTAAGTTTTTTTCTAATACAATAATATTGAACAGCTTCTGCATCAAGTTTTTTTAGGGTTTCGTAACACTCAAGGAACCCTTATAGTTTCGCTCTGTGTGTCCGTCTGTCTGTCGGTCTGTCTGTCCGCCCTTCTAGCTACTGTAAATATGAATATGAATGGATGAAATGTGGTATAGTTATATTATGTAAACTATATGTCACCGTAAAATTGTAAAAACCGTTAGATTGTAAAATAATAAACGAGATTGTAAAAATATGTCGAAATATTCATAACTGCCTATATATTTATAATCTAACGAAAACTAATGTGTTAAATTATTATAGGCAGCATATTCGCGTCGGAAGCCTATAAACATTTTACAATTTCACTAGTATAATACAATCTAACGGTTTTTACAATTTTACGGTGACATATATATTGCGTTTACAATGCCATAACAACGAACGCCGTATTTACAAAACCAGGTAAGGACCATCCCTAAACCTTGTAGTAATTATAGTGTATGCCTATAAAGTAGAGTTGCCATCTCTTACATATGACAACCCGGACAAGACGCGTGAAATCCCCGGATTTCGGAGCTCAAAACCCGGACATACAACAGTTTTTACCCGAAAACGGCGAAGCCAATGTAATGGAAGAGTAATGATTTATTATTACTGCGAATCAAAACAAAATGACGCATTCCTAAATCAGCCTACCATAAACCCGGACAGCATATTAAATCCGGTCCGAGCGCACCCCGGACGCCCTCCAAAGTAGGACAAATCCGGGGAAACCCGGACGGATGGCAGCCCTACTATAAAGTGACCTGTTTGTTACAGATAGTCGCTATACACGCGGAGCCGAAGCTCTTCGATAGCTACTACAATGGCTGCTGCAACGGCACGTTCTGGCCTCTCTTCCACTCCATGCCTGACCGAGCCACCTTCATCGCCGACCACTGGAACGCCTACATCAAGCTCAACAAAGAGTTCGCGGAGAAGACCGTACAGGCTCTCCGACTACTGAACAAGGAGAACTGCGCGTCGCCCCCGATTGTGTGGGTGCACGACTACCACCTCATGTTGGCTGCGAACTGGATTAGAGAGGTAGGCCACCATCCTAAAAGGGTTGGTTAGCGCGTTTACCCGACTAACGACCCATTTCAGTAACCTATACGAGTAGGGTTTAATTTAAACAACATTTATATAAAAAAGAAGTGTATTTTGTATAAGCATGTAGAGTTTAGCGTATAGTAGAAAAAATAGGTTTAATTTACACAATATTCAAAAATACATTAAAAAAAAGAAGTGTGTTTTGAATTTCGAAGCATGTCTCGTAAGCATAAAACGGCAAATGATTGGATGATGTTTTTAACAAACAGTTATATAATAGATAGATAGGTTATTGAAACGGGTCGTAAGGCGAAGCCAAAAGGAAGAGTTATGATTATGGCAGTGTATGCATGTATGTTTGTTCCACCGTATCGCAATAGATTCGTAACAATAGCCCGGGTAACATGGGCTATATAAGTTACGTAATCGGGTTATAGTTTTTTTATAAAAAATGTAGTTATATATCTTTCGATATAATGTGCCCTATTCTGGTGACGTGTAACTAACTACCTTCCTATGTTTAATAACTGGAATATTAGATAATTGAGAGGCAAGACAAACAAACGAGCATGCACCTACCACAGATTATTTTTCGGATACCTTAATTTTTATATACTACGCATTTTTTTGCATACTACGCAATTCGGTTTCACTAAAGGTCGGTCTACTACAGATGCAGGCATCAAGCTTCTCTGTAGTATATTCGAGGCTTGGGAGGAGGCGCAGGATGCATTAGGAGTTTTTTGCGACCTTTCCAAAGCATTTGATTGTGTAGACCTTGCTACACTAGTCAGAAAACTACACCACTATGGCATAAGGGACTCAGCTCTTGATCTTTTGAGTTCTTATCTTTACAATAGGACTCAAAGGGTAGAGATTAATAATAAAAGGTCCACTGGGACTAAAATAGAATTAGGTGTCCCACGGGGATCTATTTTAGGTCCATTTCTTTTTCTCATCTACATAAATGACTTGCCTTATCTAGTTCAAGATAGGCATGAGATAGTACTTTTTTCTGATGACACTTCACTTATATTTAAAGTGAAGCGGCAACAATTAAATTACGACGAGGTAAACAGTGCTCTCTCAAGTATAGTAAACTGGTTTAGTGTTAATAATTTACTTTTAAATGCAAATAAAACAAAATGTTTAAAGTTTAGCTTGCCAAATGTTAGGCAAGTACAAACCAATTTACTACTCAATGATGAGAGAATGAACATGGTAGACTCCACTGTATTTCTAGGTATTACACTAGATTGTAAATAACAGTGGGGTCCTCATATTGTTAACCTAGCGAATAGACTCAGTTCTGCAGCATATGCAGTCAGAAAAATTAGAGAAATCTCAGATGAAGAAACGGCGCGCCTGGTCTATTTCAGTTATTTTCATAGTAGAATGTCTTATGGCATACTTTTATGGGGAAATGCTGCCGACATAAATTCAATATTTGTGCTGCAAAAGCGAGCTATTCGTGCTATTTATAAAATGTCCCCTATTGAATCTCTGAGAGAAAAGTTTAAAGAAATAGGTATACTGACAGTCGCCTCTCAGTATATTTTGGATAATTTGTTATACGTTAGAAAAACCCTAAGCAATTTCAAGAAGAAAAGTGATAGTCATTGTATAAACACTAGAAATAAGAATAAGCTAGATGTACCAGTGATCAGACTTAGTAAAGTAAGTAAATCTTTTAAGGGCCAATGTATACGCCTATACAATAAGATCCCAGAAAACGTTCAAAACCTTTCTATTAATAAATTTAAAAAAAGTAGTTAAAGAACGTTTGTGTGCTAAAGCTTATTATAAAGTAAATGATTTTGTTAACGATTGCACACCTTGGGAATAAGATGCAACCCTGCAAGGCTGTCTCTATGTACTTGTGTACTGACTTTTGTTATATTTAAATTTACAATGTAAAATATATATTTCTTTTAAAAGAACAATTTTCCATCTTTTTACTAAAAGATGGGCCCGTGCGAGTTTCTTACGCCGGTTCTTCTCGGCGGGTTAGGGTTGAACCGGTGGTAGCTTTTTTTGTTGACTTTCCGAAAATAGCTTTTTAAGTTTTATTTGGAAATAAAAATTTTCATTTTCATTTTAACTGTCGTTCGTTTTAACCACAAAGCCTACGTTTACCTACCTGTTGTTTAAAGTAAAATATTTTAACGTGTCAAATATAAAAATATATTGTTTCAGCGAGCGGAAGAGGAGAATTTGAAATGTAAACTAGCGTTCTTCCTGCACATACCCTTCCCGCCCTGGGACATCTTCCGTCTGTTCCCCTGGTCGGATGTGGTGCTTCAAGGCATTTTAGGTGAGTAAAAGAACTATATTTTAATATAAGTATATGATTTAAATACAATAATTAAACATTTTTGGGCTACAATTAAACAAAAAATGGCCCCAAATATCATAAATATTTTATTTGCAAAATAAAAACCAAAAAATTATTACTATAAATAGACTCATTGTTCAACTTAAAACGATTTATTTTTAATATTACATCGACAATTTTTATTAACCTTTTGGCGAAGAATTGTTTTTCATAATTAACCACTTTACTAAATGTGGAAGTTAACTATTTTAAACTACAACTTTCAGGTTGCGACATGGTAGGTTTCCACATAACCGACTACTGTCTGAACTTCATCGACTGCTGTCAAAGGGAGTTGGGTTGCCGCGTCGACAGGAAGAACCTTCTAGTGGAACTCGGCGGTAGAACCGTCTGTATCAGACCCCTTCCCATCGGAGTACCCTTCGACAGATTCGTGGCCCTCGCCCAAAAGGCCAAGCCAGTCCTTTCCACTAGTCAAAAAGTCATACTAGGAGTCGACAGATTAGACTACACAAAAGGTCTAGTGCACAGACTGAAAGCCTTCGAAAGGCTGCTAGAGAAACATCCCGAACACATAGAAAATGTGGTTCTGCTACAAATATCAGTGCCCTCCAGAACTGATGTGAAGGAGTACCAAGATCTCAAGGAGGAGATGGATCAGCTAGTGGGACGGATAAACGGACGGTTTACCACTCCTAATTGGTCTCCTATCAGGTAATACATTTAACAAAATCTAATATATAAAATTCTCGTGTCATAGTGTTTGGGGACACACTGCTCCGAAACGGCTTGACTGATTCTTATGAATTTTCTTTTGTATATTCAGTAGGTCTGTGAATCGCTCGTAATATAGCAAAATAACGTTTGCGGGGCAGCTAGTATATAGATAAACTAGCTTTTGCCCGCGACTTCGTCCGCGTGAAACATTTAGGTACTTTGGGATATCGCAAAAATTTACCCGCGACTTCATTTACTTAGAAGGAGAAACGCTTCCACCTTACGACTGCCCGCCCGCGCCGCGCGCCGTACATAATTGCGCGCTGGACTATTTTTAACCGACTTCCAAAAAAAGGAGGCGGTTATACGTTCGGCTGTATATATTTTTTTTTTTTTTTTTTTGTATGTTCGCGGCTAGCTCCGCCGTCTGTTGACCGATTTTCAAAATTCTTTTTTTGATATAAAAGGTATAATCCGAAGTTGGTCCCATTTTCAGAAAATTGGTGACCTGATGATAGGATCCACGAGGAAACGAGGGAACTCCTCAAAATTTATATGGACACATATGGTGATTTCGACTTTTTCTGAAGTAGTCCAAGCATATGCTACCAAAAAGTAAGATTTTACTCCAAGGTATACCCTGGATCCAAAAGTACAGAACAGAACTCCTGACTCCTTATAGATACATGTTTGGGGATTTTGGCGTTGTTTAAAGAACTGCAAGCATATGCCACTTTGTCAATTTGAGTAATCATCATCATCACCACCACTATCACAGCATACATCATCACATTATGATGATAAAGAAGGTACTTCTCATAGTATTTTACACTAACACGGAGATCTTTGAACATTACTCTGCCGTTTATGGACCTATTTGCAAAATTCTTTTGTTGTTGTAAAGGGTTTAATTCGAAATTGGTCCCTTAGTCACTAAAGTGGAAACGTGATGATGCGATCCATGAGGAATCGAGGGAACTCCTCAAAATTTATATCGACACATATAGTGATTTTGACTTTTACTGAAGTAACACAAGCACATGCTACCAAAGAATAAGACGTTGTACCAAGGTATACCCTGAATCCAAAAGCACTGAACAGAACTCCTCAGTCTTTAAAGATATGCGTTAGGAAATTTCGGAATTGTTTAAAGAACTGCAAGCATATGCCACTTTGTAACTTACAGTAATCATCATCATCTTAATAACAATACCTAATGGAAGCTTGGCGCGTATTCAGTTATACATTCGATCAATATTTTAGACGTTTTTAAGACGTATTAATAATAACTTAACAAGATATATCACTAAAAAGGGTGAAATTATTATTTTTAAATAAAAAATTAAACCGACTTCCAAAGTAAAAATACACAAAAAAGTGTGAAATAAAACTTATTTTATAAATAATTCCCCTTTTAAATTTGTCTATTTCTCTACTTAATCTTGTTAATTTTGAAGTCGGTACCAGCAAATATGAACGTGAGTTCTATAAAATATTGTAGGATATCGTTTGGGCTGGTAGCGACTTCAAAATTAACAAGATTAAGTAGAGAAATAGACAAATTTAAAAGGGGAATTATTTATAAAATAAGTTTTATTTCACACTTTTTTGTGTATTTTTACTTTGGAAGTCGGTTTAATTTTTTATTTAAAAATAATAATTTCATTTAAATTCCAGTTACGTAGCCATATAGGGAATTTATTCTTGTTTTTAAATATATGTCACATGCATAAGTTATATTAACAATTTATAAATATAACCATGAATTATTATTTTTAAACAAAAAATTAAACCGACTTCCAAAGTAAAAATACACAAAAAAGTATGAAATAAAACTTATTTTAAAAATAATTCCCCTTTTAAATTTGTCTATTTCTCTACTTAATCTTCTTAATTTTGAAGTCGCTACCAGCCCAAACGATATCCTACAATATTTTATAGAATTACTCACGTTCATATTTGCTGGTACCGACTTCAAAATTAAGAAGATTAAGAGAGAAATAGACAAATTTAAAAGGGTAATTATTTTTAAAATAAGTTTTTAAGTTTTATTTCATACTTTTTTGTGCATTTTTACTTTGGAAGTCGGTTTAATTTTTTGTTTAAAAATAATATTACTGCGATATCTTCTAAAATACTCATTGAAATCAAATGATGTAACTGCAAGTTTCTTCTAGATTAAATGCTTGTAATGAATAACGTATTTACTTGGATAAGGATTAATATCATCTTTATGAAAACACCCTTCACAAATAATGCTTAATTTTAGAACAAAGTTGATTAGCATAAAAAGGTTATTGTGAGCCAACCTTAAAAGATAGACATATACCGTCGCGGACTTTTTTTTAGAACTTTTAAAGGGGAACAATTCTGTCATACATCATTTTAGCGAAACTTTAACCGTTTCCGCAGCGTACGCAGCGAAAGCTCTCAAAAGGGGGAAAAAACCCCGATTTTGAAACATTCTTGATTGGTGCTCCGCTCGTATTGAACTTAGCATGATGCTATATAGCCTAAAGCCTTCCTCGATAAATGGACTATCTAACACAAAAAGAATTTTTCAATTCGAACCATTAGTTCCTGAGATTAGCGCGTTCAAACAAACAAACAAACAAACTCTTCAGCTTTATAATATTAGTATAGATATGGATATCTTGTTACAAGTAAGCGAGTCGTTTAAATATTTATGCTTACGAACCAGCAATAATAATTGGATTAACGATATCAGCTGCGGCTGTGACATTTGATTGCTTCTGATGACTCACTGACCCAGTAAATCGCCAAAAAAAGATAAATCAGTCAGATCTTTATACATGTCAGTTGTCACTGTAAAATTGTAAAAACCGTTAGATTGTAATATTACTAGAGATATTACAAAATGTCGACAGATTGTCAAATAAAAATTTCTCCTTACAATTGTACGCATTATTTTTCGTTATAATTATAACTATGAAAAAGTAAATAAATATGGCTTGCTGTTTAATCAATCGGCACGGTAAACATTACAATATAACGAAAAATAACGTGTAAAATTGATAGAATTTTTTTTTATTTGACAATCTATCGACATTTTATTACTAGAGAAGTAATAATACAATCTAACGGTTTTTGCATTTTACAGTGATAAACATATATTATGTGTTCTTTCAGATATATATACGGCTGCGTGGGTCAGGACGAGCTGGCGGCGTTCTACCGCGATGCCGCAGTAGCCCTGGTGACACCACTACGTGACGGCATGAACCTCGTCGCCAAAGAGTTTGTGGCCTGTCAGATCAAGCAGCCACCGGGTGTGCTGATTGTATCTCCTTTCGCTGGCGCGGGGGAGATGATGCACGAGGCGCTCATCTGCAACCCTTACGAGCTAGATGATGCCGCCGAAGTCATACACAGGTACAAACTTGAAAAACTTAGGCCCTAATTAAACGTCACCTATGTTCTAATAGAACTAAACAAATCCACTTACCATCGTAGATTACCTACCTTTGTTGTGTTTAATCCCATTCATATTCAATTAAGTAAATATTTCTACTTTTGCGAATCGCAACTTTTATATTTTTAATTGTAACTTTCCACGGAACTTTTATGATGCGAATATCCAGGCATGGCTAGTAAAAATTCGTTATTATTGATAACATAATATATTTTATTGTTTTGTTTTTTCGCCATGTTTTATTTGAATTGCTAGCCATCTATTAACGTCATGAGGTTATCACAGCCTGACGAAATGGCGGCCCCTGATAATGTTACAATAACAGAGAAGCTATGCGTAGGTACTTCGCACATATCCCTTATCAGGACAAAGAGTTGTGTAGGGCAAGGTTCAGGAACATTCTGTTTATAGTCATGTGACTGAGCTCATTTTAGATTTTCTAGAATTATTATCCAAAATAAACTCGGAAACGGTCAGATGTAAGTTGTGCTCACGTGACTGTACTTTATGCAATTAAACAAAATGTAACGGAGAATCTTTCATTAAATTTTAGGTCCATAAAAGTAAGGATCGTATTATTCTTCAGCAGTATAGATTGTACCATAGATTTCGACTAAAAGCATTCCGATATATATCCAAAACAACATTATGTCTTGCACACAGAGCCCTCATAATGCCTGAGGACGAGCGCACGGTCCGGATGAACCACCTAAGACGACGGGAGCAGGTCAACGACGTTGACAGCTGGATGAAGGCCTTCCTCAAGGCCATGGACTCTTTAGAAGATGAGGCAGACGACATCGGAGCCACGTCCATGCAGCCCGTTACCATTGACGACTTCAACGACTATCTCACCAAGTAATATAACCCATACATCTCCAAATCCAGTCGACTGTTGACAAGTAAATATTTGAATAATTTAATGTGTGTGACTAATCTCACTCACAAGAGTAGGAATAGATTATTATCACCTAGTCATACCTTTGCATCAAATGATCTACTTTCTTCCACACGACTAACAAAATAAATACTTTGTCTTTGAAAATTAAGATCTAAATACAGGATGTCCCAGAAGTCGACGTCGTCCCTTCGAAGGCTGATAGACCAGCTCATGACTCACCAGAATATCGTAATATAACCTTAGTAAAAAATCTTTAGTTTTCGAGATATTGGCACTTTTAATAATTTCTTAAAAATTACACCTCATGTTAGTTTTTAGACTGCCGCAACTACAATTTCCCGTATTGTGGGATATAAATTTGTACTGCGGAATCTTGACTAGTTCTGCTATTGACCACGGTTATAAACAAAGCTAATAGAGTTTGAACTTTGTGGAAAAAAAGAAAACTTTTCCCTAATCGTGATTTCAAAAACTTTTTCTCCTAACTTTCACTATCCATACTGAACAAAAAATACACCACACTAACCTGGGTTGTTACTTTAAAAAGTTGCTCATTTTATGTAGTTTTTAAAATAGTAAAATAGTTGCTATTAAGCTACGTCAAAAATTTTTTTTGCTATTTTAAGTGCACAGAGAACACATTTTAAATGTTTTTCTTTAGTTAGAATTTCGAACAAAAACACTCGTTACATCGAAATCACCCAGATGTTTACTTAAAAATTGTACGTTGAAGTTAATTAATTAATTAATTAACTTAATTCATGCTTACTAAACTTAGAAACTAAACAGAATACAAGGATTTTTTTTAAACTGTAAGGAGAAATGCAAAGAAGGAGAACACATTAATTATATCATTTAATGAGTTAGACTCATTAGAGTGAGAAAATAGGTGACGCCACGCACGTCTTTTGTTTGTTCTATACATGAGATTGTTTATTAGTTACTAGTACGTTACGCTATTAATGTGCATCGTTTTGTTATTTTCTTACTTTTAACGGATTTTGCATTGTAATTTGGACTTCGTTTGCCTAGTGACTCGGACTTAAGTGTGCTTGGAGACAGTAAAGAACTGACATGGCTCTCTTCTGGACTTTTATGTTTCTGTGATACGCGTCTTACTACCAGTTATTATGGCGTACACACATCAGTATGCTAACATGCATTACATTTACGGGGAATACAGAGGCAACGGTGCTGCTGCAGCTAATTTGTATCGCAAAATGTTAAGGTACTCAAGACCAGATTACAATGCAAAATCCGTTAAAAGTAAGAAAACAACAAAACGATGCACATAAATAGCGTAATGTACTTGTAACTAATAAATAAACTCATGTATAGAACAAACAAAAGACGTACGTGTCGTCACCTACTCTCACTCTAATGAGTTTAACTCATTAAAATATGATATAATTAATGTGTTCTCCTTCTTTGCATTTCTCCTTACTGTTTAAAAAAAATCCTTGTATTCTGTTTAGTTTCTAAGTTTAGTAAGCATGAATTAAGTTAATTAATTAATTAATTAACTTCAACGTACAATTTTTAAGTAAACATCTGGGTGATTTCAATGTAACGAGTGTTTGTGTTCGAAATTCTAACTAAAGAAAAACATTCAAAATGTGTTCTCTGTGCACTTAAAATAGCAAAAAAATTTTTTTGGACGTAGCTTAATAGCAACTATTTTACTATTTTAAAAACTACATAAAATGAGCAACTTTTTAAAGTAACAACCCAGGTTAGTGTGGTGTATTTTTTGTTCAGTATGGATAGTGAAAGTTAGGAGAAAAAGTTTTTAAAATCACGATTAGTGAAAAGTTTACTTTTTTCTACAAAGTTCAAACTCTATTAGCTTTGTTTATAACTGTGGTCAATAGCAGAACTAGTCAGGATTCCGCAATACAAATTTGTATCCCACAATACGGGAAATTGTAGTTGCGGCAGTCTAAAAACTGACATGAGGTGTAATTCTTAAGAAATTATTAAAAGTGCCAATATCTCAAAAACTAAAGATTTTTTACTAAGGTCATATTACGATATTCTGGTGAGTCATGAGCTGGTCTATCAGCCTTCGAAGGGACGACGTCGACTTCTGGGACATCCTGTATATCTAAACTCACCAAACATATATTACCAAAAATTAACTTAATCTGAATCGTTCCCTTCCCATGTTTCACTTTGTGTAACTTGCTCTTTCAGGTACATAGGCTTCACTCAGAAACTGGCCCTGCTGCTTGACTATGACGGTACTCTAGCACCCATAGCCCCCCACCCGGACCTGGCTACCCTGCCTCTAGAGACCAAACACACCCTGCAGCGGCTGTCGAACATGTCGGATGTGTACATCGCCATCATCTCCGGCAGAAACGTGAACAATGTCAAGGAAATGGTAAGTTGGATGATGAAATCTCTGCAACGTGAAAAAATATCTTAACACAGATCGAACTGCTGAACGGATTGTGTCGAAATTTTAGCCCACGATGCCTGCGCGGCGTAGTAATCTCTGTCGGCGTGTCAAACAGTGCAAATGGAGAATATGCATAGTTTTTTTTTATTGAATTTTCGAAAAATACATAATATGCCAGGAAATATTGTCTTTACAATGGCATATCTACGATCAAACGATGACTAAATACAGTCATCACAAATGTGATATCGTTGGAGAGCATTAAAAACGCTCTATACAAAAAATGTCACAACGAAAATGTATGAAGATAAATACAAAATTGATTAACTTAAATACTGCTTTTATGAATAATATAATTGTAATAACAAAAAATTACACAAATAACATAAGGATTTGAACAGTAGTTTTCGTTGTGCGATCAAAACAAAAAAAAAAACGTCATTTTTAACTGTACACTTTTTGCATTTTTCGGTCCATATTTATGTTGCCTTTCAGAAAATATAAGAATTTTGATGATTTAAAACAAATGCATCTTCTCTATTGCAATCCATTCTGTCATTAGGACAATCTCTCGCCTCTCATCCCTCCCTCATCTCATCGGGTCAGTTATCAGCCCCACTAGATTTCGAGAGTAAAGAAAGAGAGTGCTTTTGCGTACTACGCACACACTTGGGCACTATAAAATAACTCCTGCCTGGTTCCAATGTAACCGGCCACCGTCACCGAAATCGGTGTGGGGAACTACAGAATGTCATAAAACAGACTTTCCTTAAAGATAATACGCTACACTTAGCAACCGGCAAGTCTGATGAAATGGCCACCCGCGCGCCTGGCCTTGTGCCGGTATATCACGGCGCGTGGCATCAGTAACTCGTGATCTTATCGCCGCCATTACAGTTTTCCTTGAGGCAAACAAATAATTCACCTTATCTATCTGTAAACATATTGTTTTTGACCCCTGGGAAATGGTAATTACACCTATTCCTTTATAGATCAAAGTCATACACACAAACTGCAAGTCATACACAAACTGCAGTGCGGTCAACGAAAAACAAGACGTAACCTAACATCTGTCAGTTGGTCTTGTTATCTTTCACCGCTTCGTTGAGAATACGGAGAAAGATAATAATTAAGTATAATTCAAAATTTGCAACATCCAACCGTCTGTACGATAAGGATCTCATAGGAGTATTTTGTTGGCCGCGATGTAGGTAATATTTTTGACCCCCTACGAATACTGACAGGTATTAAAAGTTTTACGTGTCTTTGTGTGTGTGTGCTCCCAAACAAATGAACCTATGTTGATCTAGCTTCTAGTTACATATCCCCGATTACTAACCCCCCAAATTGTCAAGAAGTGCGTGAGCTAATGATGATGAAGTAGGTATATCTAAAAATAATCGATCATGTCAGCTTTCAAACATAAATATGTTTGGCATATTTAAATCACTTAAAGATAGTATGTACTATGTAGTAATTATTCATTGCCCATTTTAGGTGTATGTAAACATCAATAGGTACAGAGATAAATTCTCTACCTTAATAAAATTATCATATAGCAAATAGTTCTATCCCACTTCTGATACGGTCCGACCCCGTTACAAACGTTTATCAAACCGAACTTTGAATATAAATTATCTACGAATTAATTAAGCTTGACCCTCGAACGATAGAATTATTAACATAATAAAAATAATACTGTAAAATCACGTTGTTCTTGTTCTACTTTATACTCAATTTCCTTTTCTCTCGTTAAATTCCGTGCAATCTTTATCCTCAATAAACTTCTTGCAGACTCAATTTAAAAAACCTAGCGTATGCCTAATTTATAATAACGTTTGCGTAAATCGTTTCAGTAGTTTGAGCTGTGTGCAGTTAAATCTCTTACATAATGCAAGTATGTAAGAGATTGAACTATCTTTTGAAAAAAATATTATACTTACATGAATTTTTCAACGACACTTTATTATAGAAATTATCAGCGGAATCACGTCTAAATTGATGTGCTTATTTATTTTTAGGTGGGGATCGAAGGCATCACGTACGCGGGTAACCACGGTCTGGAGATCCTGCACCCGGACGGCAGCAAGTTCGTGCACCCCATGCCGCTGGAGCTGCAGGATAAGGTGGTGGAGCTTCTGAAGTCGCTGCAGGAACAGGTAAGATCACAACTTGAAACAAATCTAATCCCATGATGTAACCTTACTAACTTTTGGGACTTAAAAAGGCCATTAATCAAAGATTATTTCAAATTTCAACTCAAGAGGCTATGACTATGACGTACATTTGACAAAACAAATGTTCACATAAGAAAAAGTTACGCCATTTTGGTTTTCACCAAATGCCAAACGTCAGCCATCTTCTTTTCACCATACTTCAAATGTCAAAATGGCCCCAAAATCTTAAAAGTGGGGCCATTTAACTGGAGACGCTTTTTGCCTCAACATGCCTCGTCTGTAATATACATGTCAATGCCATTAATACAATAACGACTCCTTTGTCGTTGCTCTGCCGACTGGAGTGATAGCTACGACGGGCTCACAAAAATCCAGTTGGAAATATCGTTTCGCCAAGCTAATGGGTTGACGAATAGGAACCCCTTCAAAGTCTGCCACTTGGCTTCTCGGGTTTGCAGCTGTTACCGGTTACAATCGGGCGGTCAGACTTCAGTCTACATGTTGGCGTTTTATAACATAGAAAAAAGGTCTTACACCGATGTATATTATCCAGGTGTGCAAGGACGGGGCGTGGGTGGAGAACAAGGGCGCGCTCCTAACGTTCCATTACCGCGAGACGCCGGTACATAAGCGCGCCGCGCTGGCCGAGCAGGCGCGCAAGCTCATCGCCGCCGCAGGGTTCACGCCCGCTCCTGCGCACTGCGCGTTGGAGGCGCGCCCGCCCGTACAGTGGAACAAAGGTACTTACGACATTCTTTGAGAAAATCGTGTGACTGTGTCTGTGAATGTGGGCTTTGGTTCTATGGAATTCATGGCTTAACGCCGCCGCTTTGAGTTGGCACGTTGTACACATTTCAATCACTCAGATTTTTTATCTGGCTCTTCTTTTAGCACTTAAATGGATTAAGTATAAATGTCTTTGTATTTACAAAGGGTTTTAATTTTCTAGGTCGAGCATCCATCTACATTCTGCGCACAGCGTTCGGTCTGGACTGGAGTGAGAGAATCAGGATCATATACGCCGGTGATGACGTCACAGACGAAGACGCTATGATGGTACAATGATTTTACTTAAATAACAAAAAAAAAGTAATTATTATATTATTATACGTGAAGCAAAAGCTGTCAGTACAGTTTCAGGTACGAGAGGTATTTACGCGTGTAAATATACAGTTTTAGGTATATTTACGCGAATATTGTTCATTGTTTTAAGCAAAGCAGATTCTAATCAATTGTTATACCTAACCGAATTTTTACATTAAAAACAATAA
Organism: Glaucopsyche alexis; assembly: GCA_905404095.1. NCBI lineage: Eukaryota > Metazoa > Arthropoda > Insecta > Lepidoptera > Lycaenidae > Glaucopsyche > Glaucopsyche alexis. The sequence goes on along the minus strand of FR990047.1, from coordinate 23,946,985 downwards.
TAATCTCTTCACAGGCGCTCAAAGGTATGGCGGCGACGTTCCGCGTAGTATCATCCAACATCATCAAGACGTCCGCCGAGCGACGTCTGCCCTCCACCGACTCAGTTCTCGCCATGCTCAAGTGGATCGAGCGTCATTTCTCTCGCCGCAAGCCGCGCAACTCCCTCACGTACAAGACCGCGCGGAAAGCGCGCGACACGATCCAGACGCACATGTCGTACCAGCCGCTGGAGAAATCGCCACTGCACACGCCGCCTCGCTCGCCGCCCCACTCGCCGCCCCGCTCGCCGCCCCACTCGCCGCCGCGGTCGCCCGATAAATCCTCGACATCGGATTCCAATTAGAAGTATCCGAAGATCCAACTGTAAAGGGGAACTAGACAACGAAATAGAATATGGGATTGACGTAAACTAACACTGGATCGATAAGGCGCGAATTAGCCGCGAAATCAAACGCGCGTTGATGTTAACCTCAATGCGTCGCATTGCGCGAATTCGCGGCGTATCTTCAGTGAATTCGGATTCGAAGAATGAAGTTTCAAGTCCTGTCACGTTCGAAACGTTATGCGTTAACTTCATGAATTACTTTTCTATTCTATTCTCGCGTGTTTAAGTACCACTTGTCTAGGCTCCTTGGTCAGATAGTCGCGTGCGCATGTATATGTTGTATTTCCTTGTCAACGACTGTCGTGGGCGGATCCGTCGTCAATTGTAGACCACCCGCATTAAACTCCTAACCCTGTGCGTCCCGTCCCTCCCTCGAATTTATCGATCTGAAAGTTTTAATGAGCGAAGTTCCTAATCCCACTTCTGATATACTAACAATCACTAACAATTATGTTTTTTGATCTACGTAAGTTGTAGGTACCTCGTGTATTCTCACAAACTGCCAGAAAAGTCAATTTCCTTCAAGAACTCTTCATGAAGTGTTATCTCAGTATTTATTTTGTTGCTTTTTTCTTCGTTTAATTAATGTTTAATAATTCATTATTTTCAAGTCTTATGATGTCGATTTGCGTGAAAATAAAAATTTGAAGTCTGAACATTCCTAATCTGCATTTTTTCACCAAAAACTATTTTAATTGTAATTAATATATTTAATCAAAATTTTACGCTCGTCTACCAAAGATTTACTCTTCTCGTTAGAGTTATTTTTCAAATATTTTTTGGGACACATTACTTCTGAACTCTTTACATTGTACAAAGTATTTAGAAAATTTACAAATATTTATACCGAGTACATAGTTATTACACTTTATAACAAAAACGAAAAACAAAATAAAAATATGAGAAATCGTTGTTTTCTGTCACTACAGAGCACACTTAAAATCCTTCAATCAAAATGTGTAACACGCTAAAACATAGCAGAAAACATTTGAACTTCGGGGGTTTTATTCTATAGAAAAACATATACATTGACAAAAACAGGTAATACCGTAGATTTCTTTTTACTTTCTGCCTGTTGTGCAAATTTTGCTGGAAGCATATTTTGCGCCGAACTTACTTTTTTTACTTGACGCACATGAAAGTGTATGCCAATGTGATCAATTAGTTGTTAATTTTAATTTTATTTGCAGCTTTTATTGTTAAATGTTAAAAACTTAGCCAACAGGCCAATTCTATGTAAATAATAGTACTAAGCAATCTTTTCATTTTTGCAAAATATTATATCATTTAAATTTTAAACATTAGTTAAGTTACAGGAATATCAATGAAATATATCATATAAAATATTAATGTATGTTTGTATAAAATATTTACCAAGTGAAACTAGGAATATCCAGTAACGTACTCAAAAAATGTTTCGTATAAAATATATACTTTGCATATTTACACAATATTAAGTTGCACAATATGTTATCGATAGTTTTAAAAAAACAAAGTACTTACTCAATACAAAAATAAAAATGTCATGAGAATTATTACAGAATCAGTCGTCGATATTTTATAAAATATCATCACATAGTTCAAAATCTGTGATTAAAAAAAGAAAATCCAAAGACTAATATACTCTCTAATCGTACTTCTAACAACAGAAGCTATTGCGAAGTAGGTGTGCTAAATTTCATAACTATTTTTGTAGGTTTAGATATGTACTAAAATAAAAATGTATTTATTTATCGTATCGATCGTATAGAATTAAAACCTTGTACTTTTTGTTGCATAAATCAGCTGTCATAAAAATGTTCTACATAAGGACTTAGAGAAGGGCCTCATACGCACTATGCGATTTCCCCGCGTTTCCCCTTTTAGTAAAACTAAAAAAGACGTTGGCGCGTAGTACGCATGGAGCCCAAGAAACGCCTGTTAATAGGGATGTTGCCTTCTGTGGAATATCACAGTTTTACAAATTAAATTTTATAATTGTTGATTAAAGATACATAAATCTGAAAGAAATAGGTATTTAGAGTGACGCGATTAAAAAATATAAACAAATAAAAAATATTGTCCATCCCTTTCTCGCAAAACGATTCGTGACGTCACAGCCTGCTACCGCATGTATGGCGGTAGCAGGTTGTGACGTCACAGGCCGATATATCGCTCTCTTTCATATTGTAAATTTCAATGGTTTGTATCTACGTTATTTTTTTAGATATACAAAAATGGGTTCTGGATTGTTTATTAACATGTTGACTAACATCGAATAGACGAAAAAAAAATTTTTCGGCAACATGCCCATTAAGGTATAAATAGCATTAGGGTCCATCCACATATTACGTCACAGCGCAAGAGGGAGGTCATACTAAATGTGACAGTACATGTTAAATACAGGTACAGGGATAGTAAAAAGCGTGACATAGGGGGGGGGGGGGGGGGTTCAAAAAGTCAAAATTTTGCGTGACGTAATATGTGGATGGCCCCTTAGTATTCACGTTCATTTCTAGATCTTTTACGTGATGTATTTTTGTGATAAATGTTTTGTATAACGTATTCAAATAAAATTTACAATGGATTGAAAATAGTCTTTTATTTAGAAAAACATAATGTGTACAAAATTGATGAAATTCAGTATATTTTCAATTGGAATGTAAGGGACGCGACTATATATGCTCCGGAATCCGGAACGCTGGTGGAAATTCAGAGCACTGAAAATAGAACTCTGCACTAATACAATAGAGTTGAAAATGGAAGCCTCGAGTGTCGAGCTGTCATAATATATGACATTAACATTTGACTCGACACTCATGTGTTCGATTTTCAACTGTATTGTATCAGCACAGAGTTCTATTTTCAATGCACAGAATTTTCTACGGCCTTCAGGATTCCGGATCATAGTCACCTAAGCGGCACGTTGTGCCAACAGTGATCAAACATTTTGTTATGATAATTGACTGGCTGCGGTAGATAGCCAATAATGGCTCATTGGGCTGCTCGAAGTCAGAATACACCATCGTCTAAAAGTCAAAAGTCTAGAATCTAGACAAACTCGAATCAAAATGCACACTGGAACGACAATTTTATGAAGTGATTAAATCAAAGATTTCAAAACTCAAAGATTTCAAAACTCAAAATAGGCTACGTCATAACGTATAACATTTGAGAGAACAAATCTTCATATTTTAATAAAATGTTACGCCATTTTGGTTTTCAACATACTTCAAATGTCAGCCATATTGTTATCACCAATATATCTAAATATGTCAAAATGGCCCCAAAGATCTCAAAAAAGGGCCACTTAACTGGAGACACTTTTTGCCTCAACAGGCCTCGTTTTTAATATACAATGTGTAACAAATAGGGTACACACAACGTATACACATGTACCTATACGTCTATGTACTGAAATGACAATTTTATGAAGTGATTAAATAATAATGATAATTCGCGGTCCTCTTTGTACATGATAATTATTTTAACACTATCGCATAAGAACATATTTTTTACATCTTTGTCACTGTTTTCACATACAAATCATGAACTATTTGACAAAATGACATAAAAATATCGTGGCATGCAATCATTCAAATATAATTATATTTTGTGCCTTGCAGTGTTTATATATTTTATGTGCTATGCTACTTTCATGAGTAATAAATACAAACAAAATAATTAATATTAGATGTGTGTCTGTTTGAATAGAATTTTTGTTCAATTTTTTAATAAGTATATGAAAGTTTATAGTAGTTATCTTGACTAGGAGAGGCCTGTTTTTTAAAATAGGTACATATTGACCATGCTAGGCATTTTTTTTTACAAGAATAGCCATATTAATATTTAAAATATTATAATATCTGTAAATATCCTGGTAAATTAATAAGTACATACTTACATTTAATACTGGCTAAAACACAGTTTAATTACCACAAACAGCTTTAAAAGATAATAATATATAGAATTCTTATCAACAAAATGTAATGCATTCAATAATTCCATTAGTGCATATTCTCGTTTTTGTATTATCAATCAATTAACCAAAGTGGTTACTAAGGACCTGTATTTTCCATCATTATATAAATAATGTTAAAAAAACATGGATATGTGTCTGCAGGCATTATATAATTGTTTTTTTTTACACACATTGCATGAAAGACATATTATGAAAGTTATTAGAAAACTAGGTAGAACCTATTTCTATGTGTAATTCTGTACAAGTTAAAACATACGGCCATATAATATATTTTTACATACGAAAAACTTCTTAATATACACAAATTATCCTAAAATATTTATATCACAATAATAAATACAAATAATAAATCGACTATATGTTACCTAAACATTACTGTGCGACACGACTAACCACGATAGTATAAAATAGAACAAGAATATTGGATACATAGCGAGACACTTTTTGCCTTCGGGTTGGCTGTCTCCAAGAAATTTTGTTGCAGCTGAAACAAAAATTAATTTCAAATAAATAACAAGAAATTTTTACACTTCTAATGCCCTGATTTTCCAAAAGTGTTATTACCGACCCACCAATATTAACTACTGACAAAAAACCTCAAAACAGGCATAAGATATTCATAAAGTGATAATTAGTTCCAAATGTGTTTCTCTCCTTTGTATAAAAATCATCTAAATCATCAATCATACCTATTTATAAAAATGTTTGAAATCAGTAAACACATACCAAATGTAGCCCAAGCAAATCCAAGCATGGAGATAGTAAATCGTAGAAAGAAGAGGAATGTATTTTGCGTAGTGAACAGTATCACTCTGCATATCACCAGTGATATTGCGATTGGCAGCAAACAGTAGCCAAGCACGCACACCGATTGAAAGAATGAACTGAAAGTTAAAGAAAAAAATAATTAGACCATTTTGCCTTTTAGAAGACTAAGGCTAGGAACTCACAGACCGATTTTCTGTCTGAAAATCACTCCGTGAGTTCTTAACCTAAAGGTAGGCCTACCTATGCACGCAACGCGCGCGGCGAAGCCATAGGTTAGTATGAATTTATATGAAGCACTAAACAATCTTCGGGACCCCGCATCATGCAACCGGTGGGCGAGTTCCCTGAGCCTGATTCGCTGGTCTGCCAATTGGGAGTTGCGGTCGCATGAATCAGAAGGCTTAACAGTCAATTCAAATATAACATATTTATAAAATAGTAAATACTACAGAACATTAAAAAAAAAGTAAGTCAAAACAGTTTATTTACTATTCTTTTTATAATCCCTAATGAAGTATGGTATTTGTGTATGAAATAGTACATTTTATGAAAAATTTTATTATTGATTCTGTTAGATTACTTACATGTTACCACCTAAAAGTTTTGAGTTTAATGTGACCACGGCAGCACCAATCCACACTAACACAAACACTTCAGCAAACTCTGGGCCACCATCGTTGGAGTTGTCAGCACGTTCCGCACTACCCTGCAGTATTGTGGCCATGAAAGTACACAGCAAAAGAGGGCCCCACAAATCCCCTGAAATTATTTTAACATCTATTCAATCTATGACCTAATATTATAAAGCGGAAATGTTCATTTGTTTGTTTGAATTGAATAGGTTCCGAAACTACTGGACTGGTTTTGATGAAATTTGGCAGAGTAGACCACTAGGAAGGACATTTGCTACTTTTTTTACGTGGTAGAGCCATGCTTCGGCACAGATGGGCCGGCTCGACCGGAGGAATACCACGGGCTCACAGAAAACCGGCGTGAAACAGCGTTTGCGCTGTGTTTCGCCGAGTGAGTGAGTTTACCGGAGGCCCAATCCCCTACCCTTTTCCCTTCCCTACCCTCCCCTATTACCCTATTCCCTCTTAAAAGGCCGGCAACGCACTTGCAGCTCTTCTGATGCTGCGAGTGTCCATGGGCGACTGAAGTTGCTTTCCATCAGGTGACCCGTTTGCTCGTTTGCCCCCATATTTCATAAAAAAAAAAAAAAAAAAAAAAAAAAAATGTATGGTTTCTGTAAGATTAACTTTTGCACACACAAAGTCGCAGGCAACATCTAGTGGGTAATATAGCTAGAACCGAGTTGATTATAAACAATACTTACATTCTTTCAGTAAACTGGTTTTTTCTCTTGGTATGAGAACATGATAGAATTTGTTACCAACTGCTCTAAGATCACGAAGCTGGAATAAAAATAATACATTTTTAGCACAACAAGCTGACTATCAAAACTGTAGCAGTCTTCTTAAGTATTTACAGAGAATCAATGATCATTTGTCTCAAAAGAAATATATACAGGGTTATTTTTTCACCGGTACAATAAATCAACATACGTAATAGTTGTCAAAAATAAAAAATACTAGCAATTTTTGTTACTACCCCTTTGGAACAAAAAACCAAAATTATCAATCCCCGAACTTATCTGCTAAACTAATACAAAATGTGGATACATTACGCATCCATCAATGCTTTGTTGCCAACTCGTGCGCCGCCCGGCCGATCGCTTACCCCACCCCGCCGCCCCCTACCTCATACCGCACCCGTTGACGCCATGTAGTTTGTGCGCCCATGCGGTATTAGATCGGTTATAGGATAAAATAATTGAAATGAAAAAAAAAATTTTTTTATTTCTGTAATGTACTCTATTATCGATACCAATGACGTGGTAAAATTTATTGTACCAATGAAAAAGTATTCCTGTATACAATTATTCAATTATTTATCAGTAGTTAAAAAAGTATTTTAGGTTCTAATTATTTAGAGAGTAGATATAACCATGACAAAGTGTATACTTTTCAGTAAGTATATTCAAGTTTTCCTTTGACACTAAGGTTGTCTGGAAGATATTGCCTCAAGCGATAAGATCACCTTTGCCCAAGCTTTGTCTAACCAATTTATGGCTAAGTCTATTATTTTCTAATTTGTGGCATTAGGTATTTTATTACTATTTTCAAATTAGTCATTAGTAAGAGTACAGTACTTTACAGTACAGTAAAGCCACAATCATGTCTTTTTAGAATCATTCTTTTTTATTCATTGTCTGTTGTTTCTGTAAAAAAACAATTATTGTCGAGGGCCATTGGCAATTTTGTTAACTGTTCATAACTTACAAATGTCTCCTTGATAGGTTCATCCAGTGTATTGAATTCCATGCTATCGCCAGTGGGGGGCCCTCTACCCGGGATATTCATTTCTCCTTCCACAACCCCCACATCACCCGCTGGGTACATCTGTAATAGATTTTAAAATTTGGTAAGGATAAAAATATTTAATTTCAATTTGCTGTTTACTATTTGTTTACGTCTCGTTCTAGAAGCAATATTTTTCAATATTATAATAAATTAATATATAAGCTACAAATTACTGTGATACTAAAATTCTTTTAGGTCATTTAATTTGGTTTTTATTTCAAATTTAAAAAGTACTAAGGGGCATGAGCTGATTCACTCCAATTGCCGAATATACTTACATCGTATTTAGCATCAAAAGTTGCCATATTTAATGTATTGTTTCACTTATCAGAAATAGCTTCTGTAACTTTTTTCTTAGTTTTAATAAATATTTCAGCACATAATTCTGTAAAACATTTAATTAAATCCAACACGTCAACCACAAAATGAGATGTCAAAACTCAAATGTCAATTCTCAAAATTGAAAGAGAGAACTTTTTTTATATATAAATAAATGGCATCGACTTATAACTATTTGCCAGTGTCAAGTTAAAAAGACGAGAAATAAAGGGGGTAGCGGGTTAAGGCGGGTCTGGCGGCCCCCGCCGAATCTGGTAAAATCATTCCAAAAATCTTGAAGAGGGTTGAAAAACATGCAGTATAAGCTTTTTACCGATATTACAACCCCAAACGAAATAACAGTAATAGCGAAAAATATGTTTTTTTGTGATTTTTTTTTTTTTCAACCAGTTTAATTTATTTTTAAATGGTTTAAACGCAATTAAAAATTTGTTTTGTATGTGTGGAAGTCCCATGAATTTTTTCAGATTTTTTGGTCAAGTAAAAACATGTGAATTTTAGGTTTAAATGCGAAAAAATCGTGAAAAAAGCGTCATTTTCAAGATTCAACCCTCTAATTTTTAGGGTTGTTTTCATTTTCCCAAGGGGTGCTGTATAGTATAGATAGCGGCAATCGTCCTCTTTTGAATGCAGGCGAGTGGACTCAATTCGGTCAATTCTGGTGAGCGGGGCGATTTTTTGAAAAAAACTCGAATTTTCAACTTTCGGTAAATTACGGCGCGTACTTGGTATAATGCGTCTTTGCTATAAAAAATACATCTCTATAAGGGTTTTTGAGATCGCTGATCACGAATTTGATGTCAAAAAAATTTTTTGACAACAAATTCACCCATAAATATTTATTAACACAGGTTTGATAATGTAAAAATATTAATGAAAGATTTTTTTACTTTCTCTCAATTAACTATTCTTTAGTTTTTATTCCAGAAAAAGTTAATTAATAATATTAATAGTAATATTAATAGTATTAATAATATTAACATTAATTTAAAAAAAGAATATGTTTCGTTGAATTTTCATCGTTATTTTATATAGTCAAAAATATAATAATTACCGATAACGTAATATAAATTTTAACTGCATTGATGATGGTAATTTGAAATTCAAATAAGTTGACTGAACCGCCATTTGGTAAAAGATTACACTACTAGGCCCACGACTCGAGGCATTAGGCCCAACCCGAAGTTATGCTACTGCGCACGCGCCATAACGCTGTGGCGTGATCATAGCGCTGTAGCATCACTCTAGCTTTCTTTTCCTTGTCAGCGTTCGTCGCATACACGTGTCAAGTGTCACCGCTGCAACGCGTAGTTGTTACTTTTACTTTCTTTACTACATTTTATAAAAGGTAATGAATTGTTATTTCTTGTAAATTAAATCAAATGTTTTTTACATTCATCGTTTTACTAAGTTATATATTTTTCAGACCGACAGGAAAAAATCTATGAAATAGTTCTAGCCGAACAAAAGATTTCGTGTAGAGACGTGGTTTTCCTAGACCTTGAAGGAATACTATAAAGTAAGTTTTAAAAAAAATATTGTTTTAAAAAATATATTAAATTTTTTATAGATATTTTCATTTATAAAAACTTGTTTTTCAGGACATTTGAGATGCCGCCTAAAAAACGGAAATCTTATGTAGATGAAAGGTGCGCCTCATGCAACACTCTGCTTCGTCATGATACTGGACTGCAAAAAGTCATCCTAACAAACGATGAAGCACAAACATTTTCAGTCTGTTTGGGCGTACAAATGAATATAGGAGACATTTCATGCCACAAATGCCGGTCAAAAGCATATAAAATGAAGACAAAACTTGATCAACCTTCAATAAGTCGCAGCCATTCATCGCCAGAGGTCGCTTCAGCCAATCTTCTGCCAGAAATGGATCTAGATGAACCTGACGATCCCAGGCCGCAGCCGGATTCACCAGAACCAGAAAACACTCCATCAGAAGCTGATCCAATGGAAAGGCAGTCATCACGATTGTCCAATTTGTCAGAATCAGGTAACGAACCTCAGTCAGCACATCCGCCCCGTCTCGCTCAACAAGCAGTGACGCAGTCTTCATCTTCTTTATCTTCACAGTCAGTAACGCAATCTTCGTCATCTCTGTCTTCACAATCGCAATCGTCTTCGTCTAGTGACCCGACTTTTGTTGTCCGAGAGAAAAAACAAAGCGAACCGATAATTATGCCAATCACGAGAGTTACCGCGTCTCATAAACATTGTTGTGTTTGTCTTGTTCAAGATAGAAACTTCGTCGTTGTTCCTTTCAGAGCTCGGTTACAAGTTTTTATTAATTCAAGAATTTTCATACCCAAAAACAATCGATGTTGTTCTGAACATCTTATCGGTGAACGCTTCTATGCTGATGAAATTCCTAAACTGCAGGTCTTCGCAAATACGTGTAAAATCGATTCGGATGAATTAGTACATTTTTTAAATGTATTTTCTGATTCATGTAATAACAGTATTTTAGACAGATTAGAAGATAACAATTTATCCGATGAACGGATCAAGTCATTGACCGGATATGACATTGAACAAATCAGCACATTAAAAAAAATGTTAATTTCAATGCGCGATTCCGGTAATCGCAGCGTGAATCAAGCTCTTTTTGTATTTCTTTTTATACTCAGAACTGGCAATTCCAACAGCATAGCAGCGTCAATATTTGATATTAAATACGATCAACAAGTATCTGATTATTGCGATTCGGTCTTGAAATCCTTCAATAAAGACGTTTTGCCATATAAGTTTGGGGTGCAAGCGTGTTCACGAGAAGACTTGATAGCTAATCACACTTCTCCGTACGTGAAAAAATTACACGGTTTTGAGAATCGACTAGTTTTAATAGCTGATGGATCGTATGTTCAACATGAAAAAAGTAGCAACAATTGTTATCAACGAAAATCGTATTCAGGGCAAAAAAACGTTCCACTTTTTAAACCCTTCACGGTTTGTACCACGGATGGATTTGTGGTTGATGTTTTCGGGCCTTACGAAGCAACGGTTAATGATGCTACAATCATGATGGAGATTTTTAAAGATCCAAGCGGTTTAAGATCACTTCTTCAAAAAGGCGACGTCTTTATACTGGATAGAGGATTTCGAGATGTCAAAAATTTCTTACAGTCTGAAGGATTTGTTGTTTTGATGCCTGCGTTAAAAGGAAAAAGGAAACAGCTAACGACTCAAGAGGCGAATGACAGTCGATTTGTAACTAAACTAAGATGGGTAGTAGAGGCTGTTCATGGGATCATTGGCAGCAAATTCCAACTCTTGCATCATGAGTTTGACAATAAACGTTTGCTATCAGCTAAAACTTATTGCAAAATAGCGAATTTTCTGGTTAACTTGTTCGGAAAACGACTCAATTGTGATAGCGAATTACAAGATGAGATCACTAATGAAATGTTGCTCAGAAAAAACGTTAATAATGATTTAGCGAAAGTGGTAGAAGAGAAAAACTGGAACAGAAAAAAAAGGATCTTCAGACCTCTGACGTCAAATGATGTTGTAGACTTTCCGGAATTGACAGAAAGAGATCTGAAGATACTTTTTACAGGGTCTTACCAGTTATCACAGACCGTTTCTTATTTAGCAGAATTATGTACTGAAGATGGAGTTCTTAATATGCATTACTTGTTGGAAGATAAATCAATTTTGAAATGCGAAGTTCAATCAAGGCACGTAAGTCGGAAAAAGTACAGGTGTTACGTAAAATACATTCCTAACGCTATTGGAAGGAGTGGTATAGAAGAATACGTATGCGATTGTGCGAATGGTCTCAGAACTGTCGGTTGTTGTGCACATGTGGCCACTATCATTTACTTCTTAGGGCATGCGAGATATTTGTCGCGAATTATTCGTCCAGCACAGATTCTTACAAATCTTTTCTCTGTTCAAAGCGTTGAACCTGTTATTGAAGAAGATAGTGACGAGGATTAAAACTAAATGTGTTAACTTAGCTCTGTAAAAAGTATTATGCTATTTTATATTACTGTGTGACTATAACGTAAGCTTAAATAAAATATTAATTATACCAGAAAATTTAGTTTCATTTATTATATTAGTTGAACACGATATTAAAATTGTTTAAATGCTGTGATTCAATGATATTTTTTACGTTATCAAACCTGTGTTAATAAATGTTTATGGGTGAATTTGTTGTCAAAAAATTTTTTTGACATCAAATTCGTGATCAGCGATCTCAAAAACCCTTATAGAGATGTATTTTTTATAGCAAAGACGCATTATACCAAGTACGCGCCGTAATTTACCGAAAGTTGAAAATTCGAGTTTTTTTCAAAAAATCGCCCCGCTCACCAGAATTGACCGAATTGAGTCCACTCGCCTGCATTCAAAAGAGGACGATTGCCGCTATCTATACTATACAGCACCCCTCGGGAAAATGAAAACAACCCTAAAAATTAGAGGGTTGAATCTTGAAAATGACGCTTTTTTCACGATTTTTTCGCATTTAAACCTAAAATTCACATGTTTTTACTTGACCAAAAAATCTGAAAAAATTCATGGGACTTCCACACATACAAAACAAATTTTTAATTGCGTTTAAACCATTTAAAAATAAATTAAACTGGTTGAAAAAAATAAAAATCACAAAAAATCATATTTTTCGCTATTACTGTTATTTCGTTTGGGGTTGTAATATCGGTAAAAAGCTTATACTGCATGTTTTTCGACCCTCTTCAAGATTTTTGGAATGATTTTACCAGATTCGGCGGGGGCCGCCAGACCCGCCTTAACCCGCTACCCCCTTTTCATTAAATTTTCAACACCGTATTTCTAAATGAATGTTTTTAATAAATAAATAATAATAAATAAATCGTTAATTCCAAATTCCGAGTAAGTCGATTTAGTAAAATGGTTCAGTAAACGTTTTACAGAAATTTCCTAGGGAGTTTTGAAGAGCACACAAAATAGCACGCTTTTTGAGGTTGTACCACTTGCCCTCACTTGTGCACGAGAATATTAGAATATTAATATTTTAATAATATTACAGATTAAGAATAGAAATACCTAACACAAATTTATGGAAGCGAAAATTCAAAATTACAACCGCACTCTTCCAGAGTTCGCCAAACAACCGCCAAAACTCGAGAAATATTCGAGAAGAAAATTGACAGTTGATACTTGTTGATACTAGTACTAGAATTTATATCTATTTATTTATAATTTTAATAATAAGGCGTCGATTTTTAACTATTTGCCAACGTCAAGTTAAAAAAACCTAACCCTTCTTGACAGGCAGGTAAAAAACAGGAATAGAATGTTCGTATAAATTATTTTCAACACCGTAATAATTCTAAAGCGTCAAGTCCAAAATCTAGTCAAAGTCCAAATAAATAGTCAGTAAGTTCAGACAATGAGTCAAGTAATTCGATTCAGTAGACGTGGTAGAAGCTTTACTGAAAGTTCTTAGGGAGTTTTGGGGAGAACACGAAATAGTATATTCTAAACACGCTTTTTGTGGTTATACGGTACAACTTGTACGACTTGCCCTCACTTGTGCACATCAAAGAATATTTAATGGTATTTTGTGTCCCTCCAAAACTCCCTACCTAGGAACTTTCAGTAAATATTCTACCACTTTACTGAATCGACTGACTTGACTCATTGACTGCATTTATTTGGACTTTGACTAGACTTTCGTTTTGACGATTTAGAAAAACGGTGTTGAAAACAAACGAGAAACCGACACTGGCAAATAGTTTTAAGACGTAACGCCATCATTAAATAAAAAAATATTAAACTTTAGCTAACTTTAGCTAACTTTTTAGGTTCTATAATCTTAGTTAGCTAACAATTAACCAACAATTGACACTTGACTAGCAGCATCTTTCTAAAGTTTTGCTGGGAGTTATGGAGGGTAGAGATAAGGAGAAACATCTCTTATCGGAGAAAAGTTGAAAAAGTGTCCAGCTGTATGCTATAAATAACAGTTCAAAAATCTTCCACAATGGCGCTGATGCACAAGAAGGGTATGGTATGAAGTTAGGAATAAGAGATGGAGTGAAGTGAATTTAGAAAGAGTTATTTAAAATTTTTGACGACTTTAGTAGACTGAAAGTAGTTAATTCAGTAAATCATGAATATTCTATCTTACTTACTCGTGTAGTCGAATATATTTTTATAAACATAACCGAAGAAGATGCTAAGATTTAGTTATCTGTTTAAATTTTGCCGCTTTACACCTCGTTAAGTCTTCAGCGCCTCCTAGTGAACGCTTTTTACGGACACTTTTCATGTATGGAGATCGTACTCCTTATCTCTACCCTCCATACCGGGAATGTATGGAGGGTAGAGATAAGGAGAACCATCTCTTATGGGAGAAAAGTTGAAAAAGTGTCCAGCTGTATGCTATAAATAACAGTTCAAAAATCTTCCACAATGGCGCTGATGCACAAGAAGGGTATGATATGAAGTTAGGAATAAGAGATAGAGTGATGCGAGTTGAGTTTAGTTATTTACCATTTTGTCTTTAGTAGACTTAAAAGTAAAAGTAGATAATTCAGTAAATCATGAATATTCTACTTACTCGCGTAGTCAAATATATTTTTATAAACATAACCGAAGAAGATGCTAAGATTCAGTTATCTGTTTAAATTTTGCCGCTTTAAACCCCGTTAAGTCTTCAGCGCCCCCGTATTTCATGTCAATCGGCAATGTTATGTTTCTGTATTATTTTTCTAAATTGGTGTTATTTCGGTTTTTAATGTGTAATAGTGGTGGAATATTAATTATTCGTTGAGGTGCACTAGTTTGGAGAAGTGACACATGCTACAAAATGCGTGCTAAATTGGGTTTCCCGCCAAAACTCCCTAGGAAGTTTCAGTAAAGCGTCTACCACTGTGTTACTGAATCGACTGACTTGACTGATTGACTACCGTGACTATTTATTTGGACTTTGATTACCCACTAGAGTGCATCTCGCTCACCCACTATGTGTTGCCATGTACAAACATAGCCTTCAATTGTAGTATTTTTGTCTTGATCTTAGGATGTACACGTAAGTTTTCTCGTCGTAGTCAGTAATAAATAAGAATCGTAGAGCGAGTTTTTCCCTGCACCACTCATTATTAAAATAAGTAAATTTTAATATTTTCATACTGGCGATTAAATTGTTCTAGTTATTTTTTATGAGTCAGAGGTTATAAGAAAACATGCGATTAGAGTACGATCGTACCTGGATTCTCAGTCTAGATCGAGACCTATTAATAAGTTAACTCTAGGCCAAGACCGAGAGTAATAGTTAAATTAACAAAATATTATGAACGTGGTAAAAATATTTATAACTCAAGAACGGCTGAACCGATTTGGCTGAAAATTGGTGGGCTATCTTGAAACCAGGAGAAAGACATAGGATACTTTTTATTCCGTTCACGAGGGACTCAAAACTCGAGAACGGCTGGATCGATTTGGCTCATTTTGATTTATATTGAAAATAATTGTGGAAGTTCAGGGAAGGCTTACGCACTGAGAAATAATGAAAAAGGTGTAGGTTGTAGGTGTAGGACTAGGACGTAGGATGCATTATAGGTAAAGTCATTTATTCATTCCAGTTCATGTTTATGACAGAACAACGTGTGTCGAGACAGCTAGCTATATTATATATTACTAGCTGACCCCGACAGACGTTGTTCTGTCTTAAATATGAACTGGAATGAATAAATGACTACACCTGCTCCTACACCTACTCCTACACCTGTTCCTACTCCTACTCTTACTCCAACACCTACTCGTACATTAACTCATACACAGTGACGGATTAACCCTTAATCAAATTAAGCAATGCCTAGGGCATCACGTCTGGGGGGGCACCAGAAGAAGCCCAAAAAAGAATCCGTCCTCAGGGCATCATCACCAAACCAAACATGTCACCAAAAACCACACCAAAATAAATATAGTTTAAAAAAACTAAAAAAAACACGCTTTTAATGAATATCGAACTAAAAAGTTGAAAATAATTTAAAAATAAACTTAAAACAGTAAGTAGTATTTAAAAAATACTAGTATAATTGAGGGAAAAGCGTGGGTCGCTCGATATACGAAAATTATGGCACATTATGCGCCCCACGCTTTTCCCTCAATTATACTAGTATTTTTATATACTACTGTTTTAAGTTTATTTTTAAAATTTTAAACTTTTTAGTTCGATATTCTTTAAAAGCGTGTTTTTTTAGTTTTTTTAAACTATATTTATTTTCAACTTTTTAGTTATTTTATACATTTATCATTGATGTAAAAGGCAATTTAGGTGTAGATACTAGACTGTTGTAAGATAGAGGTCCATTTAATAAAGCATATAATTAGGAGAGAGTTGGCGTGTGGCACCACACGAGCACAAGTCACAACTCACAGCACGTGTGCGGTGTAACGCGTGGAATAACTTCAAACGGTTGCTTGGCGACCGCATTGTATTGATAGTTACATACAAGCAAGCAAACAAGCTTACATACAGGTGAAGTTAATATAAGCGTGTTAAAAAGGTTCTAGGACAAATTGAAAATTCGCGCATTTTATGTTGACATAAAGTCCGACCTAGAGTAATAACTCATAACCCCGCTCCCGCTTGCCTATTCGCTTGCCTATTCAAGTCAATCAAATGTTTTGTTTTTTGAGTAGTAGGTTATTGTACCAGCCGGCTTCTATGCATACGTAATACAATTAACTACCGTTGTCTGGTACCCGTAACACAAGTTCTTCGAGAACTTACCACGGGAACACTAGAAATTAATGTTTTAGGCGGTACTTTTCATGGGCGTAGCCGGGCCGGCTAGTCCATTTGGTATGGGTCATCCAAGAGGCGTATTTAAATATTTTGCGCCTCAGGCCAATTAAAAAAATGTCCCCCCCCCCCCATTAACCCTATCTGAAAGATGATTTTTTGAAGTTATTTTACAAAAAAAAAAAACAGCCTAAAACAAAACTTTAATACTAACTTGTTCTATACGTATGTGTTTATGTCATAGGTGTATAATATAGTTATCACTAGTTTATGTTAAATGCGTTCAAACTGAGAAAGCGAGCGAATGTTTTTTTACGCTTTAACCTGTTAAAATCTTTTTATACTTTTAAGCCCTGAAAGAATATTGTACTTTAGAAAAAAAAAAAACAAAAAAACTTGAGAGGTGTCAAGGGACACCCGGATGGAACGAAGTTCCGGATGAAAATATCTGGCTTGCTTTCTATAAGAGAGTGAGAGACAGACAGAGAAACATGCGACGCCGTACAGCTTACAATAGCTTACTATAGCAAAAAAAAGACATACAGACAGACAATTGTACATGTATATATAAAATAAATAATAATACAATATCCGAACTGATATTATCCATACATATATTACATACATACATACATACATACATACATACATACATACACACATACATAATTTTTTCCGTCTAGCCCCCTTTCACAACGCGCGATAAGGAACTTCGTTTCAATAAAATAAATAAACAGGGATCGCGAACCTATGGCACGCGTGCCATCGAATCCTCGAACGTATAGCATGCGACGCAATATTTTGGGCACGTCACAAAATGATCACTGATCACAAAATTTTGTAATTACGTACTACGAAAAAAAGTGTGAAATAGGTATTAAATGACAAACCTAACATAATAAGTTATTTGTCATCTATGTATTTTACAACATCAGAAATAACACTAATTTTGTTTTAATTTAAATTACAAAATTATTCTATTTTCACAGTATTTTAAGGTTTAAAATTTGAGCAGATTTAACCTATTAAATAGGAAAAAAATTTTGCTCGGTCGCTTCGCTCGCTCGCGTTTAACATAAAAAACATATAATATTTTATATTGAATATATTTTAACTTATAGAATGGAAAAAAATGTTGCTCGCTCGCTTCACTCACTCGTGTTTGGCTTACAGAACATATTACTATAGTCTATAAAATTTAGTACCTACGTTCAATTTTAGGTTTTTGATATTTGTATTTTTCGAATTACACAGACTTTTAGGGTAACAGTCTTTTAGGGTTTAAAATTTGAGCAGATTTAGCCTATTAAATAGGAAAAAAATTTGCTCGCTCGCGTTTGACATAAAAAACATATTATAATATTTAGTAGCGATGTTCTGTTTTAGTCGGTTCATTTTATGATATTTTTCCGAAGTTCGCCGTTATTCAGTGTTTAACCCATTTACCGCCGCCGTACGCAATTGGGTACACCTACAAATTTAAGTGTAGGATAAAATTGTTCATAATTAGAGTGATTATTTACAAGTTGCTTAATAAAATGATAATCTTTTACTTAAACTTTAACAATAAAATAGAAATATATTTATAATTATTGTCACTAGCCACAAACAAAGTTGATAGATTTTCAGCTTGCACGTGTAAGGTTACTGTTTCGTATTTTTCGGTGCCTAATTTTCAATATACGTTAATTTTAATATTTAAACTTATAAAATATACCTGAATCTGTAAAATAAACATAAATTGATAGCTTTCAAACTTATATCTGCAACGATATTGTTTGTAATACTCTGCCGTACCCAATTGAGTACAACGGCCGAATGCGTACAGCAATTTTTTTAAAATATTTTTGTTATTTTTTATATAATTTTGTAATTTATAATAAAAAAGAAGCTAACATAATCTGTAACAAATGTTATTTAATAATACTAGATAGGTGTTGGCAGTAAAACTACCAAATTTCGATTGTGTCACATACAAACCAATACATTTTCGCAAAAGAAGGTAGTTTTTTGACATATACATAATAGTAAGCTTCTCCAAAAGCCTGGCTCTCATGTGCCATGAGTTGAGGCACACGTCAAGGGAAATAATAAAACTATTAACACGCTTTTCGATTTTTTCTTCAAATTTAATGAATGAGATCGAATAATTTCAGTAAAAATTTTACTTAAAATATGCTTAATTTACTTTTTAAAGCTTTGGAATCAATTGAACAGTGTTTTATTTCTTTAAAAGAATCTATATTGATAGTAAAATAATGTTAAAAAATATTTTTTTTACAAAAATAACAGTAAATTGCTTGCACCCATAAGGCGCCATTGTACACAAATGAGTACACCCCCCTATAGGGAGGAGGAATAATGTTTTTGAGATTTTTTATTATTATTGTGTTTATGTGGCTTATATTAAATACTAAAATGTACATTTTATTCATTTGACTTTGCTGCCTTTTATTTGGCGGTTAATGGGTTAAGGGGAAACCCTGAAAGACTGTGCTTTAAAGCTTAAACAGGTAAAAGTTTGAACAGATTTAACCTATTAAATAAGAAAAAAATTTGCTCGCTCGCTCGCGGTTAACATAAAGGTCATTGCATTATTTAATACCGATGTTCTGTTTAGCCGGTTAATTTTATGGTATTTTTCCGAAGTTTATATTTTAGTTTAACATTTGAACAGAGTTGAACGTTTGAACCTGTAAAATAGGGAAAAAATTTGCTCGCTCGCTTCGCTCGCTCGTTTTTGACTTAAAGAACGTATAATCTAATTTAGTACTGACGTTTAGTCTTTCAGGGTTTAAAGCGTAAACAGATATAATATTCTAATATGCCCAGGGCCTCTAATAGGTTAAAGACGGTCCTGGTTATTTAATATACTTGTAGTCGTTTTATTTTCTAGACCCCCCCCCCCCCCAAACTAAAACCTGGCTACGCCCATGGTACTTTTTAAAGACCGATTCAAGTTGACATACGGGGGCCCACAGGCGTGGATTGCTTAGGGCATCCAGTAGTCTTAATCCGTCACTGCTCATACACCTACTCCTACCCATACTTCTACACCCACTCAGACACCTACGCCTACACCTGCTCCTACACCTACTCCTACAACATACACCTTTTCCAATATTAAAAAAAAAAGGTCCAGCCCGCGCCCATTACGCCCGCGTAAGTACAGTAATCCACGGGTATATATCCCATGATATAAAGTAGCCTATGTCCTTCCCCGTGGTCTACTCCAACTCCACTCTGTGCCAAATTTCATCATAATCGGTTTGGTAATATTTACGTGAAAGCGTAAATAAAGTATCGTAAAGGAACCGTACATTTTTTCGCGATAAAAAGTAGCCTACGTCCTTTCCCGTGGTTTAATTTATATCTGGGCCAAATTTCATGATAATCAGTTCAGTAGTTTTAACGTGAAAACGTTCAGGTTTACTCTTTCATTTTTATGTAAAGGGTATAATCCCAAGTTGGTCCTGTTTTCATTCAAAAAAGTAGTGACCTGATGATGAGATCTATGAGGAATTGAGGCAATTTCTATGGACACATATGGTGATTTTGACTTTTTCTGAAGTAGACCAAGCATAAGCTAACAAAAAGTCTTACTATTAATACTGTTAGGTAGGGTAGGTGTTTCTCTTAATATAAAAATTAAACAATGTCAAAAAATTCAATAGTTTTTTATTTAAGTAGATGTTTCAAACATTCTTCATTCACTTCAACACACTTAAAAAGTTAAACAGTTAAAATACATATATCAATAAGAAACTGGCCCGTCGAGAAGAACCGGCGTAAGTTTGTACATGCTTCGGCACGAATTGGGCCGGCTCGACCGGAGAAATACCACGGGCTCACAGAAAACCGGCGTGAAACAGCGTTTGCGCTGTGTTTCGCCGAGTGAGTGAGTTTACCGGAGGCCCAATCCCCTACCCTATTCCCTTCCCTACCCTCCCCCATTACCCTATTCCCTCTTAAAAGGCCGGCAACGCACTTGCAGCTCTTCTGATGCTGCGAGTGTCCATGGGCGACGGAAGTTGCTTTCCATCAGGTGACCCGTTTGCTCGTTTGCCCCCTTATTTCATAAAAAAAAAAAAAAAAAAAAAGGAACTCGCACGGGGCCACTTTTTAGCAAAAAGATGGAAAATTTGTTCTTTGATTAATTACCTATGTATCCAAAATTTATGTTTAGTGAGGTTTCCGGTTAGGGTTAGCTGTCACCCTATTACTCAACTATGTTTACCACTCCAAATTACAACTAAACTAGTCGTTTAGTTTATAACCCCAAAACTTAAACCACTAATATCTCAGTAACTGTGGGTTTCCTGATGAGGGGAGTGGGGGTTCAACCCTCCCCCTCCCCTTCCCTCTTAACTCCCTCCTCCCCAAATCGTGGAATCGTGGGATATTATACTAAATTTTTACCGAAAGAACTTTAGTCAGTATATTTTGGTACTAAATTAAATAGCAACACTAAGACAAATATATTTTTAGAATATGTTTCGAATTATGTAAAAAATACTGATTTCATCTCACTTTCTATGGAAAATATGACTGTATTTACATCCATATATCATCATTCTTATGTTATATGCAATCACAAACTAAAAAACACGAGCTATAGCTAATTACGAGTGAAAAGTTACGGCAGCACATTTTCGTTTGCTGCGACTTTTGCACCTCAAAATACTGCATCCACACATTGTTAAAATACTTAAAACTACACAGAGTCTCTATCTCAAAAGAGTATATAACATAAAACACTCCAAAAAACACAAAAGAGTTCAATTAAAACGAAACCTCAATCTTCACAGTCATTTGTTTGGCACAAGAATGTCAAATTTGACAGCTCTGTGCCAAAAACCCGGTTACAGTGAAAGGGACAAAACATAACATTTTTGTCTCGTTTCTTCACAAGTATTGACCAATTTACGTTCTCTCTCTAACAAGCTGTGACGTCAGGAGCTATCCTGCCCTGGGACAGCTAGCTAGCTATGACAAAAACGTGTCCAATTTATCAGCTGATTATGAGCAAAAAATGGCTGCCGAACTAGAGTTGCAATTATGGGTATCGACAGTATCGATATTTTAAATTTTAGTAAGTTTTACAATAACTTACATGTATACGTAAATAAAAAACTTATTTTACTAATGACATTGTACATTTATCTACTTTTATTAATCGATAATATATTTTAACGGACATCCAAAAAAGTATTCGATGCTGACGATAGATTTAGGTATACTTTCTATTTGTTCTAACTGGACCACTTTCAAAAAAGTTTTTGTAATATCTTTATTAGTCATGTAAGACTTACCTTTATTTACCATGGGACAGAAGTGCCATTTCTTCATTAAAGTCAACACGCATAAGTATAATTAGTTAAGGATCTTTTAACTCCAAGGTCCTTATAGGTTATAATATTATAACCTATAAGGACCTATTTATTTGTATACGAGCTGAGCCAACTGTATAAATTGGTTTATGACATGAAATTATGCTTTTTTATTCTTAATTTATGTATACGTAAGTAAAAAAACTTATTTTACTAATGACATTGTACATTTAACTACTTTTATTAGGTAATCGATAATATCTTTTAACCGACATCCTGAGTATTCGATGCTGATTGCTGAGGATAGTTTTATTCTATTTGTTCTAACTGGACCATTTTCAAAAAATAATAATTGTAATACTGTTAATTATCACTTTTAATCAAGTAAGACTTAACTTTATTTACCATGGGAAAGAAGTGCCATTTCTTTATTGAAGTCAACACGCATAACTTTTATTAGTTATGGATACTTTAACTCCTAGGTCCTTAGAGGTTATAATATGGTTAAATATTTATTTTTATACGAGCTGAGCCAACTGTATAAATTGGTATATGAAATGAAATGGTGCTTTTTTTTTATTCTTTATTTAGGGACTTTTGATGTACAACGTAAGTCAGACCCATCGTAACCTAATCTTATACATAATGACAAGATGCTTTATTTGGTGGAAATATGGTTACAATTAATAGATGTTATATTTTTACAGCTTGTCAAATAATTACCGTAGTCCTTGTGGCATCGACAGATGGAACTAAAAACTTTTTGAACTATCTAAGGTGGAATAGAAATAAAAGACAAAGGAATATATCCAATTATATTAAAATGAATAAGTCTATCCATTTCTAAATAAAATTAAGTTTGTTCAAAAACTGACTATGCTATTCTCTTGACTGGGTCCGGGGATTAATATTTTCTTCTCCAGCTTTCAACCATAATTTGCTTATTGTATCACTTTTCGGAAACCTATAAAAAACAAGTATTATTTGTTTTATCATTTGTCAAATAATTTTGGTCACAACAATATTACTAAAACCTATTAAACTTATATTTTTAAAACCACATCGAATACTTTTTGAGACATAACGCAAATGTTATTATTATGTTTTTATCGATGTAATTATTATATTTTGTACCTTTATCGATAACTATTACAAACGGTAGGTACAACATTTTTCAATTACGTAAATAAATCTAAAGACTTAAAATGCAATTTAAAGGACTGTTCTAATGAAATATATGTGGATATGAATATAATAAATGAAAAAATCAAATTGCAACGCAATTATTTCATGAAATGTTTATAGTATTGCATAAAACCGGCTACTAACCTGCGTAAATACAATTGAGGTTGATTTATACACTTTATTGCATTGCACCTTGCAATTTAACGTTTATGCATGTTAATTATCACTTTTACAACATTCAAGTAAAATTTTAAAGAATAGGTAGGTAAGTCCTTTTATTCTCTTGGAAATTCATAATAATTATACAAAACACTAAGTACAAAACATAAACAATCTTTTGACAGGAGACCTACCACAGATAATGAGCAAATAATGGCGGATCGTTCCACACAAAGGTTCCACATTTCGTTAATTGTCAAAGTTTTGAAGTCTAATGTTTCTAAAATGAGCAAAAACAAAAATATAGCCGTTTCTTTTATCATGAAAATTATTGCATTAGATAGAAAGAGACCAAATGATATTTCTCGTCTGTCTCATATTTCCATCATATTTGTATAAGCGCTAATATTTATAGAACTGTAAGGGCGCCTCCATGTATATACCTCAATGGCACTTGACAGTTGACAGTCAGACAGCAGACAGTGACAACTGACAATTAGATTTGCATTTTTTGATTTTTTTGGGTTCGTTTTTCTATTTCTTTTGCAATTTTTCCAGAAAGTCCCTATAAAAAAATCAGAATTGCTTACTGTGTTGTTAATTGTTATGCTCTAGAACTGAAATGAAAGTGACCATTAAAAGTAAGTATTTTATGCAAAATTTACTCAAGGTATTGAAAATAAGTAATGGTATCCTATATAATATCATTCAGTTTGTAATATTCTTTTGTATTATTATTCTCTAGGTTGGACGGGTGTAGCTACTTGGCGCTGGATCGCAAACGACGATAACTGTGGAATTTGTCGTATGCCTTTCGATAGTTGTTGTCCTGATTGTAAGTTACCCGGTGACGACTGCCCTTTGGTTTGGGGTGCTTGCTCCCACTGCTTCCACATACATTGTATCGACAAGTGGCTCCGATCCCAACCACAGCAGCAGTGTCCTATGTGCAGGCAGGATTGGAAGTTTGACAATAAGTAAATAGTAAGTATTGCTAACAAGTGTTTATTATTTGCTATAAGTTATAGCCTATAACTTGGTAGTTCATCAACTACCAGTTTATTTTATTGCAATTACAAAATAGTAATTAACAGTAACATAAACAAATCATAAGCATACTTGTTATTCATGTAGTGGTGCATAAGTTGAAAAATAACTGATACATTTTATAGAGATTTACATTTTATACAAAATAAATAACTAGGACATTTTATAGAGATTTAAAAAGTATTTTTTTAAGAGAAATTCATAATTATGTAGTAAACTACTTTAGCCATTCAGGTGTGCCTTATGGTTTGAAGGATATAATAAATTACTATTTTTTTTTTTTTTTTTTTTATGAAATAAGGGGGCAAACGAGCAAACGGGTCACCTGATGGAAAGCAACTTCCGTCGCCCATGGACACTCGCAGCATCAGAAGAGCTGCAAGTGCGTTGCCGGCCTTTTAAGAGGGAATAGGGTAATGGGGGAGGGTAGGGAAGGGAATAGGGTAGGGGATTGGGCCTCCGGTAAACTCACTCACTCGGCGAAACACAGCGCAAACGCTGTTTCACGCCGGTTTTCTGTGAGCCCGTGGTATTTCTCCGGTCGAGCCGGCCCAATTCGTGCCGAAGCATGGCTCTACCACGTACAAAACTACTATCATGTTTAATGCCCATGTTGTAAACACCCTAGTGACTGTTGGAAATTCAATGATTGTAGATGTTGATGACTTTATATTATATGACTATATCTGATGTATATAGTCATATAATATATAGTAGTAATATATGATGTAATATGACACTATTAGACCTCATGTAAAACTAAGCTTCTGACTCTACCAAACTTCTAATTCTACACACAGAAGCGTAACGTGCCTTTAGAATGCAAGCTTTACGCGGGAAAAATAGAAATTGCTTTTTTTTACTTTTGTTATTTGTGAAATAAAAAAGAGTAGGATGTTTTTATTAATTGTTGCTTATACACGTTGGGGGCCCCATATAATTGATACGGCAGATACGGCGGTAGCTACGCCCCTGTCTACACACCTTAACTATACAAGCCTAACTCCACAAACTCTAACACTTTAATCAAATTATGTGGCTTGGCCGATTCGTTCCTACAAGAATAGTATAACAGAAAAACAGTCTATAAAATTTTCACCTTATACCTAAGCAAATGTAGCGAAATGGCCAGGCCACATAAATTGACTAAGGTGTAGAGTTTGTGAAGTTAGGCTTGTAGAGTTAAGGCGTGTAGAGTTAGAAGTTTGGTAGAGTCAGAAGCTTGGTTTTACATGAGATCTAATGGCTTTTTGACAGTGCAAGTTATATAGTTATCGTCTTGGCATCACTTTACATAAAAATGTTTTTTGTTAGATATTATATACCGGGAATAAAGTCCAGTTAGGTAGGCCCAACTTTGAGAAACATCTCAATCATCCAATCCAGCTTGGCTGGGCAGCATTTAGGAAACTCAGAAATATCTTCTCATCTAAAATCCCTCAGTGTCTGAAAACGAAAGTCTTCGAGCAGTATGTGTTACCAGTGATGACACAATATGGAGCCATGTCCATTGCTCCATGTATAGTTAGGTACATACTTGATATCACAGTTTTAAATTTGGAATCTGTAGTATGGATTTTCATTATCTATTTAAGGAAAGGTAAATCACAGAAATTAAACACTTTTAAAAATATATCCTACTAATATAAATCTAAATCCTAATATTATAAATGTGAAAGTTTGTGACGATGGATGGATGTTTGATACTCTTTCACGCAAAAACTACTGAATGTTGGTATGGTAGTAGTTTAGGCTCTGGATTAAAAACATAGGCTCCTTATTTTTAACCCGAAAAAGTGCAGTGTCCCTTTAGGATACTGTCTTTACGTGGGCGGAGCCGTGGACAACAGCTAGTTTGGTACATATATTTTTGTTTATTCTATATTCCATGAATATTAACATGTTACAGCATTCGCAAATCACAATAAATCAATTTGGCGACCGACGTTCTCGACACAATGGCTTACAAATTACAATTTACAAAGCATTTTCTAGTGGTGTACAACAAGTCGTAGCCGCATGCAATGTAGCGTGCCGCCTGCCTCACCCGCAAATCGCAATAATGATGCTTTATTCCCATATAAACAATAGCCTTTGTGAAATAAGTATGGTGCGAGCCAGTCTGGATACTAGTAGATCACTAATAAAAAACCTAATATGTATTTGGGCGCTACGTTTAATTAATATTGAAAGCGAATGGGTGCAGTTATTGCGTCGCGGTGGTCGCACTATTCATGAATCACGACTGCAGTCAGGCGGTGGGCCAGTTAGTCAGTGTGACGCGCGGCCGCGGACGGTCGTGTGGCGAGCGCTCAGCCCGCGTGTGTCGTGTCTATTGCCGCGCTCATTATACTATAGTCCTCCACTTATAGTATTGTCCGAGCGACGCCTCGTTTCAGCATGCTGATGGTACAGACTAACTCTCAACCGATGAAGACCACCAAAATCAAAGGACCACCGCCGGTCCCCCCGCGGCCCAGTCAGAGCATGGTAGCTGAGGCGCTCGCCAAAACTAGAAAAGCGGTTGCCGATTCAAAAGTGAATTTAACAAAAAGCAAAACGTACACCAAAAATGAGGTGCCTAAAGTTTCCTCGAAAGCGAAAACCTTGGATAGGAGTGCGACACCGAGTAAACCTTCGGTATCTCCCAGACAGAACGGCCTAGCGCGAGTTAAATCTTTTATAAAGGATGTAATAAGTGATAGAAGTTCCTCGTCGGACGAGAGAAGATCGAGCGGTACGAACTCTCGACGCAGCTCGAGCGACAGTAGTACGATTCAATCGCCGGCATCGAATAAGAAGTCCAACGAATCACTGAATTCAAAAGCTGTTAAAACTTGTAAACAGATACTAGTGCGATCTCTATCTACTTCGAACAAACTAGATCAAGATTCCAAATGCAAAGTCTCTAAATCGTCTAGTTTTGCCGAAAAGACACTTCCTTTGCGCAAGGCTCCACCGCCGCCTTTATCACCGAAACCAAAACTAAAGCCAACGAAACAATTACCTGTACAAAAAAGTGTAGATGAGTCCTATAAACGAATAGATGATCCAGAAATATCTTCATATTCGCTGCCTATCGACGCTAAACCTAAAATTGTGCCTCAGGAGGCCGCTTATGCTTCGATAGATGAGGTTCAGGATATCGAAGACAGGCTTCGTAATATTACGTCAAAGCAAAACAATGACACCTGTAATATTATTCAAAATAAACGCAATTCATTGTCTTGTGACGCTATAAATAAAAATAATAATTCTCTCGAGAGAAAAACCTCCCAAGTAACCGAAATGTTGATATCTGAAATTATAGCCAGCAGGAATAACAACAAAGAAGAGCCAAATACAGTTATAGATAAGGGGAAAGATCTACCGCTATCTAATGGAAATAATATATCTCCAGAAATTGAAAATATAAAGGACTTGAATAACCATGAAATGCTAATATACGAATTGCAAACGATGCATTCGCAGTCGAATGTACCTGAGATTATTGATATGAACTCCTCGATGCAGTGCGATTCTGATTCAGAAGTGAACTATGCTGTATCTTCAGTGACAAGTGAATACATGGATGACTGTGATCAACCGTACGCGAGCATACGCGATGATGATCTTAAATCAAGGTAACTGTGTTTGTTGTACAAGAGAATAATGACCATGTCTCATTATGTAAATGAATTGATGATTTATCCAACACTTATTTCGTGTATAACAAACGAGTATATTGAGTATTCAATTAAAAATAACACATCTAAAGAAACCAAGTGCCAATTTGTGTTGAATTATAATAATGAAAAATAATTTAATTAATAATCTAGCTAAAATGTATATTTTATAATTTTATTTTTAATTAAATAGCTTTTACTTTTGCCTAATTAAATTTAATTAATTTACGCAATTTCTCATCAGCAAATTTTTCAATGGAAGTATGTTAATATGTATTATCATTTAAGACTAGTGTATTGTACAAATGTGTTCATAAGTTGAAGTTTATAATCCAGCTCTAATTCTATTATATTTAAAAACTATCGCATATAAAAGAATTTCGAAAACGTTAAACATTTTCATCGTTGTTTAGGTGTTGCTTAGTACTTAAGGTGGTTCGTTTCCCATACAAAAAAACAATGGACATTAATTAGGTAATTTCATACTATTACTACATAAATTTATATGCACATCTATTTATTTTGCAATACAATTGTCGCAAAATACATTTAAAATACTTTATTTCACACAGAAGTCACATTTTTATTGAATTTTCGACAAAAAGTGACATTTGTAACTTATGTCACTTTTTGTCGAAAATTCAATAAAAATGTGACTTCTGTGTGAAATAAAGTATTTTAAATGTATTTTGCGACAATTGTATTGCAAAATAAATAGATGTGCATATAAATTTATGTAGTAATAGTATGAAATTACCTAATTAATGTCCATTGTTTTTTTGTATGGGAAACGAACCACCTTAAGATCAGCTGACCTTCTCAGCTAATAATGTAGCACTGAAAGGTCAAGTAGTTCTCAGTAACATAGCTTTATTGATTTTATTCATCGGTTTAGAAATTATTGGAATACAAAATTTTAGATTTCCCTCGGAAACTATATTTTTCTGTATTGAAAAGGAGTATTTACATAAAAGTTTGTCCACATACTTTACTATTTAGGTGCGTCATATCATTCAAACAAGTATATCTTACAAATACATCCATCCATCTATTTTATATAGACCAAACTCCCAAACCTTTGAATTTTTAAAATAAGTAGGGTACAGAACAGATCAGTATTATCAAGTCATTAAGGACATTATTAATTATAATTATACAGTTTTTTAGCTACATAAAAACTATAAAAACAAATAAATTAAAAACACATTTTTTTTAAAAAGGAGAAAGAGATAAACAATCGTATTTTTATATAAAACTATAAAAGTCCGAAATCTCGTAAAATATGATTGAAAAAATAAGCGTTTAATCTAAGAAAATATTAGAAAAGATGGGAACCACAAATATGAAAGCAAACAGCAATACGATTCAGGGGGTAAAAGCAAACAGCAATACGATTCAGTACGGGGTTTAGTAATTACGCAGCCTGTAATATTAATCGTATTAATGATAATGCACTATCAACAATTCAACAATGATAAATATTCCCTACGGTCAATCATTCTACGAACATGTGGCCTCGCAGATTATACGCAGTTTAACAATGCACGAGACCTTCAATTCGCCATTATCCGTATAAACGAATGATTGGTTCTATTATATCAGCAGCTTGCTGTCCAAACCAAAACTTCAGAGCCGTTCTCAAACAAGTTGAAATCTTTTGCCAAATTTTGGTACCGCAATGCCGATGAATTTGACGCATCGATAGTGCGTAGTCAGTCTGTGTTTTTGAATGCTCAAGGGATTTATCAAGCAGTCTTAGCTGTTCACTTTAAGATTATACAAATACTAGAATATTATGAGTTTTGTTAGTTGTTTACCTACTATTAAATGTTAGTAACGGGTTTTTTAGTTTAAATTTTTAAGTTTATTGAATAAATTTATTATTTGTAGTGGTTTCCTCTAATGATAATGTTACCCATTGCTTTAGCTTAGCAACGGCCAACGGGTAACAACTTACAATCATTCAATAATTCTGCAGCGTTTTAATGTTCTTCAATAGCCTACTTTGCCCAATAAAATTAATAACATTAAAAGTAAAAGGAAATATATTATCTGTAAGTAGCACTTGAAAGGAATCCCGCTTGCCGTGAACAACCGATGCGCATTTTCTAGTACTTGAAACTGGGCTAAATTGTAAAGGATGTCAGGGCTATAAAAAGTTTAGGTCACCTATAGAATTTCTATGACTTCTTATTCGATTATAGTATTAGGTCGTATTAGTCTAGAAGTTAAAGAGTCAAATAAATATAGAATTGAATGCTCTTTTAACTCGAACTATTGAGTATTTTTCTATAATTTCGTGTTGTGCAATCGGTTAAAAGTTAATCGGTGCAAAGTAATAAGGTTTTTTTATTTTTATTGTTTATTGAATTTTCAATTTGAAGCATTTTAGAGACTTTCTATATTTTGTAGGTAATACTAGAAATCTTGAGACGCGTAAAGTTGTGAGAGAACTGGACTAACTCGAGTCAAATACATACTTGACGTATAACGTGACTTATTTATTCTGGTATTAGGACATACCTATACAGATTACAGTCACAGGTCGATATGCAGTCACTTCCCGGAATTACTAATTTATCCTAGGTTTGAACAAAGCTATCGGGCGAACTCCGAATTTAGGCCTTTGACTAAAGTATTTTTAGTCAAACCTAGAAGTTCCTACCTTTTCAGCCAAACATCGAAAGTAAAGTATATCTGTTTCCGGCTTTGCCTAGTTGACCTTAGAAGCTACTGGCGGACTGGAGTCAAAGGCCGAAAAATTCAATTGTTTGGGCTTAGGGCTAAGACGTCAAATTGAACCTAAGCATTAACTAGTCAAACCTAGAAGCGCCGGAGTTCGAGTTTTGCCTATGACATGTCGCATGTGCATTAGCTTTAGCTATTTCAATCCAAAGTTTGGGTAGGATGTATAAGTTGCCCGATATAATTGGCAACTTTGTGCTCGACCACCAAAATTGTTTTATTTTTTAATGTGACAACATTTTTCTAAATATCATGCATTCTCTTTCATAAATACGAAAAACGAGAGAGATAACATAATATTTAATCAACGATTAACTTAATCAGGTGTTGGTGAAATTAGCACTTAGCCTTACCATGCCTTACATAAGTCTTTTTTACAGGTTAAGGAAACAGTTCAAGGCCATAAGCACAATGTCGCTGCAAGGCCTACCCCCGCTGCCCAAGAGTCTCAGTGGTTTCGCCGACGCCGAGCCCGAGCTGGAACAGGAACCGGAACCAACTGTTGAGGAGCATCCACCGACTGACCTCGATTCGCAGCTCGCCTATTTGAAAAAAGAAATGGTGAGTACCCTAACACAATGTTTTTACTAAGTGACTTAGGTACACCAACAGCAAGCAAAGAAAACATAAGCCTATAGGATTTCGTTTGGATAGACAGCGAAACTTTCCTGGGGTTACTAAAGTGGTGTTTAATTAAATAAACATTTGAAATACCTCATTTCATTTCACCTACATATATTTATAGCCTATGATGAAATCGAAGACTAATATATATTATCTTTTGGCCACTTTTACAAATATTTTGTTGCATATTCATATTATTATAGCTTGGATTTAAGTAACGCGTAAATTATTATTATTTATGTATTTATGCAATTGGGTCTCATTTGTATATAATATACAAGGCTGCTGTAAAATGGTTTCCAATAAGAACCTCAAGTAAAATTTAATATTTCCATTTGATAGGCCATTGTAAATGGTAAAAATGATTTTGTGAACGTAAATAATTTCGCAAGCTAATATTTTTTTAAATTATATACTTAAGCATTGATTTCAAAAAGTAAAATTAGTGATAACTTTGGTAAATAAAAACCAGAAAAACATCTAAACTTCTTCTTTTCATTCAATATTCACATTACGATAACGAGAGCGACCGGTTAAGACTAGAACCTCATTTCCTACTGCTGTGTAATATTTTGAATGTGTAAAACCTATTTATGCAAGTGAAAAGCCCCTTTTGAAAATATGGAGTGTTTGGACTTTACTGTTTAGTTTCTAAAGACCCAACGCTTTTATTCAGGTGTTCCCTTTTATCGTAGCGAAAGTGATGTTTACATAGTCAAATCACTTTTCCTCTGCATTGCTGCAAGTAAACACAGGACCACGGAGGTTGACAAATTTAATACGAAGGCGTTAATATTTATATTAGATCAACCTGTATATAAAATCAGTTTCAAGTCTTTGAGAGGATGATTTGAGGGGATAATATTATCGTATCTTAGTCGTGTCTGATACCTTAAGATGTTTGCCGTCTGTGACGCCCTTAAATGTTTTTTTGACATAATATAGGATAGGTAGATATTTGACCGTTTGAATCAACATCATTCTCATTATCAACCTGCAGTAACCGGAACCGGAATCCGGTGGGCACATGACAATTCATAGCACTGAAAATAGAACACTGCGGTAATACAATAGACTTGAAAATCGAAGTTTCGAGTGTCGAGCTGTCATATATGACGTTGACATTTGACTAGACACTTGTGTGTACGATTTTCAGCTCTATTGTATTACTTCAGAGTTCTATTTTCAATGCTCTGAATTTTCCCAGTGCTTCCGGATTCCGGATCATATAGTCACCGCCTAAGCTGAATCCTATTACATATTGATTAATGATTACATAATAACTGAACTCCTTCACTTTTCAAATATATGCTGAAAAAAAAACTGTAACTGCCGAGACTAAAATAGTTAAGTAAACATTCGTACAGAACTGATTTTGTCTATTTTTGTATTCTTCCATCTGGGTTTCTCGGAAATGTAAAATCTTAATTAGTTGAACGTTTTCGTAGGGTATAAAATTAATTATAACTGACAGTAAGATAAAGAAACCGACATAGATATTTTAATTCTCTTTGGTACTGTTAATGGATATATTTAAGCACTATAATCAGTCTAAATATTATTATAATATAATGTAAAAATATTACAGTAGCAGTTAGCACTATTTAATTCTAAATGGTTAATCAATTATCATTGGTAGACCTATTGTTTTTCTCTATATTATTATTGTAATCTCTCTATATTATTATTATTGTATCTTCTATACACTGTACACTTTAAAACTCTTGTACAACTATGTATTTTGGACCTTGCTTAACATTTCAACAACATGCTTCAATAACATTACAAAACTTGCTGATAATGATGATAATCGCTTTCTCGAAAACTGCTGCAAGTGTTACCGTGAAATTTTGTATGCAGGGAGTTTTGGAGGAGAAGAATCGATCTAAATTTATCAGAACTCCGAGCAAAGCTCAGTTACCCAGGTACTTTAAACTTTGAATATGTTTCAATTCAGATAACTCAACAGCAACAACATATTGCTTGCAACAGCCACGCAGCTTGCAGTTTCAAAAACAGATGTTGTCTGTACATTAGTTTATCGCTATTTATCGTTGCCCAAATAAAACTGATTGCGCATTGGATCGCATGCCCTTTTTAGTTTATCTGCAGCTATTTCGAATTTAGATGTAGCCATGTTCCACATTAACCAATCTGGTTTCACTTTTTAGTACCATTTAAAGATGAATGGAGTTGAAATTCTCAATTCTATAGCAAAGTTTACGTATTTCTTCAAATGTAAAATTATCTTAATTCTAGACAAAATATTTCTCAACTCTCGAGCTTGTTAATTAATCAAGTACCTACATAATAATAATTGTTTCTTTAGTTTATGTGTCCTTTTTTTAATAATAAAGTGATTACACTTTATGGATTTCTTTTCTACTGTATTTCAAACTGACCAAATTATGTATTTAGTGGTTTCGTTTCGCTTAGGAACAATTAGTATTATTTACTAATTGAATTGCACACTTAATTTATTTTTCACTTCTGTAACAAATTCATGTATAGGTGTACCAGAATCTCATGGCAAATAGGGAAATAAAATTTTGTAGTGTGCAATACTGGGGAAACAGGATTAAACGATCTTGATACTGTTTAATTTTTAATTATGTCTTTAGTATTATTGAACATGAATTATAATAAGACTGTGTGAAGAATGTTCGGTGTATAATATAGAAAACTAGCTTTTGCCCGCGGCTTCGCCCGTGTGGAATAGTGTTCTTGGAGAAAAAACTACTTCGGCGAATAACGCTCTACCTTCTTACAGCAATATACTTCTGATACAATATTGAAAATGCTTTTAGGTTTGCCCAATGCAAATTGTTAAAAATGGGACCCTATCACCTCGACACGACATGCGCGACCACTTGATAATATACTTACATAATATTATATTTATGGCACTTGAATATAAATTTTACCATAATCTTAAAGACTAAATACTTAAAGATTTGCGTAGATTTAAAGATCTAAGCATACAAGATTAAGCATACAATATACTATACCTACATAGGGACAGACAGATAAAGCGACTTGTTAAAACAAACTAAATACTATGTACTATGTAGTAAGTAAAGTTATTTGACATTCCAACAAAACTGACAAACCACCTCTGGATATTCCATAAGAATTAAGAACTGCAGTTACAATTATGTATTCTGTGCTGCAGTTCAAAATATTCGTGAACCTCTTTATACTGTATACGTCCCGCGTTTTTGATAGCGCGATGTAGAAACGCGAGCGCCCGCGCCGCGCAGCAACACTATATCCCTGCATTTTAAATCTGTAATATCTTCGAAAATATTCATTTAAATTACATGCCGTAAAGGGCAGTATTGATCTATCTTAAATGCACAATGTATTTAAGGTACTTAATTGGATAAGGATTAATACTGTATTGCTTAAAATCGCTTTGTAAATAAGCTATTTAATTAAAATCAAAGTAAAGGATAAAAAAATGGTTATTGTGGGTTATCCCTAAGAGATAGACATATGCCATCGCGGACTTTTTTGTAGGCTTTTTAAAGATGAATACAACTGTAGTACATAATTTTGATCTATCTCGTAGTGTTCAGCCAGCATTTTCAATGTACGCTCAAAATATGTGATTTTTTAGGACTTTAGAAACCTCTAAAATTATTTGTGTACCTCTACTATGTTATGCATGTTACATACCTAAAAACCTTCCCGTTAAATCACTCTATCTGTTAAAAAAATGGCATCAAAATCCGTTGCGTAGTTTTAAAGATTTAAGCATACATAGGGGACAGACAAAAAAGGGACTTTGTTTTATACTATGTAATGATAATGATATTTCATGAAAAATAAATCAATCGTGAATTACTTTATATACTTATTTATTACGAATAACATACAATTAAATTAGCAACAGATTATTTAATGTTGTAATTTCCTTCCGAACTGTATAGAACTCGTTTACTTAATTCTTAATCAACTATAAATCGAAACTGTCTTATATTGATTTTCTTTTTTCCTCCTCTCCTCCTTTTACCAGGCATGGAAAACAAACTATCATTCGATGTGCCATCAGCTACGATTCACCTTATAGTAGTACTGGAAACACATTTAAAGAAGTCACAATAATTACCTAAGAAAATAAAAAAAACTAAAAGTATCAAAACAGCTCACTCTAACTTACCGGTCAACTCTACCACAAGCTTTAAATTATAAGATTGAGTTCGATTTACACCTTCTTCTTTCTTTATTTTACTATAGACATAGAAAACAATATTTCTCCCTTGAGATCGAATTGCCTTTTTGGATATTTTCACAAAAACAACAAATTCCAAGAACATAATCACAAAATTTTAACAGCTGTTGACAGATCACGTACTTTGATTTGACGGGTCATACTTGACATTGCCATATGAAAATCACATTTATTATTTTTTTTTAAATGCCATCAGATTCTGGTAAACCTATAACTAGTATTTCAAAACGTCGAGGTCGTATTCTCGATAAACGTTAATAATATTAACTTGCATGACCGATTACAGAAAATGGGAGAAATATGTTATGAAGTTGTTGTTCTTAGTGGACCGTTTAGATTAGTTTGTTCGCATGTTTCAAGTAAAAGTTTTATAAATATTTTGTTGTAATACTGAACATAATTGTAATGTATTTAAAAAGTTTTGAGTGTTTTATAATTTGATAATACGAGTAACAGCAAATGCCACTGCTGAGCGTCCTTTAATTTGTAAGAAAATTCAGTTCTAACTTACGTAGATTTCCATTGTTTTAAGAAAAAAGTACGAAGCATAATGCAGCTTTGAAATAAATTTCACACTTTTTAAATAATAAGCGAACCTAGGTATAAAAAGCTCTACAGTTTTTTGCAACTATTGCAGTAATGCAGGAATTTTCACGCGCTTTTACTAATTACTTACTTACAAATTGTACAGATAACAGAAAAATTGCTTTAACGTTTAAATTAATTTTATGAACACTTAGATTATGCATTTGCTTTCATTATTATTATTATTATGTTTATTAAAACTTTTATAAATTAATATGAACAAATTAATGTCAAAATGTTTAAAAAAAGCTTTATTTTTAAAAACCAAGCAAGAAACGAGATATTTCGAATATGCAGCGATTAACTATCATACTGACTCGTCCACTCACAGCTTGATAAGAACCACCTGCAATGTGTCATTTAAAGTTTTAAAATATTTTATTATTTTCAACAATACACCTTTTTCCTACATTGCATACCTAATGACATAAAATAATTGTTATTTCGTATGAGGATATTTTTTCATTCCTGTGTTTTTTCGTTTTTATATTCTTCAAATGATGGCTTTAAAACCGTTGAATCTTGATGCATATTGGCTTAGAGCTTTATACGGACTTATTCATTCCACGTAACTATTGTTGACCATTTCTTTTTATCTCGCCTTATTGCTCCTACATTATTACCATGTTACGTAAAACATGTGCAAGCAACTGCTGATTCTATTTACCGTGTTCTGTTATATAAAACGTATTAAGTTTATTGTTGCATCCGTTAGGAATCCTTAGCAATCATTAATCTCATTTGAGCGTCGGTTTGTTCCTATTCAGTGGGGTTTCAGTAATCGTGATTCATACATTTCTTCTGTTACGTTTAGGCTAGCATCACTACCTTCTTAATCCTTTTAGACCAAAGGTTATACAGAGTAATCACAGAAATAATAAAATTAATATTTTGCAGCAATCACTGTACATTTAAACCACGTTATTAATTTCTTTTGGGAATCATCGTTTTTCAATCCTCTTCTTTTATTTATATAGTAAAAAATATTGCTGCAAAACATTAAGTACTGTTCTCAAAACGATCAAGGGTAGGGAATTAAAATATTTTCATTTAACTTTTTTTAAAACATGTTTACGTTATTTGCGTTCCTGAGTAGATGTCGACGTGTGTCTTTAATTAATCTCTTCATTGTCTGCGTTTATTTACTAGTTCACCTTTACAATTTTATATCTCAAGTCACTGTTAAGTGTAGGCCTGGATACCTACTAAAACAATGAAGTAAATGATGATTACTTTTTTTATGACGAAGATTAACATACAGTTTTAGGTGATCAAATGACTCACGTTAGCTAACGTGCCATCGTGCGCCGGCGCACAAGATAATTGTTGTATTGTTATGTTGACGACTGATGATTGAAAAACGTCACTGGTGAGATATTCTGTTTGAATACAAATACATAATACTAAGCTTAGAATAAAAATTAATGCAACTCAATCACATCTTAGTGTTTTACGGGCTTTGTCTCTATGTTTGTCTTTTTGTATTTTTTTTTTTTTTGATTTACTAAGATCTACTTCCATAAAATACCTTTTTCAGTGATCTTATCCTGTAACAAAAAATAAATACTACACCGGTTACGATATTGTACAGTTTTATATAAAGGTAGTGTTGAACTAAACACTTATGTCATTATACAAGTATTTAAATGAAACCTGTTATACGCTAAGTGATTCAGAACACGCTCTAGACATAAATAATGTTCTTCTCATATTAACCTCTGCACCTTATGATTTTTAAGGTTGTTTTAAGGCTTTGGTAACCGCGTTTACCTGTTTTTAACGTCTTTTCCTATATTAAATCGAATGACGGCTCTATCATGCGGGATTAACACGGGTGAATCGTCAATCGACCGTCTAAATGGCAGTTCGACCGTCAATTGCTCGATTTTCGCCGTGCAACTTTAGTCACCCGTGTAAATCCCGCATTACTCTCTAAGTTAGTTCTAATATATTTAAAATGATTTTATTTAACTATGCTCATAGGATTTCTAAGAATAATCGCGCTGTTCATCTGTTGTGATTGCCGTTATTTTAATCTCACTCAAATCTTTAAACGTCCGTGATTCTTGAAGATAATTTCTTTCACTTTCCTTCCTATTTCATGCCTAAGCAATATTGTTTAATTGCTCTGCAAAGTTTTTATTCTTTACAATATAAGTAATTGTTCAGATATAAATATTTGTGCAGATGTCTTTAATGATAATAATAACTAAAGCAACTTGTAGTTAGTGTGTGCTAGGTCTACAAGTTATCGTACAGTCACAACCTTGAAGTCCTTGTAATAATTCGCATCCCACACTCACGTTCCTTTTATTAATTGAGTTTGTTTGAAATTAACATCAGAATCAACTATCAGAGTTAATTCTAATATTGATTTCAAACAAACTCATTTGATAAGAAGGAATTTATTATTAAAGTTATGGTAGGCACTAGGCACTTCGGGAGTATTTTTTTTATTAATACCAATAAATACCTTCCAATTTCCAAAATACATACATATGTACCTACATATAATCACGCCTCTTTCCCGTAGGGGTAGGTAGAGACCACTTCTTTCCACTTGCTACGATCCTTACATACTTGTTTCGCTTCGTCCACTTTCATTATTCCCTTCATACATGCTCTTCGGCTCAGGGTATGCCATCAACTGGCTGTATTGCACAATGACCTTTGCTGTTTACTGTACATTTATCATTGTTGTTAAAAAAGTCTATTGTTTTTTTTAAAGTTAAATTCAGTGAACTGTGAATTGCCTGTTGTGTTAAAGTGCTTGCTGATAAACTATAGTGTAAATCGTTAAGTTTGCTGTGAAATTTAATAAAATTTTAAAATTTAATCATGAGTGCAAATGTCAAAATTGATCAATGATGCCGTCGTGTTCACACTAACCATTTAAAGTAAGCCATTTTGACATGTGCACTGATGACTCACTGCAAACAACATGAATTGACTATTAAGGGTAGTACCTTTTAGGTTTTTAAAATATACACGCAGTCTGCAGATGACTTAGTCAAGTCAAAAGTATGAAAATGAATTTCGTGAATTATTTTTGTGAAGTCCAATGCTTGAAAATAATGAAAATTACAAAAAAAAAAGGATTATATTGGGTGTAAATTAACGCACTAGGTAATGAAATTACCTACTTGACAACGAATTGAATTAACATAATATGATCACGGAAGTCATGATTTTTGTTTTTTTTTAATTGGTGGAAAATGGCACATGAACATAAAAGTTGTCTTCAAAAACGGTTTAGTCTCGGAAACTTTTATAGCGGATGTTTTTATGGGTTTACCATAACGTATGAGATTTCCTGATACAATCTACGTGCATTATTCATAGAAAAATGTTTATGAGATATATGATTTTCTACGTCATTATTAGGGTTCCGTACCTCAACATAAGATCAGTTTCATTATCATGATCATTATAATTAAGAACACTTTGTTGTCCGTCCGTTCACCTGCCCGCCCGTTCGTCTGTCCGTGAATCTGACTTTCTGTCAAGAGTCAAGACCCTTTATTTCGGGAAATCCACCACAAACAATAGAATATTTCGACACTTTTTAGGGAATTAAAATTCATAGGGTATCCCGTTGAGCTAGAACTATAAAATTTGGCAACGCACTACAAGTACAAGAAAAATTTGAAAACTGCAAATCTGTAATTAAATCACAAAAAATAGGGCGACATATTAAGTCTTAGAGGAGCTCGGTTCGTTCTTGTCCGTTTTTTTATGTTTATATTATTAATATCCGTTAAATTAGCTGCTTAAATACGCAATTAGTTCATCAAAATAGAAACTAATATCTTCAATCTTCATCCATAGACAACGTCTACTGAAGAGCGTAAAGTTTTTAGTTCTACCTCTTTATTTTAATATTGGATCATGTTTTACATAATTCAGAATTCATGCTATACCAATTCTTTCTCTCTGTTCAAAATTCTAATATTAATTAGAAACTTTTTTGACTTTGATTGATTTTATGTCATTGTTCACGTTTTGGCGAGCTGTGCGCCTACGGCATTGGATATTGTTGTGATAAGATTATAGCGACGACCAAAACAAGCAACTTTCTATATGTTTGGCCAGAAGCTCCCACGCCAGTGTTTGTCGGTACTGTTATTTGAAGGCACGTGAAAGGGGCAAGTGCTTTCTTTACGGGCCTTATTTAGTTACATAATTGTTTGTAACTTTTTTGGTATTATTTGGGTGGTAGTAATGTAACTTACTTCTTTATACTTCTTATAAAATATAATGAATAATGTTTTTATGTATTCATCCAAAATAGTTCGTGTGTTTAAGGGACATCTATAAATTATATTTTATGATTCCGGTTGTAACGAAATGCCCTCACAAGATTCGTTTCCCGGATACCCTAACCTATGTAACGTCTTCTCGCAATATCGCGTTAGTAATTTCTATGATTCTTTTATAGGTAGTATTTCGATAGGATGTAACATAATAACACTGGCATAGGGTATCTAAATACAAATTAGTATGTCTATGCTGCATAACAATAAAGATGCCCTTTATGTTTGTACTAAGTAGTTATTTTAAGTTTCTTTGTTATACAAGGTGAACGCAATAAAGAATAGGTATTCATTAATTTGTTCATCTATCTAAATATAGAAAAGGCAAACCTGACTGACTCATCTATCAACGCACAGCCGAAACTACTGAACGGATATTGCTGAAATTTCGCATACAGATAGTTGTAATGACGTAGGCATGCGCTTGTATCTATTTTATTCTGAATTTAGGTCTCGAAACTAATTTGTCTAGATCACTTTCACATTTCTAACAGTCCGCTTGTAAAGATCATTAATTAACATTTATCATAGCTGTTTAACCCGTATTCTTTATAATGTCACTCGGACACATCCGCGTTGGCAGCGCCTAGGAGATCTGGATCTAGGTCTCACCTCTCGGCCGCGTCGTGCTCGCTAGATCGGAATAATATAACTGGTGCCTTTGAGACGTACATGTTTTCGTGTCAAAGATTTTCATGCAGCCAAGTGCCTATTAGTAGGGTCTTGAGTTCTAACATATTTCCTTACTTCACCTATTTCTAGTGCCAATTCAATGGAGCTCATCCTTAAATTTTCCTTCTCCAAAGGCCAAAGCGTGTCGAAAGTTTTCTTCTCGAAACTTTTATTTTGTTACGTAATTTTCATGTTCATTTTGGTATTCGCTTTATATTTTGGTATAATTTAGTCAGCGTGGTGAACCCTAAACTTGTTCGGTATAATGTAAAAGGCTTTCCTGAAGGGAAACTTTGAGGCACGTTGATTAAGGCGGGGCTACCTGTCAAAATTAAAGCTCTTCCTGTAACGAAGCGAGGGCGTAAATTATACATAAACGTAATCTTAATATACGCATTTGTGAAAATAAAGCGGTATATTTATATAATATATTTCATACAATATGTTTCATACAAAATATTAAGAAAAATACAATAACTTTCTGTACTTATGTAAAATATCTGTTTCATAAACAGGTAAATTTTTCAAATGCTTCCACACTTTTATGCTTATTAGACTAGTTAGGTTTTCTTTCTCATTTAAT
Source organism: Glaucopsyche alexis (assembly GCA_905404095.1). Taxonomy (NCBI): domain Eukaryota; kingdom Metazoa; phylum Arthropoda; class Insecta; order Lepidoptera; family Lycaenidae; genus Glaucopsyche; species Glaucopsyche alexis. The sequence continues at coordinate 23,905,211 of FR990047.1, read as the reverse complement.
ATTATGCATAATTAGTTCCGAGCAGCTTTAATAAATCAGTTCCTATATCGGGTGCTAAGGGCTGTCCAAAATTCTTAAAACAATATTTATTAAAAAATAATTAAAAGAGCCTTTTTCTTTCCAGAGGGTTTATTTCGAGAACCGATTTCCAAAGACAATGAAACTATACTAATAATTGTGATAAAACTTTTCTAATATGGAATGTGTACGCAATACGTATGACATTGAATCTATTTCATCTTGAGTGTTTGCCTTTTTATAGAATTAACTCGTAACCAATCATTTGGCTATAGTATTTTTTGGGTGATTAGCAACCCTAGGTTACGCAGTTCTGTACACGCACCGGTATTAATAGCAGACGACACCCATCGCCGTTACGTCAGCCCTGTAACTGGATCAAACGAAATGTCACCATCAATGATGAAAGCGACGCTCCTTCACGGTCAAGCAAATGTACCATGAAATAAGTTTTTTTCATTACGGTCGAGTAAGCATACAACAATACGATCCTCATTTAAAATAGTTTCTTTTCACGAAATGCTTTCTTAAATTTAAACTTCAAAATACCATCGTTGTTCCTCTATAACATAAGATACAGTGTTTCGTTGATTTTAAATTAAATTAAAAGTAGATGGATTGAAACAAGAAATTTTCTACTAAAAGCAACACATTATAACTGCGTTTTGATATAACTAACCGCATCGACTATAAATAAAGTCGGTCATCGGCGCCGCGCCGTTAACTCAACGACAATCTGTTGATGTAACAGAGATGCGAAACTCATTAGGTGACTCTTTTTTGTTTTTTAAACAATAGGGATGTCAACCAACCTAACGGGATAAGATAGGATAAATAGCTAAATTAAAAACATACGGTTATAACTCTTTAAACAAATTATTTGTTACTAGATCAAAAAACTAATACTGCACACAAACTGAAGTCTGAACCTATTTTTGGTGATAATAAGCTTGTTCTGTACTAAAATTAACAACGTAAATTCAAAGTGTCTATGTGAATTGTGATGGTATGGTCAATCGTTTAAAAGGTTGCAAGGGGAGCTACTAACTTCGTAAATGCAAAGTGCCTATGTGATGGTATGGTCAATCGGTTAAAAGGTTGCAAGGGGAGCTCTACAAGGAACTAAAAGGGCAATCAATGAAAGGGCATCAACCTCTTAGCCGTCATTGTGACATAACGCTACTCATTCCTCGCCAGTGACGAATTAAAGACCCATCACACCGCAGTCCGCACAAGACGCGGGCGCAATACGTCAATTTACTAATGATTGGATTTAGTTCATATCGCTCAATAATTATCTTTAATGTCAGATGTAAACGTTTACCACAAGGCTTTTTTTGTTTATTAATAATAGGTATAGGTCGCGCAACGGTTTATGAGCGCTCAGTGAAAGTGGAGGGGATCGTTCGCGCATGTGACCAATAGCAAAGAATATATATTATTACTAACGAACCAATAGCGTGTCAGCAGCCACGTTCGGCATGCGTTCGGCGCGTCCACACCTCCCCGCCCGAGCCCGCTACCGCCAAACACACCCAAAAACTGACTTCTGCGCATACCCCCTCTACTTTTGTCGAAAGATCTTAATTCGTTGCGCGACCTGTACTAGTTACTCTTATTTTTACCTTATCTAAATTAACTTCGCGGAAAATTATATTGATTATATTGAATTGTATGAAAATTATTTCTTATTCACATTGAATTATTATTTCATTACATTAGTGTGGTAGCGCTTATTCGTAAATTATTATTGTTGAGGCATTGCATTTTCATGTTGTAATAGAGTACTGTTAGTATATTAATATTAGTATACGAAAAAGGACACCTTTATAGAGGTATGGTCATTATGACAGAATAACATTATACTCAAACCATGTTATGTAAAACTTATTAAAATATACTATGTTCATAGATGCTGCGTGAGAGTTGTGATTGAAATGAAACAGTAGATGCACAGGTATTTCCACTAAAATACTTACAATATGAGCTGAAAATACTGCCTTCTCTTGTCAAAAAATCTAAAGTATCCATTACGCTCATTTCTTTGTGATATGATCCTGATAACGTTGCATAATTATCCATATTTACCTCCCACTCAGGGCTATATTTATGTAAACTGCTACTTTGTACTTTTATGACCATTTTTATATTCGAAAGTAGTTTAATTTGGGCTTGTCATGGAAACCCTATAACTGTAATGGCGTTAGACGTGACGCATCGTGTTTCAGCCATATTGGATTCTAAAGATAAGCATAAAAGTCCAATATATTTTGGGAACACGAAAACAAGATTTTTATTGATAACGCTACCAGAAAATAAATTATTAAGGAATCATTATATAAATTGTACATTAATCATTGTGTAGCTCGGGCAGAATTGTTTTATCTATATTATCGAGGAGAGATTCAGGCTTTATGATAAATGTCTCTTAAATAAACAAGCGTCAATGACATTAAAGCGATTTAGCAATATTTTATTTAAATATATTTAAAATAGATATTTCTAAATAACTTCTTATTTAATGCTGTCTTTTTGTTAAAGACACACGAATGGTCTAATGCACGTTGCAAAAGTGTTGTACGCGATAATTGTATCTAATTAGTATGTTGTCGGTGTTAGTTTCCTAATCTATGTTAGGTTTAGAATTTTGCAAGATGTAACCAAAGTTATACTTATTATGTCATTAATCAGCTTCTTGCTTCAAACATCAGCGCGGAGATGTGGCACAAGTAGTTGTTAACAAACGCCAATATCTAATAGTACTAATATATCACATTAACCTGAATTTGCTCCTTGTATAACAAAATATTTACGTCTTAGAAGAATTTACTATCTGAGTTAACTTTTTGTAAAAAGGGTGAAGGATGATTTTTTAGAAGCCTTTTTTTAACCCCCGACGCTGAGTTGTTGAGGGGTGTTATAAGTTTGACGTGTCTGTCGGTCTGTCTGTCTGTCTGTCTGTCTGTGGCATCATAGCTCCCGAACCGATGAAGCGATTTCAATTTATTTTTTTTGTATTAAAGGTGACTTATCTGCGAGTGTTCTTAGACATGTTTGATGAAAATCGGTTGAGCCGTTTAAAAGTTGTGGGGGATGAAAGTGGGGAAGAATAACTGAATGTCTGCAAAAATACTCGAGTGGGGTCTCAAATGAAAGCGCACTGTAAGAGAATATTGATGACTTAATTGAGAGTGTTCTTAGCTTCGTTTGATGAGAAAATTGGTGGTGGGAAGATCAGCCGTTTGAAGATCATCAGCTCTTTTCTAGTTGATGAGGGGATCTGACTAACTTTCTTATGTCCGATCGATTCGAAATTTGGTACCGTGTTACTTCAACGATATTTAAAGAACATGGTAAGGTAACCATGACCTGATTAGCAGTTTGAAGAATATCAGTTCTTTAATAGTTGATGAGGAGATCTGACTATCTTCCATATGTTCTATCGATTTGAAATTCGGTACCGCGTTACTTCAATGATATTGAAAGTATATGGTAAGGTAACATTATTTACACCTACTTTAAAAAGGACAAAATAAAAGTAAAATTAAAAATTTTAAAAACCCCCCGACACAAAAAATAAACTTTAAAAACTAATAAATAATATTTTTAACCTAATATAATTATTATCGTCACATATAATATTATGTAAGTTGAAATATTTTTATTTTTCAATCGTCGTCTCGTCGGGGGACCGCTATGTGAGAAAAAGAGGTGTAGTCGCAGATTGCAACAAAAGAATTTACTCCGGGAAAAATTCGCTCGTACCTAAATGTAATTCGTATTAATTAATTACATAGCTGTTGTTGGAAAAAACACTTTATAAACTTTAGCGGTCCCCCGACGAGGCGTCGATTGGAAAATAAAAATATTTCAACTTACATAATATTATATGTGACGATAATAATTATATTAGGTTAAACATATTATTTATTAGTTTTTAAAGTTTATTTTTTGTGTCGGGGGGTTATTTCCTGAAACCTTGGTTGCATAGATTATTCTTGTGTCAACCTTTAAACTTAATTCAATCCCAGAATTACCATTTACCTTTCCAGTCAATTTGAAACTATTTAATCATTAAGGGTCGAATAGTCTTTAGTTAGGTAGTTTATGATTATGTCAATCCATATTGTACCTCGGTTTGATAATAACACTGTTCCATTTTGTAAGCCTGTACCTACAATAGTCTCTACAGATTGGAAACTGTAGACGTTGTGGTAAAATAATAGAGGTAAGATTATGTATGACCTTTATTGTGCGGTTAATGTGCTAATATACAAATGGAACTATATTACAACAAAAACGAAAGGTAATGTAATATACCTTCAAGTAATGTTTGTATTGTCCAGTCGCATGAGATCTTTGAAGCCAGTAACGCAAGAAATAATAGCGTGATCACGACAAAACGGTTTTCTGTGGGTACTATTTTACTACTATTAGGTTTAAGTATATATTTTATCGTTAGATGTTTCTACACCATAATATGCCTTTAACATAATATGATGCAATGTTTTATTTTCTGTAATGAAAATTTGTTTGATAACTTTTTTGTGGTTCCTCTTGTAGTCCCTAAAATTGTAGCCAGTGATAAAATTCATCCTCATCATCAGCCTATCGCCGTCCACTGCTGAACGTAGTCCTCCCCCAATGAGCGCCAACCATCCCGATCTTGGGCAGCCCTCAGCCATCCGCTGCCAGCCACCTTCTTCAAATCGTCGGTCCATCGTGCCGCAGGACGTCCTACACTACGTTTGCCTATGCGTGGTCTCCACTCTTGTCTGCTCCATCGATTGTCTGTGCGTCTGCAGACATGGCCGGCCCACTTCTACTTCAGCGTGCTAATTCGTTGAACAATGTCGGTGACTTTAGTTCTCTGGCGAAAAAGTGATAAAATTATCATAAGTAAAAATTACAAAAGTGTACACACTGCCTATAATCCGATACAAATACCAGTAGCTACTCAAAAATATATTTTGAGTTTCGGATTTTTGTAAAGTTAGGCTTGTAGAGTTAAGGCGTGTAGAGTTAGAAGTTTGAAAGAGTCAGAAGCTTGGTTTTCATGAGATATGACAATCTTGGATGTACTATACCACAAGTATGAGGGTAATTCGTTGCGTTTAGTCACGTAATAACTAATATCCACAAATTGGGTGTCGAAAAAGAAGATGTTAGTGATTGTGGTGGGATTCCGCAATCATCTTAGGCTGGGACTATATGATCCGGAATCCGTAAGGCCTGAAAAAATTCAGAGCATTGAAAATAGAACTCTGCGAAAAATTCAAATTCAGGGCTAATACCTCTGGAAAAATTCAGCGCTAATACAATAGAGCTGAAAATCGAAGTATTGAATGTCGGGCTGTCATGTAATATGACATTTGACTCAACACTTGTGTGTTCGATTTTCAGCTCTATAGCATTAGTGTAGAGTTATATTTTCAGTGCTCTGAATTTTACCGAGCCCGCCAGATTCCGGATAAAGCCTTAAGAGTTTTCAGCACCTAAGAGTGAGAATTTTGTTACTTATATTTTTCCTGTCTCAACAGATAAGGCAGTTTCTTTTGAATCAGGCATTTATAGGTTTAAACTATTTTATGCATGCTAATGACAGATACGAGTATTAAGATTTCTCAAATCGCTTATTGCGTACTACGCGCTACGAAGCAAAAGATCTGATTCGGTAAGCGCAACTTTGAATACATTTGAATATGCCAATTATAAAAACATTAGTTCTAGTGTAATTTACGTTTGTGGCTTTCATTGTTGCAACATATTTTGAAATATGATTTATTTTATCGACATTTTATTGATAGGTAGGTATACTTTATTAGTCTATAAATATAAATGGTCATTATGACCTCAAACGCACGTTTTCTTAATTTCCGATAGTTTTGTAAATCGATCATGTCAGTTGTTTTTCTCAGGTTCTGTTTTGAAATATTTTTTTCTGTTTAATTAAATATAATTCGGTAATTTGATTAATAGTGTTATTTCTGCGTATGATGAGAGAACCTACTCTTTATGTATTAAGTTTAGCTAATGCGTTTCTGTCTAAACTTATATCCCAGTTCTTTGGGTCGGATATTCGGTTGTTTCGTAGTTAACAGCATATAGTCACAGAATAGATATTAGTTACTGATATAGTGTAGTCTTTATACATAGGGCTTTTTCGATTACAAATTCATTGGCTTCCGTGACTAGTTGAATGTTTTTACGTAATCCGAAGATTATTCAGATAATATCATTGACCGATTAGCCTTGTTTCTATTGATGGTTTGTTTACATTGAGTAGGGTTCTCAACTCTGGTCCTAGTGAGGATCAAACCTATCACTACAACACCAGCGGTGATGTCACAATTACGCCATTATATCATTGGTTAAAATATGTTTTCATAACATTTTAACATAAAACTAGCATGTTAAAACTTCATATAAGGTAAAATCCCTATTTCAGGGATTCGGTGTTAGTTGTTAAATAACTTGTTGTGTGTAAATGTAGATTTGTGAAATATTTTCAAGTAATAAAAAGTTATTAAAATTATGCCTAATATTAATAATGTGACCTTTGTCATTTGTCACGCGTGAACTTTATTCACACCCTTTATGTTACCAAGTGTGAAAAAATATATTATGTTAGTAAGCGTTATTCTCAGTTTGCACTGATCGTTTATGTAAATACACCATAATATTCTTTGATCGTATATTTTCTTCCTCGATATCTACTATGATAGCTATAGCATAGTACATGTACATTCTAATAACAAACTCTAATTTCATAGTCTTCATTTTATAAATGTGTTATTGGCATATTTTGGGCTATACTAGATACTAATGAAATCGTAACCACTTCATCAACCAAAAATTGCCTTATATTATCAATCTTCTGAGGGCATTCTAAACATAATGCAAATCGCCCTACGCGTATGCGGGCTAAGGCACAGAATATCTTGCGTGATCGCTATCATCGGTCTCGCATCACTGCCACCGGACGCGGGTACTTTCACACGTTATCCATAAACAATAAAATCAATTTCACCTACATTTTTTGTATTCAAATCGCCTACGTAACGATGAACGCACAATGCGAGTACGGCTGAAAGTTATGATTTATTAGATTCTATTATATCTTAATCAGACTATTGTTAGGTGCGAGATGAAAGCTCTTGAACCTTTGAGAAGAAAGCGCACCTTTACGTTCATATGACTTTAAAAGCGTGACTGTAATCCGGATTTAAATAAAGTAAATGAATATAACACAGTAGTTAATAATATCAAGAGTCAAGATTACAACTGAAATGTTCACGCCTAAAAGCATTTCTTGATCTATTAAAACAATAAGACTACTTACCTCGTAACTTCCGTTTTCGATGTTATCAAGCTATCTTCATTCTTTAATTTAGACGATACGAATATAACTGTTTATAATTATTATGTCATCGATTTTACTATCGAATGCTGTTAATTTCCGCTAATTGCAATCGTTGAAGACCGTTTAGTAACACTTTTACTGCGTCTTGGTCACGCTTTCAATATTGTTTTCGAGATAAGTCTTTCAATTGTACCTTTTTCGCTCTTTCGATTTGCATGTACTCTGCATTAAGGTGATTTCACCTACATTTTGACAAGAAAAAAAAGCTTTTTTTGAGGTTCAATAACTTGTCTTTAGTACTGATAATAACTTGTTCTTTGCATTTAAACCTACAATGTTACTCGTATTGTAAACTGTTTTATACATTTGATACTTTTAGGTGTTGTCTAAAAACGTTGTCATATTATTAAGTAAATTTTGCGTTTATGGATAGGGCATCATTCGTACCGTGTATCTCCATTGGGTTTGATCGGACAACTCACAAGTATCACAATTACATTTTGCTGTTGTGATAAATATGATGGTAACATTCAAGAAGTTAAGGCCAAATATCCACTAGTAGGATGCGTTACAACTCACAGCAAGCTTGAATTTTAATTATGGTACCAAAAAAAATAATGAGAAGGAATGTCTGTGTTTCCTAATCATATCCACTGTAACGAAAAAATTAAGTAGGATTTGTTATTGTGTAAAAATACATTAGTTGTATCTGTGTGTTTTATATAATAATGAAGAACTTTTGCAATTTTCACATGAGTTGCAAGTTGCAACGGCCATCTAGTTTTAATATTGCGCAAGGAAGTACGGCTTAGTAGCTACTTAGTATTGAAATAAATATCGTAAGAGCATTGTTTCTTTTATATGTATTAAGCAGAGCGAGACTGGGCCTCTTCCATCTATGAATCAGCAAAGACCTTCGATATTTTTTGCTGTCGTGATGTGTCGTGGCCACTCAGGGCCCGTGGGGAATTGATAATAATAAAGAAAAATAAAAAATCAATAAATCAATCATATTTCATTTGCACTTTTCAAAACTATGCACCCTCGCTACCATTACTTTAGCTATAAATAGTTTCTAAATATCACAAATAAACAATACTTGTACTCGTAGTACCTTCTACTTCAATGATCGCCTTTTAATATGGACAAACAAGATGTTGAAAGATGAAAGGAATACGAGATTTGTGGATACTGTTCAGAAAGCTTTTTTTTAACCACCCTTGTGTTTAGAGAAATGCAAAATAGGTGCAGTTCCTTTACAACGTATGTATGAACACTATATGTAAAATTTGAAGACGCGAAGCAATGATATACCTATCGCTTAATGCGTCCAATCAACGATTTGATATGTATCGCGAATTAAGTATGATATCCGTCGGTATAATAAGTGGTTATTACGGTGAGTCATCGGTAGACGGTAGTCTTTCTGTGGCTAAATTTGCGCTGCCAACGACCTGGCTGTGGGATCAAAAATTAAATTAGTCATGGTTTAACCATAGTATAAAGTATATAACTTAAGTAAAGCTAGGATCTAACAGAGTCATTGTCTAGGCAAAATCTCTATAATGATTATTGATACATTATTGTGATTTGTGTCCATAACCTGTTACGATTTGTCGCTTAAAATTTTAATCAAACAGCTGTTTCGAGACACGATTTTTTAAATTTTATAACAAGGCCATCGTGTCAAGGTAGGTATAATGAGAATATTACAAAATTAACATCCATTGTTTATTCTGTTGCTAGTTTACGGGCCTTCATATCAATTTTTAGTTCAAATGTTCTGGAGCATTAAGCCTTTGGTTATGGTTTGTTAAACCGATGATAATGCAATTCAGGTAAGACAGGAAAAGGTGCTTAGGGTCGGATATAACTTTTTGGTCAAAGTTGATTCAAAATGAGCTGAAAGCACCTACCTTCCCCATAGATGCAAGGTGTTTGTTTTTAGTATGTTGTATGTTATATTACTTTTTAATCTTTGGTCGTTAAAAAATTGCGTTTCATTGTTCTAAGCCAATAGTTATCGAAATGTCCTAAAGTGATTAGCTAGTCATAACACGATTGAAACACACTAAGGTCATGTACCGGATGACCTACCAGCGACGAAGGCGTGCCTCGAATTCGGCAACAGCATTTCAAAATACAACTTTCAAGTTCAATATCCTAAAGATCGCATATTGTATCGTCCACCTGAATTTATATTATATTTGATTCCCTGTTTACCTATAGTCTATATTATGTTGGTTAGTTTAAAACATTAAAAAAAGTTGTATAATCATGAAAATAGCTCTGCGATTTCACCAATTTTGTAGCGTCGGTATTCAACTTATGTGCTAATTGGGTTCTAATAATTTAGCCTTAACGTTTTTTTTAATAACGGGAGGATTTTCTTTAACTGAATTAAATGATGATTTCATAATAGCCTAGCACATACGTTTAATAATGATATAATCATTACTATAGCTTTATTATAAAAACTGTTATGCCTAAATACAACGTTCTCAGTCTAGCGTTTGTCATTATAAAAAATACTGCCCAATGTAGATTAAGAATATTGGCATTTTCCGATCCACCATATAGAAAAAGCTACTACTTAGTTTGTTTGTTTTCACCTGATGTTCACTAGCGATGGACAAATAGTGGGAGACATAGGGAATCGGCCAGAATATTTATTTTGTTCATATAACCAAGCCACTGTTTTGAACAATAAAAGAGTAAATACTATAAACGATTAAAAAAAACGTGTATTTAATAGGTACTGCGCACCTGCGCTATCATTAAACACAGGGTAATTATAATATTCTCAGTAGAGGTAGAAACATAATTGACATTAATTATGACTGCTGCAAAAATAAACTAGTAAGCAACAAAGAATTATAAATTCTAATTAATATCCTTGAACGTTCCATTATAGGAATATTTCAAAACATATTCATAAACATTTTGAAAACATCTTACGAACATTTCTCTTTTAGGTAATGCCTATGTAATGTGAAAGTTTATATTGAAATGACCTAATCCAAATTTGGCTTGCAATGTAATTAATTTTATCCAAAATCTTCATCAACGTATTATGATACTCAGCCAAAATTTTGCCAAGGTGGAATATACTCTTTTTCTACTTGATATTCTTATGAAGAGATTTATAATACAGTACCCCAAGCAGGAACTTTTTGCGATTATCGTTTCGTGTTTGTAAACGAGAAATTTTGTATGAAAACCATAAAAGCGCCTCTAGCGGACGTAAAAGTAACTAAATCGGTAGCAGGAACCATTTTTAGATAGTTTTGCTGAGTAACGTAACGTGACGTAAACGATACGTTTGACAATTTGTATGAAAATAGCGAGCACGAACACCAATTTGACGGGTGGTGTAGTTACGTTCTACGTAATTTTACGAATACTCTATCACCTAAAATTTGTTGGTGACAAAGGTTACGTCGAACTATTTTGTGTAATTTTAAGGGTGTTTTTAAACAAAATAATATGTTATTTATTGATAAGGACACATAAAAATGAAAGGAGGACCTCCAATTTAACCTAGGACGCTCAATTATTACTATGGAACAAGATTAATAGAGGGTGCTCATAGTTAACTAAGAGCATAGAATTATAACGCCGAGGTACACGGTAAGTTTGCTACCGTACATTTTGCCGCAATAAAAAGGAGCCTATGTCCTTCCCCGTGGTCTACTCTATATCTGTGCCAAATTTTATCAAAATCGGTTCTGTAGTTTCGGAGCATATTCAATGCAAACAAACACACAAACAAACAAACTTTTCCTCTTTATAATATAAGTATAGAAGTATAGATAATAATTAGTTTACATTATTTTCTAGTTCTTCTAGTTACATGACGGGATTCGAATTTAGAGCATTAATCCAATTTGGTTGGATGCTTTAAGGGTTCGAAGCTGCAAACCCTGTCTGGCTTTATTCATGTCTGTCCATAGTCTATTCCTACTTACAAAATACAAACAACACAGCTGTGTATATTTTTTGTAATTATCTTTCATTTCAGGAAAACAAACTGTCGAGCTAAACAAAGAAAATTAACAAAATTCTAACATTTATTCGAAGATACAATTATTGTCAATTACATAATAATTGTCATTAGACAAGCCATATATTTGAAAGCCGATGAAGACTTATGAAAATTCAAACATAAAGCATGCTAATGTTTTATGACAATAAAATATATTAGTAAGTGTTTATGTAATGTATACCAAAGTTAATTAATTATTTTACAACATTAAACAGTTTTGCAATAAGTAAGATAAGCAAAGTTACAAAAAGTAGCTTGAGGAATATGCACATTTTTAAAGTAATTTATGTAAAAGGAAAGAAATAAAACTTGTCACAAATATAATTGTTTTATTAACACCAAATGTATCTACTTTCATTTGAGCTTTATTGTGCTAATTTAAAATTGTCCTTGTGCTTAAAAACATCGAAATCTTGACTTGCTTAACGGGCTATAAATGATAATGAGCCTCACATAATATTGCTTTTCTTTTGGAACTGCTGCAACTGTTGAGTTGCTAAAACAAAATATGCTACATTAAGCAAAGGTATAAATTCCTACTACAAAATGTTTTTCTTTAACTTTAAGTATCTACAAGGGAATAACACGATCGGCGACCTATTGTTATGATTAGATCAACAAAATATACTAGACTTTATAATATTATAGGGCATTTAAGGTAGGTATAGGTATTTGAACAATGAAAAAATAAAAGCCTCAATACTATAAATACAAAGTAAAGTTACCTTCTCTATATTGATATTAAATCTCACTTTTTACGGAGAATCAACTTGCTTGACGGACACCTAAAGTAGATCATACATTGGATCTTGTTGATAGGCAGAACTTGTCCAAAACTTCCGTAATCACAAAAATATCCTTTTAGCTAAGGTTTTACATAATAAATAAATCTAAGAAAATAAAAACACAGCCGGCATTAGCAGTTTTTTACTTCTTCTTTCAAAATTAGGTTTTTAAATGACAAACGTCAGCTGTCGGTGATGCCGACATCCTAAAACCGTTTTCCGTAAATTATTTGCCAAATTCCGTATAAAATCTGTATTGTAGTAAAACTCCAGATCACACATAATATATTTATTATAAAATGTCCCAGAAACTTATTTACAGTAGGTACATCATATGAACACGAATTCTAAACACAGTTATCATAATAGTCGTTTTATCTTATTATTAATACAACACATAAAACACATTAAAATAAAACAATGCCAACAAGAGTATTAATTCACACAATAGGTACTAAGTAAGAACTTACCAATAGGAACTGCCGAGGTCAACGCTGATACCAGAATTAAACCCAAAGGACTTAAACTTCCCATTTTATACTGAAATATTCCCTCCAATTATTCCCTCCAACTGTTATCAGCGCTAACCTCTGAAGGAAGTCATATTAACTTCCTTTTAAAAATGGTTTTATTTTAACAATACTAAGAAAACCTAACACACATCTTAATAAATGTTACATTATTTTATAATTCCAATAATAATATTTCCTAGTTTTTACACAGTCTATCTAATTAATAAGTTTTTATTAAAGGTCAACTGTCAATCAAATTAACTAAATTTGACATAATAAACTTTAGAAAAATCATAATTAGAGACAAATAATTATGCGATTATTATTGTTATTTAATTTATATTCTAGATTTAACATTTTACAATTTATAATAATTGACAGTTGCACAAATAGAAAAACCATAAAATCACAATGAAACTAAATAAATAGGTATGCAATAATTATTGCTTTTAAATTTATATTCCAAATTTGTAACAATCAATAATATTTTTAAGTTTGACCTAACACTATAGTCTTTTTTTATCTTACCTTATCTTTGACTGATATAATTTGGAGTACTAAAATAAACAAATTTGAGAGAAAATGTTATGAAAAGTTAAAATATCTTGAAAAATAATATTGGTTGCACTCGATATTTTCATTATTCCCCATTAGTACCGTTATAGCATGATTAATTATAGGTAAGTAACCATTATTAACTTCTGAGATATCTCTGAATTTAAGCTTTAAATATTATTAAAATTATATAAATAATTAAAATTCTGCATACATATGGGCAAATCTGTATATTTTTGCAACACTGTTTTAGTCAATCTTAATTTCATTCTTTCGTTCGTTCTTCATTCATTACGTAGGATTGGGTGCTCACGATACGTTTACAAAGCGCTTTGTGCTACGTCCCTACGTATTCCGAAGTTCTCGTTTCAGTCATACTTTACGTAACTTTAAATTTTTACAAAAGTTCCTGCTTGGGGTACAGGCAGAGAATAAGAAATGATAATATAATATATTAATAAAAGTTATACAATACACATGTCATTCGAAGCGTGTATATAGAACTATGTACACTGGTCACCTTCAAGTGCCTTCAACCCGGTTTACAATGACGTCAACTCCTTTGAAACCTTCAAGGCTTTTTTAGAGACTTTAAACTGTATAAAATCTATATTTTTTCGACAGTAATCGCAGTAGCCGCATTAGATCTTAATGGAAATCCTAAGTAACAAAATCTATCACGAAATCTTGTAATGTCTGACCATTAAAATTCTTTTGTTCAAATATTGTTGAACTACGACTACAATGAAAGGAGTTTTAATGGTTTAACTAAAGCCTAAAAAATTATTGGACCAGAAACAAAAGTAAACTATGTTATTTTAGACTGAAATATTTATTTTGATGATCTTTGAAAATTTTTGCATGCACCACTAAGTAAGAATCTCAAGAGAAATAAAGTTTCTTCTGATCTTACAGTTGTGAATTAACAAAGAATCAGCGATGCCCTTTCGCTGTTCGCTTAGGACAAAGACGTCTGTTAGTGAAAGTATATTTGAAACCTTGAATACTTTATTATCTATTGTAAGAATGTTATAAAATGCGGAATGAACGGTATAAAATACATAAAATTATTGAGTTTTTTTCTACTAAACTTCATTTTATATCGTTCAACTACCTGAGCCTCGAGCAGATGTTTTTAAAGAGTTTGCCACATCTGCTGGTGATAATTATTGTTATGGCACGTGTGTGTTTTTTTATATATTGTCACTGGGCTTAAAATTCCGATTACTAGTTCCCAACTGAATCATCTGCATTAAACTATGGCATAATAAATGTGTTTGAAATTCTTTAATAATGGGTTTGCGTTGACATTTTTCTTTTGCATCTTTTAATAACGTAAAAGAAATTTAAAAATTCGAACAATATTAAAGGATGAGAAGTATAAAAATATTAAAGATGTTCATGCTGAATGCTCTTTCAATGAGGGTGTTTGTTATTTTTTCTGCCATTAGGGGGCAGACCCAACGCACATAAAGCGTCATCTGGTGGCTTAAGAGGTATCAAAAACGGTCAATAAGAATTTTCGATTCTTTTTCTGTTACCAGACGGCGAGACGGCGTTCGGTAGCCCGACGTCCTTGTCGTGTCAAAAAGCTGTCAGATGTCACGATTTTTAAAACCCTCATTTATCTCTGTAACGTCTCTTAAGTCACCTACGTATTGCCTACTTTCAGAACCCAGCTCGCTTGAAACTTTTTTTTTATATTTGCTTAATTCAATGCTGTTATTTCTTAATCATAGTTTAATCAATAGACCATTAAACTTTAATCAGATGTAATTGAGCGTAGTGAACGCTGGTCTCGTAATATTTTTTACGCGTTATTTGGAACCGGATCCGTGGCTGGGGCGCGCGTGTTCACGAATGCGAATGCTTCGCGATCTGGAGCAGGTATATCCTCGAAGGTTTTTCCGAATGTTTTTTACTCCACATTTGCAGCCGTGTTTATGTAGGCTTCCGTTTAATTCGATTTTTGAAACAAGTGGTCTGAATAGACTTGAGACATCAGACAATCGATTTGATGTTAGCCGCACAAAGTTCAATTTCAGGCTAGAATTAGTTTTCAAGGTAACCATGTAATATAGGTACTAGGTAGCATCTAACATACAAGACTAAAGAAATGGAACGGAACTGGAGCTTCTTATGGTGCAAGTTGAAGTGTAAATTATAGGACAGGTAACATATTTGGCTCAAATGGTTAGGGCAAGTGGGTGGACCGGTACACGGTTTTTCTAACGCCTCCGTACCTAACTGTTCTCTGGTATGTCAATACTATCACGTATACCGTTGTAGCATCGTATACTTGGCTATTTAGACTTGTATGCACTCATTCATTCAATCTACAACCTACGCAACCAGCAATAGCACGTTGGTTGTGACTTGTGACAACATAGAAACAGTTAACTTTTGATTTTCAAATTCTTGTGTGAACATTTGATTTTATTTGGTCAGCTGTTGCCCCTAGTATAAACAGACTGAGCTTTTTTTAAGACAAACGTAAGTTTAAATTTTTGTTGTAGGCGGAGGAAATCTATTTTTTATTCCAATAGGTTAGCGAACTGATTTTTAAGGTTCCGTACCTCGAAAGGAAAAAACGGAACCCTTATAGTATCACTTTGTTGTCCGTCCGTCTTTCTGTCTGTCAAGACCATTTTTCTTAGGAACGTGTGGATTGGAATTTATATCAAATACTGAGGTCTACTGTCCTTTGGAGCTGTGAAAAAATCAAACTTATAAACCAACGCAAACAAAAGATACAGCCGTTTATGCCGCAAATTTTCGACACTTGCAAGGGAGTTAAAACCTATAGGGTACTTTCCAGTTTCCGTGAACTCAGAATCTTGAAATTTGGTACGAAGCAATGTCTTATAAAGAAGTCACAGATAAAGGAAAAATCGCGAATACTGTAAATTTTTTGTAAACATAAAGTATTTTTTTTACATTTAAGGCGCTGTGAGTAGCCAACTATGAAGTATTCGAGGGGGTGAAGGAGATGAGTGGGGGACGTGCCGCCCCCGTGACTGCGGGGGGCTTCATGCGATTTACGTCAAAGTGATGTGTCCATAATGTACATAAGCGTAATTTCGACAAAATTGTAATGAGCTTCATAGCCTGGCGGTATTGTGCCCGCCTAGTGCGACGCGTAGCGTCTAGATTCAAATCTCAATACAAATAAATTATATTTAAAAATTCAAAATTTCAAATTCAAATTTCAAATTTCAAATTCAAATTTTTTAAATTCAAAATTTCAAAATGTCTATTTTATGTCTAGGTCCATTAAAAGAAGTCTAATTCCTAATTTTGTACTAAATTTAGCCATTGCGATTTGAGAAATTAATCTTTTTAGTTTCCCTAAGCTAAAAAGGCTTAAAAAACCTAATTGTTAAATAAAGTTCACGTATTCAATATTGTTTAGTCATAAAGAATCTATATCCTAATTTCTTCATTTTTCATGGATTTATTACTTAAAATAATAAAATGCAAATCTAATATTTATATATTATATTTCTTCTATGCGTGTATAATATGTCACTGAACTCCTAAACGGCTGGACCGATTTTAATGAAAATTTTTGTGTCTTCAGGTGGATTCGAGAATGGTTTAGATTTGCAATTGGACCTGGTAGGTGGCGCTGCTGTCAGTACGTCAACAAATTTAATTCTAAGGCGGTACGAAGCTTGCCGGGACAGCTGCTAGTATTATTATAATACTTATGCTATTGAAGTACTGCGGAATACGCACTACGACATACACATTACACACATTGACGTTTAATTCTAAGACAGTATGTCAAAATTTTATTTAATTCGCATTTTTCAGCGATTACAAAATCTAAACTTGCTTTTGCCTGCAACTTCGTTCGCGTAGCACAAAGCTAAATTATTTTATACAATACATAAATATTGTATAAAAATTCAATATCCAATATTCCCCTTCTGCCTACTTACAAGAAACTTCGGCTATCTGACACCCAAAAAATTACAATTTCAAATAGGTACCTATCTAGTTTCTGATATTACATATATTAGTGGTTTAACCAAATAGTCTCTTCGGCTACATCATATTTATTGTAAATATTGTTTTATTTAATCTATACTACTATAATACAGAGAGGTTTTTTTGTGTTTATGTTTGTTTGTTTGCATTGTATAGGCTCGGAAACTACTGGACCGATTTTGATGAAATTTAGGACAGATATATAATAGAATAGACCACGGGGACGCACATATAGGCATACTTTTAATGCGGAAAAATGTAAGGTTCCATCGAGATTTCCTTTTCCGAGTAGCGGGCAACACCTAGTCTAAATATATAAAAGGCAAAGCTGATTGACTCATCTATCAACGCACAGCCGAAACTACTGAACGGATTTTGCTGAAATTTGACATATAGTTGTAATGACGTAAGCATCCGCTAAGAAAGGATTTTTGAAAATTCGCCCCCTACGGGGGTAACAAAGGGGTTAAAATTTTGTATGTAAACCGAACTTCACGCGGGTGAAGTCGCGGGAAAAAGCTAGTAAAAATAAACGTAGATTACTGAATACATGTTCCTTATTGCTCATGGTAATTAGAATTAGAATTGATTATAATAATTGATATAATTATATTGTGTATAAACTTTGCAAACCAACAGAATAATATTTAGGGATATATATAATTACTAATTTTGTTGTCAATCAATGTTGTCAATTTTGAATCAAATATGTTTTTTCTTTTGTCGTGTAATAAATTATATCAATAATTTCGGTTACTTTATGTCAGTCTGACTGGCAGCTCGGTTTGCGTACCTACGTTTGATTTTTGGTGGTGAGTTCAAATCCCGGTAAGATAAATATTTTATTGTGATTCTTATACATAATGTATTTGTTTTTCTTTAATATTTTTTATTTATTTTTAATTAAATTTTATCGTTGTAAGTACTAAAACTACGACCAAAGCTCGGTCTCCCTAGTACCTACTTATAAAGAGTTTTTGTACTTCCATCTTAAAAATACGGTTTTTGCACTTTCATCGAATACAATCTTTTCATATTTTTTATAATATAATCTACACTAATATTTACAACAACTTAAAGTAACTAATAATAAAATAAGTACATAACTAACAATATTATACTTTGATTACTGCGAGAACAAGCTCGGAGTTTTATAGTGCGAGAAAAAGAAAAAGAAAAAAAAATCGTCTGACCGGGATTCGAACCCGAGACCAATTGGTCGCAACAACGCAAAAAGCCAAAGGGCTACCGAGCGCCTTACGTCAGATAGTGAAATTACGCATATCTTATTAGTATTAAACGATGAAAGAAAAACAAATATTTACCCCCAACTTGACCTTTATGCAGACGACATAAAGGTCAAGTCGAGGGTAAAATAAATTTGAACGGACTTTCAACATTAAATTCGAATGATTTTTGAGCAGAAAAAAGGGGAAAAATTTTACATACGTCTCATTAGCAAGAGGCCTAAGCCGGTACTGTCTTATTCCATAGATATGAAAGAGAAGGAATGACAGGTAGCCATTTCGCGATGTTTCATTCGACTCGTCCGAATTATTTATTATTGAAATAAATTAATACTAACAAGTATCTTATTCCTATCGAAAAATCAAAACAACAATTCCCTTCCTTTTATTATGTTTTACGAAACTGCAAATAATTTTCTCATTTTTGTTCACAAATAGTACAGTTACAACTCCAAGAATTTCTATTTTAATGGTTACTTTATGATTTTTTTTTTATCGAGAAAATGTTCAGATAACGTGTTTTGAAAACGAAGGTCCCCTAGCAAATATGATCAAAATTAACATATATTTTTTTGCTGCACTAAAATGTATCCATTCGTCTCAAAAAATTTTT
This sequence comes from Glaucopsyche alexis, assembly GCA_905404095.1. Taxonomy (NCBI): domain Eukaryota; kingdom Metazoa; phylum Arthropoda; class Insecta; order Lepidoptera; family Lycaenidae; genus Glaucopsyche; species Glaucopsyche alexis. The sequence goes on along the minus strand of FR990047.1, from coordinate 23,886,080 downwards.
TAAAGAAGCGTATTTTTAGGGTAAGAGCGCCTTAAGGAGTAGTGCCTCAATATTTCTGAGAATATTAATGAAACTGTATTCCGATTCCCTATTTCAAGAGATTACTAGAGCTTATTATGGCTTAAACAATGTTTTGTTGGGCTTGACTCTATGTTAAAAATATAATAGATATTACATAATATAACCGAACTAAAATCATAATAATTTATTTTTAACAATATTGAGGAAGTAGTAAGCTTTACTTGCTTTCTTGTTTCTGGTAGCGATAGTAATACGATGCCGGAAACGCATTGAATTCAAATTAGTACGAAGGGTGTATTAGACTGTAGGCGTAAGACCTACCGGTAGGCGCCGGCGCCGTCGTCGTTACAAAATACTAACAACAGGTTTGTAGCTCTATAGGCCTGATAGTAAACGTCATTTGTTTAAAGAAGCTGTAGATCTGCGCGCCTAAAATGATCACATTAAGTTAATCGTACAATGAAACATTAACATTTGAAGAAGTTGCTCTTACAGTAACTTTTAACGATTCTATTTTGGCACTTTTCAGTAGAAATGCGTAAAATGGTACACATAATATAATGAGAATTTCTTAATTGTCAAATATCAATTAGGAGAATTATAGGTTCACTGTAAGAGAAACTTCTTCAGAAGTTATTGTTTCATAATACTATTCACTTAATGTGTCTATTTTAGATTTGCTGATTTAAGATACAAGTAAATAATTATCTTTCATGATGATGTGCTGCATAGAATATATTTGTAACATTAAACCTTTTTTTCTATATTCCTTTTTTAAAGTCTGATTCCTAAATAATTGCTAAGCTGATGCTGAAAGATACCTTGAAGACATCTAGTAATAAATGTACAGTTGATCCCATTGTTGCAAGGTACAACAGATTGACGTAATCTGCATTCGAAAATTTCACCGTTAATGATTGGGTGGCGTGGTGTAACCGCTTTGTTCCAACTGCCAACTATAGACTTGTATTTGTACACAATAGCTCGGACGTACTGAACTCTAATAGGGGTTTCCTTTGAACTAGTTGCAACAATAACAACTCAAAACAGTTGGGCTCGTTTATTTGCATTCTTTAGTCTCCAATAGCGGATGTTACCAATACAACATCGACAAGATTATTTTCGTTGTTATTGGTCTTAGCGTTCAATTTGTTTATTACAAATCAATACATACATACATATAATCACGCCTTTTTCCCGGAGGGGTAGGCAGGACCGCCTCTTTCCCGTAGGGGTAGGCAGAGACCACATCTTTCCACTTGCTACGATCCTTACATACTTCTTTCGCTTCGTCCACTTTCATTCTTACCATCCATTCCTCCTCTTACATTCAACGTAGCCAAGCGTCTCTCCATGGTCCGCTTTTCGCCTCCGCGAGAAACGAGACGTGATGGGTGGCGAACCACATCGCCGCCATTTTGGATAGTATAATTAATTAATTACAAATCAATATCTATCAAAAACAAAAAAAAATGTATTGAAACACCTTCAATAAAATATAAGTGAATAGGTTATTTTCCAAATTTTTAAAAACTGCTTATACCTATTTAAAGATTGGCACGAAGGATTAAATTTTTTTTTTCTCCATTAAACCAATTAAAGTCGAATTTATTTTTAATGGTTTTGAATTTACCGGCAAAACGCACGGTTCTATGACGTCAACTTTGTGTAAGAAAGACTAAATAGGTCATGGAGGTAAGAGAAAAGGAAAACGTACGCTGTAGAAAATGAATTATAAATTCAACAAATTTTCAGGGACAGGGGGCAATGATTTAGCACGTAGCGATCGGTCTCCTGTTACGTTAGTAATACGAGTATATATTCTTTGCTCCTGTTCTCTAACCTCCAGGACATAGGTGTTAAAATTGTTTACAGAAAGTTGACGTCACATAGTAGACGTCATCGAACCGAGAGCTTTCTGTTAAATCGTCCATCCTAATCTTTAAATACAAGTATTTTTCAAAAAATTTATACATACGTACCCTAGTACGTAATAATTTTGTAGGACTCAATATCTCTAATTTTAAATGTATATTTCATTAATTAATAACGGTTATACTCAAAATTATTCTTTGATAGTTTTAATTAAACACTTACGTATTGGGTTAAGTGTCGCCCTCGTATCGATTTGCTTGATTTATCGTCAAAAATTGATTATGCCCTCATTAGGTATGGATGTAGGCCACTTAAATTGCAGGTAATAGTCGTTAATAACGTCCGATAGTTTACCTTGCAAATCCAAAGACTTCTCACTTGCCTAATCCAAAAATGTTTTATTCATTAATTAATCAAGGAGTTTCAGGATTTAACTAATAAAATTGATTTTACATAATCTAAAACAAAATTTTCTATTACATTTTCGTATTGAAATTTATTTTTTAATATTCTCGCTTCACACGCTTTTGCATGTAAAAATATTTTACAGCCATCGCAACATTTATATGTTTCCTTGACATCATTCATTTACTGTTTATTACACGCTCAAACAAACGATTTGGCGCAACTGTGAACTGTTCCGCTACATTGGTTTGTGATTTAAACTTTATCCAAATTATTTATAGCAGCTTCTCCCGTTTCCGAATAATATTGTGACTCACAATTTGCAGGCCCTATTCTCCATTATTAGATGACGTTGGCTGCCAGAAATCGTGCAGCTGTGTACAGTCAAATGGCCCTTGTTCATAGGATTTTCACAATGGATCTATGGAGGGCCTAATCTTTATACTCGGCGATCATCATCAGCTTTTTTATCATCTGTCATCAGCGATTACTTACTTCTCAAATTAAGTTTTTAGTAGACACAAACGGAATCCGCGTGTATGACCAATATCCTACTTCAATCAGATAGAGAAACCTTATGTAGAGCTAGACAGACATGTAGATTTGAGCATCATATTAAAGGCAAAAATTTCTAATCACCACGCAACGATTGTTCTACGCACTATTCCTTGCTAATAGTACTCTCGCTATTCACAAAAGATCACGAATAACCGTTTTTATATCGTGACGCATGAAACGATACCATTTCTTTTTTCTGTTTCACTAATTGATAGAAATAGAAAACATGTTCTTCTTTCGTTACTTCATTCATTTTGTTTTCGTTTGCTATTTATTAAATCTTCACAGCGTGCTTATCACACTGCAAATGCTAATAGGTCCTATTAGGAATGTTATGGATTTCGTAAATGTCTTCTAGAAAATTCTTCAAGCTTTTATCTTGTGTTCCACATAATGTCAAACGTGAGCAGTTGAGCACGCTGCATTCCTAGCTAACGCAATCTAATAGAACGCAGTAGGAAGGTCGCACGACCGACTTGTGATTGGCGTTCGTCACTTTTCTTTATTTTAACCCTTTACAAGGAAATCCAAATAAAACAATTTCTGAATAAAAGACCATGTATTTCATGGTGTTATTTGCGATGCAAGCTTACCTACACAAGATCAAATCTATTCACCTAGTGCTGAAGATACATCGTTGGTAATTAGGAAAGAAAGGAAGCACCTCTTATCACTGGAGTGCGGCAACGTGAGGCTTTTATTAACGAGTGACGGTGTTAAGAGTCTCGACTCACATTTCCCTAAGACCAATTTTGTTGTATTGACGACATATAAGTCTTAGCCAAACAATTTAAATTTATGAATTAGTGTCCTTATAACATTACCTCTTTACATTGGCCAGAGTTACTAAAATCAAAATCAAATCAAAAAAGTTTTATTTCCATATTGGTTACAAAGTAACGCTTAAAGAATTGTCCCTACTTGATGCCTACCACCGGTTCGGAAACTAACCCCGCGAGAAAAACCGGCGTAAGAAACTATAAATGTTGAATGAAACTAAATGGTAGGTAGGTATAACTGCTGTAGTGATGCCTGTAAATGAAACTAAAAGAGGCCAAAAGGCCAAATATATTTCATAGATAAACCATAAAGTAAATAGTCGGGTGACATTAAAACGACTTCCAAAGTAAAAATACACGAAAAAGTATGAAATTTTGAAGTCTGTACCAGCCCAAACAATATCCTACAATATTTTATAGAACTCACGTTCAAATTTGCTGGTACCGACTTCAAAATTAAGAAGATTGAGTAGAGAAATAGTTAAAATTTTAGCCCAATTTAAAAGGGGAATAATTCAGAAATAAGATTTATTTCATACTTTTTGGGGTAGGTAAAGATTACCCAAAATTGTTGAAGAATCAACAAATTACACCGTATATTTTGCCCGACACTGATGATTGTATTTCCTTCGTTTCAGGCCAGCCTGCGTCAGTTGGATCTGTCCCTGCTGTCAGAGCTGTGGACGCTCAGCGAGACCATGGCGTCTTGGCGACGACAGCTCGAGCGAGGCCCGAGACTTCGCCCCGCGCCGCCGCCGCCGCCACCACCGCATTATCTAAGAACATAATAAATAATATACTCAATAACGGTTTTTGTTTCCGACTTGTCTATTTCAAGATGCATCTTTCGATAGACTTGGAGATCTTTCTACAGTACACTCATGATTTTCAATAATTAATTTGGTTTAATGTCTTTCCATGATCATGTAGGTGGATCTCCAGGATTATTCATATTGAAATAGACAATGTTTTGTTAGAAAGTGCGTGACGTACCTAATTTTAACATAAGTTCAAAACCTATGTCCATATTGTGTGAATGTAACAGACTTTTAGATTGCGTTAGCTATCCAAAATCGATATCCATGTTATGTGAATGTTTTCTAGACAGACGATAATTTTAGTATCTACTTGCCACTCCCAATATCCTTGGCTCTTTCATTAGTGGCCTCTGCCCTTTCGTGTTTGATGTTATTCCTTGATGTAAAATACTAACGTAGACTTGACGTCATACCACTGAGTCAGAAAGTAATACTGCATGCGTTCAGCATCAATAATCGTAAAACGGCAGGAAATCTATCAGCCTTCTATCAGGACAAATATATTGGTCTGCAATAAATTATATTAAATTGGAATTGTTATGTATATGTCACCATAAAATTGTATAAACCGTTACATTGTAATATTACTAAAGATAATATAAAATGTCGACAGATTGTCAAATAAAACTTTCGTCTTACAATTAATGTACACATTATTTTTATTATAATTAGTTATTATTATTATTATGAAAAAGCAAACAAATATGGCGGCAAATATAAACTTGCCGTTTAACCAATCGGCGCGGTCAATATTACAATATAACGAAAAATAACGTGTTAAATTGTAAGAAGAAATTTTTATTTGACAATCGTCGATAGATTTTTTTTTATAATATCTCTAGTAATATGACAATCTAACGGTTTTTACAATTTTACGGTTACTTATACAGGCTGAGTAAATTGAAAAAGTAGGTATCGTTTACAAGAACTTTGAAGAAAATACTCAGAAAAACTTTTGGCTGAAAATTGTGTAAATTCTAATTAGTTGTGTGAATTGTAAAACAACAAAGTCAGAATCGTCATCAAGACTATCTTTGGCGCCATCTAATGAAGACACAGATTGCTACGTCGCGTCGTTAAACCTCTGAGAAATAGGTTTACGATAAAGCTACATACAATACGTTCTGTTACTCAGATGAGTAGATTTAACCTGCTTTATCTAATATATAATCCGTTGACTTCGTGGATGGTGTCTACTTTAATTACCTACACCTATTTACCAACTTGTACTTTCTTTCAAAATAAGTTAAAGGTACTTAGAATTTAGATACAATCATCTAATAAGTGACGAAATAGCATATCCGGAAGTTTTGTCTCTATCGCTCAGTATAAAGTATAAGCAGCGATAAAATTTCCGGATAAGCTATTCGTGCGAATGTGAGGCGGGCCCTTAGAATACCAAAATTTTGTGTATCATTAGAAATACTTTTTTAATGGTTTTTTTTTATATTATTAATAAATGTATTTTTGCACTCTGATACAAATGTTTTATAAAATAGTATCTGCTTATTATGGAGACGAAACTTGTTTATAGAATTGAACAAACTTTTAAAAACTTCACGAAAAAGTTCCATTTGAAAACTTTGAACGAATATTACTTTTTTATCTTTACCCATAGACATAGAGAAAAGGTTTTTTCTACGTCTTATGTCTTTACCTAAATTCTTAATTTAATAGGTATTTCCTGTATGCGCAAACATACAGCTAGAAATATTTTTTATTATTAAAACTTTTATCACAAGTGCGTGCTGCGTGTAAATTAATTTGTTTGTAAATATAATTATAGTCCTAAGTTATTAGCAATAGAAAGTAATAAAGAATGTGACATAATCTCTTTTGTTTTTTTAAAGCGGGGATAAATCATTTTTACCCCCTACCCCATCGTGTGGAGTATCGTCGAAATAGGTATTTTTAAATACAGGCGAGGTTTGATACAATATAATTTTTAATGAAGTGAACCACTTTCAAATTTTTCTTCAGTTTCTCTCCAGTATTTCGGATTTCCAAATATGTATTATAAGAGAGGTAAAAAATTGTAACTTTCAATGACTTAATATGTATGTTAATTAATACTCTCGAGGAAAATTATTTTTTAAATCGGACAATAACTTCAAGCAATTTCAACCTGTGTAGCCTTTTGTCACTGGGCTATGTTACTATGTACAGTCGCGTGCACTAATATAGATACATTGACAAATTTGAAATAATATGTCAACGTAGAATATTTCAAAAATATGTACACCATGTTGTATTCACAATGATGTAGGTAACATACAAAATGTTTCAAAATTATGAATAGGTAGGTAGGTACATTTTTTTCACAATAAAGTGAACAACAGTTTGTCAGTGAATAGTAAACACCCCAAAAGCTATTGTAGTGGCCCTCAGAACCCACGACTCAGCTCGGAGGCCACTTATATTCACTTTTCCACAGTCCACGATGTTGCAGTATCCAGCACGGCAGCCAGACACTGTCCGGGGGCCACTATCTGGCCTAATACAACGCACCCTCCGTTCCAGGTACGCCGTATATTACGTTCGTGGACCGCCTCGATAGCTCTGGGGAAATTTCGATTGAAACGACCATTACACGATTGAAACCCGTTCGTTTATTTTCCCCATACAATTTTCCCGTAGCACAGTATTCACTTTTCACTATACTAGCACTACTTTCACTATTACTATTCACTATTTTTCCTGGGTTTCTTCGGGAGTCTTCTTCTTCCAGACTCGTGACTGCTTCGACACACAGTGAAGAACCCGGAATCCGGCTCTATATTTATAGCCAGAATCAAAGAGGCCCCGCGGGGTTACGAGTTCGTGACCCCCCGCGCCGCGGATCATGCTATCCCTCACCGCGAGGTGCGTCTCTTTTCCGCGCACACATATTCGCCCGCGGTGATCGGATAGGCCCCTTTGATCCTTAACAGTACAAAAAAGTGACCTAGGACCTATCGACTCGATACAATGCAAATTATATACAATATTTACAAAATGTATCGAACTTATTCTGTCGATATTATGCAAAATAATTTACATACACTTATCCTAGCCTATTCTAATACATTTCAGTGATTCTTATCCTACCGAAACTGTACTATTTACAAACAAATATACAAATTAAGCCTATTTACAATAAAACTTAATTCTATCCACAACATCCTCCCCCCGGCGCAGCTTGCGTAGCCTCCTTCTTTACCAGGGTCACGAGCTTGCTCACGGGCCTCTTGAAGGTTCCAGTTCGTGTCCGCACCTCCGCGATGCGAACTCCTCCGTCGGGACCGGCGAACGTCTTCTCGATGACTCCCAGCGGCCACACGTTGCGGGGTAGCGTGTTGTCGACGACCAGCACGACGTCTCCAGGGGATACTGCCGTCGTGTCCCGCCGCGGCTCTCCTCGAGGTACCAGCGTAGGTAGGTACTCGCGGAGCCAGCGTCGCCAGAAGTGGTCGGCGAGCGCTTGGCTGGCGCGCCATGTGCGCCTGTCGTCTTCGCTGCATGGACCCGTTGAGGGCAGGCCCATCGATGAACCCAACAGGAAGTGGTTGGGTGTCAGCGCCTCGGGATCTCGAGGATCAACGCTCACGTGTGTAAGTGGGCGAGCGTTGACGCTGTACTCCGCTTCTTGCAGCAGAGTCTGAAGAACTTCTTCCGTGGTGACCTTCTCTCGTAGCGTGGCGCTCAGTGCAGTTTTGATGGACCGCACGAGCCGCTCCCACGCTCCCCCCTGGTTTGGTGCTCCAGGAGGTATGAAGCACCACTCCATGTTGTGGCGGAGACCCTCTTCTTGTAGGGCGGGTCCCCACTCCTTGTAGGCGTTGCGAAGCTCGTTGTCTGCTCCCCGGAAGTTGGTGGCGTTGTCCGAGTAGATTATCTTCGGCCATCCTCTTCTCGCCGCCATTCTTCTTAACGCCATTATCGCAGAGTCCGTTGATAATGATGGCACCAGCTCGATGTGGACTGCTCTCGTCGTCAGGCACGTGAATAATGCACCCCATCTCTTCTCTCTTCGTCTTCCAATTTTGACGAGCATGGGCCCAAAGTAGTCCACCCCACAGTTGGAGAAGGGGCGGTGGTAGGGCTCCAGGCGAGCTCGGGGCAGGTCCCCGATGATGGGTCGGCGTGGCTGGCCCCAGCGCGCGCGACAGAACGTGCACTCACGCTCCGTTGCACGCACCGTAGGCCTCAGGTGCAGAATCCAGTACCGCTGCCGCAGGTCGTTGGTGACACGCTCCCGGTTGGCGTGTCCAGCCCTCCTGTGCTCGCGTGCCACGAGCAGCCTCACGACGTGGTGTCGCCCGTCCAGGATGACAGGCCGTTTCGCCTCCTCCGGTGCTGCCGCCGCCCCGATGCGCCCCCGCAGTCGCAGGATGCCGTCGTCCAGCATCGGGTCCAGCCTCCGGAGACGACTCGTCCTCGACAGCGGCTGCCCTCGGCGCAGGCGCCCCAGCTCGTCGGCGAAGCTCTCCGCTTGAGAGCGCCGCACAAGCAGGGCCTCAGCGCGCTCGAGGTGTGCCACGGTCATGCCTGAAGACCGTCGTCGTAGGCGATCTGTGAACACTAGAACATAGGCAATAGTGCGCACGAGTTTGTCATAGTTCGAAAACCTGGCCGGGTCGGGCAACCAGTCGAAGTCACTTTCCTCTTCTCTGGTGACTGCCACGGTTTCTTCATCTTCCCGGTCTTCAAGTGCCCTTTCTTGGGGCCACGCCTCTTCGTCACGGCGTAAGAAGTCTGGACCACAGAACCATCGGTGGTCTTCCTTCAGTGGTTCCTCTCTGAACCTTGTTGCGTCGTCTGCAACATTTTCCTCCGTTGGCAGCCATCTCCATTCTTTTCTGTCGGTGAGCTCATTTATCTCGCCGAGCCGATGTGCCACGAACGGTGTGTATCTTCGTGCGTCGTTCTTGATCCAGTGGACCACCGTTGTCGAGTCTGACCAGAAGCACGTTCTTCTCAGGTGTAGACGATGTTCTTTCTTGACACTATCGGCTAACCTAGCTCCTAGTACAGCCGCTTGCAACTCAAGCCTCGGTATGGTTTGAGTGCGACGTGGTGCCACCTTCGCCTTAGCCGCTACCAGGACCACGTCCGTTTTGTCCCCGTACATGATCCGCCAGTAAACCACTGCAGCGTAGGCCTGTTCACTCGCATCGCAGAAGACATGTTGTTCCACTTCGAAGTCCTTGCTGTCGAAGTAGCACCTTCTGATCTGTAAATTCTTTACATTTTCCAATTGTCCAATCCAGTTGTTGAACATGTTTCCTTCCTCCTCGGGAATACATTCGTCCCAAGGAATCTGCAGCCTCCATAAACTCTGCAGAATTATTTTGGCCCTGATCGTATAGTACGACAGGAGCCCCAATGGGTCAAAGACCGACATGACTGCACTAAGTGCCTGTCTTTTCGTTGGTGCGCAGCTTCCTGTAGCCACGTCCCTTGGTACTCGGCTCATCCTGGTGTTGAAACCTAGTACGTCCTTACCTGCATCCCAGTAGATTCCCAGGATCTTGTTTTCCGGCTGCTTGCCCCCTAAGGTCGAGCTCGCAGCTTCCCGTAGCTCCGCAGGCACGTCGCGTAGCACGTATTCCGTGTTCGAGCTCCATCCTCGTAGTGTGAAGCCTGCTACAGCATGTACCTTGCGAATTTCCTCTACGGCCATTCTGGCTTCCTGTTCGTCTTCGTAGCTCATCACCAGGTCATCCACGTAGTGCCCCTTGGTGATTGCCTCCAGAGCTCTAGGGTACTCCTCCGCATGCTTTTCCGCGTTGTAGTCCCTTACGAAGTGTGCCATGAATGGTGAACTGGCCGCCCCGAAGATCATGCTTTTCATCTTGAACTTCTGAGGTGGTCGGTTCCGTGCGGTTCCTCTCCACAGGAACTGCTGTGCTGCCTGGTCCTCCTGGATAATCTTTATCCTGAGGAACATTTCCTGGATGTCCGCTGTTACTGCCACCTGCTTCTCTCGGAACCTGAAAAGAATACCGAGCAGCGATACTAACCTGTCGGGTCCCTCCAGCAGACCGTCGTTCAGGCAGGTGCCTCCCGCTTTGGCTGCGGCGTCGAACACCAAGCGAAGCTTCCCCGGCTTGTTGGGATTCTCCACTGCGAAGTGTGGCAGGAACCAGCTCCTCCTGCTATGTTCTTCTGAACCGTCGCATGGAACAGCATAGCCTTTTTCAAACAGATTACTTACCTGTGCTGTGTAAGCCTCTGCAAATGTTGGATCTGCATCCATTTTTGCCTCCATCTTCCTGAGGCGTCTGCAAGCTGCTTCGTAGCTGCAGTTACCTGGAAACACAAGATTATCGTCTTTCCATAGTAGACCTACCTCGTATCCTCCATCGGTGGGTCTGATGGTAGCCGCCACGATGTCCACTGCACGTTGGTCCTCTGGCCTTACCCGTGCCTTGGCTGCTACTCCCAAAGACTCGATCGCGAAGTGCTCCTCCACCAGTTCGTGAAGTCCTTCGTCTGTCCTCGCGTGGAACACCTTTTCTGCATTCCCTCGTCGAGGCGTTGTTCTGCGCGGTATCGTCCCATGGATGACCCATCCCAGTTGGGTCCTGGACGCTGCCGGCTCATTTCGTTTTCCAGTCCTTATTTCCTGACTGATTATATACTGCCAGTGGTCGCTCCCCACCAGTAGCATCGGTTTTGCTGCTGTGTAGCAAATTTCTTCTTTCCGAAGATCCCTTAAGTGTTGACACGATGCGACGTTCAACGGTACTGCTTGCTGGTGCAAGTCCAAGTTTTTGACTGTCCGCGCTCGGAGTGCGAGCGGTTTTCCTGCGAACAATCCACGAATGTGAAGGTGAACCTCTCTGCTGGCATTGTCGCTCTTCTGCATGTTCACTCCACGTAACCTTAATGGTTTTGCATCACCCTGTGCACCGACGGCTCGCGCCAACTCTTCATCAATGAGTGTGACGGTAGCTCCTTCGTCCAGGAATGCATGTGTGGTGTACTCCCCCCGTGGTCCGGACACGATCACCGGGCACATCTTTAGGAGTACCTTCTCAGCTGAAGCTGTTTGTGTCGACATCGCAACCTCCTCTTGCGATTGTCGCTGCCACTGCTGCTGCGGTTGCTGCTGTGGCTCCGTTGGCTGCTGCTGCTGTTGCTGCTCCCCCCGTTCTACATGAAGCGACGGATGATGAGGCCTGTTGCAGCCGTTCACGTTGCAGCCTTTCGCCTTGCATTTGTCTTTGCGGTGCTTCTCATCGATGCACTTGAAGCAAAGCTTTTCCTTTTTCACGAGTTCCCACCTGGCACTTACACTCATGCCCTTATATTTCTGGCAGGTGCTCAATTTGTGTGGTCCCTTCTTACAGCACGGACAGGTACTTGCAGCCTCTGTAGTACTGTAGACCACGTTCTTTTTCTTCGGTCCGGCTGCTCCAACTGGCTGCCTCACTTCCTTCCTGGCAGACGCTGCACTGGTTTGCGGTGCATAGGAGTATCGGAGCGCTCGGTCCGCTTCCTTCATCAGAAATCGTGACAGAAGTACGATTTCGGGTTGCACACTTCCCTCTTGTTCGTGTGCGTAGTCGCACCACCTTGATTTGAGGTGTGGACTCAATTTCTCCAGGACCTCCCTGGTTAACATGGGGTTGTAGAGGTAACCTCGTCGATTGTCAACACTCTGCAACACACAAACAATATTTTGCACCTTGATGGCAAAATTATTTAACTCACCGGCCGCCGACGTGGGCCGTTGTAACCTCTTAAGGTCTTCCATTGCCTTATCGATAATCACTTCCCGACGTCCGAAGCATTGTTCCAGTGTCTTCATGATCACCTCCGGATCCGTCGCAGTACTCAGAAGTGCCGATACGGCTTCCCTTGCGTCGCCTTTCAGGCAGGTTCGTAATCGTTGCAAGTTTTCTGCTGCTGGGACTTGGTACATACTTGTACTTTCATTGTAGGCCGCCTTAAATGGAAGCCACTCCGTAATTAGTCCCGAAAAGGTAGGTAGATCCATCCTATGAGTTCGCGGCCGTGCCATTTTCTCGATGGCCTCTGCCAGCCGTTGAATGTCTCCCTTTTCCGTTGGGCCTTGCTGCACTGGTTGGGGCTGCTCCACTTGAACAGCTTCCTCCCTTGGCTCTGCCTCGGTAGACTTCAACCATTCTGTCACCCTTGTGTGACTGTTGCGATCCTCATCGTGGATGCTAACCTCGTCTTGAATGGCAGATACTTCGGCCTCCAATCGCTTCTGCACCAATTGTTTTTCCAGCTCGAGTTCCTTCTTTTTAATCTCGGCTAGTTTTTCTGCAGCTTTCAATTCAGCCATCTTCACACGAGTGACGGCGCTCATTGTGGACACATGTGATCCCGTTGTCGAACGAACCCTTGGCCGTTCTTGCATGAGCAGCTGCGATGTGCCTGCTTCCGTAGGCTCCGTAGTGTATGCCTTTGTGCGTACAGACGGGGATGCTGGCGGATCATGAAACCGTAGACGTTCCATTTCGGTACGATTCCTTTCAACTATCTCTGGTGCGTCAGCTTGGCTTCTGGTTACTACCATTGTCAAGACTTAACCTAATATTTACACAACAAAACAAAACAAAAAACAAGCAACAATATGTACAGATTAAATTTAAAATTAAAATTTAAAATGTAAAGACAATTAAAGAATAATTCAAAAAATATTTACGAGAAATAATTCGAAATTCAAATTTAAATTAAATTTAAACTTAAATTTATATTCCCCTAACAGTTGGGAACGCCTTCCCTATTGTGAAGGCAAAAATGCACAAATGAGAAATTGCTATTAAATTTCTACAGGCATTTAATAACCCCTGTCTTTGCTCGAAGGCAAAAACACAAATGAAATATTGCTATTAAATTTTTCGCAGGCACTTAATTGGCCTGACCTTACATTAATATATACAGGGGTTTACTAAAACTAAGTACTTAAAGAGTCTTTAAACACTAACGCTCTTATTCATAAAAACTTATAGAACACCTAAAGTGTTCTATAAGAACACTATAAGAAGATTGGCAAAAAATTGTATTCATAACAGCATTATATCAACAAAGAGTTCTATAAACCTATCATAAAGTTATAGAGGCCAGGACCCTATTTTAACAGTACTATAAGATACAAGATGGCCAAACTCTTAACAGCTGATTACTAAAAAACTGACATTTGACACAAATATTTTGTCAATGTTATTTTGTAAACAAAATAATTATTTCTGATTTTATAAAATAATACAAGCTTTACACATCTTTGATGTCATTGAACAACTAGAAATACGCGTCGAAGAAAAGTGTACAGAAGCAGGGTTGATCCGTTTTCTTTGGACGTCCGTCCTTACTATGGTCCAAATTCCAATTTTAGGTGTATCAGTACTAACCTTATCTTCCTTTTTTTAGTTAGTTAGTTAGTTTAGTTAGTTAGTTTTCACTTCTCTGCCTTTTAACAGTCGAGATCAATTGCAATGCCATTAAAACTACTTTTATAATAATGTTAGGTAATAATGTTAGGTTTTATACTACAAAAATAAATTTAAATAGATACGATAAATTATTGATCGTTGACAACAGTTGACAACTTGAAATTATTTGACGTTCCGTATTGCGTAGACAACAAATTATTGTAGTTTTATACATATTATCTATGATCGATTCAATATGTTCGTCCAACTTGTTAGCCAACTTCCTAATAATGGCAACATTTTTGCTTAAAGACAATTGTTAGTTATAGAAGGTTTATAGAACTGATATGAATAGACAATTTTATCGAACGTTATATAAGCTTATCGAGCATTTTAACTATTATCCGTTATAAACGTTTTATAAGCTTTTTTTATGAATAAGACCGTTAATGTTCACAAAACACTTTACACTTTCACTGAGTATGAAAAAGTTCAGTGACTCACGGTACTGTCCGTACGTAGCGACGACGTGCGCGCGACGTACTTGTCCGACGTGAAGACACGACGACCCGATGATACGACCTTCCCCGGTGACTCGATGCACGCGGCGGAAGCTTGCAGACCCACTTGGCCCACCTGGAGACGATTCCACTCGACGTACCACGGCGAAGGTTCACGACGAACACGTAGACGTAGGCTCCTCCACTTCCCGAGTTCGTTGGACCCGATACCCCTTCTGGGCCGAGACTCCAACACGCACTGAACCGGGAGCCGATCGGGCAGGGTAGGAACACACAGCACTTTTTCACCCACACGGTACTCACGATCCGACCGTGGGGCCAACACGTTGGACCAGAATACTGTCACTGGCAAGACAGCGTATCCGGCCGAGAAGGACCAGCAATGTAGTGGCCCTCAGAACCCACGACTCAGCTCGGAGGCCACTTATATTCACTTTTCCACAGTCCACGATGTTGCAGTATCCAGCACGGCAGCCAGACACTGTCCGGGGGCCACTATCTGGCCTAATACAACGCACCCTCCGTTCCAGGTACGCCGTATATTACGTTCGTGGACCGCCTCGATAGCTCTGGGGAAATTTCGATTGAAACGACCATTACACGATTGAAACCCGTTCGTTTATTTTCCCCATACAATTTTCCCGTAGCACAGTATTCACTTTTCACTATACTAGCACTACTTTCACTATTACTATTCACTATTTTTCCTGGGTTTCTTCGGGAGTCTTCTTCTTCCAGACTCGTGACTGCTTCGACACACAGTGAAGAACCCGGAATCCGGCTCTATATTTATAGCCAGAATCAAAGAGGCCCCGCGGGGTTACGAGTTCGTGACCCCCCGCGCCGCGGATCATGCTATCCCTCACCGCGAGGTGCGTCTCTTTTCCGCGCACACATATTCGCCCGCGGTGATCGGATAGGCCCCTTTGATCCTTAACAGTACAAAAAAGTGACCTAGGACCTATCGACTCGATACAATGCAAATTATATACAATATTTACAAAATGTATCGAACTTATTCTGTCGATATTATGCAAAATAATTTACATACACTTATCCTAGCCTATTCTAATACATTTCAGTGATTCTTATCCTACCGAAACTGTACTATTTACAAACAAATATACAAATTAAGCCTATTTACAATAAAACTTAATTCTATCCACAACAGCTATAATTATGTATACGTGACAATGTCAATAACATGTAAGCATTGTTTTTTTTTTTTTCAATATATTTAATGTCAACATTAATTTTGTGTTTCCGAAAATGTAAAATACAAAACACAATCAATGTCAACAATAAATGTATCATCTGTGTGGCAGTGGTTAGTGCTCAAGACGAAGATGAGTTTGGATGGACATGACGAAACCATAAGGCCAGAAAGGTGTAACATTGCATGGATATGTGTATTTACTACGTCGACAATGTGCTAAAATAAATTACGAAAAAAAAATTTTGGGAGTACCTCCCCTACAATAATCATGTAAAGTGGAGATGATATTTTTATCTCGCGTCTTCCCCATATTGTAGAGCACTGTTTTTCAACCTGTGGGTCGCGACCCCCTGGGGGTCGCGAAGCTTCTGTAGGGGGGTCGCCAGGGGTCGGGAGAACTTTAGTAAAAATACAATAAAAATTAAAATTTAGAGACGCATAAAAACGTCGTATGGAATGAATATTTGTAACACTGTAACATACACATACATAAATGATAAAAAAAAAATAGAAAAATCAAAAAACCCGACTGCATAAAAAGTGAACAAACTACGTACCCGTACATAATATAAAAAAATGAAAAGAAAAAAACAAGCACTTAGATGTCCGTTGGTCTAGAATTCTGTATTGGCTGTCGAAAAAATGATCCCGACTGTTCAGTTATTATGTTCCATTAATTTATTAGAATATATTTTATTTTCTTCAATAGTATTCATTCAATAATATATTACAGAATTCTAGACCACCGGACATCTAAGTGCTTGTTTTTTTCTTTTCAGTTTTTTTATTACGTATGGTACGTAGTTTGTTCACTTTTTATGCAGTCGGGTTTTTTGATTTTTTAATTTTTAATTTTATTTTATACTATTTAGTTATGGATATCTAGCTAGCTATTTACCAGACTGGATTTCCTATCAGCAGCAGTACTACATCACAATTGCACTGGAATTTAAGTTCTCGTAATGTAAGGCTCAAGGGATGAATGGTTGTTACGAAAATTTAAATCAATAAGGATCCTAAACGGTCAGTCGAATCGAAAAATGTTGAGAGAAAACTAAAAATGATTTTTAAATACCTATTCAACAATACCCCGCTTGACATAGTTTGTTGACTTTGATTTTTTCATTTTCTCAATATGGCGTCCAGTAGTCGCCATAATGAATATTCACTAACGTCATGTCTTTAGTGACACTCGCCGAACTAAGAGGAATCGATTGACGTGTAAATCATAAAAATTGGCCCAGGCGCGCGTTTGGTCTGTATAGTGCTTCAAAGGAACATACATACATACATAGGCTGATAATCACATTATCACTCCTTTGCGTCGCGCATTCGGGTATAAAAAGGGAAGGGTCGGGGGGTCGCGAAATATTTTATCATACATGGGGGGTCGCATCATGAAAAAGGTTGAAAAACACTGTTGTAGAGTATCATTAGGGCTCCTATATACGGTCCGGTCTAACTGACGGTAGTCAGTTAGTCCTGAAGTGAACGGATGCAAAATCGTATAAGTAGTTTGTGTGCAATTTTGAGATATCGCGACACGCGTCAGAACTACTAAAAAGAGTACCAAAAACTATCAAAAAAGCTACTAAACGTAGGAATGAGGAATCCCAAAAAAACACAATACATGTAGGGAGGCACTTTACAGGTGGAAAGGAAGCTTTAAAATATTTATAAAAAAATTGGCAATAATTCAAAAATTACATCAAATTAAAAATTTATTTTTGAATCCAATACCGAGATACGCCGACAGATCTCGAACAAACACGAGCGCGTGTGACGTCATAAGTTTTCACTCACGGAGTATAGAATTCTCCGTGGTTTTACTCCATTGCAACTGGCGATCGTAAGTATTGGCGTTCGAAATTCAAAATAACAGTCGTTTTCGTCACTTTTCACTAAATAGCTATAACATTATGATGTCACAACAATGGTGACCGATCGTGGCGCGTTCATAATTTTTAAATTTTATCAATTTTCAATTGTTTATAATTGCTTTTAACGGTAATTTAAAAATAATTGTCATAAATCATTATTGGCAACACTGTCGGTAGGTACGTCCTAAATTCTAGCGCAGCCAGTGGCAGAAAAGGTTATTGTACACTTATATACCTACTATGGAAAAGCCTATACCGTTCGGACTCGTATTAATTATACTTCGTGGCTTACGGTATGCCCAGTCTTTCGGCAATTTTCGTTTTTCTATGCAAGTGACAGACGATGTATGGAGAACGACGATGATTTTCGTAAGACATTTATACCTCTTTCCTCTTCTGCTAGTAAATATACCTACCTCCTCTTTTTAGTGTAGGTATATATTTTGTAAGCAGTAGAAGCTGCATAAAGTTTTCTTTTTATTTTAGAACTCAGAACAGGCAAATAATCTTGTTTTGTGCCATATAAAAAACGCTATTGATATTTTGTGACATATGTCAAAATTGGAACAAATCTGACAATTGACAAATGCCAATTAAAATTTTGCAAATATTTACAATTTACATGTAGATTGTAGAGAATAGATAGAATAATAATTTTGGCTGCGGTGTTAATCGATAATTAATTTTTATTTAACATTTTAAATACAAATAGTAACTTGTATGTCGAAAACCATATAACTACAACCGATGTCAGAGACTTCTTTACAAGGTAATCAAACCTCAAAAGAACAGCCCTCGTCCAAAATACCGGAATCCGTTAAGGTTAGTAATCGCTTACAGACATTCTAGCTTTTTGAAGTAATCATACTGCATTTTAAGCATACGTTTATGCTTGCGTACTTTGTAACCACTATTTAACCTTTTCAGAAAATTTTAACGATGGAGAAAGAGAACGAAAACAATTCAAATCGAAAATCTCGAATTGATTTGAATGCACTGCCAACCCGCCAATATTTGGACCAGACTGTTGTTCCTATATTATTACAAGGACTCTCCGCATTAGCTAAAGAAAGGCCTCCTGATCCTATCAATTATCTCGCCGCTTATCTTTTAAAAAATAAAACTACATTTGATAATAACAGTAATGCTCCATCCAATAACAACGCTCAACCAAATTCTCAAACATAGAAAACTTATTCAATAGTAGAAGAGAGTCAAGTAATGACGGTTTATCCTTGGCACTACTATTTTTAACTTATTATAATGTATATGAAAAAATAAGTAATGAAGTGCTGGACAGACTAAATTTAATGGGCTAAATATGAAAAAAAAATCTTTATTACTAAAAATAACTTGCAGCATTATAAAGTTGAAAAATATTTTCCAAAAATAAGTTTGGAGTTAACTTACAATTATTATTGTAGAATGGTAAGATTTTATAATTTAGTACCTATTAGTATAATGAAAATGTGTCCTGGGAACTATTTAAAATTGCAAGCTATTTAATAACATGAATAAAGGATCAATAGAAAAAGTTCAAATCATTTTTTTTTCAATATTGTCATGTTTTGATTCATAAAACAGAAAAAAGAGAATTCAGTTTCAAGACAAATCTTTTGTGTACATATTAAAAGATTGAAGTATAAACATAATATTATGGTTTTGACAATATTATGCATCCAGTAAAAATTTATGTTAGTAGTTTTTCTTTGCTTGTTATATTTACATACTTGTAATGTGTCAATTTTTTTGTTTATGAGTGCTACAATATTGTATTACCTTTTGTGAAACATGAATCCGGTAGCTTGACTACTTTACAAAATAAACTGTAAAAAGATAGTGGTAAATTTTAAATTGTAATTGTATTTTTGACTAATAAAGTACAATAAAAATAAGCATATTTCTTTACATTTCATCCGCAAAGAAGTAAAACAAAAACAAGACAATTTTTTTTTAATAATCTAAAGGTATTAACAATTTGCTAATAAATTTAATTCCTTTTTTTATAAACATTTTAATTGTCCTCAGCAGCCTCCTCGATAAACTTTTGTCGGTGCAGGAGCCATGTGTCATTGTTATCTGCACCTTCATCATCCTGGGACAGTGAGGGTTGGTCGAATTTGATACTGGTACAGGCCTCAACTGTCTCTGCAACCAGCGATGCCAAGGAGTCATGTACCGGTAGCGGAACTGGCTCAGGTGGCATGAGCTCTGGCAAATATGCAGTGACTGACCGTGCCCTCCATACTGGTATTTTATCTGAAATTATGGGGCTAATTTTGAGGCGTTTTAATAGGAAATTATCCAAACTAGCCTAATATTAATTATCAGAATATAAGGATTACTGGAAGAATAAAATGCTACAAGATAAACATTAACTCCCTTACTAATCAAATATTACACAATGGATAAGCTATATTATATTTTGTCCTTGTCTGATACGTTGGAAAAGGTGCTTGACAGTCATGTTTATAGCATTTTCCCATATTATACCTGCATTATTATCAATTTCCTCCTCTTCCACATTCTCTCTTGGACTTGCTTTTTCACTTTCCTCTTCTCCACCTTCGTCTAGGTCTGGGTCTTGTATCCATGTATAGAAACCGTGTTGCATACAATTCGTGTCGAAGGCGAAGCACCCTGGCCCCTTCGGTTTTCCCTTCGTCCATGAGCCGTGGAATCGAACTCGCGGGTAAATGATCTGACCTGGACCTTCTATGACTCCATCGACCCAGGTACCCATGAATTTCGCCTAAATAATAACACACCCCAAAGTCACTATTTTTATCCATCACTCATCATTATCATTCACATTCATTCCACGATTCAAACTTCCGCATTTATTATTAAAATTTGATTTCGTATTTACTTGGCTATCAGCATAGAAGTACGTTCCCATTCCGTGTCGTTTGCCCTTATTCCAGGCTCCTTCGTAAATGTCACCATTTGGATAGTAATAGGCTCCAAATCCATGCTTCATGTCGTGTCTCCAGTCCCCCTCGTATCGTGATCCATCTGGGTATATCATTGTACCGACACCGTACTTCAGGGATTGTCGCCATTCGCCTGGGAAGTTATTTAGCAGATGTAAAAAATCAAAATTACATAATATACATATTATGTAATGTTTAAACTATAAAGTTTGACGTCCTCTGTGGTTAGCGCGTTGGTGCTCAAGCCGGAGGTCGCGGGTTCGAATCGCATGTTTTATATATTCCTGGGTCATGGATGTGTATTATATAATAAAAATCTCAAATATATGTATAGTATAAAATATATTTCCGTTGTCTAACACAAGTTCTTCGAGAACCTACCACGGGACTAGACTGACGTGGTGTGAAAGCGTCCATAGATATTACATATAATTATATTATTATATAAAGTATAATGCACTGTCGTAACGTACGCTTACAGGTAGGTACCTATTGCAGAACACCATATTAGGCATAATGTTTATTTTGTTGCTAGAGCGTTAGGAAAAGATGAATAATTACCATCGTATCTCGCTCCATTTTTAAAAACATATAAGCCTTTGCCATTTCTCATGCCCTGGCAGTAGCAGCCTTCGTAGAAGTCCCCGTTTGGCAGCAATGCCCAGCCGCGCCCGTGCCTCTCCTCTTTGTCGTTACGAGTGCCTACATAAGTCTGTTGAGCCAACGTTAAAATACATGAATTGCTTTTTCTACGTACCAGGCCAAATGATGGTTGGGACTATCTATAGTTATTAAATATTATACTTACAGTTCGTTCATAAGTAGTAGCTGTGTATGAACAAAAATCTCCATTTTGTTATGATAGTCGTGGTGTGACTAAGCGCTCTACAAATTTTCAAGGAAACGATACGATACATCTTTAAAGGTATATTGAAAGTCAAAAAAAAGTAAAGAAAGTCGTGTTCGTTACTCTATTTATAATTCAAGAACGGCTGAACCGATTTGGCTGAAAATTGGTGGAGAGGTATCTTAAGCCCAGGAGAAGGACATAAGGTAATTTTTTTCCCGTTCCCGAGGGACTCAAAACTCGAGAACGGCTGGACCGATTTGACTAATTTATCTTCTCTTAATATATTTTTTTTTCAATTATCTCGTCTTGAGATAATTGAAAAAAACTGAAGAAGTTCAGGAAAGTTTTAAACAGTGTAAAATATTGGTGTAGGAGTAGGTGTAGTCATTTATTCATTCCAGTTCATATTTAAGACAGAACAATGTGTGTCGGGACAGCTAGAACTTGTATAATAATAAAAGTAAAATTAAAAATTTTAAAAAACCCCCGACAAAAAAAATAACCTCTAAAAAATAATAAATAATATTTTAAACCTATTATAATTATATTATCACATATAATATTATGTAAGTTGAAATAATTTTATTTTCCAATCGTCGCCTCGTCGGGGGACCGCTAAAGTTTATAAAGTATTTTTACAACAGCTAATTAATTATTACGAATTACATTTAAGTAGGTATGAGCAGATTTTTTTCGGAGTAAATTCTTTTGTTCATTCTGCGACTACACGTATTTTTTTCACATAGCGGTCCCCCGACGAGACGATGATTGGAAAATAAAATTATTTCAACTTACATAATATTATATGTGATAATATAATTATAATAGGTTTAAAATATTATTTATTATTTTTTAGAGTTTATTTTTTTTGTCGGGGGTTTTTTAAAATTTTTAATTTTACTTTTATTTTATCCTTTTTAAAGTAGGTATAAATAATGATTACCTTACCATATACATACTTCCAACATCATTGAAGTAACATGGTACCAAATTTCGAATCGATAGGACATGTGGACGATAGTCAGATCCCCTCATCAACTAATAAAGAAAAGATGATCTTCAAACGGCTAATCAGGTCATGGTTACCTTACCATGTTCTTTAAATATCGTTGAAGTAACACGGTACCAAATTTCGAATCGATCGGACATAAGAAAGTTAGTCAGATCCCCTCATCAACTAGAAAAGAGCTTATCATCTTCAAACGGCTGATCAGGTCATGGTTACATTAGCATGTTCTTTGAATATCGTTGAAGTAACACAGTACCAAATTTTGAATCGATCGGACATTGGAAAGTTAGTCAGATCCCCTCATCAACTAGAAAAGAGCTGATCATCTTCAAACAGCTGATCTTCCCACCACCAATTTTCTCATCAAACGAAGCTACGAACACTGTCGATTAAGTTATCAATATTCTCTTTCAGTGAGCTTTCATTTGAGACCTTACTCGAGTATATCTGCACATTCGGATTTTCTTCCCCGCTTTCACCCCCCACAACTTGTAAACGGCTCAACCGATTTTCATCAAACATGTCTAAGAACACTCGCATGTAAGTCACCTTTAATACAAAAGAAACTGGATTGAAATCGCTTCATCCGTTCGGGAGCTATGATGCCACAGACAGACAGACAGACACACCCACAGACAGACAGACAGACAGACAGACCGACAGACCGACAGCCAGACAGACAGACAGACAGACAGACAGACACGTCAAACTTATAACACCCCTCTTTTTGCGTCGGGGGTTAATAATGAAAGGCTACTATGAATCTATGTACCTACCAACCTATTAAGTACCTACCTACTTGTTTGAAAGTAAAATAATTATTTTCTAACAATGTGCCTGAGTAGTTGGTATTGGAAATTGTCATGAATATAGATATAGGTAGATGCTTACGCCGATGGTGTCTCTATCCTCACCACCTTCTCCTTGGTCCTCTATATACGACATATTTTACCTAGGCTAGGCTAGCTAGGCTATTTAAAAAGGAAAATAAAGTTATAACGAGGAATTCAAATACCGATTTTTATGATTGTCACTATTTTGACAATGTTAATGATTGTTGCAAAACGTCACGTCATAATAAAATATTGTATGATATAAAATATATTTTAGAAAGTGTTGTCTATGGGAAATAGGAATAGGTAGGGTTCTTAATCTTAGGAATAGGTACATAGGGATGAGGTTACATGGGTTACGCTTACGGATGACGTGTAGGTCATTTTGGATTATTCCTTTAAGTATTTCCCCTAAAAATCCACCCTGATGCATAGATATAGGTATTATATAACTATCCTGATGCGAATTCTACCGCCTGGCCTAGAAAGAATTCTCGGACACAAGTAGGAGCAATCGGTCTCACTGGAAATCTATGGCCCTATATCCTGCAATGCAATGGATTTTACCAGGCTGAAACGTCGAGTCGAAAACGTCGAAAGTAGTCAAAGAACGTTTGTGTGGTAAAGCTTATTATAAACTTAATGATTTCATGAATGATACCATACCTTGGGAATGAGGTGGCCCCCTGCACGGCTACTTCTTTATACTATTGTACTCCTGTTATGTAGTTTTAGTCATAACATTGTTATATTTTAAAATAACAATTTTCCATCTTTTTGGTAAAAGATGGCATCGTGCGAGTTTCTTACGCCGCACAGTGTTTTATAAACCCAAAAAAAGTGACATCGTTTTTTTATTGCAGTTCTTTAAAAATTAGATCAAAAGAAATGCGAGAGTAGAATTCCCGATTTTCTAGTGTGCCTAAATCCGGAGATAGAGGCCTTCGAAAATGCGAAAATTTTCACCCGGATTTACGAATAAAAATTAATTAAAAATAATTGGTGCATATTAGCATCAAGTGGATTTATTTCATCGATGAAGACATTAAAGACGTATATAACTCAGTTACAAAATTGATTTTAAGTTTATTAGAAAATATTTTACAATCATTTTTAACATTTTAGGTTTTATTTAATAACTCGAATAGTCCGCAAAATCGAAACTTCTTTCCAATTTATAAATATAGGTATTAACTTGGTCTACACGCATAAAAAAATCAAAGGTCGATCTCGTGAACTAACAGAGTTAAAAGCATTCAAATATTATTCGTAGGGTTGTCACTTAAACCCGGATTTGATAATATTATGAATTGTAATTTTTTAAACGAAATTTTAAAACTTTATGCATGAGCCAATATTATCATAACGCTTGTATGCTATATTAACCAACAAAAAAAAAAGATATTATCAATTTGATATTATAGGGATTGCGTCATTTTCATCTAATATCTATAATGTCTTTCGAATATTTACGCATAATTTAACACAATTCGTCCATAATTTGAGTAAATATTTTTATTTTTTTTTGTTAACTCACATATCTTTTGTTGGTAAGTTGTAATTATTTAATATAAACGTCTGTCATAGGCAGAATTGTTTTTGGTTTACTTATTATACTTATTTGTTTGCATTTCGACCACTTTTTTGCAACAGACGTCCCACGCGTTTATGAAACTCTAATTTATAAACCCAAAAAAGTGACATCGTTTTTTCTACAGTTTTACAATTCTTTAAAAATATTAGATTTCGTCTCATTATATTTACTAGCTTTTGCCCGCGGCTTCGCCCGCGTGGAATAGTGTTCTTGGAGCAAAAACTTCTTCAGCAAATAACTTCACTCACTGCTATATACTTCTGTATACAATATTGAAAACGTTATTACGGTTTCGTACCCGATGGATAAAAACAGGACCCTATCATATCAAAGCGATAACGATGCGACGTGTGAGACCGCTTGATATATTATTATATTAAAAGGATGAGTACTTATATCTATACTAATAAGTAATATTATAAAGAGGAAAGGAATATTTGTTTGCATTGAATATGTTCCGAAACTACTGGACCGCTTTAAATGATATAGATTAGACCACGAGGATGGACATATTAGGCTATTTTTGTAGCGGCAAAATGTACGGTTCCCGCGAGTTCCCGGTTCCTTTAGCGTGCACAAAGTGGCGGGAAACATCAAAAGAAGAATGTAATGAATATGGCGGGAAATTTAAAGTACGTAAATAAAGTCTATTATTCATCTTCAGTTAACAATATTTTCTGATCATATCTCGTCAATAAATCCCAACATATATTCATTGGCTTTCAGTAAAGCTAGAGCGGCAGCAGTCAATGACTGTATTATTTTTTATTGAGCTGTGAGTGTGCGGCAATTATTGGATCTGATGACATGAGCTCTATGGAAAATATCGTGCATAAATTTATTTCTATCAAATTTTCGATATAACATCACTTACAAAAAATGTCATATAACATTACTTACAAAAAAATGTTCCTTGCTAGCAACACTTTCAAATGGCACAATAATATAGGACGATATTTTTTTAAACTTTTTTTGTGATTTTCAATCTATAATATCCCCGTTCATACTGAGTTTAAAGAACAATGGCTTTAGCAAATTTGATTTCTTACATCAGTCTAAAACCAAAAACAATGTTTGATTTATGGCCGCCCGAAAACGAAAAGACTACAAAATCGGCATTGCTATTTGACAACCCTAACCTCAATCCGACCTGGTAATACGCCGGGTGTAGTGTGTACGTATAATCGTCATAACTCTGTTAGTTCACGAGATCGACCTATGATTTTTTTAATACGTGTAGACCAAGTTAATACCTATATTTATAAATTAGAACCAAGTGTCGATTTTGCGGACTATTCGAGTTATTAAATAAAATCTAAAATGTTAAAAATGATTTTTAAAATATTTTCTAATAAACTTGAAATAAATTTTGTAACTGAATTATGTGCGTCTTTAATGTCTTCATCGATGAAATAAATCCAGTTGATGCTAATATGCACCAGTAATTTTTAATTAATTTTTATCTGTAAATCCGGGTGAAAAATTTCGCATTTTCGAAGGCTTCTATCTCCGGATTTAGGCACACTAGAAAATCGGGAATTCTACTCTCACATTTCTTTTGATCTAATTTTTAAAGAACTGCAATAAAAAAAAGATGTCACTTTTTTTGGGTTTATAAAACACTGTGCGCCGGTTCTTCTCGCCTGGCTAGTTCCCGAACCGGTGGTAGGCATGTCATGTAGGACAATTCTATAAGTGTTAGGTATATTATAATTTATAACCTACATGGAAGTAAAAAAATTGAGTTTGAGTTTGAAACGGAAAAGTAAGTAGGTTTCCCAGAATTCACATTAGAATTCCTTGGGATAGAATAGAAAACCTCGGAATAATCTCATTCTTATATGACTGAAAATGTGGTTTTCTGAATTTTTAACACTAAAACGCGTTTTCCGCTTCACTAAATTCAGACGTCCTAAATTATTCAGGCACTAAATTTAATAAAGTGAAATAGCATTCAGGAAGTTAGGATCCTAACTAGCATCGTAAATCGGAAGAAGTGTGGCTTTTGACGACCTCTGTGGCTCAGTTGGTTGAGCGTGTTGGTGCTCAAGCCGGAGGTCGCGGGTTCAAATCCCGCCGAAGGAACAAAAAGTTTTTCTGTGTTCCTGGGTCATGGTCATAGATGTGTATTAAACGGTTCAAATCCCGCCGAAGGAACAAAAAGTTTTTCTGTGTTCCTGGGTCATGGTCATAGATGTGTATTAAATATGTGTATAATATAATAAAAATCTTAAATATGTGTACACCTAGTATAAAAGAAATAAATATATTTCCGTTGTCTGGTACCCGTAACACAAGTTCTTCGAGAACTTACCACGGGATCAGATTGACGTGGTGTGAAGCGTCCATAGATATTTTGAGTTCTGAGTGATCTGACTGACTAAAATCGAATTAAGTAGTCCTTTTAGGAGCGCATTAGTAATAGGTATTATATACTTAACAGAAAACATAGGTCAGATAATATTTTTTAAATAGACCTAAAATATTGAATCAACTTAAGTATATCTATCACCGTAAAATTGTAAAAACCGTTAGATTGTATTCAAACTAGTGAAATTGTAAAATATTGATAGACTTCGGATGCAAGTATGCTGCCTATAATTTACCTAAAATATTATTTTTCATTAGATTATAAATAGGTACCTATATAAGTAGTTTTTAATATTTCGACATATTTTTACAATTTCGTTAGTTATTTTACAATCTAACGATTTTTACAAATTTACGGTGACATATCTAAGGATTGCAATTAAAGAGTAACATTTTTTAAAACAGCAATAATTTATTAATTCGGAATCATTACAAATAAATTAATAACACTAGCAAGAACGGCCTTATTTATGACATAGGTAAACCTAGAATCCAGAAAGGTAATTATTAGTAAAAACTTAATTAATAAATCTTAATATAAATTAATAATTATTATAATTTACGACAATAAAACGTTGTTTGTGTTAAAGGTGACTAGAAAACAGAATGTTTTATAGAAAAGGAAAGAATTTTCTGGAACAACAATTACCTATAATAATTATTATTGTAGGTACCTACTTAAAAACATTCCTGGATTAAGTACATACTAAGTATTACATGAGCATAGTAAACTATTTCATAGCCTCATTTACCTAATTGTAGGACATTCTATTAAAAAAAATAAAAATCTTTTTGCAGCGTTTAACATTATGATCAAGGTATAATTATTATTTTTAAACAAAAAATTAAACCGACTTCCAAAGTAAAAATAGTAAATACACAAAAAAGTATGAAATAAAACTGATTTTATAAATAATTCCCCTTTTAAATTTGGCTATTTCTCTACTTAATCTTCTTAATTTTGAAGTCGCTACCAGCCCAAACGATATCCTACAGTATTTTATAGAACTCACGTTCATAATTGCTGGTACCGACTTCAAAATTAAGAAGATTAAGTAGAAAAATAGCCAAATTTAAAAGGGGAATTATTTATAAAATAAGTTTTATTTCATACTTTTTTGTGTATTTTTACTTTGGAAGTCGGTTTAATTTTTTGTTTAAAAATAATAATTTCACCCTTTTTAGTGATATATATTGTTAAGTTATTATTAATACGTCTTAAAAACGTCTAAAATAAACGATCGAATGTATAACTGAATACGCGCCAAACTTCCATTAGGTGTTGTTATTAAGATGATGATGATGATTACTGTAAGTTACAAAGTGGCATATGCTTGCAGTTCTTTAAACAATGCCGAAATTTCCAAACGCGTATCTTTAAAGACTGAGGAGTTCTGTTCAGTGTTTTTGGATCTGGGGTATACCTTGGTTTCAGCATCTTATTTTTTGGGAGCATATGCTTGTGTTACTTCAGTAAAAGTCAAAATCACTATACGTGTCGATATAAATTTCGAGGAGTTCCCTCGATTCCTCATGGATCGCATCATCACGTTTCCACTTTAGTGACTAAAGGACCAATTTCGAATTAAACCCTTTACAACAAAAGAATTTTGCAAATAGGTCCATAAACGGCAGAGTAATGTTCAAAGATCTCCGTGTTAGTGTAAAATACTATGAGACTTCTTTATCATCATAATGTGATGATGTATGCTGTGATAGTGGTGGTGATGATGATGATTACTCTAATTGACAAAGTGGCATATGCTTGCAGTTCTTTAAACAACGCCAAAATCCCCAAACATGTATCTATAAGGAGTCAGGAGTTCTGTTCTGTACTTTTGGATCCAGGGAATACCTTGAAGCAAAATCTTACTTTTTGGTAGCATATGCTTGGACTTCTTCAGAAAAAGTCGAAATCACCATATGTGTCCATATAAATTTCGAGGAGTTCCCTCGATTCCTCATGGATCCCATCATCAGGTCACCAATTTTCTGAAAATGGGACCAACTTCGGATTATACCTTTTACATCAAAAAAAGAATTTTGAAAATCGGCCAACAGACGGCGGAGTTATCCGCGAACATACAAAAAAAAATATATATATATACAGCCGAACGTATAACCGCCTCCTTTTTTGGAAGTCGGTTAAAAAGTAGGTAATTAATGTTACTTATCCGAATCTCATTTAATAAGTTATAAACTACTTAATCTACCTAAATGCTATGTTTGTACTTTTCGGGCTTAACACGGTTTAATTAGACGGCAAGCTAGCACATAGACGGCATGTCAATATATCCGATAGACGCGTTTAAACAAGGTCATCACTAAGGCACTGTAGGTCCGACATCGTTCACTTTGACCTCGATCAACAATTCCACTACAGTCACACAGTTTCACTTCTACACGTTTTTATCTATCATAGAATATTCATCGCGGAGGAGCTTGTGGCGGTGCGTCTTCTAGTTTTCCCCACACCACGTTACACATCTCCCTGACCAAAGCCTGTTCGCCAGAGTCAAGGTCCGGCGCTGGCCTTCGACGTTCCCTTTCTACGCGCTCCCGCACTTCTAACACTTGTAGGGCACGGACGACCGCTTCTGGCCTTTCACCCAATCCACTTCCTATCCCTTTCTCGGCCTCTAGCCTTCGCACTTTCTGTTCCAAATCTCTGACGTATTGAACTGTTCTCTCGGCCAATTGGGGATGAGTTATGGAGACCGCCGGAGGTGCAGTTCGGGGGGCTTCGTCGGCGTTTGTACCGCTGCTGCTGCCGTCGCCGTCGTCTCTCTCCCTACCGGCTGTTCTACCACAGTTTACACACGCACTTCGTTCCCGTTCCTCGTCTAAATATAAACATAGTTCTTTTAGCTCCAAATTATCGCGTATTAACTCCTGTTGCTTGTCATCCAGCTCCCTTAATTTGCTCTGGTATGCCGACACTTCTTGCCGCATCACTGAAGCTGTGTACCTACCGAATCGTTGCCATTCACGAGCTAATTTTCGTCCTTTCTGACGATCGTCATCTAAGAAACAGCACAGATCCCGTAGCTCCTGGTTGTCGTCACTTAATCGACGGTTAGCCTCTTTTAGCTGCTTTATTTCATCCAAAAGTGTTTGAATCTGTCGCCTCTGATCTGTGGGTTGCCTATTGTTGTCCGGTTCGATTCGCTTCGTGAATTTGAGCATGTCAGCGGAGCGTCTGTGAATTTGTTCCTCTTCTAAGTTACGTTGAACCCGCTGAGTGTCGTCGGCGCTACGCGATCGTGTCGCCTCCACGGGCTCGTGCACGATCGCCTTAGTTATAATTTCGCCCGACGATCTTAGAACTCTACCACCTCCGGGAGGTATGGGATATCCGGCCGGATATCCTGGAGGATATTTAACCGGTGGATACGGACCACTTTGGTACGGGAGGGGCACTTGATTCTGTGCCGTGTACTGTAACTTACTGGGATCGATGTGCTTGCTAGTGTACGGAGGTTTGAATTCCTTAGACGTCGCGTCTATAGTGACGACGTTAGAACCCGCCGCGGCAGGTGGCGGCGGATGATAGCGAGGTGGAAAGTTGACCGGTTCCGAGCCCTGTTTACCCAGTTGTTGTTGCTTGTGCTTGTTGAACTGAGCCGCGTTTGACATTGTTTCATGCGATTCCGAAACAGTCATCGGGCGATGATCTATTTGGCGCGATTTTTCATAAACATTTCCAAATCGAACGAAACACGCGCAATCTGTAGCTGTGGCGACATAGGTTCATCGGCTGGTCCTTGAATGAACGTAGGTGGGGAACGCCGCCGGCTGCGTAGGCCGTAGACCGTGGCATTCACGCAACAATATTACACGTCTGTTTTGCACTTATTTATATTAGTTCACTAAATATTTCGACGTTTCACAAGCTCGTGTTTATATTTGGAGTTTGAGGTTGGAATTATGTTGTTTTTATGAAACGAGTTATGCTCTATGGAACGCGGGCGCGCGCGGGGCGCGTTGCTCTGACTGGCTGTAGAGTACGGCTCTACCTGCGAGTGCGGCGCGAGCGGAGGCTTCGCGGCGTTATACCGCGCTCTCTCTTACCTGAGGCGCACACCGTACACGTACACAGACATGCACGTGCTCATACACACTTGGATGAGATACAATAAATAACATCGGAGATTTACTAAACGAAAGTTTACATTCTTTTCTAAATTAGATCACTCTACTAACTTATTTTGTAACTTAATACTCACAAATGATTAACTTTTGACATAGAGATTACTTCAAGTGTAAATAATTTAAATGATCATAGCTATATATTTAGAAAAAAAAAAAATTTCAGCAATAAAGTAATATTTATGGCATTTCTTTTAAATGGACTACGACTCTTGTAACTCTTTTTATTAGGAACTGTGAGAAGTGCGAGAGAAAACACAATATTTTCAATACTTATTTTAATTTCCACTAAAACAAATCGATAATCAAGCTTTACCGACGCGACGCGACGTGACGTTACGCATAATAACTGAGTATAATTTAATTGCTGAAATTTTTTTTATGACTTGCGTGTAGTTTTTTGGGTACTCTTTAGTCTATACTTAATCAATATACATTTTTACGTTGTACGAAATCCGAAGGTTGTAATAAGGTTCTAAGCAAACTCTACATCTCTACTCAAATCTACATCATTCAAATATTTCGGATTAATGTCTAGATAAAAGTGTGATTAAATTATATAAATTCTAACATGTAAAGTTACTACTTCATACCATAACATACGAGTAACGTAACTCTTTAATAAATTGCAAAGTCTGCATCAATCCGGAATCCTTAAAAAAATGCTTCATTACAATTGAAAGCACGATGAAAGCTCCTTCCGCATCGTCAATATCGTCTTTTGTTTTCGTCCTCACATTTCCGCATAATTTTTGCTGTCACTGGGGGAATTTTGCTTTCGCGCCATGCATTTCACCAATATTTCGCGGCTATTGCATACAAATTGTTCCCACTCCTGCGTTGGCCACACACTTGTGCGGCTTCAAGGATGGCGCGCGCACCTCTGCCACCTCTGCTGCTCCTTGCGGTCTTTCTAAACGGTAAGCGTTCACTTTTTATTTTTTCAACAACTTAGCTACTTTTTTTAACAATTCCGAGTGAATTGAAAAAACATGCTATGTAAAACAATGTTTATTTTAATGTTCTCATGATGTGTTCGATGTTTTACTAAAATCATTTAATGTAGAATCTTACAATTAAACGCATACCTAATATTATGTAGGTATTAAAGGGATGTTTATCATTGCTTAATGTGAAAAATTAAAATCATCTTTACCTAACTAGAAGGACTGTCGTTTAATATCGGATTCAGTAACTGTAATGTAGAGTTGGTATATGGCTACCTCTAAGTTAACAATACAATTTTTGTTAGCTTAAAGGCTTGGTTCACAATATCCTATTAAGTCAAAAAATACATAATATTACAAGCATAGATATATAATATAGTTATCACTGATTACAAGTAATTAAGTGTCAGATAGCTTAGTTGCAATGTTTTGTGTCTGTCGCTCAGTATTAAGTAGGCAGCGACAAAACATCCGAATGAGCTATACTACACTTAGGCGATTGTGAAACAGCCCCTTAAGCTAAAAAGCTATAAAGCCTACATAGTTATATAATAGCAATAATATCAATAACAACACATTAATATAAGTAGTAAGTTTACATTCGTCAAAAATATTAAAACTGTTACCTGCAGGTATTATAGTTCTCTAGCAGGCAGCAGCTCTACTTACTAATAAGCTTATGTAAAGCACACGTTCTATTTTTATGACATAGATCATAGTCAGAAAGTTAGAGCGAATAACTAAATAAAGAATTTAAAATATAATCAAGTTATATTAAACGAGACAATCTCGTAAAATCATTAAATTTTTAAGGGTTTTTCGAAAACGGCTGCAAGTATTAGCATGAAATTGAGTATTCAGCAGTTTTGGAGGAGAAAAATCCATCTAGCTAGGTCTTATCCCTGGGAAACTGCGCTTTTTTAAGCTATATATGTTTTTTTCGTAGTGCAACAATAAATCAATCGACTCAGTCAGTCAGATTGGCAGTGTGGTACGTGTATAATTTTTGTTTTGTCCGAAACTTCGGTATACAGTGATTCTGTTTGAATCCCGGTCAGATAAATAATGTGATTATTTTTATTTTTAGAATTTATCAAACATAAGAACTAAGGACTTATTATAATACCTATACGAATTTGCGACTCTGTGTTTTTGTGTAATATAAACCAATGTGACTGTAACCGGAGCTAAATGACCCCAATGAGAAGGACCAATCA
The DNA here is from genome assembly GCA_905404095.1 of Glaucopsyche alexis. NCBI lineage: Eukaryota > Metazoa > Arthropoda > Insecta > Lepidoptera > Lycaenidae > Glaucopsyche > Glaucopsyche alexis. Next base: position 23,852,719 of record FR990047.1, on the reverse strand, counting down.
GTTTTAAGAAGCTTCTAAACATTCGTCTAATCTTATTCTGTACTTCCAGGCTGCAACACCCAGCGGCAGCCGATCAAGGAGGCCCTGTTCCTAAACTCGGACATCTTCAACACCACGCGCGAGGACTGCGTCTGGCGGCGCGAGCTGGAGCCCTGCCCGGACGCGAATGTCACCATCAACCTGTATACTGAGGCTGAGCCCTTCAAACATACCGTAAGTATCCTGTTACTAATATTATAAATGTGAAAGTTTGTGAGGATGGATGTTTGTTCCTCTTTCATGCAAAAACTACTGAACGGATTTCGATGAAATTTGGTATGGTAGCAGTTAAGACCCTGGATTAAAACATAGGCTACTTTTCATCCTGAAAAATATAATAATAATAATAATACAGGAACTTAAAACAGAATAAAATAAATATTTAAGTGGGGATCCCAAATAATTAATTTTGATGTTTGGTGCGGAACCCCTCGTGTGCGAGTCTGACTCGCACTTGGCATGTGTTTATTAATACCACAACCTCAAAGAAACTGGCTTATAATAATGCGGTATGTTCAGCATTTTAGCTAAATGTGATAGTGCTGGAGACACAACCTTTCTGTTTGAATCTATGCATGTTTATGGGTAGGTAGCGGAAATCGCTAGACATCAGAGGATCAATTCTGCTAAATAAAACCTGCTTAAATACAATTACAATCAAGTCCCGATACGATAAACTGCCAAACGGTATTCTCGTAAACGTCAAACCAACGTGAAACGCGCTCTGATTGGTCGAAACTTCATAAAATCATACGATACTATTTTACGATAACATGTCTCTTCATTTATAATACAATCGAAGTAAAATGAAAGTCTAATTCAAGAAAGAAATCAAGATGGCGTTACTTTTTCTTGTATACTTATTTGTAGACCTCTGTCTGTAGTCTCAGTTTTGTAATCACATAAGTCATAATCATAAGTTACACTTTACAGCTCATTAATAACAACTTACCTACAGCTTTAAGCACAAGCCATGGCAAATAGGTAACTGCATGTCTTACTTAATAATATTATAAATGTGAAAGTTTGTGAGGATGTATAGATGGATGTTTGTTCTTTCACGCAAAAACTACCGAACGGATTTGGAAGAAATTTAGTATGGTAGTAGTTTAGGCTCTGAATTAAAACATAGGCTATTTTCATCCTGGAAAACTACAGTATTCCCGCGGGATACCTGATACTATATTTACACGGGTGGAGCCGCGGGAAACAGCTAGTAGACACTAAACTAAAGATCTCTTTACCTGATACCAAATTATTAAGTTACATACGTGCTGTTTACTTATAAGGCTTAGGAATTAGGTAGGCAATTCTCCGGAACGAAGTAGCTATTACGAGTAGCAGTGGCGAAGGGTTCCTATAACTCCATTCCTATCGGCTTCCCTTGTCACTTACCTTTTGCAAACCTTCATAAAAATCCCTACCTATTATACAGGCTCCGACTTCCCTATGAAGGAGAAGCAGCCTTCGCCACTGACGAGTAGAAAATATATCATCTTCTTTATATTATGTATATACAAAGTATGCGTTTAATATCTAGCCACTTATCAGATATTGCACATGGGATATGTATTGTTTGGGTAACTCTCACGCACACGTATTGTTACTTCTCGGTCAGAGAGGCAATAAATATGTTTGGTATTAGAAAATATTTAGTAATGTAATGTTAGTGCTGAATATGCAAATTATATCTAACAACTACTTAGTTTGGTGCTCTGTTATTAAAAATTTTATTGTAACACGCTTAATATGGATTACCTACTGGTGGAAAAGATCCTAGATCCGCCAAATGCACTTAATTTTCTTAAACGTTTCGTTTATTTTCTAGTCACTAAAGACGCAGAAATTCAAATTAATGATTTCAAAAAGTCCACTAATAACAATTACTGGCCAGTTCGAAAGCGTTTGAAAACTCTACCTATCGTTTTCTTTGGCTTATATAATTTAGAAGCTCTCTGCTCTACCAGTTAGTTTCATTATTAAATAAAAAACGCGTAATTGTAATAGATGTAAGGGTTTTAATAGGGCAAATTTATAATATCCTAAATGAAATTTATTTATTTATATTTAGTACACAAACAGGTAACAGTAAATAAGTTAAACATAAAGTCATAAAGCATAATGACTAAACTAAACAGAAACCCAAAAAAGTATACCTAACATAATTAGTATTCGGTTGTTGATAACTACAAATAAAAATAACAAAAAGATAGCTACTTACATTTATAGTAAAAGGGCTTATTGCAACTACCTAGTAACAAAGGAAATTATATAAAAAATGAAATGAAATTAACTCTTAATCTAAATCGGGAGACAAGTAAGTGCCTAGATTATTTTATTTTTATTTATTATTTATTTGTTTGTTTATCGGACACGAGAGGTGGTGAAAAATTGTAATGAATTGTTACAGTTGTAAACAATTTGTGATGTATAGATGTCAAGGTAGATGTGGGTCACGGTCGACTTACCGCTGCGCGGGCGCAGGTCGCCCGTTACCTCCGCCGCAGTCCGAAGCCCGTGCAGAATACCTAATGGGCTCCATAATTAAATGGCCCCTTTTCGACATTCCTCGGTCATTTAGAAAACATTGGTAAACGTTACCATAATTTATTGGAAGCATAAAAATTGGGTGCTGGCAAACTGTGTGGTTATTAAGTAGGTACTTTAATATATATAATATTATAATATAATAAATTATATAGAGCGATATAGGGAACATAAACGTGCCAATCTTTTACTGAAATGTAGAATTGAATTCGACAAAGTGATTTTTTATTCAAACAAACGGCAAAATATACTTTAGGAGACACGTACGTGTAGTTTGAACTTAAAACTTCACGATACGTGCCTACTTCTTAAATCGGTAAGTATCTGACACAAAATCGTACGGTCTGCGAGTCAAGTCAAAAGATACATATTAAGTGCACAAATAAGTAAAAGGTGCACAATTGTCACATAGACCATCCTTACAATTACCAGTCGCCGTGTGCGCTGTGAGTGTGACCTGTTTGTCACGCTCATGTAGAAACAGAAACCCAAGCATTGTTTGTACTTTGTAGGTAGATGTAAGATATACAATTATGTTATACTAAGCAAGTATAGACATACCTTACTTAGTACTTAATTGCGCCATAGTTGCTCTTAATAAAAAATTGATTTATTATCTAGTCATTTAAATGACTGTAGCAATAACTTACAAAAGGAAAGCGAGGTTTATTAATAAAGTAAAATAAAAATAGATAAGCCTATGCGGAGTGAATATAATTCTCAACTGGATTTTCCAGGGGCTTCGTTCGCGTTAAAGTCTTTTTCTCCATACAAATTTTGCACCCTCGATTCAGTCTGTAATTTTGTATATTAAGGTTATTTTTGAAAATCAATTTAAATCTGATGCCTAACTACGCTGCGTTACAACCATAATAATCTAAGTTAAAAAATGTCAGCGTAATGCGTTATCTAAGTGGTTTTAGTCAGCCCCGGATCTATAGTGTCATGGGGGCGCCAAATCTTTGAGACAAGAATTCAAAATATCGAACAAATATCAAATATGAAGCCACTTTTCATACAATATTTTTTTATCAAGTAATCGAACCATAATATTAAGTTTAAAAAACAAACTTTTCTATTTCCATACGCTTAGATAGCTTTTGAACACATACTAAGTGATTTATGAACGCATCATAACAAATCAAGTAAATTTCTTTTTGAAATTTTTCGTAATGTGTGTATAAATTTTTGCCCCAGTTTGAAAAAGTCGTAGATCCGCCACTGATTTTAGTTAGGGGCGATCGAATAATACCATCAGGCTTCATCTATATTATTCTATGCTATAATATACTCGCTATATCGTATGTAAGAAACTTAATGGTGTTTATTCTTCGAATCGATTATTTTAAATGACGGGTTCTTTTATTTATATGAGCGTTTTGTATGGTACGACCGGCTGCTTAGAACTTACCATTTATACTTTGGTATTTGTTACCTGCGTATTGACTAGCTAGTGGTTGATATTCACTTTGTTTCTTGTGTGTCTATTGTACTCGATACGGTGGTTTAAAACTGTATCGTTTATTGTTATATTTTTTGTATTGAAACACTTTTTCTCCCTTTACAATTTGTACATTACTGATTACAGGAAGGTTATAATTATAGCTACTGGGTAAAAGGTAGATAGATAATATATATTATTTATACTTAATGTTGCCCGCGCGCTTTAAAAGAAATCCCGCAGGAACCGTATATTTTACCGCGACAAAAAGTAGCTTATGACCTTCCCCGTAGTATACTCTATATCAGTGCCAAATTTCTTTAAAATCGGTCCAATTTCGGAGCCCATTCATTGATGCAAACAAACAAATGTTTCCTCTTAATAATATTAGTATACAAAAGGTTAACATTTCAATGTCGAAAAATTAGTACTGTAGCTTTGATTAATTATTACATCTAAGATACGATAAAAAGTCCTTACAAAACTGACAATATTTCTGTGCCACGACACACATTGACATGGGACGCGTGTCAATGTGTCAACGTCGCATAGTAACACAAAATACGCTATTACTCGCGGAGCATACTAACCAAAATTGGCCCGACTCGGGCCAATTCGAGTCTTCATTTTTACGCGTTTATAACATATCTACCTCTTTTTAATAATATATATCTATGACTAGTATTCCATTTTGGCTTGCCTTCTTTTCTACAAAAAATTCTATCTTTATTCTATATTTTGATTGAGATTATTTTTACCGTATCAAAGCGAAGTAACGACTAACGCGTCACCACAAAATAATTTGTTTAAAACTGTATCGTTTATTGTTACAGGTAGACGTAGTCAGCGAGGATTGGCTGCGGCAGAGCAGCTTCGAGCCGTCTCATGAGACCATCTTGCTCATACACGGCTACGCCGGTGGAGACGACACGCTGCCCATCATAGTGCTACGGGATGGTAAGGTTATGACGTCATTTCGTCATCACGCTTTTTTTTTTAATATGGCGTTTGCACAGCAAAAATTTTCGGTGCATCCACACAGAAGCTACTTTTGTTTTTTTTTTTTTTTGGAAGGACTAAGATTGCAAGCCCTAACTTCTTAGGGCTTTAGGGCTCTTATTATTATGGTTATGGAATTATAAATATTTAGAATTGATGATGAGATGTTTGGAGCTCCTCAAGAGATTTACATCCCGTCTTTATAGCTTACTCTAGTGTCGTGGAGACCTGGGTTTTATAGATTAGGTGGTACGAAGGAAAAGTTTTTTATTTTAGTTGTAGGTACAACGAGCAGGAACAGCCTTATTAAACTTAGGAAAAGAAAATTACATATAAAAGTACCTACCTAGGTTTTGTAGGTAGGTAATTATCATAAAATTTTAGACTAGACGCCTTTAAGCTGACTCTTATCCAATATAAAATATCTTAGAAGCTCAATAATAATTAAAATATAGTTTTTTTTAAATATATCCCTACGAGCTTATCCTACATCCAAATCGTAAGTGCTTTATGTTGGAGCTTCTTTGAGGCCTACTTAACATCCTTTATCTTAATCTGACGGGTGCGATTAATAAATTGATTTTCATACCTTGGTTACCTGGGGAAATATGGGACTATACTATCTTAATCTGATGCGCTAGAGTCCTACAAGAATCTCCTACTAGGACTTCACTTATTATTAGTTAGGGCTATCAGATTTAAAACTTTTTCGCCTCATTTTGAACATTTGGGTGGCGAAGTGGCATGGCATAGTGATATTCAAGAAAAAGTAACATCGCGGCAGTCGTACCTTTACCTTCCTCCATCCAGTCAACCATGGTCTTATTAAGTAGACAAAATTATTTATTTCTTAATCAAAGGAATGCGTTTTGAGAGGTTATCTCAATATGTTCACTGTCATTGACGACTTCGCTTGTGTAAGCGGCAAATACTTATTTTGCAGGTATCAGTAGTGATGTAAACGGTCAATTTTAATTACTATGATAAATGTTTCGTAATATTTAGCATGTGACATATCTGCGACCTATCTTATGCGTTTTACTTTTAGGTAGGTACCTAAGTACAGAATATTATATTACAATTTTATTTATTAGGTACGATTTTGATTATCCTAAATTATTTTTCACCGAAAGATTTCTACAGCTATTAAGATTGCAAATTATTATCATATTCAAGAAGCTTTCTTACGAAACGATATAAACTTTTATAGATTTAGAGATCGTAGAGTTGCAACTTGCATACAAATTAGCTTTAAAACTAAGCTAGCTCGTTGGTAGGTTGATGTTTTTGTTTTTTTGCGAATATTTCCATATCGAAACGAGCTTTCTTTTGTGTAACATAAAACATTACGTAAGTGAAAGTGGTCCTACGTTTATGGGATCAGCATAATTCTGCCATCCCCCACTTGCATGCTCGCTTCCTAAAACTTTCTCCTTAATAAGTACAGGTCAATACTCGAGGTATGCACCAAGTTCATATTACGTAGGTACTGTAGGTAGTTGGTACATTTGATAAGTCATAAGTGTAATAACTTCCACACCGATATCGGTGACGGTGGCCGGTTTCATTGAAACTAGGCCAGTTACGCAGGAGTAATTTTATAGTACCTAAGTGTGTGAGCAGAGAGCACTCTCTTCCTTTACTCTCATAATCCAGTGGGACGGATAACCGACACGACTGATGAGAGATCAGGCGCAGGTCCGACTTTTTACATGCCCATCCAATGCATGGAATATGGATCATATCAGACCGATCTACGGACGGACAGACATCATCAGTATATAAATAAATAAATAAATAAATAAATAAAATCCATTTATTTTCAGACAACATAGTCCATAAATACTAAATAACATAAGAATTAGAAATTAAAAACTAGAGAGGGGAAACAATAGTAGATTATGCACCAAGGGGATAAAGCAGTGTCTTACGTCACGGGCAGCATATTGGACCCTGAGGGTAACGAGGGACTCTAGAGTTAACACTTAACTCCTGATTCCTGAACGAAGCGAGGGAGTTATTCAGTAGAGTCCTGAGTGAAGCAAGGGGTTCAAGCTGCCCAAGACGAAGACAGGCTTTATCCCAGAGGTGCATACTCTACTTTTCATACCTACTGCGAGGCAATAAAAACCCAGGGCTACATAAATAAAACATTTGTTTTGTTAAAAGTTAATATTGATATTGGCATAGATATATAATATTAATAAAATAAATAATTTAAAAAATAAAAAAACCCGACTGCAAAAAATACATATACCAAAGCAACGCACTAAAAAGACCGAAACAAGTTTGAGAAAACTGACTACACTATGAGCTGAAACCCTAAGTGAAAGAATTGACGTTATGTTTGGTAGCAGGCGGGACCCATTCGCAAATTATAAATCGTCAAAAATATATGGGCCCCGCCTGCTAACAAACATAACGTCAATTATTTCACTTAGGGTTTCAGCTCATAGTGTAGTCAGTTTTCTCAAACTTGTTTCGGTCTTTTTAGTGCGTTGCTTTGGTATATGTATTTTTTGCAGTCGGGTTTTTTTATTTTTTAAATTATTTATTTTATTACAGTCTTTTCAGTTGCTTTTGAATTGTAGTTATCTATGCAGGCGGGTTTTTGTTTTTTATTATTATTATTTATCGTTATATTTAATATAAAACTGCAAGTTATATACATATTTAGAATCAGTGTTTAAAATCCTTCATTTTGATACCCCACTCGATATACTTGGTAGATATTTTTTTTTACCTCACAATATGGCGTCAAACATCCGCCATTTTGTTTTTTTAATGTCACCTATCTAAGAACACTTGGGCTATTAAGACGAATCTAACGATACCTCAAATGTGAAAATCCGTTTAGCGGTTCTGAAGATACAAGGTAATAAAGAATATTACATACATACATACATACAAGATACGCGCCAAACACATAACCCTCCCGGCAGTCGGGTAAAAAGAGGGATATTGGACACATTTGTCCAGTTATGGAGGGACAGAGTAATATTTTTATTAGGAACATTTATGCGTTTATATACATTTATTTATATGTGGTGGAGTTTATTTATTTATTTGAGTTTATTTTCTTAAAGATTCAGGAAATGTGAAAATTATAGGTGACCAGTTCGATTTTCGAATAAACTCTCTTTGCAATGCCATATTATTATTGAAAAACTCTATGATAGATACGTATCTATTAGAAGTTTTCATACGAATTTTCACGTTCCAAATTCAAATCACTTTAAGAGCGTTGATTGGCGCGAGACTCAGATTTCACGAAAAACGCTACTTTTCAAATGCGTCTATATCTAACAAAAACTGGTTATTCTGATTTTTACATGTAAAAAAACACTAGAAAATATTGTATTCTAATTTTTCACTTATCATTTATTTTAAAATAATTTAAAACTTTTGAATAAAACTGACAAAACTAACCAGAAGTTTTTACAACTTTAGGTTCAGGGGCAATTTCAAAACATATAATAGCTAAAACCGCTTACATTTTTTAAAAACAAAAAATCTTTACAAACTTGTTGGATCCTCTTCTAGATTATCTATTTCTCAGATTATTTTTATATACGTTTCTATCTCATAAAAATAAAATTTAAAAAATGCGAAATTATCAGGAATTATAGTTATTTAAAATGATGATATTTATGTATTTTACTTGCTCCTTTTGTTTCTTACTTACATAATCTATGAGAAGAACCTTTTATCTTTAATATGCTATTTACATTTTTAACTAAAATAGTTTGACGAATTTTATATGAATTTTTAAAACTACTATATAAATCGAGGCACACGAGCGTTTACAAGAGTATTTGAATACATAAATATCATCATTTTAAATAACTATAATTCCTGATAATTTCGCATTCTTTAAATTTTATTTTTATGAGACAGAAACGTATATAAAAATAATCTGACAAATAGATAATCTAGAAGAGGATCCAACAAGTTTGTAAAGATTTTTTGTTTTTAAAAAATGTAAGCGGTTTTAGCTATTATATGTTTTGAAATTGCCCCTGAACCTAAAGTTGTAAAAACTTCTGGTTAGTTTTGTCAGATTTATTCAAAAGTTTGAAATTATTTTAAAATAAATGATAAGTGAAAAATTAGAATACAATATTTTCTAATGTTTTTTTACATGTAAAAATCAGAATAACCAGTTTTTCTATACTAATATTATAAAGAGGAAAACTTTGTTTGTATGTATGTTTGTTTGTTTGTTTGTAATGAATAGGCTCAAAAAGTACTGGACCGATTTCAAAAATTCTTTCACCATTCGAAAGCTACATTATCCACGAGTAACATAGGCTAAATTTTATTTTGGAAAAAAATAGGGTTCCGTAAGATATTTGGGTTTTTCGGACACAAGGTGTAAAAAATCAACCAGAAAAGTTACTTATTTTGCGTACGCTGCCTAAACTATAAAAGATAGAACCATAAAATGTTCTAATTAATTGTAGATATTATAAATATCTACAAAAAAGTCCGCGACACACTATACCTATCTATGTCGAGTGAGGCACAACAACCATTTTTTTATTTAGAAATCTTGAATTTTTTTTTGGACTACATTTAAACGCGTTTATTTTACTCATGCTATTAATCCTTATCAAAATAAATTATTTCATCACTAAGTACAGTTTATGTAGATAATATTTGGTCTTTTAATGATTAAAATTGGATGTTTGATTTTGAAGTTATGGCGAAATTAAAATATTACGATTTCTGCTGCACGGCCCGTTGCGAAGTGGGCGTCACGTCGTCGCCAAGGCGTGCGAGTTTAGATCTATGAGTAAATTTTTTGTTTTGTGTTCGTTGTAACTATGATGGATAGATACTTGAGTAACTATTTATTTAGTGATTGTTGTATTGTTAGTTCTGAAAAGTGTAGGTATTTCATACGATAAAAGTATACCCACTTACTTATTTCATTAAGTATTAGTAGGTACCTATATTAATTTGTTTCTGTTTGTTTTGACTAAATTTTACCCGTTTTGTTAGAGGTTTAAAGACATTCTGTTATCTGTAGTATTAGTATCAGTATTGTACCCGTGCGAAGCCGGGGCCGGTCGCTATGTTAGATATAGACGCATTTGAAAAGTAGCCTTTTGTCGTGAAATCTGAGTCTCGCGCCAATCAACGCTCTTAATCCCTTGGGAGTTTCATACAACATTATCTCCCTTGGGAGTCAATGACTTGCTTTACGTTGAGATTGCATGATATATAATCGGACATTGTCGAGCAGGCGGTATGAAAAACTTATTAATATAATTATCGTGCTCCTAATCTCGCTACCCTGACATGTATTTCAGTGAGTCTGCGAAGGAGAGCAGTGTCTGTTCTGTCTCCTATCATTCTCAGGACACTATTCCGGCTCCCCCGCACTCGGTGTACTATCGACGCTACTTTCTTCCGCATTACCGCGTAAAAGTCATCTACCTTTGCATCAGCAAACATCGCGGATGCACTAGTACCGAGGGAGACGGAAGAGAGACCTGAAAATGTTGTTATAGAGAACACGCAAGACGCTATAGGCGCGCTGAGTAAAGTTGGCCCACAGGCCACCAGTATAAAACGTCTGACAAAATGCTTTGAAAAGCGTAATTTTGACAGGCGCTGTACACCTGGCAAACCTGTGTGCCAACATATTACCACGAACCGACAGCGCCCTGCGTTCCCTCTCTATATCCTCCTCTTCACTTAGACAGTCTGTCACCATATGGTATAGATATTTAAATTTTGTAACACGACTCAGGGGTACTCCGTTAAGTAAAAGTGGTAAAAAAGAAAAATCTTGAAAATTTAAAGTATTACTTTTACATTTAAATATCATGTACTCACTCTTACTAACATTGTATTCTAAGCCGTGTTCAATAGCATAGTCTTCACACATTTTCAATAGTTTTGTAAGACCGCTAATTGAGCCGCTAATTAATATAACACTTATTAGAAAAACTTGCTGCATCAATATGACATGTCTTAGACCCAATGTCTGCTTGGAAACAACGTTTTAGTTTCGAATCGATCCCGCGACCCGGAGTCGAGAACCAATGCTCGAACCACTAGACCACGGAGGCTACATACCTATAACTGTATAGGTAGGTAGGTACCTGCATCTTCGAATAGTGTTTGCATTACGCATAGCATTACGAGTAGGGTAATATGATCAAGCTTCCAAGTTTAGTTAGAACGATGCAGGCTGATCACCTCTGATTGTCTGACAGAAATACGTGCGTCAGATGGCCGTATAAAAAATCGGTCCTGCGCCTGATCTCTCGCCAGCCGAGTCGGTCACCCGTCCCACTGGATTATGAGAATTAAGGAATAATGAGATTGCTCTTCTATACTGCGCACACACTTGGGCACTATAAAAATTACTACTGCGTAGCTGGCTGCGTTTCAATGAAACCGGCCACCGTCACCGAAATCGGTGAATGTAATATTTTACAAAATATTTCCTCAGCATACCTGCGTCGCGGCGGCTACAATGTGTTCATGGTGGACTGGGGCAAACTCAGCCAGCCGCCGTGCTACGTCGCCGCCGTCCACAACCTCAGGCCAGTGGCCCGCTGCGTATCCGAGGCGCTGGCCTCACTCCGCCGCGCCGGCCTCAGGCCTGACAAGCTCACCTGTGTCGGCCATTCCCTCGGTGCCCACATGTGCGGGATCATGGCTAACTTCCTCAACTTCAGATTGAATAGGATTATTGGTGAGCACTTGACAGCTGAAAGTAGACCGTAATATTAGCCCCGCAACCCATTACTTTTGATTAGGTTGTTGATGATGTGGTCGTTGGTACAAGCAATCACTTGTTAGTTGACCTCTTTGGCTCTCTAACAGTGCTCTTTTCATTAAATAAAAACTCTTAATTTAATGAAGAGCCTGAATCCTGATAGATCCTGAAGCAATACCTGAAATCATCATCTTGTGTGTCTACTGTCTAGTGATATTTTATTATTTCGATTATTTCACGTCCCTAGTGAAATTATGACTAGCCCCAAGCCTCAAATAATAATTAATCAATCCAGGTATCTCATGTTCGAAAAAGGTTTGATAATATTTTCATTTTTGGCGATAAGACAAATTATGTAACTTAATAATATTTCCGCTACATTTCAGGTCTGGACCCGGCCAGGCCGCTCATCAGATCAGCCCCCGCGCTGCGTCTAGACCCGGGGGACGCGCGCGCGGTCCACGTGCTGCACACTAACGCCGGGCGGTACGGGGAGGCGGCGCGGCTGGGTCACGCCGACTTCTGCCTCAACGGCGGCCGGAGCCAGCCCTTCTGCGAGGACACGCCGAGTAAGTGTAGATAAGTGTATCGTACTATGTTGCATTTCAATAGTTGATGTTTCATAGTATCTACGATTCAAATAATGTGGGCTACTGATAGTTGCTGAATAGGCAAGCGGATTGATTTTTTTTATTGCATAAAATATGAATAGTACTCTTAAATATGAGTAACTTCTCAGAAGAAACAGTATATCAAAAGTCAATATTTTCAAAGGTGTAGGTAAAGGTACATTTGTATACAAAATTTCGCAAGTCTCGTAAAACGCTCCATACTAAAGTCGGGTTACAAGTGATGTCACTCTTGGGTTAAAGTGTATGAAGTAAAAAATAAATAATAAATAAAATTAAAAAACCCGACTGCAAAAAAAATACATACCTAAGCAACGCACTAAAAAGACCGAAACAAGATTGAGAAGACAGACTACAATATGAGCTGAAAGCCTAAGTGAAATAATTGACGTTATATTTGGTAGCAGGCGGGACCCATTCGCAAATTATAAATCGTACAAAAATATATGGGCCCCGCCTGCTAACAAACATAACGTCAATTATTTCACTTAGGCTTTCAGCTCATAGTGTAGTCTGTCTTCTCAATCTTGTTTCGGTCTTTTTAGTGCGTTGCTTAGGTATGTATTTTTTTTTGCAGTCGGGTTTTTTAATTTTATTTATTATTTATTTTATTTTAGATTTTTTAGTTTAACCAACACACGTTTGGTCGATTTAAAGCAAAAATACGATACGAACACTAACATAATTATAGGCTTAATGTGAGAATGGTTGTTAGGTTGTTATGCAACTTTAAATCGATATAGATCCTAAACGGTCAGTCGAATCGAAAAAGGTTGAGAGAAAACTAAAAATGATTTTTAAATACCTATTCAACGATACCCCACTTGATATAGTTTGTTGACTTTGATTTTTTTCATTTTCACAATATGGCGTCCAGTAGTCGCCATATTGAATTTTCACTAACGTCATGTCTTTAGTGACACTCGCCGGACTACGGCCGTTTTCAATATCGTATCTACAGTTAAAAATAGATAGCCAATCTATCATTAAAAATAGATAGGAAATGCGTTTCACAATCAAAGATAGGACCTATTTATTCTTGTCCAATCACCATTGAAGAATAGCATCCGTCTCTCTCGCCTATGCAAGCCTTTTGAAATGTTTCATTCCATTATAACTACATAACGATTCATGTTTATAAACATTATATATTTATTTTGCAATTAATATATTTATTAGTTAAGACCATAAATATTGTCTTAAAATTGAGAATCAAAACTTGGGATGATTTTTTACTATAGTTATCACGTTTTTTTTTATTAAATACAATAGTGAAATATAACAGATTGATGCTAGGAGTCGCGTGAAAAGGAATGTAAATTTTTAAATGAAATCAAATTTCGAAGCAAAGAGAGCAACTTTACACTACCTACGTAATAAGAAGTGGCACTCCGAATTTAAAAAATGTGTTCGAACTTCAAAATTATAACATAGCTTTTTTACGTAGAAAATAACCATTATATAAAAGTGCAATAGATTCAAGCCTGAAATGAAAAAATACGTTGGGCAGGTACATATTTTTGTCGATTTTATTGTATTAAAAAGTTAAATAAAACAACAAAATAACTATAATGCAATCATTTTATTGCATTTTAAAGAAAGTAAAATACATAAGTAAGGCTAGATTCCCACTGTTTCTTTTTTGTTTTTTGAAAACTGCTCGAGGGAACGAAGACTTAATATCAGTTGTTAAATCCAGAGAGAAATGAGAATGTAACTATACTACGTAACTTAAGTGGCACTCGGAATAAAAAAAGCTTTTCCTTTAGCTTTTTTACGTATTATCTTCTAAAGTGCAAAAGATTCAAGCCTAGAATAAAAAAAAAACTGTACGTAGGTTATTGTTTTCAATTTTATATTTAGGTCCCAATTATTAGGTTAAAACGGTAAATAAAACAATAAACATCAAAACAACTATAATTCGATCGTTTTTATTGCATTAAAAAAATACAAAAGTAAGGCTACATTCCCACGAGCGTTTTTATGTGATCGCGACTGAAAAAAACTACACTATATTAACTGTAAATCGTGTACACTTGACACATCGATTTTCAGCTCTATTGTAGTTTAGGTGCGGAGTTCTATTTACAGTGCAGTTTTTCCTTTCGCGAGTCGCGACCACAAAAAAACTCTCGTGGATACGAAGGCTTAAGGTTGGTAACCAAAATATTTCAGATTACCACATTATTAAACAACATATCCTGATTAACTTCAGCGGTTATCCTTTGGTGCAAAATAGGTAGGTAGGTACACTTTTGTAGGCCTAGCAGGCCATTAATTGACAGCGGCGTAACGTAACGTTATACCTACTAATGAGAATCTTGAAATATGTGTCATAATTATTATTGCGTGCCCTTGAAATTGGAATCCAATACCTGCAAATTATGAAATTATATTACATTTTATTATTAAGATTTTTGTTATACACATATTTAATACACATCCATGACCAGGAACACAGAAAAACTTTTTGTTCCTTCTGCAGGATTCGAACCTGCGACCCCAGGCTTGAGCACTAAAACGCTGAACCTTTAAGCCACAGAGGTCGCCAGCGAATATAATCTTATGTTTTTTCAATAAAACGAGAAGTTAAAATATGGTAAAATTTTATACAAATACTCACCGATATTCTTTGAGTTAAAGCATGTATAAACAGTGGTTAGTATACATGAAGTTTTTATCAAAATCACTGTTTCATCATAATAAATATGATTTCGAGTTCACTCAACACCTACGATGTTAGTAAAAATTAGTTTTTTGCAAATTTATAACAAAACATGAGTTAACAAATTCTGTAAAAGTTGAAAGTTGAAAATAATTTTTCAAATTAAATAGAATAGTATTTCGTAATTTGAAATTTAAAATTAATCTGCTATTTCTGCTTAACCAATCACAGGCGATGTGTAAAAAGAGTACACACAATAAAAGAGCGAGCAAGGTATGTGGTTTGCACAGACGATATAATAATATCAGGTATAATTTTGAATTTCGAACGCCAATACTTACGAATTACGATCGCCAGTTGCGACTTGCGACACCGGTGAAATCTATACTTTAATCTATACTAATATAATAAAGAAGAAAAGTTTGTTTGTTTGTTTGCATCGAATAGGCTCTGAATCTACTAGACCGATTTTAATGAAATTTGGCACAGATATAGAATAGACCACGGGGAAGGACTAAAGGCTACCTTTTATCGCGGCAAAGTGTACGGTTACCGCGGGATTTTTTTTGTCGCGCACGAAGTCGCGCGCAACATCTAGTTTATAAAAAAGAGGAAAAGCTTGTTTGTTTGTTTGTTGCATTGAATAGGCTCCGAAACTACTGGACCGATTTTTATGAAATTTGGCACAGACGTAGAGTAAACCACGGGGAAGGACATAGGCTATTTTTTATTGAGGAAAAATGTAAGGTTTCTAAGAAATTAACTTTCACGCGAACGATGTCGTGGGCGACGTCTAGTTAATAATATTACGATAAGTTTAAATTGATAAATACGCCAGTGGCAGACATGTTATATATGTTAGACGAGGCATGTTGAGGTAAAAAAGTGTCTCCACTTTTGAGATTTTTGGGGCCATTATGAAATTTGAAGTATCGTGAAAAAAAGTTGGCTGATATTCGAATAATGGTGAAAACAATATGACTGACATTTGAAGTATGGTGAAAACCGTACTTCAAATGTCCTTAACTTTCTAATGCAAGATTTTTTCTCTCAAATGTTACTGCGTGATAGCTGAACTTGAGTTTTGAAATCTTTAACCAGTGGTCAATAGTCGATACCTAGTAGAAGTCGAAGATGTCTCCAAATTCACAGTTATTAGTGAAACAAAATTTGGAAAATTGTTATTTGTACAATGCTTGAGGTTGTAAAATGTGCTGCCCGAGACATAATATATGATACTCAAGTTAAAGCAGTTTTGTGAAGGAGAACAGCAGCATCAAGGTATTCTAACACTGCCATAAAAATGCTGGCAACATTTTTATTTATTTATTTATTTTCCATAATTATTTCTATCATTACAGGTTTTCCCCAATGCGATAGAAACTACATACTAAACTTAAGAAAAATCCCAGTTACATAGGTACTTACTATTAATTATTACTAATCAATAAAAATATTAGAACCTTACAGACAGTAACTTATTTTAAACATAGCATTCCTTGTGAGTTCACTCTTAGCACAACAAAAAATGTCGGTATCCGATGCAATAAGATTAATGTGGCGAAGTGCCCGCGTCAGCGGCGCATCCTTCAGGAGGTTGGTGCGGGCGCGCGGCTCCGCCAGCAGCTTAGGTGGTCGTCGCCGCCATACGTACTTGTCCGGCACGTTAAGGTCGATCCGCGCCAGAATATCCGGAATATATAGCAGACCCCTCATAATTTGAACCACGAACAAGACAAGTGACAGTTCCCTCCTGACCCGCAGTTCCGTATACCCTACCATGCCCAGCACGAATAGTGTCGGATAAGACAGAGGATAAAAGGGATATACACCGTATAACCTTAGGTACAGAAATCTAGCAAACTTGTTCTGTATTTTCTCTAACATCTTACAATATTTTATCTCGTAAGGCGACCAGATAACAGAACAAGTTTCCAGGTGACTTCTCACCAACGTATTATACAGTACCATTATGGCGTTAATATTTTTAAAACCACGCACCGTCCGCAATATGAAGCCCAGATTTCTATACGCCTTTGTGCATATATTACTAATATGTTCCTTAAAATTAAACGCTCCGTTCAGTCTAACACCCAAGTCTCTTACTTCCGATACTCTCTCTATATCTTTTCCGCCGATCCGGTAGTTATATACAACTGGAGATAGCACCCGAGTAAAAGATATAGCCACACACTTCGTGATATTAAACTCCAAGCGATTTTGTGTGCTCCAACTCAACACCCTGTCTATATCTGCCTGAAGTCTAATATATTTTGTCGCGCAAATATTAAAATAATAATTACATACACATTAAAAACCGAAATATCATAAAAATAATACATGAACAACATGGTACACATTGCTATCCTCGGCAAAACGCCCGATTTTGGCAGATAAGCAAATGACGTATCTCGGTAAGCTCGGCCTACCGGAGATTAAGTTGAAACTTATATTGAAATGCAGATAAAGCTATCTGCATTTCATTTGTATGAGCTTACCCATCTCTAGTAGGCTATCCGTCTTCGTCTTCTTCTACTTCCGTAGATAGGATGTGCTGTTTCGACAGGAAATGCCTACTGCCAGTAGGTTATTGAAACGCAAGTAAGGACAAAAAGATAGATTTGCCTACCGTTAGTAGCAAGGATTTTGGATAGATAGAATATTGAAAACGGCCGTAAGACGAATCGATTGACATGCGAATCATAAAAATCGGCCCAGGCGTTTGGTCTGTATAGTGCTTCAAAGGAACATACATACATACATACATAGGCTGATAAACACATTACCACTCCTTTGCGTCGCGCAGTCGGGTAAATATGAAGTATACGGCCCCAGGAACATATTTGTAAATATCTCCGATATTTGTGCGTTTAAGTTCATATACTTACTTACCATAATAATGAATGTGATGTAAGTAAACTAATGATGTAGGTTTTGTTTACCAAATTCGAAAAACAAAATTTTTTTTGGTACTTACTTTTTAAATGTAATTAGGTAATTAGTAAACTACACAAAATAATATCTTTTTTACATTTACCAAGTAGTAATGCCTCAATATTTCTGAATATATTAATGAAACTAAATATTCCAGATGTAGTCCGATCCCCTATTCAGATCGCCTAACAGTAACAGTAGGTGATTGCCACGCATGACCACACGCAAAATTTGTAACGCCTAAAGGTCGTCTAGTAGAGAATACCATATGACATTAAGTCTGCCTATGTACCTGTTTTGTGCATTAAAAAATAATATAAAAAAAAATTGAGGAGTCAATTCAAATCCATTGTTGACTTTTTGAAGCGCTTTTCAGGACTTCTTTAACCTAACTTTTCTCGGGCAGAAACCCTGATGAAGACCACTTCTTAATGCTTACATACATACATATAATCACGCCTCTTTCCCGTGGGGGTAGGCAGAGACCACTTCTTTCCACTTGCTACGATTCTTACATACTTGTTTCGCTTCGTCCACTTTCGTTCTCCTTACCATCCATTTCTCCTCTTACATTCAATGTAGCGAAGCGGCCATTGGCCACTTTTCGCCTCCGCGAGAACGAGACGTGATGGGTGGCGAACCACATCGCCGCCATTTTGGACAATTAAATTATTTTTATGATTATCCATTGCGTTCCCACGGATTGACGGAGTGGGTAGAAATAGGGAAAGGAAGGATAGGTGGTGTGGAAAGAAAGATTGGTAAGTTAGAGTGGGAAATAGGAAAGTAGGATATTACCGCTCAGGAGGGCAAGAGATAGGACAGTAATAGCCAGGGAAGCCGGGGTCGCGTACCCGTATACTATACCACAACTACTGGACAGGTAAGTTGGCATGAGTAGGTATCCCATGACGTGACATTCTTAATACTTGTGGTCAGATATTCCGTTATGTAATACCATGACGCTTGTATTCCAGACGAGGCGCTCTGCAGTCACGTGTGGGCGATCTGCTACCAGGCGGAGAGTCTGTTTCGTCAGCGTGATGCCGTGCCGTGCGGTCGGCGGTGCTCGGTGCGCGTGCCGCCGGCGCGGGCGTCCGCACTGCCCGTCCCGCTGGGACAGCCCGCGCCCATGACGTGAGTATAGGGCCGGACTATGAAGTGGAGAGGAAAGGAGAAATATCTCCTAAAGTATCCCTGAAACGCGTCAAATTAGAGTGACGCCACAATAGCAACAGGGTACGTTTAAAAGTAAATGAAGTTAGCAATAATAGATGGAGTGAAGTTAGTTGAGAGTTATTGGTTATAAGGTGGGAGTTGGGACCGCCTATTGGCTATTACTTAATAATATATTGACTATTTTCAACACTAGGAGGAACACTTTGCTAGGAGGCAGTTGAGACTTGTCATTGCCAACCTTGCGAACATTTGTCGGGGATGCGAACTTTATTTAATTGGGTCGTAGGTAGGTACATTAAGGGTATTTTCACGCCTACCACAACCACACCATACTGACGCGACAAAATGTGGTCGATTTGTGGCTTCTTGTCGTAGCGTCGTGGCACTGACGAAATGTCGATGGTTATGAATTACTCGGTGGTGTTGTTAAGGTTGTGCCTACCACCGTGTTTACGTGTGAGAAGACCCTTTGTATTCAGTTATCGGTGTTGACAACCATAGACTAATGATTGATCTCGCTGGTCGATCGGCGCTCTACCCCAGCGAGACCAATTATTCATCTATGTTGACAACATACCTGCACAATACACATACCTCTTTTTAACATTGTTATTAAATCTTTTATCAGTGAACTACGAACATTCAACATTATAGTTTGATTAATTACTTACAGGGCATCCGGAGCGTACTGTGTCGAGAACTTCTCACCGCCTTTCTGTCCCAAGACGAGTGGTCTTAAGGAAGGCGACGAACGCTGCTGTTTAGACGAGCAGTACGCTGCAGCAGCGACCACGACTACCAATCGTCCGAGAAGACCTGGACACAGGCTTAGGAATAACCGACCCAAGCTTAGCTACGACCAGAATACCACGTTTGACGCCTTCGATATCTATAACAGGCTATTTGACTAAGAGTGAAAGAGAAGGTGAGAAGAAAAGAGATGTAGGTTTAAAAGGATCTAGTTAATTTGTTAATATTGTAGTTTTGAGTATCTTGCTCAATGAGGGTTTTTATACAGCGTGTCCCGACACCTATATCGGAGCCTTTAGTGGTATAAAATATAGGTTTTTTTATCGAAAAATTCCCCCTTAAATTTTATTTTTCTCTGACGTTTGTGAAATGGCAGCCATTTTATTTTTTGGTAACCAAGACCCGGGCTCTCGTACTAATTGGACCACCAATACTCATGTAAATGTCCTAGGAACATAAAAAAGATCTCATTTGATAGCTAAATATGTGGACAATAATTCACAGTTAAAATGTTTTATTTTTCTTTAAACAAAAAAAAATAAAAACAGGTAATTTAAAAAAATATATAGTTTTTTTTGTGAATTTTTTAAATTATTTGCTTTTTGTGAAAAATCTAGGCTATTAACCTGCTTATTTTTTATTCTAAAACGATAGAAGAGGACGTTTGCTAAAATAAAATATAAACCTCTTTACTCTCAGTGCAATCGTTTAGAAATTATAACAATTTGTTGGAATCATCTCAGGCAGGGGGCCAGCCAGTCGTCTTTTTCAAATTGTTATAACTACTAAACTATTGCACTGAGAGTAAAGGAGTCTAGTATTTTATTTTAGCAAACGTCCTCTTGTGTCGTTGTAGAACAAAATATAATAAGTAGTTATAACAATTTGAAAAAGACGACTGGCTGACTGACTGGCCCCCTGCCTGAGATGATACCAACAAATTGTTATAACTTCTAAACTATTGCATTTAGAGTAAAGGGGTTTGTATTTTATTTTAACAAACGTCCTCTTCTATCGTTTTAGAACAAAAAACAACCAGGTTAATGGCCTAGATTTTTCACAAAAAGCAAATAATTTTAAAAAATCACCAAAAAAAACTATATATTTTTTTAAATTACCTGTTTTCTATTTTTTTTGTTCAAAGAAAAATAAAACATTTTAACTGTGAATTATTGTCCACATATTTAGCTATCAAATGAGATCTTTTTTATGTTCCTAGAACATTTACATGAGTATTGGTGGTCGAATTAGTACGAGAGCCCGGGTCTTGGTTACCAAAAAATAAAATGGCTGCCATTTCACAAACGTGAGAGAAAAATAAAATTTATGGGGGATTTTTTCGATAAAAAACCCTATATTTTATACCACTAAAGGCTCCGATATAGGTGTCGGGACACGCTGTATTTTTTCTGTCGCTAGGGGGCAGACCTAACGCAAACAAGGCGTCATCTGTTGGCGTAAGTGGTATCAAAAACGGTCGATAAGAATTTTCGATTATTTATCCGTCACCAGGCGGCGCTTGGTCACAAGCACAAGTCACGAATTTAAAAACCCTCATTAGGAATCACTAGAGGTGACTGAATACAACTAATAGTAGGTGTAATATTTTAAAGCCCGGTATACAATATCACAGAAAAATATAAATACTTAATACCGAATAGGAGTAATTTGTAATTTTTTTTGGATATTGTTCACCAGATTTTAATTTCGCATTTAATTTAATAGGTTTAATATTATTTTGTTACGTCAGTATCGTTTGGTTTCTGAATTCAGGACCTGAATTTAGCTAAGTAATATTATGGTTATAGTAGGTATGATGTATGAAAGTTATTTTTGAAAGCAAAACTTTTCTTTAAAAACAGTTCTTTAAATTCAGACTAATTAAATAAGTTATAAGGTGTATTTTTCAACAGTACAATAATTAATTTTGATATTGTGTTGAACCAAAGAATAAATGAAATGATGTTTTACTTTTGTTTTTATAAATTGACCTTTAGAATAAACATGTGGATAAGTTTTTATGAATAAAACATTTTTTAATTTTTACAAATTTATTTTGCGTCCTAAGTTTATAAATAGCTAGGCTCTATGTTATGAGAGACTTAATGTTGTATGCATGCCATATTATTGCAAATAGTAAAGGTTTAAATATGATAAAATAACAGCTAGATCTGCCTACAATATTGTTATAAATGGTAGACAATGTAATTAGATGTAAAGACATTGTGCAAAATTAACTAAGTATGCGTTTGCCTACGAAATTCTAGTAAATGTAGATAAAAATCAAACCTCTGTTTTTTAAGTTTCCAAATGAGCTAATGGCTAGCCGCACACACACCATATAATTGGCAATAATGCTCATATTGACAATAATATTGCGTGTGTGCGGCTAGCCAAAAAGTTGCACTATACATATTATACAGTTACGGGTTAAGTCAATGTTGGTCTATAATAAATACCATATTATCTATATTCTATATAAATAAGAAAGTCGTGTTATACTATTTATAACTCAAGAACGGCTGAACCGCCTTGGCAGAAAATTGGTGGGGAGGTAACTTAGAACTAGGAGAAGGACATATGATACTTTATCCCGTTCCCGAGGGACGTGACATAAAACGTGGCATTATGTATATACAAATTGATAGCAATTCCAATGTCTCGCTATAGCTCGAGAACGGCTGGACCGATTTGGCTAAATTTGGTCTTGAAATAATTGTGGGAAAGTTCAGGGAAGGTTTAAAGTTTAAACCGTGAGAAATATTGGAAAAAGTGTAGGTTGTAAGAGAAGGTGTAGGTGAGACTAGGACGTAGGTTGCATTGTAGGTGTAATTATTTATTCATTCCAGTTCGACAGAACAACGTGTGTCGAGATAGCTAGTAAATAATAATAAAATACAACTCATTAGCTACCTAGAACAAATATATTATAACCTCAACTTTTTAAATAACAAAGAAAAACCGCCAATTTTATAAAGCTTTAAAGTCCAAAATCTCGTAAAATATAAATTTTAGAATATACGTGTCATTGTAGAAAATATTGGAAATGATGGGAACTACCAACCGCATAAAAATCAACATCGACTTAACCTATAACCTAGACCGGTGTTCACAAA
Organism: Glaucopsyche alexis; assembly: GCA_905404095.1. Lineage (NCBI taxonomy): Eukaryota > Metazoa > Arthropoda > Insecta > Lepidoptera > Lycaenidae > Glaucopsyche > Glaucopsyche alexis. Next base: position 23,829,684 of record FR990047.1, on the reverse strand, counting down.
CTATGCAAAAAGTTACAGCAAAATTACAATAAGTTTAAATTGGTATTAGCCCGAAAGCCTTACGCTGGGACTATATTGTCCGGAATCCGTAAGATCGGGGAAAATTCAGAGCACTGAAAATAGAACTGCGTTAAGTTGAAAATCGATGTGCCGAATGTCGAGCTGTCATATATGACATTGACATTTGGCTCGACAATTCGAATTTCAGCTGTATTGTATTAGCACAGAGTTCTATTTTCAGTTCTTTGAATTTTCTATGGTCCATCGGATTCCGGATCGTATAGCCTTAGCGCCCATTTACTAGTACTAAAGTTCCCATTTTTGTAACGATTTTTTTTAGTCAATGATCGGGTCGAATATTCTAATTCCAAAGTATTTAACAGTTCTTAGGGTCACTTCACACCGAGACGAGACGCGACGCGTCGCGGCGCTGAATTTTTAAGATAGCGATTCAATATTGAACTTTATTTTGTACTAGATGTTGCCCGCGACTTCGTGCGCGCAAATGTTAATTTCGTGGAAACCGTACATTTTTCCGCGATAAAAAGTAGCCTATATCCTTTCCCGTGGTCTACTGTATATCTGTGCTAAATTTCATCAAAATCGGTCCAGTAGTTTCGGAGCCTATTCGATGTAAACAAACGAACAAACCTTTCCTCTTTATAATATTAATAGTATAGACACACTAAGATACATGATATGCAGAGAGGTGCAGTTTGACATTCGAACTATTGCAATTAAACGTGTAACTTCTGTTTCTCGTTTCGGTGTGAACAAACGCTTATTCTTTTGAAAGTGACACACTGAGTGAGTCGCCATTGGATGTGTTCCGCGGAAAATAGCGCTTGTTAGCGCTAAAGAAAAGAAACAGATTAATTATCGGCCAGGACACGTTTGCTAACTTCAATACTGCTAACATAATCCGCCATTTTGCTTATATAATGCCAGCGGTCGCCATTTTGCTTACATTTATTAGTTAGCGCTATTTTCCACGGAACACAACCAATGTCAGAGCGCTTTTCTGAAGACTATGGATATCAATTATTTAGTTAATGGTTTGTCAGCTCTTATTGCCCGACATGAGCAGAGACAGAAGCGCCGCTTTTTCCTTCTCTTTCTTCCGTACCACGTCCAACGCCCTGTTCCTCCATGTACTCTTTCTTAGTTTTATCGGCCGACTTCCAACGTACCGCCCTGAAATGTGGAGATAGAACTTTAATTAAAAAAAAAATTAAATAGCTCACATATTCTATTAGTAGGTATGTAAAAAATAAAAAAAATGTTCATACACTTTGTTTTTTAACAAACGAATTATACATGTGCTGGGCATCTTGTAGCATTAGCTAGAATTGTTTTTGTCTACCTTTGAAAATAATACAATACTGCCGTCCTCAAACTAAAAGGCGGTCAAATGCAAAAATAATTTTTGAGGCAGAGCTAAAAAAGCGGGATTACTTTGAAATCTATGCTAGTGATTTTGTATAAACAATAGTTAATGTTATCATGAATGACTTGTGACAACATTAACACTTATTTATAGAAAATCACTAGCATAGATTTCAAAATAATCCCGCGTTTTTTAGCTCTACCTGAAAAACTCTTTTTGTCATTTAACCGCCCATTTGCATTAGTCTGAGGGTCAATTCTGCTAAATAAAACCAGCATTAATACAATCACAATCAAGTCTCAATACGCTAAAACTGCCAAACGGTATTCTTGTAAACATCAAACCAACGTGAAACGCGCTCTGATTGGTCGAAACTTCATAAAATCGGTTTCCGATAACATGTACCTTCACTTACAAATTACAATACAATCAAAGTACAATGAGTCTACTTTAAATACGAGAATTGAGGTTCTGAGGACGGCAGAAAAAGCGTCAGTTCACATGGAGATGTATGTAGACGCATTAGCGATTCAAATTTGAGCTTTATTTACTACACAAGAAGGTACACGTTTCATTGCAAGAGATCGAATTTCGAGATGCACTACGCCACACGCACTGCTTGCAATGAAACGTGTATCTTCTTGTGAAGTAAATACAATTCAAATTTGAATCGCTTTATTAAAAATAGATGTGAACGGGACCCTAACAAAAAAAGGTTTAACACACTAGGCCCCGGCGAGATTCGAACTCGCGATCTCCTGTTTACTAGACAGGCGCTTTAACCAACTAAGCCACGGCGCCATTGGTTACACACTCGAATAATATAATGGCTAAAATATCAAACAACTTAATTATCATTTCATTATCACAAAGCTACTTTGAAAAGGTCATATTATTATTTTTATTTAATACTAGCTGTTGCCCGCGACTTCGTCCGCGTCAACTGATGGCGCAATAATGCATTAATTTCGACCAAATTTGATTACCATAAAAAGGTTATAGTAAGCCAATCTTAAAAGGTTTTTTTAGATTATTTAAAGAGGAATAATTCTTACAAACATATTTTTTGAGTAACTTGAGCCGTTTACGCAACAGAAGCCCTCAAATAAAGCTCAAATATGAATAATTTTCCCCGTTTTTGCAACATTTACACTGATGCTTCGCTCCTGTTAGTCGTAGCGTAATGTTATATAGCTTCAAGCCTTCCTCGACAAATGAACTATCTAACCCAAAATTAATTTTTAATTCGATTTAGCAGTTCCTAAGATCAGCGCGTTCAAACAAACAACGGAAGCCCTCAAAGATGAATAAATTTCCCCGTTTTTCCCACATTTTCCACTGTTACTTCGCTCCTATTGGTCGCAGCGTGATGCTATATGTATAGCCTAAATCCTTCCTCTTTAAATGGACTATCCAACACAAAAATAATTTTTAATTCAAACCAGTAGTTCCTGAGATTAGCGCGTTCAAGCAAAAAAACTCTTCAGCTTTACAATATTATAGTATAGATAGCTGATGCCCGCGGCTCCGCCCGCGTAAGTACAGTTACCCACGGGAACCGTATATGTCTCGCGATAAAAAGTAGCTTAAAGTTGAAGACCACGAAGAAGAACACTTCCTCGTGGTCTACTTTATATCTGTGCCAAATTTCATAATGATAGGTTTAGTAGTTTTTACGCGAAAGTGTAAATAAAGTTTTCCACGGGAACCGTATAATTCTCCGCGATAAAAAGTACCCTATGTCCTTCCTCGTGATCTACTTTATATCTGTGCCAAATTTCATGATAATCGGTTTAGTAGTTTTTACGTGAAACTGTAAATAAAGTATCCCACAGGAACCGTATATTTCCCTGCGATAAAAAGTAGCCTATATCCTTTCTTATATTCCATTCTCAGGCTACACTCTCTGTATCTGTGTACCAAATTTCGTTACAATCGGTTCAGTAGTTTTGGCGTGGAAGACGGACAAACAGACACACACTTTCCCATTTATAATATTAGTATGGATGTATTATGAAGATAATATCTATTAAATGCAGCATTCGCAAATATTTAAGTGCCTACTTTTTCAAGAATAAGATAATAACTAATTTTTTAATTCTTGTCAGATTTATTTTTCAATATGATGACAATATTATATTATGTCAAAATAAAAATAAAGCTCCCCACTCACGGGCTATCGATTGCTTCGATCAAATTGGAAATTAATTGATAAAAAAAATGATTAGTGTAAGACCTACCAGCTAGTTTTTGCTGTGGGCGTCAAAAATCGGAACAAAATTTACTCATATATATACGAGTTTCATATAAAAAGTGTAGTAAGGCGGTCCTAGGATCTTAGGCTATATTCAATTTTTATCTAAACTGATTTCCTTGCAACTACGAATCCAATAAATGTATAAATTGTAAAAACTAAATCGATCGATCACTTGTGAATGGGAGCTTTAAATCAAAAGCACTAAGGAGTATTTATATCAACTTTAAAGCAAATCGCTCCCAAACAACTTTCTTTCCCTTTTTATTCCCGTTAGGGGACTAATTTCAATAAACTATGATACACGAATTCCATCAATTCTGTAACATAATGTTTGTGCAAAATATGAAGTAGATTGGACCAAGGAATCACGTTGCCCCATACAAACTGTTTTCCCCCTTTTCACCCCCTTAGGAGTCGAATTTCGAAAAATCCCTTCATATCGGATGCCTACGCATTACAAAGAGCAAGCCCTGCAAGTTTTAGGTCTCCACGATCAGCGGTTTAGGCTGTGCGTTGATCCGTCAGTCATTCAGGACAAAGGATTTTATATGTATAGATTAATTAACGTAAAAACGTCCAAGAAAATAATTTAAAATAGGTATGTCATTTGTGTTCATGTCATTCAAAATGTTGTTGCTTAGAATGCAATATACTATTATATATGTCACCGTATAAATGTAAAAACCGTTAGATTGTAATATTACTAGAGATGTTATAATATGCTGACAGATTGTCAAATACAAATTTCTCCATACAATTGTACGCATTATTTTTCGTAATATTGTAATATTTACCGCGCCGATTGGTTAAACAGTATGTGCCCCGCGCCGCCATATTTGTTTGCTTTTTCATAATAATAATTACTAGCGACCCGCCCCGGCTTCGCACGGGTACAATACTGATACTAATACTACAGAATGTCTTTAAACCTCTGACAAAACGGAAATTCAGTCAAAAGTTCAAAACAAACAGAAACAAATTAATATAGGTACCTACTAAAACTCAATGAAATAAGTAGGTGGGTATACTTTTATCGTATGAAATACCTATACTCTTCAGGACTAACAATACAACAAACACTAAATAAATAGGTATTCAAGTAACTATCCATCATAGTTACAACAAACACAAAACAAAAAAAAAATACCCAATAATCTAAACTCCGCACGCGCCTTGGTGACACCCACTTCGCAACGGGCCGTGCAGTAGAAATCGTAATATTTTAATTTCGCCATAATTTCAAAACCAAACATCCAATTTTAATCATTCAAAGACCAAATATTATCTACATAAACTGTACTTAGTGATGAAATAATTTATTTTGATAAGGATTAATAGCATGAGTAAATTAAACGCGTTTAAATATAGTCCAAAAAAAATCCAAGATTTCTAAATAAAAAAATGGTTGTTGTGCCTCACTCGACATAGATAGGTATAGTGTGTCGCGGACTTTTTTGTAGATATTTATAAGATATACAATTAATTAGAACATTCTATGGTTCTATCTTTTATAGTTTAGGCAGCGTACGCAAAATAAGTAACTTTTCTGGTTGATTTTTTACACCTTGTGTCCGAAAAACCCAAATATCTTACGGAACCCTATTTTTTTCCAAAATAAAATTTAGCCTATGTTACTCGTGGATAATGTAGCTTTCGAATGGTGAAAGAATTTTTGAAATCGGTCCAGTACTTTTTGAGCCTATTCATTACAAACAAACAAACAAACAAACATACAAACAAAGTTTTCCTCTTTATAATATTAGTGTAGATAACATAGACGTATATTATAGACGAGGCATGTTGAGGCAAAAAGTGTCTCCAGTAAATTGGCCCCAATTTTTAAATTTTTGGGGCCATTTTGAAATTCGAAGTATGGTGAAAACAAGATGGTTGACATTTGAGTTATGGTAAAAACCAAGATGGCGTAACTTTTTCTTGTATGAATTTTTTTCTACTAAATGTACGTGATAGCCTATCTTGAGTTGAAATCTTTGAATTATAACGAAAAATAATGCGTACAATTGTATGGAGAAATATTTTGTATTTGACAATCTGTCAGCATATTATAATATCTCTAATAATATTACAATCTAACGGTTTTTACAATTTTACGGTGACATAGGTATATGTTTCTAAACATTTTCCTTTGCACTAGGACACCTCAAAATATTGAAATATTGAGTATGTGTCCGTGCGCACGATTCAACAGCACTGTTAAACGATTATCATCTTATGCCTGTAGAGCTTGGCACTCTACCAGGTTTGATAGTACATTTACCTAGGTAACACTGAAAATGTTTAGAAAATGAAAAACGGCTTAATGTAGAAAGTTGCCAATACTTTTATTGTTTCTCATTTTGAAATTTGAAATTCAAAAAAGTTTTCATTAGCAATGTTTCTAACTGACCAGTTCTAAACATTTTCAGTGTTACCCACGTAATACGTATATTAATTTGGATCCGAAAAAGCCATTATAAAAAATAAGAAACAAGCTTTTGCATACCACTCCGCTCGCGTAAATAAAGTATCCCACGGGAACACTGTTCTTTTTAGGGATAAAAAGTAGCCTATGTTTTAATCCAGAGCCTAAACTACTACCATACCAAATTTCATCAAAATCTGTTCAGTAGTATTTGCGTGAAAGAGTAACAAACATCCATCCATCCATCCATCCATCCTCACAAACTTTCACATTTATAATATTAGTAGTAACATACCGTCCATTTCCTTCATAGCCTTGATAAAATCTCCGGGATCCTTGAAGCTGACGAAGCCAAATCCTTTGCTTTTGTTGGTCCGTTTGTCCCTGATCACCTTAGCCCTTTGGAACGAGGCATATTTACCGAATGTTCGAGTCTGAAAATCATTTTAAACATTTTTAATTCAATTATTGAAGTGACTTTTTATTAAGGTTCAGTTCAAGGTACCTACTGCAATAGGCAAGTGGACTGATTTTTTTTTATTGCATAAATGAATAGCACTCTTAAATATGAGCAACTTCTCCGATATTTGTGCGTTTAAATTCATACTTACCATAATGAATGTTTTTGTATATGATGTAAGTAAACTAATGATGTAGGTTTTGTTTACCAATTTCGCAAAAAAAAATTTTTTTTGGTACTGTGAAAAAAATCATCTCATGTATGGGTGACTCTCCACAAAACGCAAACTTGCCCATATGACGAAAAAAAAATCTAGTATGACAATTATTTTCAATGCAAACAAACAAACAGGCATGCAAACAAATCGTTTTCTCTTTATAATATTAGTATAGATGTGTGGGCAGCCTTATTGCTATCACTGAGACTTCAGGATAAAATAAATATGCTCACCAGCAGCTCATCAGTTACGTCATTGCCTAGGTCTCCACAGAACATGCGGAAGTCATCATCAGGCCAATCCAGTAGAGTGACATCCTCCCACACCTGTCCACCTGCAGTCCGCACCACCTAGCAAGGCCATTAATAACATTATTGCACATTGTTAGAGCCTCAAATGCAAAAAACAAAGCTTTTCTATACTATTGATAAAGACAGTTTATTGCACATTATGGGATTGCTGAAAGCAAGGAAGTGTTGGCAATAATCAGGGGAGAGTTTAAAGTCAACACTGTCAGTGGTGAAGGCCGGTTCTCTTCCATAGGGAAGCCCTATAGCCTGTATAATAGGTAGGAATTTGGATGAGGGTCTTCAAAAGGTGAGTGGTAAGTGAAGGCGAAAGGAATGGAGTTATAGGAACCCCATACATAGTCAACTAAGTTATTGCACCAACAAGCAACTCAAACATTGCAACCCATGGCTTCGCCCATGTGGAATAGTATTCTTGGAGAAAAAACTTCTTCAGCAAACAACTTAACACACTGCAATATACTTCTGTATACAATATTGAAAATGTTTTAGAGTTTTGTACCCAAATTATTATTCTTAAACGAAAAATTAAGACTGACTTCCAAAGTAAAAATGCATAAAAATGTATGAAATAAAACTTCTTTTCTAAATAATTCCTTGTAATATCGGCAAAAATTTTAACTATTTCTCTACTGAATCTCCATAATTGAACTGAACTGAACGTAAGCTCACTATGTCCTTGCATATAAACAGGGACATAGCAGTTATATCTGTTATATCTTCGAAAATATTCATTTAAACTACATGCTATAAAGGGCCATGTTGATCTATATTAAATGCACAATGTATTTAATTTAAAGTACTTTATTGGAGAAGGATTAAGTTGTATTGCTTAAAATAGCTTCGTAAATAAGCCATTATTTCTCGTAAAAACTAAACAATAAAAAGCGGTTATTGTGGATTATCCATCGTATCTCCAAGAGATACGATGGATACATCTACCTACATCTACCATCGTGACTTTTCTGTAGACCTTTTTAAGGTGTACAATACTGTTGTTTATTATTATGTTCTATCTCGTAGGGTTCAGCCAGTGTTTGCAATGTAAGCACCAAAAATTTGATTATTCACTTTATTTACGACATTAGAAACCTCTTAAATTATTACTGTTTCTCTACTTATAATATACATGTTATATACAATAATATATTAACCTTCCTCTTGAATCACTCTATCTAGTAAAAAAACCTACATCAAAATCCATTGTGTAGTTATAAAGGTCTAAGCATAGATAGGGACAGACAAAAAAGCTACTTTGTTTTATACTATGTAGTGAAGCATACCTTTCTATGCTTCTTCTCCTTCTTGGGTTTGGTGACGACAACCTCTGTGATAACAGGTGGTGGTGGTGGCGCGGGAGCAGGCGCAGGCGCGGGTGCGGGGGCGGGGGCCGGCTCCACTCGCACCGGTGACGGCGTACGCTCGCGCTCGCGTTTCTGGGAACAAATTGATTATACATCACTTCATATATAGTCGCAGATAACCTGGGTGGTTTATCAAATTCTGACATCCCTCAAATTTTATGTATATGTATTTTCTATGATTTATTGTCAATATATTGTATTAGTAGTTGTCACTTCAGGTAGGCTGGAATTATACATTCCTACCTGAAGCGACAACTAAAGTGAAGTGACAAGCACACATTATGTGAATCTCTATTAATATTATTATAACAACAAAGCTAAGACTTCTTCGATACATTTAACAATTTCTTTTTTTACAAAGGAGCAACATTTCATATGCCGGTTCTTCTCGCCGGACTAGTTACGGAACCGGTGGTAGGCATCATGTAGAACGACGCGACGTTCAGAAAGTGTACCAATACAAAAAAACTAATAAATACCAATTTTAAATTAAAATTTCTCACTTTGACAATTTGTTTCTCTCTACCAGTCATAAGTACCCATAATTTTCATACAGTGTGTGGCATGCAATTACTATTTTTTTTTAATTGTATATTTTTCATTAGAAAATAAATAGGCAATGATTGCTAACAACCAATTTAGCTACACCCTAGTCTTACCCGTTTTTTCTCCTTTTTCTCTTTCTTTTCCTCATCTTCTAGTGGTTGTTTGTACAGCTTGGGTGCAGCAGACAACACCACTGGCTGGGGTTTTGGAGGTGGTGGTGGTATCAACTGTGGTCCTGGCATTCCTGGACGAAGGAATGGCATTGGGCCAGGAAAACCATCTGGACCAATCGGGGGTCGTAATCTTTGCACCTGAATATTTTGTTAAATGAAATTACTTTTTGTATGATTTGGCATTTTACACAATTTATAATAATGTCTATAATGTTTTCATTTCAGCTTGGTCCCTTATATTCAAAGAAGTTTTTGGTACCAGGCAACTGAGAACAGGTTTCATGATTAGCTTTAGGAAACTTTAATTACAGTCAGTTTGATTGTAAAATGGTACTTACAGATGCAGGCACCATCATGTTAGGTGGAGGTGGGGGTGGTGGCACCGTGGGGAACATGAGTCTCGGTCCCATGGCGTCAAACGGCTGCAGCAATGACGGAGGAGGTGGCGGAGGTGGCAACGCTCGGTCCAGCTGCTGTTGTACCGCACCAAATGTACCAGGCCCGATCACTGGCCGCACTATCAGGTCGGATCCAGAAATTTCTGCCTCAAATCTGATAAAACAAAAGAAAATATCAAAACTATTCTTTCAAATATAATATTTATTACTTAAGTTTCATAAAAAACAACAGGCATACCTGGACATTTCATCTTGCATCTGTTGAAATTTACTACTGTCGTCCATGGTGCTTCTAATGCTTTTAACTAAAAGAAATCCAAAACCTTTACGTAGTTTTAATGATAATTTTAACTATGGTAATCTTAAATGGATAGTACATACGTTGTAAACCGTCATTGTCCAAATTAAATTCGTTGTAAAGAGAGTTACAACTCTGGTTTTACTGGAGTTGTAAATTAAGTTTTATTTGAGGGTTATATCTTGATTTTCGTAAAAATTATGATGAGCTTTACAAACTACAAAGATTGTCAGAAACGAGGCTTGGGCCTTCCCGTTTTCCTCAAATTGATGTATAATTCGAGTTTTGACCATTGGTTTTGACCGACAAGGAACAGTCAACACTAGAAGTCTTTGGTCAACACTCAACAAATAGAAATGACAGCGATGAGCGAAGCGAAGCTCTCTGGTTTTTGTTTTTTTAAACCAGTGTTTTTCAACCTTTTTCATGATGCGACCCCCTTTGTATGAAAAGATATTTCGCGACCCCCCCGACCCTTCGCTTTTTATCATGTATGTTATGTATGTATGTGTATGTTAAAGTGTTACAAATATTCATTCCATACGACGTTTTTATGCGTCTCCACAATTATTAGGATTCGGATGTAAGTAGCTTCGTGGCCTAGTGGGTAGACCGTTTGGTCGAGAGAGTGCAGGTTCGAATCAGGTTGTAGCGTGTACCAATGAGAATTTTTCAGATCTCAAGTACATTATACAGACGCTCTAACGGTGAAGGAAATCGTCGGCCTTAGACGTATTGAGTTATTGACCAGTCATTCCTCTGGACTAGACTGACTATGTTGTGAGAATGCCGTATGTGCTTGTGCAACCATACGACATTTAAAAACCAACTGTCCCAGGCACTACAGTATTTCAAGAGTGGTTACTTCGCTCGGAGAATACTGTAAAAATAATCCATTAACGGATGTAAAGGCCTAAGTTTTTTTTATGAGTAGGTAGTTAGGTACATAATATAGTACAACGTCATTAGTCAAACACATTATTTTACAATTACATACATCGATGATATCGATGATAGATTTATGAGTATATCCTTTTGTTAAAATTTTCTTAAGGCTCCCACAGACGACAGGCCGATCGTTTCAGTTAGAACTGACGTCAGTTCGGCCTGAACGGATTCGAGCACACACACGGAAAAAATCGCATCCAACCCAATTTACGTCAGTTCGGCCTGATCTGATTCGGGCCCACACACGGAACAGTCGCATCACTCCATTCTGGTTTGCAGCGCGCTACGGTCGTATTTATCAATTTTGTATTTAAACACCGCGAAAACTCATACAACGCTTGTACACGACACACGCCCGCACGGCCGCGGCTCGGGCAAGAACTGAAGCGATTTGTCCACACACGGTCCGGACAGGCCGCGCGTTCAGGCCGCTCGGTCAGGCCAGAATTAATGTTGCCACCTTAGTTTTACAAAATTTTACTAAATTGAGTATTTTATTCCCTCCTTGGTAGAAATTTAGTTATTAGTAGTGTTTTAGTAGGAAAGAGCCAGACAGTAATCATATGCAAAATGGCCTAGGTTAAACACAAAAAAAAAAAAAAACTATCATAATAATACATTCGTCCGTAATTTTCTTAAAACTACCCGTTTAATTACTATATACGTAATATTTGCTAGTATATTTTAATTTAATGGTAAAATTTATACTTAGTAAAATTTAATGAATGAAAAAAATTTAATATAACAAAACCTAAAATGCAATGGTTTTTGGGGGGCTTCAGGAATTCCTAAGTTACTTCTTTAGTAGTTTTTTAGTACTTTTTACTAGAATTCAATACGAGTTTAGTAGTTTCACAAAAACGGAGCTGGCAACACTGGAACGAATCGCTTCAGTCCGTACGGCCGACTGACGCGATCTCGAAATTGCACACAGACGATACGATTTTGCATCCGTTCAGGCCGAACTGAAGGCAGACCGGATCATGTATAGGGCCCCTTACTTACTTAATAAAATAATCTTTATTGTTTTTTTACTAAAGTTCTCTCGACCTCCGGCGACCCCCCTACAGAAGCTTCGCGACCCCCAGGGGATCGCGACCCACAGGTTGAAAAACAGTTTTAAACAACTTCAAAAAGCAACCATCGAAATTCTAAAAACGAATTTTTCATCGTTATTTTAATTTTATAAATAAATTGTTTCGTGCACTTTGACAAATTTGCAATATGTATTCGCTTGTTTAAACGGTATATATTGCATATTTTACAAGTACAATATAGTAATAATATTTAATATTAAAAGTTAAAACTTACAATAGGTACATAGTAGCCATCGTTTCTCAACCTTTTTTTATGTGGCGACCCACGAAAAAGCTAAGAAGTTAAGTAAAAAGTCTTACGCCCCGTCATGATTTTTTTCGACGTTCGATACAAAAGATTTGTTCGAAAAATGATCTTTTGTACCTAGTTTGTATTAATTATTTTTCAACAGACTGCGACCCCCTTTAAAAACAAATTCGACCCCTTTGAGTATCCAACCAACTTGGATACTCAAAGGTCGCGATCCACACCGCGCACGATGAGAAACGTCAAACGATGCTCTAAAGCATTGAGGTATATACACATGCAGGGGCCCTTACAGTTCTATACATACTAGCGCTTATACAAATATGATGGAAATATGAGACAGACGGTGAAATATCATTTGATCTCTTTCTATCTAATGCAATAATTTTCATGTTAGAAGAAACAGCAATATTTTTGTTTTTGCTCATTTTAGAAACATTAGACTTCAAAACTTTGACAATTAACGAAATGTGGAACGATCCGCCATTATTTGCTCATTAACTGTCAATTAACTGTGGTAGGTCTCCTGTCAAAAGGTTGTTTATGTTTAGTATATTTTAAGAATTTCCAAGAAATTATAAGGACTTATTCTTTAAAATTTTATTTGAATGTTGTAAAAGTGATAATTAACATGCCTAAACGTTATATTGCAAGGTGCAATGCATTAAAGAGTATAAATCAACCTCAATTGTATTTACGCAGGTTAGTAGCCGGTTTTATGCAATACTATAAACATTTCATGAAATAATTGCGTTGCAATTTGATTTTTTCATTTATTATATTCATATCCACATGTAATTCATTAGAACAGTCCTTTAAATTGCATTTTAAGTCTTTAGATTTATTTACGTAATTGAAAAGTGTTGTACCTAACTACCTACCGTTTGTAATAGTTATCGATAAAGGTGCAAATAATAATTACATCGATAAAAACATAATAATTACATTTGTGTTATGTCTCAAAAAGCAATCTGAATCTATTCGATGTGGTTTTAAAAATATAAGTTTAATAGCTTTTAATAATATTGTTGTGACCAAAATTATTTGACAAATGATAAAACTAATAATACTTGTTTTTTATAGGTTTCCCAAAAGTGATACAATAAGCAAATTATGGTTGAAAGCTGGAGAAGAAAATATTAATCCCCGGACCCAGTCAAGAGAATAGCATAGCCAGTTTTTGAACAAACTTAATTTTATTTAGAAATGGATAGACTTATTCATTTTAATATAAGTGGATATATTCCTTTGTCTTTTATTTCTATTCCACCTTAGATAGTTCAAAAAGTTTTTAGTTCCATCTGTCGATGCCACAAGGACTTATTATTTGCCAAGCTGTAAAAATGTAACACCTATTAATTGTAACCATATTTTCACCAAATAAAGCATTTTGTCATTATGTATAAGATTAGGTTACGATGGGACTGACTTACGCTGTACATCAAAAGTCCCTAAATAAAGAATAAAAAAAGCACCATTTCATTTCATATACCAATTTATACAGTTGGCTCAGCTCGTATGAAAATAAATATTTAACCATATTATAACCTCTAAGTACCTAGGAGTTAAAGTATCCTTAAATAATAAAAGATAAACGTGTTGACTTTAATAAAGAAATGGCACTTCTTTCCCATGGTAAATAAAGTTAAGTCTTACTTGATTAATACAGGTATTACATTTTTTTTTTGAATAAATGGTCCAGTTAGAACAAATAGAATAAAACTATCCTCAGCAATCAGCATAGAATACTCAGGATGTCGGTTAAAAGATATTATCGATTAATAAAAGTAGTTAAATGTACAATGTCTATAGTAAAATAAGTTTTTTTACTTACGTATGCATAAATTAAGAATAAAAAAAAAGCATAATTTCATGTCATAAACCAATTTATACATTTGGCTCAGCTCGTATATATATCCTTAAATATTTATTTGTATACATACAAATAAATATTTAAGGATCTTTTAACTCCTAGGTCCTTAGAGGTTATAATATTATAACCTATAAGGACCTAGGAGTTAAAAGATCCTTAACTAATAATTATACTTAAGCGTGTTGACTTCAATAAAGAAATGGCACTTCTGTCCCATGGTAAATAAAGGTAAGTCTTACATGATTAATAAAGATATTACAAAAACTTTTTTGAAAGTGGTCCAGTTAGAACAAATAGAATGTATACCTAAATATATCGTCAGCATCGAATACTTTTTTGGATGTCCGTTAAAAGATATTATCGATTAATAAAAGTAGTTAAATGTACAATGTCATTAGTAAAATAAGTTTTTTTATTTACGTATACATGTAAGTTAATGTAAAACTTATGAAAATTTAAAATATCGATACTGTCGATACCCATAATTGCAACTCTAGTTCGGCAGCCATTTTTTGCTCATAATCAGCTGATAAATTGGACACGTTTTTGTCATAGGTAGGGCCTGTCCTTTGAATTCTTTAGTCATTGCTCTAAAGTCTAAGTATACTGCATAGTGATGAACTGACGACCCATAATAAAAAAAAGTTTTTGCCTATGGTTAAAGAAGAAGAAGAACCATGAATGAGTCCTGAAGAAATTTATAAATTTTGCGCTTTTATTTGGTTTTAATCATTTATCACTTTTGCTATAAGTTTATTAACAAAACTAAAGAGTTGTAATGTGCAATTCTTATTCTGAAAGCAAAAATTGTAAACAAAACAAGGACCACTAGGAATAAATTGCTATCAACGCCAACGTAAACACTAAACAAACTGAAATTTCTTGAAGAAAATATGATAGACGAAGACACCAAAACACTGTGGTGTGGTAATTTGGCGGATCAAGTAACTGAGGAAATACTATATGAACTGTTTCTACAAGTAATATTGTTTATTTTAGAATTAATTCCTGTCGTGTTTATTTCAACAACCTATGAGCGACTTTATTATCTGTTTCACAGGCGGGTCCACTCGAAAAAGTGAAGATTCCAAGGGACAGAGATGGGCGACAGAAGAACTTTGCATTTATAACGTACTGCCATGAAGTGTCGGTACCGTATGCACTTAACTTGTTTCGTGGGACAGCTCTTTTCAATAGAACTTTGAATTTACAAAGCAAAGGTCGGATGGTGATGCTGCCACCACCGGTGAGATGTTACGGCCTCGAAATGCCAATGAACTTTCAGAATCAGGACAATGTAGCACAACATTTCTTAGAAATGACGGAGAGCCTAAAGCAGGGAAACCCACTGATGTTCAATGCCAATCAGCCTCAAGACACATACGATGGTAATCAACAGGCAGCAGATAACCTTGTTATGGCCAGCTTACAGGGTAATTGGACTCACAGGCATCATCCATACAGACCTAAAGACAAGATGCACAGCAGAGATAACAGACATAATGACAACTCCAACGACTATAGGCGCGGAGAGAACAGGGATAATCATAGTGATTATAGATACAGTGAAAACAAAGACAGAGATGATTACAAATCTCGCAGCAGCAAACACCCCAGTAGCTGGCGAGATAGAAGAAATCATAGGAGTCGTAGATAATTTTTCATTTTTTTGCAAAAAATATTGTAAAGAGTTAATTTATACATAACTTTTTTAAACAAGAATTTTAATTATTATTACAAATTATAACTGTAAGGGTGAATGTCGACAAGCCCATTTCTACCTGGCTCGGTGCCGGGTCGGTGCCAGTTATGTATGAAATACCAAGGGTGAGTGACGATGCACTGGCACTAGTACCCGTCCGACTCGTAGATGTTTCATACAAAACTGGCACAGCCCCGGCGCCGTGCCAAATAGAAACGGGCTCATCGACATGCGCCCTGCAGAGATTAGTTATTACACGTAATTACACTTTGTACTTACTATTAAACTTAAGAAGTTTAATAGTAAGTACAAAGTGTAATTACAATAAGAAGTATGATAATTTTCTTTTATCAACATGATGACATGTTTTTATTTTTTTAACAAAGTTTTTATTGTATAGATATTCAAAAGGCCAATCATAGTTAACAGTAAAACCTTGTTGCTAATTATAGCCATGGCAATCTTCATTTTTCTATGGAAATTTCACAATGTATGAAAAACAATAATTGCGGAACAACATTGGGATCGTAGTTGTACTGTACACATAGATATATTAAAAAGAGGACTGTACACAAATTATTATTATAAAAGCCTGTTTCATAATATTCTAATTTATGTGTTGGATAGCTTATTTGGAAGTTTTGACACTGTTTTATATGTGATGGAGACAAAACAAGCAAACTATCCCACAAAAATTGTATCTTTATTTCTTTTTGCATTTTATATATTATGACAATCACACATAGAAGAAATTACTAATTGTCTTGATTTATATTTAAAGCATAATTATTTTAATTATTTTAAATAAGAAGTTATTGAAAATGTATTTTTCAATGACTTTTTATGTACTATCGAACAAGTTGCCGCTCGACCAGACACAAGATGAAAATCGCTTGACAGCGCCATTGAATCGTACGCAGCACACACGTGTGTTAAAACGTAGTTCAACCACGTCTGCAGTCGATGCGGTCACTTCATTTGAGTTTAAGTCGTACTAGTGCAAAGGAAATAAATAAAAAAAAATAGTTTAAAAACTGGTCGAGCAGGAAATTTGTCGATATTGTGCCTACAATATTATTTTTAGTAGCAACGAAGCGCAGTCTCCAGCTAAGCCGAAATACAAGTAATATAAGAATGCAGTAGCTTTTTATTGGTCGCCTCTTATGAATCCTACAACAATGTTCTTATACTTGTACATTATGTAGCCGAATATTTCGTACACGAGAGCCGACGAGACGACGTAAAGAGCCAACGATATGAGTTTCTGGTCCATTCCAAAGGTGTCAGATAAGAGTATATGGTACATAAAGTACGTACACAGCACCCCGCGTAGTATTAAGAACATCAGCAAATACAGGATCTCAACTGTGTAATAAACAGCTGTCTTGTTAAATCCATTTTCACGGAGAAACCTAGTAAACAGAAATGAGCAATAATATTTACTTACATGGCTATAATTAGTTGCCTACTTTAGTTAGTATTTACTTAAATCGTTATTATCTTCTATGTTGATTATTATTCCACTCAAGTGTCCTTATGGTAGTAATTCACTATACTGATACTGAATTAATAAGAGTTAGTTGCAAAACCTCTTCGGTTAAAGTTTAATTTGAATTAAGCAGGCGTAGGCTTAGTTTCTGAACCGCTGAGAAGAGGTAGACATTGAACTTGTGCCGTAACAACATAGACAGTAGATACGTAACAATGATTTAATTAGCTTTTTGGGGAAGGGTCACGCAACGTTACTTGTACGGTCGCCATAAGAGCCGGTAACCATTTTTGGAACTTTTTTCCAAGTTAGTCCATCGAGCACTTCATGTAAGTTAAGTGTGAGTAATATTTAACGGACGTATGAAAATCTTACCATCGTGTTTGTAGAAGAGGATTGGTAATTTCTAACAACGCCAACGTACAGGCGAAGCTGCATCCGGTGTTCTCTTTGCCCATGTAGACATTCACGCCAACTAGCGCGCTGGCGTGATGGAAGAGTATGGTGTACTCCCGTGGTGTGTACATAAGACACCACATGAGGTCGAATGCGAAGTAGCCCCACGACCATACCATGAGACCATATTGACTAGCAGTAATGTTCTCTAAAAGTTATATTGTTATGCTATAAAAGTGAACCTATAATAATTGTACATTAAAAGTACATACTTAAGTCAAAATAAATATCGAAATTCGAAAGTTCATCACTTCAGCAACAAACCATTGTTGTCTCACTGGCTCTACCTACTTATTAGCGGCGCGGCGTCAAGTGAAATAATTTTTAGCGTAGGTATACCTACTCTTTCATATCACGTCTATCTGGTCCCGTGGTTAGTTCTCGAAGAACTCGTGTTACGCGTACCAGATAACATAAATATATTTAATGCTTTTATACCTACTATAGATACATAAATTTAAGATTGTTCTTACATTATATACATATTTAATTTAATAAACATCCATGACCCAGGAACATAGAAAACTTCCTGTTCCTTCAGCGGGATTCGAACCCGTGACCTTAGGCTTGAGCGCCGACACGCTAACCACTGAGCTACAGAGATCGTCTCGGCTAAAATTTACTTTATGGACCGTAGAGTAGGGGGCTGGTGATTTTTTAGGTGATAGATATCATTATTAGGAGTAATCCTGCAAAGTTTCTAATTGCGCAAACGCGTAGTTTTTTAGGAAAAAATTAAACAAGTTACGATTATTTATATGCAAAAAAAAAAAAAAAACTGAAATCAGGCTATAGCAGTAGGTCATACAGCCAGGTAGCATGCTGCCGGTCAAATTATGCCAAATTTAAAGTAAACTAGAGACGATTTTGGCGTTATTTACTATAAATTTGCAAACTAAAATGGTAGGATCGTCGTTTAATGCTCAATTTATCAATAATAATATCCTTTTAACACTCTTTATAAAAAAAAATTAAAAGGTTTTGAAACTAGTTGAAACGAAACGCAAAGATCTTTATTTAACTAATAGATATATTATGTTTTTAAAATAATGTAAAAATTAGTTTAATAGAAAAATAAATTATGATAAATAATCTTGTTAGCGACGGTGCTGAAAGTAAAAAGTGATTCAAAAATCAATTTATAACTCAGAAATGAATCGATCAACCCCGACTCCACGTAGTACTTGTCTGTCAACCCCTAGAGTGTTATATTTAAGCCCGGAGGCGCGGAGGGAGGGTAGCCCCCGCCCGCCGTAACGAAAGGAGAAACCAGGACTCGCCGTGGCGGCGGAGGCTGGTCGCCGAAGGCGACCAAAAAGCCGGAGCTGCCTAAGGCGAGTGTTGGTTTTTGCGTTTTGTTACGCTAGGGCGAAGGGGCTGCATTTCCCGCAGCGCCGGAGACGTGACAGACTGACATTGACCCAAAAACCGTCCCAAACAGTAAATATCAAGTAGGGACAATTCTTTAAGCATTACAATACGGCCAATGTATCTTGGCGAGTCTGAACTTCGCGCAGAAGGTTGCGCATTAGCTGTTTCTAAGTGTTTTCGTATTTATTTTATTTGTATTAATTGGTCAACTGTATTAGGGAAATTTTATTAGTACATAGGTATATAAAAATAATACAATAACAGTTTCCTTCACGAGTTGTACATGCGCTAAAGTTCGCAGAGCCTATGTTCAGACCCGTCAAGATACAGCGGCCGTAGTGTACTTTGTAACCAAATATGGAAATAAAACTTTTTTGATTTTGATTTTTTGATTTTTATTTCATATTCCCTTAACAGACTAATCTAGTCAATAACAACAGGAAATTACTAGCTTTAATTTATTTTGTACAATAAATAAGTTTTTGGTTAGGTTAATTTGGTATTTTTTAAAAAACAAGATGGGATCCTAACATTAACTTAATATACTGCATGTTACAAAATAGCTCAATAATATTTAAAAATAAATATAATAAAATTTGAATCATGCCCCACATTTATCCTATTAGTAGGTTTATGGTAATTTTACGGTTGAAAGTATAAGTATAATAATAGTAATAATTTTTTGAATCAGAAATATTTTTATGATACATTTTTGAAAATATTTTAAATTATTAAAATTATAAGTGTTTTAATTTACCTTTATTTAACTAATAGATATATTATGTTTTTAAAATAATGTAAAAATTAGTTTAATAGAAAAATAAATTATGATAAATAATCTTGTTAGCGACGGTGCTGAAAGTAAAAAGTGATTCAAAAATCAATTTATAACTCAGAAATGAATCGATCAACCCCGACTCCACGTAGTACTTGTCTGTCAACCCCTAGAGTGTTATATTTAAGCCCGGAGGCGCGGAGGGAGGGTAGCCCCCGCCCGCCGTAACGAAAGGAGAAACCAGGACTCGCCGTGGCGGCGGAGGCTGGTCGCCG
The DNA here is from genome assembly GCA_905404095.1 of Glaucopsyche alexis. Lineage (NCBI taxonomy): Eukaryota > Metazoa > Arthropoda > Insecta > Lepidoptera > Lycaenidae > Glaucopsyche > Glaucopsyche alexis. The sequence continues at coordinate 23,809,621 of FR990047.1, read as the reverse complement.
AAGGCGACCAAAAAGCCGGAGCTGCCTAAGGCGAGTGTTGGTTTCTGCGTTTTGTTACGCTAGGGCGAAGGGGCTGCATTTCCCGCAGCGCCGGAGACGTGACAGACTGACATTGACCCAAAAACCGTCCCAAACAGTAAATATCATCTAAGAGAGAGTGAGGAGGGGGAGTGGTAAGGAGTCCGAAAAACCCCCACCCTCCTTTCACCACACCTCTGACATAAGTCTCGTAAACATCCTATAAACACAGTCATAACCTCAAAATTTTAATCATTAACAACTTATAAACCGGTGGTTTCCTAGCCCTCTAGGGAGTGGTACGGGGGGGGGGGGGCAGGCTCCCACCAAAATAGGTCAGAGCATAAACCCCCCCCTCCTCGTATCGAAAACACAGCTTTTGTAACAGTCCTAACCAAACATAAACTCAAAACTTCAACTGTAAATATCTTGGAAACTATGGGTTTGCGCGGGGGGGGAGTGGTATGGGGGGACTTACCCCTCCCCCGTCCTTCCCCCTCCCCCTCCCTCCTTCCTTAAATCGACGGTCCATAATGTAAATTTTTACCCCTAAACGGCCCAAGGTTAGAAGGTCCATCATTAATAATGGTCTACGTATTAACTTGGATTAGGCTAGAAATATTTCTGGTCAAATGTTCTGCTTATCTTACGTGTCAATTTAAAGTAGGACAAATTCGTGAGACCGCATTGATAGAATCCGAGAAAAGCGGCCACAGTTCCATGCAATAGTGTCACCATCCGCGAATACCATTCTGGTTCATGTCTAGGAAACCATTGCGTGCACCACAAGTAAGACCAACTCCAGAACAAGAAAGAGGTTAATTTGAGTAATGCCGCGTTAGATAATTCATAGTTTAGATAAAGAACCATTTAAATACAAATTTATTAGATATGCACATGAAACAAATTTTATTTGCTACATTATGGAAAGTGGATACGATAATTTCAAGCTAAAAATAATGCTAGCAATAAAAATATGACAGTAAAGACTGAAAGCAGTGAAATGTCGCTAATTTTTTTTATCACAAAAATTAAGTAGAATGCTTTGACTTTCAAGCATAGGTAGGTAAGTAATAAATAACACACCCATATTTTCGAAATAACGTGTATTTTATAAACTTTTCAATCATAAGTAGGTACTTTCTTATTCCATAAATTATGATATATATTTGTATTCATATTAAGTTATACATAATAGATGATGTTATTATGTACCTAATAGCTAACAATTTGTTATTACTTATTTCTACATAAGTATATAAATAAAAAAATCTTATACCTAAATTTCTCATTAATTATTTAAGATATTGCTGTTTCTCTAGGTAGGTACTTAGGTACCTATTATATCAAAATGTTATCGTATCGTATCGTCCATCGATCACTTCATGTAAGTTTATTTAGTCAATTGTACCTACATATCAAAAGTAAATAACTTTGTTTTGTCTGTAGTGTGAGTAACATTTACAACAGTTACCTGTTACTATCGACAACGCAACTTATCAACAAACTTTTCTATAGCTCGATATCGACTCGGCGCCATCGCTTCTTTTAACAAGGGCTTGAAGCGATAGTCTTCGGCGAGCGCAAGGCACAAGTGGCGAGCGTGTAAACGGGTATCCGCGTTTGCGTCGGCCAGTAACTCGCCCACAGCTCGGAGGATCAGGACACGGGGTTCATTGGGCAGGTCCAGCACTCGAGCTGCGCCTTGCTGCTTCACAAGGCGAGAGAGTGCCTGGGCAGCGGCAGCCCTGACCGGTCCAGCGCGATGGCTCGCGCCTCGTCTGGCCAGGGCGACACCCGCTCTCACGTATCCTCCTCCACAAGCGACCCGACCTAGAGCGGCTGTCGCGTCCGCTCGCAGGAACCTGTTGACGTCAGCGCAACGGTCTAATAGAGCTAGTGCCGCTTCCTCCAATTCTGGATCTAGAACTTTGCCTCGATGCTCGAATAGCGCGCCTAATGTGGAGCAAGCCGCTCGGGCTACTCTGGAGCGCAGCGATCGGACGTGTAGTGTAGCGGACCGAGCCGCGGCTCGCCAGCTGGCTGCCGGCGCGTGTGCTCCTACGTCGATAGCCAGTCGTTCTAATTCCAGTAACCCGCTAAGGATCGTCTCCCAATCTTCAGCTTTCGTCGGTACTATACATTCTGAAATTGCGGTGCGGACGTCTCTTTCGCATACGCGTTCCGGTGTATTAGGTTCCGATTCGAGTTGGACGGTTTCTTGTGAAGCTAATGATTTTGTTTCTTTACTTGATATTGAAACAGCAGGAGATGCTTTTTCACTTTTAGTTGGAGATTCGATATCCACAGGAGCATCCGGCGTGTCAGACCTTTGATTGGACAAGTTTTCTAAAGATGAACTCCTCGTAGATCCTGCTATCGTTTGTGAGCTATGTATCGACGGATTACATTTTTCAGATATGTCCACGATGTGGATGGAGGGCGTACGCGGTGGTATCGGATCATCCTTGAGCATCGTTTCAGCTTCAACATTGCAATTAACGTCTTCGTTTTCAATTTCATTTTTAGGCGCGGTTTCCTTTTCGCTCAAACTCGATTCTCTGCGAAGAAAAACGTTTATGTATAATGGTGGTAGAAGTTAAAATATGATAATGGGGTGGCGGGAAAGTTTACCGCGTGTGTGCGGGCAGGTTGGCGACGAGGTCGGGCGTGGCGGGTGCGAGGGGCGCGAGGGGTGCGGGGTGCACGGAGCCGCCCCCGCACAGGCAGCACAGCCGCCGCATGTGGCAGGTGCCGCTGCGCCACACAGACTGACTACCGCACGCTACCGACGCCTCCCTAGCCCATAATGACTGTGCCCCTAATCAACTACGCACGTATTATGTTGATGAACTCATGCGTCATATTATGTAAGGTGTGACGTCACGAGCTTTTGAATAGATCAAAGGTATTAGGATAATTACTGCGCGACTCGAGTGACCCACATCTTGAGTCGTAAATATTATGAACACAGGAAAGTAGAGCGATTTCACGATACCGAAATTAGAGCGTCTAGACACCTGACTGAAATTCAGTTGTTTATTGATAGGTAAGTTGTTTTGTATTTGATCGTTATGCGTGACACGCAATCTAATCACAATTCACAACAAATAAAATAAGGTTCTAGGGTTGTGAAAAAAATGTATCTACGAACTCTCTACGCTACGTGTAGACGTACGCTACGACGTGTCTACGGCGACGATCACTTTTACGTCGACGCGACGACGCGGACGGTGTTATATATCTAGGTATCTCTCGTCATCATAATATGTATTATGTTTCTGATAATATTACCACAGTGTAATAAGGTAAGTTCTATAGGCTGTGATATTACCCTCTGGTTACGTAAGATTCTCCCTAATTTTAATCTACTTCTCTTTAAAACTTAGTTGCTTCCAACAGACTTATTACATGAAACCTTTTTGACCTATGAGACTATTACAAATTATCGATTGAACTCTATACATCATTAACCTATATTCTAGAGAAGAAAACCCATTGAAACCTTTTCATAATTATTTAGCGTCAAAAGCTCCTGCTATCGACCTGATATGACCCAATGACCTGGAGCAGAAACGGGGGTGCATGTTGGGTGATATATGACCGTAATTGTGTTAATATCACGAATTAGCTCCCATTCCTAACGTTATGAAAACACCAACAAATGCTTATGAGCTATTTGGTCTAATAAACGATTGTTTGGATTTGCATTTAACATTGTATAGTAAGTATTGTACCTATATATTTAACTGCTATCAAATGGTTAAATCTTTTAGGTTCAGTATTATCAGTCAAGTCACATCGAAACGAAACGATACGCGAGCGGCGCTGCATTTTTTAAGATAACTATTTAAAATTGAACTTTATTAATAATACAAGAAGATACATGTTTCATTGTAAGAGTTCGAATGCCCAGTTGTACCGCGCTGCACAGGGTACAATACGGCCGATGTATCTTGGCGAGTCTGAACTTCGCGCAGAAGGTTGCGCAATAACTGTTTCTAAGTGTTTTCGTATTTGTTTTATTTGTACTAATTGGTCAACTGTATTAGGGAAATTGTATTAGTACATAGGTATATTAAATAATACAATAACAGTTTTCTTCACGAGTTGTACATGCGATAAAGTTCGCAGAGCCTATGTTCAGACCCGTCAAGATACAGCGGCCGTAGTGTATGTGTAGTGTATGAGTGTGACTGATATCATAAGCGTCTACCTTTCGGCATCGTACGCATCGCATCAAACGGATCGTAGTATTCTTTGTATAATATGTCACCGTAAAATTGTAAAAACTGTTAGATTGTAATAAAACTAGTGAAATTGTAAAATGTTGATAGACTTCCGACGCGAATATTCTGCCTTCGAATATACGCGATATTATTTTTCGTTAGATTATAAATATATAGTTTTTAATATTTCAACATATTTTTACAATCTCGTTAGTTATTTTACAATCTAACGGTTTTTACAATTTTACGGTGAAATATATAAAGTCATAAAAGTGCGTCCACCAATCCGTATCGTACGGATCGCTCGAATCTGCTCATTGGCAATTGACGCCGTTGTATCGAGACTCGAGAGGAAACTTTTTCAATGCGTACCGATGATGTCATTCGGAATGCCGGTCAGATGGAGGCGCCTTTCTTCTGGTTCTATAGCATTCCTGTATTTTTAATTCTGTCTTAATCAATACGGTTCCAAGGAAAAGTGAATTTTGCTTGAGACATACGAAAATATTGGAAATCAGGGAACAGTGTATGAAATGCTCAATGTTGTGATCTTTTCTTGAATAATTATGTCGTGTGCCCAGGTTTTACGTTTCCTTTTAGATGTTTTTGCATTTTCTTTCTCTTCTGCTAACAAACAAACGATGAGGAATTGTTCTTCTTCACTTTCCTCCATTATGTCACAGACACATTTTGTACGACCGAATGAAGTGGCGTCGGCAATCCGAGCTGCCGATCAGGTGGACGCATAATGAAAAATCATCCGTTTGATGCGATGCGTACGATGCCGAAAGGTGGACGCTTATAGCTTTAAGAAACGTGTATCATTTTGTGTAGTGAATAAAGTTCAATTTTGAATCGCTATCTTAAAAATGCAGTGGCTCGTCGCGTTTCGGTGCGACCTGCCCTTAATAATAATATCATCTATGGACGCTTTCACACCATGTCTATCCCCCGTGGTAAGTTCTCGAAGAACTTGTGTTATGTACTAGACAACGGAAATATACCTATTTAATACTTTTATACCATACCTACATATAATTAAGATTCTTATTATATAAGTAATACACATATTTAATACACATTCATGACCTTCCTGGGTCACAGAAAACTTTTTTGTTCCCTGGCGGGATTCGAACCCGCGACCTCCGGCTTTACCGCCAACGTGCTAACCACTGAGCCACGGAGGTCGTCAATGTGTAGATAGTAGAGCCTCCATTGTTATTATAGTTAGGTTTTGAGTTTTAAGTTAGATTTTATTGATTGCCGAAGGTACTAATGGTTTTATTTCCCGGTACTAATGTTTCGAGAACTTGATGAGTAATCATGCGGGTAAACGGTAATTTAATTTCAAGGTAATGTTATTCTACTCGACACAACGTCTGGGGTGATTCTATCGGAAATTACTCAGCAAGTAGCTTATTATGTTGCAAAATTTACGACAATATGTTGTAATAACTATACTTTTCTAGCAAGTTACTTTGCTAAACGTTTTTTTACCTCTCCATAGGCACGGCAATAAAGTTTTACGGCAGACTCGTTAATTAAAAGTTTACGACAAATTGTTTGGTAAGTTCTAAATAGTTTCTGACAAGGTAAGCCGTTACGGTTGTAGCTTTCTTCTTTTTACCCGACTACGGCAAAGCCAAAAGGAAGGGTACCTAATGAATTTGAAAGTCTCTGTATATATGTATATTGTACTAGCTGTTGCCTGCAGCTCCACCCGCGTAAATACAGTATCCCTCGGGAACAATGTACTTTTTCGGGATAAAAAGTGTCATATGTCCTTTCTCAGGACTCAAAGTATATCTGTACCAAATTTCATCAAAATTGGTTCACCGGTTAAAGCGTGAAGAAGTAACAGACAGACAGACAGACACATTTTCGTATTTATAATATTAAGTGTAGATGTAGATGCATGGATCAGTTGTTAAGGCTCTACAACAAACATATTGTTGTAGAGCCTTAACAACTGATCCGATTTTAATAAATGAGGTGTCAAAAGATTCGCAATAATAGCCCGGATAATACCTATAGGCTATAATTTACGTAGTCGGGTTATATAGTTTTTATAAAAATTATAGTTATTTAGTTTTCTGCTAAGCCCCTACCTACTTGGTATATTTTCAAACGTCTACATAAGTAAGAACTAAATATAGAAATTTTACTTATTTCCTGGCCCACGCGGCCATGCGGGAATCCAGTCACGGTTCGGATGATACGTCGATGTCAATAACGGAGTTGTAAACTCTATTTTGTAGACAGACTGAACATGCGTAGGTACCACCGACAAAGTTCCCGCTCGACCAGTCTCTAAGCATTCACCTTTGCACCAGGACGCTTCAAAATATTGAAACACAAAGGAAGTAACCGCAATGACTGCAGACGAGGTTGATCTACGTATTTACACGTGAGTATGGATGCGTGCCCACTATTCAACGGCGCTGTTGAGCGATTTTCATCTTATGCCTGGTCGAGCGGGAACTTGTTCGGTAGTACCTATCTTGTAAGGCAAAATCAGCTAGTCAGTAGTATTAGTGGGCGGTAGCGTCTCTACACCTGCCACCACATGACAATTATATGGTGTAGGACCTATACGGTAAGCAATAGGCAACCGCTATAAAACAGTTTTTATGAGCTCTAAGTCGGAATCCAGCAGGAAAATTCAGAGCATTGTAAATAGAACCCTGCGTTAATACAATAGAGCTGCAAATCGAAGTGTCGAAGTGTCGAGTGTCGAGATGTCATGGACATTGACATTTGACTCGACACTTGTGTGTGATTTTCAGCTCTATTGTTCTATTTTCAATGCTCTGAATTTTCTCCAGCGTTCCGGAAATTCCCAGCCTAAGGCACACCACTTTCCTCTTGAGTTTTTTATTTATTTACGCGATGTAAGTCACAAGGTTAGTAACAGTTGGTTTTGTTACTTAATTATGTTAAAATGTCTTACTTACCTTCCATTTAGCGGTATTGGCGAAAGTGGCCTCGGGACATAGCTCCTCCCAGGTGGCGTTGTACCTGATGAATTAAAACATTTTTCGGTCCATATCTATCTACATACAAATAAACCCAATCAAAAACATTTTCATGTAATGTGATGCCAAGACGATACCACATGACTCGCGCTATCAAAAAGCTATTAGATCTCATGTAAAACCAAGCGTCTGGCTCTACTGTTGTTGACCAAGCGTCTGACTCTACTGACTGTTTTTCTGTTATACTATTCTTATATTATGAAGAAAACGGCCAAGCCACAGTGTGTAGAGTTAGAAGTTTGGTAGAGTCAGAAGCTTGGTTTAACATGAGATCTGATAGCTTTCCGACAGTGGTGCCAGTCATATGGTATCGTCTTGGCATCACTGTACATGAAAATATTTTTGGTCGGATTTCACTTAAAACGTGTAGAGTTAGAAGTTTGGTAGAGTCAAAAGCTTGTTTTTGCATGAGATCTGATAGCTTTTTGACAGCGCGAGTCATGTGGCATTACTTGACATGAAAAAGTGTTTGGTGGGATTCTATTGTATCAGTGTAGAGTTTTATTTTCAATGCTCCGAATTTTCTCGAGCTTGCCGGATTCCGGATCATAACATATAGTCCTGGCCTTATATAGTTGGTACCTGGTAGCGGTGCGGAGTCCGGCAAAGGTCTCAGCCGTCGAGGTAGAGGTATGGGAGCCGTAGGCGGCGTGGACCGCGCTCGACGACGTATTGACACTGGCAGCTGGGATGCCCTGATAAAAAATACTTCTAATTTAATTATTTTCATTTACATAGTTCTAAAGATGGCCTATGATATTTTATATCATGTATCAGCAATGGGTTGAGTCACGCTACGTGGTGATTTTAACAATCTGGGCCTCTAGTCAAGATGCATTCGATATTAATTTCGACGGCGAACTTCGAAATCAAAAATGTATGGGATTCGACATAAGCCATCGTTAAGTGACATTATGTCGCTTACAATGCAATATCAAATCAAATCCCATACATTTTTTTTCCCAACTTCGCCGTCGAAATTATCAAATGCATTTTGACTAAAGGCCCATACTAAGTAAGAGTACATACTATATGTGTAGTACTAGAGACAAGTAGTAATAGAGGATACAGGACTGCGCTGAAAGGTGTTAAAGATACTACTTTTACAGGGTGTAGTAGTACGCCTACGCGTTCGCACACGGTTTGCGAGCGAGTCTCTACAAAAATTAAAAATAATAACCCCCACACTGAATTCGGTGACGGTGGCCGGTTTCATTGAAACCAGGCCAGTTACGCGGGAGTTATTTTATTGTGCCGAATCGTGTGCGAGTGGAAGAGAGAGTTCTCTTCCATTACTATCATAACCCAATGGTAAGGATAGCCGACACGACTGGCGAGAGATCAGGCGCAGATCCGACTTTTACATGCCCATCCGACGCATGGATCATCTTTCTTGTCAGACAATCAGGTGATCAGCCTGCATTGTCCTAACCAAACTTGGAACCAAAATTTTTTGTTGCTCCAATACAGGAATCGAACCCACGACCTCCGAGTCGAGACCCAACTTCTGATCACTAGACCACGGCTATTACAAAAAAATTCTGCGGTTGCGAAACACCTGCGAAACGAACTCTACATTACAGTCGTTTTGCAAAGGAATGTCGTCGTATTTCTCATTACAGAATACCATCCCAGCCATCGCTTTCAAATTCTGAATAGGATGAATTGCTGTTGCTCGTATAGAGCGTCGGTATTAAATAGAACGCGTAGAAATTGGGTTTTTCGTTTCCATGGTGCGAAAATCTGTCTTCGACTTTCGGTGCATGTGCGTATAATAGCCGAACGTCTGCGTCTGTTTAACGGCAATTTCTTAGTTCTTTGCGAAACTATAGCAACAAGTACGCAACCATTTCATCAAGCTTAGTGCTAGAGTGAGACATAGGATATGCGAAACTTTGCCATACTTATAGTTTTGTTGTAGTTTCGCTGACGCATGCGAACGCTTTATAGTCTCTATGTAGCGATAAAACTGTTAAACATTATTATATATTTCTTTAGATTCCGATTTAACTTCCTATAATATGATGTTATGTTCTAAGCTTTACTGCCAAGTTCACTGACGCCTGTTAAATATCATTAATTATCTCTCTCGATCTTCGTAATAATAAAGATATAATATTTAGACTAACGGTTAAGACTAACAAGCGTTCGTGAAATTGGGACTGGCACAAAGTTACAATATATTACCTGGCGACATGACTGGGTCTTATATTTTCAACTGGTCTATTCAGCCGTTCGCGTAACTGCAACAAAGAGGTGACAACTGACAATAAAAGGCAGATGTATAAAGTTTAAAAGACACCTAGATGAAAATTTACCCCAAACTTATTACCTATCATAGACGTATGTAATTATACTAGATGTGGCATGTTGTGGCTAAAACTGTTTCCTATAAAAATCCTAAAATGTTACCTGTAGACAAAATGTCTACAGGTAACATTTTAGGATTTTTTGGGCCATTTTGACATATGAAGTAGGTAGTAGGTACCTACGGTGAACACAATATGGCTGACATTTGAGGTACGGTGAAAATCTCGATGGCGTAGCCTTTTCTTGTATGAAGATTTGTTCTGGCAAATGTACATCATAGACTCATAGCTACTAGACTATCTTTAATTTTGAAATCTTTGTTACCTACATTTTTACATTAGGTAAATATTCCGTATCGCGCCACCAGCGATTTTGAGGCCGATTTTTTTTTACAGTCGCGTTATAATCTGTAAACATCAGAACTAGTATTGTTATGATGGCGCATGACCTTTTTTGCAAAAAAAAAAAATACTCCGAGTTGGCCCAATACGACTTCATTGGGTTAGGTTAGATGGCTAAGGCGGTAGCTTCGCAGGGTAATTACCCTGGCTTCAATTATGAGTCGACGGAGACCCGCTACGCGGGGCTCCTACTTCTGGATGGTTTACAAAAAAATAACCACGATGGCTAAGGCGGTAGCTTCGCTGCGCTACGCTCCCGCCTTAGCCATCTAACCTAACCCAATGAAGTCGTATTGGGCCAACTCGGAGTAATACATTGCTATTAATTACCTAAGAATTATATACTTACTGTTCTCATACATTTCCTATATCACATTATATATAAAATATAATTACAAAAAAATCTTGTGTTAATACAGGAGAATCAATTCAGAATTGATTCTCCTGTATTAACACAAGTTTTGATACAACAATACTAGTTTTGATGTTTACAGATTATAACGCGACTGTTAAAAAAAATCGGCCTCAAAATCGCTGGTGGCGCGATACGGAATATTTACCTTACATTACAGGTACTACGAGTATGTCTCTCCGTTAAATCAGTTTTTACATTTTATACAAATAAACTTAGGTATGTCACACAAATTAGCATGTGACAACATTATTATAAACAAAATTATAATACTTTTATAAAACATAGATCTATTATTATTTACTATTAGGATTACGAGACTTTGTCACATGCAAAGACAGCTCAGAGATAGCGATAAACCATTCTAAAATTATAAATGTAATATATTATGCCACTCAACTGCATAATGCTTACTTAGGTGCTATAAATAATATGATACAGGTCGATTTTTCCAAGCGGGCATGGTAATTGGGAGGTGTCATCCGAAACATTAGAAATAAAAAAATGCTGAAAGGAGTTGCAAGCCTGATTTTGATAAAACTTACACTGTATAATTCGATTTTTGATAAATCAATCTCCCTAACCAGGAATCGAACCGCCTGATTTTGGATACTATTAATTCACAGTATTTGTACCTTATTAGCAACACTAAACGTTTTTTTGCAACACTATCAATTTTTGTAATAATATAGGGTGGTAATTTTTTTTCCATAATCAGTCGGTTTGCAATAACACATATTTTTGGAATTCACCTTACCCATTTGCAAAATTCACCTTTAAACAGTACACGCGAGATGATGATGTACTACCGAACAAGTTCCCGCTCGACCAGGCATAAGATGAAAATCGCTCAACAGCGCCTAGTGGGCTCGCAAACATACTCACGTGTAAACACGTAGTTCAACCTCGTCTGCAGGCGTTGCGGTTAATTCCTTTGCGTTAAAATATTTTGAGGCGTCCTAACTCCAGTACAAAGGTGAATGTGTAAAGAATGGTCGAGCGGGAACTTTGTCGGTGGTACCTTGTTACAGAACTCGTCCGCCTCCGGCGATCCCGATAATCTTCTTCGGACTGCAGCTAAAACTGCAGCCGGACCAGCCGCCCGCGCCAAGCATAGTGCTGCCTGCAGTTGAGCGTTCCTCCTCTGCTCCTTGTCGCTTACCTTAACAGAAACAAGGTATTTAGAAATGTTTTATCAATTTTTTATAATTAAATATTTACTAAAAAAATTTATTTTTTCAAACAATTCAATTTATTCAGCCTAACTTGCTTTAATCAAAAGAGGATTTGTAATATCCTAAAACACCAATTATGGTGTCATCCCGGCGAGTTATTGATATTATGATTAATAATGCGAGTTTTATAAGAATAGCTGATTAGTGAGTGATTTCGGTTATCTAAAAACCAATATTATAGGGAAGATAGGTATGTATGTAGGTACGACAATCGTAATGATGTTTTCATATAAGTTCCAAATACCAACATACTTAAATATTATATAATTATACGAAAAATTTATGGAACTTATTTATTTTAAATACTCTACAAATCAGATAAAACAATAATATTAAGTCACAAAACTTTGTCTAAATACGTTCTTGATTTGAATATTGTACGCGGAAGAGTTGTATGAGCCATATTCAAGATTAAGAAGGGCTTAGGGCATATTTTCCTTACTACATTGCAAATAAGCCAAATATTAGGTAATATTATGTAGATTTATAAACAATTATCTTATACTTTAAATGAGCAAATCTTGTATATAATTATATAATATATCTACGGGTGAACTTTTCAAGCAGGCATAGTAAGCAATATCCGAAATTATGTATAACAAAAAAAAAAGGCTAAACAAGTTGCGAATCCGATATTAATAAAAACTAAGACTGCATTATTAGATTTTAAATAAATCAATTTCCACGGCCAGGAATCGAACCGACTTTACGAATCTATACTTACTCCAAGTAAATCTTCCTCAAAGATCAGCTCTACCACATGATGAAGGGCCATCCTCTGCAGCAGCGCGTGTGGTATGGCGGCCGGGGGAGGTTCCCGGGCGATCCTGGCTATTAGTCGCGGTAGTATGTGCCGGACACACTCCGCGCTCATGTTCCTTACTAACGCGCAGATGGCTCCCTCCGCGGGCGCACGAGCTGCGGGTACCTTGAAAAAAAAAATTTTTTTTAATAAGAAGATTATTTTTAACTTAAATGGTGACAATTGTTTTCTATACTTCTTGATAGGGCTTAATAATTTTATTTATTACTAGAGCGCGCGACTTCGTGCGCGACAAAAGGAAATCTCGTGGTAACTGTACATTTTACCGCGATAAAAAGTAGCCTATGTCCTTCCCCGTGGCTGTATATTCTGTATCTGTGCCAAATTTCGCCAAAATTGGTACCGTAGTTTCGGAGCCTATTCGATGCAAACAAACAAACAAACACACAAACAAACAAACAAACTTTTCCTCTTTATTATATTAGTATAGAATCATTGTTAACATAATATTAATATATACGTAAGATTGTCACGAATATTTCCAATAGGATTAGGGAGACAATTCAATTTTATGTATTCCTTAGACACTTTTTTGGCTTCAATTATGTTAATTTGAAGTTCTTATGAAAATTCCAGAAAAAGGGCTTTCCCACATCCATTTCAACTGTCTTGACAAACAGTTAAACATGAATAATCTAGAATTTTTATTATTTTTCGATAGAGTTAATTTTGGCATAGCTGGTATTTGGTATAGTCGGTGTTCGGCTTGAGTTAGGTAATAGTAGCTAAACCACCATTAATTTTTGCTAGCAACCTGATAATATCTACTGTAATTTACTATGCTCTTGGCTATAATCTCAATATTGAGCCGGCCTACTTATTTAGCATAAGCTTAGCGTGTTTAAAAATAGGTTACCGGCGGGTACAGAAATTAGGTAGGGGTTAATTGTAGCGGTTAACCCAAATCGTCTACAAATAAAACGTTTCGAGTATTTTCTGCCATCGAGGGCAATTAATGTTTTACGGCCTCTCAGGATCTACGAATGACCCGTTGTGGGTAATAATTGTTTAGTTTTTTATTTTTCTAAATTCTGCTTAAGGTCAGTAGAACAGTAGGACAATGAGGTATATCGTAGATATATTTTTATGGTTATGGTGAGGCAGGTAAATATAAACTACCAATGTAGGTCAGACAGTTAGTTATACAAAAAAATATAAATCCTACTAATATTATAAATGTGAAAGTTTGTGAGATGAATTGATGGATTATGAATGGATGGATGGATTTACTCTTTCATGCGAAAACTACTAATCGGATTTCGATGAAATTTGGTATGGTAATAGTTTAGGCTCTGGATTACATAGGCTACTTTTATCCTGAAAAAGTACAGTATTATCTAATATTGAACGTGGGAGAGCTATGTTTCTACAATCTACATGGATGGGCCGGTTCGACCGGAGAAAACGGCCTCAAAGAAAACTGCTATTTAATCATAACGCTTGCGTTGTGTGGTTACCGAGGATCCAAGGAGGGTTGGGATTTTAAGGACCAGGAACGCAAGTGCACAACATCAGAGGAGATACAAGTGTTACTCCTTGGGTTTTGCAACGGTCCATGGGAAACGGTCATCGCTTACCAGCAGGCGATCTGTCTACTCTTTTCATGTATGTACTTGTAAATTTTTATAAAATATTCAAAAGTCCAAAAAATTATATCAGAATCGCACTGGGTTCATGCAAGCAGCCGCTGGTAAACTCTTGAAACTGGCGCGCGGCGTGAGTTTATATATCTGGGTAAGAGCCGGATGGTTGCCTCACTTTTTAAAAAATCTCTGTAGTTAGTAAAATTATACAAATTGAGAATAATTCAACGTGTTCATCCAAAGGTAGGTCTTAAATCTTTTATAATAACTAATTTTTGTAAGCCAAATTAATACGAGTTTTGAGTAAATCCATTTTCACTGGACCTCTAAATAAGGGGATAGTTGTCTTCTATAGTGGATAGTCGCCTAGCGTTACAAATGCATCGGGGGATAGTTGCCTAACGTAGGTCATGTATTCCATTCGTTTTTTTTTTCTTCGTTTACCCCGTAATTAGAAAATTAAACAATTGAATATTTATTTTAGTTTTTAGTTAGAACTATATTTTATAGTTATGTTTACTGATTTGTTTTAAAAACAAAGAATAAAATAAATTTGTCCTTACTTGTTTTAGAATGTATAGGCTTCTAGAGCAGCTCTAGGAACGACTATCCTTTTTGATACGCATACTTGCCTTAGAAAGTAAGAAACATACTAACTTAATCTCTAATGCATATAATGTTACCAGTTAGTTAATAAAATACTGGACCCCCTACGCTAATAAAAATACTAAGTAGAATTGACTTGCCAGTATAATTATAACGTCCGTCCAAGTCTCACCGTGAAATATTTTTGCTCATATAGATAAAACGGGTGCGCCTACTATAATGATTTTTAGGAAATTAATGTCTTCAGGGAAGGGATAGCCAATCATAATCAAAGTCTTCCGCAAAAATCATTCCTAACATAGCGAATTCAGAACCGAGGCAAGTATCCAACCAAGGCAACTATCCGGCTTTTACCCTATGTTTGAATAATTTGATATTGTAAGTATTTTAATATCGCATATCTCACCGAATCACTGAGGGCGAACATGTGTTGGACGAAGGAGTCAGCAACAGGTTCGATCCTGGTCACGTTTTCGGGGCTCAGCAGAACGTTGTGGACCTGGTCCGCTGCCTTCACCGCTGCTATCCAGTTCTCCTGCAAAATGACCACGTGAAACCGAATACGTCAAATTCATCTATGAGTCATGACACTAAAATGTATAAAATTGTTCATTACGGATGCAGTGAAAAAGAGGAGAGATAGAAATAACCTAACCAAGAGCATGTCAGGACATGTCTAAGGAGGGTTCCGTAAACTATTAAGTTTACTATACACTATAGATTATAGAATTATAATCGTATGATAAATTAATAATAATATTATTATGTAATATTATGTATTATTTCTTTATTATTTTGAATGTTGATTAATAATCAAAATATATAGTGAATATACTACCAGATGTTCTTTAAGATTAATTTTTATTCGATTTCGATGATATTAAATATTTTAAAGAGTTTTTATTAATTTTAATATTCGCTAATCCACTTAATATTTGATTAATATTTGAGCATATTTAAGTCTAATACGATATCACCTATCTCAATATATATAGAATACAACCAGATACTTATTACTTATACCTACATATCAGTGAGGTTTTCGATAGCATGATACAGAATTTAAATCCAATAACACAGCGACATCTAGTATTATTTTTCAAAAACAATCGACGATTTAAGCTGCGCGTCCACTGCATCGGAATCGGAGCGGACGGAGCGTCGGCATTTACAAAATGCCGATGGGGTGCGTCCACTGCATCCGGATTCAGCATCGGCAATTTAGTTATTTTTAATCCGTCAGCCTGAACGTGCACTTGCATTATGGAGGATAGTGACGAGATATATTGTTGTAATCTCAGACCGAATAATTGTAATTAGCTTATTTTATCAGAAGAGGAAAAGAGAAACAAGAGGAAACGAAAGATATGGGTTCATAAATCATAATATAAATTCAAAAAGAATAATTTTTGGAGAATTTCATACATTATATTCTGATTTATTAGAAGATGAAAATAGATTTTTTGGGTACATTCATATGACTCGAAAAAAGTTTTTTGAACTTCACTATATTCTACAATTTTTATTTATTATTTGCCCAATTTCATCCCATATATCGTCTCTCCTTAGTTGGTTAAGATAATGTTGATGTTTTAGATTGTAAAGTTCATCATATTTTTCCACTAAAGTAATTAAAATATCGTCATTCGTCGTGAATAAGTATTTATGTATAGCCGTCGCGTCGTCGCAAACACCTCAGAACTTGAAACGTTCGGAATCCGAATGACGGGTTCACTGCCGATGACGTCATCGGCAAAAATACCGGTCGCGGGCGCAGAAATGCCGATCCAGTGGACGCAGTACCATAGAAATCCATACAAAGCAACAAATCCGTCCGCTCCGTCCGCTCCGATTCCGATGCAGTGGACGCGCAGCTTTAAACAGTCTAGCGAGTAGCGCCATATTGTTTTCGTAAAGTTACTAGCAAATTCATGCTTTTAATATTAAAGGTAGGTATTAAATTATAATAAAAAACAATAATACTATGGTAATTAATAATATATATTAATGTGTTTTCAGTGTTATTAAATTATTGTAATAATTGGTAAAAGAGGCACATATTCGTAAAATTTATTATTAATTAAAATTTTACATGTATTTCAAAACTTAGCTCTAATTCTGGTAAAGAAACATAAATTCGTAACATTCTATATAATTACTGTAGCTCAGTTAATCACAGTGTTTGTTCTTGAATGTAGGTTCAAACCCGACAGCGTGTTTTAGTTATTATTAATTCGTTTTTTTTTTTATTAATTATTAATTTCAGTTTTTTTTTTAATTATGCAACCAATTTTGAAACATTATTTTAAATAATCATTTCACATTATGTATAATAATTATTCTTATTTTGCTTTATGTTAATTTGTTTTTCTATAATTGCTCTAGAAATAGAAATTATGATGCGATTTTGTCCAAAATAGTTTTCCTAAAGAGTTTTTAGCATGATCTATCAGCATGGAAATTTGCAAGTTTCTATCTCTTATAGTTTAAAAATGCTAGGGGGGGGACCAACTTACAAACTACTTTGGAGGCCGATTACTCGAAAATGGTCAACTTTATAAAAAAGTAACGTATGAAACCTTGCCTTTATTTTAAAAGACCTATTCTACGATACCCCACACGATGGGGTAGAGTGAAAAAATATTTTTCATCCCCGCTTCACATGTATGGAGAGCCACCTCTAAAATATAAAATTATAATTTTTTTATAATACCGAAACCGAGATCTATACACAATCTATAACTACACCAAATTTCATCAACTTATATTCATAATTACAGGAGCTAGAGGCGCGGACAGACAGACAGACAGACAGACAGACAGACAGACAGACAGACAGACAGACAGACGGACAGAGCGAAACTATAAGGGTTCCTTAAGTATTACGGAACCCTAAAAAGGGTTAAAGTTTTCGTCGGGGGTTAACGATATAGACCGAATCCAGTGGAAGCGTGACGAATACAAAAATAGTTTTAAAATAAGCTGCATTCAATTACCTAGGCCTTTTCATCCGTTAATGGATGATTTATACAGTATTCTCCAAGCGTAGTAACCACGCTTGAAATACTGAAGTGCCTGGGACAGTCGGTTTTGTCGGATGTCGTATGGTTGCCCAAGCTCATACGGCATTCTCACAACATAGTTGGCCTAGTCCAGAGGAATGACTGGTCAATACGTCTGGGGCCAACTATGTGCTGGTTTCCTCGCGATGTTTTCCTTTACCGCTAGAGCGTTCGTATAATGTACCTACTTGAGATCTGAAAAGTCTCACTGGTACACGCCACAACCTGGGATTCGAACCTGCACTCTCTCGAGTGCGAACCAAATGCGGTCTACCAGCGGGTCTAACTTAGTGAGGTTCATTACACATCACATAATTGTTATCCGAAGAAATAGGTACCATGATAAAATGTAGTAGCTAGTAGGTACTGTCGTCACACAGTGTTCAATCTCGATCAAAAATCGGACATCGTCTTTTTAACGGTTAATTCGAAAGAGTACTTAAGTATAAATACCCGAGTAAAACACCCATGAAGCTCGCTTGCATAGTTTTAAAATTATCTCGAAGTGAAAATTCGTATCCCGCATTGATAAAAAAGTGAAAAAACGTTTTAATTAAAAATTCTTAAGCAATAGCCAAAAATATGTTAAACATTATTTAAAGAACATACAAAAAGCTACATTTTGAACCCTTTTCAAGTCGGCTGTGACTTATGGGGGCCATAAAAACAAAGAAAATCGAATTTTAGTTTTTATTTTTTCCTGACTAATTTTCGCAAAAGTTGCACCTAGAATTTACATTAAAAGGAAGCTAGTAGTCACCATTACCACTGGTGAAATAATCAAATTCTAAAGAGGTGGAGAATCGTAGAAAAATGGTTTTGAAAAAATGCGGGATGCGCGGGATTCATCTTTAGAAAATTATATACTTTTTCGATACAGAAACTTCTTTTGGACTGTTCAGAACTTGAATAAGAACAATAAAAATGGATAATATAGATAAAATGTCACATTTAAACCCTTTTTAGCGTGTAAAATAAAAACTGGTCATACAATTTTAGTAATTATTTTTTTCTGAGCAAGTTCCGCTGAAGTAGCAGATTTAACTAACATTTATATAAAGCTAATACACGCCACTACTATGCTAAGTTCGTTAAATTGGAGCAAGTGAGCTAACAAGTTGCCGTAATATCTTAAAATACTACCATTGCCTTAGTATATTCTTAAAATGTGTGTTTTTGTATATAAAAATATAGATCGCCTCTAAAAAGTGTAGCTTAGCTATTAAAAGCAGCAGAGATGAACATAAGCTAGTTATTCCTTACCAAAGAATTAACATCTTTAGCAGAAATGCGTACTGTATGGTAGTTTACATCTATAACAAACTACCTAACTATTTTAAAGGACTAACAACACAAAGATATAAAAGTGAACTAAACACCTGGCTCCTCATCAAAATGTATTATTCAATTAATGAATTCTTCGACGACGATAATATTGTAATTATAAACAATGTAATTTTTCCATTGACAATAATCATATCACTTTTGTATATTAAAAGTAATGTGACATTGTAATTATTCTGTTTTGAAATTTGATTTGGTAATTATATAAAGCGTATTATTTTCCTGACTTAAATGCATTGATTCTATTTTGTTTCTAATTATTATCCAATTATTTGTATCCACTGTTTGTAATGTATTAATTATTGAATTGTAATCGTTATGTACTGACATTTGTTACTTATTTTTATTTTCTTGATAATTTTATAATAAAAGGTAATCACTTAAAATTCATGACTAATTAAAATAACTAACATTTACCTATTTGCACACTATGCATGTAGTAGAATATGTGGAAATGTAAAATGCCTTATTGTACCATCTTCCTAGTAAATAAATGCTAATAAATGTAAAAATCAAAACAGAATAATTACAATGTCACATTACTTTTAATATACAATATTTAGGTACAAGTGATATGATTATTATCAATGGAAAAATTACATTGTTTATAATTCAATATTTTTGTCGTCGAAGAATTCATTCATTGAATAATACATTTTGATGAGGAGCCAGGTGTTTAGTTCACTTTTATATCTTTGTGTTGTTAGTCCTTTAAAATAGTTAGATAGTTTGTTATAGATGCGAACTGCCATACAGTAATGCATCTAGTAAGACTCCGAATTTTGTAATTGTTAAAAAGAACTGTATTACCTTGGTAATAGAGTGTATTTCACAATGCACGTTTCATAGAGGCAAATTCGAGCCGAGCGAGCTGTTCGTTAGTCTTGCTAAAACTCGAGAACGGCTTGACCGATTTGGCTAATTTTGATCTTAAAATAATCATATCAGTTCAGGGAAGGTTTAAACGGTGAGAAATTTCAGTTCATAGTTAAGGCAGAACAACTTTGTCGGGACAGCTAGTTCTAGTATAAAAGTGTTTACATTAAAGTAACTGACGTTATTAAGAGTTATAACTTTTGTTATAAACTAGTCAGTAGCGACTCGCCTAGGATCGTAATATGTACTGAGAAAAAAAACGTGTGAAGTCGAGTAAGGCCTTTAATGATAATTTTATACAGTTTTTATAGATTTCTCAACAATGAAGAAATGCGACTATAATGGCTCAATAGTGTTTAAGTAAGGCAGAGAATTACATAAAAAAATGTTACATATTAATGCAGCCGTCACTTCAAACCTTCATGATTTTACACTATTTAATTTCATAGACTTTTAAAAGCCTCAGCTGTATATCATTCATTTCACAATTTGTCTCACACAGCTTTGCAGTTTGTCCACACAGCAGAAAATATTATTGTCACCCTCCTAGAAAGAGACACACGGCCTCTCTTCCAACCTCTTGCTCGGCTTGTTTTTTTGCTCACAGTACTCGGTCCTGTTGTTATTCCTAGGTCCATGCATACAGTACGCATTTCTGCTAAAGATGTTAATTCTTTGGTAAGGAATAACTAGCTTATGTTCATCTCTGCTGCTTTTAATAGCTAAGCTACACTTTTTAGAGGCGATCTATATTTTTATATACAAAAACACACATTTTAAGAATATACTAAGGCAATGGTAGTATTTTAAGATATTACGGCAACTTGTTAGCTCACTTGCTCCAATTTAACGAACTTAGCATAGTAGTGGCGTGTATTAGCTTTATATAAATGTTAGTTAAATCTGCTACTTCAGCGGAACTTGCTCAGAAAAAAATAATTACTAAAATTGTATGACCAGTTTTTATTTTACACGCTAAAAAGGGTTTAAATGTGACATTTTATCTATATTATCCATTTTTATTGTTCTTATTCAAGTTCTGAACAGTCCAAAAGAAGTTTCTGTATCGAAAAAGTATATAATTTTCTAAAGATGAATCCCGCGCATCCCGCATTTTTTCAAAACCATTTTTCTACGATTCTCCACCTCTTTAGAATTTGATTATTTTACCAGTGGTAGTGGTGACTACTAGCTTCCTTTTAATGTAAATTCTAGGTGCAACTTTTGCGAAAATTAGTCAGGAAAAAATAAAAACTAAAATTCGATTTTCTTTGTTCTTATGGCCCCCATAAGTCACAGCCGACTTGAAAAAGGTTCAAAATGTAGCTTTTCGTATGTTCTTTAAATAATGTATAACATATTTTTGGCTATTCCTTAAGAATTTTTAATTAAAACGTTTTTTCACTTTTTTATCAATGCGGGATACGAATTTTCACTTTGAGATAATTTTAAAACTATGCAAGCGAGCTTCATGGGTGTTTTACTCGGGTATTTATAATTAAGTACTCTTTCGAATTAACCGATAAAAAGACGATGTCCGATTTTTGATCGAGATTGCACACTGTGCGTCAGTGCAATATTAGTTAAATCATCCTCTCATGAGATTTAATCTATTATGGATATACACTTCATCAAGTAGAAGGTTAACTATAATCTCTAGTAGTAAAATAAAAGTAACTCAGCTTTTACGAAACAATATGTTGAGTGTCTACGAGTCACCACTCGTGGAAACAAATATGTAACACTAGCTTTAATTTTCCGCGGCTTCGCCCGCGTGAAATAAGGTCCCTATTTCATATATTTCATCCTCTATTTCACCCCCTCGGGGTAAATTTTTTTAAAACCTTCCTTAGTGCATGCATACGTCATAAGAGAAATACGTGTCCAAAATTTCAAATTCTAGCCTTAGGGGTTTGGCCTGTGCGTTGATACATCAGTCAATCAACTTTGCCTTTTATTTATATCGATAGAACGTGCATAATAGTAGATTATGCACCAAGGGGTTAAAGCAGTGTCTTACGTCACGGGCAGCATATTGGACACTGAGCGTAACGAGGGACTCTAGAGTTAACTCCCGAGCGAAGCGAGGGAGTTATTCAGTAGAGTCCTGAGTGAAGCGAGGGGTTCAAGCTGCCCAAGACGAAAACAGGCTTTATCCCAGAGGTGCATACTCTACTTTTCATACCTACTGCGAGGCAATAAAAACCCAGGGCTACATAAATAAAACATTAATTTTGTTAAAAGTTAATATTTGTCCAGTTATGGAGGGACAGAGTAATATTTTTATTAGGAACATTTATGAAAGTTGTGGTGGAGTTTATTTGAGCAGTACTTAAAGATTCAGCAACTTGTGACTGACGATTTTGACACGTGAGAATGTTAAAATTATAGGTGGCCAGTTCGATTTTCGAATAAACTCTCTTTGCAATGCCATATTATTATTGAAAAACTCTGTATGATAGATACGTATCTATTAGGAGTTTTCATACGAATTTTAACGTTCCAAATTCAAATCACTTTAATCCCTTGGGAGTTTCATACAACATTATCTCCCTTGGGAGTCAATGACATGCTTTACGTTGAGATTGCGTGATATAATATAATCGGACATTGTCGAGCAGGTGGTATGAAAAATATATTAATTGTACAATGCACATTTTTAAGTCTATACATATTTAGCTACATCAGACATTAGACACATACTCCCTTATAAATAATAGTAGATTATGCACCAAGGGGATAAAGCAGTGTCTTACGTCACGGGCAGCATATTGGACCCTGAGCGTAACGAGGGACTCTAGAGTTAAAAAAAAGTTATGTAGAGTCCTGAGTGAAGCGAGGGGTTCAAGCTGCCCAAGACGAAGACAGGCTTTATCCCAGAGGTGCATACTCTACTTTTCATACCTACTGCGAGGCAATAAAAACCCAGGGCTACAAAAATAAAACATTTATTTTGTTAAAAATTAATATTGATATTGGACACATTTGTCCAGTTATGGAGGGACAGAGTAATATTTTTATTAGGAACATTTATGGAAGTTGTGGTGGAGTTTATTTGAGCAGTACTTAAAGATTCAGGAACTTGTGACTGACGATTTTGAC
Organism: Glaucopsyche alexis; assembly: GCA_905404095.1. Lineage (NCBI taxonomy): Eukaryota > Metazoa > Arthropoda > Insecta > Lepidoptera > Lycaenidae > Glaucopsyche > Glaucopsyche alexis. The sequence goes on along the minus strand of FR990047.1, from coordinate 23,786,585 downwards.
ACGTGAGAATGTTAAAATTATAGGTGGCCAGTTCGATTTTCGAATAAACTCTCTTAGCAATACCATATTATTATTGAAAAAGTCTATGATAGATACGTATCTATTAGGAGTTTTCATACGAATTTTAACGTTCCAAATTCAAATCACTTTAATCCCTTGGGAGTTTCATACAACATTATCTCCCTTGGGAGTCAATGACATGCTTTACGTTGAGATTGCGTGATATATAATCGGACATTGTCGAGCAGGTGGTATAAAAAATATATTAATTTTACAATGCACATTTTTAAGTCTATACATATTTAGCTACATCAGACATTAGACACATACTCCCTTATAAATAATAGTAGATTATGCACCAAGGGGATAAAGCAGTGTCTTACGTCACGGGCAGCATATTGGACCCTGAGCGTAACGAAGGACTCTAGAGTTAAAAAAAAGTTATGTAGAGTCCTGAGTGAAGCGAGGGGTTCAAGCTGCCCAAGACGAAGACAGGCTTTATCCCAGAGGTGCATACTCTACTTTTCATACCTACTGCGAGGCAATAAAAACCCAGGGCTACAAAAATAAAACATTTATTTTGTTAAAAATTAATATTGATATTGGACACATTTGTACAGTTATGGAGGGACAGAGTAATATTTTTATTAGGAACATTTATGGAAGTTGTGGTGGAGTTTATTTGAGCAGTACTTAAAGATTCAGGAACTTGTGACTGACGATTTGACACGTGAGAATGTTAAAATTATAGGTGGCCAGTTCGATTTTCGAATAAACTCTCTTAGCAATACCATATTATTATTGAAAAAGTCTATGATATATACGTATCTATTAGGAGTTTTCATACGAATTTTAACGTTCCAAATTCAAATCACTTTAATCCCTTGGGAGTTTCATACAACATTATCTCCCTTGGGAGTCAATGACATGCTTTACGTTGAGATTGCATGAAAAAATATTTATGTACACCACGGATACGTTAATCCATGTTACTCTCTTTGTCTGGCATGTGGCTTTTCGAACGTATCAGACATGGATGAGCGTAAAATACTAAATACCTACCTTCTAACCTAATATATCCACAACTTGCATCTCTTGATTCGGATTCGGACGGAATCTTATCCCATCAAAAACATTAAATGTTTTTGATGGGATAAGATTAGTAGTTTGGCATCTCTTTACATGAAAATTTCATGTAAAGAGATGCCAAACGATACTATTAAATTATATGACTCGCACTGTCAAAAATCTATTTGAACCCATGTAAAACCAAGCTTCTGACTCTACCAAACTTATATCTCTACACGCCATAACTCGACAAGCCTAACTACATAATATACTTTATCTACACCTTAGTCAAAATATGTGGCCTGGCTATACATTGACTAGTAACCCCGCAATATAAATGGATTTAAACAATTTCATAAATTACTTCAATAAACAAAATCATTAACTTGTTAAGCAACATTTTTGTAATATATATCGCGTTTAGCAGACGTATTATATTAGCTGGTTTAAAAAACTTTTATTACTCCAAGGCCTTTCGAAGACGTGGATTATTGTGTTCGATTAACGTCCTTGACTTTTAATAGCTATAACTTGCTAGATTTATCGTTCAAATATCAAATTGCTAGATGTTGCTTGCGACTTTCTACGCGCATAAAGGAATCCCGCGAGAACCGTACTTTTTGCCATATAAAAAGTAGCCTAGGTGTTCATCCAGTGTCTATACCCTACCATACCCTCTCAAATTTTCTTAAAATCCGTTCAGTGGTTATTGCGTGAAAGATTAACAAACATCCATACATCTACACATTATTTTCAACTTTCGCGCTTATAATATCAGTAAGGTCAGTAAGGAAAATGAAAATTCCAACTAAACAGACCAATATTTCTAATGGTCCTACCGCTCCTACGTATATTTTCCCTCATTTGGGGTAAGCATGGGCATATTTTTGTGGCTCCTTGATGGTCCTATTATTACACCCTACATACATATCCTACTAATATTATAAATGTGAAAGTTTGTGAGGATGGAAGGATGGATGGATGGATAGATGATTGTTACTCTTTCATGCAAAAACTACTAAACAGATTTCGACGAGGTATGATAGTTGTTTCAGCTCTGGATTAAAATATAGGCTACTTTTAAGTATAATTTTTAGGACAATAAATAAAAAAATTATGTACACGTCGTACATAATTTTTACTGTATCTAATTATGTATCATCAGTATAACCGTGAACTAGCGTTTATTTAGATGTCATATCTTTTGTAATTGCTGTATTTTTAATAATTAGTATCATACTGAAGTATGACATTATTAATTATCTTGATTCAGCTGCATTTGATTATTATCAAATCGTTAACTCTGTAACTTATATCTTAACGCGCGTTGGTGCTCAAGCCGGGGGCCGCGGGTTCGAATCCCACCGAAGGAACAAAAAATTAATCTTATCTTCTCTTAAATATGTGTAAAATATAAAAGTATTAAACATATTTCTGTTGCCTGGTACCCGTAACACAAGTTCTTTGAGAACTTCTTCTTTGAGAACCACGGGACCAGATTGGTGTGGTGTGAAGCGTCCATAGATATTATTATTATAGATATTATATGATGTTGTCGGTACAGATAAAAAAAAATACTTACGTAATTTAAAAAGTCAGTTCATTAGTCCATATGAGTATCTCATATTATGGAGTAATGAAAATAAGTGTGATATTAAAACTAATATATTTACCGTGTTATGGAGTTGATCTATAGTGTGAGCGGGGACTAGGCCCAGCATTTCCCAGTCGTAACGCTCCCTCAGCGGAGCGGATGGTCGCGGCGACACCAAGTCAGTGGTGTGTGATGACACCAGGTTCACCAGAAATCTGTCGAATTTGTAATATTAGCAAACGAGGTTATGTCCTTCTCCTGATTTTAAGATATCTGCCCACCAATTTTCAGCCAAATCAGTTAAGCCATTCTTGAATTATAAATAGTGTAACTAACACAACTTTTTTAACGATTTCCAAAAAAGGAGGCGGTTATATGTTCGGCTGTAGGTATAGTAGTAGGTACAGTAGTAGGTATAAAATATACCACTGTATATTTTATTACTATTTTACTTAGCTAGAATATTCTTAACATTAAGAAAAATTTAAACGCCTATCATCTTTTGTTAAGTCATCTGTATGTAATTTATTTAATGTCTTTAAGATGTAATACTTGTTGATAATAATGATTTAAGGTTAGACTGCATGATCACATGATACATTTTATGTGACAAAAAATATTTATGATCCCCGCGATAGCGAAATAACGTGAGTCTACCGTTTACTATGTCATTGTCATGAATAAATTTTTGAATTAGTTCAATTACTATTCAAAAATTTATTCATTTCAGGTTAGGTTATATTTTAATAACGGTTAGTTATAAAATATAACCTAACCAAAAGCATGATACTAAATTTCATATATTTATATTCATAATTATCGGAGTTAGCAAGGCGATCGGGCAAACAGACGGACGGACGGACAGAGCGAAACTATAAAGGTTCCTTGTAGTTTCTACAGAACCGTAAAACGAGTTTAAAAGTTTATGACCCCTCTAGTGTTGCGTCCGTATGACGCATGATGGTAATTGCCCATCACCAGAGGGGCAATTCTGCTAAATAAAGCCTGCATTAATACAATTACAATCAAGTCCCGATACGCTTATACTCCCAATAGGTGTTTTTATGAACGTTAAACCAACGTGAAACGCGCTCTGATTGGTCGAAACGTCATAAAATCCATTCACGGTAACATGACGCTACACTTTCAATCCAAACAAAGTGATTGACTGTTTAAATTGTCTACTTTAAATACAAGAATTGAGGTTCAGGCCTTTGCTCAAATAGTTTTGGATCATGTTTGGCGTTTTTGTGACATAAAAATATCTTTAATGTGCACTTACCTATCTCGCTCTACGCTGACTATAGTATGCTGTCTTCGCGGAGAAAGCGTTGGACTTCTTTGTAGGTTGTGCAATACCTCAACCTCTCTATGAGGCTCTACGGGACTTGGTACATTGTCAGGGGTCCTCACTTCAGCTAAAGTTAACGCAAAGTCCGATTTTATGTGTTTATTATCAAAACTATTGTTTTTCTTGTTGAAAAAGTCATAAAGTTCACTTAGAGATTTTGATTTAAATTTGAATTGATTAAATTTTGACTCAACATTTTCTTTAACTTTATTATTTATCACTGGTAAAGGAATACCACTTTTTTTAACTGTCCGTGACTCTTTTGTTTTTTGTTTGATAGGTTCTTGTTTTGGTTCAAATGTTTTGTTACTTAAAGTTAAGTTATTATTAGAACTATCTACATGCACCGGTTTATCCAGCAGTGCTAGCGGTTTATTTTGATTCGCATCATCTTCACTAGTTAATAAATTTTCACTGTCAGGAGTTCTAATTTTCACACTTTCACCACCAAATCGAACTTTCTTAACGACGACGTCTGAGTCTTCATCTGAATCTCCTTCACTATATGTCAACATGTTCCTCTGTACATGATCGAAATCTTCTTCACTGCCTGTGTATTTATCCGATTCGGTATCGTTTTGTTCCAAAACTGTCATAGTTATAGCGGTATCCGAATCAAATTTTATTTCGGTTTCAATTATTACTTTTCCGTAATTATTATTGTTATTCTTGTAATAAGGCACGATAATGGACTCCTCTGACGATGATTCCGTAGAAATATTGGTAGGTTGGGACAACATATTGTTATAAATACGATTTACATGAACAACAGGTTGATGTTGGCTCTTTCTTGGTGCGTAGTAAACGTCAAGAGAATCTTCATCGTACACTTCACACAAATATCGAAACTTGTCCTGTGTTTTTAAATTTAACTTAGAAAAAAGTGCCGTAAACAAATGTGGGCCACATATCCTACGGAGTTTGAGTAACGAACGCAGCGCTACGTCTTTGTGCATGTTATCGAAAAGTTTCTCCCCTAAAATATGAAATATCGGAAACACGTCCAAACTTTGATTTCTCCGCTTCAGTATACCTATCACAGAAGGGATCGATAAAATGAGTCCAGTAACAACGTTTATTTTGTTGTCCATATCTGACGAGAACGGTCTTATGTTACTGTAGGAGAACTTATCTAGGATAGCTCCGGCGGCACACTCGGGATCCTCACAATACGAACAAAACACTTTCAGTGCGTCCAATGCAGCTTTTCTCACGTTCGGTGAGTTATGTCCAAGGTTATCGACAACTTGGTCGAACGGAAAGGAGAGTGCATTACCGGAGAGCGATAATAGATCAGCTAAGACACGGAGGGCATGCAGACGCACTTCCCACTCGGGGTGCGTGAGACGATCCTTGATAGCTACGTAGAGGAGTTGGACGTCGATGTCTGGCGGGAGAGCCCGGGCCCTGAGCACTCGATCCCACAGAGGAGCGAGCGGTGGTGGCGGCGTTTCGGGCAGTTGCATGGTGTAGCGACTGGGACAGGCCTGCCCGGCCGCGCCGCCTCGCGCCAACTGGGTTAATGATCGGACAAGTCCCGCCGTCCGCCGTCCGCCGTCGTGCCGCCCATGACCAATCGATACTATACATATTGTATACACACAATCTAGGTTGGGTTCAAATAATAATGTACATTAAGTTTTGAACCCGGCCTACATTTTGCATGTACACAATGTTCTTGGAATCGACATTGGATGTTGTACAAAATGCCCGGGCATTTTGAACATTACCAGAAAAGTATTGAATATTGCATAATCTTGCTTAATTCAAATAGTAGGTAGCTCTCAGGTCGTCTCATGACAATGTGTCGTTAAAAATATAGAGGCTTGGTATTATGAGTAGGTATGGGCTATGGCTTACTAATTCCCATAATTCTTAGTTGTGACCACCGCTCATTATATACATATACGGTACACCTAGGATTACCTACATATAATACATATTATCCATGTAAATATACATAAAAATGTATTTATTAATTATTGTCATGCATAATACCTAATTAATAATTTGCTATTGCCACACATAAAGATGCATTTATAATAATTAATAAATTATTATAAATGAATATTTATGCGTGACAATAAGGTTTATTTTATTTGTCACAGTTAGGATTTGATACACAAAACATTTCTAATATCTTTGCTCTCCATACTCGGAAACCTGTCAAACAGCTTTTCGTAAACGCGTCCTTTTAAAGTTTTGTCATCTTGTAGACCTATAAGAAGGTAGCTACTTAAACTATATTTTTTGCTTTTCAGACCGAAATTTTACCAATTCTGGCTTCGCTTTGAATTGGATTATGTTTAGTAGTTGCATTCGGTTTTATGTTCACTACACCAGAGACGAAAGGGATGCCATTGCCAAACAGGATTTAGCCAGGTGACTGAAATGACTCAACAGGGAACATAATTACCTATAATATGACAAAAAAGCTAAACGGAGAAGCTGCAGCGAACGGGCATGGAAAACACAATATTGGGTTGAGTGATGACAGCTGTGTACCTTCGTAAAGTTAAGTAAATTAATTAATAAATAGACAAAACTTATTGCGCTTTTGGTTAATTTACGTGAACTGTAAACTAAATCCTCTGTAAATTCGAACATCAGTAGTTTTAAGTCTATGTACCTATACGAGTATATTGGCATGGTCCAGTGGCGTGGGTTCCTTTAACTCAATTCCTATCGGCTCCACTTACCACTTACCTTAAGGAGCACCCTCATACAAAATCCTACCTATTATACAGGCTAGGGCTACCCTATGTAGGAGAACTAGTCTTCGCCACTTGTATAATATGGTCTGTTCTATATTACATATCTATTTCATACTTGTATACTTACTTGTTTCACCACTGAGCTATACATCTACTGCCGATACGTTTTAGAAATTAGAATCATTACCTTTATTACCAACATAATTTTTATTTATAAGTTCATTTTGTTCGTTAACATGTCTACCTACTACAACTCTTATTAATTATTCACTGGATGCATAATAGGTATGATATTTTTTAATATCCACAATCCACATATAAATATCTAAAGTTTTATGAAATTTATTTTCCTCAATCTTTTTATAATATTTGTAGAAAGATAAAAGTTTATTCACTGACGCAAAAAGAACAATATTTCTGCGCAGAACCTCGTTAGACTTAACACTTGAAAACTTCATTAATGAAATAACATTTTTAACAGTGATAACTAATATTATATATCTATGATTTTTAATTAATAATTAATTAATACGTCAAGCAAAAATTTCAAGTATGGTTTTACGATACCTAATTGTGCATACGGATCAGTGTGAAATTTGGTACATTTAAAGTTTAAGTGGATGAAGCTAATATTATTTTAAAAAATAATGCTTAGAAATACATTAATTTTATGAAAATATCACTTAGCATTTTTGTAGATAGTTTCTCAGGGTAATTACATAAAGCTAGTTAAGTAATAATAAACATCTATGCATAGAGCAGTAAGTTTGACACAATTATCAATAAATGTCAATCTTTCTTTCACAATCCACAAACAACATTGAAATATTTTTATTGCGTATCTAAGAGGCAAAAGAAACCTAAAAAAGTTGAAACTTTAAAATTATAGGTACATGAATTATGGCCGAATTTCGACTCTAGTCTCTAGTATCTAATAATTAGGAAAAAATTTAGTGCCATCATAGATATATAATATAACTAAGTGCCATAGTTTCCACTCGTACATAGACACAGGAAACCTTTATTAACCCACCAAAATACTCACCTTTATTACTTTATCATCTTGTGTTTAATGAATTTATTGGTGAGAAATAAACTTTACTTTACTTTACTTTAGACATACCTAATCCACCAGAATTCTTTACTTATTAACTTTAGCACAATTGTACAAAGGCGTTAGGCGGTTTTAATGTCACAAGGGCCCTATGGCATACTCTTACAGTCGATCTTAGCAAAGACAAGAACACAATATTTGTTTGAAATATTATGATAATTATTATTATGACAAAACATCGATATCCTGTTATCTTGTGCCACTGCATACGTTTGTTAGGGTAAGTTCACATTGCGATGGTACGCGACGCTACGGGCGCTAGATTTTCAAAATTGAACTTTGCTTACTACACAAAAGATACACGTTTCCTATGACATCAATAATACTCTATTATTAATGTCATATGAAAAGTGTATACAGTGTAACACTACACTGTATACTGTACACATGCGCAGTGCAGCGCGGTGTGTCAGGTTACACCTCGAACTCTTACAATAAAACGTGTATCTTCATGTGTAAATGAATAAGTACAATTTTGAACAGCTATATCAAAAAAGCATGAAGAGGTAACAGACAGACGGACCATGGAGAGACGCTTGGCTACGTTAAATGTAAGAGGAGGAATGGATGGTAAGAATGAAAGTGGACGAAGCGAAAGATGTATGTAAGGATCGTAACAAGTGGAAAGAAGTGGTCTCTGCCTACCCCTACGGGAAAGAGGCGGTCCTGCCTACCCCTACGGGAAAAGCCGTGATTATATGTATGTATGTATGTATATCAAAAATCCAGCGCTTTGTCGCGTATCGTTTTGTTTCAGTGTGAATTGACCCTTAGTCTTTATAAATAGGTTTCCACAAAAATCAGCGGTGGCGTATATTTAATAATTTATTATTATTAACTAGCTGTTGCCCGCGACTTCGTCCGCGTCAACTGATGGCGCAATAATGCATCAATTTCGATCAAATTTGATTACCATAAAAAAGGTTACCAAGTACTTAAGTCAATCTTAAAAGATTTTTTTAGATCATAGAAAAAGAGGAATAATTCTTTCATACATATTTTTTTGTAACTTGAGCCGTTTACGCAGCGCACGCAACGGAAGCCCTCAAATAAAGCTCAAATGTGAATAATTTTCCCCGTTTATGCAACATTCTTACTGATGCTTCGCTCCTATTAGTCGCAGCGTAACGTTATATAGCTGAAAGCCTTCCTCGACAAATGGACTATCCATCACAAAAATAATTTTTCAATTCGATTTAGCAGTTCCTGAGATCAGCGCGTTCAAACAAACAATGTAAGCCCTCAAAGACGAATAATTTTCCTCGTTTTTTCCACATTTTCCACTGATTATTCGCTCCTATTGGTTGCAGCGTAATGTTATATAGCTTAAAGCCTTTCTCAATAGAAGGACTGACTATCTAACACAAAAATAATTTTTCAATTCGATTAAGTAGTTCCTGAGATCAGCGCGTTCAATCAAACAACGTAAGCCCTCAAAGATGAATAATTTTCCCCGTTTTGTCCACTCCACTGATTCTTCACTCCTATTCGTCGCAGCGTGATGCTATATAACCTAAATCCTTCCTCTATAAATGGATTTTTCAATTCGAACCAGTAATTCCTGATAGCTACTATAGATTAGCGCGTTCAAACAAAAAAACTCTTCAGCTTTATAATATAAGTATAGATAGCTGATGCCCGCGGCTCGTCCCGCGTATGTACAGTAACCCACGGGAACCGTATACGTACCGCGATAAAAAGTGGCCTATGTTCTTCCTCGTGGTCTACTTTATATCTGTGGCAAATTCCATGATAATAGGTTCAGTAGTTTTTACGTGAAAGTGTAAACAAATTTTCCTACGGGAACCGTATATTTCTCCGAGGTAAAAAGTAGCCGATGTCCTTCTCTCTTAGTCTCCTTTATATCTGTGCCAAATTTCATGATAATCGGTTTAGTAGAAGTAGAAGTTTAGTAGTTTACGTGAAACTGTAAATAAAGTATCCCACAGTAACAGTACATTTCCCGGTGATAAAAAGTAGCCTATATCCTTTTTCAGGCTATACCTACTCTCTGTATTTGTGTACCAAAAATCGGTTCAGTAGTTTTGGCGTGGAAGACGGACAAACAGACACACACTTTCCCATTTATAATTAAGATTTTTATCAAAAACTTATAATGCATTCACATGAATCTTGTCAGATTTATTTTTCAACATGATGACAATATAATATTATGTCAAAATAAAAATAAAGCGCAGCGTAACGTTATATAGGTGAAAGCCTTCCTCGACAAATGGACTATCCATCACAAAAATAATTTTTCAATTCGATTTAGCAGTTCCTGAGATCAGCGCGTTCAAACAAACAATGTAAGCCCTCAAAGACGAATAATTTTCCTCGTTTTTTCCACATTTTCCACTGATTATTCGCTCCTATTGGTTGCAGCGTAATGTTATATAGCTTAAAGCCTTTCTCAATAGAAGGACTGACTATCTAACACAAAAATAATTTTTCAATTCGATTAAGTAGTTCCTGAGATCAGCGCGTTCAATCAAACAACGTAAGCCCTCAAAGATGAATAATTTTCCCCGTTTTGTCCACTCCACTGATTCTTCACTCCTATTCGTCGCAGCGTGATGCTATATAACCTAAATCCTTCCTCTATAAATGGATTTTTCAATTCGAACCAGTAATTCCTGATAGCTACTATAGATTAGCGCGTTCAAACAAAAAAACTCTTCAGCTTTATAATATAAGTATAGATAGCTGATGCCCGCGGCTCGTCCCGCGTATGTACAGTAACCCACGGGAACCGTATACGTACCGCGATAAAAAGTGGCCTATGTTCTTCCTCGTGGTCTACTTTATATCTGTGGCAAATTCCATGATAATAGGTTCAGTAGTTTTTACGTGAAAGTGTAAACAAATTTTCCTACGGGAACCGTATATTTCTCCGAGGTAAAAAGTAGCCGATGTCCTTCTCTCTTAGTCTCCTTTATATCTGTGCCAAATTTCATGATAATCGGTTTAGTAGAAGTAGAAGTTTAGTAGTTTACGTGAAACTGTAAATAAAGTATCCCACAGTAACAGTACATTTCCCGGTGATAAAAAGTAGCCTATATCCTTTTTCAGGCTATACCTACTCTCTGTATTTGTGTACCAAAAATCGGTTCAGTAGTTTTGGCGTGGAAGACGGACAAACAGACACACACTTTCCCATTTATAATTAAGATTTTTATCAAAAACTTATAATGCATTCACATGAATCTTGTCAGATTTATTTTTCAACATGATGACAATATAATATTATGTCAAAATAAAAATAAAGCTCCCCACTCACGGGCTATCGATTGCTTCGATCAAATTGGAAATTAATTCGTATTTGAAAGTAAATTGCTAACGACAAACTATTACATAAAATGATTAGTGTAAGACCTACCAGCTAGTTTTTGCGGTGGGGGTCAAAAGTTGGAACAAAATTTACGCGTATATATACGAATTTTATATAAAAAGTATAGTAAGGTGGTCCTAGGATCTCAGACTATATTCAATTTTCATCTAAACCGATTTACTTGCAACTACGAATCCAGTAAATGTTTAAATTGTAAAGACTAAATCGATCGATCGCTTGTGAGTGGGAGCTTTAAATCAAAAGCACTAAGGAGTATTTATATCAACTTTCAAGCAAATCGCTCCCAAACAACTTTATTTCTCTTTTTATTCCCGTTAGGGGACGAATTTCAATAAACTATGATACACGAATTCCATCAATTCTGTTACATAATGTTTGTGCAAAATTTAAGGTAGATTGGACCAAGGAATCACGTTGCCCCTTACAAACTGTTTTCCCCCTTTTCACCCCCTTAGGAGTCTAATTTCGAAAAATCCCTTCTTATCGGATCCCTACGCATTACAAAGAGCAAGCCCTGCAAGTTTCAGGTCTCTACGATCAGCGGTTTAGGCTGTACGTTGATCCGTCAGTCATTCAGGACAAAGGATTTTATATGTATAGATTATTATTTTTAGTGATGGATTGGACGTTATAGGTGTTGTACTCATTACACAATATTATAATACATAATATTTTGTACACAGATAAGATAAGTTACGCAAACATCAGGCAACAATGATTTCCTGTAGGCAGTGGTATTATTTGCCATTAGCACGTTTATGTAATATATATGAAGCAGTCATCTAGTTAAATTAGCCAGCCAATTCGACACCTAGACTGTTCAATATGCGCCGGAATCCAATAAAATGAGTAGACAGCTATTTAACACGTTCGCTGCGAAGCAAGGCATTATTTGCCTGGTTGATTGCTTTCCGTCTGTGCGGGCTCTAAAATTGTGCCCTTTCGCTCAGTGCGGGCGCTGTAACTCGGGAACTACTACGCGTACGAGTGAGATAGTTATATATCTAACACCCATATTTAAAGCTTATGACGGTTAACGATTAAAAAATGCACCAGGTTTTTAAAACATAGTTCGCACTGAATTAAAATTGAATAAGCTCAGTGCGAATACCAGGCTTTGATTTGAGGCCTGGTAGCCGCACTGAGTGGGGGAGGGGCGCGTGCGCCGCGGTTAGTGCTGTCCAGTGCGTTGTTTGTTGTCGATTGATTTTAATGAAAAACACTAAGTAATTTTTATCCTTCTTTTTATTTTATTTTTAACACGCTTTTATAAGCTTAGGCTGTATGTATGTATATAATATGTATATATGTATGTATGTATGTATGTTTGTAAGGAAGCTTTGAGCACGATTTTTAACTATTTCCAGAAGTCTAATTAATTTGAAACTTTGCATACGTATTAAGAGCCAATGACAATGCAATAAGCTTGTTTTTTTAGGTTTTTTCAACTATTAATTATTATTATATTATAATTTGTCGATTTGATGCATTTGTTTTATTGTCCCATCCCTATTACTTTATCTTTACAGTGCTTTAACAGGTCTGGTAAACCTGGTATCTCTCTTCTTAAAAAAAGTATCAAGTTTCTGTCCAATTCCCGGGCGAAGGTAGTTTCAAATAGGTCCACCAATGAACTTTATACACGCGAAATTTCATTCATTCAATCCTAACATTGATGATCCTGGGATCATATTTATATGAACGGGTTTCACCGGGCCATTAAAACCTAGTTCGCATATGATAAAAACTTACTACAAGATCGAAAATACCTGGTATCGCATGGTATGCTAGGTACAAAAAATCAGCCTCGCAGCGAACGTGTTAAACTTGAATCACTCAACGACGACGACTAACGACTTGACGAATTGAATTTTGAATTGAATGTTAGCCTGTTTATTGTTGGAAATGACAGATAAGGCTGTGATTGTTAGTAAAATTTTAAGCAATAGAGTGATTCAAGAGCAAAGTTTATATTATTATCTATAACATTGCACTCGTCACTAGCTATAAATTAAAACATTAAAAAACCCGACTGCGTAAAAAGTAAACCAAACTAAGTACATAACGAAAAACTGAAAAGAAAAAAACAAGCACTTAGATGTCCGGTGGTCTAGAATTTTATAATGTATTATTGAATGAATACTATTGAAGAAAATAAAATATAATCTAATAATGGAACATAACAACTAAACAGTCAGGATCCATTGAAAAATTAGATTGGCTGTCGAATAATGGATCGGGTTTTTTAATGTTTTAAATTATTATTTTTTATTTTATACTTTTAGTTATTTACACTAGAGTACCTAGCTAGCTATTTACCAGACTGGATTTCCTATCAGCATCAGTACTACATCACAATTGCACTGGAATGTGAGAATGGTTGTTACGCAACTTTAAATTGATATAGATCCTAAAGAGTCAGTCGAATCGAAAAATGTTGATACGAAACTAAGAATGATTTTTAAATACCTATTCAACGATACCCCACTTGATATATAAGTTCTCCGAAAATCAACTACGGATACCTACTTCGGGCACATGATCCACTGCTTATATAAAGACTAATAAGAAGAGAAAGTAAAAAATAATTGTCATACTCAAAGTAAAAAATTATCTCTTGTGTGGGTGACTTTCCGCAGAACGCAAACTCGCCCATATAAAAAAAAACAATTTTTTTTCGAGTATGACAATTATTTTTCTGCTTAACCGTCTTTACATAAGCAGCAGATTATATGCCCAAAATATCCGTAGTTGATTTTACCAAACCTTATAGTTTGTGGACTTTCATTTTTCATTTTCACAATATGGCGTCCAGTAGTCGCCATATTGAATTTTCACTAGCGTCATGTCTTTAGTGACACTCGCCGGACTAAGAGGAATCGATTGACATGTGAATCATAAAAATCGGTCCAGGTGTTGGTCTGTATAGTGCTTCAAAGGAACATACAAACATAGGCTGATAAACACATTACCACTCCTTTGCGTCGCGCAGTCGGGTAATAAACTGTCCTTATATTTATTTTCGTATTGTACTTTCACGCATCTCATATAACTCATTTATATATTTATAAATATTTCAATATTACCGTTATAACTTGGTGATACAAATTATGTAGGATTTATTTTTTACTAATAAGTAATAACTCCCCACACCAATTACGGTGACGGTGGCCGGTTTAATTGAAACCAGGCCAGTTAAGCAGGAGTAATTTTATAGTGCCCAAGTGTATGTGCAATATACAAGAGTCTCTCTTCCTTTTCTCTCACTAGGTTTAGTGGGACGAATAACACGACTGACGAGAGATCAGGCGCAGGTCCGACCTTTACATGCCCATCCGACGCATGGATCATCTTTTCTTGTCAGACAAACAGGCGATCTCCCTGCATTGTCCTAACCAAACTAGGAAACAACAATTTTTGTTGTTCCAATGCGGTAATCGAACCCACGACCTCCGAGTCGAGAGCCAAGCGCTAACCACTAGATCAAGGAGGCTGTTACCGTTTTTTACTAATACAGTAAAAAGTCATATCTAAATTTATTACGCTGTGGTGCCTGTGGTCATAAGCTCGCTAAAAAGTTATACATATATTAACCAAACATCGTCAATACATCAAAATACAATTATTTAACTAAATGACGAATACACGACGGTCAGTTATCTGGATAAACGTTACGCCAAAGAATTGGCTAGTTGTTATTTATCCATTTTATTGGATGCCGGTGTATGACGAACGGCGTATACGTATGTATGTATAACTTGACCGGCGAACCACACATTTAACTAGACGACTGCTACAAATTATATACTAGCTGTTGTCCACGGCTCCACACGCGTAAACACAGTATCCCTCGGGAACACTGTACTTTTTTGGGATAAAAAGTATCTCGTCCATAAATAGCATACTTTTTATCCCAAAAAAGTACAAGGGAAAGGTTCCAGGACTCAAAGTATGTCTGTACCAACATTTATCGAAATTGGTTTAGCGGTTAAAGTGTGAAGAGAGAACAGACAGACGGACAGACACACACAATTTCGCATTTAAAATATTAGTATAGATCCTTTGCCATTGGGCTCGGTGGTCGGCGTAGAAATGCTACAAACGATGTTGTAATATTATGTACTTTTATTACATCAATCAGTAGCATGCTACCGTTGCGTGGAGTTTCCACTAACAATGCCGTCAAATCGGAAACCTAATTTTAAACCTGTAATTCGAATCGGTGCACAAAACCCGTACGTGGCCTAATCAAAGGCGCGGGATGTAGATGAGCATGACAGTAGCGGCAGTGGACGTCTTGGATTGCCTAGGTAGGCTGTAGACCATACTCCTGCGCATCGCGGCACAGAGAGGAATGGCCCATACAAGCCCCGATGGGGCCTCTGTTTGGCCTGAGGGCCATAAATGTCCACATCCAGAAGGGCCTGCATGACAGCAGGCGCTCGCCGGCGGAGTCGCGGTGTAGGTTCACGTGATCCCGTGGCCCGCCAAGTGGGGATGGTTGGGATCAAAGGTCAAAGTCAAAGGTCAATGTGTTGGGAAGGTTGGGGTCAAAAGTCAATTCGAACTAAAATAATTTCATGCTGGCGTAAACCAAGACAGCTAACAATTGCAAGTTGCATCTTACGAATTTTCGATTAGGACACGTGACCTATCGCGAGTTTAACAGTTTTTACCCATCCCAAGAAAAGTACACAGCGCCGCTAAAGGAGTATTTAGCGGGGGGTCGCCTGGGGGGTCGCGAAGCTTCTGTTGGGGGGTCGCTGGAGGTAGAGAGAACTTTAGTAAAAAAACAATGAAGATTTTTTTATTTATTATTATTTATTGATTTATTAAGTAAGAGAATTTTAAAAAAGAATATACTCATAAATCGATCATGTATGTAATAGGGAATATGCACGTATTTTTTTTATTTCTTTATATAGATCTATCTTGTTTGGTAAATCGTATGGTAAAATAAGTTTTTTGATATCATTAAAAATAACGAAGATATGAACGTTTAAAGTAGTCTATTAGACAGAGAGATCCGACGTGTATCGTGACGTCACACAACACGACTTTCATAGAAAGTTCATACTAAATTTCGTTTTGCTAGAAAGAGATAGATTACAAACTTTGACCGCTCATATCTTGCTCATTTATCAACAGATATTGAAAATTTTCTCGCCATTTTCTTTATTTCTCTGTCTAGTATTATATTATTATATTTTAAGCTATTTTTATATTTTATGCATATTCCCTATTGTAAAATAATGTGTTTGATGTACTATATTATGTACATAATATCCGAATAATAATTATTATGGAGACGCATAAAAATAATAGAATGAATATTTGTAACACTAATATACACATATATACATGATAAAAAGTGTCGGGGGGTCGCGAAATATTTTTTCATACAAAGGGGGTCGCATCATGAAAAAGGTTGAAAAACACTGATCTACACTAATATTATAAACAGGAAAACTTTGTTTGTATGTTTGTTTGTTTGTTTGTAATGAATAGGCTCAAAAAGTACTGGACCGATTTCTAAAAATCTTTCACCTTTCGAAAGCTACATTATCCACGAGTAACATAGGCTAAATTTTATTTTGGAAAAAAATAGGGTTCCGTAAGATATTTGGGTTTTTCGGCCACAAGGTGTAAAAAATCAACCAGAAAAGTTACTTATTTTGCGTACGCTGCCTAAACTATAAAAGATAGAACCATATTATGTTCCAATTAATTGTAGATCTTATAAATATCTACAAAAAAGTCCGCGACACACTATACCTATCTATGTCGAGTGAGGCACAACAACAATTTTTTTATTTAGAAATCTTGATTTGTTGTGTTCGTTGTAACTATGATGAATAGTTTAGTACTTGAATACCTATTTATTAAGTGTTTGTTGTATTGTTAGTCCTGAAGGTATTTCATACGATAAAAGTATACCCAACTACTTATTTTATTGAGTTTTAGTAGGTACCTATATTAATTTGTTTCTGTTTGTTTTGACTAAATTTCACCCGTTTTGTTAGAGGTTTAAAGACATTCTGTAGTATTAGTATCAGTATTGTACCCGTGCGAAGCCGGGGCGGGTCGCTATTTTTAAATAAAAAATTAAAGCGGCGATGTGGTTCGCCACCCATCACGTCTCGTTTCTCGCGGAGGCGAAAAGCGGACTATGGAGAGCCGCTTCGCTACGTTGAATGTAAAAAGAGGAATTGATGGCAAATAGCAAGTGGCAAGAAGTGGTCTCTGCCTACCCCTATGGGAAAAAGGCGTGATTATAATAGGTTGGGGAAAAAGTCTTTTCGCATTATAGTATGTATGAACTTGTCATAAAATATCTTGGGCTATACCAATTGTATCTGGCTGATTTTGGTATCATTAAAAAGTTTTAATTTTACAGAAGACAATTCCAAATTCAAATTAGGTAAATTTGAGATATTCATTTGTTTTTCTTATTGTTAAAATGAGTGATTCTTATGAAGAATTTCGATGCATTTTAAAATTTTATTACAAAAAAGGTAAAAATGCAACACAAGCCGCGAAAAAAATTTGTGATGTTTATGGACCTAATGCAGTATCTGTGAGAGTAGCGCAAATTTGGTTTAAGCGTTTTCAATCCGGAAATTTTGATATCAAAGATGCACGTCGCTCTGGTCGCCCTGTTACGGACAAAACTGTTGCCATTTTTGAAAAAGTGGAGCAAGATCGGCATATTAGTAGTTACGATGTAGCTGAAGAACTGGGGATTGACCACAAAACGGTTTTGGCGCATTTGAAAAAAGCTGGGTACACAAAAAAGCTCGATATTTGGGTGCCTCATGAGCTCACTGAAAGAAACCTAATGAACCGTGTACTCATTTGTGATTCTTTATTACGACGTAATGAAACCGAACCATTTTTGAAGAAGCTGATAACTGGTGATGAAAAGTGGATCACGTACGACAAGAACGTGCGAAAAAGATCGTGGTCAAAGGCCGGTCAGGCTTCACAGACTGTGGCGAAACCCGGGTTAACTCGCAACAAGGTGATGCTGTGTGTGTGGTGGTATTGGAAGGGCATTATTCATTATGAGCTGTTACCGCCAGGCAGGACCATCAATTCTGAACTGTACTGCGAACAACTGATGAGATTAAAGCAAGAAGTTGAGAGAAAGCGGCCGGAATTAATCAACAGAAGGGGTGTGGTTTTTCACCATGATAACGCTAGACCTCACACATCTTTAGCCACTCAGAAAAAATTACGGGAGTTTGGCTGGGAGGTGTTAATGCATCCGCCGTATAGTCCTGACCTTGCACCTTCAGATTTCCACCTGTTTCGGTCGCTGCAGAATTCCTTAGGCAGTGTCAGGTTGACATCACAAGAGGACTGCCAAAACCACTTGTCGCAGTTTTTTCATCAGAAGCCCCAAAAGTTTTATAGCAATGGGATCATGTACCCACCAACAAGATGGCAAAAAGTTATCGAACAAAATGGCACCTATATACTTTAGTCACTTGTAAATAAACTTTATAAAAAAACCTTTTGAATTTTTATATAAAATGCGAAGAAACTTTTTCCCCAACCTAATATGTATGTATGTATGTATAAAAAATTAAACCGACTTCCAAAGTAAAAATACACAAAAAAGTATGAAATAAAACTTATTTTCTGAAGAATTCCCCTTTTAAATTTGGCTATTTCTCTACTCAATCTTCTGAATTTTGAAATCGGTACCAGCCCAAACAATATCCTACAATATTTTATAGAACTCACGTTCATATTTGCTGGTACCGACTTCAAAATTAAGAAGATTGAGTAGAGAAATAGTTAAAAATTTTTGCCGAATTTGAAAGGGGAAATATTTAGAGAATAAGATTTATTTCATACTTTTTTGTGTACTTATTTTTACTTTGGAAGTCGGTTTAATTTTTTGTTTAAAAATAAAAAATTTACCCTTTTTAGTGATATTTTTTAATTTATTATTAATACATCTTATGAACGTTTAAAATAAACAATAGAATGTATAATTGAAGACGCGCCAAGCTTCCATTGGGTAGGTACAGTATTGTAAATACACAGTAAATAAGATAATTTTCTTTATATAGAATTCCGATTTTTTTTAAATTTTGGAAATCGGTCCACAGGCGGCGGAGTAATCGTTGAACATACAAAAAAAATATACATATACAGCCGAACGTATAACCGCCTCCTTTTTTTGGAAGTCGGTTAAAAAGGGGAATTATTTAGAAAATAAGTTTTATTTCATACTTTCTTGTGTATTTTTACTTTGGAAGTCAGTTTAATTTTTTGTTTAAAAATAATAATATCCTAGTGTCGTGTGCTTCAGTGGGTACACTCAACTAAGTTTTTCCGGCACCTGCGTAAATAAACTAATAAAATATTTAATATAAGATGATATTCTTATCAAATTCGTCATCATCATCGGTAGGTACATCAGCGCCCACACCTTCTGACAACTGGGCCAGGGATCTCTGATTGTAAGGAGTTTTGTTAGCCACATTTTAATTACAAATAATCTGGGGGCACGGCAGTGCCCCCGCCAAGACAAGCCAAGCGAAACGCCGCCGCCTTTTCTCGAAGCGATTTTTGAACCCTCATAACTTGGGTTTGGATTATACCAGATAAATGAAATTTTTAGGATATATTCCCAGTAGCGGATTATGAAACATGTAAAGTTTTGATAGCATATGACATGTCTTAAACTTTAGGATTTATTGATATCTAAAATCCCCTAATTTCGTCACTGACTCACTGAATACTGATGATCACCAAAATAATATAGTACTTCCGGATGTCCTAGAAAGCTGACATTTGGTACGTAAGCTTGTTTTAGTACATAACCATCATAAAAATTATCAAAATTTGATCTTCCAACTCCTACTAGGGGATGAAAGTTTGTATGAGACTCCCGTAAATTTTGACGCTAGTGGCCTGAAAATTGTTGTAGGGATCCGTATTATAAATAATTACATTAAAATAAACAAAGAAAAGAAAAAAATTGTCATTACAACTTTCAAAAAGAAGTAAAATCCCACCAAAAACATTTTCATTGAAAGAAGTGTGAAAGGTGCCAAGAAGATACCATATGACTCGCACGGTCAAAAAGCTATCAGATCTCATGTAAACCAAGCTTTTGACTTTACCAAACTTCTAACTCTACTCTCACATAATATTTAACATACCTAATAAACATAATATTAAATGTCGGCGTTTTTACTGCAAAATTTCTTTAAACACAAAACATACAATAAAATTTTGTTGACATCAACATTTGAATAAGACCCGAGTTGCTTACTTAATTGTTTATTATATTTGCACAGCAAAACTATTTATATTAGATTGCGAACGTTCAGTACTAGTTATCTTCGTGGTATATACGTAGCTCTCTCTGATGAGACAGTGTAGGACGTGAAGCCCTGAGTTCTGTGCCAATTTATTTTGAGATACATTCTTAACTATGTGCAAGCAAATGCTGGATGAAATCAAAGAAGAAAAGTTTGATATATCAAGTATACTAGAAAAGGCTGGGAAGTTCCAGGCATGGACGTACTTCCTGGCCGGCTTGCCGGCAATTTTCGTCTCCATGTTGAGTGTCAATTTCGTGTTTGTTGCTGGACACGTCAACCATAGGTAAGTTGCTAAAATTATAATATAATAATGTTCCCCACGACTTTGTGCGCGCTAAAAGAAATCTCGCATCTCCTGCGAGATTTCCTTTGCGAGACCACGGAGAATGGGCGGGCATAGGCTACTGCCTATGCCCTTCTCCGTCTACTCTATATCTGTGCCAAAATTCATCAAAATCGGTCCAGTAGTTTCAAAGCCTATTCGATGCAAACAAACAAACAAACCTTTCCTCTTTATTATATTAGTATATGTAATATCCATGGACGATTCCACACCACGTCAATCTGGTCCCGTGGTAAGTTCTTGAAGAACTTGTGTTACGGGTACTAGACAACTGTACCTAATATTATATGTAATACTTTTTACACTATACTTATATTTAAGATTTTCACTACATTATACACATAATTATATTATACACATCAATGACCCAGGATCACAGAAAACTTTTTCTTCCCTGGCGGGATTCGAACTCGCAACCTCCGGCTTCAGCACCAATGCACTAACCAGTAACCACTGAGCGACAGAGGTCGTCACATATTGTTTTTTTTACCTATTTTGCCTTTGAATACTGATTTAATAACGTTAGCAAATACGATAGAATTACATTTAAATTACTATAAAGAAAATCCAAAATAATAATGTAGAGTTGGCGAAATAGAGTCAATCCTAAAATTAATTTCGTGGAATTTTAGGATTGACTCTACATTATTTTAGACGTTCATAAGACGTATTAATAATAACTTAACAAATTATATCATTAAAAAGGGTGAAATTATTATTTTTAAACAGAAAATTAAACCGACTTCCATAGTAAAAATACACAAAAAAGTATGTAATAAAACTTATTTTCTAATAATTCCCCTTTTAAATTTGGCTATTTCTCTACTTAATCTTCTTAATTTAGAAGTCAGTACCAGCAAATATGAACGTGAGTTCTATAAAATATTG
This sequence comes from Glaucopsyche alexis, assembly GCA_905404095.1. NCBI lineage: Eukaryota > Metazoa > Arthropoda > Insecta > Lepidoptera > Lycaenidae > Glaucopsyche > Glaucopsyche alexis. The sequence goes on along the minus strand of FR990047.1, from coordinate 23,764,817 downwards.
TAGGATATCGTTTGGGCTGGTAGCGACTTCAAAATTAAGAAGAGTGAGTAGAGAAATAGCCAAATTTAAAAGGGGAATTATTTAGAAAATAAGTTTTATTTCATACTTTTTTGTGTATTTTTACTTTGAAAGTCGGTTTAATTTTTTGTTTAAAAATAATAATTATTAAGTTGGTATATACAAAATACCACGTTTTATTTCACTTCCCTCGGGAACGGGATAAAAAGTTTCCTATGTCCATCTCCTCGTTCTAAGCTACCTCCCCACCAATTTTCAGCCAAATCGGTTCAGCCGTTCTTGAGTTATTAATAGTGTAAATGTTACACTATTTGTAATTACATATACCTACCTAAACTTTGTTTTATAATGATTAATTATATTAATATATTTATTAAAAATGTTCATTTTAGATGTCGTGTATCAGAATGTGAGGCTTATGACTCAAGTTTCTTACCAGTCTGGTGGCCCAGCTCACAAATCGATAGCTGTTCTAGGCCAATCCTCAACGAGTCTTTCATAGGCCTCGATCCTATCTGCACCAATAACAGTTTTACCGGTGATGTGGAAAAATGTACGGATTGGGTGTACGAAAACAATGATACTATTGTTGCTGATGTAAGTATAAAACCGCGTATCCAGTAGGTATAAATTGACGAGAAACACTTGGGCGCAACACTTGACGCGCAACATTTGACGCTCGATATATTTGACAACGTTGCAAAACGACGCGTGACGTTGCTTAGACCGACAGGCGATAACATTGCTAAACAAAAGCTAACACACTAATTTTCAACATCTTAGGCAACTTGTTGCTTGTTGCCGGGTGCATGAGAGGCTTAATTTGCAATTCATTATACACGCACAAAGGGTTTCGTACAATACAACAAATTAAACATGTTCGTTGTATGGGCAACTAATAGAAGCTAATACACAGCCTAGCTTATGTCAAAATTTATTTGCTGATAAACTAGGAAATTAGGAATCGTCCATTAATCACGTGATGCCTAAAGGGGGAGGGGGGTCCGAAAAAAAATCACCAAGAATCACCAAGGGGAGGAGGGGGTATAAGGAGACATCACGTGTATTAATTTTCGAATCTAGTCTATGCATACCGAAATTATTATCGGTTGTAAATTCGTAGTGTTGTTTAAATACTTACAAGACAAATGACTCGTATAGTTTTAAATTGCTTAAATTATTCGATTAAATTGTTTTTTAAGTTAATTTTTTAACATCACCTGCTTACTATGTAAAAAAAAATACACGTGATCTTAGGTGGGGGAGGGGGGGGGGGTATTATAAAACCTCACCAAGTATCACCAGGGGGAGGGGAGGGGTCTAAAAAGTTGTTAAAAACATCACGTGATTAATGGACGGTCCCTTAGATGTATTTTCAAATATCATACTAATATATTACTATTAAGTGTCAGTTCAAACAGAAACGAGACGATACGCGACGCGGCTTTGCATTTCTAAATAGCGATTAAAAATTAACTTTATTCTCTACACAAGAAGATTACGTTTTTTAAGTTCGAATGCCAAACTGCACCGCTCTGCATACCCCGGCGCCGCCATTGCAATGAAACGCAATATCTTCTCGTGTACGTAGAGTTTATCTACTAAGTTATTATCAAAGTCAAAGTGGCAATGTATTTTTCAGCTGAATCTCGGCTGTCAACCATGGAAGGTGAACTTCGTGGGGACGGCACACGGCATAGGAATGATCATAGCTATGCTGGGATCAGGGTGGATGTGTGACAGGTAAATCCAATCAATAATAATAATAATATCTATAGATGCTTCACACCACGTCAATCTGGCCCCGTGCTAAGTATCCGACGAACTTGTGTTACCTACAGGTACCAGAAAACGGGAAATATATTTATAATATACATATGTTTAAGATTTTTTTATATTATATACTCATATTTAATACACGTATACTCATACATATACTCATATTTAATAGTCATGGGATACTCTTCCCAACTTACCTGTCCGGTAGTTGTGGTATAGTATACGGGTATGCGACCCCGGCTTCCCTAGCTATTACTGTCCTATCCCTTGCCCTCCTGGGCAGTAATATCCTACATTCCCTATTTCCCACTCTAACTTACCAATCTTCCCTTCCACACCACCTATCCTTCCCTTTCCCTATTCCTACTCTCTCCACCAATCCGTGGAAACGCAATGGATAAACAAAAATAATTTAATTATCCAAAATGGCGGCGATGTGGTTCGCCACCCATCACGTCTCGTTTCTCGCGGAGGCGAAAAGCGGACCATGGAGAGACGCTTGGCTACGTTGAATATAAGAGGAGGAATGGATGGTAAGAATGAAAGTGGACGAAGCGAAAGAAGTATGTAAGGATCGTAGCAAGTGGAAAGAAGTGGTCTCTGCCTACCCCTACGGGAAAGTGGCGGTCCTGCCTACCCCTACGGGAAAAAGGCGTGATTATATGTATGTATGTATGTATGTATTTAATACACATCCATGACGCAGGAACACAAAAAAACCTTTTGTTCCTTCGGCGTGATTCGAACCCGCGACCCCCGGCTTGAGCACCAACGCGTTGAATCACTGAGCCACAGAGGTCGTCAAATACCTACAGCTAGGTCATTAAAAGTACCTACATAATCCTACTACTATTATAAATGTGAAAGTTTGTGAGGAAGGATGAATGGATGGATGGATGTTACTCTTTCACGCAAAAACTACTTAATGGATTTTGATGTTTACTATAGTAGTTTAAGCTCTGGATTAACATAATATAGGCTACTATTTATAGCGAAAAAATAAAGTGTTCCTATGGGATACTGCATTAACGAGGGCGGAGCCGCGGTCAATAGCTAGTACATATTAATATTACATTACGATAGCTTCTACACCGATTTCGATAGCGGTGTCTGTTTACGTCGAAACCAGGCCTACTCAGGTGTGTGCACAGTGCACAAGAGTACTCTCTTTTCCTTTACTATATAAATAAATTCTTTATAAATATCAGTGATAGCTAATATCTTAATTATTATCCTCTTTTTAATATTATACATCTATGATAAATATACTGTTACTTCATAAATCTACATTAGTCAGAGCACATGTCAATATTAAATGAGCTCTATGCTATATTCATTGTATCATAAAGTAGGTAAGTATTTAAATACACGTTTAATCTACATTCTACTTACTATAATAGTACTGTATCTTATGTAAACAAAATATTATTCAAATAAATTACCTAATACTTAACCTAATCATGTGTCTTTGTTTATATAGTTATATACTTCGATGCTTTATCATACCTATTCGTATTCGCTATTGGTAAAAGAATTGTGAAAGAATACTTAATACTGTAAAAGATAAACAGCTATTAGATATTTTTTTCATTTCATTAATGCGTTGCCATAAGTGCTCACAAAAACCTCACGCAAACTTTACATAAAACTCGGCGAAATAATCACGCGATAGTTTTTCTAAATGACAAAATGTCACATGTTATAATTAACTTGAATTTGGCGTGTAAATGTTTCAGGTTTGGCCGTAAACCGACGCTCATAATATGCGCCGTTGGATGTATACTTGGCAACCTCAAAGTCATAGCTAAATCGTACAATGTGTACGTTTTCCTAGAGTTTCTAGAGGGAGCTGTGTCAACGGGATGTTATACCTCTGGATCAGTTATAAGTAAGTCTAATACTTAAACATTTGAAAAGGTTTGGCTAAGATGTCAAATCGATATCTCAATGAGTAACTTTTTATATCGTAAAACTCTACATAATAACATGGACGAAATATACATAGACAGACAGATCCCATACATTAAAACGTACACAATAAAAAGGTCCGGATACTGCTTAGGTCTAGATGGCGTTAGTTTGTAGCACGAAAATCAATAAATTGCACAGATTAGCGAAGTAAATCAATTATGTTCTGTTTTAAACAAGAAAAAATATTTTTCAGTCTCTTTCCAGTGTGATTTTAAAGTTCAAAGGCTGATATTTGATAATTGTCTCTAAATCCTAAAAAATTAACCTCAGCAGCTTGTTTTTAGACAATTATGGTAGATGGCGTAGTATTAGGGTACCAAATGTGATCACTAGATGGCGCGCAAAAGCATCGAATGTCTCATAAAAGTAGGTACCTACTTATATAAACAGGTACAATACAATGTGTAAAATGTAGATATTGATCATAATAATTATTGTAGCTAGGTGTTGCCCGCGACTTCGTTCGCGTGAATATGGGTTATCGCGGTTGGATAAAAAGACAATGTTAATTATTATAAAAACAAAACTAAATATGTACCTACCTACCTATCATAAAAAATAATACAACTCTTTAAAATACCAAGAAATCTTATTTTGCTTAAAATACCTACCTATTTAATAGAAAACTACACGAAATCAAAGTGTAACTTAATTAGAATATTGAATTAAACGATAAGTAACCGCAATGAAAATCAAAAATGTTTGAAATTACGGTTGACAAGTCATTTTGCAGTCGCGGACAGATCAGGTGAACTTTATTTTGAACCTTATTGCTAAGGTATAAGGTTGAAAATGATACACCGTATCTGTCCGCACGCTCTATGCTTTGGCATAAGAGCGTTTCAAGTTTTTATAAAGTTTTTCCTCGTACTAGCAGGCTTAGCACGACGCGGCGACGCGAGCCGAAGAAACAAATTTAAAGAAGAAATATTCTACCTATATTATATAAAGACTGAAACTAATTGTCTAGGAGCGCCATGATGTGGAGTAGTTGACATTATTGTAAGACTAGATGTTGCACGCAACTTCGTACGCACAAAAGGAAATCCCGCGGTAACCGTACATTTTGCCGCGATAAAAAGTTGCCTATGTCCTTCCCCGTGGTCTAATCTATATTTACACCAAATTTCATCAAAATCGGTCCAGTAGTTTCGGAGCCTATTCAATGCAAACAAACAAACATACAAACAAACTTTTCCTCTTTATTATATGAGTATAGAGTATTTGACGTTAAATTAAAAAAAAGTTTCTACTTTAGCTGTCAAAAGCTCGGGAAATTTGCGGATTGCGGAAATGCTCGGGAAGAAAAGAAATATTTTTTCTCATAACGACGAAGCATCAACCTTGCTGCCTTACAATAAGACCTATTCTGAATTCCGAATGGTATTAACGTTTCTTCAATCTCTCATTTTGTCTTTCTTGCAGGCTTAGCATGCATGCACATCCAATGTGCATGCTTAGCCTGCTGGTAGTCTGTGTAACAAAAGAGTTGAAAAAGGATTTCGTGTGTCATATTATATGACTAATGACACTGACATTTGACTCGACACTCATGTGTTCGATTTTCAACTCTATTGTATTAGCACAGAGTTCTATTTTTAATTAATTAATTCTCTGAATTTTAATCCGGTGTTTCATATTCTGGAGCATAAAATATAGTCCAACTCCCAGCCTAAGGGTACCCGCCCACTTCATACTTTTCGATTTTTAGATGGTTTTAGTTTCGTATCCAGAATATCAAGCGGTCTGGATCATTTACAGGAAACCGAAACATAGCAATTTCATTGCTTTTATTGCCACAAATGTGATATACGCAATTGGTATACATTTTCTCCAAGTTGTTTATGGAAAAAGCTTTCCGAATTTTTAAACAAATAGTCCGAATCGTAGGCACACAAAGTCCATAATACAAGCACAGGTCAACAATAAGGCGATTAATCGGAGTCCAGGAGGCAAAATAGGTAGGTAGGTCACAGGTAGTAGGCAGATTATCAGTTCCGGTAGGCAAGCGCAATATCGTATTTAAAAGAAATCTAAAAGCAATTGAGAAAAATACAACAACACAACGAGGAACGCAATCACAACTTTAGGTGGGCGCCGCCGCGCCGCCATGCATGTGGCGCCGCCGCCGCCGAGTATCCAAAAATTCGCGTACATGTTAAATACAGGTACAGGGATACTAAAAAGCGTGACATTTTCAAAAAGTCGAAAAGTGCGTGACGTAATATGTGGATGGCCCCTTACAGTAATCTTCATCATCATCATCATCTTATTTACAATATCCAATGAAAGCTAATGGCGCGTATTCAATATTATACATTCGATCGTTTATTTTAAACTATCTTATAATGTTTTAATAATTTTACAAATATCAATAGAAAGGGAAAAAAATATTTTAAACAAAAAATTACGACCGACTTCCAAAGTAAAAATGCACATTTTTTGTGAATGAAATAAAACTTATTTTTTCAAATAGTTGCCCTTTTAAATTTGACTGAACATCTAATTTATTTCTCTACCCAATCTTCATAATTTTGAAGTCGGTACCAGGCAACTTGAAAATGAGTTCTATTTTAATTTAAAATAGAACTAATTTATCATTTTTAAATATTGTTTTATTATGGTGTTGTTCAGGCTGGTACCGTTTCTAATTCAAATCCGTCATCCGTTGTACTTACTGCACATAAATTACAATATTATATACACTAATATTACACTACTAAATACTAATAGACACATAATATTAAACTTAATATTACCTTATCTACGGAGAAACAATATAAAACACTGCAATAATAGTTGAGCGCAAGCATTATTTGTACTAGGTAACTCGGCCAGCAGTGTGCCGTGACGTCACACTCTCCACGAGCGCCTGCTACGGGCCGCGAAATTTACGAGAATTTGAAATGTCTATAATATAATCCGCTAATACTCGGTCTTTTTCAATGAAACAAAAACTAGTGTATTTGTATAGATACAAGCATTACTGGGAGAATCGTTTTAAGCAATTTTGTATACCTATTCTTCATTGTAAAAACAAACGAATAAAACTTTCGCTTCTAAAAATTGCGTTTTTTTTACAAAAACAGCTACGCCGCCGACCAATTTCCCCCAGCGCGCCGCCGCGCCGCCGGAAAATTTTAGGTCGGCGCCCACCTCTAAATTCACAACAATCCGAACTCCGAAACATAGATATGGTACGGAGTAGGGACGGCGGACCGGCAGATCATAGTGTTGCCACTTTCTGTTTTAATAGTTTAACCAAAAGTTTAACAATTAACTTTATTTGAAACCTACAATTTTCTTTTGTTCTGAGACTTTTTTATTTAAATGAAATTAAGACGTTATAAACTTTAATTCCAAGTTCAAAAATCGATTAACAAGATTGTTGCTTAGGTTAAGGTATAAAGATAGAGGTGTTTCAAATTAATAAAACGCCGTAAATAAATACTGGATATTACACAACCAAAATAATATCTTGTCAAATAATTGTACACTTTATATAAACACTAATAAACAAATCTTATTTGAATATAATTCCAGAATGTTGGGTATCTATTTGATATGCATGGCAATATTAATTCATCCTCACACGCGCACGTAGAGAAATTACAAACTAAAGAAAATTATAGAAATGTTGGTAGGTAAGTCTTTATTAGCGGCTCAACCATAACTTGTTTAGCGCCATCTATTGACGTTTTTTTAAAATATAAGATAACTTATGACGTACTTCAAACATAGTCCTAGAGATGGCGTTTTTATTTTTAAATAAATATGGCTAATTTTGTAATTTGATACACTCAACGTCATCTAACGGTCAACAAGAAAATTAAAAAATGTCGTACGTTTTAATGTATGGGATCTGTAGGTCTATGTATATTTCGTCCATGATAATAATAAGAATTTCCAATTGCAATATTGTCATAAACTTAACTTCTATACCATCGTCTCCCAACCTATATTATATCGCGACCCACGAAAAAGCCAAATTATCTTGCGACCCCGTCACGATTCTTTCGACGCCACGTCACAACGTTCGATACAAAAGATTCGTTCGAAAAATGAATGTTTTGTAGGTACCTACCTATTATATACCTTTGTAGTTTGTATTTACATTTTTCAACAGACTGCGACCACCTTTAAAAACAAAGGGTCGTGACCCATCGGTTGAGAAATGATGTTCTATAGTACATACAAAGTTCATAACCTAATATTATACTTTTAAAAGATTTTTAATGTATGTACTTTTTGGTGTCCTTTAAATAATAAATGAATAAACTTTGTTACATTTTCATTTACAGTGACAGAGAACAGTAATTCAAAGACGAGAATAATAGCGGGGGTTGTGTTTGCATATGCAATTTATATGGGGGAGGCACTTTTTGCGATTATAGCCATGTATGTTCCAAATTGGAAGAACTTGTTGTTAATCATATGCAGCCCGCCTGCGTTATTCCTATCTTACACAGTACTGCTCAGAGAAAGTCCGCGGTGGCAAATAATCAACGGTAAAATAAACGAAGCTAAAGACACTTTAAAAGCAATCGCTAAAGTGAACAAGCTTAAAATAGATTCTAGAGAAATCGACGAAGTCAGCGAGGACGAACTTAGAAAAGTCTTCAATTTGAACAAGAACGACGAAACCGAAGGATTTAAAGAGATATTCAAATCAAGAGAGATTCTGAAGAGGCTGGTAGCGGGCATCACATGGCGTTTAGCTGCCAGTTTTATTTACTACAGTCTGGTTATTAACTCTGTATTATTACCGGGGGACAAATATACGGTTTTCTTACTGACTGCACTGACGTCTTTCCCCGGAGAGCTAATATCTATGTACTTCATGAACAAGATCGGTAGAAGAAAACCTTTAATGGTTGGCTTCTTAATTTGTGGAGTAACATGCGTTGCAAGTGCTTATGTCCCTGAAGGTACGTATTGCACACGATTGATAGTAATTTAAAAATATTAAAAAAGTCGTTTGGTGTCGTGGGCGGTGGGGCAAAAATTGTACTATAAAATATCCTACTAATATTATAAATGTGAATATGGATGGATGGATTTATGGATGGATGTTTGTTACTCCTTCACGAAAAAACTACTGAAAGGATATACTGTTACGCGGGTGGAGCCGCAGGAAACAGCTAGTGTTGTGCTAAAATAGTAACCAATACATAAGCACTTAGTTGATTCTAATTACGTCTTGCACTCGATTAGAACGAATAACTCTAATAAGTTCCTTACATTTTACAGTGTACAGATGGGCGAAGATAGGTCTATTTCTAATTGGCAAGCTACTCGTGTCGGCGTGTTACACGGGCACCGTCGTGTATACCATGGAGCTGTTTCCCACCAGCGTGAGGGGCTCGTGTGTCGGCTTCTGTACGCTGGCCTCGTGCGCCGGCAGTATGCTCGCACCCTTAACTCCGGCATTGGTATGTAATTTATTTGTTATATTACCAGCGACAAACTATGTTCTTTTCCGTAGTCTACTCTATATTTCTGCCTTTCATCAAAATCGGTCCAGCAGTTTCGGAGCCTATTCAGTGCAAACAAACAAACTTTTCGTCTTCATTATACCGTTAACGTTCATTTTCCTGCCATTGCCTGCATCCTTCCCCGTGGTCTACTCTATATCTTTGAAAAATTTCTTCAAAATCGGTCCAGTAGTTTCAGAGACTATTCAATGCAAACAAACAAACTTTTCCTGTTTATAATATTAGTAAGTAGTTAGACTTGATGGTACCCGCAACTTAGTTTGCATAGAAGTAACGGAAACGGAACTCCATTTTAACGGAACATAGCCTATGCTAAATGGTGGCCCCGTGCGCTTACGCCGGATCTTTTCGTCGGGCTAGTTCCCGAACTGGTGGTAGGTATCAATGTAGACCAGTCTTTCCCAAAGTGGGCGATAACGCCCCCTTGTGGGCGCTGGAAGCCTAGAGGGTAAGGGGCCCAGAAAAAAATGAGGGGGCGCTGATGTAAGCAGTATTATTATTGCTCAATGTTGACTATTGGTTAATTTTGAAAAAAAAAAATACTCTCCAGACGAGACTAATATATTATTGAGGTTTTATGGTGAAAAAAGATGGGGGCGCTTTGGTTGGATGCTCTAAGGGGGCGCTCAAAAGAACTGATTTTCAAAGTGGGCGTTAGACGGAAATACGGAATATGTTTGGGAACCTCTGATGTAGACCGACGTTCAGAAAGTGTATAATTTTTTTTTTTTGACTAATTTAATAATAATCGTTGTTTCAGACTGTAATATCACCGAGATTTTCTTCGTATTGTTTTGCTTTTATCGCTATGCTCGCGTCGGCATTATTGATTATAACACCTGAGACCAAGGACACTCCCCTGCAGGACACCATCGATCAAATTAATTTAAGCGTACAAAAGGCAAAGGAATTAAAATCAAAGGCAGCGGAACCTAAAGGGACAGACACGCAAGTTGCGGCAAACAACGGTGTAAATCCAGTTTAAAAAGAAGTCGGTTAACAAACGGTCAAATATATTGTAGAGACATCGTTTACGAATTCTGAATAATTGTGTAAAAATGCCACGTGCAAAACACACAAAAATATGAAAAATCTTCATCTGAGGACCATCTTCAAAAATTTAAATTTCTTCTTTCTCCTTTAAAGAAGAAATTTATCTTTTTGAAGATCTTGGAATTCTTACAAGTACGAATATAAGCAGACTGCAGTCTTCTAGAGACAGAAGAAAGTAGGTAAGCAAATAAGCAGAAAATATAGAGCTAGGACTGTCGGAATTTTTTCAAATAGAGACTGAATAGAAAGGACGCCAACCAGTAACCAGCGACTTCGTTCAAATTAATATTCGAGAAGCACTCAGTCGTAAATTATTTTTAGTTAATTAGGTATATTTGAATTTAGACGAATTATTGTTACTCAGTCGCCATCTTAATAACTGTATTTTTGTTTCTAAGAATAAATATTTTTAATATTTGTATGTTTTATTTAGACGCCCTTAGGCCCTATACCTAGAGCATTACACAAGACCCCTGGTTTATGTATGGAAGTCCGCAGTCTATGGACCATTTAACAAAAATAAACAAATTGCACCAAGTCTCGTAAATCGTAATAGCTGCGCCCGCCAGCGGGCGGTGCCCGAGACTAACTGAAGTGAAGAGTGAGTGAAGTAAATGGTCCAAAATTTTTGATGTTTCTTTTTATTAATTCCTTTCCTTATCCTATATAAGTCCTTGAAGTTGTGCTTGATTTTATAGGGGTCCGTGGACTGAAAAGGGGAAACGCTGGCATAGAGTATAAAATTCAAAAAATTATCATTACAAATAAAGCTGCTTATATATTTTTATTACTCTCTGCGAAACTCTTGTCGTCATTGTCAGTGGCGGCGCTAGGCGTCGGCGAAGTCGGCCACCGAAAAAGCTTTACAAGTTAGGTACCTATTTATTTTCGTTTCGCCAATCGCCCTGACTTAGGGACCCGAACAATTCGGGAAGAAAGCTAAGTAAAAGGTAGGCTAGGTAAAAGGAACCCGTACATGATGGAAGTGAGCTGTAGTACATATCGGTATTCAGAATCATCCAATACATTTTAGAAAATAATTTAGATGTATATCTAAATGCTTGCATTACAATTAGAATCATGCTCAGCTCCGGTCAGTACTTACAGCTTGCGCTGAGAGAAGCTTCTCAAAGTTAAAATTGATAGCTCTATTTGAGAAGCACGATGAGCCAAGACAGACTATCCGCGTTATTAGTTATGTCAGTCGGAGCTAAAATAGCGGCTAGTCTTAACTACGACACAATTCTAAAAAAAATTGTGAGGCTAAAAGCCGAAAAGTTTGGTATTTTAATTTATATGTGTGTAATTACTTTTTGTGATCATTTGATTATTACCTATTAACAATAAAACTCGTTTACTCATACATTATTTTATAATTTGGCTAACATAATTTAACGGTTTTTTTAACTGCGAAGTAAAAGACGTCCACATGTGGTCCAAAATTTTTGATGTTTCTTTTTATTAATTCCTTTCCTTATCCTATATAAGTCCTTGAAGTTGTGCTTGATTTTATAGGGGTCCGTGGACTGAAAAGGGGAAACGCTGGCATAGAGTATAAAATTCAAAAAATTATCATTACAAATAAAGCTGCTTATATATTTTTATTACTCTCTGCGAAACTCTTGTCGTCATTGTCAGTGGCGGCGCTAGGCGTCGGCGAAGTCGGCCACCGAAAAAGCTTTACAAGTTAGGTAGCTATTTATTTTCGTTTCGCCAATCGCCCTGACTTAGGGACCCGAACAATTCGGGAAGAAAGCTAAGTAAAAGGTAGGCTAGGTAAAAGGAACCCGTACATGATGGAAGTGAGCTGTAGTACATATCGGTATTCAGAATCATCCAATACATTTTAGAAAATAATTTAGATGTATATCTAAATGCTTGCATTACAATTAGAATCATGCTCAGCTCCGGTCAGTACTTACAGCTTGCGCTGAGAGAAGCTTCTCAAAGTTAAAATTGATAGCTCTATTTGAGAAGCACGATGAGCCAAGACAGACTATCCGCGTTATTAGTTATGTCAGTCGGAGCTAAAATAGCGGCTAGTCTTAACTACGACACAATTCTAAAAAAAATTGTGAGGCTAAAGCCGAAAAGTTTGGTATTTTAATTTATATGTGTGTAATTACTTTTTGTGATCATTTGATTATTACCTATTAACAATAAAACTCGTTTACTCATACATTATTTTATAATTTGGCTAACATAATTTAACGGTTTTTTTAACTGCGAAGTAAAAGACGTCCACATGTGGTCTAGCGCCGCCACTGGTCGTTGGCTTGCTAGTTGCTACTGTCGTACAGTCAATTAACCCTATTTATTTGTCCAACGATCGTATTGAACTGTATCACCTACATACTCGTATAGTCAAACCGTTTGCAATAGAACAGTGATAAATGAATACCCAGTCATTATTCAAAGCTATGAGTAGAGCACACATTAAGGAGAAAGATGATAATATTGACATATCGCAGATTTTGGAAAGACCCGGCAGATATCAAGCATGGCAGTACTTTCTGGCGTGTATGCCAGCGCTTTTTGTCTCCATGATAAGTGTTAATTATGTGTTTGTCGCAGGAGACGTGAACTATCGGTAAGTTTAAAGTGTTATTGACCGCTTTTTTTGCTTTCACTTTTTCTGCTTTACACCTATATTTTTCTAAATATGCAAAAAAAATGTTATTGTGCGTTATCCCTAAGAGATAGACATACGCCATCGTGGACTCTTTTGTAGGCTTTTTTTAAGATGAACAAAACTGTAGTACATTATTTTGATTTATCATCTCGTAGGGTTCTGCCAGCGTTTGCAATATAAGCGCAAAAAATGTGTTTATTGAGGACATTAGAAACCTCTTAAATTATTATCTGTGTATTTCTACTATGTTATGCATATTATATACCTAAAAATCTTTCCGTTGAATCACTCTATCTATAAAAAAAACCGAATGAAGAAAGAAACGTGAAAATATGGAGTAAGTTGTAAGTCTATACATATAATAAATCTGTAGAGGGGTCATGTCTGTACATTAAAGTTATCTAAGTGAAAATCAAAATGGGGGGTCTATAAAGGCCACAGAACCTAAAAATAACGTTTTTGAAAAAAATGTCTGTCTGTCTGTCTGTCTGTCTGTCTGTGTGTTTGTTATCACATCACGCCGAAACCACTGGATGGAATAAAATGAAATTTGGCAGGTAGGTAGCTTAGGACCTGAAGGGTAAAATAGGATACTCTTTATCCCGCAAAATTAAAGGGTTCCCATGGGATCTTCAAAAAACTGTACCTACCTGTTTGACGTTATTTCAGGCAATCTACTCGACGTATTTAAATAAAACTTGGCACAAAGGTAGATTGGAACATGAAATAACTAACAGTATTTTTTTTTTCTTGGAAACCAAAACGGTTCCCACGGGATCATGAAAAAACTGTATTTTTGAACTTGCTTCACAAACCGAAATAAATCATAATTTTTCGCATGTTTTCTCTTGAAATAAAACTATTAAATTAAAATTATAAAAATAAATCTATTTTTTATCCTACTCAACACAAATAATAAATAGCGAAGGACAAAACCAATAGTACAAGATCTACTTAAACTAAGAATTTGCTTTGAGCGAGAGGTCAACTTATTTGGTGGTCTTTAATAAGTTACCTACTATTTTTTTAGCTGGTAAAATGTACCTTGATATTATTTCGTTCAGTCTCTTGAAATATTTGCGTTCGAAATTCAAAATTAAACCGCATGCATAGGCTGTGTTCCGCGGAAAATAAAACGTAGGCAAAATGGCAACCACTGGTATTAAATAAGCAAAATGGCGGATTATGTTAGTAGCATTATTGAAGTTAGCAAAATATGTGCCCTGGCGGATAATCTGTTTTTTTAACGCTAGCAAGCCCTAACAAGCTCTATTTTCGGCGGAACACAGCCATAGTCTTTTTACCGTATTGATATTGACTGAGCAGAATAGAAGAATAACTGTTTTATAATATCAAATACTATTCTATTCTGTGAAAAAATATTTTCAACTTTTATAACATTCGTCTTCTTTAATTTTAGTGAAATAAACTTTAAATTGATGTTATATCTTTGAGTATCCTACCATATTATAGGTACTAAGTAATTGTATATTAGGTTGAACTTGAAGCTTGGTAGGTATCTTATTACGAATAATGGTGTCTACAGACACACGAATTTGGTACGGAGCGTACAGCGGATCTGGTACGCTCCGTACCAAATCAGAGCGTGTGTAGGGCAGTCCGGTGAACATAAGAAGAAGGCGAAGAGTTCGCAGCTATCCGCATCGGATTTGGTCCGCTCCGTACCAAATCCGTGCGTGTGTAGAGCAGTCCGGCGGTTAGGCCGTACAACGGTGTCAGTGTTGCTAACTTAGGGATTTACCACCCAAAATTAGGGAAAATATCTACGGGGGTTTACTAGGGGCCAGGACGTTTAGAGTTTACTCCTTATGAATAAATTTGTATGTAATAATAAAAAATATTTAAATGTGTGTATATAGTCAGGGATATGAAAATATAATATTGGGAGTGAAATCAGATTAAGACAAGTTAGTTATTCACGCGTAAGTCTTTATGTTAAACACATAACCTTTCTTTCTAGCTTATTATCTCTTAGACCTGTCAATGGTATCAGGGGTAAAGTTTGGGGAGAAATATTTTTTAAAGTTGATATCACTGCCTGTTATCAATGAATTTCGGGAATCATCGCGTCGTCGAAAAACAGCACTGTAAATAGAACTCTGTGCTAATGCAATAGAACTGAAAATCGAACACACGAGTGTCGAGCTTTTCGGTCCACTGCATCGTACCAAATCCGTGCGTGTGTAGCGACACCAGATTCGGTCTGCGGATATGGTCCGCTGTACGCTCCGTACCAAATTCGTGTGTCTGTAGATGCCTACTCTACAGCAAACCGCAAAAGTTTTTACAATACCTATACTTAATATTATAAATGCGAAAGTGTGTCTGTCTATCTGTCTGTTACCTCTTCACGCTTTAACCGCTGAACTGATTTTGATGAAATTTGGTATAGACATACTTTGAGTCCTGGGAAAGGACACCGTAATTTTTCGGCATAAAAAGTACCCTATTACTTTTTATGCCGAAAAAGTACGGTGTTTCTGAGGAATAATGTATTATTCTGTGTATATTTGACTGTCTTTCACTGCTTAAAGGTTGATCCGATTTGAATGAAAGTTGGTATGGTAGTCATAGCAAGCGTCCATAGATATTATTATTATTCTTATTATTATATTATTATTATTATTATTATGGTAGTGGTTTATGCTTTGGACAAACGCGCAGTCCACTTTTTTCCCAAAAAGATACAGTGTTCCCGAGGGATAATATATTATTTTGTGGATATTTGACTGTTTTTCACTGTTAAAACGTTGAACCGATTTGAATGAAAGTTGGTATGGTAGTGGTTAATTCTTTGGACAAACGCGTAGTCTACTTTTTATTCCAAATCTATACTAATATACTACTATTAATATACTAATATATTATACTTCTATACTTAATATTATAAATGCGAAAGTGTGTCTGTCTGTCTGTCTGTTACCTCTTCACGCTTTAACCGCTGAACCGATTTTTATGAAATTTGGTATAGACATACTTTGGGTCCCGGGAAAGGACATAGGATTTTTTTATCCCGAAAAAGTAGTGTTCCCGCGGAATAATATATTTACGCGGGCGGAGCCGCGGGCAAAAGCTAGTACGTAATATTTCCATAAGTCTCAATAGTTTAGTATACTTATCTATTATCAAATATTATATTTGAGTAAAGTTTACGTAGTTTTAAATATCTACAACTCAGACCGAATAAAAGTATAGACATAACGTTGCGCTCAAAAAGTGAGGTACGTAATATGAAGACGATTTGGCGATATGAAGACGGCCGCGCGTTAGTCTGCCGCGAGTGACCGAGAGTAGTTTTAGTGAAATAATAATTGCGAAATTATGCCGTCCTGCGTCATAAAATGCTGCAAAAACAATTCATGTTTTCATAAAAAGTCATCTAGGATTACTTTTCACAAGTAAGTATCCGATTTGGTGTGTAATTTAAATAAAATCGTAAAATGTTTGTCATAATTTCTCGGAACACGAATTCTTGACGCCATTGTGTCAGTGTTGCAAGTTGAGAACATTATCTTAATAAAGTAAGGGAAGTTGTGATTTTTCGGAGACTTTACAATTAAATGTGTTTTAGGAAATTTTACTATTGCATATTTAGTTTTGGAGTATATTATTTTATATATGTCACCGTAAAATTACGTTAATTTTAAAATAAATTACTCTTATTGTGTAAATTAATTGTCTTTCATCTAAGTCAACCAATACAAATAAAACACAATACTACATTTTTTTAATGTAATGAACCAGAAAACGAGCAGACGGATCGCCTGATGGTAAGCGATTACCGCCGCCCATGGACACTCGTAACACCGAGGAGTGACACTTGTAACTCCTCTGGTGTTGCGACTTGCGTTCCTGGTCCTTAAAATCCCACATCCCCCCACCCATGGGCCACCGGTAACCTCACTCACTCGACGAAACACAACGCACTTGGGAGTCGCAGCTCAATGCTTGCAACATTTTTCTCTAGCACACATGCGCAAATCTACGATATCTTACACCGAGTTACGCACACAAAGCCGAGACTTTGCCTCACTTATTTCGTCCCGATTGTTTACGACGGCTACGTCTATACTTTTATTCGGTCTGAGATCTACAAATTATTTACTTGTTAGGATTTCTTGAAGAAACTACTGTAAGCAGTCAGCCTTTTTGTACACATTTTATAGTTTTATAATTATTGTTGTATTTTTATTTTGAGTTTACAAATAAAGAGTTTTCTATTCTATTTTAATCTATTCTACGATATCTATACTTACATAAAGTACCTAGAATAGTAAGCATTGATGACAAAAAGAATGTAGTACCTAGGTATATACATATCATAGAATGGATTAATTTATTAAAATAGAATAGAATATTCTAACTTACCTAGTATCTACTACTAAACGTATAGCCACTATTGTAATATCATATTCTTGTTTTATTTCTCACTAGACGTTGCTCGCGACCTCGTTCACGCAAAAGGAAATCTTGCGGGAACCATGCATGTTTCCTAGATAAGAAGTAGCCTAAATCCTCCTCCGTGGTCTACTCTATATCTGTACCAAATTTCATCAAAATCAGTCCAGTAGTTTCGGAGCCTATTCGATGCAAACAAAGAAACATACATACAAACAAACAAATCTCATTCATCCTAAATATTAGTATAAATATTTATTTGTTTAATTCAGATGCCGCATCCCTGAATGCGATACCCAAGTTCCTGAGTTTTTGCCAACTTGGTGGCCTAATTCCGGTATAGACAGATGCCATAGGCCCTTGATCAACCAAACTTCGTTATCAAAGAGTCCTATTTGCACTAACGATAGTTTTGTGGACACAACTGACAAGTGTAGCGACTGGATTTATGAGAGCAATGATACTATTGTAGCTGAGGTGAGAAAACGATGAAGTTATGGAAGTAGTTAAGACGATTACTTTATTTCAGTACCTAATACCTATGATGTTTATTTAATGAAGTAAAACTTAGCGGCGTTAAGAGTGAAATTTCAAGATCGCATCACTTGACACTTCACGCAACGATTTCTGGATATAACGCCATCTGCTTATACTTCTTACATAAGAGCTTAACTGTCTAAAGCAGTGTTTCTCAACCTGTGGGTCGCGACCCCCTGGGGGGTCACGAAGCTTCTGTAGGGGGGTCGCCGGAGGTCGAGAGAACTTTAGTAAAAAAAACAATAAAGATTAAAAAGATTGATTTATTAAGTAAGAGAATTTTAACAAAAGGATGTACTCATAAATCGATCATCGATATCATCGATGTATGTAATTGTAAAATAATGTGTTTGACGTAGGTACTATATTATGAACTTTTATCCGAATGCTAATTATGGAGATGCATAAAAACGTCGTATGGAATGATTAACATTTGTAACACTATAACATACATGTTACAAATGTTAATACATGATAAAAAAGCGAAGGGTCGGGGGTCGCGAAATATTTTTTCATACAACAATGGTCGCATCATGAAAAAGGTTCAAAAACACTGGTCTAAAGTACGGCTCAATACACAGATGGCACTAAGTGTAAAATTTAATTTTATTTTTTGAATTAATGTGCATTTATATACAATGAAGTTTCACTTCAGCCAAAGAAAATATATTACTTACTAACTTCTGCTGGTATATTTGATTATATTTTATGATACATATTATATTCTAGTTGAATCTTGCATGTGAGCCATGGAAAGTAAGCTTTGTGGGTACAATACATGGTATCGGTATGATCATCTCCATGGTAGCATCAGGCTGGATGTGTGACAGGTAAGATTAGGTAGGGTAAGCAAAAACCTTCAGGTCTAAGGACCTTAAACACACACATATAATCACGCCTCTTTCCCGTAGGGGTAGACAGAGACTACTTCTTTCCACTTGCTACGATCCTTACATACTTGTTTCGCTTCGTCCACTTTCATTCTTACCATCCATTCCTCCTCTTACATTCAATGTAGCGAAACGGCTCTCCATGGGTCACTTTTCGCCTCCGCGAGAACGAGACGTGGTGGGTGGCGAACCACATCGCCGTCATTTTGGATAATTAAATTATTTTTATGATTATCCATTGCATTCCCACGGATTGGCGGAAAGGGTAGGAATAAGGAAAGGGAAGGATAGGTGGTGTGGAAAGGAAGATTGGTAAGTTGAGTGGGAAATAGGAATGTAGGATATTACCGCCCAGGAGGACAAGGGATAGGACAGTAATAGCTAAGGAAGCCGGGATCGCATACTCGTATGACGTATACTATACCACAACTACCGGATAGGTAAGTTGGGATGAGTATCCCATGACTTTACTTACTTCAACAGCAAACCATACAATTGTAAATCGCTATTAAAATAAAGTATGATACCCAAATAACGAAAATGCATTTTTTCTAATTTCAGATTTGGTCGTAAACCTACATTGATTGTGTGCACTTTGGGATGTCTAATAGGGAACTTCAAGGTACTTGCTACATCTTACAATGTGTACATTATTTTGGAATTTTTGGAGGGTGCCATAACCACAGGAGCGTATACCGCGGCTACAGTGATAAGTAATATTCGATTTAAACATTTATTAAAGTAAATATCATGTAATGTATTGAACCATTTAAAGAGTGCTAAATGAGTACTTTTTTTAAACGGGCAATTGGCCCACCACACTTACCCACCACTGCAACTGCTGTGTAGCCAGGATCGACAGTGGTAACCAACCACAAAAATCCTTTGATATGATCTCAGGGGTGCCCGAGGGACGTGCTAAATCTGTCTTGGGACCCGCAACGAAATTAATCAGAAGATTGTAGGAGGAGTAGGAAGTATTCCAGTTTCTCTCTCCAAGCAAAGCGGGAGACAGCAAAGATTATGATGACAAAAAAGTCAGAATTAAAGTCAGAACTAAATGAGTGCTTGTTTCAGTGTCAGAAAATAGCAGTAAGAAGACTAGAATAGTAGCTGGAGTACTTTTTGCTTATGCCATCTACATGGGAGAAGCATTACTGGCCTGCATTGCGATGTTGGTATCCAATTGGAAAAACATTTTGTACATAATATGCTCTCCACCCATACTTTTATCTTGCAATATATATTTTCTAAACGAAAGCCCCCGATGGCAAATCTTGAATGGTAAAATCAACGAGGCCAAGGTATCCTTGAAACAAATGGTTAAAATTAATAAATTAAAAATAGACCCCCAAGAGATTGACAGAATAAGCGAAGAAAATCTTAAAAATGTATTCAGTTTGAACAACAATGTAAAGACGGAGGGGTTCAGAGAGATTATACGATCTAAAGAGATTATGAAGAGACTTGTAGCAGGAGTGACATGGAGGCTGGCAGTGAGTTTCATATACTATAGCATGCTGGTAAATTCGGTGTTCCTACCAGGAGATAAATACACTACCTTCTTGATGACAGCACTTGCTTCTTTTCCTGGTGAATTAATATCTATATACTTAATGAACAAAATCGGCAGAAGGAAGCCTCTTCAATACGGATTTTTACTTTGTGGAATAAACTGCATAGCGATCGTGTTTGTTCCCGCAAGTAAGTACATAGCATACCGATAATGGGCATAGTAACTAGGAAGTCGAATAAGTAGATATCATATTATTTAAGACTAGCTTTTGCCCGCAGCTTCGCCCGCGTGAAATTGGGTTTAAGTCAGAGGGAAAGCTTGTTCGGAAAAATACCAATAGGTACCAAAACTGAATACATAATGGTGTAGGCACTGCACAGCCGTATCAGTTGTATTTTATTTGAATGTTTCCTACGACTTCGTACACTCAAAAAATCTACCGGGAACTCTATTAAAATTTTATATTTTCAAAATATCTAAGCCGTTATCTTACTCATCAGGTAGGTAAGGTCTCTGACGTCCATACCTATTAGTCCTTTTACCATGGTTCGGGTAACTGAATATTTAGCAGAATTACTATCATGAACATTACCTAGATACTATTAAAGTTTTAATGTTAATAATGTTTTTGATATTTCTATTTAGGTATGTAATTTTTTCAGGTTACAGATGGGTAAAAATAACATTGTTCTTAATAGGAAAGCTTATCGTATCAGCAATTTACACTGGATCCGTTGTGTACACAGTAGAACTGTTTCCGACGAGTGTGCGAGGATCATGCATCGGAATTTGTACCCTGGCAGCTTGTGGTGGTACCATGTTGGCACCGTTTACGCCGGCTTTGGTAATTTTTTTTTCTATATGCGTGTCAGTGCTTTGCATATCAGGTACTATATGCAGGTGTATCACGACAATCGAGTCATAGTAAGTTTAAAATGATTAAAAATATTTTTATCATACTTATGATGTAACTAAAAAATTACGGTTTTCGCAATTTTTCCTTTATCTGTGCTATAAGACGTTGTTTCGTACCAAATTTCAAGATTCTGAGTTTACAGGAAGTAAGTCGAAAATTTACGGCATAAACGGCTGTATCTTTTGATTTCGTTGACGTAGAAGTTTGATTTTTTCAGAGCTCCAAGGGACAGTAGACCTGATATAAATTCCAGCTTGATACCTCCACGCATTCTTGAGAAAAAGGGTCTTGACAGTTTGCATATTATTCTTATGATTTATTGCACCAATCTAAATAACTTTATATTTTAGATTTATTTACTTACATACTAGCTGTTCAGACACACGTTGTTCTGTCTTAAATATGAACTGGAATGAATAAACAACTACACCTACAATGCAACCTACGCCCTAGTCCTACACTTGTCGCTTACACCTACAACCTAGACTTTTCCAATATTTCTCACCGTTTAAACCTTCCTTGAACTTCCACAATTATTTCAAGACAAAAATTAGCCAAATCGGTACAGCCACGTTTTATTTCACGTCCCTCGGGAACGGGATAAAAAAAGTATCCTATATCCGTGTCCTAAGCTGCTGCTACCTCCCCATAAATTTTTGCCAAATCGGTTCAGCCGTTCTTGAGTTATAAATAGTGTAACTAACACGACATCTCATTTCATATAGGTACCTATAAAGATATATCTATTCAACTATTTTAAAATTTAATTAGTAGATATAAAATAATTATATTGCAATGTAGGTAATGTAACCTAAGCAAACCTGACTAGGTATTACTACCTAAATATTCGACACTAGGTAACATCTCTTGCGTAGTTACAAATACTCTATGCTTAGTATTGTATTGGCGCTATTTGTGTACAAAAGTAATTAACTTACCGTACCTATATATATTATTTTTCAGGATCTTATATCACCAGTCCTCGGGGCATTTATTGATGCGTTTCTTGCTGTCACTGCTAGCGCGTTGTTCTTCATTACACCAGAAACAAGAGACTCAACGTTATGCGACACCATTGACCAGATTACAATAGCTAGTAACAATATAAGAAAACAGAAGAACAAACATGAAAACACTAGCCAATAAAAAAAGACATTGTGTAGTTATTATGTTAATTAAATGTTTCTACCTGTTTTAAATAGCCTTACTACGAGTTATATTATTTTAGCGAAGGATTAAAAGTCTTGATTGGATAACAATCGGTATTTATTAGAGCAGAGTTTCACCTTACAGTCTCAAAGTTTATTACAGAATGCCCAATTAATTATTTATTCCAGACTTTTATAGGTACCTACTATTTTTAACCGACTTCCAAAAAAGGAGGCGGTTATACGTTCGGCTGTATATGTATATATAAGGTTTGGTAAAATCAATTACGAGTACTTCGGGCACGTGATCTACTGCTTGTGTAAAGACGTTTAGGCAAAAAAAAAATACAAACTAAAATTATTAAATTAAAATATTCCAAGAAATTAAATATTTTGCATAAAGCATCCGCGCGCGACAAGGACAGCAGATATAGCACGACAGAGACAGCGATACATATTGGCTATTGCATCACAGTGTAATAAAAAGATACAGTGGGCCAACGCGTTTGAAGTCGCGCGAAATGCCGCTTTTGTGTCTAGGTATTCGTCATTGCTGCAGGGTTGTCACAATAATATGTTTTATTATAATCTGTTCTACGTTTTGTGTATTCGTACTATGTGTATGTAGAGTACTAGGAATAAAACAAAAAAATATATATAGAAGTATTAATGAAGAGTTTTATTATAAAAAATACTAATGCGTATACAAAAGCTCAGGGTTCGCATGATATATATCAATATCGGATATATATCATGATATATTATATCAATTGATATTTATGCTTGATATATATCAAAATTGATATTTATACTTAAAATGTAAAAATTATCCTATATCCGTCTTTATGTAAGATTTTTTACATTTAAAACTTTAGTTTTAAATGTAAAAAATCTTACATCAAGTCATAGTCTAAATACACAGATCTTATTTTCCGAGAGTTTCACAAGCCTAGGTCATCAAAAACTTGCTATTTGACACGACATTAACTAATCATAGCCGTCGACGCGGCTTGTAA
This sequence comes from Glaucopsyche alexis, assembly GCA_905404095.1. Taxonomy (NCBI): domain Eukaryota; kingdom Metazoa; phylum Arthropoda; class Insecta; order Lepidoptera; family Lycaenidae; genus Glaucopsyche; species Glaucopsyche alexis. The sequence continues at coordinate 23,741,427 of FR990047.1, read as the reverse complement.
CTTAGGCTTATGACACCCACGTGACCCCCTGTTTTCGGAAGAAAATTCCTTGTTTGTTATTATACTATTGTTATACCATTTATACCATGTGTCAAATTAATTCGACTGATAAAATTAATATACTTTTTTTGTCTTCTGGTTATAAACAAAAGTCATTTTATGGATTTAAGACTTAAATTGATACTCAAAAGTATCTATCGTTGATTTTTAATTTATTTGAAAACTTTGAATATCAATAATAAATAAATGAGTATAATTTTACTTCCCTATCTTCAAATTATCAGACATACAAATTTTCAACTATTACGAAAAAAACATAATATCAGAGTATGAAATTTGTATGTCATTTTGAAAATATCAAAAATATCGGATACTTATAGGTATATCAAAAATATTTTGATATTTATATTATACTGATATTTTGATATTTATTATAAATATCGGAAATTCTTATTAATACGAGATGATGACATGCAGTCTCTCACAGCACATGTAGTATGAACCATTATAAATAAGTACCTACATACAACTCAAACGAAACACTGTCGCAAAGCACTTAAACAATCAAATTAAAAAGCGTCAACCCCGGCTGACGTGTCCCAAGCGAGTGTATGGCAGCTTGGGCTCGCTACCGCCCCTCTCTCACCCCGCACTCCCCGCACGATTGCTCTGTCTAGACGTGTCCGTTCGACGACTGTACGTTCTATAGGCTGTGATTGCATACATCAGGAAAGTTCATTCGAGTTCATATCTGAACAGCTGTTCGCGCGTGATCGATATAATGCAATAAGATGTGATTTCCTGCAACATAATATAATTTTGTATAAAAAAAAATCCACGAGTTTCAATTTTTTTTTGCCGAGACGTCTTTACACAAGCAGTATAATATGACGTATCCAAAGATTCCGTAATTGATTTTACCAAAATATATACAGGTCAAATTAAAAAGCGTCAACCCCGGCTGACGTGTCCCAAGCGAGTGTATGGCAGCTTGGGCTCGCTACCGCCCCTCTCTCACCCCGCACTCCCCGCACTCCCCGCACGATTGCTCTGTCTAGACGTGTCCGTTGGACGACTGTACGTTCTATAGGCTGTGATTGCATACATCAGGAAAGTTCATTCGAGTTCATATCTGAACAGCTGTTCGCGCGTGGTCGATATAATGCAATAAGATGTGATTTCCTGCAACATAATATAATATTGTATAAAAAAAAATCCACGAGTTTCAATTTTTTTTTGCCTAGACGTCTTTACACAAGCAGTATAATATGACGTATCCAAAGATTCCGTAATTGATTTTACCAAAATATATACAGGATGTCCCAGAAGTCGACGTCGTCCCTTCGAAGGCTGATAGACCAGCTCATGACTCACCAGAATATCGTAATATGACCTTAGTAAAAAATCTTTAGTTTTCGAGATATTGGCACTTTTAATAATTTCTTAAAAATTCCACTTCGTGTCAGTTTTTAGACTGCCGCAACTACAATTTCCCGTATTGTGGGATACAAATTTGTATTGCGGAATCCTGACCAGTTCTGCTATTGACCACGGTTATAAAAAAAGCTAATAGAGTTTGAACTTTGTAGAAAAAAAAGAAAACTTTTCCCTAATCGTGATTTTAAAACCTTTTTCACCTTACTTTCACTATCCATACTGGACAAAAAATACACCACACTAACCTGGGTTGTTACTTTAAAAAGTTGCTCATTTTATGTAGTTTTCGTAATATAATAGTTGCTATTAAGCAACGTCAAAAAATTTTTTTGCTATTTTAAGTGCACAGAGAACACATTTTGAATGTTTTTCTTTACTTAGAATTTTGAACAAAAACACTCGTTACATTGAAATCACCCAGATGTTTACTTAAAAATTGTACGTTGAAGTGTAAGATGCTTTCTAAACTTAGAAACTAAACAGAATACAAGGATTTTTTTAAACTGTAAGGAGAAATGCAAAGAAGGAGAACACATTAATAATATCATTTAATGAGTTAGACTCATTAGAGTGAGAGAATAGGTGACGCCATGCACGTCTTTTGTTTTTTAACCGACTTCCAAAAAAGGAGGCGGTTATACGTTCGGCTGTAAATTTTTTTTTTGTATGTTCGCGGATAACTCCGCCGTCTGTTGGCCGATTTTCAAAATTCTTCTTTTGATGTAAAAGGTATATTCCGAAGGTATTTCCGGTTGGTCCCATTTTTAGAAAATTGGTGACCTGATGATGGGATCCATGAGGAATCGAGGGAACTCCTCGAAATTTATATGGACACATATGGTGATTTCGACTTTTTCTGAAGTAGTCCAAGCATATGCTACCAAAAAGTAAGATTTTGCTCCAAGGTATACCCTGGATCCAAAAGTACAGAACAGAACTCCTGACTCATTATAGATACATGTTTGGGGATTTTGGCGTTGTTTAAAGAACTGCAAGCATATGCCACTTTGTCAATTAGAGTAATCATCATCATCACCACCACTATCACAGCATACATCATCACATTATGATGATAAAGAAGGTACTTCTCATAGTATTTTACACTAACACGGAGATCTTTGAACATTACTCTGCCATTTATGGACCTATTTGCAAAATTCTTTTGTTGTAAAGGGTTTAATTCGAAATTAGTCCTTTAGTCACTAAAGTGGAAACGTGATGATGCGATCCATGAGGAATTGAGAGAACTCCTCGAAATTTATATCGACACATATAGTGATTTTGACTTTTACTGAAGTAACACAAGCATATGCTCTCAAAAAATAAGATGCTGAAACCAAGGTATACCCCAGATCCAAAAACACTGAACAGAACTCCCCAGTCTTTAAAGATACGCGTTTGGAAATTTCGGTATTGTTTAAAGAACTGCAAGCATATGCCACTTTGTAACTTACAGTAATCATCATCATCATCTTAATAACAATATCTAATAGAAGCTTGGCACGTATTCAGTTATACATTCGATCGTTTATTTTAGACGTTTTTAAGACGTATTAATAATAACTTAACAATATTATCACTAAAAAGGGTAAAATTATTATTTTTAAACAAAAAATTAAACCGACTTCCAAAGTAAAAATACACAAAAAGTATGAAATAAAACTTATTTTATAAATAATTCCCCTTTTAAATTTGGCTATTTCTCTACTTAATCTTCTTAATTTTGAAGTCGGTACCAGCAAATATGAACGTGAGTTCTATAAAATATTGTAGGATATCGTTTGGGCTGGTAGCGACTTCAGAGTTAAGAAGATTAAGTAGAGAAATAGCCAAATTTAAAAGGGGAATTATTTATAAAATAAGTTTTATTTCATACTTTTTGTGTATTTTTACTTTGGAAGTCGGTTTAATTTTTTGTTTAAAAATAATAATTCTATACATGAGTTTGTTTATTGGTTACTAGTACGTTACGCTATTGTTGTGCATCGTTTTGTTGTTTTCTTACTTTTAACGGATTTTGCATTGTAATTTGGACTTCTTTTGCCTAGTGACTCGGACTTAGTGCTTGGAGACAGTAAAGAACTGACATGGCTCTCTTCTGGACTTTCATGTTTCTGTGATACGCGTCTTACTACCAGTCATTGTGGCGTATACTATACATCAGTATGGTAACATGCATTACATTTACGGGGAATACAGAGGCAACGATGCTGCTGTAGCTAATCTTTATCGCGAAAGGTTAAGGTACTCAAGTCCAGATTACAATGCAAAATCCGTTAAAAGTAAGAAAACAGCAAAACGATGCACATCAATTATAGCGTAACGTACTTGTAACTAATAAACAAACTCATGTATAGAACAAACAAAAGACGTGCGTGTCGTTACCTATTCTCTCACTCTAATGAGTCTGACTCATTAAATGATATTATTAATGTGTTCTCCTTCTTTGCATTTCTCCTTACAGTTTAAAAAAAATCCTTGTATTCTGTTTAGTTTCTAAGTTTAGAAAGCATCTTACACTTCAACGTACAATTTTTAAGTAAACATCTGGGTGATTTCAATGTAACGAGTGTTTTTGTTCAAAATTCTAACTAAAGAAAAACATTCAAAATGTGTTCTCTGTGCACTTAAAATAGCAAAAAAAATTGTTGACGTAGCTTAATAGCAACTATTTTACTATTTTGAAAACTACATAAAATGAGCAACTTTTTAAAGTAACAACCCAGGTTAGTGTGGTGTATTTTTTGTCCAGTATGGATAGTGAAAGTAAGGAGAAAAAGTTTTTGAAATCACGATTAGGGAAAAGTTTTCTTTTTTTTTCTACAAAGTTCAACCTCTATTAGTTTTGTTTATAACCGTGGTCAATAGCAGAACTGGTCAGGATTCCGCAATACAAATTTGTATCCCACAATACGGGAAATTGTAGTTGCGGCAATCTAAAAACTGACACGAGGTGGAATTTTTAAGAAATTATTAAAAGTGCCAGTATCTCGAAAACTAAAGATTTTTTACTAAGGTCATATTACGATATTCTGGTGAGTCATGAGCTGGTCTATCAGCCTTCGAAGGGACGACGTCGACTTCTGGGACATCCTGTATACTCTACCGTTTATGGACCTATTTCCAAAATTCCTTTGTTGTTGTAAGGGGAATAATTCGAATTTGGTTCTTTTGTAACTAAAGTGGAAACCTGATGATGGAATCCATGAAAAATCGAGGGAACTTCTTGAAATTTATATGGACAAATAACATATCGAGTTTGACTTTTTGTGAAGTTACACAAGCATATGCTACCAGAAAATAAGATTTTGTACCAAGGTATACCCTGGATCCAAGAGCACTGAAGAGAACTCCTGTGTATTTAAATATGCGTGTTTGGAAATTTCGCTATTGTTTAAAGAACTGCAAGCATATGCTGTAATGAGTTACATAGTAGCATATACCAGCCCAAACGATATCCTACAATATTTTATAGAACTCACTCACACTCATACTCCCCCTTAGGAATCACGCAACGTCATATTTTCTTCATGATGGAAGAAAAAGAAATTTGAAAATCCTAATTTTCCAAATTTTCTATATAATAGTTTTATACACCATTCGTGTCTCAAAGTAAAGCATTGCCATTTTTTTCTATACTGGCTTCTATCTCAGACACGGTGTATCCTACTGGAAAAAAAATTAAAATTTTCTGCCCCTTAATAACTCGGAAATCACATATTTTCTGCATGAATTGCAAAAAAGAAATTTGAAATTTGAATTTGAAAAAGAAAATTGAATCCTGAATTTTGAAAATTTTCCATACCTTACATAGCTGGTACCTCGAACTACATAACATACTGTAATAATAATCCTATCAAAACATAAATGTGAAATGAGAGCCAAGTTTAATAATAATTATGATATTGCCTTGGTTGTTGACTTTAACGACAAAAGAAGTGAGATCTAAATAGGTGCCAAGTTCTATGGTCAGTCCTGAAATTTATTTATAACAACATAAAATATCATTTCTTCTTATAACTTAGGATAATATTATATTGTAGCCTAAGGTCTGACTTGGCTAGTTTTCATATACGAATTATATTATAGCCTTCGCAAGTCTAAACCTGTTACTTGTCGATTCTCATTTTATTATTCCAAAAATTTGGCTTGCTGGTAGAAACTAGCCATCGAACATATTCGTATATGAGAACCAGCCAAGTCAGACCTTAGGCTCGCGCGTGAGTCCCTACTGATTGGCCCGTTTTGGGGGGCCGCCACACGTACTTACATTTTCGATACCTACACGGAGAGTGGGACAGGCCTAATGGAGGCGTATATTATAGCTCAAGAGTCAAGCCACAACTTAGGGCCGCGCTTACGCCGCTATAGAATGGTTTTTAATAGATTGTACCATCAAGATTTCATCGGCTTTAGCATAGATTATACAGATATACACTAGTAGGCTTTAGGTTCGCTTTAATTCCTTAGCGCACAAGAAGCTGTCCCAGCAATGGTGGATGCTAGGGATGCTCGATGATCATCGATTTTCGATAATTATCGATGTTAGACGATAAAACATCGATGTTTTAAAATCGATAATTTAAAACATCGTAACATCGATGTCACGGACACACACATAATCGAAAAACCCAAAGTTGAAATTAAAAAACCCGACTGCGTAAAAAGTGTACCAAACTAAGTACATAGTGAAAAACTGAAAAGAAAAAACAAGCACTTAGATATCCGGTGGTCTAGAATTCTATAACTTATAATTGAATGAATACTATTGAAGAAAATATAATATAATCTAATAATGGAACATAACATCTAAACAGTCAGGATCCATTGAAGAACTATATTGGCTGTCGAATAATGGATCTCGACTGTTCAGTTGTTATGTTCCATTAATAGATTATATTTTATTTTCTTAAATAGTATTCATTTAATGATATATTATAGAATGAAGAATGTTATTACTTATTAGGTATACAAAATTGCTTAAAACGCTATCCCAGTAATGCTTGTCTACAATCTACAAATACACTAGTTTTTGTTTCATTGAAAAAGACCAAGTATTAATGGATTTATAGACATTTCAAATTCTCGTAAATTTCGCGGCCCGTAGCAGGCGCTCGTGGAGAGTGTGACGTCACGGCACAATGCGGCCGAGTTACCTAGTACAAATAATGCTTGCGCTCAGCTATTATTTGTTCCGTCTTCGATATCCGGAATCCATCTTGAGTCAAGCACCCGTCTTTCTGTCGATTTCCGGCTACTTACCTCCTTCCACGTACGGCAGATGGCGCTAGTGTCGCGGATTTGAGACGGTTGCGCGCCTAACTGACTTTCTTCATTATGGCGTCGTTTTTCATGTCGTGAATATCGGCAAAAAATTTTTGTTACGTAAATTTTGCTAATTGCTACAATTTAATATCATTTAATTTGAAAGTAATGTTAAATAATAAAAAGTGAAATCATATTTAGTATTTAACAATAAATTTTCGCGATTAAAGATTTTCTTTGCCGAACACGTGTTCGTAATTTTACTTCGCGATAAATGTAGCATCTCCTTCCACTGGAAGACGAAATCATGAGCGAGTCAAAGGATTCCACTCCGCGTAAGAGGAAGTCTTCCCGTTCGAGAGAATCTACGGACAATTCATCGTCATCGTCGTCTTTGGAGCATGGGGTCGATTCGGACCCACGCGGAAACAAACGTTTCCGCACCGTAAGTAAACGTTCCCGCCATGTGAGTAATGAAAAATTTTGAACATTTATCGCAACAAGTTTCGTATTTGACTAACTTAATCGCGTGTAGTTATAGTGATACGCGAGTGCATGCGTCGGACATAAACGTTACGGGCGGTAGTTCGATAAATATTCCCGCCGCGGTTTCGAACAATACTCTCGAGTTGCAGCCGCCGCAAAAGCCTGCGCAAGTGTTAAATTTGTCTATCCACTACAGTGAAAGATCCTTTGTTTCCAAAATCGAATGACGAACATTATAAGAGAATTTTTTATTTACAAAAAATTTAAGAGTAGCGACTGGAATTGTATTCGTTTTTCGGACGCTCAAAAGAAATATGCTACTGTTCCGGGCTTTATCGAGATGAACGTTAACGACGAACTTAGGCGTTTCGCCCTATCGGCTACGGACGAAAGGTCATTGCGCCTCTATTTAACCGAACGTAGTTTTGCTTCGATTTCAAATGCTATTTTAAAGCAAAAGGACGAGTTACGTAGTAATTTACAGTCGTTGATAAATTGGGCTACGGATAATGATAAAAATTAACTCCTACATCTTTGTTTGATAAAATTGAACAATTGTTTAATAAGGAATCCGGTTATACAAAAGTTTCGGACGATATTTTACAAATTGTATGCGGCCGACGGGCCGATTATATTAACGCGCGTAGAGAAGCAGTGTTGAGACAATACCTGAAGAATATCACAGCAGTGCGTTACAAAAAATTCCTCCAGATGGAGAATTTTTATTCGATAAAGACATTTTATCGTCGTACCTCCAAAAAATTGGGGGGGCCGATAAGCTCGCTCCCATGGCAGGTCCGTCCACACAAAACCGTTACACGGGACGCGCTGCACCTGCCCATTATTCTGCTACTAGCTCTGCTAATCATAAGCAGTCCGACACGTTTTTTTCGATCGTACAACAAATCAAAACCAAACAATCGAAAATCGGAACAACCATCTAATAAACGAGCTGCATGTATATGCATCAAACTATAAAAACAAGCGCGATAGCAGAAATAAACCGCGAACAAAAGCAAGTTCACCAAGTAACCGATATCACTAATGACTGGCCGAACTTTCGAGGAGGCTGTCTCGTGAAATATCAGCGTGTTTGGAAAAGGTTAGGAGCACCGGATCACATTTGTCAACAGCTTTTGAAAAGGGTTTTAATACCGTTCATTCGAAAACCACCTTTAATTTATCCGGGAAAGACGGTTTTGAAAGCATACGAGATCAAAAAGAGCTTCGATATGTCACAACAAATTCAGAGCATGCTGAAACAAGGAATCTTAGAGAGGGCCGAGGTCACTCCCAGCTATATCTCGACCTTCTTTCTAGTGCCTAAACCAGACAACAGCTTTCGGCCGATTTTCAATCTGAAGACGCTCAACCAATTTCTGGAAATAAAGCCCTTTCAACTTTTCAACCACTTTAGAGTACCGAGTTTCTTGCAGAAAGGAGACTGGATGGCGAAGCTAGACCTAAGCCAAGCGTACTTTCATCTGGGCATTTCCGAGAAGCACCGTCGGTTCCTGAGGATGAGCTACGAAGGCGAACTGCTCCAAATGACCTGCCTACCCTTTGGTCTGGCGTCAGCACCACGAACGTTTGCTACCTTAACCAATTGGGTCGCCGAATACCTCAGGTCTCACGGCATCAGGTGTGTGGTCTATCTGGACGACTTCCTCCTAGCCCATCAGTCCGTCGACCATTTGACCGAGCAAGTAGCTTTTACCATCGCCACGATGAAGCTACTCGGTTGGATGGTGAACTGGGAGAAAAGTGTGCTGGCTCCGACGCAACGCCTAGAATTTCTGGGCGTCACCTGGGACACCACTCACAACACGAGGTCCTTGTCGGAGCCTAAGTGCCTAACGCTACGCAGGGCACTTCAGCACCAAATTTCGGTTGGCAGTTGGTCTCTCAGACAGGCCCAGTCCCTAATGGGAAGACTCAACTTCGCCACATTCGTCGTTCGCCGAGGTCGTCTACACTGTCGAACACTGCAGTACTACAGTCGACATCTGTCCACCAAACATCCATACCGAAAATCTTCTATACCTGACCCTGCGCTACAGGAGATGGTTTGGTGGATAAAGGAAGCAGACGGGACATTACCGATACACCCGAACCCGATAACTCACTTCCTAACGACCGACGCGTCCAACATCGGTTGGGGTGCGCAGCTTGGAGAAAAGAAGATGGCAGGAAGGTGGAAGCAGGAACAAAAAGATTGGCACGTAAACCTGAAAGAGCTGTACGCCGTTCACGCAGCGGTCGCCCAGGAGAGCCATCAACTACAGAATGCACAGGTATTATTACAGACGGACAATAGGGTATTTTCCAAGTTTTTAAAAGGTATGTCAAATCGTTCCTAATACTAAAATACATTGGCAGTTTGAACCATTCTTCGTGAATTTCTTTCTTTTCCTTGCAAATTAGCCTAAAAGTTTAAATTAATATTATAGGCGCGAAAACGCTTTATTACTGTGTCATGACGTCACATTCTTGTAACATTGTAACTGTCAAGTGTCAAATTACACTGAAAATGCCAAATACCTACTGTTTACGTTGTGAATAAATGTTTTAAGCCCTTTAAAAATGCCTTATAAATGGTGCGCAGTGCCAAAGTGCACTAATACGTCTATTAAAACACCGGGGAAAATCTCTGTAACCATACCAAAGAACACTGAAATGGGAAAAAGTGGCTATTACTCGCTGACGCATGACGTTAATGATTCTGATGCTGGCCATTCTATATGGAAATCGGGAGGCCAAAAAAAAAAAAAAAAAAGAAGAAGTACAAGAATATGACGTCACATTCCAATCTCGTGCGTTTTTAGTCCCGTGGTCAAACGTGAAAAATTCATAATTTTATTTTTGATATTTTATAAAAATCATACATACCTATTTTTATGTAAAAAGTTGGTTAAAGTGGTTTAAATTAATGTTTAGCGATAAAATATCAACAATCTGATGTATATTTTCATCATAGGATAATACCCTATTGCACTGTAGTTGCCTACATTAACAAGGAAGGTGGTACGAAATCCAAAAAGTTACTGCAACTGACACAACAACTTCTTTCGCTACTGGACGAGTTTAATGTATCTTTGACAGCACAGTACTTCCCGGGAAGATTTAACGGAGACGTAGACGCGGTGTCTCGAGGGAAGAAATGCCCAGAATGGCATTTGACAGAAGCAGCGACTTCGATGCTCTTTCATATGTGGGGGATGCCACAAATCGATCTCTTTGCGTCCGCGACAGCCCACGTAGTTCCGAGCTATGTGACACTAAATCTACGGGACCCCCGAGCACAGTCCTACAATGCCTTGAGTCGCCAGTGGAGGTTCGATCTAGCGTGGCTGTTTCCACCACCAAACCTAATTCCGCAAGTATTAGCTCATTTGAACACGCAAATTGGTCGATACATTCTCATAGTACCCAAGTGGAACAAAGTGTTTTGGCGAGGCGACTTACAACGTCGAGCGTTACAGATACCACACTCAATCCCGAATCTACGCAATGTACTGATCGACACGGTCACAGGCAAGCGCCCTCCTGCAGTAGAATCAATCAACCTGGAGGCCTGGCTGATCTCGGGTGGATTGATGTAATCCAATATTGATCATTGTGAGAAAGGCTTTTTCTTTCTTATTTTTAATTATTTTGGACCTAAGTAAAAATTTTGAATTGATGTAATTAAGTCTAATTAATATTAAATGATGTATTCAAATAACACATTATGGCATCATTTTCAAATTCTTTAAATTTGCAGTATGTATACCAGGAGATAACAAACACATCACTCAAGATGGATTCCGGATATCGAAGACGGAACAAATAATAGAGAGTTTTACCTTACAATAAAACTTACCTATTATTTTTCCTGAGATATCCGGAATCCAGGTAATCCCTACCTGGTACATCTCGAGCTTCATAATGAAGAAAGTCAGTTAGGCGCGCAACCGTCTCAAATCCGCGACACTAGCGCCATCTGCCGTACGTGGAAGGAGGTAAGTAGCCGGAAATCGACAGAAAGACGGGTGCTTGACTCAAGATGGATTCCGGATATCTCAGGAAAAATAATAGGTAAGTTTTATTGTAAGGTAAAACTCTCTATTATTGCAGTGTTTTATATTGTTTCTCCTTACATTAAGTAATATAAAGTTTAAAAGTGTCTATTAGTATTTAGTAGTGTAATATGAGTGTATATAATATTTTAATTTATGTGCAGTAAGTACAACGGATGACGGATTTGAATTAGAAACGGTACCAGCCTGAACAACACCCTAATAAAACAATATTTAAAAACTATAAATTACTTCTATTTGAAATCAAAACAGAACTCACTTTCAAGTTGGCGGGTACCGACTTCAAAATTATGAAGATTGGGTAGAGAAATAAATTAGAATTTCAGCCAAATTTAAAAGGGCAACTATTTGAAAAAATAAGTTTTATTTCATGCTTTTTTGTGCATTTTTACTTTGGAAGTCGGTTTAATTTTTGTTTAAAATAATATTTTCCCTTTCTATTGATAGTTGTAAAATTATTAAAACATTATAAGATAGTTTAAAATAAACGATGTATAATATGTATAATATTCAACACACGCCATTAGCTTTTATTGGGTATTGTAAATAACTAATAAGATGATGATGATGAAGATTACTGTAAGATACATAGTGGCATATGCTTGCAGGTTTTTAAACAATGCCGAAATTTCCAAACGCATCCATCCATCCATCCATCCATCCATCCATCCATCCATCCATCCATACATACATACATACATACATACATACATACATACATACATACATACATACATACATACATACATACATACATACATACATACATACATACATACATACATACATACATACATACATACATACATACATACATACATACATACATACATACATCCATCCATCCATCCATCCATCCATCCATCCATCCATCCAGCCATCCATCCATCCATCCAGCCATCCATCCATCCATCCATCCATCCAGCCAGCCATCCATCCATCCATCCATCCATCCATCCATCCATCCATCTGTGCCAAATTTCATGATAATCGGCTTAGTAGTTTTTACGTGACACTGCAAATAAAGTATCCCACGGGAACCGTACATTTCCCCCCGATAAAAAGTAACCTGTCCTTTTCCAGGCTCTAGACTATATTCATACCAAATTTCATTAGTGGCGGCTAGGAGAACTAATAATTAATTTACTGTCCTCAGTTAAAAGTGCTATAGCCATCTAGCGGTGGTTGGGGAAACTAAGATTATTGCTCAATATCTTTGAATAAGAGTTATAAATTTCAGTTTTTGTTAAATCTTAGTAATATATCTTTGAAAATTGCAGTAGGAAGTCATTAATCCTTAAAATCATTAACTTAAATTTTTCCAGTCATAGTATGAAAGCAATGAAATAGCATTTTTTCCAAGATTTATGCAGTATATATTGTACAATGGCGACTATTAGTTCTTGCTTTCGAACGTAGTGGCGCTAGGAGTTTTGATCTATAGGTCAGTCAATGATAAAAATGACGATTTTTGGACGTTAATATCTAAATAACCGTTTGAAATGTGTTTATGAAATTTGGAGCACTTAGGTATCTCGCAGGTCTCAATATATGAGCCAAATTTGACACGTTTATGTGAAATAGTTTTTGAGTTATGAGGGAGTCAAAAGTGGCTCCAAATGGTTCGTGTAATATTACACACGGTGCTGCTCGCCAGTTCTGTTACTCAAAACTTGGCTTGACACGCTACCGCGTGTCTAGATCACCAATCCTAATTAGCATTCCCAAGATCTTTTAAATAATTAGTAAGTATTCATGTTAATTTTACGAAGATGGAATATTCTCAATTTTGTAAAATGAAATTTGGAAGACAATTTTGTAATCAGAACCCCCAGAACCTGGAAAACGACATTCATTTTTAATTTAAAAAAATGTACGCCATTTTGGAATTACAAAACGGATTTTATTTTCATATTATTCTGCACCCCAAAAAACCTTGCAAACGACACTCATGCCAAAGAAAAACATACTCTAACAGTATCCAAAATGGGATTTTCCGTAGCCTGCAAATTGATTTTTTAGCAGCCATTAATTTATCAACCAAATCTGGTTTTATAGCTGCTTACCTATATGGTATAATGGTCACCAACTCGGATATTAAGTCACCAACTTATAAATTTCGGTGCTAATTTGGATTAAATTTCGCCACTTTTTATCTGCCGAATTTTGTATTTTTTGTCACCTGAGTGATTTCGCCTGTTTAGTAATTTAGTCGCCAACATATTAAATCGCTGCCAAATTCTGTAATACAGTATGCTTACATGCAGTCGCCAACTTATTTTTTGTTCGCTCGATTAATTAAATCCATTTTACAAAATCCCAGAGTTTTTCCGCGAATGTCAATCAGCAATGTTGTGTAATTCGTGTTCATTTTTTAAATTAGTGTTATTTCGTATTTTAAAGTGTAAATAATATCGGTGGTATATAGGTCTTTGGTCATTTCAAATCAAAATAATTTTTGTTAGGCTAAGAATTCTAATTTCAAATTAATTTTATTTTAAAAACATGGAATTCTTTTTCCAAGAGTAGGTAGTCATTTGTTTACTGATTAGTGTTACATTTTCATCGCATTTCATTTCATCTTTTTCGTCATCAAGGATACGTTAAAAATTCGAGTAATTATGGAATATGAGTACCGTCGTGGCAGCACAACGACGTTTACGGAGCTAACACTACAAACCAACGCACCACCGTTATTGGTTTGCTCGCTTCCGTTCTGGAAATTTCGACCTGAAAAATGAACCTTGCGGTCGTCCGAAGACTTTGGTTGAAGGCGATTGTGGAAGCTGATGATACACAATCTACGACTGAATTAGCAGCAGCTTTCGACGTTAGCGTCAAAACAATACTGGTCCATTTGCGTCAAATTGGCAAGGTAAAAAAGCTTGACAAAATATGGGTGACCCACGAACTCAATGATCGACAGCGCGAAGTACGCGTCGAAACGTGCCTTGCACTGCTCAACAGCAACACAAATGAAGGAATTTTGAACCGCATTGTAAAAATGGATTCTGTTTGATAACCTCAAGCGCTCAGCAAGTTGGTTGGATCCTGGTTCAGCACCTAAACAATGCCCTAAACGAAAACTTACCTCTAGAAAATTGATGGTCACTGTTTGGGGGTCTAGCGCCGGTGTGATTCATCACAGCGTCTTACCAAAGGGGGTGAGCATTACTGCAGATGTGTACTGTGAAGAACTGAACACAATGATGGAGAAGCTGGCACATCTCCAACCAGCATTGGTCAATCGCTGTCTCCGCTGCTCCTGCACGACAACGCGCGACCTCATACTGCACAGCAGACGGACTCCAAGTTGCAAGAACTGGGGTTGGAAGCTCTCCGTCATGAGTCATCCGCCCAACTCACTAGACCTTGCGCCTACAGACTACTACTTTTTCAAGAATTAGGATAACTTCTTGGCGGGAAAAAAATTCAATACCCAAGAGGCAGTAAAAAATGCCTTTGAAGAATTTGTTGCCTCCCGTCTAGCTGATTTCTATAAAGGTACTAGGTAGCCTTTCGAACTGAGCGTCAGTGACGCCGCGGCACTGAATTGTATGGGACGGCGACAGTGATGCGCCGCGAGGCTGTCGCCGTCCCATACAATTCAGTGCCGCGGCGTCACTGACTTTCAGTTCGAAAGGCTACCTTAAGAAGGGCATCAGTTTGGCATCAATAAACTGCCACTGCGTTGGCAAAGATGCTTTCATTGCATGGGTGATTACTTCGATTATTAATACTAATAAAAAAATACATGAAAAAAATCGCATAAATTATTTCATACAAAACGCAATTTCATAGGTAAAAACTAAAAACCTAATATTAACCATTAGTTATTCGTTAACGTGCACTAGTGTGGAAAAGTGATACAATTACACAAAATACAAAATGTGTGTTAAATTGGGTTTCCTGCCAAAACTCCCTAGGAAGTTACAGTAAAGCGTCTACTACATTACTGAATCGACTGACTTGACTGATTGACTACCCTGACTATTTATTTGGACTTTGACTAGACTTTGGACTTGACGATTTAGAAATACGGTGGCGAAATTTTGAATAAAATTCTATTTCCCGCATTTTATACTTGACACTGGCAAATGGTTATAAGCCGACGCCATATAAAAAAACCCTTTCCGCTTTGATTTTTGAAAAAGATGGATGAAATTTGACGTTTCAAATGAGAGTTTTGCCGGGAATGTCAATCAGCAATGTTGTGTTTCTGTGTTATTTTTCTAAATTCGTGTTATTGCGGTTTTTAATGTGTAATATTGGTGGAATATTAACCATTAGTTATTCGTGACGTGCACTAATGTGGAGGAGTGATATAGCAACTACAAAATGCGTGCTAAATTGGGTTTCCCGCCAAAACTCCCTAGGAAGTTTCAGTAAAGCGTCTACCACTTTACTGAATCGACTGACTTGACTGATTGACTACCGTGACTATTTATTAGGACTTTGACTAGACTTTGGACTTGACTATTTAGAAATAAGACAAATAAGAAATATCTCAAAAATATAAGACTTGGCTTAAAGGTCTTGTTACCAGGCCATTAAATCTTATTAAAAAAAAAAAAAAAAATTTTTGAAAAAAAAAAATGTCAAACTTGAAAACGAAAATGGAGTGATCATGTTCGATTTGTTAACAAACTTTTTTGCATTTTCGATCTATTTTGTACTTAAGTAAATTGAATATCTTACTATTTGAATGTGCAAGTTCAGAATAAATTGTTGAGATGTATGAAAGTAAAGATAATACACATCCATCGTTGTTTGACTAAAAAACACACTAACATTTATCGCTTGTGTCAAAAGCTTGTTTACAATAATATGAAGATATTATTTTTGTTTTTCATCAAAGCGAGTTTATTCTCGCCTTTACTCTCAAATGATCTCAACTGTGGAAAGAACAGCAGCCGATGCGATTTAAAAACACGCATAAGAATCCTTTCCGACACTTTGGCGAGCAGATTTAATGAAATGGTGATCAAAGAGCTTGGCAGTGAATACACATCCCATTTAGAAATACGGACCACTTACAAAATAAACCGCTCGTCTAACGCCGACCAAGGTGTATTATCGAATATCGTGGATAAGCTCAGTTATAAAGTATCATCAGCAACAAATATACTGATGGAAATGAATGATACTTTCAAACACACCAACACTCCATCTTTCACACATCCATGTCCGTTTAATTCAATACGTAAAACAGTGTTCATAAAGAATTCGAACATTTTAGACATTTCTTTGATAGAACCGTCAAGCTTATTTGGTAGATTTAAGGACTTGAAAGTTAAGAGACAATATTTCCTTTCACACTTGGATTATGCCACCGACAAAGACTGCACGACCATGCCACATACAAACCTAAGGTATTTGTATCATAAGATAGTGCATCCTGACCCAAAATATGTTGTTTTCATCATTGACAACTTGGTTCATTCAGAAACATTACAGCACATTGCTAATGTTGTCAAGGAGACTGCTTTTGCTTTACAGAGCTCCGATCTGTTTACGGTGAAGGTAGCAAATGCTAGCAATTTTATGAAGTTTGAAGACTCTTGCAGTATTGATGGATTGTCAAAGTTTGCCAATGCAACAGATACTAACAAACTCCTATTGAGAGAATATTTAACAACACTTGAAGTAGCAAATACATTAATACCACCCGTGACTATCAATAAAGAGATAAAAATTTTATTAAATGAACAACCGTTGCCTGCAAACAAGTTATTTATTTTTCTCACTGATACAAAGATTTTAAAAGATGACATTTGGCTCAAAGTGTTTCCGCATATAGAAAATAATGCGACTGTAAAACTTGCGATTGGACTATTTTATGAAACTGAGGACAATAAAAACAAGACACTCGGAATTTTATCCTTCGACAAATGGCACAACCATTCCAAAGAGCATTCAGTCATGAAGTTACACATAAACAACAGTGGAGTGATTGGTCAAGTGGCTTCAGCATTTTTGTCCCTAATCCCCTCTAACTACAACAGTAAGACACTAGTGGAGGGACCGATCTGGGAGGCAATGGAAAGAGATTATATTATATCCTTTGTATACCCCATATCCAGTGGTATATTTGGTCTGGATTTGTACTGGTCTGATTTAGCAGAAGATATTATTTATTTCAAAGGCAGCAATAGAGATGAAAGAGCATTTGTAATAGACTTCTCTGGTAAAGTACTTATGCATTCACATTTTCCCAGACCAGAATCAACATCAGATAAAATAAAATTCACACACTTGGAATCAATTGAATCCCACAAATTTGTTGGAAAGTTAAAACAAAAAATGCTACAGAAATCTACAGGTAACATTACTTTCAATATTGATAATTTTACAAATATATTATATGAATGGAAGTGGGTTCAGAAATATTATATTGTATGTCTCGTAAAAGAATATAAAAACGACAGTACAATGAATATGTCTAATATATTTTTCTCAAGGACAAGCAAAGATATACTTTTTCATAGATTAGACATATTTCCACCAAAGGCAGGGAAATTATGCAGGCATTTTAAACAAATATCAACTATTGACCAGGGAACAGTTTATTTAAGTCCTTCAAGTTTTCAGTCGCCTTTTACTTACCTTTATGATATGTCAGATGGGCAGGAAGCTTTGGCATACATGCAAAATTACTTGGCTTATATCAAGAGTGTTGCTCATGGATTACTGTCCAACCCAGGTTTAAAAAATGAAATACAACAGGATGTTGGGTTCCTTAATTCTATTTTATCCTTTTACAAAAGGCAACACCTTCATGGACCACTTTCTAACTATGTTGTGAGAAGATATGCAGCCACAGAGAGTGGTGTGCTTGTGATGTTCCCAGGTACAGTTTTAGAGTATGATTATGAGCCTGTGAGAAGACCATGGTACGCAAATGCCATGGAAAATCCAGACAAAATTATTCTCACTCCACCCACACTTGATGTAGGTGGTGCTGGTTACATAATATCAATTTCTTATGCTGCGAGGAGTCCAATTTACCCTCCCATGGTTGTATCAATGGATGTTACTATGGGTTTTCTGTACAAATTACTCATAGAAAATATGCCACAATGTTCTATGAATTATGTCAAGTGTTTCATAATGGACAACCGAGGATACTTGGTATCACATCCAGGTTTGATGGACCCAAATAGCTCAGGGCCAATAGAACAGCAGCACATTACACATAAAGAGTCAATGATAGCCATTGATATGTTGAATCACAAAGGTTTCGTTACCAAAAAGATGTGCAGCAACTTTTTTGATAAAACCATACAAAGATATTATGAATTTAACATGTCTCTGCCAAATGTTTTATCTAATATAGTTTCCGGTGAGCACTGTGTCCATTATCATATAACTGCAATACCTGGAACTAACTCTTTTATTGGACTCGTGAATTCAAGATGTAGCATGGGTAGTATTGGACCATTTTGTCCCTGCAGTATGTTCGATCGTCTCTGTCTCAACTGCAATCGCATGGAGCAAACAGAATGCGAGTGTCCCTGTGAATGTAGCTCCGAATGGTATGAGTGCCCTCACGCAAACAAATCGAACATGAGCCAGGATATACAATTGTGTGGCATGATGCCAGAGAAAAATAACCATAAATCCCACTATTTTCACAATTATGCTGAAAATCTGAAGCCTTGTTTCGATTTTCAATGTGAAAACTACTTGTCCCATTCGAGTTGCTTAGGCATGTTGGCGTGCGAGTGGTGTCAGATCGACTCTGATGGATACACGCCTCTGGCTGCGCCATTTTGTACTTCTCAATCGACTTGTTTTAACGGTGTTCTTGGGGCTGTGACTCCGTATGGCGAAGGTACATTCGGACAAGTGAATAGAGACGCTTTTGCAAGTTACTCAGCAATTGGACCAATAGCAGGGTGTATTGTTACTATCAGCTTAGTTATAGCCGTTGCGATATACTGTTATAGACAGAACACTACAACTGCTAGCTGCCACAACCTATATGTTGACGGTCCTGCTGAGACCTGGCAAGATATCGATGTGCAATTGAGTTATATGTCATCAGATGATTTGCCTGATCATAATGGCCAAGACAAATTACTGCCAGTGATGGAGATTGAGGCGCCGATATCTCCGTATCGAGTAGTGACTGGTTACAGAAGGTCTCACACTGCTGGGGGCTCAGACCATGGATATTCAACAATGACCCCACACGAGGACTCCGAAGCCACTGGCTTTTCTGTGAATGACCCAACAATACTATCAGACGATACAAAGTCTGATGTCAGTTTTCCTGTTCCTACTAAAGTTAAACATAGACACAATATTCCTACAGACTTATCAGTGACTGTGTTACCTTGTGGTAAAAATAGTGTTATAGCTCCTGTCACAGTGCATAGGAATATGGAGACATCGTAGATGTAAGCAATAAAGTTATCTACCTCTTGTGTACAGAATAATTATTTAAGTACTTATTATAAACTACTATTAAATACTTATGTGATAATATAGCAACTTATATTGTTTAGTACTAAACATTTTAATAATTATTTTACATGAGCTTTGTAATATTTAAATGAAAGCTTGACGAGTTTTAGGACCACCTACAATTTACATTACAAAAAATTATTTTAATCATTATCCTTCCATAGCGTCTTCCCAACTAAATTATGATAGTTGCCATACTATATTTTGAGCTTATTTACTTTAGGAAATACTGCAGGTAATTTTATTATACTACCTTTTTATAGGTACATGTACTAATCATAAGTATTACATAATATTACTATTTTATAAACTAATAGATAAGGCAGCTGCGTAAAGATGTTATGTATATTATAGAATAAGGTGTACCTACTACTAAAGTTTGGAATTGCTTCTAACAGATTTATTATGATGATGATTGTAATAATAATAATTTGTACTAAGTACTTATTACTATTATGAAGTAATTATTACATACTCGTTCAATATGTTATAAATAGGTATAACATTTTCTTTCATTTCATCAAATTCAATATTGACTGAAACCTTATAAGGTTACAGTCAATATTGAATTATTAATATTATGTTAAATTGTAATCTAATAAACTAAATACTATTGAAATAGGCATACAAATCATGTAATAGAAATCATGGTTTAAATTTATATCTTACTTATTACTAATAAGTTAAATGTCTAAAACATGTATTACTTGAGTAGTATGCTACTTAAACTATTTTATGCTGACTGTACTTACACAGCAGTGGCGAAGGCTGCTTCTCCTTCACAGGGAACTCGGAGCCTGTATAATAGGTAGGGATTTCTATGAAGATTTGCAAAAGGTAAGTGACAAGGGAAGCCGATAGGAATGGAGTTATAGGAACCCTTCGCCACTGTTACACAGATTCCTAGGATTGAGGAAAATTTTTGGTTGTGCTAGCAGCTAGGTGATGCGTTTTACAATATTATTTTTATGAATCAATACATATATTGTGATGCCATTATGTTTAATTTAATGATAATATTAATTCATGTTTGAAAATTCAAATCATAAAGCATTAAGATAATATTCCTACAGCCGTCTTGCTCCTTTCAGTGCCATAAGATAAGCTTTTTTTATACAAGAGCAGGTTTAGTTTTCAATGTGATACCTACCTATATTTTATAATATTATGATATTTTGTATTTGTATTCTTAGTTAAAAAAATACTGCAAAATAATTTTGTAATGTATATAATAGGAAATTGTATAGAGTGTATACTCGTATACTTCTTACTTGTATTTTTTATAAGTTATGTGACTGTGCCTAAGCTGTAAGTGTAGGTTTTTAAGACTGAATTTCGATGTTGCATTTATTGCTAATAAATTTTCTTTTTCAACATTTTCTTTTGATTCATTCATGGACATAAGTACATAATATTTAATATTTTTGCATTTCTTACAAATTTTCAATATTCAATGTAGGTGTTCAGTATAAGCTTCATAAATGATAAAAAAAAAAAAACAAATTACATTAAATGTAAAGCTTTTATTCTTTTAAACATTAAAAACTTACAGTACAAACTAGGTATAAGTATTAATCTTTATTATTTGTATTTTGTACACTATTATAGCTAGGAAAATATTTTATGACAAATTGTAAATATGTGAGTTAGATTTGCTTTAAAAGTACAGTTGATAATACAACAACCCCCCACTGTTCATAGTCCTTCCACATAGTTTCTAACTAAAATTAGTTAAAAGTATGAAATTGACAGTATACGCATCACTCGTCGAAGCGTATATGCGTGTGCGTGGGTTGCGGGGACGCGGGGTGCGGGGGGTACGCGTGCGCGCGGCGGGCACGGCGTGCGCCACACTGCGCCTCGATGGCGCGCTGCCACTGCTCCTGTTCCTCGGGGCCGGATAACACGCGCGCGCAGTTGTTGGACTTAGCCGTGTACTGTAAATGTAAGAGTGGGTGTAAGACTGGGTGTCGAGAAATTTGTAACTGCATGACAGTTTGCAACTTTTTTTTATATGAAACGAAACAGGAAACGAGCAGACGGATCGCCTGATGGTAAGCGATTACTGTCGCCCATGGACATTTGCAACACCAGAGGAGTTACACTTGTAATTCCTCTGGTGCTGCGACTTGCGTTCCCGGTCCTTAAAATCGCTAACCCCTCTTGGGCCTCCGGTAACCTCACTCATTCGGCGAAACAACGCAAGTTATTTCATGCTGGTTTTCTGTGAGACCAGAGGTATTTACTCGGTCGAGCCGGCCCATTCATGCCAAAGCGTGGCTCTCCCACTCCAAAAGCTGACTGTTGTTTCTGGCTATTCCATAAAGGAGGCCATTTTAAAGAAAAAATAGATGTTGCCCGCGGCTCCGCCCGCGTAACTATAGTATCCCTCGTGAACACTATACTTTTTCGGGATAAAAAGCAGCCTATGTTTTAATCCAGGGCCCAAAAGAAGGAACGAACGATTTGGATTTTTATGAAATTCGGTATGGTACTCGGACTACCATACCGAATTTCATCAAAATCCGTTCAGTAGTTTTTGCGTGAAAGAGGAACAAACATCCATCCATCCATACATCCTCACAAACTTTTACATTTATAATAGTATGAAAACAGTACATAGCAACTAGCAAAGTGCTGCCCTCTGTTATAAAATTCACTGTAAAAATATAGATTTAGCTTACCTCTTCAGCAGCCTTTGCAGAATCAAAACGAATAAATAGTTCACTCTGCCCTTCCTTTACCTCTACGTGTAAGGCATGACTGTTGCTTTTTATCTGGAAACAATAAAACAATTTGTTCTCAAACTTCATCAACATACTCTCGTTCCACTTTTATGGTCATCAGTCATCACATTTTATTATTTTCAAAACCTATAAACATACCATTCTTTTAGTGCTTCTGACATCTATACATGGCTCAGATAGAATTTCTTTAACAAATACACCAGGTATTTTTTGTAATTGGTCTTTTTCTTTATCTACCTCCTGGGTAATTTCTTCTGAAAAAAAAAAGACAATATTGTTATTTTTTCTTCTGTAGTTTTTATTTTTGCAAGAACTCGAGAAATATAAAATAATTTATTTAGATTAATAAAACAACAATTAGGTAATTGGATTACATAACTCCCCACACCGATCTTGGTGACAGTGGAGGTTTCATTGAAACCAGGCCAGTTACGCAAGAGTAATTTTATAGTGCCCAAATGTGTGCGCAGTATACAAGCAGTACTCGCAGTAATTTCTCTTCCTTTACTTTCATATTCCTATTCATTTATTTGCATCAAAAGTGGTACATATGTTGTTACAGTTACTTTCATTATTAAGATCTAACACTCTTCACTATTATTATAGCATGCAAATAGAATATATAATTGTCATTGGTCATAAATACTTTAAAAATTTAGACTATGCCTATTACATTCAATTATTACAGTTTTTTTTTTTTTTTTTTTTATGAAATATGGGGGCAAACGAGCAAACGGGTCACCTGATGGAAAGCAACTCCCGTCGCCCATGGACACTCGCAGCATCAGAAGAGCTGCAAGTGCGTTGCCGGCCTTTTAAGAGGGAATAGGGTAATAGGGGAGGGTAGGGAAGGGAATAGGGTAGGGGATTGGGCCTCCGGTAAACTCACTCACTCGGCGAAACACAGCGCAAACGCTGTTTCACGCCGGTTTTCTGTGAGCCCGTGGTATTTCTCCATTCAATTATACGTTCAACATCCAAATTCAATTATACAATTAATAAAATAAATCATACATTCATTACATTTGAACATTTAGGCATAATAATTAAAAATTCAAATTTTAATTATTAGTAGGTAGTAGGTATTTTATAGTCATTATTTCTTACAAATCATTCTTACAATCTAACAATTTCATTTTATTAATATTTTGATATCGATCGTGTGAATTTATTAATTCACACTAATCACTACTTATGTTATAACATTATAATATGTTTCGTATGTTTAAAAATTCTTCAATAGAATAATAATTTTTAGACTTAAGCCATTTTATTAATTCCTTTTTGAACTTTATATAAGGTAATGATGTAAGTCTAAACACACATTGCATAATATTATTTTTGATACAGATTATTTCTCGGTATTATGTCTAAAACTAGTCGTTTGAGGTTTCTTTTATTTCTTGGGTAAATTTCACTTGCCTCTTTAAAATAACTGTAGTGAATTTTTACAAAGTTCACTAATTCGTAAATATAAAGGCAAGGTAGCGTCATCATAGGAGGGCTTACCACATATTGCTCTTACTTTTTTTGTGCTATAAACGCTTTATTAATATCTGTCGAGCTACCCCATAGTAATAATCCGTATCTTAGTATCGAGGCTACATAACCGTGGTATGCAGAAAGTACAGTTGGAAGAGTTGATATTTGTCTTAGTCTATGTAGGACATACACATATTATATTTTGTTACAAACATATTTAATGTGCGCCTTCCAGTTAAGGTTTTCATCAATATGAATACCTAAGAACTTAGTACACTGAAGTCTTTGAATACATTTATTTCTGTAATTAATATTTAGATTGTTAAGTTTAGCACCACAGTTATATAATTGTATATAGTTATTCTTATTAAGATTTATTCTTGAATTATTATACTCAAGCCACTCTTCTACCCTTGTAATTGTATTATTAATTTCAATGTCAATGTTTTCATTATAATTTATTATTATCGATATGTCATCTACAAACAGGATACTTTTAATGTTTGTGATGTCAGGGAGGTTATTTATATAAAATAAAAAAAGCAGTGGGCCAAGTACACTGCCTTGAGGAACTCCTGTATTGTTAACTCTACATTGCGATTTAAATGATTTTAAGATATTTTTATTATCAATATTCTACATGTTGTGTTCTGTTAGAGAGGTAAGATTTTAGCCAATTTAGCGTTGGACCTCTTATTCCCAAATTATCAAGTTTACTTAGTAGGATCTTGTGCGATACAAAATCAAATGCCCTAGTCATACCAAAGAAAATACCCACTACAGATCTCATAATCCAGTGGAACGGATAACTGACACGACAGACGAGAGATCTGGCGAAGGTCCGACTTTTTACATGCCCATCACAATATATACAGTAAATACGCCAATAATAAAGAGAAGAAAATAATTAAATCCATATTACCTGGCTCAGTTGGGTCACTTGCCGAAGCAGCAGTCGGAAGGCCAGAGAATGCATGTCTCTTATTATAGAGATTTGCTTTCATTTCTTTCATGTATTTTCTTTGCAGATTCAAATATTTATTCCTTAATGATTTCCATTCTGATTTTGGCAATACTTGCAAACCCAACAATGCTCCTTTAGGAGCTTCACCTTTTGCTAAATTACTTTTGCTCCTATCTTTAGATCTTTTCTTTTGTTTCTTTTTTCTTGGGGCATCATCTTCTTTCTTTCCCTCATCGTGACTTGTTAGCTCATCTTTAGATTCTATGTCTGTTGTCTTATCTCCCTGAGATATTTTATTAAACAAATTAAGAAGTTTACATATATACAATAACAAGAGAATATAATTATATAAGGTTCGGTAAAATCAATTACAGATATTTTGGGAATTTGATCTACTGCTTATGTATAGACGTTTACGCAGAAAAATAATTGTCATACTTGAAATTTTTTTTTTCACTTTCTATGGGCGAGTTTGCGTTTTGCGGAGAGTCACCCATACATTAGGTGATTTTTTACTTTGAGTAAGGCAATTATTTTTTTGCCTAAACGTCTTTATATAAGCAGTGGATCATGTGCCCGAAGTATCCGTAATTGATTTTCGGAGACCTTATATAATCGGTTTCTCAAATAGGCCTACAGGTATTACCATGAAATTTAGTATGCTAAATTTCATGGTAATACCTTTTAGGAAGTTTTGGGAGGGAAAAATCGATCTAGCTAGGTCTTATCCCTTAGAAACTGCGCAATTTTAAGCTACATAGGTTTTTTCTTTCTTCGTGCAACAATATATCAATTATATCGACTATTATATCAGTCTAATTAGCAGATAGGTTTGCTTATGTATAATTTTTGCTTTGTTCGAAAATTTGTAATTTTGGGGGTTCGAATCCTGGTCAGAAAAATATATTTGTGATTATTTTTATTTATTTATATTTATTAGAACTCCGCTACTTTTCATCACATAAATATAACATAGTTCCCGTAAGTAGCGGGCAACATCTACTCTTTTATAATTTGAGATTTTATTAGAATTCACTGATAAGGTAAAAAAGTAATTATAAAATAATTACCTCTACTGAGACTATTGGTTTATTCTCCTCCTAAAAAATATAACACTTTTTAAATAGAAACAAAATAAATGTTTTGTAAAATCAATAAAACCAAATTTGGGCACATGATTTATAGCTTATTTCTTGATGTTGAGGCAGAAAAAATTTTTTTAAGCTCAATAAAACAGAATATTACATTTCTAGCATTTTAAAAACAATTTCACACTGCTGAGGTCATTGAGCTAATATTGTCAGCTGATCCACCTCAAAGCTGATTTAAAACATCTTTTTTGCTTAAAATGTAGGTAGATAATAAATTGAATCCTCTTTTTTTATACCTAATTGAAAATATTTTTTTTATTTCTAAAAGTCTACATAAGGCGTGATTCGTGAAACACGTGCCCAATTTTCTATAATTGATTTTAAAAAATATATCACAATTAAGCATAGTAATTAAAAATTATGTTAAACTATAAAATTAGTCAGTAAAGAAAATTGTAGAAATTTCACTTCCTTTACCCTTTTCTTCTTTGTCAATTATTAGAGTCAGAATGGTTTCATGTATGAAACCATTCGTTTCATACATTTTACTAAAGGAGTATAAAGGGGCCATTTCGACTTTTTGAACCCCCACCTATGTCACGCTTTTTAGTATCTCTGTACCTGTATTTAACATGTACTGTCACATTTAGTATGACCCCCCCCCCCCTCCCCCATCCGCTGTGACGTAATATGTGGATGGACCCAAATTAGTATAATTCATTTGAAATATTGAGTGAGAATTTCTATTCCTTACAGTTGGTGTATCTAATTTCTTTTCTGTATCTCCCTCTTGATCTGTTTTCAAATCTAAATGTTTCTTCTTATCTTTAGACTTCTTAGTCTTCTTTTTAGGTGGTTCATATTCTTCTTTAGTCTCATTATTCGCTTCCGGTTCTTCTACAGAGAATAGTTTGATAGATGACAGTTCTTCTGGGGGCATACAAGTGGGGAGTTTGCAACCCATTTCAGTGAATGCCGTTATACATTTATGTGCATCTTGTGGTTTATCGAATTCTATAAAAGCAAAGCCCTGTAATGATACAAAATATTCTTTTACTGGAAAAAAGAAAAATAGACTTACTAAAAGTAAGTCTGTTTTAATAACTTTATATGAATAAGGAATAATTTAATAACTTTATATGAAAAAAAAAACCAAGTTTAAAAATTTAGGTAGCCCCCAAATTGTCAAGCAATGAGTGTGCTAATGATGATGAATTATAGCTTAGAACACTCTTGGTCATATCAGGTTTCAAGTCAGAAAAAAAAAAAACTAGATAATACCTGGTTCATCCATTTGGGTGCCACGATGCCATAGACAGACACACACATTAACAAACTTCTGTTTAGAGAGGGTGGGAGGGGTGAGGGGGCATTAATAATACAGAAGTGATAAAGCTTTTATAAAATAACATAATATGTTAAGTAACTAATATTTACTCTAACAATATAAATCATAATATTTACTATACCAATATAAAACATAGTAAAATACCTTGATTCTCTGGGAATTTTTAAACTTGGGCAGTGATATATAAGCAACATGACCAAAATCTGAAAAAACTCGTTCTAGCCACTCTCTGCTCGCTGTAACTGGTATGGATTCCACATAAACTGTCCTTAAATCCGCATCATATGGCATCATTGGTAGTTTTCTTTTCACCTAAAATTTTTGAATAAGTTACTATCGAACCTCTACTGCATCAAATATAGTATTTGCAAGTTCTACATACCTTTGTTTTATCTTCAGATAACTCTAGAAAAGTGGAATGTTTCATTGCCTTAACAATATCGTTTATATCCTGAGATAAAGATTTAATTTTGTTAAACTTTAAAAATTCGGTAATCGGTACATATGGTTCATTTTTAACTAGATCCCCTAAAAACCTGTCTTTGCTCAAGTTTGCATCGCTAAAATAGAACTCCATTTGCTTCAAAATATTTTCATATAAGTTTTTCTTCCTATGACGAACTCTTTTCTTTGGGTTAGCTTCACCTTTCGCATCATGGTCTACGATTGGTGTAGTTTCTGATTCAGACATTCTCTAGTGTTTGTGCACTTGCAGTAATATAATCAAATCAAAAGTACTCGGAAATACTATACTTATTACTTAATATAGTGTATTTTTTTTACAAATCAAGCTTTTATTGAAAATGAGAAATGAGAAAGCCGTTCGCGGCAAGAAAAACAAACAGCTGTTTACTATCAACTGTCAAATTGACATTAGGAAATCATAGATTAACTAAATTAGACATTATAATTTTTCTACAGTGAGCAAAAGCAAGTCAAGTACCTACCTATGAAGTAAGTTGAAAATTGAAATGATGTCTCTAGCTGCTTTGTCAACCTGGGATCTTCGATCAATTTATGTAGGTAGGTATAGATGTAGGTACCGAATCGAACAAGTGTTTTAATCCGCGCAAGGAGAGCCCCGGTGAGTGACCATGCTCAGTCGGTCTTTGCGCCCCTAACCAGGGCCGTCTTTGGTAAGAGGCCCTGGGCATATTTGAATATGACCTCTTAACTTATATACAGGAATACTTTTTCATCGGTACAATAAATTTTACCACGTCATTGGTATCGATAATAGAGTACATTTCTCAAATAAAAAAAAAAATATTTTTTTTTCATTTCAATTATTTTATCCTATAACCAATCTAATACCGCATGTACGCACTAACTACAAGGCGTCAACGGGTGCGGTATGAGGTAGGGGGCGGCGAGGTGGGGTAAGCGATCGGCCGGGCGGCGCACGAGTTGGCAACAAAGCATCGATAGATGCGTAACGTATCCACATTTTGTATTAGTTTAGCGGATAAGTTCGGGGATTGATAATTTTGTTTTTTTTGTTCCAAAGGGGTAGTAACAAAAATCGCTAGTATTTTTTATTTTTGACAACTATTACGTATGTTGATTTATTGTACTGGTGAAAAAATAACCCTGTATTCTAAAAAAGGAGATGCCCCTGACTGACATATATGGAGGAAGCCACAAATAGTAGGAACGTGAAAGTAGTTTTAATTTACAATATAATATTATATACATATAATCACGCCTTTTTCCCGTAAGGGTAGGCAGATAACACCAATTCTTTCTACTTGCTACGATCCTTACATAGGTAGGTACTTGTTTCACTTCGTTCACTTTCATTCTTGGGTGATTTTCAAAAAAAATGACCCCGTGACGATCAGGAAATATAATTTTGGAACTAAATGAAATTGCTTAAATTTACTCTGATATCAAAGAATATGTAATTAACTAGGTAAATATGCTATTTAAATTAAAATTTTAACACAAATATTAGAAATATTCAAGTTTTTAGGTCAGCATAATTATGACGCAAAATGTTCCTGTACGTCACAAAATAAAATCAGTCAGAAATAAAACAACTAGGTATTGAAACCAAATCAACTTATGTTAGCATAAAAATGTGCTTTAAATGTTTCCAGAAATAACAAAAAGTTTGCATAATTCTATCGCAATAATAAATAATCAGCCAAATAGTTTCATTTTCGTCACTTCTTCGACACTTCGCCCTAGAAAAGTTTTTGTTTACTAATGATACGTGTTACAAATTCAAAAATCAAGCAAAGTGAGGAATTTCCGGCGATAACAAAATTCTAATAGGGCCAAAACTTAATACTCTTAAGAAACCTACATATTTGTAAAACTAGTTTTGTATAATTTAGATTTTAGGACAGTGACTATTACGAAAATGGCGTGACGAATAGGAAAAATTTGAGCTGTATCCACACTGTCAATTTTAAACACAATTTTACATCTTTGTAATTGTGTTTAAAACGCTCATGCGTAATAATAATATTAATCTTTAAGATTCATTTAACCTTTTGTTATACACGTAAAAGTATTAAAAGACATAACATTATCAATTTGAAATCACATAACTTATATTACGAGAACCAACTTAGTAGTCATTGCTATATTTTAATTTAAATCCACAGGATTAACACAACTACTTTGGAATTTTTGAAATTGAAAATTTAACATTTTTTTATACACGTAAAATTATTAAAAGACATATTAACATTATCAATTTGAGATCACACTTATATTACGAGAACCAACTTAGTAGTCGTTGGTATATATTTTTACTTAAACCTACAGGATTATCTCAATTTCTTTGGAATCATAGGAACTTTAAATAATATATTCTTCTCAACAAAGATAATAACAAAAAACAAAAATACTCAACATCCTACTTTAATTAACTATTAAATTATAATTTAAACGAACATTCTCCGTAGGTACACATTTAAATAATTGTATTATTCAGATCCATAACATGTGTCGCAAATATAGTCGAAATATAAGCGCCATTTTCAACCGAACAAAATAATACTTTCTCTAATAACCATTAATTATTTCCTCCCAAACAAACCTGGCACTCGTCTTCGGGAAAATGATCATAAATCGAATGCATACAAAAAGAACACCAAAAAATGGAGCACTGAAGTAATTTTCTAATATCGCTTTGACTCATAGCAAGAGTAAAATGCTGCAGTTTTATACTGTCGCTGATTTTTCGCTGACATCCGTAACACTTCTCAGTGATAATGAAATGTGTAACAGGCCAAGGCCAACAGGCATTATTAATGTAACATTGATTTAAATCAAAATATGTTATGACTTTATGAACGTCCCAATATACTACCATATTGCATAGCACACTGATTATACATAGGAGTAGGTATGTTAAATGCTAACTTATATCTGAAACAAGAAAGGTATCATAAGTAAAATTGGACAATAATTAATCTCTAGGAATTTTTACAGTCAATTTAATTTCAAATACTCAACGACTTATTAGTCACAGTTATTTCCTGCGTACAAACAAACAATACAAATTTTACCTGTTATCAAAAAAAGGCAACTCGAAGGTAAACTGTATCTACTACAAGATTAAATATTTCGTTGAACACTAAGCTTTATAATTCAAGTTCGTCACGATTTTATTCCGGTAGTATGTCACATGACGCACAGGACGTGACATGTTCATACGACGAAACTTTTAAAATTAAAAATAACTTATATTCTGTTAAATCATCTCGTTTTTAGCTTTATTAACCTTATGTAGGGTAGTTTATGTTTTAAATACAAAATGCTAAAGTAATGAAAATAAGTTTATTTACCTTTTAAATACTGTCACTATACAGAAAACTTTTTCTGCATGCCGAAGACACCAACACTTTCGTCACCGATTCTGTCGCAACTGACTTTCAAACAGTAACGGCAGTATCAAAATTAGACCACAATGCTGCCAGGAAAGTAGAAAAAAAACAAATTGGTAGATTTTGTTGTACGTAAGATATCAAATTCACCGTGACGATACCGGATTTTCCGGTACTATCGTTTTCATAGGACAACTTTAATTTAATTATATTTCTTAAAAATAACTATAAATTTATCACATAAAGACCAAAATCACACTTTTAGACTAAAATACATTATGTTCAAACACCTAAATATACTCAAAGCTCAATAGTCTACGAGTAAGAAGTATTCGAAATGTCCGAGAGCACCGTGGGACATACGAAATCTTCACCACCTGTGGTGGGTTTTTTTTTAATAAAAATATATCTGTTGTCTTTCTATGGTGTTTTACAATTTAACTTTATTTTAAAATGTCTGCCTTAATAATATAATAATTCACAGTTATATGTGCCATATAAGAAAACAAAAATAAATATCTTTGAAGTTGTGGGACAGTCCGATTTTGCTACGGTCAATTTTTTTGAAAATCACCCTCTTACCATCCGTTCCTCCTCTTACATTCAATGTAGCGAAGCGGCTCTCCATAGTCCGCTTTTCGCCTCCGCGAGAAATGAGACGTGATAGGTGGCGAACCACATCGCCGCCATTTTGGATAATTAAATTATTTTTATGATTATCCATTGCGTTCCCACGGATTGGCGGAGAGGATAGGAATAGGGAAAGGAAAGGAAAGGTGGTGTGGAAAGGAAGATTTTTAAGCTAGAGTGGGAAATAGGAAATGTAGGATATTACTGCCCAGGAGGAGTAATTAAAGTAAGCTCGGCCTATCGGCGATTAAGTTCAAATCTATATTGAAATGCAGATAGCTGTTATGATTTATATGAGCTTACTCATCTCTAGTAGGCTACCCGCCCGCCCTTCCGCCGATAGGATGTGCTGCTTCGGTAGGAAATGCCAACTGTCAGTAGGTTAAACGAATCTTGAAACGCAAGTAAAGACAAAAACATAGATTTGCCTACCTTTAGTAGCAAGGATTACGGATAGATATGTTACAGCCAAAGTAATAAATCCGGATATTATATATACTATCCAGCCATTATTTATAATGTCTACTCAATTGAGTAGACATTATAAATGTGATAAATGAGTAAATGAGAGACAAAGTGATAAATGACACAGAATTAATCACATTGACTGGCAATTTTATATAATATCTTCGAAGAATTGGATAAAGTAATAAAAAAGTAGGTACAGGTAAAGATTATAAAATTGTATTTCAATCTGCCTTTATATAATAATAATTACAATGTTTATTATAATTATTATAATAACATTGTCATAGATACAATTATATTGTGATCTATATATAAAGTGATTTAACTTTATAAAATATTTTTTTTATAATAATTTTACCCTTTTTAGGGTTCCGTAATACTTAAGTAACCCTTATAGTTTCGCTCTGTCCGTCTGTCTGTCTGTCTGTCTGTCTGTCCGCGGCTCTAGCTCCTGTAATCTATACATCTATACAGATAAATATAATTGAAGTGTCTGTTTGTAATTTCAAATTAACAGCTTTTCACTTAATGCATATGAAAGTATATTCGATACTAACAAAATATATCAATTTTTAAAATTTTTGTCTGTCCGTCTGTCTGTCTGTCTGTTTGTTTGTTTGTTCCGGCTAATCTTTGAAACGGCTGGACCGATTTTCGCGGGACTTTCACTGGCAGATAGCTGATGTTATAAGGTCTAACATAGGTTACTTTGTTTTAGGGTTCCGTATAAAAAATAGGGTTCCGTTTCCATTAGTTGCGCGGGCAACGAAGTTATGCAAACGAAGTTGCGGGCATCAGCTAGTTATGAATATAAATTGATGAAATTTTGTGCAGTTATAGATTGTGTATAGATCACAGTTTCGGAATCATAAAAAAATAATAATTTTATATTTTAGGGGTGGCTCTCCATACATGTGAAGTGGGGATGAAAAATATTTTTTCACTCTACCCCATCGTGTGGGGTATCGTAGAATAGGTCTTTTAAAATAAAGGCAAGGTTTCATACGTTACTTTTTTATAAAAATGACCATTTTCGAGTAATCGGCCTCCAAACTAGTTTGTAAGTTGGTCCCCACCCCTAGCATTTTTAAACTATAGGAGATAGAAACTTGCAAATTTTCATGCTGATAGATCATGCAAACGCGTATATTTAAAGACTGAGGAGTTCTGATCAAAGCTTATGTGATCATCAGGTCACCACTTTAGTGAAAACGGGACCAACCTCGGATTATAATCCGAGGTTGGTCCCGTTTTCCCGAAACGAAAGTGAAAAGACATGCAGAACTTCCGCGGAAGCGGAAGCAGAAGCAGAGTTCTGTTGCATCACTAAGTTGAATCGTGTTTATTACTTTAGCTAACTTTGGCGCGCTATTATGAATAATATCCGGATAAAGTGATTAATTTATCACATTATCTAGACAATATAGTTATTATATATAATTACCAGTCATTATGTATAATAGCTATTTAATCACATTGAATTTGACTGTAACAGATGAAAACGACCGGTTAAATAAAAAAAAAAACAAACCATAGAGATTAGAGAACAAGAACTCGGACCCCAACTAATTGTTGTCGTTTTTCTAGTTTCTTGGTGAATTTTTAGTGAATAGTGATAAAATAATATAAATACTTTTCCAATATTTAAAATGAGAAGGGCCTTACATTAATATTTTATAAAGTTAGTATAGATATTTGTTTCCAAAAATGACGGACCGATCTATTGCGGTAGGTTCTGAGGCTTATTTATCCATCTATTCCTATTTAGTTTTCCCAAACATCTCGAGAGTAATCGAGTGCAAACTCGATGAGTGATTGTTATCAATTAATGTTTATAAACAACATGTTCTAATTTGATAAGAACTTTAGGTACCTAATTAAGAAGTAAAATTGTGTAACCGCTTTATAATACCTAAACTATAATGACGGAATTTATGTATTTCAGTCTCGTCCTAGCCTCGATCAAGTTTCAGCAATCGTAGATTTTATGGAGAAGCACCCGAATCTTGCATTAGGTCAGATGCGGGGCCTAGAGGGAAGACATGAGAGCAAAAGGTTGTGGTTTCAGTTAACGCGAATTATAAACAATATTAGTGGCCCAAATCGGCCTATGAAGTCTTGGGTCAAAGTAAGTAGTGTTTAAAAAGAATAAGGCTTAAAAATTTTACATTTTGTTGTATGCAGTATGACGAAAAGTCTCTGAGCCATGGGATAAAAAAATCATGATTATTGTATTGCATTAAATATTCTCGCTAGTAAGAAACAATTTCTGCAAAGTAGGTACCTAATTGGGTACAAACATTTGAGGTATTAGTTTATTTTAGGCATTTTATTATTTTCCCATGCATTTCTTCAAAGTACGAGACAGCAACACTTTCTTTCGGTTTGCTGTACTAATGCTATTACTTCTGAGAAATTGTTCATTACTTTTTAACCATTTGATAGTGTTGCTAACATTATTAAATAGTTCAGTATTACAAGATATTTTTTTACTTTTTTCTCCCTTACTTTAATTAAGAATGACAAAAAACCTCTGCATAATATGTTTATTGTCAAATCCAAAAAGCAACAATAAACAAATATATGACGTACAAAGTATCCTTAACTTTGGGATAAAAGTCAAACCACCAAGACCAGTCTGCATCATACTCCGATGTGCAAACTGTCAACAATATGGACATACCAAAACTTATTGCCGTTGAACACCAAAGTGCATCAATTGAGCTATAAATCATACCAATGCAAATTGTACACGAAAAGAAAGATCTCCATTTGTGAAATGTGTATTGCGCAGTGGCGAAGCCTGCTTCTCCTTCATAGGAAAGCCGGAGCCTGTATAATAGGTAGGGATTTCTATGAAGGTTTGCAAAAGGTAAGTGACAAGGGAAGCCGATAGGAATGGAGTTATAGGAACCCTTCGCCACTGGTATTGTGTGATGGTAACCACCCGGCAAACTATAAGGGCTGCATACAAAGAATTACAAAATAAAAAGTTCCCACCATTACGCAATAAGGCATTAAAATACCAAGAAAACAGGCAAAATAAGACTGTTACAAAAGTACAAGAAAATGAAAATGCTCCACAAAGTAGAAAAACCTATGCAGATACTGCTAGAACCAAACAAAAAGAAAATACTTCCATGCCACAAAATAATTTGACCCAATCCAGCGAAATAAAAGAACTGTTAGAACTGTTCAAACGAATTATGGACCAAATGCATATAATATAATGATTAATGACAAACCTACTTACAAATTTAATGACCGTAATGTCGAAGCATTCAATCGCCTCAAATTAGTCCTCTGAAATGCTTGACAAAACACTGCCTAGAAGTAAAAATGTTTCTTACAATAATTGATGTTGATGTATTATAAGTCTCAGAAACCCACTTTACAACCAAGAAATATTTGTAATTTTCTTTTATGTTCAACTTACAGTACTGGGCTGACAAAAAATCAACAGTCCGAACTAAGGTCCTATCAGCAGGTGGTGATCCTAACACTTTGGGTTCACATGTAGACAGGAAGATATATGACCTATTTTTATCACACATGAGTAAGTTACTTTTTTTATCTTTGTTTAAATCTTGTATATATATGTTACCGTAAAATTGTAAAAACCGTTAGATTGTAATATTACTAGAGATATAGTAGGGGACCACGGAAGATCAGGCGCCTCGGCACCGCCGTGGTCGATGCCTGAGTGGATTCCCTTTGAACATGTGGTGTGGGGACAGAGGCGGCCTTACCCATTGTGAGGCTCCGGGCGGCAGATGTTTGCGAGGCCCTTTGTCCTTCGTGATAATTATGTGATGCGAAATTAGGTCTGGTTTTTTAAAGGATTTACAAAATGGCATGTATTTAAAGGGATATAATTAATCGAGCGAACAAAAAAAAGTTGGCGACTGCATGTGAGCATACTGTATTGCTGAATTTGGCAGCAAATTAATATGTTGGCGACTAAATTACTAAACTGAGGAAAACACTCAGGTGACAAAAAATACAAAAATTGGCAGGTAAAAAGTGTCGAAATTTAATCCAAGTTAGTGACCATTATATATGGTTTTATAGCTGCCTACATCGTAAGCATACAACCAGATTTGTTTGATAGATTAATGGCTGCTAAAAATTCAATTTCAGGCTACGAAATATCGCATTTTTTGATACTGTTGGTGTTGTTTTTCGTTGGCTTAAGTGTCGTTTTCAAGGTTTTTGGGGTGCAGAATAATATGAAAATTAAATCCTTTTTGAAATTCCAAAATGGCATAGGTACATTTTTTTTATCAATATTAATATGGGAGGCCTTTTCCAGGTTATGAGGGTGCTGATTACAAAATTGTATTCCAATTTCAATTTCGAAAATGGAGAATTTTCATTCTTCTTAAAATAATTGACATGAGTACTAATTTAAAAGTTCTTAGGGATGACGATTAGGATTGATGATTATTATTATAGGTGTACCAGAATCTCATGGCATTTTAAAAAAAAATAAAAAATGTGATTTTCATATGGCAATGTCAAGTGTGACCCGTCAAATCAAAGTACGTGATCTGTCAACCGCTGCTAAAATTTTGTGAATTTGTTCTTGGAATTTGTTGTTTTTGTGAAAATGTCGAAAAATGCAATTGGATCTCAAGCGAAAAATATTTTTTTCAATGTCTATATCAAAATACAGAAAGAAGAAGGTGTAAATCGAACTCAATTTTATAATTTAAAGATCGTGGTAGAGTTGACCGGTAAGTTAGAGTGAGTTGTTTTGATACTTTTATTTTTTTTTATATTTTCTTAGGTACTTATTGTGACTTCTTTAAATGTTTTTTCCAGTACTACTATAAGGTGAATCGTAGCTGATGGCATATCGCATGATGGTTTGTTTTCCATGCCTGGTAAAAGGAGGGGAGGAGGGAAGAAGAAAATCAACTTAGAAAGTTTCGATTTACAGTTGATTAGGAATAAAGTAAATGAGTTCTATACAGTTCGGAAGGAAATTCCAACATTAAATAAACTGTTGCCAATTTAATTGTATGTTATTTATAATAAATAAGTATATATTTAAGTAATTCACGATTGATTTATTTTTCATGACATATTGTCTATATTATTAACTCGATGTATAAGAACATTCTTCATACAATCTTATTATAATTCATGTTCAATAATACTAAAAACATAATTAAAAATTAACCAGTATCAAGATCGTTTAATCCAATTTCCCCAGTATTGCACACTACAAAATTTTATTTCCCTATTTGCCATGAGATTCTGGTACACCTATACAGTATGTTATGTAGTTCGAGATATCAGCTATGTAAGCTATAGAAAATTTTGGAAATTCAGGATTTAAGAATTTCTTTTTCTCCCATCATGAACAAAATATGCGAGGTTATTAAGGGGAAGAAAATTTTCATTATTTTTTTGAGTATGATGCACCGTTTCCGAGATAGAATCAATTTTATAAAGAAATTTAAATGATCTGCATGGAGATACGAGGGATGTATAAAGCTAAAGAAATGTTGGAAAATTTAGGATTTTCAAATTTCTTTTTCTGCCATCATGAAGAAAATATGTGGTTGCGGGGTTATTGAGGGGGCGAAAATTTTCATTATTTTTTAAGATAGAAGCAATTATAGAAAAATAATATATGGTAATGCTCTACTTTGAGATACGAGCGATGTTTAAAGCTATAGAAATGTTGAAAAATGCAGGATTTTCAAATTTCTTTTTTTCCCATAATGAAGAAAATATGTGGTTGCGGGGTTAAGGGGGACGGAATTTTCAGGGAGGGTTTTCTTCGAGGTTTTTAGAGGTGCTGAATACAAAAATCATATTCATTTTGAATTTCAAAGAGCGGATATTAATAATTTTTAATAAAATTTATCTAGGTGTCGTTTTCTAAGCTTATGGGGAAGTAAATTACAAAAATTACTTTATTTTGAAATTTCAAAATGGCGGATGTATTTTAATTTCTGTAAAAGTCTTCGATTTTGAAAACGGTGCGTCCTATTGAAAAAGATAATGAATGAATTTTCTTCATGATGGGAGAAAAAGAAAATTGAAACTCATTTTCCAACATCTATCCTACTAACATTATAAATGTGAAAGTTTGTGAGGTTACTCTTTCATGTAAAAACTATTGAGCGGATTTTGCCTACTTTGATCCTGAAAAATACAATATTCTCGAAGGATATTGAATTTACGCGGGTGGAGCCGCGGGCAACAACGAGCAATGGCTCGTACCTCAAAGTACAGCATTGCTCTATTTTTTTTATACTGAAAAAGTAATGAAAATTTCCTCCTCCTTAGTAACGCCGCAACCACATATTCTCTTCATGAAGAAAATGTGTGGTTGCGGTGATGATGGGAGAAAAAGAAATTTGAAAATCATAAATTTTTCAACATTTTTATAGCTTTATACATCGCTCGTATCTAAAAGTTATTGCCACCTTTTTTTCTATAATCGCTTCTATCTCGGAAATGGTGCATGATGCATTCATTAATTTCCGAGATAGAAGCCTACTAAAAATAATATACATTTCTTTCTCCTTAGTAACACAATATTTTCTTAATGATGATGAATTGAAAATCCTGAATTTTCCAATATTTCTATAGCTTTAAACATCGCTCGTATCTCAAAGTAGAGCATTACCATATATTATTTTTCTATAATCGCTTCTATCTCAGAAACGGTGTATTCTACTTAAAAAATAATGAAAATTTTCGCCCCCTCAATAACCCCGCAACCACATATTTTCTTTCAAGAAATGTCAAAAAAACTAAAAAAAAAATGTTTATTTAAAGTGTTTTATTTAAAGTGTTTTGGAATAACTTTTAAACGGCTTTATCAATCAACTCCAAAAACTAATCAGCTCTTAACCTTGAAAAACCACATCGATCGCCGCCTATCCGGTCAAAATCGGTTGATTCGTTCGAGAGATATCGTCCAGGAAAGAAAGCCGAAAAAAGTGTTTTTTTTTTGTCGAAATTACTCCGAAATTTTTCATCTAAAAATTTTTTGTTGTCGATTCTTTTAAAGGACAGTAAAAACTGCATCAATTGCCGCCAATGGCGTGAAAATCGGTTGATTCATTTCAAAGTAATGACAGTTTGACATTTCAAAAATAGTGTTTTATTAAACTTTCATCAGACTTTTGAGATCGGAGAGCTCCAAAGTCTTTGGAATTTCAAAATGGATTTAATTTTCAAATTGTTCTGCACCCCAAAAACTGCCGATTTCTGTATTTTTTGTCACCTAAGTGCTTTCGCCAGTAATTTAGTCGCCAACATATTAATTCACTGCCAAATTCAGTAATACAGTATGCTCACGTGCAGTCATCATTATTTCTTGTTTGCACGATTAATTATATCCTTTGCAAATAACAAATACAGAGATGATGATTTTGTAACTCATACTGCAAGCAAAATAATTCCGAGGTGACAAGAGTTGACGAGTTGACGAACGAAATGAAACACAGAGATTCTCTGAGCGATAGATGAGCAAAACCCGAGTGCTATGGAATAAAAAACCGA
The DNA here is from genome assembly GCA_905404095.1 of Glaucopsyche alexis. Taxonomy (NCBI): domain Eukaryota; kingdom Metazoa; phylum Arthropoda; class Insecta; order Lepidoptera; family Lycaenidae; genus Glaucopsyche; species Glaucopsyche alexis. The sequence continues at coordinate 23,701,595 of FR990047.1, read as the reverse complement.
TTTTTATTCCATAGCAAAATAAAGTGTTAAGTAATAAATAGTTATAAAATTTATTGTTAAGTCATCAACATATAAGCCCCTGTAGGGCTTCTGATGATGAATGTGAACAAAAATATATATTTTTTTGTATGTCTTGGATATAGTGTGTTTCGAGGCGCGATATTCAAGTACCACAAATTGATTTTTTTAAATTATGTTTTGAATGAATGAATTAGTTAACTAACTTTCTTTTAATTTTCCATTATGTTATATCCTTAATAAATAATTAAGAATCAAAATTAAAAAATACATATAGATTTTTTATCTATGTATATGTATTTTTAGATTTTGAAAATCTATAGGTGTTTTTTAAAATTTGCTTGGGTTGTTGCGCGAGGCCCCTACAAGCGCGAGGCCCCGGGCGATTGCCCCGTTCGCCACCCCCTAAGGCCGCCACTGTGTGGGGATTTTATTCTGTTTTTCGATTCTTTATTTTCTTTTTGCTGTGTTTATGCACCTTATGTGTTCAATAAACATATTTTTATATGATAAAATGTCAACAGATTGTCAAATAAAAATTTCTCCTTATAATTGCACACATTATTTTTCGTTATATTGTAATATTTACCGTGCCGATTGGTTAAACGGCAAGTGCCCCGCGCCGCCATATTTGTTTGCTTTTTCATAATAATAATTATAACGAAAAATATAAACAATGCTGAAGCCATGGCATATAAGTTTAAAATTTAAATGTACCGACGTAACCGAGCTTAGCTTGGAGCTCTAGTAGATTAAAAAAAAAGATTCACAAAAATATTTTACCGGGTTTCGAACCCACCACATTCCGAATTTCTGAACCAACCAATCGGACTGACATTATAGAGTCGAAATTATTGATATATTGTTGCAGGACGAAAGAAAAATCCGCTCTAGCTAGACCGATTTTCCTCCCCGAAAACACCCTGCATTTCATGTAAATACTTGCAGCCGTTGGCGAGATTACAATTATATATTTACAAGATTGTCTAATCTATATAAGTACATATTGGATATAACTAGTTTTAAATTATTTTTACGTAATCAAGCAATTAAAAGATTTAAAAAAAATACCGCAATATTCCAGAATCACGGGACAGTGGTAAAGTGAAGGTGGAAAATCATTTTACCGATGACACATTTGAAGAGGAAGAGTCGGCTAACGAAGACACCACAGAACAGAGTCATAATGACTCTGAACCGGTCGTGCATTTTGAGGGACCAGTGGTAGATTATGAGGAGCGTCAAATGCTAGTCATGGAAAAGCTGGTAGGTTGCTTTTAATAAATACAAGCTTTTGCCGGCGGCTTCGCCCGCGCAAATACATTATCCCACGGGAACCGCATATTTTCCCGCGATAAAAAGTAATAATAATAATGACTCCCCACCGATCTCGGTGACGGTGGCCGGTTCCATTGAAACCAGGCCAGTTACGCAGGAGTAATTTTATAGTGCCCAAGTGTGTGCGCAGTACACAAGAGCACTCTCTCTTCCTTTACTCTTGTAATCCAGTGGGACGGATAACCGACACGACTGACGAGAGATGAGGCGCAGGTCCGACTTTTTACATGCCCATCCGACGCATGGATCATCTTTCTTGTCAGACAATCAGGTGATCAGCCTGCATTGTCCTAACCAAACTTGGAAACAACATTTTTTGTTGTTCCAATGCGGGAATCGAACCCACGACCTCCGGAGTCGAGAGCCAATGCTCTAACCACTAGACCACGGAGGCTGTTACCACGGAGTAGCACATGTCCTGCCCTGTAGTCTACTCTAACCTGAGCCTAATTTCCTAATGATCGGTTAATTAGTTTTTACGTGAAAGCGTAACCACCAAACAAACTCATATTCAAATCATCGTTATCATTAAACAGTATAAAACAAAGTCCCTTTTTTTGTCTGTCCCTATGTATGCTTAAATCTTTAAAACTACGCAACGGATTTTCATGCGGTTTTTTTTAACAGATAGAGTGATTCAACGGGAAGGTTTTTAGGTATATAACTTGCATAACATAGAGGTACACATAATTTTAGAGGTTTTTAATATCCTAAATAAACATTTTTTTGCGCTTACTTTGCAAACGCTGACTGAATCCTACGAGATAGATTAAAATAATGTACTACAGTATTGTACATTTAAAAAGGTCTACAAATAAAATAAATAATAAAAAAATAAAAAAAAACCCGACTGCAAAAAAAGACACATACCTAAGCAACGCACTAAAAAGACCGAAACAAGGTTGAGAAAACAGACTACACTATGAGCTGAAAGTCTAAGTAAAATAATTGACTTAATGTTTGGTAGCAGGCGGGACCCATTCGCAAATTATAAATCGTACAAAAAAATTATGGGCCCCGCCTGCTAACAAACATAAAGTCAATTATTTTACTTAGACTTTCAGCTCATAGTGTAGTCTGTTTTCTCAACCTTGTTTCGGTCTTTTTAGTGCGTTGCTTAGGTATGTGTCTTTTTTTGCAGTTGGGTTTTTTTTATTTTTTTTATTATTTATTTTATTTTAGATTTTTTAGTTTAACCAACACACGTTTGGTCGATTTAAAGCAAAAATACGATGATACGAACATCAACATATAGGTGAGAATGGTTGTTACGCAACTTTAAATCGATATAGATCCTAAACGCTCAGTCGAATCGAAAAATGTTGAGAGAAAACTAAAAATGATTTTTAAATACCTATTCAACGATACCCCACTTGACATAGTTTGTTGACTTTGATTTTTTTCATTTTCACAATATGGCGTCCAGTAGTCGCCATATTGAATTTTCACTAACGTCATGTCTTTAGTGACACTCGCCGGACTAAGAGGAATCGATTGACATGCGAATCATAAAAATCGGCCCAGGCGTTTGGTCTGTATAGTGCTTCAAAGGAACATACATACATACATACATACATACATACATACATACATACATAGGCTGATAAACACATTACCACTCCTTTGCGTCGCGCAGTCGGGTAAAAAGTCTGCTATGGTATATATCTGTCTCTTAGGGATAACCCATAATAACCATTTTTTATCCTTTTACACTCGTTATTCGTAAAACGAATGGTTAATTAACGAGGCGATTTCATACATTGCAATCAATATGGCCCTTTACATGTAATTGAAATGAATATTTTCGAAGATATTACATACTTAAAATGCAGGGACATAGCTGCTGCATCGAAGACCGCGCTTCGTCCTATAGCACTAATTAGCAGCGATCGCACGCGTTTATCGGAGCTTTCTAGCGAGGAAAATAACAATATACTATAATACCTACTATTATTCTCGTCTAATATAATACTTTTGACGACCTCTGTAGCTCAGTGGTTCAGCGCTTTTATGCTCAAGGTCGCAGGTTCGAATCCTGCCGACGGAACAAAAAGTTTTTCTGTGTTCCTGGGTCATGGATGTGTATTAAATATGTGTTTAATATAATAAAAATCTTAAATATATGTATAGTATAAAAGTATTAAATATGCTTCCCGTTGTCCGGTACCTGTAACACAAGTTCTTCGGATACTTAGCATGGGACCAGATTGACGTGGTGTGAAGCGTCCATAGATATTATTATTATTACTTTTATAAATGTGTAAGCTTGTGAGGATGGATGGATGGATGTTTGTTACTGTTTCACGCAAAAACTGAACAGATTTCGATGAAATTTGGTATGGTAGTTTAAGGCTCTGGTTAAAAAAATTAGACTACGTTTTATCCCGAAAAGGGATTAAAATATAAAGCGCTCGAGTAGCTTTATATTTAAGAGCAAAAAATATAATATATAATATCAAGCGGTCTCGCACGTCCCATTGAAGTGATATTTGATAGGGTCCCGTTTTTACCCATTGGGTAACGAAACCCTACAAATATTTTCAATATTGTATACAGAATAGGCTACACGACTACATCTAAAATATTAAGTTTCATTAATGTACTCAGAAATTTTGAGGCGTAACTACTTTGTAAATGTAAAAAATTGTAATGTTTTTTGTATAGTTTAGTAATTAGATACAATGTATCTAATTACTAAACTATACAAAAAACATTACAATTTTTTACATTTACAAAAGTACAAAAAAAATTTTTTTTTTGCTAAATTAGTAAACAAAACCTACATCATTAGTTTACTTACATCATATACAAAAACATTTTTTATGGTATGTATGAACTTAAACGCACAAATATCGGAGATATTTACAAATATGTTCCTGCGGCCGTATATTTCATACACTTTTACTTGGACGTGACGTCATAGCTACGTACGACTTTAGTATGGAGCGTTTTCACGAGACTCGCGAAATTTTGTATACAAATCGCTGTACCTTAGGAAATATTGACTTTTGATATACGGTTTCTTCTAAGAAGTTACTCACATTTAAGAGTACTATTCATTTATGCAATAAAAAAAATTCAGTCGTGTAGCCTATTACAGAAGTACTTATATTGTAGTGAGTAGAGTTATTTTCTGAAGATGTTTTTTCTCCAAGAACACTATTCCACGCTGGCGAAACCGCCGGCAAAAGCTAGTTTTATAATATGAGTAAGGATTATAGCATGTAATAGCAAGTACGTAGGACGTGTCACGTGATGCCTGCGAGCTTAGCTCTTAATAACTAATTTTTAAAGTCTTGTGTTTAAACGCCGCCCAAAAATGTACCTATTTTACTACCAATAAAATTTGAAACGTTTACCAAAATGGATAAATGGTCACCAAATTACGTTTCCTAAAATATTATCAAATAAATCGAATATTTCTTATTATTGACTGCCATAAAAATATAAGGTCTCCGAAAATCAACTACGGATACTTCGGGCACATTATCCACTGCTTATATAAAGACGTTTAGGCAAAAAAATAATTGTCATACTTAAAGTAAAAAATCATCTCTTGTATGGGTGACTTTCCGCAGAACGCAAACTCGCCCATATAAAGAAAAAAATTTTTTTTCGAGTATGACAATTATTTTTCTGCTTAAACGTCTTTACATAAGCAGCAGATCATATGCCCAGAATATCATTAGTTGATTTTACCAAATGTTATATATATGGACTTTCCGCAGAACGCAAACTCGCCCATATAAAGAAAAAATTTTTTTTTCGAGTATGACAATTATTTTTCTGCTTAAACGTCTTTACATAAGCAGCAGATCATATGCCCAGAATATCATTAGTTGATTTTACCAAACGTTATATATGGACTTTCCGCAGAACGCAAACTCGCCCATATAAAGAAAAAAATTTTTTTTCGAGTATGACAATTATTTTTCTGCTTAAACGTCTTTACATAAGCAGCAGATCATATGCCCAGAATATCATTAGTTGATTTTACCAAACGTTATATATGGACTTTCCGCAGAACGCAAACTCGCCCATATAAAGAAAAAATTTTTTTTTCGAGTATGACAATTATTTTTCTGCTTAAACGTCTTTACATAAGCAGCAGATCATATGCCCAGAATATCATTAGTTGATTTTACCAAACGTTATATATGGACGTCTTAAAAATTCACCTCAGTCTAAATATTATATATTGTCACTAAATATATGTTACCAATATTTTATCTCACGAGTTTTAATTTGGTACTTTTTGCTGGGCTAAAAAAGCTAACGATCCCATTCAGTTCCCATTCAATCAGAACATTTTTTAAATACCAAATAATATACTGGGGTTCTCGAACATACATCACTTGTTTATTGTTATATGAAATTAATTAAAATATGATAATATAGCCAAATAGTATACTTATGTATTTCACTCTAGATATTGCTGTAAAATAAAATCATCAAAACGACTGAGACAGCAGCGCGGGGTTGCGCCCGCGGCCTGTGCCTCACGCAACGGTTGCGGTTGTGCGGGGTGCGGGGTAAAGGAATAAAGAGAAGCAATTGTAATTTTAGTCTTACATTAAAGTTATCTGTGACCAATACATTTATTTTGGTTGACATAAAACTAATTTAGAGTAAGGTTTTTGGTAGTAATATTAATTTTTGTATATGATTTGGTGACCATTTATCTATTTTGGAAAGCAAAAATAATATTTGTGCAATGCGTGCAATTATTCTAATATTTGTTTATTTATTTTGGATCATAATATGATTTACTTTAGGTCCCTTTTTATAAAGTCAATTTAATTTTATTGGGGTTATTTATTTTATTCGGTGCTTAATCTTAGGGTCTTAAAAATATTTCTGGTGACCGTCTAAATTATACACATTGTTAAAGAAAGGTCTCATTGCAGGTTAAAGTTATGACTGACCAAACAACAGCTATGAGTCAACTCGCTCATGCATCACAAATGAACGCTCAAGCAATGGAAAGGCTTGCAGAGGCTTCTATTATACAGGTATGAAAATATTTCATATTATAGATATTAAATGCGATTCGACCATGCAAAACTGATATAACGATAACGATAGAAAAGCAATAAATTATTTGAATGCCGTTAAATATATTGTTAAAAATGTTGAGTTGCAGTAGGTAGTACTATAAAAAGTACCAGATTTCTATTGGAGAAGTATTGGGTATCTGTAGCTCGATTCTGCTAATTAAATCTTACAATAATACAGTTTCGATGCAGTTTCGATAAGATAAAACAGTAAAACGGTATACTCATAAGCGTCAAAACAACGTTTAACGCGTTTTGAATGGTCCAAACTCCATAAAACAGTTTACGATACCAAGACGATTCATTTATAATTCATTGGAAGTGTAAGTTAAGTACGAGGAATATGCACGTATTTTTTAAATTTTTTATATAGATCTATCTTGTTTGGTAAACCGTATGGTAAAATCAGTTTTAGGATATAATTAAAAACAACAAAGATATGAACGTTTAAAGTAGTCTCATAACACGACTTTCATAGAAAGTTCATAAGTAATGATAAAAGAGATAGATTAAAAACTTTGACAACTCATATCTTGCTCATTTATCAACAGATATTGAAAATGTTCTCGCCATTTCCTTTATTTTTCAGTCTTGTATCATATTATTATGTTTTAAGTTATTTTTATGTTTTATGCATGCAATAGGGAATTGGGGTTCGGATTTCTAACACTGTGCCGCACTTCGACGTGTATCGTGGAGCTTCAGGTTTTAACGCGTGTTTTATACATGTATATCCATTTGTATCGGTGGCGAATGATGGTTCTCCTTCACAGGGAAGCCCTAGCCTGTATAATAGGTAGGGATTTGGATAAGGGTCTTCAAAAGGTAAGTGGTAAGGGGTCGTCCATTAATCACGTGATGCCTAAAGGGTGAGGGGGGGTCGAAAAAAATCACCAAGTATCACCAAGGGGAGGAGGGGGTATAAGGAGACATCACGTGTATTAATTTTCGATTCTAGTCTATGCATACCGAAATTATTATCGGTTGTAGATTCGTAATGTCGTTTAAATACTTACAAAAATAATAACTCGTATAATTTTTTATTGCTTAAATTATTCGATATTTTTTTTAAGTTAAAGTTTTACCAGGGGGAGGGGAGGGGTCTAAAAAGTTGTTAAAAACATTACGTGATTAATGGACGGCCCCTTACTTTAGTGAAGTAATCTATATTTTTGAAAACAAATAAACTTATATCTTGTATGTAAATGGATGGGAGTCTTAATATGTTATATTTAATGAAATATGGTCTGCAGCTGTCTCTATTTTTTAATACACGTGATCTTAGGTGAGGGAGGGGGGGGGGGGGGGAGTATAAAACCTCACCACGTATCACCAGGGGGAGGGGAGGGATCTAAAAACATCACGTGATTAATGGACGGCCCCTAAGTGAAGCCGATAGGAATGGAGTTATAGGAACCCCACGCCATTGGTTTTTATAGTGAACAATTGAAAACTCTTAGTAATGCACTGAAGAGACGCGTCATATTAGCACAGTTAATATCTTTTCTAGGTAAATTACACGAGCATTTTTAAATGTTGTCATTATTTTAGGCGCGAGCGGTGGAGCGGTTAGCAAACACGTTTGAGTCAATTGGTGCGTCAACACACGACGTGCGGAACGCGATTGTGGATATTGATGTCACTATGAAGCGGTACTACACGAGTACACCCACCTAGCACAACCTGCCCGGCAGTATGCCGCTACTATGATAGTTTCAGTATTATTACTTCCATGGAGACTAGAGTAAAGGAGGACCATCTCTCTAAGGCATCGTTTCTCAACCATTATGTCGCGACCCACGAAAAAGCCAAAAAGTAAACGAATCTTTTGTACCTTTATGTAGTTTGTATTTATTATTTTTCAATTTTGTATTTTGAGTTTAATAGTATTTAAATTAGGGTTCCAAAACTGGCCATAATGGCGCTAGAGTCAGGGGGTGCGTGATATGAAGTTAGCAATAATAGAAGTGAGAAAATCAAGAGAATAGGCATGTTGCCGAAAAAATTTTTTTTCGTCTATTCGATGTTAGTCAACATGTTAATAAACAATCCAGAACCCATTTTTGCATATCCGAAAAAATGACGTAGATACAAACTATTGAAATTTACAATATGAAAGAGAGCGATATATCGGCCTGTGACGTCACAACCTGCTACCGCCATACATTTGTCATCACAATATGTATGGCGGTAGCAGGCTGTGACGTCACGAATCGTTTTGCGAGAAAGGGATGGACAATATTTTTTATTTGCTTATATTTTTTAATCGCGTCACTCTAAATACCTATTTCTTTCAGATTTATGTATCTTTAATCAACAATTATAAAATTTAATTTGTAAAACTGTGATATTCCACAGAAGGCAACATCCCTATTCTAATTACTCGCGCGGTCAAAAATATTTTTATAAATATAACCAAAGTAGATGCTAAGATTTAATTCTCCGTTTAAATTTTGCTGCTATAGGGTCAGTTCATAGGGCGAACACACGCGGTGCTGCATTTTTAGGTAGCTATTGAAAATCTAACTTTCTTCACTACACAAAAAGATCACGTTTCATATGACATCAGTCGTACACTGCGCATCACAGAACACTTAATACTCGCGGAGAAGAAGGTCGACTTCATACAAAAAAATTGGGACCAAATTAGTGCCTCTAGTGAGCTGCCCTCTCAAACTTTTAACCGCCTACCAACAAAGGAGGACTATATATTTGATTATACGAATATGGCGGGAAATTGAAGATACGTAATTAAAGTTTAAGTTAACGTTAAATTTCTCTTTAGAGTTAAAATTTACATTCCAACAAAACCGAGCAACCACCTCCACGACCAAATCATAACTACTACGTTTTAAATTGTTCGTGAGCCCTTATATACATACGTCTAGTGTTTTCGATAGCGCGATCTAGAAGCGGCATAGTGTCTGTTGTGCGTCATCTGTTGTGGTTTTTAAGTAACTTTTATGTAATATTAACCATGTAAGACAGAGAGCGGTATATTGAAATATAACCATTCTTGTCGCACCGAACTGCCCCCTTTTTGGTCCAAGGTCATTCATACAAAGTCGACCACCCCTGCTGCGCATGCGCTGTGTAGCGCGGTACAACTTGACATTCGAACTCCTACAATGAAACGTGTATCTTTTTGTATAGGTAATGAATTACGTAGTGCCTAACACTACCTATAGTTCAATGAGGAATTTTACCAAAACATTTTTTTTATAAATTATAAAAATTAGAGTAAAAGAAAACAAACATGTGAAATAATTAACAAAATATCTCTAGAAATCAAAAGATATGGGACTTTGAATTTGCGTAATCGTGATGTCACTAAGTCCGAATGAGATAAATTACGCCCCACGTAGAATTTCAGAAAATCTCTTGTTGTCGTATCCTACGTCATGCTAAGAACACACCCTCCAATTTTCAGGTCTCTATGATCAGCGGCTTAGGCTATATTTGATCCGTCAGGCTGTGACGTCACAGGGTCACCAGAAATTCATTTATTGATATCGATTCCAAACATTTTTGCAGAGATTGATTAGTTTTGATGTATATTTTAATATCATTACGTTGAATATAATATCCCACCAAAAACATTCTGTAAAAAACTAGCCAAGTCTCGATAGAGCTGCTTGTTTATCTCTAAAAAGTAGTGAAATCTAGACAAAGTCGTGCCAAGTCTAAGGTTCCTTACTGCGATTTCTTTATTATTATAGTTAATGTTGTGTGACTTGGCCGTTGAAGAGTACACAATGGTACAAAAGGGGCTCCATGACACCATTGCTCCAATACATGTGTTCTACAATCAACAACAGCCTAAAATGAGACACTACTCACTAGCGTCCAATTATCAATACCAGTATGGGCTATTATCTCGCTTAACAAACATAGGTAGTTACAACAGATATACATTACGTGTAAACAAAATTGATTTGTACCCACTTGTAACGTATAAAGAATGTTCAACGGCCAAGTCACACAACATTAACTATAATAATAAAGAAATCGCAGTAATGAACCTTAGACTTGGCACGACTTTGTCTAGATTTCACTACTTTTTAGAGATAAACAAGCAGCTCTATCGAGACTTGGCTAGTTTTTTACAGAATGTTTTTGGTGGGATTTCACTTCTTTTTGTAGAAACGTGGGCATATTGATTTATTTTACTAGATTTCAGTGTAATTTGTTTATTTAATTTGTGTAATGATCGAGTACAATAAAGTTAATCGTTCGACTATTTCTTCTTGTAAACTTGTAAATATAAGTATAAAAGCCAGTCTAGTCTTATCCAGAGTTTTCCTTTAATTTTATTTATATGCGTATCAAAAGCAGAAAGGGAGGCATTCGCCCAGCAGTGGAATGCTACGGACTAGATTAAATTAGAAGATGTGTATTGTGTCCCACTTCGCTAGGTTTTTGAAATGACAGTCGATTTTTTTATGTACCAATAGTAGAAGGGGGGCATTACCATATCTCTAATCAGCTGAAACCAGCTGAGGATTCTTCATCAGATACTTCAGACCTTCGATTTTTGACATCAAATGAAGCGGCCCACCACCATGTTGAATATTTTGTGTAAAGGCGGTATGTCGATCTCTAATAGTTTGGTTGGGCTCTTGTGTTTTCTAATCAGGGTCACCAGGTACTCCAGATGTTCGATTATCCTAGTTTTTATAGTTTTCCCTTTATGTGGCCATTAAACCCTAACTCTGTACCAAATTTCAGCTCTCTGAGTTCATGAGAAGTACTAGTTCTATTCTGATGATCATGAGTGAGTGATTGAGTGAGTGAGTGTCATAAATTCAAAACTTTGCTTTCGCTTAACTTCGGAACTAAATGACCTACAGACTTAAAATTTTGGATTTTAAGTATGTGATTATAGCTTACTAGATGACGAAAATTTCTGCGTTCTGGTCTTATCCAGAGCTCCTCAAATAGGGGCCTGAAAATGCGGCGAAATGGTTCCAGTAAAGAATGGTACGACAGTGTTTGCTTTGCGCTCGACTTGGCGGGGGCACTGCCGTGCCCGCAGATCGACGTTCTGGTCTTATCCAGAGGTTCTCAAATAGGGGCCTGAAAATGCGGCGAAATGGTTCCAGTAAATAATGGTACGGCAGTGTTTGCTTCGCGCTCGACTTGGCGGGGGCACTGCAGTGCCCCCAGATCGACGTTCTGGTCTTATCCAGAGGTGCTCAAATAGGGGCCTGAAAATGCGGCGAAATGGTTCCAGTAAAGAATGGTTCGGCAGTGTTTGCTTCGCGCTCGACTTGGCGGGGGCACTGCCGTGCCCCCAGATCGACGTTCTGGTCTTATCCAGAGGTTCTCAAATAGGGGCCTGAAAATGCGGCGAAATGGTTCCAGTAAAGAATGGTACGGCAGTGTTTGCTTCGCGTTCGACTTGGCGGGGGCACTGCCGTGCCCCCAGATCGATTATCCTAGTTTTTATAGTTTTCCCTTTATGTGGCCATTAAACCCTAACTCTGTACCAAATTTCAGCTCTCTGAGTTTATGGGAAGTACTAGTTCTATTTTGATGATCATGAGTGAGTGTATAAGTGAGTGAGTGAGTGTCATAAATGCGAAACTTTGCTTTCGCTTAACTTCGGAACTAAATGACCTACAGACTTGAAATTTTGGATTTTAAGTATGTGATTATAGCTTACTGGATGACGAAAATTTCTGCGTTCTGGTCTTATCCAGAGGTTCTCAAATAGGGGCCTGAAAATGCGGCGAAATGGTTCCAGTAAAGGATGGTACGGCAGTGTTTGCTTCGCGCTCGACTTGGCGGGGGCACTGCCGTGCCCCCAGATTAACAACATCAGTAAACTTCTCCATTCTGAATAACTATCTTAAAAATGCAACGCCATGTCGCGTATTGTTTCGCTTTGGCGTGAATTGCCCCTTACACCCTTGCGACAGTAGCGCCACGCTCTATTTTACGCTTTTTACGGACACTTTTTCATGTATGGTGATGGCACTCCTTTACTAGACCAGTCTCCATGATGACTTGGGCTCATCAAAATTATTTTGACCATACCACTGCCATATTGTAAAGAATGTATTTATTATCTTAGAAGTACAGTTAAACGTAATTGCTAATGGCGCTCGGGATTCGTCGTTTTGTCATGGAAATGGCTGACGATGCATGAAAAACGACGATTCCCGAATGACATTAACATTGTGGCCGTACTGTACGCATATTAATAATGTTTGGTGCTTATTGTAATGTAAATAATTACATAATGTAAAATATATTTTAGTTTTATAGAAAGTACTATTGTATTCCAATAATTTATTATTTAAGTATTATTAGTATAAGTATTATTAGTATAAGTATTAATAATTAGTTAAGTATTTTATAAATTATATAAACCAATATACCTAATTCTTAATGATTATTTTTATTTTCTCATCTTAGGGGTGTTCTTTTTTAATTTATCTTATAAATGGCCTTTATGATATACTATGAAAGTATAAAAATAATTTATAAAATGTCTAGGCCAATTAAATAATTCATTAAGGTTCATAGTTATTTATTTTTGTACTTTAAAGCTACTTCTTACATAATTCATCATCTAAAGAATCCTACAAGTTTAATGAGGGTAGTAGTGTAGGGTGTTCTTCTTCTTCTTGCTTGGTTGCTGGGCCGCATTCCTTCTTCGCCTTTCCCAAAAGGCTCCTGAGCGTTCGTTGTTAAGTAGTAGTTACCTTTGGCTCTGAAATGTTCATTATTTGATTTTTATACAACTTTATACTGAACCTCTTGGGATTTGTATGAATATAAGTCGTCAGCTGACTATTATTTTGTTTTGTAATTATTATCATGACATCAGTGGTTGAGCGCATTGGTGCTCAAGCCGAGGGTCGCGGGTACAAATCCCGCCGAAGGAACAAATAGTTTTTCTGTATCGTAACACAAGTTCTTCGAGTGTTTAGCACGGGGCCAGATTGACGTGAACTTCCACAGATATTATTATTTGATTTTTCGATATGAAATTTTTAACACAATTTACTAAGGATTCCTGTACCCAAAGCAGGAACAATTTTGCGGTATCGTTACGTGTACGTAAGCGAGAAATATTGTATGAAAACCATGAAAGCGCCTCTAGCGGACGTAAAAGTACTTAAAATTTTCATACAATATTCCTCATATTTCTCGTTTACGTACACGTAACGATACCGCAAAATGTTCCTGCTTGGGGTACTGTCCTGTCCCTATGACAAAGTGCTGCGAAGCTACTAATAAAAAGACCAATCATTGTAATAAATAATAATAATTTGTCGTACATACTTGACGCTAACTAGTTCGCCCATGTAAGTTGTGGAGTTGGTACGACCATCCATCTCAAGGAAGTCTTCGTAAGTATCAGCGCTCACTGCTGGGTAGGCGGTCGGTGAAAAAAGGGTTTCGATGAAAAACTGCCACGCACGATTGTGGCTGCAGAGATCTGTAAAGACGGTTAAATTTTTTAGTCTATGGAGAAGATCGTTCAGCAGTGTTAATCAAAATGGTGGAACTAGACGACTCTGACAAGTTGATAAAACTAATAATGGTCGATGTATCTAATGATTTAATGGTCACTTCACACCGAAGTGTGTCAAAATTGAATTTTACGCAAAAACTAAAAACGTTTTTTGCTTAGTAAGTAGAGTTCAATTTTGAATAGCTATCTTAAAAAGTGCGTGCCGTGTCGCGTCTCGGTGTAAATTGACACTAAGAAGAGTAGCCTAAAAATCTAATCTAGGTAGGTTTCTCTCTTCAAAAGTCTTGTAGCGGACCAATAAGCGCTGTACTGAATCGCACTATCGAAGTTTTCACAGCTCGGCGCTATATATACGACAGCTGCAATGACTACAATCGGGCTTCGGCCAGACCGAACATATACCACCTCGCTCGGTCGGAGATCTCCCTTTGGGGTTTCCACCACATTCCCACAGTCTCACCTTCGGGCGTGAACATTTCGTAGCTTCCTTCTGGACACCCCGGCTGGAGACCCTGATTGCCGTCGTTTGGCCAGAAATCTGCTGTGCCAGAGGACTTCTGTAAGCCGTAGTTGCCGGGATTGGAGTGGATAATGTCAACAAACTTGGCGCACGTCCGGTCCAGTCCTTTCTGCAGTGTCGGTATCCCTTCGAACAACACTCTGGCTGGATCTAGTCCTGTTATTCTGAAAGAGGTGCACGTAAGTTGGCATGTCTGACATACAGGAAATAAAATAAGATGGTAACAGCCAGCTGAGAAGTATTAGAGAAAGTGCAACTTAATTTGGTTAGATAATAATCAATCAAAAATCAATATGTCTCTCTCATGGAGAATAGAGGTAAGGAGGACCATCTCGTGTATTAAAAAGTGTCCGTTGAAAGGGAGCATATTAAGATGGCGCTATAGTAGCATGTGGAAGAATTTCAAAAAGAGCGCCACAAAATGGCCACAAATTATTAGAGTAACTAACTAATAACTAACTTTCAAATAACTTCACTCCATCTCTTATTGCTAACTTCATATCATACTGTCTTCTGACTCTAGCGCCATTATGACCAGTTTTGGAACTATTATTTGGTTACTTTTGTCGGACACTTTTTAGTTTTTCTGCCCTAGAGAGATGATTCTCCTTACTTCTATTCTCCATAGTCTCTCTGAAATTATAAGTAGGTATCACAAACACTACATTCCGCTAAGTTACCAAACCAACCGCAGACTTATTCACTGACCTTGAAACGGCGTACCCGTTTGCCCTGGCAAACCTTCCGGCGTGGGCCATTAGATGGGCACCCAGGGAGTGTCCTATAAGGTGAACATTGGTCATATTTAGCCCGGCTTTAGCTAACTTAATCAACGCACTTCCTAGTCTCCCGCCGATCTGAAAATTTTATTCTTTATTAGCTTTATCAACTTTTTGGGCGGATTTTTTCATTATGTATAGTATTGTTTCACTGCCAGTGTCAAGTTTTCGTTTATGGTTTTTATAATTCGTTATGTCCAAAGTCTAGTCAAAGTCCAATCAATCATCAGTGCAGTTAATGAGTCAAGTCAGTCGATTCAGTAAAGTGGTAAACGCGTTTCTGAAATTGTTCACACTTGTGCATTTCAATGAATATGGCGTAATAGTTATTACTCTACCAATATTACACATTAATAATCAAAAAATTACTTTATAGAAGCAATTAGCAAAAAAAAAAAAACGTGACGCATCCCCATTCCCCGCCAAAATTCCTTTGGGCAGACTTGACTGAAAAGTAACATAGTAATGTACTTTTATCATTCCATGTCAATCTGAACCTTTGCTATCCAAATACATACAAAAAAACTTTAACTTACATGCTTCGCATTAGGTACCGCTTTAAACACATATCCGAATTTGATCCCAAGAGAACCACTATCCGCTTCTTCCTCCCAATCCATAAGCAGTACGTTCCTCTTGTTAGTTTTCAAGTAAGCGTTTACAACCGCCGTAGTGGCTGGCCCGTTTACTTTCCCTCTATATCCGAACGTGTAGAAGATTGTTGGCAGTTCATAGTTGAAGCAGCTAGAGTTTAACAGTTTTCTCGGGTCTTCTAAGTCAATTGCCGTATAATTATTTCTTGACCTGAAAATTGAGATACGAGTACATATAAGTACCTTTACTTAGACAGATATATAAATTTGAAGTTTTTGTAATTTCAAATGAACAGCATTGCACAGTGCACTGAATGCGTGTTATAATAAGTATAATGTAGGTATATTTTTCGGTACCTACACCAAATAACCTAACCTAACCTAACCAAGAGCATGTCAGGACATGTCTAAGGAGGGTTCCGTAACTATAAACGCGTAATAAGTTTTTTTCAAATTACTTCAAAAGTTACTGATTTGGTTCAAAATAATTTTCCTAAAGAGTTTTTAGCATGTTCTATGAGCGTAGAAAATTGCAAGTTTCTTTAGATTTTTTTAGTTTAGAAGTGCCAGGGTGGGGGGGGGGGGGGGCAACTTATAAATCACTTTGGAGGCTGATAAGTCGAAAATGGTTGACTTAATAAAAAAGTTACGTATGAAACCTTGCCTTTATTTTAAAAGACCTATTCAACGATACGCCACACAATGGAGTAGAAAGAAAAAAAAATCATCCCCACTTCACATGTATGGAAAGCCACCCCTAGAATATAAAATTATTATTATTTTATGGTGCCAAATCCGACATCTATACACAATCTATGACTATACCAAATTTCATCCATTTATATTCCTAATTACCGACGCTAGAAGCGCGCAAAGACAGACAGACATACTGACGGACGGACAGAGCGAAACTATAAGGGTTCCTCAAGTATTACGGAACCCTAAAAATGTGTGTCTGTCTGTTAGTTTGTTCCGACTAATCTCTGAAACGGCTGGACCGATTTTGGCCGGATTTTTACTGGTAGATATCTGATGTTATATGCTACTTTTATTTAGGATTCCGTTTCCATGAATAGTTCCATGCAAACGAAGCTGCGGGCCCAACAAACTAATTTTGTTCTCGTTTTGCCTCGTACACCTAAATCTTAGGTTTCTACGATGAACGATCACATCTTTTTATTTATAAAATATTTATTTTTTAAAGATACAGACAGTAAGATAAAAATCGTCTATCAGCCGCGACGATGAATCATGCGCACGCACACCACGTATGCAGTCGCTGCGGTCACTTCTTCTGTGTTTGAATATTCTGAGGCGTCTATTAACTCTTACACCTCGTCCAGACTACTCGCGACGTAGGCCGAGGTTGGCCGAATAAGACGGTGTGGGCACGCAATTCGTTTCGTATTTTCATACTTCGGGTAACGGGTTACTTCGTGGAGCCCTTCCTCGGCCTACTTCACGAGCAGTCTGGACGGGACATTTGGCAATTAGTGCAAAGGAAAATGTTGAGAAACTGGTCGAGCAAGAACTTCGTCGATATTATACATCGACTAGGTACCTAAATCAAGTGTTATCGATACAGTTAAGACAATTTCATATTTTTACTGAATTACTTACGTGGCATATTTATTATTAACTTGTACATTATGTTTCGGTTGTACTCGTATGTTTAATGTTAATTGCTAACTGTATTTTCTTAACCGCATCCTCTTTCGCAAGTGTCTAGACACATGACTTGCTTCACATTGATACCGATTAATTTTTATTTAGCCATTTACAAATGCATTGACGTGCATACGTGGTAGAGCCATGCTTTGGCACGAATGGGCCGGCTCGACCGGAGAAATACCACGGGCTCACAGAAAACCGGCGTGAAACAGCGTTTGCGCTGTGTTTCGCCGAGTGAGTGAGTTTACCGGAGGCCCAATCCCCTACCCTATTCCCTTCCCTACACTCCCCTATTACCCTATTCCCTCTTAAAAGGCCGGCAACGCACTTGCAGCTCTTCTGATGCTGCGAGTGTCCATGGGCGACGGAAGTTGCTTTCCATCAGGTGACCCGTTTGCTCGTTTGCCCCCTTATTTCATAAAAAAAAAAGACCTTGAAATAGTTGAATAGTATTTAAATCATACTATTGACTATATTCTATTCGCATTTCGTGTTAAGAGCGGTTTTGACTTTTGCCTTGTGTGTGATAAACCCTTATATAGTCTGATTCACAAGATCCCTGTCAGTGAATTTCTGTCCAAGGGGAACTGATGTTCCAACTCCCGGAACTCTATGACCAATATTTATAATTTTAATTTAGAGGTGAAAATAGCGTTAAAGCGGTGATACGCGTCCCGCGCTCGCAGACCGATAGTACGGACCCGCTTTTAGCGCTATTTTCACCTCTAAGGCAAGTAAAAATCTAAATATTGGTCATCGAGTTCCAGGAGTTGGGACTTTTTTTGGGAACTTCAAATAGGACCTCTTTAAGGATTTTTTTTTCGAAATTCGGATATCTTTAATAGTTTCCGAGATATTTTCAAAAAACCATACCACCCTTTTGTTTTTTACTAAATTGTTTTAGGCGAGAAACAAGCTCTAAACCACTGGACTACGGAGCTGAGGCTTGTGTATATAATGTCTCCGAAAATCAATTACGGATACTTCGGGCACATGATGATGATAGATCATAATATTATGCCCAAAATATCAAATTGATTTTACCAAACCTTAGGTATATTAGGGTCCATCCACATATTACGTCACAGTGGATGGGGGGGGGGGGGGGGTTACTAAATGTGACAGTTCATGTTAAATACAGGTACAGGGATACTAAAAAGCGTGACATAGCCCCCCCCCCCCCCTATGTCGCGCTGGGGTTCAAAAAGTAGAAATTTTGCATGACGTAATATGTGGATGGGCCCTTTTATAAAAGGCAAAGCTGATTGACTGATGTATCAACGAACAGGCCAAACCCTTAAGGCTAGAAATTTGAAATTTTGCACATGTATTCCTCATATGACGTAGGCATCCATTAAAGGAGGATTTTTCATAATTCAACCGCCAAGGGGCTAAAATAGGGGATGAAAGTTTAAAATCTAATTTCACGCGGGCGAAGCCGCGGGCAATTAATGCTAGTCTACAATAAGCATTCATGTATTATATTATTACGGCATACAGGCAAACCAGTCGAATGTGGATGACAAAGGAATTAAAATTTTAAATTCTTCCTTGTGCGGTATCGTCGTGATTGGCATATTAAATTGACAGTGAGTAACAAGCACATTGTGTAACCGACAACTTGCAGCTAAGAATTTTTGGTTTCGGCCACAGGATTTTATGCAGTTGTTTTCAAGTTTTTTTAGTTGCATAGAGTCAACATTACCTATGTTTTATTTTTTATGCGCTATATATCCACTGTCAAAATAATAATTGGATAAAATACGGTTAAATTGTCGAAATAAAATATTATAATTAATGTAATCGTTACGTGAGTCATTAGGTTCTGAAAATATTCCATTTACATAACTAACCGGACGTGTTCAGTTTTTTGGCAACACATCACTATCACTACATGATACAACGAGTAGTTGCTACTTACATAGTATTTAAAAACAAAGTCGCTTGTTCTGTCTGTCCCTATGTATGCTTAGATCTTTAAAACTACGCAACAGATTTTGATGCGGGTTTTTTTAATAGATAGAATGATTCAATTGGAAGGTGTAATATGTTTATAACAATATGTATAATATAGTAGAGAAACACAGATAATTTTAGAGGTTTCTAATGTCATAAGTAAATACATTTTTTGCACTTACATTGCAAACGCTGGCTGAACCCATCGAACAATTTACGTAACATTATTTTTTCTATTTAAATTTTAAAGAAAAAACAGTAAAAGGGGGTAGTTTGGTCGGTTTATTTTTCGAAATTATTTTGACTTAGATAAAACTGACACTTGGATATTACGTAACGTTTCAAAGTGCCCCCACGATTCAAAGTGGGGGGGTTGAGGGTTAGGGTACAGAAAAATGTTACGGTGCGTTACACAGGGGAATGGGGGTCTAAAATCTTTAAAATTGCGTTATGTAATACTTGAACACTCCCAAAGCTTCATCTAGCACCGTTCAAACATTCCATCCAATTCAATCTAAACGTAAACAAAGAGAAGAATAGCTTAATATAATGCTACCTATCTAAATGCCACTTATTTACCTTGCAAAGAAATACAGATACATTGATCTGGTTATCGCTGCTTTTTTGCTTGATATTACCTACAATTTATTCTGCCTCTAAATTTTTAACACGCTGGATTCGAAGCCGCTACTCGTTTGCTGTGCTGGTACGGTCGCTGACAAACCGGCGTGCCACTTTTAGACATTATTGTTTTGTTGGTAAGGTCGAATGTGGTGTGTATGTCACCGTAAAATTGTAAAAACCGATAGATTGTAATATTATTAGAGATATTATTATATGTATTATGTTGACAGATTGTCAAATAAAAATTTCTCCTTACCATTGTACCCATTATTTTTTGTTATAATTATTATTATGAAAAAGAAAACAAATATGGCGGCTCACTTGCCGTTTAATCAATCGGCACGGTAAATATTACAATATAACGCAAAATAACGTGTAAATTGTAAGAAGAATTTTTTTTTGACAATCTGTCAATACAATATCTCTAGTAATATTACAATCTATCGGTTTTTACAATTTTACGGTGACATGTATAAGTCACGTCAAGCGGCCTTTACACTCCAGTACTCAATGTGACCAAGTGCCGCTATTAAATAAATACTAGTAATTGCAAGGTTTGTTTATTTTTTGTACGTATTCCACCACACGGTGACCGGACGGCAAACCTGATCTACGCTCATAACATTGTGCAAAAAATTAATTATGTATATCAGAAGCCAAATGCATTTAAGGTGCTTTATTAATTACAATTTACAACATATTTGCTGCTCATAACATAATTGCTGCAATTAAATGGCGCAATTGTA
Source organism: Glaucopsyche alexis (assembly GCA_905404095.1). Taxonomy (NCBI): domain Eukaryota; kingdom Metazoa; phylum Arthropoda; class Insecta; order Lepidoptera; family Lycaenidae; genus Glaucopsyche; species Glaucopsyche alexis. The sequence continues at coordinate 23,680,810 of FR990047.1, read as the reverse complement.
ATAAAATAATATAGGTGTATAACATTTTATATTATTTTAAATATTAAAATTATTTCGCATAGGTATCTTGTTATGAACAATTTTAAATAATTACCTACCTTTTAAAATATGTTTTCAAAAATATGTTTTGAAGTGAATATAATTGAATGATCCACGAGTTCGTAGGTCATAGATGCATGGGTATTGTATTGTTACAATGGGGAGTCACGACTCACGACCCAGGAAGTAGGAGCCATCAGAAGTTGATGTGAGACGCCGTTGTTCTTAGGTAAAACATCATCACTATAGGCTATAATTGGTAAGAGAATTAACATAATAATTATATCGTTCCTTATCGCACATGCTAACACTTATTATGAGTGTTATACAGTCGTTATTACAACGTCGTAAAATTTTACTCCAAAGGATCACCAACGCCAAGACAACCTTAGAAAAACTAAGACATGGATTTGCTTTCTCTAAAGCGTGTCACACACTACGCATATACGGTAAGATATCTGTAACTGAGTTTTTCCATTGATGTTTTGTGAGATGGATAGCTGCTTTCGGCTTTGATTGAGGAAGAAAAATAAAACGGATGGAGTACTAAATACTCCATCCGTTTTATTCTTCTTCCTAGATACCTACCAGAGCGCGGTTAGAGATCGTCTGTTGGCGCGTGACGTTAACTTTTAGGTAAATAAATAATTATATTTAGTACGAAAATTTACATCGTTTTAAAATTTCGCAAGCCTATCTTCAATAAAATTTTCTCTTTTTGAAGGTAGAGTCATCTATAAGGCTGTTCCTACTTTAATGTATGTGTCTACTTCAAGAAACAAGGATGCATTATTATTTAGGTACTAAGTAATAATTAATTGATTATTATTTTCTTAGATAATTGAATACACTAACATGGCCAATCAACTACATTTAAAATAGAGCTAAAAGCGGGTGATGCGCCGGCCGGGTCGCGCGGCGCGCGTGTCCGTACTATCGGTTAGCGCTTCTTAGCACTATTTTCACCTCTAAATTTTAATTATAAATATTGGTGATAGGGATGTGGGACTTTCTTTTAGGAAATTTCCTACTCTTTAAGGATTTTTTTTCAATATTCGGATATCTTTAATAATTTCCGAGATATTTTCAAAAAATCATACCCCCTTTCTTTTTTTTTTTTTTTTACTAAATTCTTTATAACTTTTGCAATTATTCCGAGCCTCTCATGAAATTTTCCAAAAAGTTTCTAGAGGTCATTACGAATCGAATGAGCCCTGGATCATAATTTTCGGTGCCCTTGGACAAAAATTCACTGAAATGGATCTTGTGAATCGGACTATGAGTGTCAATATTTCTTTCACAATCCATAAACAACATTTACATATATATTATTTTTATTGCGTATGTAATGTTGCTTACACACGTACAGATTTGGTTTGGAGCAGACCATTATGAGTATGACAGCACGACACTCGTGTGTTTGATTTTCAGCTCAATTTTATTAATAGAGCTGAAAATACTATATTTTATAGTGCATTCCGATATTTGTGCAGTGATCCAACTCTCAAAAATATTTCTACCCAAACTTAAATAAACATGATAATATTACAGAACATATTTTTTTTATGAATTATTTACCAAAATTTGTCCTTTTTACATTAAAATATACTTTCAATAGTTTAATTTCTACAGGTTGACTTTTCAAATCGCTTGTCGATGTTATATCGATCAATAGCTTAATTTAATAATTAATTTAAAACAAGAAAATGCAAAACAAAATATCGGATTTTTTTCCCTAATTTTAGGGAGAAATACCTAAGTTTGCAACCAAATCCATACGTCTGTTATTACTATAAGAGGCAAAAGAAACCTAAAAAAGTTAAAACTTTAAAATTAAAACGTGATTTATGGTCGAATTTCGGAAACAGGGCGACCTCTAGTAAAGTAGGTATTATTAAATGCACTTTTAAATTTTTCGAAGGTCTTGCCTTTCTCTAAATACTTACCTAATAAAGAAAAATATATGAAATATTGTGGTAAAAGTATGGAAATTAACGTCCGATTCACAAACAAGTCCTTCGGTGCACACGAATTTATTTGTAATCGTTTTTGTACACTTTGATTATAATTAAATTATTTAATGTCGATAACTGTGATCGACCTCAGTATTACAAAAGTATTAGATAACTTTGCTATTCCTGTTTTAGGGTTCCGTACTACAAGGATTATAGTTTCGCACTCTCTTTCCGTCTGTCGGTCTGCCCTTCTTACGTCTGTATCGATAGGAATATAAAAAAATATCAAAATTGGTACAGTTATAGATTGTGTATTGATTTCGGCTAGGACATCATAAAATAATAATAATTTTTAATTTTAGGGGTCGCCATACAAGTGGGGAATAAAAATATTTTTTCATTCTACCCCATCATGTAGACTATCGTCGAATAGGTATCTTACTAATATTATATATGTGAAAGTTTGTGAAGATGTATGAATGGATGTATGGATGGATGTTTGTTCCTCTTTCACGCTAAAACTACCGAACTGATTTCGATGAAATTTGGTAAGGTAGTAGTTTAGACTCTGGATTAAAACATAGGCTACTTTTTATCCCGGAAAATTACAGTATTCCCAAGGGATACCCGATACTATATTTACGCGGGCGAAGCCGCGGGAAACAGCTAGTTTTTAAATAAATGCAAGGTTTCATTACGTGATTTTTTTTTACAAAGTCAACTATTTTTGAGTTATCGGCCTCCAAAGTGGTTTATAAGTTGGACATCCCCTGACATTTCTATACTATAGGAGATAGAAACTTTTAAGTTTCCATGCTAAAAGGTCATACTAAAATTACTCTTTAGGAAAGTTATTTTGAGCAAATTCGGAACATAACTTTTAACGTAATTCAAAGAAAATCTATTGACATTACCTGACATACTCTTGGTTAGTTTTTTTTTTTTTTTGTATATTATTATGTTGTATTAATACTTACTCTTTATAGCATCTTATTTGAGCTGGTAATACAGTGTGTATAAGACCTGAAAGAAGAAATAATTACTATTATTATATATCGTAAGAAGTAATTACTATTATTATATAGCGTTTGTCATCTAACGGTTGTCAAACAAATATATTACGAAGAGTTTGTGAACTTTTTAACCTTCATCTGTTTGAACTAGACGAGCTACTTATTCTTGAACTCGTTTACTCTTCAAACTTGTACCTAGGTACCACATTTACTTAAAATTAAAAATTTTGCTTATACAATAATCTGAATAATAACTTTTCAACAAAAAAATAAACCAAAAAACAAAAATATGCCTGAAAAATTTACTAAAAAGTAAAGTATAATTCTATATTAATAAAAAGTTAATACCTATACTTTTCGATGAATATGAAATTTTATTATTTCTCTACTCAAATTTCTTATTTTTAAAGTCAGTACCAGCACAAACATTCGCAAAAATGTATTTATCAAACATATTTTATATACATAACTAGCCTGACCCCGACAGACATTGTTCTGTCTTAAATATGAACTGGAATGAAGAAATGACTATGCCTGCTCCTACACCTACTCCTACGAATACTCCTACACCAACTCATACACCGACACCTACACATACTACACCTACTCCTACATCTACTCCAACTCCTACTCCTACAACCTACACCTTTTCCAATATTAAAAAAAAGTCCAAAAACATCTGGCTCATGTACAACCACTTTGCTTAAGATCATCACAATATGATCAAATGCATAGTTTACGATTCGATAAAGGACATATGGACAGACAGACATTCATTTTTATATAATAGATATATTATTATATTATAACTACCTGTTGCCCGCGGCTCCACCCGCGTCATTAGGTACAGTATCCCAAAGTAACACTGTACTTTTTCGGGATAAAAAGTAGCCTATGTTTTAACCCAGAGCCTAAACTACTCGTACTACCATACCAAATTTCAGTAGTTTTTGCGTGAAAGAGTAACAAACATTCATCCATTCATCACTCCATCCATCCATCCATCCTCACGATGATGATTACTGTAAGTTACATAGTGGTATATGATTGCAGTTCTCTGAACAATGCCGAAATTTCCAAACGCATATCTTTTAAGACTGAGGAGTTCTGCTCAGTGCTTTTGGATCTAGGGTATATCTTGGTGCAAAATCTTACTTTTTCGTAGCATATGCTTGGACTACTTCAGAAAAAGTTTAAATCACCACATGTATCCAAATAAATTTCGAGGAGTTCCCTCGATTCCTCATTGATCCCATCATCAGGTCACCACTTTGATGTCAAAAGGACTTATTTGGGATAGGACCCTAATCCCTATACATTAACCCCCTTACTAATTAACGCTGTATAAGCTTTGAATAGTTAAACAGTGTTTTGTTCCCGTCACACAAGTGACATTTTTAATTCGATTGAAGAAGACAAAACACTGTATAACTTATTCAAAGGTTATACAGCGTTTATTAGTAAGGGGTTAAAAATATTTTTTTAAATCGCTCCACCGATCGCGGAGTAATCGTTGAACATACAAAAAATATACAGCCGAACGTATAACCGCCTTTTTTGGAAGTCGGTTAAAAATGTACGACGACGGGTTGCGTCGTGGATCGTCGCGGTGGAAACTGACCCATAGAAGCCCCCAATTTTTATAGTAATTTTAGGCCTATAAGGACGTTTGTGCTGTACTCAACATTATAATGTAGAGCAAGAGAGCCCTTTATCTACGACGTAACCTTTCCTCGTCACGCTTGTGCCCATTATGCGAACGAAACTGTCATGCTAATTAACTGAACAAAACTATTACTGTAACATACCAGATAACTAATGACCCGTATTAGCGCGTTAATTGAGGCAAAAGATTAGCCGATTTTTTATGTGAGGTTACATTGACATAGGTACTGTTCAACGTGTAACACATATCATCAGCCTATTGCCGTCCACAGCTGAACGTAGACCTCCCCCAATGAGTGCCAACCATCCCGATCTTGGGCAGCCCACATCCATCCGCTGCCAGCCACCTTCTTCAAATCGTCGGTCCATTGTGATCCGTCTGTGCAATCTACACTACGTTTGCCTAAGAGTGGTCTCCACTCTAATACTCGTCTGCTCCATCGACTGTCTGTCAGTCTGCAGACATGGCCGGCCCACTTCCACTTTAGCGTGCTAATTCGTTGAGCAATGTCGGTGACTTAAGTTCTCTGGCGAATAACATCGGTGTATCCGTGTATCCGATGTGTAACACTTAAGGTATACCAATCCGAAACCCGGTGATAATACTTATGAAACTAAACAACTTACCCCAACAAACATAGGCCGAAATATGAAAATAAAATTTGGGCTTCCTATACTACACGGTCAGCAAATCAAATTAGTATGGTAGATCCCAATTTTTTTTTCATCGGAAATTTTGGAGCGCTGAAAATAGAACTCTGTGATAATACAATAGAGCTGAAAATTCGAGTGTCGAGTTTTGTATTAGCCCCAAAGATTTCAACTCAAGATAGGCTATCACGTACATTTAGCAGAAAAAAATTTCATACAAGACAAAGTTACGCCATCTTGGTTTTCACCATAACTCATATGTCAGCCATCTTGTTTTCACCATACTTCGAATTTCAAAATGGCCCCAAAATTTAAACATTGGGGCCAATTTACTGAAGACACTTTTTGCCTCAACATGCCTCGTCTATAATATACGTCTATGATTAGCCCAGAATTCTGCTTTCAGTGCTCTAAACTTTCTCTGACGTTCAGGGTTCTGGATCATATAGTCACACCTTATTTTTGATATTTTTACAGTTGCATAAAAGTCTGATTATAGATGAATAAGAATTAAGAGCTCTTTCGAAATATTTTCACAATCATAACACTAGCTTGGAATCGGAGACTTTAAACTCTACAAAACATATTTTATGTTTTGTAAGACTAATCGTTTTCAACCTTCTAAAATCTACCTAAAGTTTTGATAATAATTTAAAAAAAATGCAATACCTAGACATTTAGATTCGTGCTAGTGCTAAAACAATTAAATGTTGGCTAATCTAACAAGTCTGTGGAAACGCTGAACATTTTGAAACGAAAAAAAAAACATTCAAACTTTATTATGACATATTAATTTAATACATTTTTTGATTTGCACAATATATTAATTAAGTGTGGTCTATAAATACCTATAATACCATTATTTAATATGCGATCAGTTATTACTTTATTAGGTAGTTTGGTGGTAAAAGAATTAAGAAACGTTAATTGTTTTTGTGAACTTTTGACGACCTTCTTAGTCCTTGAAACCACATCGCGCAATAATTAAAAATTAAAATAATAATATAGATATTATTTGTTAAAAACTAGAGTCCTGCGTTTTTTTTTCACCCCCGCAAGTTCCAAAATTTGATAATGTATGTATCACAGTAAAATTGTAAAAACCGTTAGATTGTAAAATAACTAACGAGGTCGTAAAAATATGTCGAAAGATTTAAAACTATATATTTATAATCTAACGAAAAATAATGTGTTAAATTATAGGTAGCATACTCGCGTCGGAAGTCTATCAACATTTAACAATTTCACTAGTTTTATTACAATAACATATATGCAATAACATATATACAATCCAATGGTTTTTACAATTTTACGGTGACATATATAAAAAGTGATACTAACCGTAAAAAATCAGAGTCACAATCCAAAAAATGTTCGGCATTTTTCACTAACAAACTATTGTCTTTTTCGGGATTTATTAATTTTTTTTTCGGGATTAAAATGTTATCGGTGTTTTTTTTTCGGGAGTGTGCGTACGCGCGCCGCGTTGCGATATCACTAATCACGGTACGTACGCGGCGCGAGTGTCAATGGCACAATCAATGAGGACGGAGGTTTTCCTTTTTATGTGCAGCGATGAAGGTGATTGATATAGATTCTAGGGGTTCTTGTGGATTTTGGATACATTTTCTACTATTATTTTCAGAAATTTTGTATCGCACTCTACATCTTTTCAATGGTAGAGTAATATGTCAAGAAATAGTATTTTTTTCTTTTATTAGAGCATACAACTATCATCCCCTATTTACCCGACATAGGGGCTGAATTCTAGAAAACGCTGCAATGAAATACGTAACTCATTATTTTTTCCGTATTTAATTCATACGAAATTTCATGCAAACATGTCCAAGAAATAAAAACTTTCATTCAAACTTTGAGAAATACGTGTGCAAAATTTCAAATTTCCAACCATAAGAGTTTGGCATGTGCGTTGATACATCAGTCAATCAGCTTTTTTATATTACATAGATGTAGGGGAAGCCCAGGCAAGAAGTATAAGCCAGGTAAAAAGAATAATGTTTATTTTTTTTTAAATTTATACTAGCTAGCCTTAGCTACTTAGTCTACTTAGTCACAATAATTACCTAAGAAAATATAAAAAAACTAAAAGTATCAAAACAACTCACTCTAACTTACCGGTCAACTCTACCACGAACTTTAAATTAAAAGATTGAGTTCGATTTACACCTTCTTCTTTCTGTATTTTACTATAGACATAGAAAACAATATTTCTCGCTTGAGATCGAATTGCCTTTTTGGATATTTTCACAAAAACAAACAAATTCCAAGAACATAATCACAAAATTTTAGTAGCCGTTGACAGATCACGTACTTTGATTTGACGGGTCATACTTGACATTGCCATATGAAAATCACATTTTTTATATTTTTTAAAATGCCATCAGATTCTGGTAGACCTATAGCTAGCGTTACTACAATTTGCATAGGCCTCGCACGTGCGGCCGGCGAATGCCATGACAGTTTGACCAAAACAATAAGCGCGAGTATGTGTTGTGGAGATAAAAAAAAAATTCGTGTTGTTGTCTTACGATTTTTGCAAAGGTTTGTACACTAAGTGGCTAAAATTTACTTTATGGACCGTAGAGTAGGGGGCTGGTGATTTTTTAGGTGATAGATATCAGATGATAGATTTTTTAGGTAGCAAGCTGCCGGTCAATTTATGCCAAATTTAAAGTAAACTAGAGACGATTTTGGCGTTATTTACTATAAATTTGCAAACTAAAATGGTAGGATCGTCGTTTAATGCTCAATTTATCAATAATAATATCCTTTTAACACTCTTTATAAAAAAAATTAAAAGGTTTTGAAACTAGTTGAAACGAAACGCAAAGATCTTTATTTAACTAATAGATATATTATGTTTTTAAAATAATGTAAAAATTAGTTTAATAGAAAAATAAATTATGATAAATAATCTTGTTAGCGACGGTGCTGAAAGTAAAAAGTGATTCAAAAATCAATTTATAACTCAGAAATGAATCGATCAACCCCGACTCCACGTAGTACTTGTCTGTCAACCCCTAGAGTGTTATATTTAAGCCCGGAGGCGCGGAGGGAGGGTAGCCCCCGCCTGCCGTAACGAAAGGAGAAACCAGGACTCGCCGTGGCGGCGGAGGCTGGTCGCCGAAGGCGACCAAAAAGCCGGAGCTGCCTAAGGCGAGTGTTGGTTTCTGCGTTTTGTTACGCTAGGGCGAAGGGGCTGCATTTCCCGCAGCGCCGGAGACGTGACAGACTGACATTGACCCAAAAACCGTCCTAAACAGTAAATATCAAGTAGGGACAATTCTTTAAGCATTACTTTGTAACCAAATATGGAAATAAAACTTTTTTGATTTTGATTTTTTGATTTTTATTTCATATTCCCTTAACAGACTAATCTAGTCAATAACAACAGGAAATTACTAGCTTTAATTTATTTTGTACAATAAATAAGTTTTTGGTTAGGTTAATTTGGTATTTTTTAAAAAACAAGATGGGATCCTAACATTAACTTAATATACTGCATGTTACAAAATAGCTCAATAATATTTAAAAATAAATATAATAAAATTTGAATCATGCCCCACATTTATCCTATTAGTAGGTTTATGGTAATTTTACGGTTGAAAGTATAAGTATAATAATAGTAATAATTTTTTGAATCAGAAATATTTTTATGATACATTTTTGAAAATATTTTAAATTATTAAAATTATAAGTGTTTTATTTTACCTTTATTTAACTAATAGATATATTATGTTTTTAAAATAATGTAAAAATTAGTTTAATAGAAAAATAAATTATGATAAATAATCTTGTTAGCGACGGTGCTGAAAGTAAAAAGTGATTCAAAAATCAATTTATAACTCAGAAATGAATCGATCAACCCCGACTCCACGTAGTACTTGTCTGTCAACCCCTAGAGTGTTATATTTAAGCCCGGAGGCGCGGAGGGAGGGTAGCCCCCGCCTGCCGTAACGAAAGGAGAAACCAGGACTCGCCGTGGCGGCGGAGGCTGGTCGCCGAAGGCGACCAAAAAGCCGGAGCTGCCTAAGGCGAGTGTTGGTTTCTGCGTTTTGTTACGCTAGGGCGAAGGGGCTGCATTTCCCGCAGCGCCGGAGACGTGACAGACTGACATTGACCCAAAAACCGTCCCAAACAGTAAATATCATCTAAGAGAGAGTGAGGAGGGGGAGTGGTAAGGAGTCCGAAAAACCCCCACCCTCCTTTCACCACACCTCTGACATAAGTCTCGTAAACATCCTATAAACACAGTCATAACCTCAAAATTTTAATCATTAACAACTTATAAACCGGTGGTTTCCTAGCCCTCTAGGGAGCGGTACGGGGGGGGGGGGGGGGGGGGCTCCCACCAAAATAGGTCAGAGCATAAACCCCCCCCTCCTCGTATCGAAAACACAGCTTTTGTAACAGTCCTAACCAAACATAAACTCAAAACTTCAACTGTAAATATCTTGGAAACTATGGGTTTGCGCGGGGGGGGAGTGGTATGGGGGGACTTACCCCTCCCCCCTCCTTCCCCCTTCCCCTCCCTCCTTCCTTAAATCGACGGTCCATAATGTAAATTTTTACCCACTAAGTTTGTACATTACCAATCAGGTACTTATAAATAATATTTGTTTATTCTATTACTACTATATACGAGTGTAATTTGCGATTATTGTTTTTCTTTTACCTACTTGCAATAGTTCAAGTCATAACTTGTTGTAGATATAAGTACGTTGGGCAAATCGAATATGGGCAAAACGGTTAGGGTATTCGCTTTGAATTCGTGAGGGTATTCGTATGAATAATAAAATGATGAAAATCTCTGAGTAAGCTGGCTCCAGCAAGACAAAAAAGAAACGATGCCTTGACAAACTGCTAAGAAAAAGCCCGAAACCAGAGGGGCAACTCTGCTAAATAAAACCTGCATTAATACAATTACAATCAAGTCCCGACACGCTTACACTCCCAAACGGTGTTTTTATGGACGTTAAACCAACGTGAAACGCGCTCTGATTGGTCGAAACGTCATAAAATCCGTTCACGGTAACATGTCACTACACTTTCAATCCAAATAAAGTAAAATTGACTCTTTAAATTGTCTACTTTAAATACGAGAATTGAGGTTCTGATTTCTACTGTTTGGTGTGCGCTGAGAGTTAAACTGATCCTCCAACAGAAGATTGTTTTCAATGTAATCAGTGACCAGTGTATAAGTTGGGCTTATAAGGACTGTGCCTCCTATGTAGGAACTAGTAGATATTTTTACGATAAATTACAAAATTAATAATTACAAAATTAATATTTACTTTATGTCCATAAGGCTTGAATAAGCCTTATGGACATAAATAACGAATGTTTTGCCCCACCCCCCTGGGCAAAACGAATAATTGACAACTTATTTAAAATGGCTATTATTTTTAGAAAAATGTTGGAGTTTCTTAATTTTGATTGTTATTTTCCAAAGATGATTAACCAAAGTACAAATAAAAAGCACAAAGAGTTCTATTGATTATCAGATTGTTGTTTTATATATACTTTTCTTTAACATATGCATCTGCCCGGGCTTCCCCTACCCCTTTAGGGGCCCGTTTCGTCCTGCCTGACGTCATGGCCCTGAGAACAGCCTTCTTAGCCTCCAATACATCTAGCCTTTTTCATAATATGTTCGATGTACTCGTACTTATTCCAAGTAAGACCCTTATCTAGGATCACTCCAAGATATTTGACCTCGCTGGCAAACGTGGTAGTTTTCTCGAAGAGTGTTGGGGGTTTTACTGGGGGGGGGGGGGGGGGGGGGGGGGGGGTTGGGTTATCTTTCACGCAGAAAGTACTGAACGAATTTTGATGAAATTTGGTATGATAGGCTCTGGATTGAAACATAGGCTACATTTTATCCCGGAAATTTTTTACGCGGGCGGAGCCGCGGGAAACAGCTAGTACTATATATGTCACCGTAAAATCGTAAAAACCGTTAGATTGTAATATAAGTAGTGAAATTGTAAAATGTTTATAGACTTCCGACGAGAACATGCTGCCTATAATTTAACACAATATTTTTCGTTAGATTATAAATACGAGTATATAGTTTTTAATCTTTCGACATATTTTTACAATCTGGTTAGTTATTTTACAATCTAACGGTTTTAACAATTTTACGGTGACATATATAAACCTGAGTAGCAATGAAGCGTCCTTATTTAACTCAGCTGTCAGAGCATGAGTTTGGAGGCGAAGGCCGAGACTTTCCTAGAGCCGGGTGCCTACGTGAGTGGCATCTTCATTATACTACATCAAACTTAAGTAAGTTTATCATCGTTTCACACCACGTCAATCTGCTCGTAGTAAGTATCCGTAGAACCTGTGTTACGGGGACCAGACAACGGGAAGTATATTTAATAAGTACTTTATTCTATACATAAATGAAATACACATCCATTAAGCAGGAAGATTGAAAATCTTTTGTTCCCTCGGCGGGATTCGAATCCGAGATTTCTGATACCTCTGATTTGAGCGCTGACGTGCGACCACCGACAGGCCGTTATTTTTACGATTGCCTCAAAAATAATTTGAGAATTTACTCCATACAGTCTGTAATTTGTAGGTTTACTGTGGAGTGTAGGCTCTGGTAGAGTTTGGGGTTCCTAAAATTTGAAGATAGAAACCAAACTAATACCTTTTTAGGGGGGAGGGGGGGTGTTATACTTTGCCATTGTCCGGGCTTTTGCTATGTACTTACTCAGTTCTTAAATAAAAGTAATGAGACCTTCTTAACGCACATTTTGCGCTAATTCAAAATAATATTTGGTGTTGTTTAAAAAATAAAAAGAAATAAATATAAAGGGGAGGGCCTTTATACTTATTTCTTTTACTACTACAGACGAGAGGCCGATCGTTTCAGTTAGAACTGACGTCAGTTCTGCCTGAACGGATTCGAACACACACACGGAAAAATTGCATCAATTCGTTCTGGTTTGCCGCGAACTACGGTCGTGTAATTATCAGTTTTGTATTTAAACACCGTGAAAACTGTATGCGTGTGGACTGAGGAACCCACCTGAATTTCCCCAAAATAAGTATAGCAAGTTTTAGTAGAAGTCTAAAAAATTGTAGAACAAATCTGGGAATTTGTAAAAAGATAGTTTAAGTGATATAGCCCTCAGAGTGTGATCCCTCAGTTCACACACCGCTATTTTCCAGATCTCGAAAAGTATGTGGAAAATTATGATTTTTTCACTACAGAATTTTAGTAGAACTTTTGTAAAAGTTTCTATAAATTTATCAAATACATAGCATCAGAAAGCAGGAACATTTTGCGGTATCGTTACGTGTACGTATGAAATTATTATTACAGATATATATCACGGGCGTAGCCAGGTTTTACTTTCGGGGGGGGTTCAAGAAAATAAAACGACTACGGGGGGGGGGGGGGTAGTATCAAAGGTCTAATTTAGGCTATTGATTATTTTTTTAAAATAACTTCAAAAATCATCTTATAGATAGGGTTAATGGGGTGGCAAAATAATTCAAAATATGTTAATAGGGATGTTGCCTTCTGTGGAATATCACAGTTTTACAAATTAAATTTTATAATTGTTGATTAAAGACACATAAATCTGAAAGAAATAGGTATTTAGAGTGACGCGATTAAAAAATATAAGCAAATAAAAAATATTGTCCATCCCTTTCTCGCAAAACGATTCGTGACGTCACAGCCTGCTACTGCCATACATTTTGTGATGACAAATGTATGGCCGTAGCAGGTTGTGACGTCACAGGCCGATATATCGCTCTCTTTCATATTGTAAATTTCAATGGTTTGTATCTACGTTATTTTTTCAGATATACAAAAATGGGTTCTGGATTGTTTATTAACATGTTGACAAACATCGAATAGACGAAAAAAAATTTTTTCGGCAACATGCCTATTGGCCTCGGGCGCAAAATTTCTAAATACACCTCTGTATATTGGTCAGATCTCTGTATTATATATACCAGCCGGCCCATTTCGGGGGGGGGGTTTGAACCCCCTAAACCACCCCTCTGGCTACGCCCATGATATATATTGTATGAAAACCATGAAAGCGCCTCTAGCGGACGTAAAAGTAACTAAAATTTTCATATGTTCCTCATAATTCTCGTTTACGTAACGTAACGATACCGCAAAATGTTCCTAAATATATAACTATAAAAAACTAAATATTAGTCTTCTGCACACCTTGCTCCACATAAAATTTAACTGCGCCAAATTTCATACACCTCCTATAATTTTTGTAAAAAGGGGTCAGAAGTTTTTGCTTCACGTATTATGATGATAATGATCACCCGCAGTGCTTATTACGTTTTACAAAGTCATGGAGTTTCTATGTCTGCTCCATGATTTTATAAACTTAGGACCTACCTTATATGTATTTATTTGGAATGAAAAAATGACTGATGATTAGATATTTATAATGCGTCCCTAGATGGATGTAGCCGATGATGTCTCACCTTGACTTTGCTGTAAACGTTAATCTTGTGTTAATTGCGATCATTGTCACAGTATTTTAATTAGTTTTTGGTTCGGCCTCCAAAAATTGGGTTATCATTTCGCCTGTATAGATGCTCTTTTATTCGCCCGCATCGAAGTATCTGTGATATTTATTAGGAGTTTTTAAATTATGGGACTTGATAAATGAGTTTTTTCATAAGTATTAATTAGTACCACCCCGCGGACCAAAATGACTGATCGATCCGTCGTTTGTGGACCGATTTTAAAAATTATATTTTGTTGTAAAGGGTTTACCCTAAAGTTGTTTACCCCTGGTGTAGACCTGATCATGGGATCCACGAGGAATTGAGGAAACTCCTTGAAAATTATTTGGACACATATAGTGATTTCCACTATTTTTTAAGTAATCTAAGCATATACCAAGATGTAAGATTATTATATGCCAAGGTAAACTAAATTCAAAAGAATACAATTCCTCAGTTTTAAAGATCCAGGTTTGGAAATTTCGGCATTGTCAGAAGAACTGCAAGTATGATTGCAGTTCTTTAAACTCCAAGCTGTCACTAAGCTGTCAATAATCTTCATCATCACGACCATCATCGTCGGTATCAGCCCAAACAATTGCATAATCCTTGAATTAGAAAATAATAATTGATTAAAACCCAACTACATCCTAATATAACTTACGTTAAAGTTGATTGGTAATTGGTACCGACTTCGAATATTTAAGAAGATTGAGTAGAAAAGTAGTAAAATTTAAGCTAAATTGGAAATAGGAAATGTTAGGAGAATAATTATTTCATACATTTAATTCATTTTAAGAATATTTTTGTTTTTAATTTGGATGTAGTTTTACATCTTTTTTTTTCCTTAAGATTAATAATTGTTGCATCTTCACTCGGTACTTGTGTAACATGTACTATGTACTATCGGGAACGACAATGTCTACGTTGTCGCCACGGCCCCGGCGGGCCCCATGCCGTACGGGGGCTGCGCGTTGGTCCTCAAGTAATAGTTGCCACGAGCTCTGAAAAATATTAAAAATTTTATTATGTTAGTATTATGTATTTCCTTTCTATCACGCTTATGAAACTCTGATTGCTGGATATAATATAATCCATGATAGCAGGTACCTGCATGCGTACTTGCATATTTAGGCCGGGACTATACGGCACCGGAATCCGGAAGGCCGTGAAAAATTCTGAGCATTGAAATAGATCTCTGCATTAATACAATAGAGTTGAAAATCGAACATCCGAGTGTCGAGTCAAATGTCAATGTCATATATGACAGCTCGACACTCGAAATTTCCATTTTCAACTTTATTGTATTAGCACAGAGCTCTATTTTCAGTGCCCATAATTCTCTACGGCCTACCGGATTCCGTTGCATATAGTCCCAGCCTTATAGTGAGGTTACCTACTAGGTAGTAGGTAGCCTCACTTCTTCTTATCTATACCTACTAATATAATAAAGAGGTAAAGTTTGTTTGCATTGAATAGGCTCCGAAAGTACTGGACTGACTTTGATAAAATTTGGCACAGATGTAGAGTCTAACCACGGGGAAGGAAATATGCCACTTTTTATCGCGAAAAAATGGACGGTTTCTGAGAAATTAACTTTTGCGCGCACGAAGACGCGGGCAACATCTAGTGAATTATAATAATGGATTGCAATTCCAATGTCTCTCTAAAACTCGAGAACGGCTGGACTACTTTGGCAAATTTTTTGGTCTTGAAATATTTGAGGAAATTCGAGGAAAATATAAAAAGTGAGAAATATATAATAGGTTATAGAAGGTGTAGTTATTTCCATGTAATTTAGTATGTAGGGAGTTTTGGGGGAGAATATGTTTTTCTTTCGTCGTGCAACAACATAATACCAATTTCGACTCTAATATGTCACTCCGATTGGTAGTTTGGTATGCGTAGGTGAATTTTTTGTAGTGGGTTCGAACTTCGAACCCCGGTAAAATATTTTTGTGACCCTTTTTTTTCTACTATAACTTTAGTCAGGTACTGTAGGTAGTTAATCCCCTAAGTATAATTCTATCCTTGAAATTCATTATCAGGCAGCGGAAAACGTACAGAGGGTCAGTATATTCGCCAACGTAGACCAACGGTGCCGTGGTATTGCCCTGCGTCACCCACTGGGTGCAGGACGAGCTGGGGGCCGCGGCAAAGGCGAAGGGATTGAGCACTGCCTCGGCGACGTAGTAGGTTATTGATAAATGGCTGCAGCTATCTGGAATTTGGAAAAAAAAAACGTTCAACCGGAAACACGTAAGAAGGTATACTTGTTAAGGTTGATAAAAAGAAAAGTTTCATTTATTTGTTTCTTAGCATTTTTGGTTTCATTGCCGATTTTGATTAAATTTGGCACATATATAGGTAGAGTATCTAAACCAACTGGAAGTGGTAATATTTATATCGGAAAATGTATGGTGGGATTTCCTGTCGCGGGGAAACATCTACTTTTATAAAAGGTTTGTTTGAGGGAGGGGGGTTTAAAAACTACTTAGGGTCCAATTTCGACGACAGGGCGTAAAAATTATAATATAGTAAAATTATATAAATATTACTATCATTAAGTAAATTAACATTATTATTTATTATAATTATATTATAATAATATTGTATTAATGTAGACCAACTTAAGCGACATCTATGCGTTGCATGTTGAAACTTCTTGCGAATATTGCAATCACAGATCTCTTCAAAAGCTGTGATTTTGCGAGTTACGGTACGAGAATATGAACCTTTTATATGCAGAATAGTTGCCACATCTGAAGACCAATGTTACTCACGACAGATTTTAAATGAAAGAATACAAACGACACGCCGATTTTTATCAGAATTTGATATGTGTTGCGACTTGCGAGATAAGAAGGTGGTCAGATGGGAAGAAGCCATTTTAACAGTAGCAAATACGTCAGTCACCTTTTCTTAACAGCTCCACATCTTTACATTTCGGCTGGTATTTGTCGTCGCAGTTGAACCAGACGTCCAGTTGGCCCACTGATTCGATGGTGCCGAACACCCCAGGGTTAGTGTGGTACGCGTCCACGAATGTAGCACATGTGGGGGTAAGGCCCTGTAGTGAGATAGGACCTTCGAATCCCGGGCCAGCCGGATCCATGCCTGTAGCTCTGAATCATCACAAGAATAAAACAGTACAGTAGGTACTGTACCTTAAAATTGTGCAGTTTAAGGCTGGAACTATATTACCGGAATCTATCCAATCGGATAAAATTCAGAGCATTGAAAATAAAAGTTTAGACTTATAACAATACAGTTGGAAAATCGCATATGATATAATAAAGCGAATTTGTTTGTTTGCATCGAATAGGCTCGAAACTACTGGACCGATTTTGATGAAATTTGGCACAGATGTAGAGTAGACCATGGGGAAGGACATATGCTTTTTATCGCGGAAAAATGTACGGTTTCTACGAAATTAACTTTTGCGTACACGAAGTCGCGGGCAACATCTAGTAGATCTATAAGGAAAATCGAACACACGAGTGTTGAGTCAAACACACACACACACACACACACACACACACACACACACATAATCACGCCTTTTTCCCGTAGGGGTAGGCAGGACCGCCTCTTTCCCGTAGGGGTAGGCAGAGACCACTTCTTTCCACTTGCTACGATCCTTACATACTTCTTTCGCTTCGTCCACTTTCATTCTTACCATCCATTCCTCCTCTTACATTCAACGTAGCCAAGCGTCTCTCCGTGGTCCGCTTTTCGCCTCCGCGTGAAACGAGACGTGACCCATCACGTCTTGTTTCACGCGGAGGCGAATGCGGCGCGGCGATGTGGTTCGCTACCCATAGCGAACCACATCGCCGCCATTTTGGATTTTTTTTTTTGATTATCCATTGCGTTTCCACGGATTGGTGGAGAGGGTAGGAATAGGGAAAGGGAAGGATAGGTGGTGTGGAAAGGAAGATTGGTAAGTTAGAGTGGGAAATAGGAAATGGAGGATATTACCGCCCAGGAGGGCAAGGGATAGGACAGTAATAGCTAGGGGAGCCGGGGTCGCATACCCGTATACTATACCACAACTACCGGACAGGTAAGTTGGGAAAAGTATCCCATGACATAGAAATTTTTTGATTGAGATTGAGTCAAATGTCGATGTTAAATGTGACAGTTGTCAAATCGTATGTCCGATTTTCAGCTCAGTTGTATTGGTCCAGTATATATTTAATGCTCTGAATTTTCTCCAGTCGGAGAGATTCCGGTAGTATAGTCCCAGTCTAAAGCGGTTTTTTTTTCAGAAAACCATGAATCTTCTTCTTATTATAGTCTTAGTTATATAGTCACGAGGTTGCGTGACGACACGAGGTTATTATTATTTTTAAACAAAAAAATTAAACCGACTTCCAAAGTAAAAAGAATAGGCTCGAAACTACTGGACCGATTTTGATGAAATTTGGCACAGATGTAGAGTAGACCATGGGGAAGGACATATGCTTTTTATCGCGGAAAAATGTACGGTTTCTACGAAATTAACTTTTGCGTACACGAAGTCGCGGGCAACATCTAGTAGATCTATAAGGAAAATCGAACACACGAGTGTTGAGTCAAACACACACACACACACACACACACACACATAATCACGCCTTTTTCCCGTAGGGTTGCGTGACGACACGAGGTTATTATTATTTTTAAACAAAAAAATTAAACCGACTTCCAAAGTAAAAATACACAAAAAAGTATGAAATAAAACGTATTTTCTAAATAATTCCCCTTTTAAATTTTGCTATTTCTCTACTTTTTCATACTCTTACTTTTTTTCATACTCTTTCATACTTTTTTGTGTATTCTTCTTGTATTCTTACTTTGGAAGTCGGTTTAATCTTTTTGTTTAAAAATAATAATTTCACCCTTTTTGTTATATATTTTGTTAAGTTGTTATTAATATGTCTTATGGTGTCTACAGACACACGAATTTGGTACGGAGTATTTGGTATTTAACACTTCTTGACCGATTTTGATGAAACTTTTTGTATGTAGGTATGTGAATTTGAAAATGGTTTATATTTACAATTGCCGTCAGTTTGTCAACAAATTTAATCCTAACTAGTAACTTATCATAAGGCGGTACGAAGTATGCCGGGACAGCTAGTTTGAATATAAAAAATAACTAGGTATATACCTATTTTATTAACTTTTTTTTAAAATAGTTTTTAATCTAGCCCGTTTATCCCAAAATTTTAATCTGACTACAATTTATGTAAAATACAATACCAAAAGTTTCCACTTATATACTGACAATCAGCAATCAGAAAGTGTGGGAATACCCAATATTTTTTTGGGACCCCCCTTGTTGATCAAACATATTATAAATCGCGTAGCCTCGAGACGACATACATCTATACTAATATAATAAAGAGGAAAAGTTTGTTTATTTGTTTGCATTGAATGGGCTCCGAAACTACTGGACCGATTTTGATGAAATTTAGCATAGATTTAGAGTGGACCACGCAGAAGGACAGAGGCTACTTTTTATCGCGGAAAAATGTACGGTTTCCGCGAAATAAACTTTTGTGCGCACGAAATCGAGGGCAACATCTATAGTCGTATATAAACGGATAGCCTTTACATAGGTAATATACCTATGAAGTATGAACTAACCAGTAAATAGATAAAAAATATAGTATCTAATACTTAAAACTCAAACATAACTGTCTAGTTTATTGTCAATTTAAACTTTCTTACCTTGATACATTTTTGTTGAAAGTCTGTACCTCCTTGCCGCAGTATCCTATCACTTCCGCTCCTAGAGAATGGCCCATGATGTGCGTTCTGGCCAAGCTTAACTTGTAATTGGACATTATATCTAGCGCTTTACCACATGCTTTACCAACCTGAAAGTAAATAGTATAGCTCTTATTCTACCCGTAAGGCATCGTTTCTCAACCATTTTTATGTCGCGACCCACAAAAAAGCCAAAAAATTAAATAAAAAGTCTTGGGACACCGTCAATATAAAATTATAATAATATGTAGTAGCGTGCTATTTTTATCAGCTATAAGTACGTTATATAAGCCTCATTGGTTCAAACATTCGAACGATATTTCGATACAAAAGATTCGTTCGAAAAACGAATCTTTTGTATTTGTGTATCATTTAGGTATATGTAGTTTGTAACTTTGTACTTGTTAATTTTCAACAGACTGTGACCTCCTTTAAAAACAAACCCATGGGTCGCGAGCCGCGGGTTGAGAAACGATGCCTAAAGGTAATGTAAGAACTCGAGTACCTACTGAATTCGCTAAATGCGCTTAACGCCGCTAGAACTTAATCGAGTTAGGGCGTTTGTGCACTACACGGGATTTTATCGTCCTGCAGTCCGATTTGTTGATTATAACACCATAATATGCGTATTATAATAAGAGCGTTAATTCAGTGTAGTGCACGAACGCCCTTAGTCTACAGCACCGTGTAAGCCAAGGCTCACTGGCGGAGATCAGAACCTCGATTCTCGTATTATAAGTAGACTTTATTTTACTTTATTTGGATTATTATTATTTTTAAACAAAAAATTAAACCGACTTCCAAAGTAAAAATACACAAAAAAGTATGAAATAAAACTTGTTTTATAAATAATTCCCCTTTTAAATTTTTGTCTATTTCTCTACTTAATCTTCTTACATCTACAATATTTTATAGAATTCACGTTCATATTTGCTGGTACCGACTTCAAAATTAAAAAGATTAAGTAGAGAAATAACCAAATATAAAAGGGGAATTATTTATAAAACAAGTTTTATTTCATACTTTTTTGTGTATTTTTACTTTGGAAGTCGGTTTAATTTTTTGTTTAAAAATAATAATTTCACCCTTTTAGTGATATATCTTGTTTAAAGTTATTATTAATACGTCTTAAAAACGTCTAAAATAAACGATCGAATGTATATTGTTATTAAGTTGATGATGATGATGCTGTGATAGTGGTGGTGATGATGATGATTACTCTAATTGACAAAGTGGCATATGCTTGCAGTTCTTTAAACAACGCCAAAATCCCCAAACATGTATCTATAAGGAGTCAGGAGTTCTGTTCTGTATTTTGGATCCAGGGTATACCTTGGAGCAAAATCTTACTTTTTGGTAGTATATGCTTGGACTACTTCATAAAAAGTCAAAAACACCATGTGTCCATATAAATTTCGAGGAGTTCCCTCGTTTCCTCGTGGATCCCATCATAAGGTCACAAATTTTCTGAAAATGGGGCCAACTTCGGATTATACCTTTTACATCAAAAAAAGAATTTTGAAAATCGGCCAACAGACGGCGGAGTTATCTGCGAACATACAAATATATATATATACAGCCGAACGTATAACCGCCTCCTTTTTTTGGAAGTCGGTTAAAAAGTGAAGTGACATGTTACCATGAACGGATTTTATGATGTTACGACCAATCAAAGCGCGTTTCACGTTGGTTTAACGTTCATAAAAACACAGTTTGAGAGTTTTAGCGTGTCGGGACTTGATTGTAATTGCAGGTTTGATAGAGCAGAATTGCCTTCTGGGTTAATATTAACCCTGGGTTAAAATATCTTGTCTTCTTTTTTAACCGACTTCCAAAAAAAGGAGGCGGTTATACGTTCGGCTGTATACTCGTATATATATATTTTTGTATGTTAGACCACAATTACGCCGTCTGTGGACTGATTTTCAAAATTATTTTTTGATGTAAAGTATAATCCCAAGTTGGTCCCGTTTTGAAAAAAGTGGTGACCTGATGATGGAATCGAGGGAACTCCCCGAAATGTATATGGATACTTAGGGTGATTAACTTTTTCTGAAGTAGTCCAAGCATGCTTTATATTAGTATAGATATTATCTATACTAATATTATAAAGCTGAAGAGTTTGTTTGTTTGTTTGTTTGAACGCGCTAATCTCAGGAACTACTGGTTCGAATTGAAAAATTCTTTTTGTGTTGGATAGTCCATTTATCGAGGAAGGCTATACAACATCATGCTAAGCTCAATACGAGCGGAGCACCAACCAAGAATGTTTAAAAATCGGGAGTTTTTTCTTTTCTTTTGAGAGCTTTCGCTGCATACGCTGCGGAAACAGTTAAAGTTTCGCTAAAATTATGTATGACAGAATTGTTCCCTTTTAAATGTTCTAAAAAAAAGTCCGCGACAGTACATGTCTATCTTTTAAGGTTGGCTCACAATAACCTTTTTATGCTAACCAAATTTGTTCTAAAATTAAGCATTATTTGTGAGGGTGTTTTATAAAGATGATATTAATCCTTATCCAAGTAAATACGTTATTCATTACAAGCATTTAATTTAGAAGAAATTTGCCGTTCACATCATTTGATTTCAATGAGTATTTTAGAAGATATCGCAGTAATAAAATAATGGGGCGCGCGGCGGGCAGTCTCGGGCAGGGTAGTGCTTTTCCTTCAACGTAAATGAAGTCGCCGCGCCGGTATATTTTAGCGATATCCCAAAGTAACTGTTCCACGCGAACGAAGTCGCGGACAAAAGCTAGTGCTACCATAAAGTAAGATTTTGCTCCAAGGTATATCCTGGGTCCAAAAGTACAGAACAGAACTCCTGACTCCTTATAGATACATGTTTAAGGATTTCGGTGTTGTTTAAAGAACTGCAAGCATATGCATATGCATATCATATGTCAATTAGAGTAATCATCATCATCACCACCAATATCACACTGTACATCATCACATATAAAAGGTACTTCTTATAGATTTTTGAACATTACTCTGCCGTTTATAGGCCTATTTGCAAAATTATTTTGTTGTTGTAAAGGATATAATTTGAAATTGGTATTTTAGTCACTAAATTGGAATCTTGATGATGGGATCCATGAGGGAACTCCTCGAAATTTATATAGTGATTTAGACTTTTCCTGAAGTAACATAAGCATATGCTACCAATAAATAAGATTTTGCACCAAAGTATACCCTGGATCCAAAAGCACTGAACATAACTCCTCAGTCCTTAAAGATACGCGTTTGGAAATTTCGGCATTGTTCAAAGAACTACAAGCATATAACACTAACTTACAGTAATCATCATCATCTTATTTACAATACCTAATGGAATCTTAGCGCGTATTCAATAATTATACATTCGATCGTTTATTTTAAACGTTCTTAAGATATATTAATAATAAATAATTTAACAAAATATATCACTAAAAAGGGCGAAATTATTATTTTTAAATAAAAAATTAAACCGACTTCCAAAGTAAAAATATACAAAAAAGAATGAAATAAAACTTATTTTCTAAACAAGTCTCCTTTTAGATTCAGCTATTATTTTAGCCTTATTTTAAATAGCCTTTTATTATAAATACTAAGACCGAGAGAGATAATATGATACCCAGATCTGCGCAAGTGGGCGTTTGTAATTTGTGCACTACACTGAATTCTACCATCCGGCATCCGATTTTCTATTTATAATACTCTGATTGTTATAAACTTAAGCAGCAAAAAATCGGACTTCTGGACAGTAGGTCCAGAAGTCCGATTTTTTGCTTTCTGTTTACTGTTTTAGTAATTGAATGGATCGAAAATTTTTTGGTACGACGCAGTTTTGTAGAGCTCGTATTAAATTATTTACGCAATATAATTCATACTTATCAATGTTCTTCATAATTAGAAGTTAATTACGTTTATCGTCACATTGTTTTAATTTTCGAGTGACCTACATTTTTAGGCGTTTATCTTACATTGAAATAGCTATTTGGCGACTTGAAACAAACCAGCCCAAGCCTGTCACAAACGAAAATGGACTCAAAAAAAGTTACTTGTGAGTTGTGAGCATTTGGTGGACTATTGCCGGTGTCGTTCACTACTTTCTTAAATCTGGCCTCACGATTACGGCAGCTGTCTATTGCCAGCAACTGCAAATCAAGATGGAAAAGCTAGCTGCTAAACAACCGAGGTTGGTTATTCGCTCTGCTGCTTCTGGACAACGCTAGACCACACACTGCACAACAGACGGCTACCAAATTAGAGGAGCTTCAATTGGAATGTCTAAGACTATAATAATATTTTTTTGTGTACTTTTACTTTCATAGTGGGTTTAATTCTTTGTTAAAGGTAGGTACAGCGTCTTAGGCACTCTATCCGCAGCCTCCGACATACATTTAGTTTTATACCTATAGCCCTTTTTTATTTTTCATTTGACAATAACTATATATACCTATAAAGTTATATAGTTTAGATAAAAATTTAGTTATTTTAACTACTTTTTAAATCGGCATTTTTAATATGGGGCCGTCCATTAATCACGTGATGTTTTTAACAACTTCTTAGAACCCTCCCCTCCCCCTGGTGATACGTGGTGAGGTTTTATACTATCCCACCTAAGATCACGTGTAATTTTTTTTACATAGTAAGCAGGTCATGTTTGAAGAAAAACTTTAACTTAAATAAATCGACGGTCCCTACGTATAAAGCGACATGTCAAAAGTGGCGGTTTACAGGAGAGCGTAGTAAAGGTTCCAATCGTTCTACAAATTATGCTATGTACAAATATGAATATATTTAACGGGAAAGGCTGATTTTCGTCGGTCATTTTCGAATTTAACGACTGTGGGCAGTTGTGAGTAATGTTGGAAAACACTTTAGTCCAATCACGAACTATATTCAACTAATTACAGAGTTAATCGATAATCACTAATAAATCACAGGCACTATAATTTTTAGAACGCAGGATGGTTTAGTTGCAACCGTCCGCACGCGCCGCTCCCGAGAGGTCAAGTGAGTCCTCTCCGCCGCTGGCACTAAATAGTGGCGCGCACGGTGCACTAACTCCATCGAGCGCCGAGAGATGGCGCTGGCGTTCTTAATAGAACTTGATTTCCGACACGGCCGTCCTGATTAGCACACGCCCTCGTGTGACGGTTATTCTGAAACAAATACTATACGCGAGAACTTCGTTTCACTCGGCCATTCCTGACCAGACTATATTTAAAAACCAAGCAGTAATCTCAATAGAAATTTATTTTTAGCCACAAAAATCTTAAAGTCAATCATAGAAATCAAATTCTAACTAATGGTACTAACAGATACAACTGGGCAAGGTAACAAATCCATATTAACCATTTCTCAAACTCTACTATGTAGAACACAAACTCTCAAGTAAGATCTCCAACACCACGGCTTCTTTGCCGACCGGTAACAGCATTGCCCTCACGTCCTGCATAAGGACCGTTAACGTATCACTACCATAGATCAGATAACCCATGTGCATCACCCACAGACTGCACATCGTACGGTCCTTAAAGACCCCGACCTCCGCCAGAATCATACGCGCACCGCGCACCCACGGACTACTTGAGCTACCTCAAGAGAAACCGATTTCCACCGGGCTACGGCTACGTAATAATTACTGGTACGGTCGAATATTGTACGGTCGTTAGAGATGTTTACTTGAGTTTTCGTCACAATTATTTAAAACTTAAACTTCATCATTATTAGATTCACAAAAATCATCAACTTCAACTTGACCCATTGGCATCTTTCTTAACCTATCGTGTGCGTATTTATAGGTACGCTTAGAATTTAGTGCTTTAAGTGTGTAACGGTCTCCCTCCAAAACTTCTATCACCTTAAACGGACCTTTATATTTCGGATCTAATTTGTTTTGATTTCGTTCCTCGTTCTCTAATAGCACAAAGTCACCAACCGCGAAATTTTTAATTTTAGCTTTAGTTTTATCAAATCGGCTTTTATCATATTCCGCACACCTCTTTATATTATCTGACGCGCGTTCGCGAACTTCGTCTATATCAACGTCTAGGTCTACAGTATCGCTACACATCAACGACAACGGTCTCGCCACTTTACCTATTAGGAGCTCTAGAGGCGAAGCTTGTGTAACTCTATTCACGGTACAATTAATCGCTAGTTGAACTTCGCCTATAGATTCCTGCCACGATCGATTATCACTAGCCTCTATCGCAGTCAACATTGACTTCAAGACGCTCATAACACGCTCAACCTGTCCATTAGCGCGTGAAGATCCTGTCGCTATCAGGTGCAAATCTATGTTTTTATTAGCGCAAAAATCACGAAACTCCTTGCTAGCAAAACAACGCCCTTGATCGGCTATTATGCGAGTCGGAGCACCAAATAGTGAGACACTTTGATATATAGCGTGTAAACTGCTTGGTATCAATGTTGGTTGCGTGGTATAGAAGCACATACTTCGTAAACGCGTCTATTATTACAAAAATGTACTCCTTTCTATCATTTTTCCCGCTGAGCTTACCAGTCGCATCTACGTGAATTGTATGCCAGGGGCTCGTGACCTTAGGTATCGGATGAAGCTCGGCTTGAACCTTCCCAGAATGAGTTTTAGCTATTTTACAGGTGACGCAGTTGTCTACAAATTTTCTGACGAATAAGTATTAAGTCCCGGAAACCAATAATAATTGAATAACTTTTCAGTCGTCTTATCCGCACCGAGATGTATGATCGAGTCATGAAAATTATTAACTACGGACCATCGGAGAGCGCGAGGTAAGTAAGGTAACCACTTGGACCTACGTTTTCTTTGTATTTTACGGTGTAGGACGCCCGCGCGTATTTCGTAAGTCTTAGCTTGTTGCTCGTCGAGTTGATTATTTTCTAGATCCGTCATTATTTTGGAAATTTCTACATCCCGTTGTTGTTCGGCTTGGAGCCAATTAGGAGAAAGTTCAGTAACATCAACGCGTTTCGGACTTTCACGAGGCTCTACTGATGTCGACTCAAGCGGGAGAGGGTTTCGCGAGAAGAAATCTACATGACTCATTCTTTTTCCTTCTCTATAAACTACGTCGAAATCAAACGATTGTAGATATGCCCACAATCTATGTGCTCGGGGAGTTAGCTCCTGTTTGGCTTTAGAAGATTTGAGCGAATTGCAATCTGTAACGACAGTAAATTTTCGGCCATGGACATATTGCCTAAACTGTTTGATAGAATTAACGACCGCAAGAGTTTCGAGCTCATACGAATGGTATTTGCTCTCGGCGGGGGATGTTCTCTTACTGTAGTAGGCTACGACGCAACGCTTACCATCGGATTTCACTTGAAACAAAATCGCGCCATACCCTAAACTACTCGCGTCTGTAGGAAGCTCTACCGAAAGATCTGGGTCAAAAATTGTTAAGACCGGGTCACTAGTTAAAATTGAAACTACCTTCTGACGTATATCCTCGTGTTCCGGTTTCCAAGTTAAGTCACCCTTAAGCGAAGTCAGTCGGTACAAAGGTGCCATTATCTTAGAAAAGTTTTGTACAAATTGACGGAAATAAGATGCGAGCCCTATAAACTGTCGTAATTGAGACACGGTCTGAGGAGGTGGTAGAGCAGTAAGGGCCTCTATTTTCCTACGATTGGGTTTGATCTGTCCAGACTCTACTTCAAATCCCAAGAACTCTACCTTCGTCCTGAGGAAGGAGCATTTCTTCAGATTTAAAGAGAATCCTGCCTTAGTCAAAACTTCCAGAACCGTGCGAAGTCTTTGTAAACCTGACTCTACATCGGGTGAAACGATCAAAACATCATCAACGTACACAATTACGTAATCATGAGCTAAATCACCTAAAGCATTCATGATAGATCGTTGAAATACGGAGATCGCATTTTTCAATCCGAACGGCATAGTTAAAAACTCGTATTGACCCTCGGCTGTTGTAAAAGCAGTGCTCTCTATCGACTCTACATTTACGGGAATTAAATGAAAACCACTTGCACAATCTAATTTTGAAAAATAATTAGCACCGTGAAGACGCGCGATTTGATCTGAAATAAGAGGAAGGGGGTAACGATCGGAGACGGTATTACTGTTGAGCTCACGGTAATCTATGCACATTCGATAAGAACCGTCTTGTTTTCTAACTAACAAGGCTGGACTTGCAAATGGAGAACAGCTAGGATGGATATTATTCGCATCCAACAATTCTTTTACACGGTCGCGCATAACACTGCGTTCCTCAGCGGACATCCTATACGGCCGCCGCTGTACCGTGCGATTCGGGTCTATTAATTTTATTTTGAGCTCGCCAGTAGTCACACGAGTCGTAGGTAAACCGGTTATGAAAAATTTTGAAAATAACTCAAGTATTTGCAACACCTTAATTTTATCGTTACTATTCACGTCCGTTACAATAGAATTTAAATCCAATGAAATCACGTTACTACATTCCTGTCGCACCGAATTAACACTGTGAATTTTAGAAAACGAAATATCTGTCGCCGTCATGTTAACTACAAAACCTAAATTTAAAATCTCGCGTCCTAACATTACGTCACTTTGTAAATAATTATCAGGTAAAACATGCAATAGAAGTTCAAAAGGAAAATCGTTAACCACTACACAACATAAAATCTGCTCTGTACTGAATACTCGTGTTTGACCAATACCGGTCATAGTAATAACATTGTTCATACGTTTACCGCTAAATTTTGAAGCAAAACTTTCTTTGACTAACGAGCATTCAGCACCAGAATCGTAAGTAAATCTTATTACTTCACCTTTATGCTGTAGCGAGCCCGACGGTGGTTGTACGACGCAGACGTCGACGCGCCGCTCGGCCCGCGCTCCGCCGCCGTCGGTCTGCGCGCCGCCGCTGCTCGTACACCGCGATGCGATGTGTCCTTGCTTGCCGCACTTGAAGCACACCAAGGTCTTCGCTGCAGGCTGCTGAAGTGCTGGATTCGACGACGACGTAGACGCCTGAGGTCGTCCTCTTGACTCCGTCGGCTTGCTTCTGCACTCGCTTCTTTTGTGGCCGGTTTTTCCACAGTTGAAGCACTTTACAGTGTTCATTTTCTGCCGCTTGTTATCGTTTGTGCTCGATAACATTTCAGTGGAGCTATTTAACTTCCGCTTTAAATGAGAAAAAGCATTTAGTTCCTGCTGCAATTTGTCCCTTGTTGCAATGTTTGTCGTAAACGCCAAACGTTGTATTCTTGTGTCAAATTGCGATATGTGGGCGAGTACTGTAGCTACGGCTATTTCCTCTTTATTAGCATCTTTCCACCGATTAATTAACGACGAAATTAAGCGACTCGCGAACGCGGGTAGGGTTTCTTTCTCGGTCGGTTTTTCGCCGTTTAATTTTATGAGGGTACCTGCTAATGTCTCGGTCGTAATAAATCTCGTCGTGAAAAGCACTTTGAACTCGCTCCAAGTCATACCCTCATAAACAACTTGCGACAACCATGTTGATGCTTCGCCCTTGAGTGCCTTGCTAACCGCCAAAACAAGTCGACTGCCGCTCGGTGGGTTTTCTGCAAAGCACAAATCTGCCGTCGCGCACCAAGATCTTGCGTCCGTGTCTTGTTTTTCCGGATCAAATGGCGGTAGTTCCTCGTGATATGCCGGTTTCGGTGATTGAAGCGCGGCAATCAAAGCTTGCATGTTTTTATTCTGCTGTTCGAACATAGCACGCCACATTCTGGTTTCGTTGTCTCGCTGATCCAACACTGATCCCACTTCTGATAACGGGAAAGGCTGATTTTCGTCGGTCATTTTCGAATTTAACGACTGTGGGCAGTTGTGAGTAATGTTGGAAAACACTTTAGTCCAATCACGAACTATATTCAACTAATTACAGAGTTAATCGATAATCACTAATAAATCACAGGCACTATATTTTTAGAACGCAGGATGGTTTAGTTGCAACCGTCCGCACGCGCCGCTCCCGAGAGGTCAAGTGAGTCCTCTCCGCCGCTGGCACTAAATAGTGGCGCGCACGGTGCACTAACTCCATCGAGCGCCGAGAGATGGCGCTGGCGTTCTGAATAGAACTTGATTTCCGACATATTTTTATTATTTTGTTTTATTAGATTTGTCAAGTTTAAAGTCATATTTATAAATATTAGATTTTTATAGATTTTCTTGATAAAACCGACAGATGACCGTTTCTACTTTGAATATTTTAACAGACAAATATAAGATAACCGTTTTTACGTAGGAAATAAAAAATACAGTATTTTAAAATATAAGTTCAATGAAAATAAAGAATACTGTTATTATTTTCATAGTTATATTGTAGTATAATGAATGAACATAACTAAAAAATAAACCATTATAAATGGCATTACGTTTGACAAGACCGTGTTCGCGCCAAATGCGCGCATTTTAAAACACAGTACAAACGGATACCTCTAGATATCCGCATCTACGACACTAATACTTTGTAATTATTGTTCTTGTTCTCTTATACGTTTGGCAAACATGCTAAAAAACATATTTAAAAAAAAAAAAAAATTAGGTATGAGCGTATGGACAATCTAAAGCAATTTATGAAATAAAAAAAAAATGCCATTTTCGACATGACTTTTTGTACGTAGGGACCGTCGAAATATAGTTTAAAAAAAACTAAAAAACACGCTTTTAAAGAATATTGAACTAAAAAGTTGAAAATAATTTTAAAAAATTTAAAAATAAACTTAAAACAGTAGTATATAAAAAATATTAGTATAATTGAGGGAAAAGCGTGGGTCGCTCGATATACGAAAATTATGGCACAAAGCGCCCCACGCTTTTCCCTCAATTATACTAGTATTTTTTATATACTACTGTTTTAAGTTTATTTTAAAATTTTTAAAATTATTTTCAACTTTTTAGTTCGATATTCTTTAAAAGCGTGTTTTTTTTAGTTTTTTAAAACTATATTTATTTTCAACTTTTTAGTTTTTTTATACATTCATCATTGATGTAAAAGGCAATTTAGGTTTAGATACTAGACTGTTATAAGATAGAGGTCCATTTAATAAAGGATATAATTAGGAGAGACAACACGAGCACAAATCACAACTCACAGCACGTGTGCGGTGTAACGCGTGGAATAACTTCAAACGGTTGCTTGGCGACCGCATTGTATTGATAGTTACATACAAGCAAGCAAACAAGCTTACATACAGGTGAAGTTAATATAAGCGTGTTAACAATTTAATCGAATAATTTAAGCAATTAAAAACTATACGAGTCATTTGTCTTGTAAGAATTTAAACAACACTACGAATCTACAACCGATAATAATTTTGGTATGCATAGACTAGATACGAAAATTAATACACGTGATGTCTCCTTATCCCTCCTCCCCTTGTTGATACTTGGTGATTTTTTTTCGGACCCCCCCTCTCCCTTTTGGCATCACGTGATTAATGGACGACCCCTATGGTAATGTGAAACTTTTATGTTATTACATAAATATTTTTTTGTTTCAAATAATATTTTTTCCCTTTTTAGTCAAATTTTTTATATTATTATTAACACATTTTAAGAATTAAAAAAAAACTATCGAATGTATAATTGAATACGCGCTAAGCTTTCATTAGGTATTGTACGAGTATATATGTAAAATGATGATGATGATTACTGAAAGTTACATAAAATATGCTTACAGTTCTTCAAGGGCCCCATACATGATCCGGGCTGCCTTCAGTTCGGCCTGAACGGATGCAAAATCGTATCGTCTGTGTGCAATTTCGAGAATCGAGATCGATGCGATCGGCCGTACGGACTGAAGCGATTCGTTCCAGTGTTGCCAGCTCTGTTTTTGTCAAACTACTAAACTCGTATTGAATTCTACTAAAAAGTACTAAAAAACTACTAAAGAAGCTACTTAGGAATTCCTGAAGCCCCCCAAAAACTATTGCATTTTAGGTATTGTTATACAAAATTTTTTTCATTCATTGAATTTTACCATAAATTTTACCATTAAATTAAAATATACTAGCAAATATTACGTATATAGTAATTAAACGGGTAGTTTTAAGAAAATTACGGACGAATGTATTTTTATGATAAGATGTATTTTTTTGTGCTTAACCTAGGCCATTTTGCATATGATTACTGTCTGGCTCTTTCCTACTAAAGCACTACTAATAACTAAATTTCTACTAAGGAGGGAATAAAATACTCAATTTAGTACAATTTTGTAAAATAACTAAGTTGGCAACATTAATTCTGGCCTGACCTGGCGGCCTGAACGCGCGGCCTGTCCGGACCGTGTGTGGACAAATCGCTTCAGTTCTTGCCCGAGCCGCGGCCGAGCGGGCGTGTATCGTGTACAAGTGTTGTATGAGTTTTCGCGGTGTTTAAATACAAAATTGATAAACACGACCGTAGCGCGCGGCAAACCAGAATGAACTGATTCGATTTTTCCGTGTGTGGGCCCGAATCAGTTCAGGCCGAACTGACGTAAATTGGGTTGGATGCGATTTTTTCCGTGTGTGTGCTCGAATCCGTTCAGGTCGAACTGACGTCAGTTCTAACTGAAACGATCGGCCTCTCATCTGTGGGGGCCTTTATTAAAGATGTCGAAATTTCCAAACGCGTATCTTTAAAGTCGTGCGCGGGGGGCCATATTGCCGTTTTTTTATGTTTTGACTAGTATTGACAAATTTATTCCGTCAATAATATTTTCAAAATTTTATACAGAAGTAGCAGTGAGTAGAGCTATTTTCTGAAGATGTTTTTTCTCCAAGAACACTATTCTACGCGGGCGAACCCGCGAGTTCGTTAACGAAAAAAAAATCGGAATTTACATAAACACGTATAAAATTGACGTATTCGATGATAATCTTCGATTCCTGACAAAAATCGAACAAATTAGCCACCATGTTTTTCTACATTTTAAAGAGTGATAATTTTTAACTTACCTTAATTGCATTCGGTATAGCCTTTGCTGGATAGTTTACTATATATCCGATTGTTGAATTTCCTGGATCAGCCTCCTTTTCCCAGTTTATCACGAACACGTTGAAGTATCCCACCGTAAGATAACTTCGTGTTATCACTTCGATAATTTGATCTTCTGGTCCTGTGTTGTAGCCGTGCACAATAAATATTGATTTCAGAGTTTCGTCAAAGCACGTGTTAGAAAGAAGTGGTAGAGGGTTTTCCAGCTCCGTAGATGTATAGTTATCGAGAGACCTGAATTGTCCAGAGCATGTTAATTTTTTATTTTCACATATTCTTATGTATTAGGTATCACTCTTAGTGCCGTTGCACACGTTCCGGTTGCCGGGTAGCCGGTAGCCGGCCGTGAAGTGTATGGCCATGTACGATAGCTTTCACACGTACCGGTGTACATGGCTATACACTTCGCGACCGACTACCCGGCAACCGAAGCGTGTGCAACGGCACTTATGGCCGAATACTCAATCGCTAATCAACAATTTTAAATCTACCTTCCTATTCACAATCTGTCGCTGTCTCTGCTACCAGAAACGACAAGGACAGCAAGTGGCTTGAGTGTCACTTAATTTAACTATCGTTCCAGAATTCGGCCGTCGAACGCATCTTGATTCTTGACTGAAGGCAGAGCGCATTTAGTGAATTTAGTACTAAAGGCACAGAATTTAATATAATAGTACAAGCCTTTAGTCAAGATCATGTTGGTACCTATCATAGTTAATAAGTTTTATTTGTGTTATGTTTATAATTATGTACTATGGTTACTGTTTGTTAACTCCAATAAATTAAAAAAAAACATCCATGGTCAAGACCTTTGAGTATCCAACCATAGTCAAATAAGTCAAGATGCATTCGATAATTTCGACGTCAAGTTCGAAATCAAAAATGTATGACATAAGTCATCGTTAAGTGACATGTTGCTTCCGATGCCATAAGTCAAATCCCATACATTTTGTTTTAGAACTTCGCTGTGTCGAAATTATTATCGAATGCATATTGACTTAAGTATCTGGGCCCCAATTCTCATACCTCGAATCTCGGTTCGATTTTCGCGCTGACTCATTCACACAGGCGTCAAATCATGCGTGCGCGAGCGGGACAGACTGACAATCGAACCGATATTCGAAGCACGAGAATCGGGGCCCAGGTTATTAACTATTGTCTATTACTGAGTAGAGAGACTCTGCATAGCGTGGCGTCTCTCTTGCAATGAAACGTATATTTTCTTGTGCACTGAATAAAGTTCAAAGGATGATGACCATTTTTGTATGAGCCCCCCCCCCCCCCCCCCCCCCTCCAACAGATCTTTTATATGTGTCAATAGGTTCATAAGGATCTATAGAGAGAATAGCAACCAGTTTTAACTTTATAATCAATGGGATTTGGAAATGAAAAAAATAAATAGTTAAAAAAATATTTTATTTATTTTTATAAAAATTCGTCACTAATCGCACCGTAGGAAGTTGTGCGTACATAATAACACAGCACAACTCCCAAACTAGGCACAGCATAGGCTTTGCCTTCTAAATGGGATTAGATGACTGTGTGTGAGATGTCCCGGTTATTTATTTACTAGCTTTTGCCCGCGACTTCGTCCGCGTGGAACAATACTTTGGGATATCGCTGAAAACCCGCGACTTTATTTATGACTAACGAAAGCGGAACCCTAAAATAAAAGTAGCCTATGTTAGACCCTATAACATCAGCTATCTGCTAGTGAAAGTCCCGTGAAAATCGGTCTGGCCGTTTCAGAGATTAGTCGGAACAAACAGACAGACAGACCGACTGACAGAAAGACAGACGGACAGACAAAAATTAAAAAAAAAATGTATTTTATTGTAAGTACCTACCGAATATACTTTCAGATTCATTATGTAAAAAGCTGTTAATTTGAAGTTACAAACAGACACTTAAATTGTATTTAACTGTATAGATGTATAGATATTATAATGTATTATATTTTAAGATATTATCAATTTGATGTTTATGAAATAACTATACTATTTAACTAAACTAAACTAAACTAAACATTAACCCGCACGCGCACCCCGCCTTGGTGACGCCCACTTCGCAACGGGCCGTGCAGCAGAAATCGTAATATTTTAATTTCGCCATAACTTCAAAACCAAACGTCCAATTTTAATCATTCAAAGACCAAATATTATCTACATAAACTGTACTTAGTGAAGAAATAATTTATTTTGATAAGGATTAATAACATGAGTAAAATAAACGCGTTTAAATGTAGTCCAAAAAAATTCAAGATTTCTAAATAAAAAAATGGTTGTTGTGCCTCACTCGACATAGATAGGTATAGTGTGTCGCGGACTTTTTTGTAGATATTTATAAGATCTACAATTAATTAGAACATTTTATGGTTCTATCTTTTATAGTTTAGGCAGCGTACGCAAAATAAGTAACTTTTCTGGTTGATTTTTTACACCTTGTGTCCGAAAAACCCAAATATCTTACGGAACCCTATTTTTTTCCAAAATAAAATTTAGCCTATGTTACTCGTGGATAATGTAGCTTTCGAATGGTGAAAGAATTTTTGAAATCGGTCCAGTACTTTTTGAGCCTATTCATTACAAACAAACAAACAAACAAACATACAAACAAAGTTTTCCTCTTTATAATATTAGTGTAGATTAGAACGCAGTACAGCACAGAATATTGTAAAAATCATACTATTAAGAGCTTGGGTTACTTTTATTATTTTTAAATACAAAAATAATTAGTTAATTAGCCAATATTAATCAGCACCTATTATAATGCTATTAAGCATTTCCGCTGGAGGATTAAAATCAATGTAACGCCCTGGTCCCATGTACCATACAATTGAGATAATATGTGCGCAGCTTCCTACAGTTCGATTTCCGGTTAGGCACGTGCAATACCAGTGAGCAATACTATTTCTTCCTGACAAATCACGATCTATTAAAATATATGAGTAATAAATGCGTGCCCTTACGGGCACGCATTTATTACTCATATATTTTACATATAAATGTCGCGATTGTATGCGAACTCGGACCAACCACACATTTCTTTGCGGTATCCATACTAATATTATAAATGCGAAAGTGTGTCTGTCTGTCTGTCTGTCTGTTACCTCTTCACGCCCAAACCGCTGAACCGATTTTGATGAAATTTGGTATAGGGATACTTTGAGACCCGAGAAAGGACATAGGATACTTTTTATCCCGGAAAAATGTACGTTCCGCCGCGATAAACGAATTTTGGCGCAACGGAGTTGCGGGCGTCATCTAGTATTACATAAATGTAAGTCACTCAGTTCAGTTTCTCTATATAACTCTATGTGATAAAGCCCATTGCGTAAGTGCTCCGCACAGTATGATTTGGCCAAGCTTGATATGATAGCTTCCTAAGGCAAAAAGGAAAGCATCGTTTTCGGATAATCGAGGAAAATCTTCTAAATGAGGAATATTTGCTTCCATTGGCATAAACGCCACTCGTTGTCTATTTAGAGTAATATCTTTCCATTTTATAAAAAATCATTGTCTATAAATAAAAACACTTTTGCTAGGTATTATTTGCCTCTAATAAACCTAGTATATTATATTTTGTATGTTTTTATCTATGCAGGAGTACTATGTACCGTTATACATATAATTATTGTTTATCATTAGCGTTTAAATATCCAGTGCCCAATCAATGCTTATTTTGGATACCTATATTAATAGCAATAAAAGATGGTGTTTTACTCGGAATATCCCGCGTCTTTGAGAGATGTCGCCATAGTAAAAAAAATACACCTACCTAAGATACATATACTGAGATACATTCCAAATCTGTTGGTCGATGTTTTTATTAGGGGGACGTTTTGACACATTGTCCTTTGAATCGCTATCTTAAAAATGCAGCGACGCGTCGCGTAGCGTCTCGGTATGAACTGACCCTAAGTAGTGCAAATTTTAACATAGGTGCTTATTTCTAAAATTCATATAAAGTTCATATGAAACTCACCCACAGTATAACCATAATTCCGCCGAGTTAGTTAAACTTGCACAGGCCATAATAACTAAAAAAGAAACTAAAATAATTTAAAAAAAAAAAACTTAAAAAATAAATAAATTGCAGGTCAGGGTTAATTTGTTGATTAGATTTTTTCTGTCCATAATATACTGATATTATGGAATATTATGATTGAGATTTGAGACCTCTTTTCAGGGTCGTGCCGACCCCCGGCAGCGCCTGTGTGCGAAACGTGGCGAAACCTATGAAACGCCTCTTATTTTTACGAATCTTCTTGTTTTAGCCGCTCGCGGCGCCTCCATCGTCTTGGCGCCTGTGTGCGCCGCACACATCGCACATAGGGGCGGCTCGGCCCTGCCTCTTTTATCATACGTACAGAAATTACGATTGAAACTAAAATATCCGTAATTGATTTTACCGAACCTAATATACTAAATATTAGGTTCGGATTTCAGCGAACCTAATATACTAAATAGGTATTAGGTTCGGTAAAATCAATTACGGATATTTTGAACATATGATAATAAAAGCAATAGCTTCCGTTTAAGCAGAAAAATAATTGTCATAGTAGAAATTTTCTTTTTTCTTTATTCATCAACCATACGTGATATGATTTTTTACTTTGAGTATGACAAATATTTTTTGCCTAAACGTCTTTACAAAAGGAGCAGATTATATTATGCCCGAAGTATCCATAATTGATTTTACCAAACCTTATATAGTTAAACTATTATTATTATCATTTATTTATTTTTAATTTATATTTCTACTGCTTTGTTTTTAATTTTTATTTTGTTTGAAATTGTGAATAATAATACCTACCTTAGAAAAAATGTTGACACAAGTAATTTAAATAGGTAATTGAAAATAATTGAACTATAATGAGTAGGTAATCTTTGTTTTTTGTAGTAGATACTGGCTACTAATTTTCATATAAATTATAATTGTAAAAATTTTTGCATGCCGTAAGGTGGAATGTATAAGGCTCCAAAAACATTGTATCATCTAAATTTTGTATTACCTACATTCTATGCAAATAAATATATCTATCTATACTACAAATACCTTAAATTTACTTACTGAACGCATGAAACCCAATAGAAGAAAATAACTTCATTTTAAAAAGAATCATAAATTGCGACGCTAAAAGACAAATGTAATTATGTAAGTTAATTTTAAATATTATGTAAGTAATAAGAATTTTTCGGTTCTTTTTATACCAATTTTGAATACCTAGATACATTATTTATTCGCTATTAAGAAAGTATATCAGTAACAATTTTTTAACATAATAGGTACCTATTATCATTTTATTTAGACAGGTGTGTTGAAATGAAAATTATGCATATACCTAAACGTTTTACTCAATAGGTGTGTATAGCTTGTGTTCCCGACTCCGTTCGTCTAGAACACCGGGTTTAAAAATTGCCTAGGTCGATCGATCTTAGTACCAAATTCTTAACCAGAAGCCCAATTCTCTTAACTATTTTCGTGATAACGCCCTGACTCATTCGTATTCGCTCCGTGCACGACTTCAGCGCCACCTAGCGTTCGCAACTTTGTTGGCTCTGACCGTTCTGGCGTTTTTAAATTTTTTGACGGCATTGTGATAAAATATTAAAACAATAATTTTCCTAAAGAGTTTTTAGCATGATCTATCAGCATGGAAATTTGCAAGTGTCTATCTTCTATAGTTTAAAAATGCTAGGGGGGGACCAACTTACAAACTATTTTGGAGGCCGATTACTCGAAAATAGTCAACTTTAAAAAAAAAGTAACGTATGAAACCTTGCCTTTATTTTAAAAGACCTATTCTACGATACCCCACACGATGGGATAGAGTGAAAAAATATTTTTCATCCCCACTTCACATGTATGGAGAGCCACCCCTAAAATATGAAATTATTATTTTTTTATGATCCCGAAACCGTGATCTATACACAATCTATAACTGTACCAAATTTCATCAATTTATATTCATAATTACAGGAGCTAGAGGCGCAGACAGACAGACAGACAGACAAACAGACAGACAGACAGACAGACGGACAGACAGAGCGAAACTATAGGGGTTCCTTAAGTATTACGGAACCCTAAAAATACTATTGTGTTATTAATGTAAACTTCAAAATTACTGTGATTTGGGTGGACAGTGTTGTGTAATCATTTTTGGGCATTCAAATTAAATGTGGTATGTAAAATCTATTCAAAAGTGTGTTTTATTTTGGTTATATCTGGGTTTGCTTACTTCTTTTTTAATTGTAGTTGTACTGTAAAACAAGAAGATAAAGCTACTTTAATGGTTTTATTAAATAATAATTAATTTAATTTAATTAAATTTTAGTAATAAATTAAATATTGTTTTCAGATCAAAATGAGTATTATTTTAAAGACCGGGTTTGTGAGTATCACTCAATATAAAATTTCAACCACAAACCGTTTGTAAAGGAAAATTGTTGGTATCTGCTGGACATGTCCGAGATGTAGCGGAATTATTAAGGCGAAAATATACGTAGATGACGTCACAGATTCGGGCGTGGCCTAACACTTCCCGCCGCGCCACCCGCATACACCCCGCAGCGCTCGCGATCTCCGCGCGCGGCCGCGCCGCGACTCAAATTATAAACTGAGGAACGGCCCTTTTATACGACTTTAGGATTGATTTAAATGCAACTTGAAAATATTAATTTATTTCTGGTCTATGAGCAAAGAAAAAACGTAGAATGTATAAGCCGCTTCTCCTTCTTCTGTAGAAGCCGGTCGAGGTTATTCCCGAAATCTAGAAATTATTTGGTAGGCAATGCGGCTTCCAACCCATCACTTTTGATTTCATTTTCCACCTCTACGCCCACCAAAATGCAATACTTAGTGCTATTGACAGAATCACTAAAATATCCACTAGGTGTATTTTCGCTTTCCTAAGCGACAAAAATACCGAAAATGAGTTATATCAATGAGTTTGTATTTTTTTTTTCTGCGTCGATTGGTCTAATCGTCGTCTTCCTACGACGATTTTTTTGTCGCTTAGATATAGTGAAATTTATACAAAATCATGAATTTTATGTTCACTAAGCGACAACAAAAACCTATTTATAAAAAAATTCATTTGGATATTTTGAAGAATTTTAAAAATCTACTTAGTCTATTTTTCATGTTTTTACTTTTCTTTTGTTTGCACAAAAATATTTTTACTTGTTTAAAAAATTCTTTTCGTGAACACTTTGTACATTTTCTCCATACAAATTATTTGTGAATTGTCCTTACAGTGCATTTAATTTGATACCATTATTTTACGAAAGTGCAACTTGTAGAATTTTACCCATAGTGAAATAAAACAATATTGGCGTAAAGATAGTTTTACATATTTGACACAATAACTATTCGTGCAATGTAGATATTTTTACTTGAAAACTTTTGTTTTTAAGTTTGTCGGTTAGATATTTTTTTTTGTCGTCGGTTAGATAAAATGTAACTAAAAGTATTAAATTTACAGTGTGTGGGAACCTTAATGAACGCAAACATTGCTAAATATATTTCTATATTTATGCGCCTAATGTTTCGCTAGTTAGTCCTGTCGGTAGTAGAAAATATCAATATACTAGGTTATGGGAGTAAACTTTGCGCACATACTTGGACATAATAAAATAGCTCCTATAGCTGGTCTATTTTCAATTAAATTGGCAACAGTCACTGAAATCGGTGTGGTTTCATTATTATTCCTTTTTTAAGGTTCCGTAGTTCATGTCTCGGAATCCTTATAGTTTCGTCATGTCCTTCCGTTCGACCGACCGTCCGCCCGTCCGTCTGTCCATCCAAACGGTGGTGCTTGAAATATTAAACTTTGAATGGATAAGTTTATTTATCACGTCGACATAGTGCTAAAATAAATGAAGATAATTTTTGGTTACACCTACACGAAAAGGGGAGATATAATTAGGTACATAGACATTATAAGAACATTGAGAGGTTTCTGAGATTATATTTTGATGTACGTACGTATCCGTTTGCGCG
The DNA here is from genome assembly GCA_905404095.1 of Glaucopsyche alexis. Classification (NCBI taxonomy): domain Eukaryota; kingdom Metazoa; phylum Arthropoda; class Insecta; order Lepidoptera; family Lycaenidae; genus Glaucopsyche; species Glaucopsyche alexis. The sequence goes on along the minus strand of FR990047.1, from coordinate 23,640,261 downwards.
ACATTCCACTTTTAAGCGCATTTCTTGTTAAAATACGGCGTCCCCCCCTCTAAAAGCCAAACGGCTGGCTCTAAAAATGTGAAAAATTCATGATGGTAGTCCATGTAATAAACTTTGAACGAAAACTATAACGGTCCAAAAAACTTCATAAATTCAGGAGTTATAGAGACTTAAATTGAATCAGTTTACATGAAGATATCTGTGGCTCAGTGGTTAGCGCTTTAGTGCTCAAGCCAGAGGGCGTGGGTTCGAATCCATAAGAGAATAAAAAGTTTTCTGTGGATTCCTTGGAAAAATTACGTTAACTGGGGTTAAGAATTAACTTCAACGATTAACGAATTAACGCTGCCGACAAAATATGTTACTATGATAAAATTTTAAAGCGATTTTGCCAAGTTGATGTTCATAAAAAAAATATCAGAATATAACAAATATTGTTCATCTCTTTTGTTACATCAAAAGCTGCTATCACCGTACATTTTTAATGACAAATGTATGGCGGTAGTAGCGTTTTTCAAGGCCAGGAAGCCAAATGGACTTCCACCCTTCATGGACAGATGCAATAGTCTCTTCTTAAGACACCTATCATGGCCATGCCATCAGAGGATATGATCAAGGTGCATAGCTTCTCAAAGCAACACCAGGTTTTCTTATCGTCTAGGGAGAGTAGAGGATAGGAATCAATGTTCACTCCAATGACATAGTCTGGTACACGGACGGATCCAGGAAAGACAACCGGGTGGACGGATCTTCTACGGGGGCATGCCACCTACAGGCTTGCCTATATACTTGCTTAGGACAATTTACAACCATGTTTGAGGCTGTGATGAGTTGTTCACTACAGAGCCTACAGATTGTCCTTGTCCATAAAACATCCTAATCTTATAGAGAAGATTAGGATAATTTAGATGATATTTCTGCTACTGTCAATGCTTTCAGCGCAGTCTGTCAGAACAATCACACTGCGCTGAAGGCACTGACAGCAGCAGAAAGAAGAAGGGGCATTTTTGTATGGATCCCGTCCCCACTACTGTAGCACTACAAGACATATATCAAAGGACTTAAAAAGCGTGTAATTTTTTTATATGACGAAAAATCTGTAAACCATGGGAGAAAAAAGTTAATGAGAGTTATAAGTGAAAAAAAGTTTAAAAAATCATCCTGTATTATTGCACCATTTCATAGTGTTGCTAATAAGGAACCATTTTCGGGAAGTAATGGTATACAGCAAGCTTCAGAAAAGTGTTATATTTTGATAAATTGTCCCATATTTTGAAGAAATGTATGGAATGATAATAAAATGCTAAAATAAGCTCTTTCCTAAATTTTGTCACATACTTACATTATGGAAATTGTTTCTTACTTGCGATACTATTTAAAGGTGCAGTACACAGGATGTATTTTTTTTTTCATAATTTATGGGTTCGAATCCTGTCTAGGAAAAATGAGTTATCAAAAAATGATGCAGTTTAAGTTTTCATCAAGTCGGCCTCGATATTCCGTAGGGCTAAATTGCTATTGCTAATTTTTTTTGACTTCTCTTACAACGCCCAGAAGAATAATTCACCATGTATATCTTTTTTACTTTTTTTCTGTACCTAATCGTTTTAAAATTATTTTTGCTATTTAATTATATGTATTTTAATGTAATAAGGTATTTTCCAAGTTTTTGAAAAGTATGTCAAATTGTTCCTAATACCAAAATACATTAGCAGTTTGAACCATTTTTTGTGAATTTCTTTCTTTTCCTTGCAAATTAGCCTAAAAGTTCAAATTAATATTAAAGGCGCGAAAACGCTATAATGAGTTGTCATGACGTCACATTCTTGTAACATTGTAACTGTCAAGTGTCAAGTTACACTGAAAATGCCAAATCCCAGAATACCTACTATTTACATTTTTAAATAAATGTTTTAAGCCTATTAAAAATGCCTTATAAATGGTGCGTAGTGCCAAAATGCACTAATACGTTTATTAAAACACCGGGGAAAATCTTTGTGACCCTACCAAAGAACACTGAAATGCAGAAAAAGTGGCTATTACTCGCTGACGCATGACGTTAATGATTCGATACTGGATATTCTTTATGGAAATCGGGAAGACATTAATAAAAGAAGAAGAAGTACAAGAATATGTCGTCACATTCCAATCTCGTACGTTTTTAGTCACGTGGTCAAATGTGAAAAATTCATAATTTTATTTTTTATATTTTATAAAAATCATACATGTTTCTGTGTAAATAGTTGGTTAAATTGGTTTAAATTAATGTTTAGCGATAAAATATCAACAATCTGATGTATATTTTCATCATAGGATAATACCCTATTGTTTTATCTGAATTATTTGATTTTACATAAACCACTTTTCCAGGACAGGATTCGAATCCGCAAATTAGGAATAAAATACATTTTGTATTATTGCACCATTCGATAGCGTTGCAAGTAAGAAACAATTTCCAGAAAGTAATTAGGTATGTGCGAAAAAATTGAGGAAAGAGCTTATTTTTAGTATTTTATTATCATTCCATACATTTCATCAAAATATGAGGCAGTTTATCAAAATATAACACTTTTCTAAAGTTGAGTGTATACTAGTTGAGGAAAGTAATGCTTTCCAAAAAATTTTCCATAGTAGCAACACTATGAAACGGTGCAATAATATAGAATGATTTTTTAAAACTTTTTTAACCCTCATTTACTTTTTTCTCCCATGGTTTAGAGGATTTTCGTCATACAAAACAATGACACTTTTTTAAGCCCTTTCATTTGATATATGTCTTATAGTGCTACAAGGATGGGGACTTTTTGCCCCTTCTTCTTTCATCTAAATTAGTTATGGCTTGTGTTCAAACGCTAAACATGCTAGGACGAGATAACAGCATCAGTCTGGTATGGGTTCTAGGCAACAGCAATATCTCCGGCAACAAAACCGCGGATGACCTGGGTAGGCTTTGGGCCAATCGTGTCACGGTGTCATGCCCAGAATCGGTATGTGGAATATCTCCCAGCACTACCAAGAGAGAACTCAAGGAATGGGGCCGCAGCTTAAGTATAAAGCAATGGGCTGAAATCCTAGGCCTTGAGTTTTTACTTCTATATTTTTTATTATTTCAAGATCAAAATTAGCTAACGTTTTAGCTCGTTTTAGTCAGACAAGGGAACTGCAATTAATTTTTATAAACAAGAAGAAGGAGAATATTGTCAGTTAGGAGCAAAAATTTACAATGTCATTAAATAATAAATTTACTAAGATAACTTTAGCCGTAGAAAATTCTTAATGTAAGCAACATTTATGTAACTTATCTTGTTTTATTTTATAAACTCTTAGGCCATTTAGATGAATACTCCTATATTTTTTTAAAGTGTTTGGAAGTAGTTATTTTTACCTGTTATTACAGAAAATGTATCTATAGCTTATCTATTTTTACATGTTGCTGAAAACCTTTAAAATAAAATGTAGGCAATTTTACTTGCTATTACATAACTTTCGTTGATAGCTAAGATAATTTTACCTATTTTTCGAATTAGGACTTTTTTACCTAAGCAACATAAACTGCCTGTAATTCGAAAGCTATATGACTCGTTTTAATATCAAAAATTGCTATAAAATAAGATACACGTTGTATCTTATTGATATATAGATATATAGATGTACCTATGTTAAAACCATCTAAATCCGACTATTTTGTGATTTTGAATGATTTTTTTTTCTAAAAATTTTAACGTTAAATCAGTCTTCTATAAAGTTTACTAAATTTATGCGTCATATGTGTCTTTCTTTAATTATTATATTTTCTTTAAATATTATTTTTTATCAATTATTATTATTTAAACTGGAAATATCATAATATATATTATATAAAATATGAATTTGCTCTCCTACGCTATCGAATTGGATTTTGTCTGTAATGGTAGTTGTATGTGTGTTAAATAAATAAATAAATGTCGCTTAGGCATTTTTACCTCATATACTATATACCTCAAAACGTTGATATACTAAATAGACAATTAAAACAGAAATAATATAATATATCTATGGACGCTTCACACCACGTCAATCTGATCCCGTGGTAAGTTCTCGAAGAACTTGTTTTACGGGTACCAGATAACGGAAGTATATTTAATACTTTTATACTATACACATAATTAAGATTTTTATTATATTATACACATATTTAATACACATCCATGACCCAGGAACATAGAAAACTTTTTGTTCCGTCGGCGGGATTTGAACCCGCGACCCCCGGCTTGAGCAACGACACGCTCAACCAACTGAGCCACAGAGGTCGTCATAGAAATAGAACTATACACTTTCTGTGAAATTTACAAGTACATATTATATAATAAAATATTATACTATAATATATACTATATAATATTATATTAATATATTATTATAATTTCAAGTAAGAAGTTGAAGGAACAAAAAAGTACATTCAACGATCGAACATTTTCATTCTATCGCAGGCAGAGTGCTCGCTAAGGTTTTCATAATTTATTTTTTACGGCATGTTGTTCCCTTTTATTTCAAGAGTAAAATAAACGATTGCGAAATAGCGGCACCGCGGAGAGTGACACAACCTCCTCGTACGAAAGTCAGCGGCTCACTGTCCCGCGCGCCCGCGCACGCACCGCTTACAAATATTTTCACAAAATAATAGTTATTTACGTATATTTTGAAAACAAAACGGTATTTCGAAAAACCCAACGATGAAATGTTAGATAAATATATTCTTCACATTTTCGTAAAAGAACCATCTTTATAGCCGTAGTAGGTAGTAAGTAGATAGAAAAAGAAATCTGAAAACAGGGCTTTTTAATTTTAATTTATTTAATATTAATCTTCGTCTTATTAAAAAAATTAACGATGATATTAAAGATGAAGGATTGAAGTGTGAAATGTATATTTTTTTGAATTTTTTTATTCCCATTTTTCGGAGTAGTTCCGACTCAAACTGAGCGATTTTTAAGCTTTAGGGGCTATTTGCCCCTTAAGAACAAAACAAGGACAGAGTTCTATACTTCAAGCCCGCATTATCAGACAAACATCTGGTTCTTTGATAAATAGATATATAATATTAAAACTTTGATACCTTATAAAACGCTTTTAGAATTTTATAAAATTAAAGATTGCTTCGGCATTGACAGATGACAAAGCCAACATTATTTCTACTTTTTGCCACCATGAGCGCTGCGATCGATTTTGATACCCCCACCTAGTACTTCGCACCCAGCGAATACGCATTATGTCGTGCGCGTAACAGCCTCCGTGGTCCAGTGGTTATAGCTTGGCTCTCGACTCGGAAGTCGTGGGTTCGATTCGTTCGATAATGCAGGCTGATCCGTGCGTCGGATGGGCATGTAAAATGTCGGTCGGTCCTGCGCCTGATCTCTCGCCAGTCGTATCGGTCATCCGTCCCACTGGGAAGAGAGAGTGATCTTGTGTACTGCGTATCTTGTTCGTAACTGTGGGAGAGCCACGCTTCGGCATGAATGGGCCGGCTCGACCGGGTAAATACCATGACCTCACAGAAAACCGGCGTGAAATAACGCTTGCGTTGTGTTTCGCCGAGTGAGTGAGGTTACCGGAGGCCCATGGGGGGATTGGGGATTTTAAGGATCAGGAACGCAAGTCGCAGCACCAGAGGAGTTACAAGTGTAACTCCTCTGTTGCTGCGAGTGTCCATGGGCGGCGGTAATCGCTTACCATCAGGTGATCCGTCTGCTCGTTTCCTGGTTCATTACATAAAAAAAAAAAAAAAAAAAAAACTGCGCACACTTATAACTCCTGCGTAGCTGGCTTGGTTTCAATGAAGCCGGCCACCGTCACCAAAATCGGTGTGGAGGCGGATGGATGGAGGATATTGTGTGCGAGCGGGACAGTCTAAAAATCCAAACGAGATTTATCCAATAATAATTACGAGAATAGGCTCTAGATTTTAGACCAGGGGTACGTTAGTAATATATAATATTCTTTGTCAGGGGTTCCTTAACTTATTTGGAACCCGCCCCCTTTTGATCATAAAAAAAAAAAATTCGCGCCCCCATCCTCCTGTCCAGATAATAATCAGATTAGAAAAAATATTCAATAACAAAATATGTGAGTATTTTTTGTTTATCTCTAACTAGCTGTTGCCCACGCCTCCGCCGCGTACAAATAGTATCCCACGGGAATACTGTACTTTTTCCACGGGAAAACTACTACCATACCAACTTTCATCAAAATCCTTTCAGTAGTTTTTGCATGATGGAGTAATAAACATCCATCCATCCGTATAGCCTATGTCACTCACAAATAACGTAGCCACTAGCCACTCACTAATTGTTGAAAGAACAAAATCGGTATAGTAGATCCATAGGTGGTCCCCTACAACCTCACAAACTTTACCTCTATATAATATTAGTAAATGGTAAGATTTATGGCATCTACGGAGCGTATTTATTGATACATTTCTATTTTCTAGCACCACCACCAAAATTTACATTAGCCTTATCGCCGGTAAAAGACACGCACTTTTCTTTTAAATTATACTTTTCAAGCGTTGTCATTGAAATGATTATAAATCCGGTCTCGAATGAAATCTGGGTGGAGTCCGGTCTAGACCGGATTCGGTCAGATAGACCTGAGCCTGACCCTAATGAAAACGGAAACCTATTTTTTTTAAACGGAATCTTAAATAGCCTAAGTTACTACTTATAACATTAGTTTTCTGCCAGCGAAAGTCCGATCGAAATCGAAACAAACAGACAGAGAGACAGACGGACAGACAGACAAAAACTTTCAAATTTGAATTTTTGGTAACGTATTATTACATTATGCATTTAGTGCATAGCTGTTAATTTGAAATTACAAAATTTGTATAGATTACAATTATAATTACGAGTATGTTAGGTACCTACCAGTGGTCCATTTATTTTTTCGCCAGTTTCAACTGTCATTGTTAGTTCAGTTAAATTGTATTTTTGCTAGGAAAGTTTTGGGGTAGTTCTGATTTTTTCATTCCATATGTGTTTTGGGGTGCTAAATCCGAATCTGAGGTTTGCGGACAAAATTTCGTGACGCAACATTAAAAAAAAAACGAAAAAACCGTTTTTTTTTTGCTTTTTGCTTTGCTTAAAACTCGAAAACTATTAAGTTTTGGTAAATGGTCTGTTTACAGAAATTAAAGTACTTGAAATTCTCTACAAATAGCAGTATTTAGTTTTTTTTTTCAGACGAATCGTTCGGTTTGTAGTGCGAGTTGAAAATTGTAAATTTTTAGCAGTTTATACAAAACACACTTTTTACATTTCAATATTTAATTTTTATGGATGCTGTCATTTGATAAATGTCACCTGGTTTTCCACACAAGTAATTAAAAAGAAAAAAGGCAAAAATGATGCAAATTCAGTAGGTATCAAAAAACGTAGAACTCGTAACAAAATAAAACTTAAAATCTCGTTATTTATGATAATATATTATTATGATTATAAATTATAATATGCAAAATTTATATGAGCCGTTGTCTTTTGGAACGACCTGGCTGAGGTTCTTCGATAACGATGAGTCCTGGTTCTGCTTGTTCTGGAAAATAAAAGTTTAAAGTTAAGTCATTTATCAAGAAGAGATGAAGATTGCAAAATAGATTGTGAGATTAAACATACCTTCCGCATCGTACTGAGGTTCTTCGATGGCATCGGGTCCTGGCTCAGGGTCTGACTGCTCCATCATCAGCGTCGGGAGTCGTTCTCCTGGAAAATAAAAAGAGGTGAGACTCATATCATATATCAAGGAGAGATGAATAACTACAAAATAACTTGTGAGATCCAACATACCTCTCTCTCTTTCTTCAGTTTCTTCTACGTCTATATCAGAGTTGATTTTTACTGATTTAAACTTTTATTTTCCAGAACAAGCAGAACCAGGACTCATCGTTATCGAAGAACCTCAGCCAGGGCCTTCCAAAAGACAACGGCTCATATAAATTTTGCATATTATAATTTATAATCATAATAATATATTATCATAAATAACGAGATTTTAAGTTTTATTTTGTTACGAGTTCTACCTTTTTTTGATACCTACTGAATTTGCATCATTTTTGCCTTTTTTCTTTTTAATACTTGTGTGGAAAACCAGGTGACATTTATCAAATAACAGCATCCATAAAAATTAAATATTGAAATGTAAAAAGTGGGTTTTGTATAAACTGCTAAAAATTTACAATTTTCAACTCGCACTAGAAACCGAACGAATCGTCTGAAAAAAAAACTAAATACTGCTATTTGTAGAGAATTTCAAGTACTTTAATTTCTGTAAACAGACCATTTACCAAAAGTTAATAGTTTTCGAGTTTTAAGCAAAAAACCGGAAAAAAGAAAAAAAACACGGTTTTTTTCTGGTTTTTTAAATGTTGCGTCACGAAATTTTGTCCGCAAACCTCAGATTCGGATTTAGCACCCCAAAACACATATGGAATGAAAAAATCAGAACTACCCCAAAACTTTCCTACTAGGGTCACTTTACAGTACAAATTTACTGAATTATGTGCCACATGAACATAATATTAGCCTTCACATTTTTTCGTATATATCTCTATAGTCTGACGATATAAAATTACTAGCTAGCGCCTTCACCCGCGAATAATTGGGTTCAGGGGCGGATTAACCGTTGAGGGCGCCGTAGGCAAACATGTCATCGGCGCCCCTATATTATAAATAACTTGTCAGTAGTGGTGTCGAGGGGGGGGGGGGGGGTCGAAGTTGTCATAGTCTAATAAGGTGAACGCCCAAATCTTCGCTATACCACATCGCTCGGTCGGAGATTTCACTTTGGCGCTTCCACTATCTTCACATTGGTGAATTGGACTCCACAGAACACGCCTTTTCTGTACATGATCATCGTCACTCTTCACCCGTCAGTCTTCGTCACTCTTCAGTCGTCAGCCTCATGGGTACCACGGGAAGCGGCAACGCACCGCGGCAGGCGGTCGAACCCTCAGGATTTTTCGGGCACTCTCTCACAACATCGACCGACCAGTAAGCAGAGCACACATCTCCTGGTCAACACAAAACACTCTGACTCACTGGAGCCCGTTCAGCAGCATCACAGTTCCTACCCAATAGGACTATCTGGCACTAGCGACGCAAGCAGAAGAATCAAGATTTGTTCTCCAGTCTTGGTAATCGTAATTGAATTTGGATCGTGATAAATTGGCTTGATAAAAATAATTTAAAAATAAATATTAACAAAACACAATTAATTCAATTTCAAAATTACAAAAGTAATAAAATAAAATTGAATATAAATATGACAATCAGTTCAGTAGTTTTAACGTAAAAGCGTTCAGGTTTATTTTTTCTTTTTCTATAACTTATTAAATTCGTAATAAATCTATTGAATGGAATAGCCAATTTAAACAATAATCTACATGAATTGAAATTTGAAATAGTCTTGAAAACAATATGATTTAATTGGATAAGGATTTAAACAGAAGTATGAATAATATGGTCGAATTTTGGTCGGTATTTCTATCAACTTTTAAAACGTAAAAAGTGGTTATTGTGACATAACGATAATAGTTGGACGTATAGTACCTATCGGGAAGTTTTTTGTAGTTATTGATATTATGTTCTTTAATATTGTAGAACATACTTTTATTCTATTATTATCAATAGTTTCCGCAGCGCATGCTACGAAAGAAGTTTTATTGCATTTTTTTTACACCTTGGGTTAATAATGGAAAAATAATGCGTAGAATTGTATGGAGAAATTTGTATTTGACAATCTGTCAGCATATTATAATAACACGTGTGTCGGGTCAATTATTGTGTACCTACCTAAAAAAGATATTGCGCGTTGTTATATACTGAACTATCAGCTGGCTCTTGGTTAGGCTTTTTGTTAATTTTAATAACGTATCGTTTATTCAATATTCATGATGTAAATCTGTAAATTACATCGCACATGGGCGTAGCCAGGGGGGTGGTTTAGGGGAAATGGGCCGGCTGGTATATATAATACAGAGATCTGACCAATATACAGAGGCGTATTTAGAAATTTTGCGCCCGAGGGCAATTAACATATTTTGCCGGCCCATTAACCCTATCTGAAAGATGATTTTTGAAGTTATTTTAGAAAAATAATCAGCCTAAATCAGAACTTTGATACTACCCCCCCCCCCCGTAGTCGTTCTATTATCTTGAACCCCCCCCGAAACTAAAACCTGGCTACGCCCGTGACATCGCATGAAACATCCAAAGTGATGTAAATAATCTTAAGCCCTTACTGAATGAGTTTTACATATGGAGGTGTTCATGTGAGTGTTGTAGTAGTTAATTAAAAAAAATATTATATTTATATCAACAATTTATTAAGTGAAAATATTCTCCAAATCCACGGATGGCTCAGCGTCCGCGTGGAGTCCATCCAGCCCGCGGCCGTAAGGTAGCTGCGCGTTGGTGCTCAAATAGAAGTTACCAAGATCTCTGAAAAAAAAAAAGATTATTAACGACAAGCTAAAACGAATGGAAACGGAGCCCTAGTTTATTTTCTAAATTTCGAGTTGCCTATATTTTTTCTAATTTACTACAGCCTTTTACCAGTGAACATCCCGATCAATTCAACGGATAAAAGATAACAACATAAAATCCATCTACATTCATGAATATCACATCAACTGCCAGACGACGTCATTTTAATTCGATCGACTGTGGACAACCTACTGCGAAAGGCGTAGATAGAGGCCTGAGGCGTAGACAGAAGCCTGGTAAGGCGTAACGAAACTCGTTACGTATTGTGACGTGTGCGTGACACTATGTACATCTGTCATGTACTCGTAATTCTGTCTTCACTTTTGAAGTGAAACTTCTTTATAGACGGTGGGTACCTATTACGATTTTCTGTCACAATGTAGAGCCTAAAATTGGCTTTTCTTTCGTCGTGTAATACAAATAAGATATGAGTAATTTCGAATACTAATAGCAGATACGCGTAACACAGTTACTTGGCGCTTGGATTTTGCGTTATTGACCAATTGGTCTCGGGTGCGAATTTCGGTTAGACGAAATATTTTTATTCTTTTTATTTCTATTGCTTTTACTCATATACATTAATTTTATTTTTCGCTACTCTCGGCAGTCCTTACTGCCAATATTTTTTTATTTGTTCTGATCTTCTGTCAGGTCACAGGACCTTTAGGCCAACGACGTAAGGAATAAGGATCACTCTCATAGTATTTTCAAAGTAAAATAACTTCGAACGGACTATACCCCTCCGGCGCAAGAGGACAGAGTAGCAACTGGACGTAATCTCAAGTGAACGTATTCGCAATAAGACACAATCTAGTGGACAAAAATTGTGCAAACCTACCCTATACAATTAGTATTGTCATTGACGTAGATATACGATGCCGTATTGCCGTCCAGCGACTGCCACTGGCTACAGGAATCGCTGTGGGCCGCTGCGAAGGCGGTGGGATTGAGTACTGCCTCAGCGTGGTAGTTGCACACTAACAAATGGCTGCATTTATCTAAAAATATTAAATGTTTAAGAAAGTCTACAACAATGTCGCTTTACCTCCATGTGAGTTTTCTGTTTTACAGTGAACAAGTGTGATGGCAACAGTTAAAAATTTCACTGAATCATACGAAAACGATACTGGTATTAAAGTATCGATTTGTACCTAAATAGTGTTAAACAAATTACTGCAAAATATTGTAGTTTGCCCAGCATTAAAATAATACAGTAATCTAATATATTTATAAGACTTGACATGGATATAGATTACAGAGTACACGTACAACTAAACTTCATCAAAGTTTAAAATCCAAAGAAAAGAGGTAAGTATCTTCCTAGCAGGCGCTCGAAGCAAATTTCTTTACCTACTTGAAAAAAATATTGAAGATTTTAAAGTACATCTAGTGCCATCTGTGTTGACCTGTACTTTAGAAAGTTAATTTGTTATAATATTATAAGAAGAATATAAGTAGTTTACGATAAGTGGCGTTGTATATCCAAATCGTGTCGTAACGCGACCTTCTTTACCCTCAACACCAACGCCGATAAAAAGCGTCATTTCAAGAATACCGTTGAAAATTAATACAACACCTTTCGTAAACAAATTTGCGTCATCACATTTGGGCTGGTATTTCTTATTGCAGTTGAACCAAATGTCCTTATGGCCAAGTGCGTTGACTGTACCAAATGCCCCAGGGTTGGTGTGATACACAATCACACATGGACCACTTGACTTATCTAACCCGCGCAGACCAATAAGACCATCGAACAATGGACCAGCTGGATCTAGACCTGTAATTCTGAATTACAGAAATATATTTTAATATTCACATAAAATAAATTAAAAACATATTTTCTCGGCAAAATATTAAAAAATAAAAAAATCTTACGTTGCAATTTTTTTTTTGGACTTTTTGCCGCAGTATCCTGCCACATGCGCTCCTAGAGAATGGCCAACGATATGTGTCGTGTTCGGGTTTAGCGTGTAGTTAGACATTATATCTATAGCTTTACCACATGTTTTACCCACCTACAAATGAACATGCATTTAGGTCAGTGTGTGTTTTAAAAAATTTATATTCCTAGCCATATAAAGCAATCGTTAATATAGTACACGCTTTAACATTACACTTCTTGACAATGTCGCCAATAACGAATGCTTTTAAGAAAGTCTTATAAATAGCTATTCTCATAGACATATAATATATTATAAATTATAATAGACGAGGCATATTATAGTCGAAGCAAAAAGTATCCACACTAAAACTACCCTAGTTTTGGGGTTTTCTGGGGTAGGCGAGGTTTGAGTATTGTCATCTTGAAATTACGACATTTGCTTTCTATTACTTATTAGTACTTCAGCAGTTTTTGACTTCAACTGACAACTGGGAATGGTCTTCATTTTGACGTTTGAACTTACACGAATTATAATTGGGAAACATGTCAAAATGTTGACATTTTTCCTAATTTGAAGCCCATTCCCAGTTGTCAGTTGAAGTCCATATTATTAGGTAATAGGGCAGCAGGTTTATAATTGACAAATCGGGAGTTTTGGCAAAGAATTAATATGGTTTTGGCGAGGATGTGACTTTGTTGTTTTTTTGTTTCTTCTATAAAGTGTTATTTCGGTTCTTAATTAATATGTAATATTGAAGAAAATTAATTATTAAATATTCGTTAATGTGCACAAGTGTGGGCAAGTGCTACAACTTCAAAAAACTTGCTATTCTGTGTTCCCTCCAAAACTTCCTAGGAACTTTAAGTAAAGCTTCTATCTACCACTTTACAGAATCGACCACAGATTTAGCATATACTACCGTAGATCGGCAATAGACTCAGTCAGGCGAGACCAAAATAAAATTACACTAGTGTGCGTGTAACGTGTATTTGTACAGGACTTTTAGTGCTGTGCATACAGTCTCTATATTAAATGAAATAAGAAATTCACGTATTTGATATTTCGCTGAATTCAATTCCTATGCATTCAGAACATGAATATATTAAAATGCGATATTATGATCTATTCATTTGTGCATCATTTCCTTTTCAAAGTTCTAAAACATAGCATTTAGAGAATTAAATATATCAGTTGTACTTACATGTGAAATGAATAATTTTGTGGATTTTCTTGCCTAGAAGAATTACAACCAGGTACTGCACACATACCTAACCATAACTGTTTACGTCTATTAAACATCAAATTTACACTTTTAAACGCGAGATTAATAAAAATAAGCGGGATTATATTACGACAATTAGGTATTCAATAAAGATTAATTGAAAAAAAGTTAGGCAAAATATTCCGTTACACTTTCAAAATGAAGGCATGATTTTCTATGACAATTACGACACGCACCTTAAATTCAATACTTTATTCAAATGAATTGCAAATATGCTACTTATAGATGAAATGTGATGTGATATGCGATTGATGCGACTTATAGATGAATAGGCAATCGGACAATTTTTTTTTATTGCATAAATGAATTGTACTCTTAAATATGAGTAACTTCTCAGAAGAAACCGTATATCAAGTCAATATTTTCAAAGGTACAGCGATTTGTATAAAAAATTTCGCGAGCCTCCTAAAAACGCTCCATACTAAAGTCGACCTAAAAATGACGTCACTTGTATATGAAGTAGTATGAAGTAGTATATTATGAAGTATATGGCCGCAGGAATATATTTGTAAATATCTCCGATATTTGTGCGTTTAAGTTCATACTTACCATAATGAATGTTTTTGTATATGATGTGAGTAAACTAATGATGTAGGTTTTGTTTACCAATTTCGCAAAAAAAAAAATTTTTTTGGTATAAAGACTCGCGAAATTTTGTATACAAATATACTGTACCTTTGAAAATATTGACTTTTGATATACGGTTTCTTCTGAGAAGTTACTCATATTTAAGAGTACTATTCATTTATGCAATAAAAAAAAATCAGTCCGCTTGCCTATTGCGATTCCATGTGATTTCTTCGCAGTCGCAGCAGCATTTTTGCAAGTGGGAACGACACAAGTCGGCATAATTAATTAAAAACAGGTGTCATGATACGTCTCTTTCCGCGTTCACATTCAGATTGTACACAGAGAGTGGGGGGGGGGGGGATATTCAGTACACTGTGCAGTGTAATAATCGGCGTCCTTGCGGGCCACGCTCACTCTGACTACCGAGCTCTGAATACCGTGTAGGGAGATACTAGCGGGTCTAAAAAGGCCACTTACGCAATATCATCGCAATATTGCTATTTGACACTAGAGCAATTCTGCTTGTAAATCTGTCAAATGAATGCATTTCAGCCAATTTCTGCATATGAATTGTATCCAAATCTTAATATGAATTGCAATTCAAGTGACCATTTTACGATCGCTGTCAGTAATTCATAACAAGAATTGAAAATGGATTGCCAAAACGGCCTTTTTAGACCTGCCGTAATAACCTTAAAAATATGCTTACTTTGATCAGTGATCATACCTGTATGGTGTTGGGTACAGCTTTTGCTGGATACGTCACCGGGCTTAGTATAACGATTACGGAAGATGCTTCCTCTTTCCAATTTATCAGGAACACATTATATTTTCCACTTGTAAGGTAACTTTGTATTATAACTTGGGTAGTTTTATCGTCAGGTGTTATGTTAAAGCCAAAGGCATAAAATATTGAATGTAACGTTTCGTCAAAACAAGTGTTGAAAAGCAGCGGTAAGGGTTTATCCAGCTCAGTTGATGTGTAGTTTTTGAGAGACCTGGAGTAAAAAAATACAATAGCTATTAGGACATTCATATATTTTTATGTATATTTTCATGTCTCTTGTTTTGATATTATCAAAATTTGTTAGTTGAATAATTTTAAAAGTTAAGACACTTATTTTTTACAAATATAGGACCTGTGACCCAATTCTAGCAACTATTTGTGATAATAATCGTGCTTTGTTCCGCGCAGTGTCGCATATCGCGATTTGCAATAGACAAGCTTGAGTGTCGTTTGCGAACGAACGTACCGTTCACAGGCTGGCTGAAAATCGAACAATTGTGTGTCGAGTCAAATATCAATGTCATATTATATGTCAGCTCGACACTTCGATTTTGAGCTCTATTGTATAAGCGCAGAGTTCTATTTTCAGTGCTCTGAATTTTCCCAGGCCCACTGGATTCCGGATCATATAGTCCCAGCCTTAGATCAATCGTTCACTCCTTAGGTTCACTCGCATGAAAACGATTCGATCGCTAGTTTGGGTCGTTGATTTATGAACGAACCACGAAATATAAAACACATGTTTTATATTCCAAGGAACAAACTCTAAAACGGTTTATCTCGATTTCCGGCAAAACTACGAGTCCTATGGAAAAAAGTGAAATGGAAAAGTTGTAGGTAATAATATTTTTATTACTAAAACTTTTGTATTTATACTTTTTTCACATAATCTCAAAATTTATGTGAAAAATTCTAATAACCAAGTATTTGGTTTTTTGTTGGGGGCACGAAATTTGGTGAAAACTTGCCATTTTATGTTTCAAATATACTATTTTTTTTTAATATTTATTTTTCACCTTATTTTGACTTAATATCGAAAAATCAACCCCAATTTTTAATCGAAAATTCTCCCGACAAAATATCAGCTTTTTTAAGAAAGTCGGTAGGCTTTTTGTTCGTTGAAATCTCTCTGATACTGTAAAAAAATATACATTACCTAGTAAATGTTTTCAGAAAATGCAAAGAAAAGAATAGGTAGCAAGGCCCAGACCTGCGTAGCCTTGTAGTTTTGCCTGAAATCGAAAAAAAACCGTTTTCTAAACCATAAAAACTCACCCCCTTACACTTCCCGGTCTCAAATCGCCCGTAAATTATTTTTCCTTTAATTTCGTTATATTCTCTTCCTTTTTCAATAGGTTTACTATTATAAATTATTTTCACTTTTGACTATTTTCAAACGTAAAAGCACTAGTATATTATGATTATCTATCGCGTGGTTGCTAGTGAGACAGCTCACGGATCTATACAGAATGAACGAAAATAGTTACGAGAATTGGGCTTCAGAAAACTTACCCACAGTATAACCACAATTCAGCCGAGTGCACTAAATTGGCACATAACAATAGAAGTGCTAAAAAAAAAGACCTTCCTTGTATATATATCAGAAACTAAGAATACCTATTAAAAATACGCACACTTAAATTACACAAATAAGTGATTTTTTTTTGTGAAAAAAAAAAAACCGAAAAGAAGTTACAAACTTACGCATAGGTTGGTACACAATAAATGAAAGTAGTTTCATTTTTAAAAATTGTAGCTAGTTCGATTCTAAATACTTTAAGGTACCTATAATGAAATACTTATAACTTACTAAATAAATATATAATTCGTCCCTGTTTATATAAAAAAATAACGATAAGTACAACTTATTTATTTACCAAGCATCTGTAAATAATTTGTAACATATCAGTTATTTTAACAAGTGTGTTTACTTGTGAATATTGAAGTACATATTTACATATTATTATTGTTTATCAGTAATGTAAGTATGTAGATAATAAATTACAGGTACGTCCTTTTTAAAACTTTTGTCTTTTGAAAAACTTCGGGTTCCAAACACTGCCGCTGCCAAAGAAATACATCGATTGCCGATGAACATTAAAAAAATAGTTGTACTGTATTAAGCTATGGAACAAATCGATATTAACAGCTGCAGGTAAACATAAATCAAAATATTTTATTTCCGAATTGATGATGGTTCCAGTTACCGCTTTCACCTAACCTACCGCCCAACAAACAAAAACGCCATATAGCTCAAGGCTTGTACGACTTCCATCTTCCAGTTGTATTGCAGTTTTTTAACAGTAATGAGGTGACTAATAGGTCCTTTAGACGTCTTTTATATATATATATATATATATATATATATATATATATATATATATATATATCTTTTAAATAACATGTTGTCGATTAAAAGTCATGCCCTGACTTTAACCAACCTTGTTGTCATATTTGAGTCAAACATTTACTTTTAAACGCCATATTAATGGAAAGTTTTATATAATTTAATTATATAAATACTTGAATAATATAATGTTTTGTAATTTGCCTTGTGGTTTTACTACGATCCGCTTTTGTCTGAAATTAATAAAAATATAAAAAATAATAATCCTTTTTAATTTCATTGTGTGATATCTTTATTTAATTATTATAATTGATATTGTGTGAATATTGACAAATTAAAAAAGTTTATAAGTTTTTTGAGGTACCCTAACAGTAATGGCGGATGGAGTAGGTAACCTTAAAACCTTAAAACAACTAACAGTCTATATAGCCTCATATATAGGGATGTATGCGATAAAAGCAACACGTCTTCCATTTTTGAAAAAAAACATTTTTTATTAAAAACATTTTTATGTTTCAAACACAAAACTACGAAGGGGCGTGTGAATTTGAACAGTATTATTATATATAATTTTGAATAGTAGTGCTTTTTACATAAGCATGTTATCATAAAACTTAAATTTCCAGTCGAATCAAATGGTATTAGTTACAGATAGCAAGATATAAAAATTAAATAACATGATAACACTCATAATTTTCTTTTTTGTTTTTGTAAATCCTATCCCACCAAAAACATTCTGTAAAAAACTAGCCAAGTCTCGATGGAGCTGCTTGTTTATCTCTAAAAAGTAATGAAATCTAGACCAAGTCGTGCCAAGTCTAAGGTTCCTTACTGCGATTTCTTTATTATTATAGTTAATATTGTGTGACTTGGCCGTTGAACATTCTTTATACGTTAGTGGGTACAAGTCAATTTTTACACGTAATGTTATATCTGTTGTAACTACCTATGATTGTTATGCGAGATAATAGCCCATACTGGTATTGGTAATTGAACGCTAGTGTCTCATTTTTGGCTGTTGTTGACTGTACAACACACGTATTGGAGCAATGGTGTCATGGAGCCCCTTTTGTACCCTTATGTACCCTTCAACGGCCAAGTCACACAACATTAACTATAATAATAAAGAAATCGCAGTAAGGAACCTTAGACTTGGCACGACTTTGTCTAGATTTCATTACTTTTTAGAGATAAACAAGCAGCTCCATCGAGACTTGGCTAGTTTTTTACAGAATGTTCTTGGTGGGATTTCACTTCTTTTTGTAGAAACGTGGGCTTATTGATTTATATTACTAGATTTTAGTGTAATTTGTTTATTTAATTTGTGTAATGTTCGAGTAGAATAAAGTAAATCGTTCGACTATTTCTTCTTGTAAACTTGTAAGTATAAGTATAAAAGTCAGTCTAGTCTTATCTAGAGTTTTCCTTTAATTTTATTTATATGCGTATTAAAAGCAGAAGGGGAGGCATTTACCCAGCAGTGGGACGCTACGGGCTAGATTAAATTAGAAGATGTGTCCCACTTCGCTGGATTTTTGCAATGACAGACGATGTTTTATGTACCAATAGTAGAAGGGGGCATTACTATATTATCTCTAAATCAGCTGAGACCAGCTGAGGGTTCATCAGATACTTCAGACCTTCGATTTTTAACATCAAATGAAGTGGCCCACCAAGTTGAATATTTTTTGTAAAGGCGGTATGTCGATCTCTAATAGTTTGATTGGGCTCTCGTGTTTTCTAATCAGGGTCACCAGGTACTCCAGATCTTCGATTATCCTAGTTTTTTATAGTTTTCCCTTTATGTGGCCATTAAACCCTAACTCTGTACCAAATTTCAGCTCTCTTGAGTTTATGGGAAGTACTAGTTCTATTCTGATGATGATGAGTGAGTGACTGAGTGAGTTAGTGTCATAAATGCGAAACTTTGCTTTCGCTTTACTTCGGAACTAAAGGACCTACAGACTTAAAATTTTGGATTTTAAGTATGTGATTATAGTTTACTGGATGACGAAATTTTTTCGTTCTGGTCTTATCCAGAGGTTCTCAATAGGGGCCTGAAAATGCGGCGAAATTGTTCCAGTAAAGAATGGTATGGCAGTGTTTGCTTCGCGCTCGACTTGGCGGGGGCACTGCCGTGCCCCCAGATCGACGTTCTGGTCCTATCCAGAGGTTCTCAAATAGGGGCCTGAAAATGCGGCGAAATGTTTCCAGTAAAGAATGGTACGGCAGTGTTTGCTTCGCGTTCGACTTGGCGGGGGCACTGCCGTGCCCCCACATCGATTATCCTGGTTTTTATAGTTTTCCCTTTATGTGACCATTAAACCCTAACTCTGTACCAAATTTCAGCTCTCTGAGTCTATGGGAAGTACTAGTTCTATTTTGATGATCATGAGTGAGTGAGTGAGTGTCATAAATGCGAAACTTTGCTTTCGCTTAACTTCGGAACTAAATGACCTACAGATTTGAAATTTTGGATTTTAAGTATGTGATTATAGCTTACTGGATGACGAAAATTTCTGCGTTCTGGTCTTATCCAGAGGTTCTCAAATAGGGGCCTGAAAATCCGGCGAAATGGTTCCAGTAAAGGATGGTACGGCAGTGTTTGCTTCGCGCTCGACTTGGCGGGGGCACTGCCGTGCCCCCAGATTTTGCACTCAAACCTCTTGCCAAAAACCATTAGCGGCGCCATTCAAAAAGACTTGGCCAAATTTAGATTTTGAATACAATTGGACCGATTCGGACAGATAGATTTCAAGAAATTAAAAAAAAGAAAAATGTGTTTTTTTTAAAGTGATTTTTGGAATAACTTTTAAACGGTTTTATTGATCAACTCCAAAAACTAATCAGTTCTTAACCTTGAAAAACCACGTCGATCGTCGCTAATCGGGTCAAAATCGGTTGATTCGTTCGAGAGATATCATGAAGGAAAGAAAACCAAAAAAGTGTTTTTTCGGAATTACTCCGAAATTTTTCATCTAAAATTTTTTTGTTGTTGATTCTATCAAAAGACATAAAAACTGCATCGATTGCCGCTAATTGCATGAAAATCGGTTGATTCATTCCAAAGTTATGACAGTTCGAAATTTCAATAAATAGTGTTTTATTAAAAATTATTAGCAATAATTAATATTATTAATGGGATATAATTAATCGAGCGAACAAAAAATAAGTTGGCGGCTGCACGTGAGCATACTGTATTACTGAATTTGGCAGCGAATTAATATGTTGGCGACTAAATTACTAAACTGGCGAAAACACTCGATTGACAAAAAATTCAAAAGTCGGCAGATAAAAAGAGGCGAAATTTAATCCAAATTAGCACCGACATTTATAAGTTGGTGACTTAATTTCCGAGTTGGTGACCATTATACCATATAAGCAGCTATAGAATCAGATTTGGTTGATAAATTAATGGCTGCTAAAAATTCAATTTGCAGGCTACGGAAAAGCCTATTTTTTGATACTGTATGTTTTTCTTTGGCATGGGTGTCATTTTCTAGGTTTCTGGGGGTGCAGAATAATATGAAAATAAAATCTGTTTTGAAATTCCACAATGGCGTAAATTTTTGTTATTAATATTAATAAAATTGGCCTTTTCCAGGTTTCTGGGGGTTCTGATTACAAAATTGTCTTCCAATTTCATTTTTCCAAAATGGAGAATATTCAATCTTCGTAAAATGAATATGAATACTAATTTAAAAGATCTTGGGGATGCTAATTAGGATTGATGATTATTATTACAGTATGTTATGTAGTTCAAGGTACCAGCTATGTATAGATTTTTTCAAAATTCAGGATTCATGAATTTTTCTGCCATTCATGAAGAAAATATGCGATTTCTAGGTTAATAAGGGGGAGGAACTTTTCATTATTTTTGCAGTAGGATGCACCGTTTCCGAGATAGAATCAATTTTATAAAAAAAAGAAGTAATGCTGTACATTGAGATACGAGTAGGGCATCGAGACCGGTTTTACCCGAAACCGAAAACCCGGGTTTTCCCGGGTTTTCGGGCCTACAACAAAACCCGGTTTTCAAAATATTGAAAACCGGTTTTCGGTTTTTTCGAGCTTTTTTTCATTATGAAATTCTACAACAGTTTATAACAGTTACAGTCACAAACCGAACGTTATAGTGGCTTGTGATTGTCAATGTAGAATTTTAGAATAATAGTTATAATGTTTCCATGTTGTATGTAGTACATTTGGCAGTGCCCCCGCCCCGTTAGGACGAGTGAGCAAAAAGCAGGGGCACTACCAGACTACCAGTGTGGCAAAGGCTGGTTCTACTTCATAGGGAAGCCGTAGCATGTATAATAGGTTGGGATTTGGATAAAGGTCTTCAAAAGGTAAGCGGTAAGGGAAGCTGATAGAAATGGAGTTATAGGAACCCCTCGCCACTGCAGACTACCTTTTCTCAAAGCGATTCGTCGATTTTTTGCACCTTAATAACTTGGTATAATATAATATTCGGTTCCATCAGCGCTCAGCGCGAATTGCTCTCCGTTCCCATGATACCCAAAAGTCGAGTGGGCCTAACGGAATCAGTCTTATTGTGTTGAAAATGTGTGCTCCAGAGTTGGCACCGGTCTTAACGCATCTTTTTCGGCTCACCTGATTATGGCACAGTCCTGGCATCTTGGTAGACAGCTTTGGTGTGCTATCGCCTGCCCTGTTCATACTGCATATCAATGATAATATGTGATGACGACAGTACGGGTGATGCCATACACAGGTCGCCCGAACATCTCTCGGCAAAACGTCATTGAATCAAATTAAGATTTCATTGGAGAAGATCTCTGAATGGGGTAGACTTAACTTAGTCCAATTCAACACCTGTAAGATATATGTTTGCGCGTTCATCGCTAATAAGTTACCGATGGTCGTATGTCCTCGTTTTGAAAGCATACCCATAACTGTCTCCTCCAACATTGGAAATTGGAATACTTGGTGTTAGCATATCGAGCGAGGTCTAGTTCCGATATCATCTGGAGGGCAAGGCCAAGTTAGCCTCCAAGAAGCTTGGTGTTCTGAACAGGTCAAAGCAGTATTTCAGTCCGGTCCCACGCCTACAACTCTATAAGGCGCAGGTTCGGCCTCACATGGAATATTGTTTTCATCTCTGGGCAGGAGCGCCAAAGTACCAGCTTCTCCCTCTGGATCGTATCCAACGAAGTGCCGCTCGAATTGTTGACTGCCATAGTATTTCAAACAGGCTTTACTTCTAGAGATGAGCATCGCTCTGCATCCTATATCGGTTATATTACGGGGAGTGCTCCGAGGAACTGTTCGGACTTCTACCTACTGCAACTTTTCGCCACCGTTCCAAGGGACAAAATATTTATCATCCTCATCACCTTGATGAGTGGCAGTCCTCCACCGTGCACTTTACCCGAAGCTTTCTGCCGCGCACTGTAAAACTCTGGAATGAACTGTCGCCAACAGTATTTCCGGACCATTAGAACCTGCACACCTTCAAGAAGGCAGCATATTCCCTCCTAAAAGGCCGGCAAGCCACTTCTGTTTCTACACGCCTTAACTCTACAAGCCTAACTTTACAAACTCTACACTTTAGTCCAATTATGTGGCTTGGCCATTTCGTCAGGCAACGTATTTTGACTAAGCTGTAGAGTTTGTGAAGTTATTAATTACTTTACATGAAAATGTTTATGGTGGGATCACATTTTACCAGTATTACGTTGTAATAACAGAAAGCAGCTGATAAAAGTAAATTTTAGAATATTCCTAACAAAATTCTACAAAATCAACAAAAAACCCGAAATACCCGAAAAAACCCGGGTACCCGGTTTTGAAGATGGCTGGGACCGAAAAACCCGGTTTTTTAAAATATGGCCGGTCTTCGATCCCCTAGATACGAGGGATGTATAAATCTATAGAAATGTTGGAAAATTCAGGATTTTCGAAAATTTTTTTCTCCCATCATGAAGAAAATATGATGTATGTTGCGGAGTTCCTAAGGGGGACGAAATTTTCATTATTTTTTCAATAGGATGCACCGTTTCCGAGATAGAATCAATTTTATACAAAAAGAAGTAAATGCTGTACATTGAGATACGACGGATGTTTATAGCTATAGAAATGTTGGAAAATTTAGGATTTTCGAAATTTTTTTTCTCCCATCATGAAGAAAATATGATGTTGTGAGGTTTCTAAGGGGGGCGAAATTTTCATTATTTTTTCAATAGGATGCACCGTTTCCGAGATAGAATCAATTTTATAAAAAAAGAAGTAAATGCTGTACATTGAGATACGACGGATGTTTATAGCTATAGGAATGTTGGAAAATTCAGGATTTTCGAAAAAAATTTTCTCCCATCATGAAGAAAATATGATGTTGCGGGGTCCCTACGGGGGACGAAATTTTCATTATTTTGTTAATAGGATGCACCGTTTCCGAGATAGAATCAATTTTATAAAAAAAGAAGTAAATGCTCTACATTGAGATACTAGGAATGTATAAAGCTATAGAAATGTTGGAAAATTCAGGATTTTCAAATTTCTTTTTCTCCCATCATGACGAAAATATGAGGTTGCGGGGTTACTAAGGAAATTTAAAATGGATGACTTTTATATATTTTATAATACCAATAAAAGGACACCCATATTATTTTTATAAAATTAAGTATGTCCGCCATATTGGAATTTCAAAACGAATGTCATTTTCGTATCCAGCACTCCCAAAAACCTGGTAAACGACACCCATATCAATTTTACGAAAAATAAATATCCGCCATTTTTAAATTTCTAAATTAATCTACACAATAATCTACACCCCCCTAAAACCGAGAAAAATTAAAAATTGGGAATTTTGTACGCTCCTTTATGTTTTTTTTTGTGTGCGCTCGTTTTGCTGCTTGTATGGTTTTTGAGTTACCTACATCAGGGAAAATATATGTGCCTATTCTTAAATTAAATGTGTACTCACAAATTGTCGCCAAGATGGTTATTTGTTCGCTAAAATATAATCTGTCTGCCAGTTTGGAAAATTCAGTGGTATTATTTAGTCACCAGATTTGTAATTTTTTTGTTCCTTACATTCTGTCGCCAACTTGGTAATTTAGTATTCAATATTGGGTATTTTCACATCCAAAATTTAATTGTTTTGTCGCAAGTTTAAATACATGCCATTATTAATTAGCAAATTATCAGTGAAAAATTTTAGAACAACTTTTATTTTTGAGCTCGATAAGCTATATATATATGTCGGAGAAACACAGCTGAGAACGGAATTGAGACGTAAAATCTACAACTGATTTGACGAGTTCGGATGCAATTGGCAGTTGACAGGTCGATAGTCAATGTCACTTTTGACAACGATGGGAGAATAACGCTGGTCGACTGGAGGACTCTGAGAGAAGATACCGTGGGCGGCGCACGTATTGCCAAGTTGTTTCCGACTTCGCCACGTCTTGATATTAATCCGTTTGCATAATGTCGTGTGTGAATATTTTAGTGTGAAACTTTGTTGTTTCTCGAACAATATACCGGTACAGTGTATAAGGACTATTATTTCCTGACAACTTGACGATTGAAGACAATCTAAACAACGCCCACAATGAGCCTACCACGTTATCAGAATTGAGATGTAACCCCGAAAATCAAGTTAGATTATTTAAGGGTACAAAATGGAACAATCAAATTAAAAATTGTGGAATTGTGGAATTTTACGAAAAAAAGTGAGGGTAGTGAAAAAAAAGTGTAATCTAGCCCGCACAAAAGCTACAAAAAGTGATAATAATCATTGCGAATGATGTGGATCGAGTTTGGCAGTATGTAGTACAACAAGGCAGCACGCCATGGAAATGGCGTAATTGCGGAAAATCGGGACAGCAGCGAACCAAGTGCTGCAAGGCGACTCTGTACCAATAACCCGTTGTTCGTGGCGAGATTGCAATGGCGCTGACGATGGTGACGTACTGACGGCGGTGACGTAGGTGCTGACAATGGTGACAACTGCATCTACGATGGCAACGTAGCAACTGCGGTGACGACAGCGACGTGGTGACCGTGGTGACGACGATGACGTGACGACTGCGGCAACAATGGCAACGTGGCGACTGTGGTGACGTGACGACGGTGGCATCTCATGGACGTTACGTCTATGGTGGTGATACGAGCGTGGTGGCGAGGCAACGACAGGCTTTGGTTATGAATTTGGTGGATTTGGTAACAGGTGGTAGTGACGACTGTTGTGAGATAGCGTCACTTGGCGCACCGCGCAAGTGGCATGAGTCGCTACCGCTCGATTTAGGTGGTAGTGACGACTGTTGTGAGATAGCGTCACATGACGCACCGCGCAAGTGGCATGAGTCGCTACCGCTCGATTTAGGTGGTAGTGACGACTGTTGTGAGATACCGTCACTTGGCGCACCGCGCAAGTGGCATGAGTCGCGACCGCTCGATTTAGGTGATAGTGACGACTGTTGTGAGATAGCGTTACTTGATGGAGTGGAATGAGTTACTATCGCTCGATTTAGGTGGTAGTGACGACTGTTGTGAGATACCGTCACTTGGCGCACCGCGCAAGTGGCATGAGTCGCGACCGCTCGATTTAGGTGGTAGTGACGACTGTTGTGAGATAGCGTTACTTGATGGAGTGGAATGAGTTACTATCGCTCCATTTAGGTGATAGTGACGACCGTAAGGATTGATACTGAGTAGACTGTACGTAGAGTTAAATTAAGAGTAAAGTGGTGTGTGTGGTGGTAAGAGTGGTGAAAAAACTGGTGTGGTTGTATGGTTGTAAAAAAAGTGTGGTTGTATAGTGTGTGAATACTAGTCAATGGTCAGTAAATTGTTATTTGATGATTCGTAGTGAAGTTAGCTAAATTGTGTGAGAAAAAAGTGTTGATTCCTTGTAAGAGTTGTTTCAAGTAAAGTACCATACCCAAGCGAGTTAATCAGGATAGACCGAGCGAAAGACTTGTGATATTGCAGCTAGGTTTTCTCTTTTACAGGAGCATCACACGGGGACGTGTGAGTGGTCAGAATGGCCGTGTCGGAGAACCACAGCTGAGAACGGAATTGAGACGTAAAATCTACAACTGATTTGACGAGTTCGGATGCAATTGGCAGTTGACAGCTCGATAGTCAATGTCACTTTTGACAACGATGGGAGAATAACGCTGTTCGACTGGAGGACTCTGAGAGAAGATACCGTGGGCGGCGCACGTATTGCCAAGTTGTTTCCGACTTCGCCACGTCTTGATATTAATCCGTTTGCATAATGTCATGTGTAAATATTTTAGTGTGAAACAACAATATACCGGTACAGTGTATGAGGACTATTATTTCCTGACAACTTGACGATTGAAGACAATCTAAACAACGCCCACAATGAGCCTACCACGTTATATATAATATATAACGAGGTAGGCTCATTGTGGGCGTTGTTTAGATTGTCTTCAATCGGTTCAGCCGTTCTTGAGTTATAAATAGTGTAACTAACACGACTTTCTTTTATATATATAAAAGAAAGTCGTGTTAGTTACACTATTTATATATATAAAAGAAAGTCGTGTTAGTTACACTATTTATAACTCAAGAACGGCTGAACCGATTTGGCTGAAAATTGGTAGGGAGGTAGCTTAGAACCAGGAAAAGGACATAGGATACTATTTATCGCGGGAAAATGTACGGTTCCCGTGGAATACTGTATTTACGCTTTTACGTAAAAACTACTTAACCGATCATCATGAGATTTTGCACAGATATAAAGTAGACTACGAGGAAGAACATAGGTTACTCTTTATTGCATAAAAATGTACGGTTCCCGTGGAATACTGTATTTACGCTTTTACGTAACTACTTAACCGATCATCATGAAATTTTGCACAGATATAAAGTAGAGCACGGGAAAGGACATAGGCTACTTTTTATTGCAGAAAATGTACGGTTCCCGTGGAATACTGTATTTACGCTTTTACGTAAAAACTACTTAACCGATCATCATGAAATTTTGCACAGATATAAAGTAGAGCACGGGAAGGGACATAGGCTACTTTTTATTGCAGAAAATGTACGGTTCCCGTAAAATACTGTATTTACGCTTTTACGTAAAACCTACTTAACTGATCATCATGAGATTTGGCACAGATATAAAGTAGACTACGAGGAAGAACATAGGTTACTCTTTATTGCATAAAACTGTACGGTTCCCGTGGAATACTGTATTTACGATTTTACGTAACTACTTATCTGATCATCATGAAAGTTGCTATAGATACAAAGTAGACCACGAGGAAGGACATAGGCTACTTTTTATTGCAAGAAAATATACGGTTCCCGTGGAATATTGTATTTACGCTTTTACGTAAAAACTACTTAACCGATCATCATGAAATTTTGCACAGATATAAAGTAGAGCACGGGAAGGGACATAGGCTACTTTTTATTGCAGAAACTGTACGGTTCCCGTAAAATACTGTATTTACGCTTTTACGTAAAACCTACTTAACTGATCATCATGAAATTTGGCACAGATATAAACGTAGACCACTGGGAAGGACATAGGCTCCTTTTTATCGCGGTAAATGTACGGTTCCTGTGGACAACTGTATTTACGCTTTTACGTACAACTACTTAACCAATCATCATGAAAATTGGCACAGACATAGAGTAGACTACGATGAAGAGCATAGGCTACTATTTATTGCAGAAAAATATGTTTGGGGATTTAGTAAATAGGGGATTTAGGGATTTACAAATAATGTGACTTACGCGACGATACTCAAATGAAAATTCGAAGGTGAGGAAGTTCTCATTCCGAAGATCCCGATGATCCCTACCGAATACCGATATGCCGTTTGAGTTCAAACGACTTCAATTTGCGATCCGTCTTGCATTCGTCATGACCATTAATAAGTCACAAGGCCAATCCTTGAAAGTTTGTGGTCTGAATCTACAAAATTCATGTTTTTCACCTGGTCAATTATATGTGGCATATTCACGGATCGGAAGACCATCTGCGTTATTTATTCTTGCGCCTGATAATAAAACGAAAAATGTCGTCTATAACAAGATGCTTCACTGAAGATTGCAACCCATGCACCAAAATACATGGCCCATTTTAACAATCATTAAAATAATTGATTTCTTTTTAATTATATCTATTATCCTAATGAAAAATTGCACTTAATGAAATCCAAAATCTGCTCATTTATTGCCTCTAAGGTAGAACAAAGTTTGCCGGGTCAGCTAGTATATATATAAATGAACATGCTTTTAAAAAGGTAAACGAAGGAAAACTGAAACATGACTCTGCGAAGTGAGAAGAGTATAAATGGAAAAAACGAGACGAGAAAAAAAATTAAAACCTAAAGAACTAATTATTATGTTCGATGGCTATTTTCTACCAGCAAGGCAAATTTTCGGAACAATAAAATAAGAACCGACAAAAAACAGGTTTAGAAATTGCGAAGGTTAGCCAAAACTAGCCAAGTCAGACCTTAGGCTCCAATATATTATCCTAAGCTATAAAAATAAATTATATTTTATGCTGTTATAAATAAATTTCAGGACTGATCATCAGGAGTTTTTGATAGGATATAATATACAGCGTGTCCCGACAGCTATATCGGAGCCTTTAGAGGTAAAAAATATGGATTTTTTAATCGACAAATTGCCCCTCAAATTTTATTTTTCTCTCACGTTTGTAAAATGGCAGCCATTTTATTTTTTGATAACCAAGACCCGGGCTCTCGTACTAATTCGACCACCACTTCTCATGTAAAAGTCCTAAGAATATAAAAAATGTCTCATTTGTTAGCTAAATATGTGGACAATAATTCACAGTTAAAATGTTTTAATTTTCTTTCAACAAAAAAACACAAAAAGGTAATTTTAAACAATATTTTATATCTTTTTTTTGGTGTATTTTTTAGATTGTATGCTTTTTGTGAAAAATCTAGGCTATTAACCTGCTTGTTTTTTTGTTCTAAAACGATAGAAGAGGACGTTTGCTAAAATAAAATACAAACCCCTTTACTCTCAGTGCAATAGTTTAGAAGTTATAACAATTTGTTGGGATCATCTCAGGCAGGGGGCCAGCCAGTCGTCTTTTTAAAATTGTTATAAATAACTACTAAACTATTGCACTGAGAGTAAAGGAATTTAGTATTTTATTTTAGCAAACGTCCTCTTCTATCGTTGTAGAACAAGTAATAAGTAGTTATAACAATTTGAAAAAGACGACTGGCTGGCCCTGCCATATAGCTGTCGAGACACACTGTATACAGTCGAACGTATAACCGCCTCATTTTTTTAGAAGTCAGTTAAAAAAAGCATTTATTCAAATTTTTTAAGAACTACACTACCATATACATATATTAATTAATATACCAAAACATGCATACCTACCTACTTTTTTAACTTATTAACAAAACAGGCACAACTCACACAGATTAGATAATTGTAAATCATTTTGGGTGAACGTCTATAGTAGCTTTAACAGGCACCTTTGCAATGTCATTTACAAAGGTTATAATATTAACCTCCACCTAATAAACATACCACTTAATTTGCACAGCTGATGTTTTGACTGAAATTATTACCTACTAGATGTTACCCGCGACTTCGTGCGCGCAAAAGTTAATTTCGAAGGAACCGTAAATTTTTCAGTGATAAAATGTAGCTTATGTTCTTCCCCGTGGTCTACTCTACATCTGTGCCAAATTAATCAAAATCGGTTCATTAGTTTCACAGTCTATTTAATGCAAACAAACAAACTAACTTTTCCTCTTTATTATATTAGTATAGATTATTATATTATTATTAACAAGCCACCACGTGAAGAATGTTATTTTTACCTCAGTAACGAAAACCAACCTCCATATAAATTTAGAGGGTTTCTCCACTCCTCGAAATTTATACGGACACATAATGAAAAAAAAAAAAAAGATAAAATAGGAAAAAACATTGCGAGTCGCACGGTAGATTCGCCGCTGCACGTCAATCATGGCGCTGGTGGTCAACGAGTTGCTAGCATTCATCCAGCACGCCATCGACACTATGGACGAGGTCAGCATTATGCAGATCTGCAAGTCAACCTTCACCGATGTAGATATTTGTATGTGCAAGCAGCTGCTGTACGAGACGCTCGGACAGAGCGCGAACATACCATCATGGAGGACAGATAGTGGCGAACGAAAAGTGCAGGATATCATCTCTATGCTGAAGTAGTCGGATCCAGACGATGTGACGGCTTTTATGGCGAAACATCTCCACAAGCTGCCGGTGGTAACGATGGACCACGTCGACGTCTCCAGCCTGCTGAAGAACTTCAACAGCATGAAAGCAGAACTGGACCAGATGCGAGGTAGATTGGATGCATCGGAATCTACCATCCGTGATTTGCGTCATGAATTATTAGAATTGAAATTGAAAGAAATTGGAAGATCAAGCTGCAATAAAAAGTCTAGAGGCAAAACTTGAGAGTCTCGAGCAACAGTCCAGGCAGTGTAACATCGAAATATGTAATGTTCTAGAAAGACGTGGTGAAAATATAATTGCTTTGCTTGATGAAATTGGTAAAAAAATTAATATTGCAATTCCAAAAGACCAGATTACCTCCGTGCATCGAGTCCTTAGGGACTATCTCGCTATCTCAAACGACAGACCTAAAAACATTATCGCCAAACTTAGCACCAGGATCTTGAGAGACAACATAGGTACTAAGTGCATGCCGTCTGAAAAAAGGATTTACCTCCACGGATTTAGGAATTTCTGGAAACCTTCGAAATATTTACATTAACACCTTCGCTGCGAAACCAAAGCTGTAGTTTTTTCATATGGTGTGTTATAAGGTCAATATGCCCGATACGTAAACTCTCTAGTTATGCGTTATAAGGCTCATAAACCCAGTGAGGTATTGATGAAATAATAACCTGTTATCTTCGTGAAAACGCCGAAATTGGTATACTTGCCTATAACTATGCATAGTAGAAGAGTTCAGTATCATAGTACTGGCCCCGCCCCGGATTCCAATAATATACTGCGAAGATATATGTAAAAATAAATTAGAGGTCTATTGACCTGGTACCGCACTGAAGCATTGGTTAAATCAGAGCCTTTGTAGTGATGGGAAACAAATTATCGATACACTGTATAAATTTACTTTTCTTTATATTTATTTTATATTGATATGGGCATCATAAAACATTTAAGACAATAACTTTTCTTACATTCTACGCCATTACTTGGTTCAGGTTGTTGAGTATCATAAAAGTTTTTTCGCTAGAATTTCCAGTTGAATCGTATTTTAGTAACGATAACTCCAACATTTTTCAAATAGTTAATAGAATCAGGCGTTACTTTGTGGAAATCCATACAATACGATATATAATAAAATAAAATATAATAAAAAATCATACAATTAATATTATGATTTAAAGCAATTTTCCGCCAAATAATACCCACAACCTGCAAGCAAATGTGTGAGTGAGTGGGAGGAGGGAGGTGCTTTACGCACCTTATGCATGCACTCACACATTTGCTTGCAGGTTGTGGGTATGATTTGGCGGAAAATTGCTTTAAATCAATATAATATTAATTAATTGTATGCCAACATTTTTCGACATCGCCTATTTGCTTTAGGCAAAATTATTATTTTGACTGTAAATGTGGATAAGTACTATCTATGACATGTAATTATGAGCACTAAAAAACGTAAATGCACTATCGTAACGCACGTTTGTCGCCGCTAATTGACATCACAGCACTAGTCGAAAGTAAATAAAACAATAATCTAAATCAGTGCGAAAAGGGGTAGAATGACCTTGTCTTCTATGATAGGCTTTTAGACCCGATTCCCGCAAGGAATCGAAATTATAATGAATCAGTGCGATATCGGGCCGAAAGACCTCATACAATTTTTTCTGTCTGAATCAGTCTCCCATGATGACGTAAAATGAAACCTATATTTGTCTTTGTCATACAAATAGAAATACTCAAATTACAGCCTCCGCACCAGAGTGAGTGCAGCGTATTGCGACCCCGCACGGAGGGAGAGCACATGCATCGGGCGTATAAACCTTATATCGCAGCGAACGTGTTAACGTACATCTGGAGGGCTAGACAAGATGCATTAAATAATATCGACGGCGAACTTCGTGAATAAAAAATGTATGGGATTGACATAAGCGTGCGTTAAATGACATATTCAGTCGTATCGTTAAAAAAATTGGTAGCCAAGCAGCCACTTTGAACGAATACGCTAACGATGCACCCATATAACGAATTGCTCTAACGCGTTTCTCCATACAATGCCTAGACAAGCGGCCGTAAGTGACATTTAGCAGATCGTGATCTTTATCTTTATCGACCTAACGATAAAGATACCCAGATAGCTACCTTTATCGCCTCAACGAACAATATGGCGGATTTTTATTGATCAGCTGTTATTTGTAAATAATAATGATTTGCCTAAAGTTGCCTAAACGGTCTATAAAACACCTTCTGCTAGTAGTCTATATTGCAAAAAGTCAAAAGAATTCAATCTAAAGTATTCAATTAATCACAATTATTGTCAATATGTAGGTACCTAATATTTTAATTCATTGTATTCAAGTATAATTTAACACTTTGTTAAAATATAAATTTCTTAATTTGTAGCTTACTTGCAGTCTTAGATTAATAACGCCCTTGCAGTTTGTAACCTTTACACGCTACTATACCAGCTGATAGCAATATTTAGGTGTACCTATAGTAGGTACCTACCTAAATTATAGTAGTTAACAAATGTAGTTCATAAATAAGCAAATTGTATTTAGTAGATAAAATTTATAAGTTTTTCAATGTAATTATATTTTATTGTATTGTATATATCGATGCTCAACACCTTCGCCTTATAAATGGGATGTAAGCACACAAACACCTCATAATAGTTTTGAAATATTTGCTATTATAAACAGTCAAGTAGTGTTATAATAGTTTTGAAATATTTATTTTGCTATTATAAACAGTCAAGTAGTGTTAACCATTAAATACATCATATTTAATCTCTATAGTATGTTTGTGACTAAATATGACTAAATAATTGAAATATTCTTTGCAATTTTAAAGAACTATAACTTTAAAGGAAGTGTTATTAGCTGGAAGTAATAAAATATTAAAAGTACATGACTGTACAAGGTACTATTGTCATAAAAAACCTAACAGTTACTACATATTGTATACAAAATATTACAAGCGGCCATAACACTTTGAATTTGTTATAGGCATTGTCTTGCTAGAATTATTCATTCATTCTAATTTAAGAGCTTCGCTCTTGTCGGTGGAGCTTTAGCCTGCTCTAGCCTGATACGACACAATTATTTTACTTTTTTAACTAAGTTTTAGTAAGAAAATAAACTTAAAATGTAAAAAATACTTTTATTTCTTGCAAAGGAATTACATAAGTCATGGCTATAGCAAATAATAACATTATACAATTTAAAAATCAACACAGTTAATAATTATTATTATTTACACACACTAGTTTGAGCCTGTCACAGAATGAATACAAATTAACTTATTTAATTAATTTAGGTTTTGATATATTAATAACACTACGGCCGCTGTATCTTGATGGGTCTGAACATAGGCTCTGCGAACTGAAAAGAAAACTGTTATTGTATTATTTTTATATACCTACTAGCTTTTGCCCGCGGCTTCGCTCGCGTGACATTCAGTTTCTATACACATCCTTTTAATTCGACCGGTCACAAAATCCAAACTTAGCGGACATCTACCTATAAATTTTGTCGCTGCTATTTTTTTACAAATGTCATTCCCTTAGAGTGCGAGTTAAAATGTCCTTTCTAGTCTGAGACTATAATATTATGACCAGGAATCCGAAAGGCCGAAGAAAATTCAGGGTGCTGAAAATATAAGTCTGTGCTAATACAATAGAATTGAAAAGTGTCAAGAGTCGAACTGTCATATATGACATTGACGCTTGTGTATTCGATTTTCAGCTCTATCTATTGTATAAGTCCAGAGTTCTATTTGTAGTGCTCTGAATTTTCCCGGGCCCGCTGGAATCCGGATTATATAGTGTACGACTAAGCGGACCCAAATGTTACCCAGCCAAAATTATCTTTGTACGTCGGTTTCCGATTTTTTCTATACAAACCCTTAGAGGATGAATTAAAAAAAAACTTTCTTAGCGAGTGTTCTCTATACACACGATGAAACAAATACGGAACGATAAAGGCTTTCCCGCGCGTTAGACGGACGGACGGACGGACAAACAAAATGGTGGGAAGTATCTAAATCCTACTTCCAATTTAAATATTATAAATGTGAAAGTTTGTAAGGATGGATGGATGTTTGGATGTTTGTTGCTCTTGCACGCTAAAAATACTGAATCGATTTTGAAGAAATTTGGTATGTTGGTAGTTGGAGCTCTGGATTAACTCATAGGCTACTAAAAAAAGTAAAGTGTTCCTGTGTTACCTAAACACTGTAATTAGACGGGTGGAGCTGCGGGAAGAATCTAATTATCAAAAAAAAATTATTAGACTGCGTAAAATCTATACACAGACAGACAGACAGACGGACAGACAAAAATGTTAGAAATTGATTTTTTGTTGTATATACCGTGTAAACTTTCATATGCATTCAGTGAAAAGCTGTTAATTTAAAATTACAAACAGACACTTCAATTTTATTTATTTGTATAGATAGATATAGATGTATAGATAATAGATGTATAGATGACGACGATGATGATGATGATGATGAAAAGTAGCCTATGTTAGACCTAATGACATAAGCTATCCGCCAGTGAAAGTCCCGTGAGAGTTGGTGCAGCCATTTAAGAGATTAGCCGGAACAAACAGACAGACAGACAGACGGACAGACAAAAATTTTAGAAATTGATTTTTTGTTGTATATACCGTGTAAACTTTCATATGCATTCAGTGAAAAGCTGTTAATTTAAAATTACAAACAGACACTTCAATTTTATTTATTTGTATAGATTTGTATGTATGTATAGATATAGAAGAATTTTATCCTGAATGTCGAATTTCATGGAAGTCAGGGCAGATTTTAAATATTTAACATACAAACTTTCAACTCATATTATATAATGACGACGATGATGATGATGATGAAAAGTAGCCTATGTTAGACCTCATGAGATAAGCTTTCTGCCAGTGAAAGTCCCGTGAAAATCGGTGCAGCCATTTCAGAGATTAGCCGGAACAAACAGACAGACAGACAGACAGACAGACAGACGGACAGACAAAAATGTTAGAAATTGATTTTTTGTTGTATATACCGTGTAAACTTTCATATGCATTCAGTGAAAAGCTGTTAATTTAAAATTACAAACAGACACTTCAATTTTATTTATTTGTATAGATGTATAGATGTACTAATAAAATTCCCTAATACAGTTGACCAATTAGTACAAATAAAATAAATACGAAAACACTTAGAAACAGATATTGCACAACCTTCTGCGCAAAGTTCAGACTCGCCAAGATACATCGGCCGTATTGTACATTATGAAGATTTTATATCACTATGGTTAAACTACTTAACAAACAACATTATTGTATACCTACAATTCCTACAAATTATAAAGATTTAAAACACATTTTACTTATGTTATATTATGTATAAGGTAATGGTAATGTTTTAGTAGTCAAAAATCCTACTAATATTATAAAAATATAAAAGTATGTGAGTATGGATGGTGGAATGGTTGTTACTCATACTCTTTCACACAAAAAGTTTAGGCTCTGGATTAAAATGCTACTTTTTAGACGACGTGAGGCACGCTTTGTTTCATTTCCTTGAAATCTTCGGTAGAACACGTCCGTCGGCTAGAACTCCTCCACCTCGAAGGTCGGTAGAAGATGCGTCGGTACTCTCACCGCAAAGAAACTGAAGTTGACGTTGTAGCGAGACTCCAGACGCTTAACCCTAAAAGTGAAAGACGTCTTCTTTAGGATGTACTTAGTCCACAACGTCCTCAACCTTCATGGACCAGTGCAGATGGAGGTGGACTAGGCTCTACTCGAGTTCGCTGGGCGCGGTGCTGCTTCGCGGCGAGCTTCCTCGTTTCACCTCTCCACCAATATGAAGACTTGAAGCCAACTTATTTAGGTTGTTTATTCTCATCTGTGTTTACCTCATAGACTTAGGGATAATAGTTAACGTAAATTGTTAATTTGTTATCAATAATCAAACAAAAATTATTGTACTTCATCTTCTTCTTTTTCTACCCAGTGTTACCAGGATCATTACCTACACTATTTATTTGTAAAAGGTCATCCAGCCTGCAAGCTCAAGGCCGCGATTTGTAGGCAAAAATTTTAAATGATTGACACTAATGAATGGATCTACTTGTTATTCCTAAATCCTATTTATTATTATTAGTACCGGTGCTGGATTTGCTAGATGCATCATGCACCGTGAGTATATTATAATAGCCATAGATATATAATGTCAATGTGTGTCGTGGCACAGAAATATTGTCAGTTTTGTA
Source organism: Glaucopsyche alexis (assembly GCA_905404095.1). Taxonomy (NCBI): domain Eukaryota; kingdom Metazoa; phylum Arthropoda; class Insecta; order Lepidoptera; family Lycaenidae; genus Glaucopsyche; species Glaucopsyche alexis. Next base: position 23,603,380 of record FR990047.1, on the reverse strand, counting down.
AGGATATAACGTATCTATGTAATAATTAATCAAAGATAATAGCCCTTTATTAGTACCGGTGCTGGATTTGCTGGACGCGCCGTGAGTATGGCCCTTTAGTGTAACATGTTAATATCTGTATAAAATGTGTTTCCTATGACCATTTGGCAAGCAATCCGTATACAGTCTGACAAGGATCTTTTGGCACGTGGACAAAAACAGAACTAACATCGCCGTCTTGTAAAATGTCACTTTTAGTATTATGTATTGTTTTGTAGTTGCGACACTTACCTTTTGGCACGTGGATAAAATCAGTACTATAATAACATCGCCGTCTTGTAAAATTTCACTTTTAGTAATAAATATTGTTCTTATTTACGACACTCACGCCCCCATCCAAGTGCCAAAAGATCATTGTCCGACTGTAAAATCTGTATTATCAATGAAAAATAGAAGATAATTAATTAAATAATGTATTTTAATAGAATATAATTCTAAATAAAACTCTGGAGTCAAACAATAGAGTTGAAAATCGTACACACGAGTGGTCAGTCACATGTCAATGTCAAATAATAAACAGTTGTCAAATTGTGTGTCTGATTTAGAATGCAATAATAATCGCCTGTGTTAATTAAGTACTTACTTAATTCTTATTGTAAACACTCTAGGAACTTTCAGTAAAACTACTAGGTACCGTTTTACTGAATCGACTGACTTGCACTGACTATCTGTATTTTGGACTTTGACTAGACATTAGACTTGAAAATAATACGGTGTTGAAATCATATACAGGCTACAATAAATCTATTTCTCTGCCTTTTAAACTTGACACTGGCAAATAGTTTTAAGCCGTAACGCCATCATAAAAAAAATTAATTATGACATTTGACAACTTCACAACTGACGGAAAAATTCTTATAAATTGTAGACAACTAACGTTTGAGCAATTCGTTGTTGCGATTCGAACAACAGTCTGAATTTGGCTAGGGACAAAATGTCGTGATCTCAAAAGAGAAGTCGATACGACAGATCTTTTCGAATTTTAACGAAGGTAATTTGTCTAGGCGCCCTGACTCTTCACAAAAAACAACTGTTGCGAGAAACCCGTGATACGACCCGAAAACACGGCTATAAATTTGTTTGGGTAAAACATTTCAACATCCTCACGAGGCGAAACGAAGCTTCTCCCATCATAGTAGCTAGAAGTATTAACGATACCTATATGTAAAATTAAAGCTAATACCTACTACTAAATATTGCCTTAGAATCTAGATTTTTTACTTTAGTCCGTAGGACTATAATGAGACGAGGCGTGCATTTACCCGCTCTTTGCAACGACTACGTGTCGTATAAATGGTGGTGAACGTGCACCCCTGCATAGACTAGGTAGTTAAAATATATAATAACAATTTTACTAACATAGCTATATATTTGCTGTAGGAAAATATGTTTTTAAAAAGCAGATTACACATGATATAATGACACAAAAACATTTAAAGCATATGACCTTATAATATGACTGTATTACATTGTGTAGGTACATGTAATTCGTGAAATCGTAGTGGAGTGTATAACCACTGAACCATGAGACAACATGTAATTTGATTAGTAATTTATCTGTGTACTTGTTTGTTTTAATAAAATAAAATAAATTTCGTTTAAAAATTATTTAAAAATACTTATACAACGATACCCCACACGATGGGCTAGAATGAAAAAAAAAATCACATTACATGTATGGAGATTGGAGAGCCACCCCTTAAATATATAAACAAAAAATAAAACTGAGCCAAAGTAAAAATACACAAAAAATTATGAAATAAAACTTATTTTTTAAATAAGTCCCCTTTTAAATTCGACTAAAATTTTAACGATTTCTCTACTCAATCTTCTTCATTTTGAAGTCTATACCAACCAGTACAAACAATATCCTATAATATTTTATAGAATTCACGTTCAAATTTGCTGGTACCGAGTTACCGACTTCAAAATTAAAATGATTGAGTAGAGAAATTGGTAAAACTTTAGTTTTTTTTAGTTTGTGTATTTTTACTTTGGAAGTCGGTTTTATTTTTTATTTAAAAATAATTATTTTACCCTTTTTAGTGTATTACTTTGTTAAATTATTATTAATATGTATATCTTAAAAACATCTAAACTAAACGATCGAATGTATAATTATTGAATACGTGCTAAGATTCCATTAGGCGTTATGATATGATTACTGTAATTTAATGACATAATATTAAGCTTGTAGTTCTTTGAACAATTCCGAAATTTCCAAACGCGTGTCTTTAAAGACTGAGGAATTCTGTTCAGTGCTTTTGGATCCAGGGTATATATTGGTGCAAAATCTTATTTTTTGGTAGCATATTATGCTTATGTTACTTCAGGAAAAGTCTAAATCACTATATGTGTCCATATAAATTTCGAGGAGTTCCCTCGATTCCACATGGATCCCATCATAAAGTTTCCACTTTAGTGACTAAAATATCAATTTCGAATTATACCCTTTACAGCAACAAAAGAAATTTGCAAATAGATCTACAAACGGCAGAGTAATGTTCAAAAATCTCCGTGTTGGTGTAAAATACTACGAGAAGTGCCTTTTATATCGGGTGTCCGGTAATTAATGGATAACCTTAAAATGTCTTATTGTAGAACTTATGCCCGTTCAAAAAAAAAATACAAAAAAAAATCTATCATAATTAGTACCTAAGATAAGTTATTTTTAGAGAAAAGTCTATTTTTTTAGCTTAAATTTTAGTTTTTTGAACACTATGACCAGAAATGAATGAATTACATAGGTTTTTTAATGTTTTCATATTGTAGTATAACTATGCTGATAGATAGAAAATAAATTGTATCACTAGCTATTGCAATTTTAAAAAAAAATGTATGCAAGTTGATTTATTTTAGAAAAAAATTGCATAATTTATTTTTTCATCGAATTTTAAACATTATGGGTATAAAAAAATGTATGTAGGCATGAGTGACCAATAATTTTTAAATAATGCTGGTTTTAAGTAGATTTTATAATGATACAATTCATCATTGTATCTACCATAAATAGTGAATTATTGCTATTAATGTAGAAAAGGAGAAAAATGTATTAAAGAAAGAAAGTAGGTAATTGGGGAACTTTAAGAAAAATAATTGTACCTGACCATTGGGGGTTAATGAAAACATCGTTTAACATTAAGAATAGGTACTTAATTTTACACGTATTTACAATAAATTTTCAAATTGTTGGCCTCCCACTCTTATGCAGGCCCTACATCTACGGATACATGGTCTCTGAACAATCTAGTATATCGTCAACGTAACAACCTCCGTGGTCTAGTGGTTAGAGCATTGGCTCTCGACTCGGAGTTGGTAGGTTCGATTCCCGCATTGAAAAACAAAAAATGTTTTTTTCAAGTCTGGTTAGGACAATGCAGGCTGATTGTCTGAAAAGAAAGATATATCTATGCGTCGGATGGGCATGTAAAAAGTCGGACCTGCGCCTCATCTCTCATCAGTCGTGTCGGTTATCCATCCTACTGGATTACGAGAGTAAAGGAAGACAGAGTACTGCGCACACACTTGGGCACTATAAAATTATTCCTGCGTGAATCGATAAATCTTTTCTTTTCACGCTTAAAAGTAACAATTTTAAACATATTGCATTAGTATTACATTAAACATTTCTTTAGTAATTTTTCCTACCTTTCTACATTAATAGCAATAATTCACTATTTATGGTAGATACAATGATGAATTATTGTACCATTATAAAATCTACTTAAAACCAGCATTATTTAAAAATTATTGGTCACTCATGCCTTCATACATTTATTTTATACCCATAACAATAAATTATGCAATTTTTTCTAAAATAAATCAACTTGCACACATTTTATAAAAAAAAGTGCAATAGCTAGTGATACAATTTATTTTCTATCTATCAGCATAGTTATACTACAATATGAAAGCATTAAAAAACCGATGTAATTCATTCATTTCTGGTCATAGTGTTCAAAAAACTAAAAAATAAGCTAAAAATATAGACTTTTCACTAAAAATATTTTTATATAATCTGAAAATATTTATATATTAATTATCACTAAAAATATTTATATATTAATATTTGGTACTAATCATGATAGATTTTTTTTTGTATTTTTTTTTTGAACGGGCATAAGTTCTACTATAAGACATTTCAAGGTTATCCATTAATTACCGGACACGCTGTATATGATGACTGATGATGTATGGTGTGCTGGTGGTGGTGATGATGATGATTAGGTACTCTAATTGACATAGTGGCATAATATTATGCTTACAGTTCTTTAAACAACGCCGTTATCCCCAAACATGTATCTATAAGGAGTCAGGGCGCCTAGACAAATTACCTTCGTTAAAATTCGGAAAGATCTGTCGTATCGACTTCTCTTTTGAGATCACGACAAAATGTGCCTAGCCAAACGCACACTGTTGTTCGAATCGCAACAACGAATTGCTCAAACCAGGGCAGGATAGCTCCTGACGTCACAGCTTGTTAGAGAGAGAACGTAAATTGGCCAATACTTGTGAAGAAACGAGACAAAAATGTTATGTTTTGTCCCTTTCGCTGTAACCGGGTTTTTGGCACAAAGCTGTCAAATTTGACACTCTTGTGCCAAACAAATAACAGCTGTGAAGAGTGAGGTTTCGTATTTATTGAAATCTTTTGTTTTTTGGTGTATTTATGTTATATACTCTTTTGAGATAGAGACTCCATGTATTTTTAAGTATTTTAACAATGGGTGGATGCAGTATTTTGAGGTGCAAAAGTCGCAGCGAAGGAAAATGTGCTGCCGTAACTTTTCACTCGTAAGTAGCTATAGCTCGTGTTTTTTTAGTTTGTGATTGCATATTATTTAAGAATGATGATATATGGACGTAAATACAATCATATTTTCCATAGAAAGTGAGATGAAATCTGTATTTTTTACATAATTCGTAACTTATTCTAAAAATATATTTGTCTTAGTGTTGCTATTTAATTTAGTACCAAAATATACTGACTAAAGTTCTTTCGGTAAAAATTTAGTATAATGTCCCACGATCCCACGATTTGTGGAGGAGGGGGTTAAGAGGGGAGGGGAGGGGGAAGGTTGAACCCCCACTCTCCCCATCAGGAAACCCACAGTTACTGAGATATTAGTGGTTGAAGTTTTTAGTTGGGAGTAATAAGGCGACAGCTAACCCTTACCTCCACAAACCTCACTCAACATAAATTTTGGATACATACCTAATCAATTCAAATAGAAAATAATCTTAAATTAATTGCTCGTTCACTTTAACTTAAATAATCTATTATAATATAGTAATCAATTCGGTTTTACTTTTAGGTCGGTCCACAACAGACGCAGGTATTAGTCTTCTATGCAGTATATTTGGGGCCTGAGAGGGATCACATGATGCACTTGGTGTCTTTTGTGATCTATCCAAGGCTTTCGACTGTGTCGAGCACGCTACGTTGGTCAGAAAATTATAAAGGGACACGGCACTTAAACTTTTAAGTTCTTATCTTAAAATTAGAACGCAGAGAGTAGAAGTAAATTCTACAAGGTTTACTGGGACCAAAATAGGACTAGGTGTGCCACAAATTTAAAAAAGTTATTTCATTAATGATTTTATTAACGATTGCACACCTTAGGAATAAGATAGACCCTTGCAAAGCTGCTTCCATGTAATTAAGTTATCTTGACTTTTGCTATATTATATGTCACCGTAAAATTGTAAAAACCGTTAGATTATAAAATAACTAACTAGATGGTAAAAATATGTCGAAAGATTAAAAACTATATACCTATTTATAATCTAACGAAAAACAATGTGTTAAATTATAGACAGAGTATTCGCGTCGGTAGTCAATCAGCATTTTACAATTTCACTAGTTTTATAACAATCTAAAGGTTTTTACAATTTTACGGTGACATATAGATTAAGTTACTACATTGTAAAAATATTTTTGCTAAAAAGTGGCCCCGTGCGAGTTTCTTACGCTGGTTCTTCTCGACGGGCTAGTTTCTTTTATATGTATTTTAACTGTAATTTTTTAAATGTGTTGAAGTGAATGAAGAATGTTTGAAACATCTACTTAAATAAAAAACTATTTACTTTTTTTTATATTGTTTAATTTTTAATATAATTTCATTTTATTGTTTAATTTTTATATTAAGAGAAATACCTACCCTACCTGACAGTATTAATAGTAAGACTTTTTGGTGGTTTATGCTTGGACTACTTCAGAAAAAGTCAAAATCACCATATAAGTTTCGACGAGTTCCCTCGATTCCTCATAGATCCCATCATCAGGTCACCACTTTTTACACCCAAAGGAACCCTTTACATAAAAAAAAAAACAATTCGAAAATTGGTCCACAGATAGCGGAATTATCGTTAATTTTAACAAAATTACTAGGTATTTGAAGCCATTAAACCATACAAATTGTATCTTTTTCTTTTTATTATAACCCCTAATAATAATATATAACTAGCTGTCTCGACACACGTTGTTCTGTCTTAAACATGAACTGAAATGAATAAATGACTTATAATGCATCCTACGTCCTAGTCCTACACCTACAACCTTTTTCATTATTTCTCACTGTTCAAGCCTTCCCTGAACTTCCGCAATTATTTCAAAACAAAATAAAATGTGCCAAATTGATCCAGCCGTTCTCGAGTTTTGAGTCCCTTGTAAACGGGATAAAAAGTATCCTATGTCCTTCTCCTGGTTTCAAGATACCTCACCAATTTTCAGCCAAATCGGTTCAGCCGTTCATGAGTTAAAAATATTTTTACCACGTTCATAATATTTTTTTAATATATCTATTACTTTCGGTCTTGGCCTAGAGTTTACTTAATAATAGGTGTCGATCGAGACCAAAGACTTCTAATCGAGACTGAAAATCCAGGTACGATCGTACTTTAATCGCACGTTTTCTTAAAACCTCTGACTCATAAAAAATATCTAGAACAATTTAATCGCCAGTATTAAAATATTGAAATTTACTTATTTTAATAATGAGTGGTGTAAGGGAAAACTCGTTTTACGGTTCTTGTTTATTACTGACTGCGACGAGAAAACTTACATGTGCATCCTAAGACCAAGACAAAAATACCACAATTGAAGGCTATGTTTGTACATGGCAACACATAGTGGGTGAGCGAGATGCACTCTAGTGGTTACAAGTGTTGCGTATCTAAGGGTTCTTAACACGAAGTATAGATAACAAGGAGTCCGAACGTAATGTTAAAATAATGGTCTCAATTACGGGGACAGATTTTTGCCGGTAGAGCGCGCGACGGTCCGACGTGCACTCGTTTGAAATTACGCGGGAAGTTTAAAGTTGCTATTGACAGCTCTGGAAAGATTGAAATCTTATTATATAAAAGTTTTAGGAAATTCTTAGAAACTGTTCTCGAAAAATAGATACCGTAGAACACGGTAATTGCCTAACGGTAATTTAAAAATAATTGTAATAAATAATAGTATTGGCAACACTCGGTATAATAGTATTGGCAACACTCGGTACTCGTCGGTCTCGCACGCCTAGCGGCAGAAAAGAGAACTAAGATCTGGTCCTATTATTGTGTACATAATTATTATTAAAAAGCCTATACCGTTCGGACTCCTGGTATCTATGCTTCATGGTTCTTAATCTTAGGCTCAAACGTTAGAGTGCGTGTCAGATAACTCTGCGCGTGACTGGGGTGTTTTCTTTGCTTATTACAGTACTTTCTTTTGTTCTAAGCTTTAAATTCTAATAGGAAAAATTAGTATCTGATTTTGACTATGCGCAGACTTATCTGGCGCGCACTACGAGTATACATAAAATTTGGTAGTCCGGCCCGGGGATTTTGACTGTGCGCAGACTTATCTGGCGCGCACTTTAGTTGTTTATGATTTCAAGAATTTAGCCGTCAGTTGTGAAGTTGTCAAATGTCATATATTTTTTTTTAATTATTGATGGCGTTACGGCATAAAACTATTTGTCAGTGTCAAGTTAAAAAGGCAGACAACTAGATACCTCTCTGACATTGGCAACTCATTACGGAGCCATTTACAAAAAGAAGAAGAAGAACTAGATACCTATATGATTTCAACACCGTATTATTTTCAAGTCTAATGTCTAGTCAAAGTTCAAAATACAAATAGTCAGTGCAAGTCAGTCGATTCAGTAAAACGGTACCTAGAAGTTTTATTGAAAGTTCCTAGAGTGTTTTGTATAAAATGGAATCAAATTTCAAGTGTAGAAATTTACAATAAGAATAAAGTAGGTACTCATTTAACAAGGCCGATTATTACGGTTGTAAGGCTGGAACTTCAATATGCACCGAAATCCGAAACACCGGGAAAAATTCAGAGGATTATAAATTAGACACACAATAATTATTGGTTAACTGTTTATCTATTGTATGACTCCAGAGTTCTATTTTGAATAATTATTATATTATATAATACATTATTTAATTAATTATCTTCTAGTTTTCATTGATAATACAGATTTTATACAGATTTCTTGCCAAATGGTCATAGGACACACATTATAAACAGATTTTAAGAGATTACACTAAAGGCCATACTCACGGTGCGTCCAGCAAATCCAGCACCGGTACTATTATGAATTTTAATATTAACCGGTGTTCAGCATAAAATATGTGTACAGTCTGACAAGGATCTTTTGGCACGTGGACAAAATCAGAACTAACATCGCCGTCTTGTAAAATGTCACTTTTAGTATTATATTATATTGTTTTGTAGTTGCGACACTTACCTTTTGGCACGTGGATAAAATCAGTAATAACATCGCCGTCTTGTAAAATTTCACTTTTAGTAATAAGTATTGTTCTTATTTGCGACACTCACGCCCCCATCTAAGTGCCAAAAGATCCTTGTCCGACTGTAATGGCGTATCTATTGCCTTGCGAATGATACCATCTAATAAAAAAGAAGGAAAAGGTTTTAATGTAAACTGCATTTTTATTTAGTATTAGGCTGGGACTATATGCAACGGAATCCGGTAGGCCGTAGAGAATTATGAGCACTGAAAATAGATCTCTGCACTAATACAATAGAGTTGAAAATCGAACATCCGAGTGTCGAGTCAAATGTCAATGTCATATATGACAGCTCGACACTCGAAACTTCCATTTTCAACTGTATTGCATTAGCACAGAGTTCTATTTTCAGTGCTCATAATTCTCTACGGCCTACCGGATTCCGTTGCATATAGTCCCAGCCTTAAATGACTATTTCTAACTTTTTAATTAGAATATGATATAGTTATAAACATTTGTTAAAATTATAATAAAGTACACTCGTTTTATCTAAGATTTTTCAAGTCACTTTTTAAAAATACCAACATTTTTCTGGTTGGCAACATGCAAGAACGAGACACACGGCCTCCCTTCTGGCTATCTCGCTCGGCTCGGATTTGCCTCTATGATACGTGCATTGTGAAATACACTCTATTACCAAGGCAATACAGTTCTTTTTAGCAATTACAAAATACGGAGTCTTCTATCCTTAGGACTATATCCATGTCCTGGTAACATTTTAAACTGGCCAGAAGAAGATGAAGATGAAGTACAATAATTTTTGTTTGTTATCAAAATAACAATTTACCTAACTTAGGTCTTTACATCCGATGATGGATGATTTATACAGTATTCTCCGAGCGAAGTAACCACTCGTGAAATACTGTAGTGCCTGGGACAGTTGGTTTTTAAATATCGTATGATTGCCCAAGCACATACGGCATTCTCACAACATAGCCAGCCTAGTCCAGAGGAATGACTAGTCAATACGTCTGGGGCCAACTATGTGCGGGTTTCCTCACGATGTTTTCCTTCACCGTTAGAGCGTCCGTATAATGTACTTGAGATCTGCTGGCCGATTCTGTATCGTTATACATAAAAGTTGGCTTCAAGGCTTCATACTGGTGGAGAGAAGAAAAAAAGAAGAAACATACTCACATACTTTTATATTTATAATATTAGTAGGATTTTTGACTACTTAAATATTATCATTACCTTATACATAAGTAAAATGTGTTTTAAATCTTTATAATTTGTAGGAATTGTAGGTATACAATAATGTTGTTTATACAGTTTATAGTGAGCATTGGCGTAGGGTTCCTATAACTCCATTCCTATCGGCTTCCCTTGTCACATACCTTTTGCAAACCTTTATAGAAATCCCTACCTATGATACAGGTTCCGGCTTCCCTTTGAAGGAGAAGCAGCCTTCACCACTGATAGTGAGAAGTGATATAAATAATCATAATTTAATTAATGTATCAAAACCGCTACCAACCTAAGTTAATTTGTATTCATTCTGTGACAGGCTTTAACTAGTGCGTGTAAATAATAACTATTATTAGCTGTGTTGATTTTTAAATTATTGGTTATGTGACTTGAGATAAAACTGATTATTTAAAGAAATATCTGCATTATGTAATTCCTTTGCAAGAAATAAAAGTATTTTTACATTTTAAGTTTATTTTCTTACTAAAACCATGTAAAACTTACTTAAAAAAGTAAAATAAAATGTAGATACTCTTGTATTGTTATTATTTAATCAATCCTAATACGGACACTTGATACAGCACAACAACTTTATTAGAGGAATAATTGAAGGGATGGTAGTAGAAAACGTGGAAGGCCGAGAACTTTTATGGACAGGTGTAGGCGAATGTGATGGTCGTGTCGTATCAGGAGGTCAAGAGAACGCCCGGAGTGCAGAGAGGAATGGAGAAAGCATCACTGACAAGAGCAAAGCTCTTAAATTAGAATGAATGAATAATTCTAGCAAGACAATGCTTATAACAAATTCAAAGTGTTATGGCCGCATTGTAATATTTTGTCTACAATATGTGGTAAGTGTTAGGTTTACTTATTTATTGCAATAGTACCCTGTACAGTCAAGGTACTTTAATAACACTTCCTTTAACGTTATAGTTCTGTAAAATTGTAAAGACTATTTCAATTATTTAGTCACAAATATACTATAGAGATTAAATATTAAGTATTTAATTGGTTAACACTACTTGACTGTTTATAATAGGTGTATAATAGCATAGATATATAATATTAAATTTGTAATAATTAATCAAAGTATAATAGCAAATATTTCAAAACTTTTATGAGGTGTTTGTGTCCTTCTAACCCATTTATAAGGCGAAGGGGTTGAGCATCGATGACAATAAAATATCATTACATTGAAAAACTTATAAATTTTAACTACTAAATACAAATCTTTATTTCTAAGGAAGTTTCAGAGAAACTTGCTTAATTATGAACTCCATTTGTTACCTACTATAATTTAGGTACCTACTATACACCTAAAGATTGCTTTCAGCTGATATAGTAGCGTGTAAAGATTACAAACTGCAAGTAAGCTACAAATTAAGAAATTTATATTTTAACAAAGTGTTGAATTATACTTGAATACAATGAATTACATATTAGGTATTGACAATAATTGTGATTTATTGAATACTTTAGATTGAATTCTTTTGACTTTATGCAATATAGACTACTAGCAGAAGGTGTTGTATAGACCCTTTAGGCAACTTTAGGCAAATCATTATTATTTACAAATAACAGCTGATCAATAAAAATCCGCCATATTGTTCGTTGAGGCGATAAAGGTAGCTTCTTGGGTATCTTTATCGTTAGGTCGATAAAGATAAAGATCACGATCTACTAAATGTCACTTACGGCCGCTTGTCTAGGCATTGTATGGAGAAACACGTTAGAGCAATTCGTTATATGAGTGCATCGTTAGCGTATTCGTTCAAAGTGGCTGCTTGGCTACCAATTTTTTTAACGATACGACTGAATATGTCATTTAACGCACGCTTATGTCGATCCCATACATTTTTTATTCACGAAGTTCGCCGTCGATATTATTTAATGCATTTTGTCTAGCCCTCCAGGAGTTCTGTTCTGTGCTTTTGAATCCAGGGTATATCTTGGAGCAACATCTTACTTTTTGGTAGCTTATGCTTGGACTTTTTCAGAAAAGTTATAATCACTATATTATGTCATATCCATATAAATTTCGAGGAGTTAGCTCGATTCCTCATGGATCCTATCATCATGTCACTACTTTTTTCAAAATGGGACCAACTTGGGATTATACCCTTTACATCAAAAAAATATTTTGAAAATCGGTCTACAGACGGCGGAATTGGGGTCTAACATACGAAAAAAAATACAGCTGAACGTATATAACCGCCTCCTTTTTTTGGAAGTCGGTTAAAAATTTGTACATAATACTTTATGATACCAAAACCGAGATGTTATACATATTATATAACTGTACCAAATTTCATCCATTATTCATAATTACAAAAGCTCGAAGGGTGGACAGACAGACGGACAGACAAACGTACGGACAGAGGTCAGAGCGAGACTATAAGGGCTCCTTAAAGTATTATGGAACCCTAAAGAAACAACAGAAAAATATAAACCCGTTTTTTGGTATAGGTACATATTTTTATTTTATTTCTTGTAGTTTTATAGTATACTTATTAGTGCTATACTTAGGTTTAAGGTAAGTATTCAATAACTTAAGATACAGCTTGTGTGTTCCTTTGTCCGTAGGTATACATCAGGCCTTCTACCCCCATGCCGTAGGGAGACTCGCTACTTGTCCTAAGATAGTAATTGCCGCGAGCTCTGAAAAAAATAAAAGAATATTACTAGAAGTTAAGACAGCGTCATTATGCGAGTTTCTTATGCCGGCTCTTTTTGGCGGGTTAAGGTAGCCTTTCCATTTTCGAAAGGAGCGTCAGTGATGCCTCGGCAGTGCGGCATGTCAATGTAGTACCTACTGAATTGTATGGGACGGTGACAGTAATGCGCTGCGACGCTGCACGACACTGTCGCCGTCCCATACAATTGCACTGCCGCGGCGTCACTGATGCTCCCTTCCAAAGGCTACCTTTAAAGTCTTAGTGTTAAGCCTTAAAGGCTTAGTGTTAAACCTAGCTTGCTAGCGGTGGTAGATTTTTCTGTTGATATTCCGAAAAAGCTATTTATGTTTCATTTGGAAATAATTTTATATAATTTTTACTTAAACAGTCATGTGCTTTGCCTGTTAGTGACTTCTTGAACGTATCAGACATGGATTTGCGTATCCGTGGTGTACCCAAATAATTTATTAATAAGGGGTAAGGGTTTTACCGTTCTACGGGACCCTAAAGATGACGTATGTCAGTACATTTTACCAATTACCTCTGGGAAGTAGGTAATCATGTATGTATAAAAGGCTTAACCTCAAATCTCTATAAATTTCCTCTAGCTTCAATCTCTACGAATTTCTCTTATAAATATCTTATATCCTTCCAGTAACAACAGCCAGTAACGACGTATGGTTCTCCATCAATGGAAAGCCTTAGCCTGCAGAAGTAAGATTAGTTGCAGAACTTATCTTAATAACAGCTATCATAAGAAAAGTACCTGCCTCGAACAAAAAAAATGTCGTGTCCGTAAGCAAGTAAAAATTGACGTAAATAAGAATTGATAGAGTATTCATGATCTAAAAGGCAATGGTGTAGGTTACGAAGTACACATTTCAAACTGAAACTGCGCATTTTTAAGTAACATAATAAGTATTTTCTTTCGTTGTGCAACAATATATTAAAAATTTCGACTCTAATGTCAGTCCATCAGAAATTCAGAATGTGGTGGGTTCGGACCCCCGCGGTAAAATATTTTTGTGATTATTTTTATTTTTTTTAAATCTACTAGAGCTCCTAGCGAAGCTCGGTAACCCAGATCCAGGGGTGGTCGACTTTGTATGAATGACCTTGGACCAAAAAGGGGGCAGTTCGGTGCGACAAGAATGGTTATATTTCAATATATCGCTTTCTGTCTTACATGGTTAATATTACATAAAAGTTACTTAAAAACCACAACAGATGACACTATCCCGCTTCTAGATCACGCTATCGAAAACATTAGACGTATGTATATAAGGGATCACGAACATTTTGTGGCGTAGTAGTTATGATTTGTGCTTGGGGGTGGTTGCTCGGTTTTGTTGGAATGCAAAATTTAGCTCTAAAGAGAAATTTAACGTTAACTAATAACTTAAACTTTAATTACGTATCTTCAATTTCCCGTTATATTCATATAATCAAATATTTAGTCCTCCTTTTGTTGGAAAGCGGTTAAAAGTTTGAGGGGGCAGCTCACTAGAGGCGCTATTTGGTCCCAATTTTTTTGTATGAAGTCGACCTTCTTCTCCGCGAGTAATAGTGTTCTGTGACCCAGATACTAGTTAAACGTGAAGCCGGCATAGATTATACAGATATATACTAGTATAGACGCGAAACTCTAAAATTGAAACTGAGTCTTTCAAAAGTTTCGGAATGTCGTTTTTAGATGGCGTTGTACCGTTTTAGTTACTATCAAACCCGCTAGATGGAAGTAGTACCGCCTGATAATTTTGATTGAACTAAATCATGGACAGAAATTAAGTTTTATCGAAAGGCGTAGACACTTAAACAATGACCAAGTCTCGCCTTGAACAGTCAGATAATATGGTTACTGCATAGTAAAATGTTCGCGAGCCCTTATACATACGCCTTGTGTTATCGATAGCGCGATGTAGAAGTCGCTTAGTGGCATCTGTTGTGGCTATCCGAAAACTTTCAAACTGTTAGTACCGGATATTCATTTTTAGATGTCTCTGTTCTCTGTTAATTTGTGCATGTATGAGAGTTTCACCCCCCTGTGAAGCCGGTGTGAATCGAGTTTAATTATGCACACGTCGGTACTGATCTCTGTGCAGATCAGAGGGGAAATTCTGCTAAATAAAGCCTGCATTAATACAATTACAATCAAGTCCCAATACGCTTATACTCCCAATAGGTGTTTTATGAACGTTAAACCAACGTGAAACGCGCTCTGATTGGTCGAAACGTCATAAAATCCGTTCACGGTAACATGACGCTACACTTGCAATCCAAGCAAAGTGAAATTGACTGTTTAAATTGTCTACTTTAAATACAAGAATTCAGGTTCAGTACCGTCGTGTTCATCTTGATTTTTCTCTTGTATAAGTATCTGTATAGTGTATAGATACATATACTTACGTTCTCTCAGTGTCTTCGCCTATATAAATAATAGTGTCAGTTTCCGGAGTGGCATCCATTACCATCCACTCGCCACAGCACTCGCACAGCTGGGCCACGTATGCGGTGGAGTTGAGCAGCGCCTCCGCGAAGTAGTAGCAGACATCCTCGTGACTGCATGCGTCTGAAATATTTAACACTAAATTTTTCCGCGGCTCCGCTCGCGTAAATACAGTATCCCACAGGAACACTGTACTTTTTCTGAATAAAAAGTAGTAGTTACTTAGTAAATTGACTGAAAAAAGTTACTTGTGAGCGTTTGGTGGACTATTGCCGGTGTCATTCGCTACAGCTTTCTTAAATCTGGCCAGACGATTACGGCAGATGTCTATTGCCAGCAACTGCAAATCATGATGGAAAAGCTAGCTGCTAAATAGCAGAGGTGGGTCATTCGCTCTAGGCCACTGCTGCTTCAGGACAACGCTAGACCACACACTGCACAACAGATGGCTACCGAACTAGAGAAGCTTCTATTGGAATGTCTAAGACATCCACCGAACTCCCCGGATCTTGCTCTAAAGGTTCGGACCAGTGGCGTAGCTAGGTGGACAAGGGCCCCGGTGCATAAGAGAAGAATCGGGCCCTCATGCCCCTCATCCCCTCTTTCCGCGTAGCTTGAACTTATATTGACCTTTAAAATTAGTCATAGGCATAAGAATAGGAAACAGTGAGTTAAACTTATCCCTAGTAGGTTAAATCCATACGTCGTCTCTATGAGGGGTAGAATCTCTATCATGTGTTAAATGGAGGAAAATGGGAATAAATAAACAACGACGCACATACATGACGATATAGAATATTTATTATACAGATGAGATCAATAAAGGGAAAAAAACGATTTTTAATAGAATTCCCCGTCCAATTCACAATCTCTTGCGCTCTTTAATTTTTGTGATATGCCAAAAATAAAGTTTGTTACTAAATAATAGAGTTTTAACTTTTTTTTTTTAACTTTTCATCTTTAGCTATCCTTTATCTAAATTTATCTATAAATAAATAATAAACAGAATTATCACTTTCTGTTTTTTCATATTTAAAGACGTTTTGAATGCAATAAAAATGTTCTAATGTAACCCATTTTTAGAATTCCATAGTTGGGGAGAGTTGTGACAACGTTATTTCGCGCCAGGTTTTTGTGAGGCCGTGTTACAACTTTTACGTAAAATAGAGCTCTGCAAAGTTTTTTGACATATAGCTATGGAAAACGAAACGTAAATGTCACAGAAACGTTAACATGGCCGAATTCCTATACAATTTTCGAAATTTTATTATATTTTTATCTCGAAAACTACGGATCTTATAATTTTGAAAACTTGCGAAATTACTGCGACAATAAAAGAACTTTAAGCGGTAAAATTACCATAAACCAATTAATAGTACAAATGTGGGATATTATTCTAAAGTTTAGCCAACATGGCTAGGGAAATAAAAATTTAGTATGGCAACACCGGCTCACGCACACAATGCATAGAAAACCGGCGTCACTTTGTTGTTCGTAGAAGTCCGTCTATACTTCTTATTTGGTCTGAGATAGTAGCTCATTCTTCAATTTGAACTTAAGTTTAGAAAAAAGTTTTTTATTTTTCGTTGTCGATCAAGTTAAAAGTTTGAGAGTTATTATATAATATACGAATACCGTTGTGTTGCAACCTGTATCCTGTATAATACATGTTTTGTCATCGGATTTTTTTTTAGCAAAAATGAGTTCTAGCAGAATATGGTGCCAGATAGATGAATGTGCGGAATAGAAATAGTAGCATTTGCATTAGTGCCGATACTTGATGAAAGATGAAATAATGCTGGTGCTGGTAGTAGGGAAAACGAATTGCAACGGTTAGTGACGCACCTAGTCGACCTAGCGTCAACTATTATAATAGTTGACGCTAGGTCGACTAGGTGCGTCACTAACCGTTGCAATTCGTTTTCCCTACTGTACTATAGTACATTCAGACCCCAGAAAGTTGAAAACATCGCAATGAATATCATAAATGAGAAGTGATGCAAGGCAAGAGGGAATGAATACTTGACGAAAAAGTTAATATGGGTGGAGTATGGAATTGTCGAATTGATCTCACGACCGTCAAGCACGTATGCTTATCGCTGATCCAAAGTGCTACGGGCGTACTCATCCCAACTATCAAATACCAAATAACGGAAATAACGATAACAAACAGCACATACTCACCGAGGACACTTAGCGCATGTGTTGAAAATCTTAAATCAGAAATCTTGTAATATTAAAAAAAAAAGAAAAAAATTCCGGCATCGAGTCTCGAGCCTGCTCACAAGATTTTTTTTTCCTTTTTTCT
Source organism: Glaucopsyche alexis (assembly GCA_905404095.1). NCBI lineage: Eukaryota > Metazoa > Arthropoda > Insecta > Lepidoptera > Lycaenidae > Glaucopsyche > Glaucopsyche alexis. Next base: position 23,585,910 of record FR990047.1, on the reverse strand, counting down.
TATATGCTCCTCTCTTTTCTAAGCTGAGGCTAGAGGGCCCCTTGAGCTCCGGGGCCCTGGTGCACTGCACCATCTAGCCCTATGATAGCTACGCCACTGGTTCGGACGCACTAGGCGGAACTGAACTTCAGCGGAACTGCGCGACACGTTTTGGTAAGTCGCACTTGAACTGCAGCGGCGCTACAAAAATATATTCAGTAGCTAGGCAATCAGGGTCAGTCAAGTCTGTTCTACAAAACTGTGATTGGAGGGTTGATAAACTCGACAGAGAGGACGATATGGAAAAACAAGATAGTCATGCCTACTGAAATGATACCACTGAAAAAATACACTTAAGTTTTTAATTAGTTTTTTATTTTATTTTATTACAAATATTATGTGAAAACTTGGAAACAATTATAAATTACATTTTTGATAGATAAGAAACGAAATAAAGATCTTAGTTTGCAATATAAAAAAGATAATTAAAAATATAAACATTTACTAAACATTTCGATTTCGTTTCATTTACTGGCAACACTACAAGAAAAATGTCTGCCGCCGCTTGCGCACCGTTTTATCTTGTATTTTCGGTTTATTTTCTACAATTAAACTAATTTTGATTTCCTGCACTAAAAACGTACCTCCTTATTAATAAAAATATTTACACCATGGATAAGCAAATCCAAATCGCTCTCTTTGTCTATCAAGTGACTGTTCCAAACTATCTGACAGAGACAGCCATGACGGATTAGCTAATCCCTGGTGTAAATAATTTTATTAATAAGGGAGATTGAGTCGAGCACCCTGTTCCTCCGATATAGTGGTTTGGTGAAATCAAGTGTTGTTTTGTGAGATATAGACTCGAAATTCTGAGAAAGTGACTCTTATATTGTTTTGTTTGTTTTACAATGAGTTTGATTAAAGAACCCACGCGAACGTGTCGCAAATGTGGGTCTTCAACTGCCATACTCCATGCTCCATGTCCATCCATACTAATATTATAAATGCGAAAGTGTGTCTGTCTGTCTGTCTGTCTGTCTGTCTGTCTGTCTGTCTGTCTGTTACCTCTTCACGCCCAAACCGCTGAACCGATTTTGATGAAATTTGGTATAGGGATACTTTGAGACCCGAGAAAGGACATAGGATACTTTTTATCCCGGAAAAATGTACGTTCCGCCGCGATAAACGAATTTTGGCGCAACGGAGTTGCGGGCGTCATCTAGTACTTAATAAACTCACTAACATTTTTCGCAATAATGTATTATTGATTCAAGCTATCTACTTATAAACAGAATATTATATTTCTCGTCAAACTTCTTGGACAAAAATCAAAGTTAGCGTCTGTGCATAAGTTCCTTAATTGCCAAGAATTATAACAGTCGCATATAGTATCAAATGAATCATGACATGTTTAGTTACTAAGTGTGAAGCGTCCATAGATATTATTATTATTATTATTATTATAATTTTCACTATGAAACCAATTAACATTGGAGAGGTCGTCGTTCATCCATCCACATAACTGTTTAATAATATCTATCTATGGACGCTTTTACACCACGTCAATCTGGTCCCGTGGTAAGTTCTCGAAGAACTTGTGATATACCAGACAACGGAAATATATTTAATACTTTTATACTATACATATATTTAAGAATTTTATTATATATAATACACATTTATTGCACATCCATGACCCAGGAACATAAAAAACTTTTTGTCTCCCGGTGGGATTCGAACCCGCGACCGGGCTTCTTGAGCGCCGACGCGCTAACCATTGAGCCACAGAGGTCGTTTCACTCCAAAGTTGTTTTTTTTTTTTCATAGAAGTATTCATGTACTTTTTATGCTGGACGTCATAATATTATTATGTCTCCGGATACTGGCCCACGAGTACAATAAATTTTATTCATCTATCGACATTTTTGACGAACGATTATCGCGCTCCCCAGTATCTCGGTTGACTGACTATGAAAATGAAGTTGGCCAAACCGAACTTATTTCGCGACACTTTTGGTCAGTTGATCAAGTTTGACCATGGATATAGTACCTAGTTTGACGCGCAGTTCGCTGCAGTCACAGGGGCGACACTCTCCACAAATGACAGTTCGAGCACCGACAAATGTCAGCTATGTTGACTTAAGCCTAGGGTTGACATCGAATTAATTTAAAATATTTTTTTACGCCCGCGTAAATATAATACTTTTTACGCGGGCGAAGCCGCGGGCAAGAGCTAGATACTTAATATGAAAAGAGAAATCATACCTACCTACCTACTTTAATCCACGTCTCAGTTATTTATTGTACTGCGTGTGACAAAAGCAAGGGTTAGGTTAGAAAAAATAAGTAATAATTATCGAGGTAGGTAGGTACTTACCTTTCTGGATTATTAGGCAAGCGGAAGAAACTTTTGTCATAATTATTTTCTTGGTTATTACAGCGACCATATTATCTATACTAATATTATAAAGCTGAAGAGTTTGTTTGTTTGTTTGTTTGTTTGTTTGAACGCGCTAATCTCAGGAACTACTGGTTCGAATTGAAAAATTCTTTTTGTGTTGGATAGTCCATTTATCGAGGAAGGCTTTAGGCTATATAGCATCATGCTAAGCTCAATATGAGCGGAGCACCAATCAAGAATGTTTCAAAATCGGGGGATTTTTTTTCCTTTTGAGAGCTTTCGCTGCGTACGCTGCGGAAACGGTAAAAGTTTCGCTAAAATGATGTATGACAGAATTGTTCCCCTTTAAAAGTTCTAAAAAAAGTCCGCGACAGTATATGTCTATCTTTTAAGGCTGGCTCACAATAACCTTTTTATGCTTACCAAATTTGTTCTAAAATTAAGCATTATTTGTGAGGGCGTTTTCATAAAGATGATATTAATCCTTATACAAATAAATACGTTATTCATTACAAGCATTTAATTTAGAAGAAATTTTCCGTTTACATCATTTGATTTCAATGAGTATTTTAGAAGATATCGCAGTAATAAAATAATCAGCGCGCAATAATGATGTACGGCGCGCTGCGGGCAGTCGTGAGGGGGAAGCGCTCCTCCTTCTACGTAAATGAAGTCGGGGGTTAATTTTAGCGATATCCCAAAGTAATTGTTCCACGCGGACGAAGTCGCGGGCAAAAGCTAGTATAATATATACAACCACAATAATTAAGCCCACTCATTTTAATGCCGATCAGGAAATTCCTAATATGTTAGGTACACGGTACGTGCGATTTGAACTTTTGAAGGATACTGAAATTTACAATGTAATTTCAAAATAGTCTCCAAATGTCTTAGCGTCTGTCATATTTTTTTAATCAAAAATGTACTCAGACCATTGGCCCTTATATTGGAAAAATATACCTTATGTCCTTAGCAATAGGGTTTAATTTGTACTTAATTCTTGAGTAGTACAAAGACTATTTTAATTATATCAATGCAATTTTAAATTTGTATTACCACTCAATAAGTGTTGTAGCACAACTAAGATCGTCGCACAATATCGATAGGTATCGACAGATCTAAATGAGATTATGTACTACATGTAATATTCAATCTAAAATAGTATGCGGAAATCCTTACTAATATTTTACTACTACATATTATAAATATGAAAGTTTGTGAGGACGCATGGATGGATGAATGGATGTACGGATGAATCTTAAACGGGCAAATGGCATACCACACGTTTGTTACTCTTTAACGCAATATCTATTTAACGGGTTTTAATAAAAAAATTGATTTACGTTCGAGGTTAACGTCCTACAAACTTTACCCAACCCAAGCATATTTTGTTAAAAATATCGATAAAATCAAATTAAGTATTGCATGACATCACTAGTGAAACAAAAAACAAATATTTTTATAAACACTTACTTTCTTATGAAATTACACTGTTGCGTCGCTGCGGCGGCGAAACTGCCAGCCCCGTGAACCATAGTCCAGGCTGGGAAAAAGTTACACCCCACCCGCCCCCGCATTCGCCCAGACACGCACACACAGCTGCGAGCGGCGAGTCGTGTAAATCGGTGGAGTGACGGTTCTTTACGTTAGTAATATATATTCTTTGCTGCAGTGTAGTTCCGTTACCGCTTAGTGCGTGTTATCTACACTAATATTATAAAGAGGAAAACTTTGTTTGTATGTTTGTTTGTTTGTTTGTAATGAATAGGCTCAAAAAGTACTGGACCGATTTCAAAAATTCTTTCACCATTCGAAAGCTACATTATCCACGAGTAACATAGGCTAAATTTTATTTTGGAAAAAAATAGGGTTCCGTAAGATATTTGGGTTTTTCGGACACAAGGTGTAAAAAATCAACCAGAAAAGTTACTTATTTTGCGTACGCTGCCTAAACTATAAAAGATAGAACCATAAAATGTTGTAATTAATTGTAGATCTTATAAATATCTACAAAAAAGTCCGCGACACACTATACCTATCTATGTCGAGTAAGGCACAACAACCATTTTTTTATTTAGAAATCTTGAATTTTTTTTGGACTACATTTAAACGCGTTTATTTTACTCATGTTATTAATCCTTATCAAAATAAATTATTTCATCACTAAGTACAGTTTATGTAGATAATATTTGGTCTTTGAATGATTAAAATTGGACGTTTGGTTTTGAAGTTATGGCGAAATTAAAATATTACGATTTCTGCTGCACGGCCCGTTGCGAAGTGGGCGTGGGGGTGCGCGTGCGGGTTAATGTTTAGTTTAGTTTAGTTTAGTTATTTTATAAACATCAAATTGATAATATCTTAAAATATAATATCTATACATCTATACAGTTAAATATAATTTAAGTGTCTGTTTGTAACTTCAAATTAACAGCTTTTTACATAATGAATCTGAAAGTATATTCGATACTTACAATAAAATACATTTTTTTTTTAATTTTTGTCTGTCCGTCTGTCTGTCTGTCAGTCGGTCTGTCTGTCTGTTTGTTCCGACTAATCTCTGAAACGGCTGGACCGATTTTCACGGGACTTTCACTAGCAGATAGCTGATGTTATAGGGTCTAACATAGGCTACTTTTATTTTAGGGTTCCGTTTAAAAAAATAGGATTCCGCTTTCGTTAATCATAAATAAAGTCGCGGGTAAATTTCAGCGATATCCCAAAGTATTGTTCCACGCGGACGAAGTCGCGGGCAAAAGCTAGTCTCATATAATTTAATTTAAAGAATATTTTGACGCGACGCGACGTGTCGCTCAGTTCCGCCGAAGTGCAGTTCCGCCTAGTGCGTCCGGACCTTAATCCATTTTCTTTTTCGAAATTTGGATAACTTCTTGCAAGAGAAAAAATTCAACTCCGATTGGGACAGTCCAAAACGCCTTCAAATATTTTATTGATTCCTGTCCGAATGGTATAAATTTTAGTAAAGGAATCAATGAACTACCTATGAAATGGCAAAAGTGCATAGATAGCAATGATATATACTTTGATTAAATAAATATATAACGTTTAAAAAGTCGATTTTATGTTCCTCCTTTATAAAACGCCAATTTTATGTAATGAGTAATGACCTCATATTTTTGATCGTACATTGAATAATCTTAAATACCTTTAGTAATTATCGACTCGACGGTGCACTGTGGCTGGTAGTTGGAATCGCAGTTAAACCACACATCCACCTGTCCCAGCTGCTCCCTGGTTCCATAGAGCCCGGCATTGGTGTGCAGCACGTCCACGAACTCGGCACGTGAGGGGTTAAGTCCGTCCAGCGAGAGAGGCCCGTCGAACAGCGGACCGGCCGGGTCCAGCCCGGTTATTCTGGGGCCAACAAAAATTATGTAAAAGTAGACGAAGCGTGTGATTTCGTTAGCGAAGAAAAAATTACCGCAGGACAAAATGATGTCATTGAAAATATTATCGGTGTAGCGGGTGATGCAATTTCATTCAGCAGGTAAAATGGCCACGTTAAGTGAATCGTACTTTATTTTGAAGAAGTTGCTCTTACAGTTACTTCTAACAGTTCTCTTGATTGACAATTACTATGTAATTAGAGGTATTCTTAATATGTGTGCCATTTAACATTTTACGAATTTGTTGAAATTGAATAATTTCTAATACGATTCCGTTTATGGTGATCCATCTGTGATCTGACGTTTTTAATTGTGTTTTTAAAAAGTGTCGTGCGTTGAGCGCTATGAAATGGTCGCGCTCCGTATTACACACGAAGTGAATTTAATTGTTTGCGAGTCGCGCGGCTACGCCGCTGCACGTACAACATAGCGTTGGTGGCCAACGAGTTGCTGGCGTTCATCCAGCACGCCATCGACACTATGGACGAGGTCAGTATCATGCAGATCTGCAAATCTTCTTTCACAAGCGAGGAGATTTGCACGGGCAAGCAGCTGCTCTATGAAACGCTCGACCAGAGCGCGAATATGCCATCACGAAGGCGAGATGGCGGCGAACGAAGCGTGTAGGACATCATCTCCCTGCTGAAGCAGACGGATCCAGACGACGTGCCGGCCTTTGTGGCGAAAGATATCCACAAGCTGCCGGTCGTTACGATGGACCACGTCAACGTCTCCAGCCTGCTGAAGAACTTCAACAGTATGAAGGCAGAGCTGGACGAGATGCGAGGTAGGTTGGATGCATCGGAATCTACCATCCGTGACTTACGTAGTGAATTACTACAATTAAAATGTAATAATTCAGTAAGTAGGTCACCCGATCATTCAACCGCCTTTGTCAACACACGTCGTGGCGGCGCGCGCGCTGACACATCGTTTTGCGTGTCAGCGGATTCCGACGATTCGGCGATCGCCGCCGCCCCCGCCCGCCTTCCCCTCCGGGTCGTGCAGACGCCGGGTCAACCAGCGACTCAGCAGAAAACTTTTGCGACTGTCGCCGGTCGCCCCGCACCTCTCCCCCGGGCGAAGACAAAGGGGGTGAAGGAGAGCCGTAAGGCTGTGGAGAGCCGTAAGGCCGAACCTCCTCGACCGAGCAAGGACGAGAGCAGGAGGTGCGATGAGGAGGGCTTCATACTGGTGGAAAGAAGAAAGAAGAAGAAGCCCGCCGTCCGCAACCACCGCGGCACCGCACCTTACGTACCGGAACTGCGCCTGCGGTGCGAGGTACCCGCGACGTCGTTGTACGTATCCCGCCTGCATTGGTCTATGCAGGTCGAGGACGTCGTGGACTACATCTGTCAGAAGACGTCCATCGCCTTGAGGGTCGAACGTCTGGAGTCTCGCCACAAGGTCAATTTCAGTTCCTTTGTGGTGAGAGTGCCGACGCATCTTTTGTCGACCTTCGAGGTGGAGGAGTTCTGGCCGGAGGGTGTCGTCTACCGGAGGTTCCGGGGGAGACTCCGGAACGAAGCGCTCACGTCTCCGTCAACACGTGACAAAGTGTAGTTTTTAAGTATATACTTAATATGTATGTTAGTCTGTATGTTAGTGAACTTAGCAGATCATTGTCCAGCAGATCAAAAATAAATGTGAGTTCTTATCGCATGCAGCTGAGTTCTACAGTTCCTGATACTTTTTAGAAATAGTTCCGGCGTTTTTACCTTAAAAAAGACAATTGACAAAATGATCTGCCAACTTCCCGCAGCAGATCATTTTATAGCAGATCAGAAATAAACGTGAGTTCTTATCGCATACGAATGAGATCTATAGTTCCTGATACTTTTCAGGAATAGTTCTGTTCTCACGTCCGAATGCCAGCGGATCATGTCAGAACGTTTGTTAAGTCGAATAATATAAATTTTATTGTTTCGAACGATTCTTAAGAGCTAGAACTCTTGGGTTTACCACAGATCCGTATGAGAACTGCAACCATGGATGAGATTTGGGTCCTGAACTCGTGTGTGAATGCCCGCAAATCACGTTAGAACGGCAGAAAAGTGAAAAAATACCATTTTCGCCATTTCAAATAATTGTGAGAGGCTTGAACTCGTTTGTTTTTTACAGATTCGTATAGAAAGTGTGACCTGGAATCTGAATCGAGTCCAGAACTCACGTTCGAGTGCCAGCAGATCATGCCAGAAAGACCAAAAAATTTAATATTATCAATTTCATCATTCCAAATGATTGTGAAGGGCTAGAACTCTTCCGTTTCCCACAGATCCGCATCGGAACTTTAATTTAAAACTCGACTCGAGACCAGAACTCACGTTTAAATGCCAGCAGATCATGTTACAAATGTCGAAAGTAGGAAAATATCATTTTTATCGTTTGAAATCAATGTGCAAGGCTAGAACTCTTTCGTTTTTTACAGAACTGTATGAAAACTAATATCGAGAACTCCATACAAGTCCAGAACTCATGTTGAAATGCCAGCAGATCACGTTAAACCGGTCGAAAAGTAGGAAAATAGAAGTTTAGTCGATTCAAATTAATGTGCAAGGCTAGAACTCTTTCGTCTTTTACAGAACCGTATGGAAACTAATATCTACAACTCGATACAAGTCCAGAACTCATGTTAAAATGCCAGCAGATCACGGTACAACAGCTCATAAGTAGGAAAACACTATTTTGGTCGTTTTAAATGATTGTGAAAGGCTAGAACTCTTCCGGTTCTCACAGATCTGCATAAGAACTGCAATTTTTCACTTTTCTGCCGTTCTAACGTGATTTGCGGGCATTCACACACGAGCTCAGGACCCAAATCTCATCCATGGTTGCAGTTCTCATACGGATCTGTGGAAAACCCAAGAGTTCTAGCTCTTAAGAATCGTTCGAAACAATAAAATTTATATTATTCGACTTAATAAACGTTCTGACATGATCCGCTGGCATTCGGACGTGAGAACAGAACTATTCCTGAAAAGTATCAGGAACTATAGATCTCATTCGTATGCGATAAGAACTCATACGTTTATTTCTGATCTGCTATAAAATGATCTGTCGCGGGAAGTTGGCAGATCATTTTGTCAATTATCTTTTTTAAGATAAAAACGCCGGAACTATTTCTAAAAAATATCAGGAACTATAGAACTCAGCTGCATGCGATAAGAACTCACATTTATTTTTGATCTGCTGGACAAAGATCTGCTAAGTTCACTAACATTTAGTCTGTAAGGTATTTATAATATGGGCCTATGCCGCCCGAAATAAATGAAATTTAATTTAATTTAATTCATAACGGAGGGGTGTTAAAAGTTTGACGTACAGACAGTGTGTCTGTCCGTGGCATCGTAGCTCCTAAACGGATGAACCGATTTGGATCTAGTTTATTTTGTTTCAAAGCTGACATGATGGATATTGTTCTTAATTTACCATCATCAGCTCGTTCGACAATTTAGGAGTTACTTAATTTTTTTATTTTTATATCTAAACACTAGAAGTGGCCATTTAGTCTGATCGATTTATTAAGAGTCCTATGGATGAAAAAATCATATCTATATCCTAGATCACAACATTCACAACTCAGTTCTCACAACTCATAGTTACCACCGACAAAGTTCCCGCTCGACTAGTCTCTATCTCTAAACATTCACCTTTGCACTAGGAAGCCTCAAAATATTTAAACGCAAAGGAAGTAACCGCAACGACTGCAAATGAGGTTGAATTACGTATTTACACGTGAGTATGTTTGCGAGCCCACTATTCAACGGTGCTGTTTAGCGATTTTCATCTTATAAAGTCGACCGGGAACTTGTTCGGTAGTAGGTACATACTTCCATACAACAAAATATTTATTCACGATTATTTCATTACAAATCTCCAAGAAGATTATGTTATTTTTACGTTTCAGATTGAAACTTTATAACTCTGAAACAAAGATCATCTCACCTTGATACATTTTTGTTGAAGGTCTGTAGTTCTCGGCCGCAGTATCCAACTAAATGAGCACCTAACGAGTGGCCCATCAGGTGGGTGGTGCTCAAGTTGAGGGAGCTGGTGGACATTTGGTCTAGGGCTTGACCACATTGCTCGCCAACCTAACAAGTAAGAAAATCCTATTCCTCCTTATTAATAAAAATATTTACACCAAGGATTAGCAAATCCAAATCGCTCTCTTTGTCTATCAAGTGACTGTTCCAAACTATCTGACAGAGATAGCCATGTTGGATTAGCTAATCCGTGGTGTAAATAATTTTATTAATAAGGCAGATTAGGTTTTTCTAGTACACATATTGCTATTTTAAACTATTAGGCATAGGAAGTTTATTATACTGTACCTATAGGGCTGAACGTAGCCAAAACTAAAGCGACTTAATGCGTTGTAATAATTTTGACTTATTATACATACATAAGGAATTTAGACATAAGTTAAATATTACATTTTAATCCCCTTTTCCCCTGAAGTCACTCGACTGACAAATTAATACATAAGCGTTGTATAAGTTAAATGTGTAAATAATTTGGTAAAGGGGTAAGAGTCTGGTCAAAAAGTAGATAAAACGAAGTCGGTTATTAATTAAAATCGTTTAGGAACCAGAATGCTATTATATGTAAAAATTGTAAATAGACATACTTTACAAACTGACTGACTAGCAGACACACAAACACATTGAAACATCCACATTTTATCTGAGTGAAAAGTTGAAGACATAAATCCTTAGGGTCCACCCCGAAACGAAACGATACGCGACAAGGCGCTGCATTTCTAAGATAGCTATTCAAAATTGAACTTTATTCATTAAACAAGAAGATGCACGTTTTATTGACAGAATTTGAATGTCGAGTTGCATTTCGCTGCACAGCGCCTGTGCAGTTTATGAAAGATGCATATGAAACCTGTATTATTTCGTGTGGTAAATAAAGTTCAAAAGGAATAGCTATCTTAAAAAAACCGGCCAAGTGTGAGTCGGACTCGCGCACCGAGGGTTCCGTAACAACCTGTAGTGATTTTGTTACAGCTTAAAGGACCTGAGTATTTGATATGAATTTCAATATAGGTAATACCTCTACGCGTTCATGAGGAAAGTGGTAGTAAGTTTAAAATTCGTCGCTGAACTGACCATTATAGTATTCGGTACGGCCGAGGCCGGGTACGTCACGACGTCTAGAATCAGAGAGGGCGACGCAGCCTCCTCCTCCCAGTCTATCACGAACACGTTGTAACCTCCAAGCGTCATGAAGCTCCCTATAACCGTCTCTGTAGTTTCTGCCCTAGGGCTGGATGTGAAGCCGAACGCGTAGATCAACGTCTTAAGATCCTTGTTAAAGCATTCCGATTCAAGCAGCGGTAGAGGTTCCTCTAACTCTGTGCTTATGTATTCTTCGATGTGTCTGAAATGGTGGAAATTATGGGGGATTAGTAATAAGTAAGGTACTTACTGATTTTATGTATTTTCACAGAATAAATAATAGTACACGTATTTTTAAGCATTACTTAAAAAAATAGCTTTCTGCACACCTTCCTCCACATAAACTTTACTGTGCCAAATATCATACTCCTCCAATCGTACAAAACTGTACCTACTGAAAGATTTTTTTAAATTATTAATACTAATATAATATACAATGTATGATATAATATATATAAACGCTCACTAACAGGGATTTAATAACTAGTAGCTACTTTCGCGGAAATATTTCACAGAAATCAGAAACATGTAAATGCTACGACAAATAATCTAGTTACTTATATAAAAAAATATGTTTGTCTGTATGTCCTGACGTATGTCCTTTATAGATTCGTAAACTATGCATTTGATCGTGTGATGATCTTTAGCAAAGTTATTGTGCTGTGTGCATGAGCCCAAGAACGTTTCTGAGTTGGTACAACCAATTTACGACAGCTGATGGCGCCACAGTCATTTTTAATTATAAGGCGGTACGATGTTTGCCGGAACAGCTAGTAAGTTATAAAATTCACAACGATTGTTTAAATAACCTAACCAAGAGCATGTCAGGACATGTCTAAGGAGGGTTCCGTAACTATAAACGCGTAATATGCCTTTTTTTTAATTACTCCAAAAGTTACTGTCCGATTTGGTTCAAAATAGTTTTCCTAAAGAGTTTTTAGCGTGATCTATCAGCATGGAAATTTTCAAGTTTCTATCTCCTATAGTTTAAAAATGCTAGGGAGGGGACCAACTTACAAAGTACTTTGGAGGCCGATTACTCGAAAATGGTCAACTTGATAAAAAAGTAACATATGAAACCTTGCCTTTATTTTAAAAGACCTATTCTACGATACCCCACACGATGGGATAGAGTGAAAAAATATTTTTCATCCCCACTTCACATGTATGGAGAGCCACCCTTAAAATATAAAATTATTATTTTTTTATGATCCCGAAACCGTGATCTATACACAATCTATAACTGAACCAAATTTCATCAATTTATATTCATAATTACAGGAGCTAGAAGCGCGGACAGACAGACAGACAGACAGACAGACGGACAGAGCGAAACTATAAGGGTTCCTTAAGTATTACGGAACCCTAAAAAAGATGACAAAAAATGAATTTGCGAGCTAAGTTGCCTATGTGTTACGTCTGCGCGCGGGTGTTCGTGAGCCTTTAGATATTTCTATGGAAAATTTTAAGATAATTATAAGAGAGCAAGATAAAACTGATAGCTGAAATGATCATCTTGTTTTGTGATAAATAACACTTACCCGCAATACAGCCTTAAATATGCTGCATACGAAAACTTTCTCAATTCTAACAACGCTGCAACAAAAGTTATATAAAAATATTGACTTGGAAAATGATGCCACATTTTGATAATCTAAGATGGTGCCTTAATGGTGACACTTTAATCATATTATAATACTTTTCTTAATAACCTCAACACTTCTAAGTTCTAACACAGTTATGAGTTAACACGATAGGTTATTACTCACTTAAAAAATGAATGAAATACCTAAACTTCATTTAACGAAATTAAAAAAAAATAATTTAAACATTTCTAAGATCTAACACAGTTAACAAGGTATGTATGTATTACTTACTTAAAAAAAATAAAATGTGTGAAATGCAATTCATTTTAACGAAATTTTTTATATCATAGATATTATAGGTACAATAACATTGAGACTGAAAATCCACACTAGTTAATTCTATTTATATGGTGTTTTTTAGATAAATCTCCTTTTGTTTAGCGTCATAACTCTTAGATTATTTACATAGGCACTAAATGTGTGTATTTCCTTGTATTAATGGTCTTTCCTATATTTTCTTACGAAGCCTTGATGATCTGATAACGCGGCAGCACTACCTCCAAGTAGGGTTACCATATCTCAGGATTTGTCCTGAGATTTCAGGATTTTTCGACTCTTCTCAGGATTCAGCAAATCTAGTGATAGCTCAGGATTTTCAATAAAACACAGGTTACATTTTAAAGATCTCTCTTATTAAACTACTAAAAATAATTTTCTTTTAGTAACAATTGCAGTTAAAATCAATACTTATTTATCAAAGTGAAACAAACTAAAAATAATCTTCTTTTGGTAACAATTGCGGTTAAAATCAAAAAAGTCGCGTAAAACGCGTGCGCAAGATAATAATACGCTTTTGAGAGAAAATTCTCATGCTGTAGAAAATCTCAGGACTTTTCCATGGAAATCAGGCCCTTTCTCCGGACTTTTGATTTTTTCATCTGGTAACCCTACCTCCAAGTCATAGTCTGTAAGCGGCCGTATCTATCTTTTCTCGAAGCATTTCGTGCCCACATTATTTTGGTAACAATAATTAGCTTATTCTTTAGTTAGTATAGTTTTGTTTAACCAACGGAAGAGAAACGAGACGTGATGGATGGCCGATGGGTGGCGAACATTGAGGTATATACATGGAGGGGCCCTTACAGTTCTATACATACTAGCGCTTATACAAATATGATGGAAATATGAGACAGACGGTGAAATATCATTTGGTCTCTTTCTATCTAATGCAATAATTTTCATGTTAGAAGAAACAGCAATATTTTTGTTTTTGCTCATTTTAGAAACATTAGACTTCAAAACTTTGACAACTAACGAAATGTGGAACGATCCGCCATTATTTGCTCATTAACTGTCAATTAACTGTGGTAGGTCTCCTGTCAAAAGGTTGTTTATGTTTTGTATATTTTAAGAATTTCCAAGAAATTATAAGGACTTATTCTTTAAAATTTTATTTGAATGTTGTAAAAGTGATAATTAACATGCCTAAACGTTATATTGCAAGGTGCAATGCATTAAAGAGTATGCATTAACCTCAATTGTATTTACGCAGGTTAGTAGCCGGTTTTATGCAATACTATAAACATTTCATGAAATAATTGCGTTGCAATTTGATTTTTTCATTTATTATATTCATATCCACATGTAATTCATTAGAACAGTCCTTTAAATTGCATTTTAAGTCTTTAGATTTATTTACGTAATTGAAAAGTGTTGTACCTAACTACCTACCGTTTGTAATAGTTATCGATAAAGGCGCAAATAATAATTACTATCGATGTATACATACACATTAATATACACATATATAGACATAATAATTACATTTGTGTTATGTCTCAAAAAGCAATCTGAATCTATTCGATGTGGTTTTAAAAATATAAGTTTAATAGCTTTTAATAATAATATTATATTGTTGTGACCAAAATTATTTGACAAATGATAAAACTAATAATACTTGTTTTTTATAGGTTTCCGAAAAGTGATACAATAAGCAAATTATGGTTGAAAGCTGGAGAAGAAAATAAAAATCCCCGGACCCAGTCAAGAGAATAGCATAGCCAGTTTTTGAACAAACTTAATTTTATTTAGAAATGGATAGACTTATTCATTTTAATATAAGTGGATATATTCCTTTGTCTTTTATTTCTATTCCACCTTAGATAGTTCAAAAAGTTTTTAGTTCCATTTGTCGATGCCACAAGGACTAATTATTTGCCAAGCTGTAAAAATGTAACACCTATTAATTGTAACCATATTTTCACCAAATAAAGCATCTTGTCATTATGTATAAGATTAGGTTACGATGGGACTGACTTACGCTGTACATCAAAAGTCCCTAAATAAAGAATAAAAAAAGCACCATTTCATTTCATATACCAATTTATACAGTTGGCTCAGCTCGTATGAAAATAAATATTTAACCATATTATAACCTCTAAGTACCTAGGAGTTAAAGTATCCTTAAATAATAAAAGATAAATGTGTTGACTTTAATAAAGAAATGGCACTTCTTTCCCATGGTAAATAAAGTTAAGTCTTACTTGATTAATACAGGTATTACATTATTTTTTTTTTTTGAAAAAATGGTCCAGTTAGAACAAATAGAATAAAACTATCCTCAGCAATCAGCATAGAATACTCAGGATGTCGGTTAAAACTGTTAAAAGATATTATCGATTAATAAAAGTAGTTAAATGTACAATGTCTATAGTAAAATAAGTTTTTTTACTTACGTATGCATAAATTAAGAATAAAAAAAGCATAATTTCATGTCATAAACCAATTTATACATTTGGCTCAGCTCATATATATATCCTTAAATATTTATTTGTATACATACAAATAAATATTTAAGGATCTTTTAACTCCTAGGTCCTTAGAGGGTTATAATATTATAACCTATAAGGCCCTAGGAGTTAAAAGATCCTTAACTAATAATTATACTTAAGCGTGTTGACTTCAATAAAGAAATGGCACTTCTGTCCCATGGTAAATAAAGCAAGTCTTACATGATTAATAAAGATATTACAAAAACTTTTTTGAAAGTGGTCCAGTTAGAACAAATAGAATGTATACCTAAATATATCGTCAGCATCGAATACTTTTTTGGATCTCCGTTAAAAGATATTATCGATTAATAAAAGTAGTTAAATGTACAATGTCATTAGTA
This sequence comes from Glaucopsyche alexis, assembly GCA_905404095.1. NCBI lineage: Eukaryota > Metazoa > Arthropoda > Insecta > Lepidoptera > Lycaenidae > Glaucopsyche > Glaucopsyche alexis. The sequence goes on along the minus strand of FR990047.1, from coordinate 23,570,176 downwards.
AAATAAGTTTTTTATTTACGTATACATGTAAGTTAATGTAAAACTTATGAAAATTTAAAATATCGATACTGTCGATACCCATAATTGCAACTCTAGTTCGGCAGCCATTTTTTGCTCATAATCAGCTGATAAATTGGACACGTTTTTGTCATAGGTAGGGCCTGTCCTTTGAATTCTTTAGTCATTGGTGGCGAACCACATCGCTGCCGTTTTGGATAATTTTGGAACATACTTACATATATACACATACTGAGAAAATCATTACTCTTTTGGCTTTGCGGTAGTCAGGTAAAAATTGTAATGTAGGTATTGTGTTGTATAATACAGAGTTCTATTTTCAGTACTCTAAATGTTTACGGGCTCGCCGGATTCCAGAACATCTGATACCAGCCTTAGAGTGGTTAAGGCGCTGTGAGTAGTCAACTATGAAGTATTCGAGGGGGTGAAAGAGATGAGTGGGGGACGTGCCGCCCCCGTTACTGCGGGGGACTTCATGCCAAATACGTCAAAGTGATGTGTCTATAATGTACAAAAGCGTAATTTCGATAAAATCGTAATGTGCTTCATAGCCTAGCGGTATTTTGCCCGCCTAAAGCAAAGCGTAGCGTCTAGGTTCAAATCTCATTAGTATTTATTATATTTCAAAATGTCTTTTTTCTGTCTAGGTCAATTCAAAGAAGTCTATTTCCTAACTTTGTGCCAAATTTAGCCATTGCGATTTGAGAAAGTTAAGTTTTTTAGTAAGTAGTTAAAGGGTAAAAAAAATCTAAAAAAAAAGCTCAATTAAGTCACTGAACTCCTAAACGGCTGTACCGATATTAAGTAATGAAAAATTTTGTGTGTCTTCAGGTTGATTCGAGAATGGCTTAGATTTGCAATCGGACCTGGTAGGTGGCGCTGCTGTCAGTAGTCAGTACGTCAACAAATTTAATTCTAAGGCGGTACGAAGTTTGCCGGGATAGCTAGTATTACTATAATATGCGGTCGAAGTACTGCGGAATACGCACACTACAACATGTAACACATTACACAATACACATTATGACATCACACACATTGACGTTTCCTCCTAGGACGACATTTCAAAATTTTATATATTTCGCATTTTTCAGCGGTTACAAAATCTAAACTTGCTTTTGCCTGCAACTTCGTTCGCGTAGCACAAAGCTAAATTTTATCGACTGATTTTATACAATACATAAATAAATACACAATAAAATTCAATATCAAATATTCCCATTCTACATACATGAAACTTCGGCTATCTGACAGCAAAAAAATAATACAATTTCAAATACCTAGTTTCTGACATTTGTGGTTTAACCAAATAGTCTCTTCGGCTACATCATATTAATTGTAAATATTGTTTTATTTAATCTATTACTAATATAATACAGAGAGAAGGTTTATTTGTTGTATGTTTGTTTGTTTGCATTGAATAGGCTCCGAAACTACTGGAATTATTTTGATGAAATTTAGGACAGATATAGAATAGACAACGGGGAAGCACATAGGCATACTTTTTATTGCCGAAAAATGTACGGTTCCATCGAGATTTCCTTTTGCGCGCATGAAGTCGCGGCAACACCTAGTCTAAATATATAAAAGGCAAACCTGACTGACTCATCTATCAAAGCACAACCGAAACTACTGAACAGATGTTGCTAAAATTTGGCACAGATAGTTGTAATGACGTAGGCATCCGCTAAGAAAGGATTTTTGAAAATTCGCCCCCTACAGGTGTAACAAAGGGGTTAAAATTTTGTATGGAAACCGAACTTTACCCGGACAAAGTCGCGGGCAAAAGCTAGTAAAAAATAAACGTAGATTACTGAATAAGTACATGTTCCTAATATCTGTTTATGGTGATTAGCATTAGAATTTATTATAATAATATGTATAAACTTTACAAACCAACAGAATAATATTTAGGTATATATATATTTACTTATTCTGTTGTCAATCAATGTTGTCAATTTTGAATCAAATATGTTTTTTCTTTCGTCGTGTAATAAATTATATCAATAATTTCGGTTATTTTACGTCAGTCTGACTGGCAGCTCGGTTTGCGTACCGACGTTTGATTTTTGGTGCTGAGTTCAAATCCCGGTAAGATAAATATTATTTTTGTGATTCTTATAATGTCTTTGTTTTTCTTTAATAATTTTTTATTTATTTTTTATTAATTTTTATCGTTGTACTAAAACTACGACCAAAGCTCGGTCTCCCTAGTACCTACTTATAAAGAGTTTTTGTACCTCCATCTTAAAACTTTGGACTAAAAATTTGGACATTCATCGAATACAATCTTTTCATACTTTATATAATATAATCTACAATAATATTAACAACAACTTAAAGTAACTAATAATAAAATAAGTAGGTACATAATTAACCATATACTTTTATTAAGGCTCCCACAGACGAGAGGCCGATCGTTTCAGCTGGAACTGACGTCAGTTCGGCCTGAACGGATTCGAGCACACACACGGAAAAAATCGCATCCAATCCAATTTACGTCAGTTCGGCCTGATCTGATTCGTGCCCACACACGGAACAGTCGCATCAGTCCATTCTGGTTTGCCGCGCGCTACGGTCGTGTTTATCAATTTTGTATTTAAACACCGCGAAAACTCATACAACGCTTGTACAAGATACACGCCCGCACGGCAGCGGGTCGGGCAAGAACTGAAGCGATTTGTCCACACACGGTCAGGACAGGCCGCGCGTTCAGGCCGATCGGTCAGGCCAGAATTAATGTTGCCAACTTAGTTATTTTACAAAATTTTACTAAATTGAGTATTTTATTCCCTCCTTGGTAGAAATTTAGTTATTAGTAGTGTTTAAGTAGGAAAGAGCCAGACAGTAATGATATGCAAAATAGCTACTAAAATCTAAATACGTAATATTTCCTAGTATATTTTAATTTAATGGTAAAATTTATAATCAAATTCAATTAATGAAAAAAATTTAATATAATAAAACCTAAAATGCAGTGGATTTGGGGGGCTTCAGGAATTCCTAAGTTAAGTAGCCTCTTTAGTAGTTTTTTAGTAGTTTTAGTAGAAATCGATACGAGTTTAGTAGTTTCACAAAAAAAGAGCTGGCAACACTGGAACGAATCGCTTCAGTCCGTACGGCCGCCTGATGCGATCTCGAAATTGCACACACACGATACGATTTTGCATCCGTTCAGGCCGAACTGAAGGTAGACCGGACCATGTATGGGGCCCCTTACTGGGAAAACAAGCATCGCTCGGAGTTTTATAGTGCGACAAAAAAAAGAAAAAAAATCGTCTGACCGGGATTCGAACCCGAGACCAATTGGCCGCAACAACGCAAAAAGCCAAAGGGCTACCAAGCGTCTTACGTCAGATTGCGAAATTACGCATATGTTATAAGTATTACACGACGAAAGAAAAACTAATATTGACTTAACTTTTATGCGGACGACATAAAGGTCCATTCGGGGGTAAAATAAATTTGAACGGACTTTCAACAATAAATTCGAATAATTTTTGAGCAGAAAAGAGGGGAAAAATTTGACATACGTCTCATTAGCAAGAGGCCTAAGCCGGTACTGTCTTATTCAATAGATATGAAAGAGAAGGAATGACAGGTCGCCATTTCGCGATGTTTCATTCGACTCGTACGAATTATTTATCATTGAAATAAATTAATACTAACAAATATCACATTCTATACGAAAAATCAAAACAATTCCCTTCCTTTTATTATGTTTTACGAAACTGCAAATAATTTTCTCATTTCTGTTCACAAATAATACAGTTACAACTCCAAGAATTTCTATTTTAATGGTTACTTTATGATTTTTTTTCATCGAGAAAATGTTCAGATAACGTGTTTTGAAAACGTATAGCAAATATGATCAAAATTAACATATATTTTTTTGCTGCACTAAAATGTATCCATTCGTCTCAAAAATTTTTTGAAAGAAGCGTATTTCTAGGGTAAGAGCGCCTTAATTACGGACTGGAAACATTTGAAATAGGTATCTCGAAATGATTTGAATGATTTTTAAGAGGTGATTTTATGATTTTTTTGAACTCAGAAAAAAATATTTTTTTTTTTCAAAATGTGTACGGTTCAGAACTTGTCAAGGATTGTGTACTTTATCCCATATTTTTTTCCACTTCGTAATTGAATTTAAACTAGGTAGATTAGGTGACGGGAAATGACAAAGTAGGCTATGACCTCGCCAGATAGTATCCAAAGCCCCTTGCTCCCATCCTAGCACTCTGAGGAGACCAGATGGCACCTACACAAAGACAGCGGAGGACACACTAAGGCTACATGCTGAGGTGCACTTCCCCAACAGTATCCATCTGAACGTGAATGAAGCTTTCTCCCACTGGGTGTGTGGGAGAAAGCTTCATTCACGTTCAGATTAAAACCAGACCAACTTTAGACGACTGGAGAAGAGCTTCCATGATTTTCAAACCTGGCCGAGTCAAATGGGCAATTGACAGCTTTAAGCCCTATAAGAGTAATGGCGAGGATAACATATTTTCGGCCCTTATCCAACAGAGCAAGGACATTATCCTCCCTGCGCTACTAAAGATATTTAGAGGGAGTTTTGCGTGGGGCTACATTCCAATGGCGTGGTGGTAAGGGTCTCATATATACCCAAAGGTGGTGATAGAGACAAAGCTTTACCCAAGTCATATAGACCTATAAGCCTCACTTCTTTCATGCTTAAAATGATGGAGAAGGTGGTCAACCTTCACATAAGGGACACCTACCTCATCGAAAGGCCTCTGCATGAAATGGTTTGAACCCCCTAAACCACCCCCTGGCTACGCCCATGGACGCAACAACAGTACTCGTCTAGTATGGGTTCCGAGCCACAGCAATATCCCCGGTAACGAAACCGCGAATGAGCTGGCTAGGCTGGGGGCCGAAAGTCTCATTTACGCGCCAGAACCAGCTGCGAAATATCTCCCAGTACTAGAGCACTTAAGGAATGGAGCCGCAGCCTAAGCATTAAGCAATAGGCTGCAATCCCGGGCCTTGTGCATTCCAAAGCGTTAACCCCAGGCTTTGACAAAAGGCGTGCGGAATTAGCGCTTTCAATGAGTAGGGATCAATTTAATCCTTACCAGAACCCTAACTGGGCACTGCAAGCTCCACAAACACCTCAACAAAATAGGTGTTGGTGACAGAACGACTTGCAGGTTCTGCGAGGAAAAGGACGAAACACCGCTCCACCTCCTCCTCGACTGTCCAGCACTTCAACAGAACAGAAACTGGTGCCTTGGGCAGAACGAATACTCCACCATGGAGGAAATTCGTAGCACCAACCCCAACCATATCGTTCACTTCATGAGCAGCATAGGCCTGGGGGAAGTACTATAACGCGAAGGAGTCACAATAGATCCACTTGGGTCGCAGTGACGTTAGGGCAAGATTTTGACCTACCTTCGGCTATAAAAAAATGACCTCACCTTAAAAGACTCGTCAGGTTGTGATTATTGTAACGTGACTCACGTGAACGATTATTTCGGGGTTACATAATTTAGTTAGACGCATGTTTGTTTCCCTGATACATATAATGAACTCTGCGATTAAATAAATTTACTAAATTTCCATGTTTTTTTTTTCAGTACATAAGTTACATGGAAATTTTGTGAATCGTTGGTGAATCTGCGCAAAAAATGATGACGCGTAACGTAAAGAGGGATTTGAATCAATTTGTATCATTTCCAATCAGTCTTGATACATGCAGACACGGTGATATTCAATTGGTTACAAACCGTATCATTTTCTATAAGTTATTATTTCTGAATATCTATTTCTAAACAAACTATAACATTTCCATTGAAAATAATTTCGGATGATGAAATCGGTCTTCATTCTAACATCTCGTAAACAGCCATTATGTTTATCTGGCAACACTAACTTTCGTGAACTTTTTTCATGTCGCTGTCATTGTCATGTTTCATGTCAATGTCAAACGAACGAATTTTCTAAACTGTCGATCTGCAAGTTATTATTGAAAATATTATAAAGAAGTGAAGTTCTTTTAAGATTTTATTAGTTTAGTGAGTTTAGATCTGTTTTCGGTAAAAATTTACATTATGGACCGTCGATTTAAGGAAGGAGGGAGGGGGAGGGGGAAGGAGGGGGGGAGGGGGAAGTCCCCCCATACCACTCCCCCCCCGCGCAAACCCATAGTTTCCAAGATATTTACAGTTGAAGTTTTGAGTTTATGTTTGGTTAGGACTGTTACAAAAGCTGTGTTTTCGATACGAGGAGGGGGGGGTTTATGCTCTGACCTATTTTGGTGGGAGCCTGCCCCCCCCCCCCCCCCGTACCACTCCCTAGAGGGCTAGGAAACCACCGGTTTATAAGTTGTTAATGATTAAAATTTTGAGGTTATGACTGTGTTTATAGGATGTTTACGAGACTTATGTCAGAGGTGTGGTGAAAGGAGGGTGGGGGTTTTTCGGACTCCTTACCACTCCCCCTCCTCACTCTCTCTTAGATGATATTTACTGTTTGGGACGGTTTTTGGGTCAATGTCAGTCTGTCACGTCTCCGGCGCTGCGGGAAATGCAGCCCCTTCGCCCTAGCGTAACAAAACGCAGAAACCAACACTCGCCTTAGGCAGCTCCGGCTTTTTGGTCGCCTTCGGCGACCAGCCTCCGCCGCCACGGCGAGTCCTGGTTTCTCCTTTCGTTACGGCGGGCGGGGGCTACCCTCCCTCCGCGCCTCCGGGCTTAAATATAACACTCTAGGGGTTGACAGACAAGTACTACGTGGAGTCGGGGTTGATCGATTCATTTCTGAGTTATAAATTGATTTTTGAATCACTTTTTACTTTCAGCACCGTCGCTAACAAGATTATTTATCATAATTTATTTTTCTATTAAACTAATTTTTACATTATTTTAAAAACATAATATATCTATTAGTTAAATAAAGGTAAATTAAAACACTTATAATTTTAATAATTTAAAATATTTTCAAAAATGTATCATAAAAATATTTCTGATTCAAAAAATTATTACTATTATTATACTTATACTTTCAACCGTAAAATTACCATAAACCTACTAATAGGATAAATGTGGGGCATGATTCAAATTTTATTATATTTATTTTTAAATATTATTGAGCTATTTTGTAACATGCAGTATATTAAGTTAATGTTAGGATCCCATCTTGTTTTTTAAAAAATACCAAATTAACCTAACCAAAAACTTATTTATTGTACAAAATAAATTAAAGCTAGTAATTTCCTGTTGTTATTGACTAGATTAGTCTGTTAAGGGAATATGAAATAAAAATCAAAAAAGTTTTATTTCCATATTTGGTTACAAAGTAATGCTTAAAGAATTGTCCCTACTTGATATTTACTGTTTGGGACGGTTTTTGGGTCAATGTCAGTCTGTCACGTCTCCGGCGCTGCGGGAAATGCAGCCCCTTCGCCCTAGCGTAACAAAACGCAAAAACGTTGGTTTAAAAAAAAAAACGATCAGTTAAGTGGCTGAAAACAACATAGTGTAAAGTATCAGTATGTGCTAGCTTAGTGACACCAAAACTGACCAAATATTTTGTTGCAATTCATGGGTATAAGGTTGTTTAGGTTAGTTATTTTTTATCACTATCACTGCATAGTATGCAGTGCATACCTACCTAATTTGAAAATTTTATTAAAGTTACTGATGAAAACATTTTGAAACATGATGTCGTTATCATATTACTAAAAATATTCCTATTCCTTCGTCGGTTACTATGACAAGAATGAATATAACTTCTGAAAAACTTATTGGTACAAGGTCCGGGTTGGAATTCGAACCCACGACCCTACGATCACGATTATTGGGATCATGATAAGTACATATGTAAATCGAAGAATCTCACCTGTGCGGGTATCTTACTTAGGCCTTTACATCCATTAATGGATGATTTATTATTCTCCGAGCGAAGTAACCACTCTTGAAATACTGTAGTGCCTGGGACAGTTGGTTTTTTAAATGTCGTATGGTTGCCCGAGCACATACGGCATTCTCACAACATAGTCAGCCTAGTCCAGAGGAATGAACTGGTCAATACGTCTGGGGCCAACTATATGCGGGTTTCCTCACGATGTTTTCCTTCACCGTTAGAGCGTCCGTATAATGAACTTGAGATCTGAAAAAGTCTCATTGGTACACGCCACAACCTGGGATTTGAACCTGCACTCTCTTGAGTGCAAACCAAACGGTCTACCCACTAGGCCACGGAGCTCTGGTATCTTAACACGCTTTTTTATTAGCTTCACCTGTAACTGAGTCACAATGTAAGAAAATCTTGGAATTCAATTTCAGCCTACTTCTAATTATCGTATCGATTTGAAACTTTGTAAGTTTATAACACATGTCACGACTGGATGAGGTGGGCACAAGATCGCTGTAAAGGATGGAAATAGAAGAGGCCTATGTCCAGGAATGGACTCTTAGTGGCTGACGATGATGACGATGATGAAGTTTATAAGAGTCCGTTGATAATTGCAATTGCTACCATCGAGCTGATCGATGATGGTGTCGTGGTGGGCAATATAACTCTTCCATGGCTGTTGTGAAACCCCTTGAGCTTGGGCTCATTTGTTTTCTACTGATTACCTAATTCGCTACTCTTGGTTGGTGGTGAGAGTCTGATGACGGAGCAGGGTGAGATTTCAGATTTTTTAACGATTAGATATTTTAATCATCGATGAAAAGTTTCCTCACCGGTCATAAAAGCGTGTGTTTTTCGTTTTTAAACCAAGCACTTTACTAGTAACATCTCTCGGCAAAATGTCATTGAGAGTCGAAACAAACTTGTCTCTCAAATTGAAAATTCATTGGAGAAGGTCTCTGAATGGGGTAGACTTAACTTAGTCCAATTTAACCCCTCTAAGACACAAGTTTGCGCGTTCACCGCTAAAAAGTTACCAATGGTCGTATGTCCTCGTTTTGAAAGCATACCCATAACTGTCTCCTCCAACATCGGAATACTTGGTGTTAACATATCGAGCGAGGTCCAGTTCCGATATCATCTGGAGGGTAAGGCCAAGTTAGCCTCCAAGAATCTTGCTGTGCTGAACAGGTCAAAGCAGTATTTCAGTCCGGTCCAACGCCTACAACTCTATAAGGCGCAGGTTCGGCCTCACATGGAATACTGTTCTCATCTCTGGGCAGGGGCACCAAAGTAGGTACCAGCTTCTCCCTCTGGATCGTATCCAACGTAGGGCCGCTCGAATTGTCGACTGCCATAGTGTTTCAAACAGGCTTGATTCCTTAGAGCTACGTAGAGATGTAGCATCGCTCTGCATCCTCTATCGGTTATATTACGGGGAGTGCTCCGAGGAATTGTTCGGACTTATACCTGCTGCAGCTTTTCGCCACCGTTCCATGCGACAAAATATTTATCATCCAATGCCAATCATGTATAAGTTTATTTACTGATGAGATAGGTAGGGACCTGGGTAAACACTTAAACAGATTGTGTCAGGGAACAATTAGTCACAAATACTTGTATGCCCGGAGCAACATATGAAGATATAATTAGAAGGGCCTTTACTGTAACTCATTGTCCTAATTCAACTGTTGTTATATTGGCAGGGAGAAGGGGAAAGGTAAACAAAAACAATTGTCAGAACATTTAGGCTTGTTATTAAATATTAAGAATATTAAAAAAATTATACTGTTTACTTTTCCCTACATTAAAAACTTGCCACATGCCGGGAAAAAAGAAAATGAAATTAGATATAGTTTAAACAGCCTTTTGTACAGCGCTGTAAATAATAATTGCCAAGTTGTAAATAATACCCAACAACAAAAGTGTTATGTTGTTGATATTAATAATTTTAAATTTAGTAACTTGACTATAGATAAGTATAACTTACCTTACTTTTGTAAGAGACATATAGCTAAGACGCTATCAAATTTTATATATTTATTACAAGCCAAAGATTTGGCTATACCAACTTCTGCTTCTTTTGAGCAAAGAATTAGTATAAGTAACGACTTGGAACATGTTCCAAATAATTATTTAAATTAGATTGTATGACAATAGAGGATGTCTCTTGCAAGAAGTTAGTTAGTAATTTACAAAATCCTACCAAAAAAATAAATGATGAGACTTTATGTGATAATAAGAATAAAAATGTAATTAACCTGGTGCATCAAAATTTACAAGGAATGGTAGGTAAAGAACTTGAAGTTGAGTTGTTTCTAAAGCAATTAAATATCGACATTATATGTATTTCAGAACATTGGTTTAGAAAACACGAACTCACTTTCAATTTCAATGACCACCAGGTTGCAAGTTCGTTTAGTAGAAAAAAAGCCATTAGAGGAGGCTCTTTAATATTAATTAGAAAGTCTTTAAAATTCAAGGAACGTAAAGATATTGTGAGCCTTTCTACTGAACGAATAACTGAGGTAGCTTGTATAGAGTTGAGCCATCTTATTATTGTAAGCGTATACATGCCTCCATCTAGTTTATACGATTCATTTGAACGAATTATGGAACAAATACTAACAAAAATATGTGCTTCTAATAAAATTGTTATTTTAAGTGGTGATTTTAACATTAATTTATTAGACTTAAACTCCACAACTGTTAGATTCACATCATTGTTAAAATCGTATAATCTTTTTTACTTATTTAATGAACCGACAAGAGTAAGTGATACAACTGCTACTTGCATTGATAATATTTTTACTAATATTACTCCTTTTAAAAAAGAAATAATCAATATGCTTAGCTCTGATCACTGTGGACAGCTAGCTTCATTTAATATTAATTGTGATAATAATCCGAAAGAAAAGATTGTGTTTATCCCTATAAATGAAAAACGTATAGAGCAATTTAGAAGTAAATTAGTTGAAAATATTCAATACTGGGATGAGTCCAGCAGTTCAGATGAAGCTTTTAATAATTTATTTAAGTTAATAAGAAAGCCATTTAATTCTGTATTTACTTCTAAAACTGTTAGACCAAACAGTAACAAAAGAAATTTTAATGACTGGGCAACTGCGGGTATTAAAAAAAGTAGGCAAAGATTATATGAATTATATAACGAAAAATCGATAAATAACACTGAGAGATTTAAAACATATATAAAAAAATATTCTAAAATGTTTAGAAATGTATGTAAAGTAGCAAAAGCTCTTAATATTAAAGATAGAATCAGAAATTCTAACAAAAGAATAAAAACCACTTGGAAAATAATTGCTAGTGAGACTGGAAAAGTCGTAGCTCTGACTTCGAAATTTGTGTTAATAATAAGAAGATTACTTCAGACTTTGAAGTTGCGACAGTCTTTGAGAAGTTTTTTGCTGACATTCCGGTCTCAACTACAAAATGCCTAAATTCTTCGCCTGCAGCTGCTGAAAAGATACTTAGAGATAACGTCAAGGAATGTAATGTCAATTTTAAATTTGTAGAAATTGATTCCAAAGATATTATTAATACATTTAAATTGTTAAATATCAAAAATACTGCCGATCTCTGGGGTATGTCTACCAGAATTATTAAATCAATAATTGACATTGTAGCTCCTTACCTAGCCATAATATTTAACAATTGTACAAAAAGTGGTGTTTTTCCTGACTTAATGAAGCACAGTAAGATTATGCCTCTTTTCAAGGCTGGAAATAAGTCTGACCCAGCAAATTATAGACCGATATCGATACTACCGACATTTAGTAAAATATTTGAAAAAAATATTCTACTTCAATTAACAGTACACTTTAATACAAATAATTTATTGCATACTACACAATTCGGTTTTACTAAAGGTCGGTCTACTACAGATGCAGGTATCAAGCTTCTCTGTAGTATATTCGAGGCTTGGGAGGAGGCGCAGGATGCATTAGGAGTTTTTTGCGACCTTTCCAAAGCATTTGATTGTGTAGACCATGCTACACTAGTCAGAAAACTACACCACTATAGCATCAGAGACTCAGCTCTTAATCTTTTGAGTTCTTATCTTTACAATAGGACTCAAAGGGTAGAGATTAATAGTAAAAGGTCAACTGGGACTAAAATAGAATTAGGTGTCCCACAGGGATCTATTTTAGGTCCATTTCTTTTTCTCATCTACATAAATGACTTGCCTTATCTAGTTCAAGATAGGCATGAGATAGTACTTTTTGCTGATGACACTTCACTTATATTTAAAGTGAAGCGACAACAATTAAATTACGACGAGGTAAACAGTGCTCTCTCAAGTATAGTAAACTGGTTTAGTGTTAATAATTTACTTTTAAATGCAAATAAAACAAAATGTTTAAAATTTAGCTTGCCAAATGTTAGGCAAGTACAAACCAATTTACTACTCAATGATGAGAGAATGAACATGGTAGACTCCACTGTATTCCTAGGTATTACACTAGATTGTAAATTACAGTGGGGTCCTCATATTGCTAACTTAGCGAATAGACTTAGTTCTGCAGCATATGCAGTCAGAAAAATTAGAGAAATGTCAGATGAAGAAACGGCGCGCCTGGTCTATTTCAGCTATTTTCATAGTAGAATGTCTTATGGCATACTTTTATGGGGAAATGCTGCCGACATAAATTCAATATTTGTGCTGCAGAAGCGAGCTATTCGTGCTATTTATAAAATGTCCCCTATTGAATCTCTGAGAGAAAAGTTTAAAGAAATAGGCATACTGACAGTCGCCTCTCAGTATATTTTGGATAATTTGTTATACGTTAGAAAATATTTAAGCAATTTCAAGAAGAAAAGTGATAGTCATTTTATAAACACTAGAAATAAGAATAAGCTAGATGTACCAGTGATAAGACTTAGTAAAATAAGTAAATCTTTTAAGGGCCAATGTATACGCCTATAACCACACTAGGATCCACAATAGGATCCCAGAAAACGTTCAAAACCTTTCTATTAATAAATTTAAAAAAGTAGTCAAAGAACGTTTGTTTGAAAGCTTATTATAAAGTAAATGATTTTGTTAACGATTGCACACCTTGGGAATAAGATGCGACTTTTATTATATTTAACATAGATTTAAGTTTACAATGTAAAATATATATTTCTTTTAAAAGAACAATTTTCCATCTTTTTGCTAAAAGATGGGCCCGTGCGAGTTTCTTACGCCGGTTCTTCTCGGCGGGTTAGGGTTGTAGGCCTTTTTTTGTTGACTTTCCGAAAATAGCTTTTTAAGTTTTATTTGGAAATAAAAATTTTCATTTTCATTTCCATCCTCATCACCTTGATGAGTGGCAGTCCTCCACCGTGCGCTTTACCCGAAGCTTTCTGCCGCGCACTGTAAAACTCTGGAATGAACTGTCGCCAGCAGTATTTCCGGACCACTACGACCTGCAAACCTTCAAGAAGGGAGCGTATTCCCTCCTAAAAGGCCGGCAACGCACTTGCAACTTCTCTGATGTTGCGGGTGTCCATGGGCGACGGTAATCGCTTTCCATCAGGTGATCCGTTTGCTCATTTGCCCCCTAGTTTTATAAAAAAAAAAAAACTTAAAGAATATACGTTCAGACATACCTAGGTCGCCGATAACTATGAATTGCAACCAAATATTTGGTCAGTTTTGGTGCCAATAAGCTAGTACGTACTGACAGTTTACGATTTGTAATTTTCAGCCATTTACCTAATCATTTTTTTTGGTCACAATAAGTCACGTTTGAACGCTCGTTGCTTCATAACGCAACCGAATATTTGGTCAGTTTTTACGCTACTGATATGAGAACAACTAGTAGGTACTTACCTAATATAACTTACTCAGCCATTTACCTTATCATTTTTTTTTGGTCATGATAACTGGGTTTTCAGGCGCCCTATACAGAGAACGCAACTACTTTACGCAGGCAGACCGACATATTTGGCATCAGAGAGTTGCTCTTTATCTTGTCAATCTAAAATAAGTCATTTTGGATATCGTTACCAAAAATGTCCTGACCTCCCGTAATATAAGGTTTTCCTTCAATATCTCAAAATAATGAAATGTGGAAATGATGCGGTTTGAAAATAACCTCCTCAAATAATAATATTAAGACGTAAATTACGCAAAGGCAAGGAATATATTAATATGTATATACTTTCATTACTAACATAATAGATAATTATTAGAAACACGAAAAATCTCATACAATATCTGCGAGGCGCTGGTTTACATAGTCGTAGACTTGTTTTCAAGGGCTATTATTATTATTATTATATAATATATCTAATATAAATGTGAAAGTTTGTGAAGATGGATGAATGGATCGATATATGGATGGATGTTTGTTACTCGGATTTTGCTAAACTTTGGTATGGTACAGGGGCGTGCGCTCCATAAAGGCAGAAATGCAGTGCTTTACTTACCATTCACAGATATTTTAATAAAACGTTCGGACGTTTTATATGACTTTAATTAATAGTAAATAAATGAATAAACAAAATATAATAACTTAAAAACGCCTAATATTTTATAATAGCACCTATTTACAAGTACATTATGTTTGGCAGGCGTTTGGCGACATGTTGGTGATGCGACTCATGCCTTGTCGTGTAGCAGTAGATTTGTTCGCATGTGTGTAGTAATTTTAGTGTCCGTACACAGTTCGCAAACGCACACACCTATGAATATCCCAAGGCGCGAGTCGTCCAACTCCTACGGCATGCTTATAGACTTCGGCGAAGTTCGCCAGTTGTCGGGACACGGAAGTAATCGGGTATATTCGTGGCACGGTGGCCTATAATGCGAGTAATTATAATTGACGTAAAATCTAATTACTCACTACGCACATGATGCGTTTTTGTTTTAGTAAGGTTTTATTTGTTTAAATATCAGATTCAAGGAAGCCATTTTTTCATGTGAAAACGCATTGTTAATTTTCGGTTGCCATTATATTTAATATTTATAGTTTTCTTAAAAGATTTTTCATTTTAACATTTGAAAGTGTGTACATTTAACAGTTTATTACTGAAGTTCTATAAAAATTGTAGGTAGTGATTTGCTTTTTAATTGATTTGAGTGATAATAAGTTCTCACAATTGTCATTCAGTGAAAAGATTCAAATTGTGTCTACTAAAGGTAGGTGTGTATCCGAGTTACAATAATTAAATCAGCAAAAAGGGAATGTAACTCGAAAGTTTCATGTTAAAAGTTATGAAGTTCTGTTAGTTCTGTTGGCATGGTTTCCGATTTAGAGATCCGTCGCTTGGCTGTGGCTATGTTAATTGCTAAAAATCTATAAAAGAAAAAGTTTTTGTGACCGACTACTCCGCCGCATACCCAGTGTCATAACCCTGTGCACGCCGCTGGTATGGTATTAGTTTGAGCGCTGGATTAACACATGGGCTACTTTTTATTCCGTAAAAGTACAGTAAAAGTAAAAGGCAGAGCCGCGGGTAGCAGCTAGCAATTTCCTATTACATAAATTTTTCTGACGCGACATTTATTGTTGGCGTTATGAATTCTGTTGTTATTTCTGTGGTGTCGTGAGAACCCTAAAATTGGATTTTTCATGTTTAAATGAATAAAAATGAGTACTCATAGCAGGTTTATCTGTATTATTTTGGTAACAATAATTGGCTTATGCTATCCGTTTTGTTTAACCAACGGGAGATGTCTAGGGCAAGAAATAATGCAGCGTTGTTCTATATCCAATTCCTTGATGTTGATCGTTGATGCTTGAACGTGTGTTGCAGGCATTAGGTAGCGCGAAGACCTTGTACTCCCATGCCGTACGGTGGTCGATCACTCGATCTTAAATAATATGAACCACGAGCGCTGGAAAGTAAAGTATTTTTATCATTGTAAAATCCTCTTTTTGGAATGGGGCTTGTTGAGATTTTTGTGGCCTTGCGCCCATAATAAGCGTTGGAATGCGGCAGCGAGTCACTGCGAATGTACTGCGGTAGCTAAACATCTGCGAAACGTTAATACACTGCAGTTTTCCCAAAAAATAATGATGTCCATTAATGGTACGCGCACATTGTGCCCGGCCGCAGCGTCCCGGGGCGGAGCGCAGCGCAGCGCAAAATGCTAACCAAAAGCACAGAATAAATAATAGTACCTACAGGTACAGAAGAACCACTCCGACAAATCGTTAGAAGAAATAGGGACTCTTGCTGCGATACGATAAGGTTCAATTCATCTAACGCAGCGCTTGATTACCTACGATTATATTTACCTAGAAGTTGCGTCTCTTTCTATCGCGTAATTCTTATCCATTCTAATGACATTAGGGTTGTCTCATATTAGAAAATAATTAACCGACTTCCAAAAAAGGAGGCGGTTATACGTGATATATATTTTTTCTTAATATTTAATTACAACTTTTTTTACCTACTTTCTAGTACCTACCTACTGTATTTTACTGAACAAATTGCTTTCCAAATAAAGCTAAGGTAGGTCGTAATAGTACTTAAATAATTGTAATAAATTCGCGCATACCTATGAGTATGTACTTATGCGTAAACGTAAGCGTTTTCGATACCTTCACGGCGATATTACTCAAAGAAGTTGAATCACGCCGCCTTACTATTTCTAGGTACTTTTGTCAACAAATGACTCTTCAAATCGTATCACATCGGAATAACATAAGACGCGAACAGATAGTTCAGGTGGAGCCAACACCTAAACACTAAATATTGGTTATCAAGTAATTGCAGTAGTTCAAACTATATTATTAAATATTGTTATATTATGTTATGGCATTATAGTTATAGCTGGCCAGGTGATTTTTACCTAACTTAAACACAGTATTGTAATATTATGTGCACAGATTATAAGGTATTAAATCCAATCCATATAACATTGCGACGAACATATCTCACACGTACGTCGCTCACTGCTCGCGCGCGAGTCCCTTCTAATTGGCCCGTTTAGAAAGGCCGCCGCACGTACTTATATTTTTGATACCTACACGGGGAGTGGGACAGGCCTGCCAAAAGCATCCTAGAGCACACTGGTAACGGGCCGGGTCGCAGCACATTGACGGATTTTGAGTACAGTGTCAGAATTTGTGTGCAACTAAACGTTATGGATAGCTCTGACGAAGAACTTTCTTTTTTTTACTGCTGTTAGAAGAATAAGATAGTGAACAGCATAGACAAGAAGTTCATAAAAAAAAGAAAACGTAAAATATAGGATACATCCAATTTGTTCCATTGTTGTTTTGGGGATATTTTCAGGTGACTCCAGAGCCTCTAGTTAAGATGCATTCGATAATTTCGACGGCGAACTTCGAAAACAAAATGTATGGGATTTGACGTATTGCATCGCAAGCGACATGTCACTTAGCGATGACTTATAACAAATCCCATACATTTTTGATTTCGAAGTTCGCCGGCGAAATTATCGAATGCACCTTGACTAGAGGCCCTGATCGATATTTTCAATTACTTGAAATAATAAAGAAGGATATGCATAAAACAAATCCGCTTGCTATAGCACACTGTTGACGGGGCGCAGCGGGGCGGGGCGGGCCGCATCGTATGGACGCAAATCCGCCTTACAATAATGCGAGCCGCTGCGGCCCGGCACAGTGCGATACTTCATACAAATTGTATGAAAGCGATTTGAGCGTATTTTTGCGCTCGCCCCGCCCCGGCACGCTGCGGCCCGGCATAATGTGCGCGTTACTTATTTCGTAGACTGTCCGCACCAGCGGACATCGCGCGTCGTGTCCTTTTAAGGCGTGACTCCTGTTCGAAACATTACACAGAAAACATGAAACAAAAACATTTGTTTTCATACACAAGCTGTCTCCAGCTACAGAAAATGTTTTTGGTCGAAACAAAACATTTTGTTCAGACACGACCTAAGTTCCGACGAGGAAGACGTATTAGCGCTCACAGTTTTAGTGATTGTAGGTGTAGAATCTAGGAGAAAAGAGGGGTTCTGAAAAGGCCTCTTTAGGTGTTTCATAAAAGTATTTTTTTCAACTCATAAATATGTGCGCCATTTTACGCATTTCTATTGAAAACTGACAAAATTTGTGTTTTTTAATTAAGTCAGGCCATATATTATGAGCGATCACAAAAACAAACACAAAAAACACAACAAGCAAAACTATAACCCTAAAAAACCTGTACCTAGGTGTCATGTGAACGATGTGAACACTAGATAAGAAATGAAACATTTCTTCCCCTCTCTACCCGCGCGGGAATGTTTTTCGTCCGTCTCCGAAAACAAAAACATTGTCTATTCCTAGACAAATGTGTATAGCCACGCCCCAATGTTTCATGTTTTCTGTGTAATGTTTCGAACAGGAGTCACGCCTTTAGTATGTCATCCTAGTCATGTATAGAGAGAGTGTGTCCACCTTGTGTCCCCCTATGCCGACAAATCGCGTGCGGACTGCGGAGCTGTGCTGCGGACTGAGACGCCAGTTTCGGAGGAGTACGGTAACTAACATTGTGACATGAAAATTTTATATACCTACTAGCTGACCCGGCAAACGTTGTTTTGCCTTATAAATTATTTCTGTATGGAAAATAGATAGTAGCCGATTCTCAGACCTACTGAATACGCATATAAAATTTGGTAAAAATCGGTAAAGCCGTTTCGGAGGAGTACGGTAACTAACATTGTGACATGGAAATTTTATATATTAGAATAGATTCTAATCATTAGCTCCCTTATTAATAAAATTATTTACACCACGGATTATATTTTTATTAATAAGACTGCAGTCTTATTAATAAAAATATTTACACCATGTATTAGCAAATCCAAATCGCTCTCTTTGTCTATCAAGTGACTGTTCCAAACTATCTGACAGAGACAGCCATGACGGATTAGCTAATCCCTGGTGTAAATAATTTTATTAATAAGGGAGTAGTGATTAGAATCTATTCTAATATATAAAATTTCCATGTCACAATGTTAGTTACCGTACTCCTCCGAAACGGCTTTACCGATTTTTACCAAATTTTATATGCGTATTCAGTAGGTCTGAGAATCGGCTACTATCTATTTTCCATACAGAAATAATTTATAAGGCAAAACAACGTTTGCCGGGTCAGCTAGTAGGTATATAAAATTTTCATGTCACAATGTTAGTTACCGTACTCCTCCGAAACTGGCGTCTCAGTCTAGAAGATATAATAAAGAGGAAAAGTTTGTTTGTTTGCATTGAATAGGCTCTGAAACTACTGGACCGATTTTAATGAAATTTGGCACAGATGTAGAGTAGACCACGGGAAAGGACATATGCTACTCTATATGGCGCAAAAATGTACAGTTTCTGCGAAATTTACTTTTGCGCGCACGATATCGCGGGTAACATCTGATATTACATACAATTCTCTTTCAATAACGTTACGTTTACGCCGCCCACTATCAAATATTCCTCCTATACCCACTGAACTTCCACTGAATACTGACCCTTAGATTAGACCATCGTTTCTCAACCGGTGGGCCGCTAGTCGCGACCCTTGGGGGGTCGAGTTTGTTTTTAAAGGTAATCGCAGTCTGTTGAAAAATAATAAATACAAACTATTAAGGTACAAAATATTCGTTTTCGAACGAATCTTTCAAACGTTCGAACTAGCTTAGGCTAATACAACGTACTTATAACTGATAAAAATAGCGCGCTATGTATTTAGGTACATATTATATTAATTTTATAGTAACGGGGTCGCAAGATTTTATTAGCTTTTTAGCTTTTCTATGGGTCGCGACATAATATTGGTTGAGAAATGATGGATTAGACTATCTTACTAAACGTTACTTACCGCGTGTCAGTAGTCTCTCCGACGTAGATGATGTTGCTAATTTCAGGAGTAGAGTCCTGCCGCTGCCACTGCAGGCAGGATCCACTGTGCTCTGCCGCGAAAGCAGTTCCGTTTAGAACTGCTTCTGCGTAGAAATAGCACGCGGATAGATGGCTGCAGATTACTGAAAAATACATTAAGAGGCAAGTTACAAAATATTACTTTCAGTCCTTTCATGCTCTCTTTTAATTCGTGTTCTTTATCACTATTTAGATGGCACCCTCTACGACTAGCTTTGCGTTATATTCCTAATACGGTATTTTCCCTTATTTTTTTTAATACACAAATGAATAGTGCTCTGAAAAATAAGACAGTTTACAAAACATGGAAAAGTATACTAAAATAATTATTTTTAAAGATACTGTGGATTGTTTGAAACACTTTCGTGTGTCTTGTAAAACGCCTCATAGTTAAAAAGACGTACAAGTAAACGTCACACGCTACTTATGTTGCTAAGATGTATGGCCATAATATGCAAAAAAATTCTATAAGTATCTCCGAAGTTTGCCCGTTTTTAGGGTTCCGTAATACTTAAGGAACCCTTATAGTTTCGCTCTGTCCGTCTGTATGTCTGTCTGTCTGTCTGTCCGCGCCTCTAGCTCCTGTAATTATAAATATAAATTGTTGAAATTTGGTGCAGTTATAGATCGTGTATAGATCACTATTAGGGGTGGCTCTCCATACATGTGAAGTGAGGATGAAAAATATTTCTTCACTCTACCCCATCGTGTGGGATATCGTAGAATAGGTCTTTTAAAATAAAGGCCAGGTTTCATACGTTACTTTTTTGTAAAGTTGACCATTTTCGAGTAATCGGCCTCCAAAGTAGTTTGTAAGTTGGTCCCCCCCCAGCATTTTTAAACTATAGGAGATAGAAACTTGCAAATTTCCATGCTGATAGATCATGCTAAAAACTCTTTAGGAAAATTATTGTGAACCAAATCTTTATTATTATTTGTTCATACATACCATAGTAAATCTTTTTTGTATTTGATGTAGACTTTTATTAAATAATCCATAAGTAGAGATACGTTATAGTCAAAACTGACAATATTTCTGTGCCGTGACACACATTGACAAGGGATGCGTAAACGTGCTACTCGAGACCGTCTCGACTCACACTATCACAGAAATTGGCCCCCAGTAGGCCAATTTGAGTCCCCACTTTTAACGCGCAATACCATATCTATCTCTTTTTAATTTATGGATGTAGGTGAGTTATCTAATTATGTAGGGTTTTTACACTAATTTACTTAACCCACAAGCAATACACACACAAACACATACACATACACACACTGTTGTGTATGTATCACTAACACACACACACGCACACGCATACGCACACACACACACACACACACACACACACACACACACACACACACACACTATAGGAATTTGTACATTTGTATATTTTTACAAGTACCTACTTCAACTGTTACAAGTAGTTTTATTTCATATCACCAATGAACTGAGAGTTACACGGAGCTTTGGCATTTTCTAAATTAATACTATCTTTCTATTTAGCTACACGTCTGTACACTCTGTCAAGATCTGTAATACCTGTTATTTGCCATATTAATTGATAATTACTTAGGGTCCATCGACATATTACGTCACACCTGATGGGGGAGGGGGGGGGGGGTCATACAAAGTGTGACAGTACATGTTAAATACAGGTACAGGGATACTAAAATGCGTGACATGGGGTTCATAAAGTCGAAATTTTGCGTGACGTAATATGTGGATGGCCCCTTAGTGTAAATTTTTCTTATGTAATACGCTGTTGGTATTATAATAAACAAAAATAAATAAATAAAATGTAAAACAAAATATAATTTTTTTGTGACATTGAAATGCATCTACTTACAAAACTACACTAAAAATTTTAATTCTTAAAGCTTGTAACAAATAAAGTGAAATGAAACAAATGATGATTAAATAGTTCTCACTTTTGTTCGACTTGGACGTTTCGTTGACGCATTGCGGTTGAAAAGGTTTATCACAGTTGAACCAGATATCCACCGTCCCCAGGTTCCGTACAGTTCCTTCCCCACCGGGGTTGGTGTGTACGATATCCACGAACTTAGCGCTCGAGGGACCAATGCCGGCCGTGATCACTACGTTATTATAGTCGTACAACGGTCCGGCCGGATCTAAGCCTGTCAACCTGAAATGGTCACAAAAATTTGGCCTTAAAAACATAGGCAGAACTTTGCATAAATTTTTTGTAGGAACTTAAGGAAGAAACTTAAGAAAATGATTATGAGAATGATTATTATGAAAATGAGGATTTCGCGTAGTGCTCAAAAACCCTGCCGTCATATATAAGTACTAGCCTTTTCCCGCGGCTCCGCCAGTGTAAATGTAGTATCGGGTATCCCATGGGAATTGTTGAATTTATGTACAAATATTTACAAAAATGAATCAACTTAATTTATTATTATTTAAAAGGAATGTTTTAATTTTTATAGTAAGCATCCCAAATATAGGCCACTCATAAATTCTCTTAGCTTTTTTTGTATATACTGACGTTACTGACTTTCTAGTGAAAATTATCTGAAATAAATAATATTATTTTATGAACATTTAAAACCGTTGTTTGGATTCCAAGACCCTATTTCCCATAGGTTATGTGCCCAGTCCTCGCTCATTCATAAGATAAGTTCTTAATTTACTGCATTATAAATTATAATTCAAATCGGAATCGACGATTGCAAAAATGGAATCTTCCAAGTCGAAACGAAATATTAAACCATTTGACGGTGAGAAATACAGCGTGTGGAAGTTCCGAATTCGGTCATTACTTTCTGAATTGAATGTTTTAAATGCGATAGACGAAGAACCTGAAATTCGTACAAGTGCTTGGGAAAAGCAAAATCGCATTGCAAAAAGTTTGATAGTGGAGTATCTGTCGGATTCTTATCTCGGTTTTGCACAAGAAGGAAGTACCGCCAAAGACATATTAAAGAATTTAGACGCTTTGTATGAAAGAAAAAGTCTTGCGACGCAATTGGCGTTAAAAAAAAAACTTCTTACCCTAAAACTTCAAGGTGATGTACCTCTTATCAAACATTTTTCTATTTTTGATGATTTGGTGACGGAATTATTAGCCGCCGGTGCACGATTAGACGAAACCGACAAAGTGGCGCATCTGTTGCTCACATTACCCACGGCTTATGACGGCATTATTACAGCGATTGAGACGTTATCTGAAGACAGTTTGACCTTAGCATTTGTTAAGACGAGATTATTGGATCATGAAGTAAAACTAAAGAATGAGAGTTGTGACACAAGTTTAACTACTACAAATAGAAAACAAAAATTTTACATTTAAACGAAGACAAAAAAGTACGAGACAGCAGCAGCATAATCAACAAACACAATTTAAACCTAAAGCGAAGAAAAGGTCAAATTTTATAAAGTGCCATCATTGCGGTCGTAGAGGTCACGTTATTAATGATTGTTTCTTCTACAAGAGAATGAATCAGAAGAAAAACGAGGACAGAACCAGGACAGTTCAAGCTATTGAACTGACGCAATATCAGCCCTCGACTTCAAGTGATTTTTCAGGGTTTGCTTTTATGACAGGAAACTACACAGACAAAACTGTGAACCACCTGGAGCCAAATGTTACATTTATTTAAGATTCCGGGGCTTCAGATCACATCATAAACAGGGAAGATTTGTTCACTAATTTTTCACAAATACCTATACCGTTAAAAATTTCAGTTGCAAAATCTGGTCAATTCATTGCAGCCATGAAGAAAGGGACAGTCACCGTAACCAGCAACTTGGGCGTTCAAGGAACATTGAAGGATGTACTATATTGTCCGGAGGCGCCATACAACCTAATTTCGGTATCAAAAATGCAACGAGCGGGTATGACTATAATTTTCAATAAGGAAGGTACCCAAATATGCAAAAATGGTAAAGTCATCATGAAAGGTAGGCCCTTATACAACTTGATTGCTTTAGATTTTATTGTATCTATACCTATCAGCCGCTCTGTGTCCCATGTATGTAAAAACGAGAAAAATAGCTACGATTTGTGGCATCAGCGTTTAGGCCATATTAGTCGACATAAATTCTTGGAAATGAAAGATAAAAATATGGTTGATGACGTCGACTTAATAAAAACCATAATGCCCAAAGATGATTTGTGCGAAGATTGCATAAATGGGAAACAGACGCGACTACCTTTTAATCAAATGAAAAATAAAGATCACATTAAACGACCATTATCTGATGTGTGTGGACCCATCACTCCTTCCACAGTTGATAACAAAAACTATTTTGTGACATTTATAGATCAATATACACATTACTGTGTGACTTATTTAATAACTTATAAATCAGACGTATTTCAAGCTTTTAAGGATTACGTAGCCAAAAGTGAGTCGATATTTAACTCTAAAGTAGTAAATATTTACTGTGATAACGGTGGTGAGTACTTATCCACTGAAATGAAAAAATACTGCATTGAGAAAGGGATTACTTATCATTTAACGGTTCCCAGGACTCCACAATTGAACGGTGTTTCAGAGCGTATGAACCGCACTATTACAGAAAGAGCGCGGTCAATGATAAATGGTGCTAAATTAAATAAAATATTTTGGGGTGAAGCAGTTTTAACTGCTACTTATTTAATTAACATAACGCCATCTAGAGCTTTGAAACAGTCTCAAACACCATTCGAAATGTGGCATAGCAAAAAGCCTCAAATTAAATATTTAAAAGTGTTTGGGTCAACCGTTTTTGTACATGATAAAACCAGTAAAAATAAATTTGATGTGAAATCATGGAAAGGAATACTGGTAGGCTACGAACCAAACGGTTACAAAGTTTGGAACCCCGATTGTGGTAAATTCATGACTGTCAGGGACGTTGTTTTTGATGAAACAAATTTCTTAAAAACCAGGCCTCTTCTGGAGCCTGAAGGGAATAATAACATAAATTCCCGAAATAAAACTGATAGGCTTTATGTGCCGCCAAAATCAGTATCACAAAAACAATAATATACTGACAGTAATAAATCAGAAAATAAATCTGATGAGAATGAATGTCCTTCTAAAATGCGTAAATTAGCGCATATGCCTGAAATACAATCTGATTGTCCTACTTTGCAGGTAGATTCTGAAATCACAAATAAAAATAGTGAGCTAAGGAGGAGTGATAGGCTCAAAGGTCGTACCCCCATCACATTCAAAGAGTTTGATGATGAAAGTGACTACTTGTTGTGTGCTCAATCCATTATTAATAAAGTACCAAGTTCATATGAAGAGATTAAGACTCATGAAGATAGACCACACTGGGAAAAGGCTATTAGAGACGAACTTAATTCTCTTTCTATGAATAATACTTGGACATTGGTACCTACGACTGAAAATCGAAATATTGTTGATTCTAAATGGATTTTTACCATCAAATATGACGAATTTGGAAAACCTTTGCGTTACAAGGCGCATCTAGTGGCTAGGGGATTTAGTCAGGAATACCTTACAGATTATAACGAAACTTTTGCTCCCGTAGCCAGAATAGCCAGCTTTAGATTTCTAATTATTTTTGCTAATCAAAATAATCTTATGATACATTACATGGATGTTAAGACTGCATTTTTAAATGGCAACTTGAAGGAAGAAATATTTATGAAAGTTCCTGATGGTGTTGAATGCGAGCCTAACTTTGTGTGCAAATTAAACAAAGCTTTATATGGGCTAAAACAGGCAGCTAGATGTTGCTTTGAAGTATTCGAACAGTCATTGAAAGAAAAAGGTTTTCAAAATTCATCAGTTGACAGGTGTATATGTATTGGATAAAGGCGACATAAATAAAAATATATATGTTGTCTTATACGTAGATGATTTAGTTATCGCGTGTGCTAAAAATGATACAATGAATATTTTTAAAAGATATTTAATGAGTAAATTTGAAATGACAGATTTAAATTCCATAAAATTGTTTCTCGGCATCAGGGTGACTCGTACAGACGACACTATAACACTGGATCAAAGTGTGTATATAAAAACGGTTTTAAGTAAATTTAATATGCAGGATTGCAAGCCTGTAAGTACACCGTTAGAAAGCAAACTGAATTACGAGGCATTAAATTCAGATGAAAAATGCAACGCTCCTTGTCGTAATGTCATAGGATGCTTAATGTACCTCATGTTATGTACACGACCTGATTTAAGTACCAGCGTGAATATACTAAGCCGATACACAAATAAAAACAATGAAGAACTTTGGAAAAATTTAAAAAGGGTCTTAAGGTATCTAAAAGGTACTATTGATCTAAAATTAACATATAAAAGGGGTGAATTTAAAAATATTATATGCGGCTATGTAGATTCAGACTGGGGCGGAAGTGACACAACTGACAGAAAAAGCACCACAGGTTATTTGTTCAAGCTTTTTGATCAGTGTACGATAACATGGAGTACAAAAAGACAAACATCGGTAGCAGCATCTTCTACAGAAGCTGAGTACATGGCATTGTATGAAGCTGTGAGAGAAGCCTTGTGGCTTAAATCTTTAGCTCTCAGCATCAAAATTGAAATCAATGAACCGATGATGATTTTCGAAGATAATAACGGTTGCATTAGTATTGCTAACAACCCTACTAACCATAAACGGTCAAAACATATTGATATAAAGTATCATTTTTCCAGGGAACAAGTAGAAAAGGGTGTGATTAAATTGCAATACATTCCATCTAATCAACAATTGGCCGATGTGTTGACAAAGCCGTTACCTGCAGTCACTTACCGTGAAATGAGAATTAAAATGGGATTATTATAATTTTACCTCACTTATTTTGTATATTCTAATGAAGACACAGAGTTCATTTATTTTTGTTTGTTATAAAACAGAAGAGTTTTTTTTAAAGAAGAAAACTTATGTTATTATTTGCAATGTATAAAACAATGACATTTATTTATGATTGTAAATATTTTTATTAAGAATGCAATGGTCTGATTAGGTTTTCCTGGGTTTCCCTAATCCTCAGCAACAAATGTTGGACCATTATAATATTGTACATATCTCCCAGACATCACTAGAAAGTTAATTAGCGATCTGTAGGTCTTATATTGTTTTGTGAGTTTATTGATTAATTTTTGAGGGGGCGTGTTGAATTTATGTACAAATATTTACAAAAATGAATCAACTTAATTTATTATTATTTAAAAGGAATGTTTTAATTTTTATAGTAAGCATCCCAAATATAGGCCACTCATAAATTCTCTTAGCTTTTTTTGTATATACTGACGTTACTGACTTTCTAGTGAAAATTATCTGAAATAAATAATATTATTTTATGAACATTTAAAACCGTTGTTTGGATTCCAAGACCCTATTTCCCATAGGAATACGAAAAATTTTCGGGATCAAAAGGAGCCAAATATAAATTTCATCCAAATCCGTTCCACTTTTTGCGTGAAAGAGTTACAACTTACAAACATCCATGCATCCTCCATAGATATATAATATTAAAAAGAGGTAGATATGTTATAAACGCGTAAAAATGAAGACTCGAATTGGTCCGAGTCGGGTCAATTTTGGTTAGTGTGCAACCGCGAGTAATAGCGTGTTTTGTGTTACTATGCGACGTTGACACATTGACACGCGTCCCATGTCAATGTGTGTCGTGGCACAGAAATTTTGTCAGTTTTGTAAGGGTATAACATATCCTTAGTTATCAATGGCATCCTCACAAACTTTCACATATATAATAGTAATAGGATTAAGGATGATAAATATTTATGAATAGTGAAATGTGCCAGTATAATGCGAAAGAACTTGCCTGGTCATAATCTTCTTATACTTCTGTAGCTCCTGGCCACAGTAACCTAGCATGTGAGCACCGAGAGAGTGGCCGATCACGTGTGTCGTGGTCAGGTCCAGCGTGTTGTCGGCCATTGTGTTTAATGCTTCGCCACATGTGATACCTACCTACCAATACAACATTAAAAATTTTTATTACCTACATATAGAATCAACATATATATGTTTTAATTAAGGTTTGGAAGTTACCAATTTTGGAAGCTTCATGCTAGAATATCTCTAGCGGGCTCTACATTTGTGCGTGAGTATCTGCGTTTCATTCGTGTTCATGATCTGTCGTCTTTGGTTCGTATACTTTGACGCCGCGAAGAGCAATTGCGAAGTCGTGAAACAATTAATGAGGGTCTTTAAATTCGTGACATCTGACAGCTTTTTGATACGACGAAGACTGTTGGGATCATGTTGGGATACTTACCAAGCGCCGCCTGGTGACAGAAAGAGAATCGAAAATTCTTATCGACCGTTTTTGATACCACTTATGCCACCAGATGACGCTTTTTGTGCGTTGGATCTGCCCCCTAGCGGCAGAAAAAATATCAAACACACTCATTAAACCTACCTTCTTCGCATTTGGCACAGCATGAAATGTGTATGTAATGGCTTCTGGCAAGTAAGACGGGTACGATGCTGATTCTTTTTCCCAGTCCACCAGAAATACGTTGAAACTTCCTAATTTCAGGTAGCTTTCAAGTATGGCTAAGGTAATATTACTATTTGGGCCCGCTGTAAAACCGAATGCATATAGCATACTTTTTAGACTTTTGTCGAAACATGTATTGTTTAACAACGGTAGAGGATTGTTCAGTGGTGTTGACATATAGTTCTGTATATTCCTGAAAACATAATTCCAAGGTTAATGCACCTAACAAACTATGCATCAACTGAAAAACATTTATGGAAATTAAATGAACTTAATTTAAAGGGTTCGTTCGTTCGTTCGTTTCAGCCTGGTGACGTCCACTGCAGGACATAGGCCTCCCCCATAAATTTCCAGTGCGACCGGTCGCTCGCGGCCCCCTGCGATTCCCTGCGACTTTTCTCAGGTCATCTGTCCACCTGGTGGGAGGCCGTCCTAACTCCTACGCTTCGACGTCCAGTTCGCTGTCTCCACTCAAGAACCTTTCGGCCCCAGCGGGCATCGGTTCTACGGGTTAAGTATATGTCCAGCCTATTGCCACTTTAACATGCTAATGCGCTGGGCTATGTCGGTAACTTTAGTTCTGCTACGGATTTCCTCATTTCTAATTCTATCACGTAGAGAGACTAGTAGGTTAAAGGGTACTTGCATATTTTTTTTTTTACATATATAAAAAGTGCTCTGAATACTAAGATAATAAGAATAGTAAACTAAAAATTAATATTTAAAAAGTACTTGTATGAAGCAATTTTGTGAGTTTCGTGAAAACGCCCCATACAAAATTCGTACAAGCAAGTGATGTCACAGGCTTGTAAAAATGCTACGAAGTGTCATATTATGCACAAAATTTCAGATATCTCCGAAGTCTGCGCGTTTATGTTCATACGTTAATACGTACCATATTTATATATATTTAATATTTTGTACTAAGTATACCTAATGTAAAAAAATACTATTTTGTTACTTTGGAGGACTCTTTCGACTTTTTCTGATAATAATTACCTATTGAATAAATTATGAATATAGGGATGTTTATAACTCTTTTACACAAAAGCTACTAAACGGATTTTTATGAAATTTGTAATTGTATAGATTTAGGCTATGGATTAATAAATCAGCTACATTTTATCGCAGCAAAATGTTGCTAGAAACATCTTATAATTTTTATCGCTGTAGATAATGAGAAAAATTATCTTACCCACAATACAGTCTCAAATTTGCTGTGTACGCGAAGTGAAATTTTAATAGTAACACTGAAAAATATTTATTATTATTATCTACTGTATTTTTTGTAATGGCTGTGTTCCGCGGAAAATAGCGCTAACAAAAAAAACGTAAGCAAAATGGCGACCGCTTAGCAGTATTGAAGTTAGCAAACGTGTCCTGGCCGATAATCTGTTTTTTTTTCTTAAGCGCTAGCGAGCGCTAACGAGCGCTTTTTTCCGCGGAACACAGCCAATGAATTCATATAATATACGCAATCTAAAAAGATGCGCCATACTTTTTCAGAAAAAATTTTGAAACGTTGCTTGCAATGTTATTCTGTCAATTACATTAGCCCAGCGTTTTTTGTGGTCGGGACAGAAAAACTGCACTGTATCTAAATATATGTAATATAAACTCTGCGCTAATACAATAGAGTTGAAAATCGAAGTGTCAAGTGTCAAATTAATGTCAGATTTGACAGCTGTACACAATTCATCTCTACTGTATTAGCGCACAGTTCTATATAAAATGCAGTTTTTTCTGTGGTGACCGCAAAAAGACGCTCATGGGAATGTAGACTTAATATTCTAGATACACTACGATATTGACTAAACAAAATCGATACCTAATACCCGATATTCGGCCAATAAATAAAAGTGGGACGCGTCTCTGCAAAATTAGGGTAAATATGGCAAAAGAGATGTTCAAGAAATGTATGAGGCCTGGGCCAGCCCTATGTACAGTATATGTAAATAAAGCTACATAATTTAGTAACCGTTTCCTATTCTTTATTTTGTTTTATTTCACTTCGTTTCCATGTACATTTAAATTAACTTCGTCAAGGAGAGCAACACAAAGTAAAATAAAACATGGCGGATTAGATCAGAAAATGTAATTTTGTCAATGACATGACTTTTGACAAAGAAAGACGTATGACATTCAAGACGACGTCTCTTTGTAAAACTGTCTACTACGTCAAAAGTCAAGTCAAAACAACTGTCATGGCCGCCCTAAAAGTAGTGTTCTCGCAATAAAAAACTCTTCAAATAATCATTTTTGTACGCATGTACCCTTCTTCAAATTAATTTTTTGGTATTTTTATGATATTCCCATATTTTTTTCCTATTTACCTATGTAGTGTACATAGAACTGGCCCAAAATCAAACATCTCTTTTCGTGTTTCGTCTGGCGTCCCAAAACTTTTCGATATTTTGAGATATTTTTTAAGCACTACTTAAATTTAATTTTAAATAAAAACTTACAAAAACAAAAATGGATGAATAAAAGTTTCTTCATTTTAGAAAAAAAAAAGAAATACTGTGTCTGTTATTATTCGATGCTTTTTCCGACATCTAATAGATACTGTAGAGATATGCAAACATATCGTCTTTAAATGAATTATCTGTTTACTTTCGTTACTAGCTCACGTTATTATACATAAATTAATAGGTGTAACTGTTTGTATGTGTCGTTACAATTAAATGAGGTGTATATATGATTTATTGATTGTATCACATAGTTTTTTTGAACTGAAAGTTACACAGTAATAAGATAGTAATTTACACGTGTGTATTTCTTTCATAAATTTATGTTTTATCGGATATTAATATAATAATTATAATATTGGTAGAATATTAACCAATAAATATTCGTACATACATTATAGGTACATACATATAATCACGCCTCTTTCCTGTACGGGTAGGCAGAGACCACTTCTTTCCACTTGCTACGATCCTTACATACGTGTTTCGCTTCGTTCACTTTCCTTCTTACCATCAATTCCTCCTCTTACATTTAACGTAGCGAAGCGGCTCTCCATGGTCCGCTTTTCGCCTCCGCGAGAAACGAGACGTGATGGATGGCGAACCACATCGCCGCCGTCGCCGCCGCCGCCGTGTGTGCAAGTGCTTTTTTGTGTTCTCTCTAAAACTCCCTAAGAACTTTCAATATCGTAAGAAGTGAGTTCACACCGAGACGCGAATAAAGGTATCTGTAGATTTACATAGAGTAAAAATGATTTTTATTTATTTTATTTACTATAGGTATAGAAGGTATAGTCAAGAGACAAAGTAGTCAGAATTTATGAATAATAGAAACGATATTATGTTGTTACAACAGTGTGTTTAATCAATTGGTTGTCTAAATCACCCAGTTATTATGCATTATTATGCAACGTTTTCCATTATAATATGACACCATAGATACTTACGTAATTTATAGGTACCTACTAAGTTGTATAAAATTAATAAATTTAATTTAAAATTGTTTTGTAGAGTTAACTTACAATTTTGTTTTAATAAAAATAGAAAACTGTGTTTTAACACGTTCATATGGAATAATAATAATATAAAAATATATATAGATGCAAGACTATATAAATTTGCTTTTCTACTAATAACTCTTTACTTTCCCAGTAAAATTCCAATCGCTTCGTTTCAGAACGGATTCGTTGCTATGTAGAAGTTGCCACGAGCTCTGAAAAATTTATTAGATATTACCTACTCTCATAAAATAACAAATGACAGACAATTATAGGCATATTTGAGAAATGTTGGTATCTTACAAAATAATATGGTAAGGCGGGTTTTAGTGTCGCGCTGACCGCGCGCTGACGGTCAGCGCTGACAGGTCGAAATATAGGCTGGTTATAGTGTCGCGCTGACCGTTCGCTGACCGTCAGCGCGGACACCGAAATGTATGAAAACTCCGCGCTGACCGCTACGCATTATTAGAAAACGCTTCCTAGAATTACATATATTTCGCCCTGTCAGCGCTGACCGACAGCGCGTGGTCAGCGCGACACTAAAACCCGCCATATGCAATAATAACGCGTAGCGGTCAGCGCCGATATATTTCGGTGTCGGCGCTAACGGTCAGCGAATCACTATAACCAGCCTAATAAGATCAGGAAGCAAAGATCACAAAATTATTGTGTAGAGCCAAAGAATATATATTACTAACGTAAATGGTAGAGCTAAGTAAACTTACACTCACGGTCCATAGTACCTATATATCTGTATAATCTATGGTCTAGCCTGCAAATCCAGCATCAGTACTAATGGTCGTCATTAGTGGCAATCATTAATAATGTTTGCCTACATAGACATGTAGCCAGCCAGCCATTCAAGCCGCGGCCTTGAAGCAGACGCTTCAAGGCCGCGGCTTTGGATTTGCAGGTTGGAACGGTCTGTATGGTAATTTAGGAATTTTTAAAATTTCAATCTTGGACCTACCGTCTGTCAGTTGTTTCTCCAACGTAAACAAATGTATCTATGAGCATGTCACTTGTCTGCCAGTGCTGGCATGACCGACTGGCCACTACTGGGAAAGCGCTGGCATTTAGTACTGCAGCCGTAAAGTATCTGACTGCATCGTCATGGTTACATAGCGCAACTGTAAAATATGGAACAGATTATGCAATTTGCCCAATTCTTCGTTCGAAAGAAAGTCATGTGAGAACCAATCATTTCTTCGGGATAAAAAGTAGCTTTCTAATATAAGATATAATTACATTCTCATGAAACTGAAATTAACAAAGGGTTCTGAGGTTTTAGTCAAGATGCATTTAATAATGTCGACGGCGAACTTCGAAATCAAAAATGTATGGGATTTGACGTAAGTCATCGCAAAGTGACGTGTCGCTTGCGAATTGCGATGCCAGACGTCAAATCCCATACATTTTGTTTTCTAACTTCGCCGTCGAAATTATCGAATGCATCTTGACTAGGCACTCTGTGTATTATTATTTCATTATGTTCGGTCGCCGAAAGATCTGGCGGGTCGATTCTGCTAATTAAATGCTTCAATTGTCCCGATATGTTAAATCTGCACAATGTACCTATTCTCATGAACGTTTAATTGGTTCGAACTCCACAAATCAATTTGTCATATCAAGACGATTCATTTATAATTCACTAGCTTTTGCCCGTGGCTCCGCCCGCGTAAATACATTAACCCGCAGGAAAACTGTACTTTTTCGGAATAAAAAATGTCCTATGTCCTTTCCCGGGACCCAAAGTCTGTGTCTATACCAAATTTCATAAAAATCGGTTCAGCGGTTAAATCGTTAAGACTTTAAGAGGCAACAGACAGACAGACAGACATACTTTCGCATTTATAATATTAGTATAGATAGTATAGAAGTATAGATAGTATAGAAGTATAGATATAGATTACAAGTAAAATGAAAGTGTAAGTTAATAACTACAAGTGGGGTTCAATTTTACCACTTTTCGACCTTGTTATGTGACATTAAGGCTTAAAAGTTGTAGATGGGATCTGCTGGCGAAATATGCGGCACTAGAAGGAAATCTCAGATTCTCTTTACCATTAAAGAATTTCAGTAAAGAGTTATTGGCGCAATTTGGCTGCGCCTTCAGATGGCAGTTGAACCAAATGTCCACGTGACCCAGCTGTTTCTTGGTGCCAAAGAACGTTGGGTCTGTGTGGAGAACGTCCACAAAATCAGCGCTGGACGGCAAAAGGCCCATCTCTAAGTCATCGAATGCAGGACCCGCTGGATCCAAACCTGTTATCCTGAAATTTCATTTTAGACCGTAATAACTTATAGCAAAGGGTTAGCTATAATATTAGATTTTGTACTATGAGAAACCCAATTCTCTTAACTATTTTCGATATAATCGCGTTTCGGTTAACACACTGACTCATTTGCATAATACCTAATAATAACTAGATGATGCGCGCGACTTCGTGCGCGCAAAAGTTAATTTCGAAGAAACCGTACATTTTTTTAATGATAAAAAGCCGCCTATGTCCTTATATACACAATATATCTAAGATTTTTATTATATTAAACACATATTTAATATACATCCATGACCCACAAACACGGAAAACTAATGTTCCTTCGGCGGGATTCGAATCCGCGACCCCCAGCTTGAACACCAACACGCTCAACCCCTGAGCCACAGAGGCCGCAAACGCCTCCAAAATTACAAATACATAATATGAAAATCCAAACGAGATTTAACCGTAAATAGATAGGTTATCTAGAGAAAGACAAATAATATTGAAAGTATCTTACAGATTATAATTATATTAGTGTGTTTAGGGCCTGTTTCACAATGTGACAAATAGCTTGTGGAAATATGGTGGCAAGCCCCAAAGGGGGTTCTCCGACAGAGCGAAGTGCTATTTCTCGGTCAGGCCGAAGCCCACTGTAGTGGTTTTTAGATGTTGTATCGCCGATCTTAGAAAACTTCGATAGCGCGATTCAGAACTGTGCGCTGATTGATCCACCACAGGCTATTAGCTTAACCAGAATATTTATCGTTGGTTTATTTTTATATCGAGCGACAGGGACAAAACATGCAAATAGAATATAATCAGACACAAATAAATAAAATAGACTCGTTAGTAAGGAAGTCAATTTCATTAAACGTCGATTAAGGTTACACAAAATGTACTTACCTTGATATGGTTTCATTAAAATTTTGAAGTTCTCGTCCGCAGTAGCCCACCATTTGCGCTCCCAAAGAGTAGCCTATTACATGAGTTGTGCCTAAATCCAGACCATTCTTTGACATAATGTGTAATGACCGACCACAAATCTTTCCGACCTAGAAAACATACAGTACTTAGTAATTTATTAACATAATTAATTAATATCTATATCGAGGTAGGTAAACAAATAAATAAAATTGAAGTGTCTATTTGTAATTTCAAATTAACAGCTTTGTACTAAAATATGCTTATGATAGTACCTACCTATATACGGTCCTGCACCAAAAAATCATTTTTTTTTTATTTTTCTTTGTTCGTCTGTACGTCTGTCTATATGTTTAATCCTATGATTTTAACCGGGATTTTATGTTTCATTGGGAGACCAGCTAGTTACAATGATATAAAAGTATATTATTTTACTTATATTATTATGATTTATTGGCAAATAATGATAACAGTAAATAAAGGTATAAAAGAAAGTCGTGTTAGTTACACTATTTATAACTGAGGAACGACTGAACCGATTTGGCTGAAAATTGGTGGGGATGTAGCTTAAATCGGGAAAAGGATATGGGATACTTTTTATCCCGTTCCCGAGGGACTCAAAACTCGGGAACGGCTGGACCGATTTAGCTAATTTTAGTCTTGAAATAATTCTGGAAGTTCAGGCAAGGTTTAAAGGGTGAGAAATATTGGAAAGTCATTTATTCACTCCAGTTCATATTTAAGACAAACAACGTGTGTCGGGACAGCTTGTTAACTAACATTAATGCGTCTTTATTTGTGCACGTCTTACCTTCTTAGCATTCGGTACTGATACCAGTGTGTACGTAATTAAATCTAAGTCAAACGGCGCTGAAACCTCTTCCTTCCAATCGATAACGAAAACATTGTATTTCTTCAGAGACAGATAAGTTTGAACTAATAAGACGGTCATATTAGCGTCTGTGCTGGACCCAAAGCCAAATGCATAGAAAACTGACTCTAGACTCGGATCAAACCATTCCGACTTTAACAAGGCTGTTGGAGCATTTAACGCAACGGATATATATTTATC
Source organism: Glaucopsyche alexis (assembly GCA_905404095.1). Lineage (NCBI taxonomy): Eukaryota > Metazoa > Arthropoda > Insecta > Lepidoptera > Lycaenidae > Glaucopsyche > Glaucopsyche alexis. Next base: position 23,534,219 of record FR990047.1, on the reverse strand, counting down.
GATAGTCCTATAACAAAAAATTAATTAGAAAGATATTTTTACTTTTTTTCTGAACATCAAGTTTTTCAATAAACCTCTGTGTTTTCATTAAATTGATTACTGAAGAATTATAAAAGAGAAAAAGAAATATATTTCAATTTTTTTCTTTATCACCTCCCATCTTTACAATAGTAAATAATGACATGTCATGATTATGAAATTTTTAAGTTGGTAGAGTAAGAAAGTTTAACGTACCCACAGTACAATCTCAAATATGCTGAATATGTAAAATTTGTGCAGAGCAATACTGAAAACAAAAGTAACATTATAATTATATTAAGGATGTGTTTACGATAAGTTGTTTAACAGGCTCCCGAGTATGGAGAAATGTTAATAAAGATATAAAACAACCAAATAAAATAAACATTATCCACGCATTAAGTTATATAATTACTTACTAGATACTAATGCATACTAGCAAAACATAGTAGAAATGTTGAGGAATCTATTTATGCTTTTCCCAATTAATTTTTTAAATAGTGTTGGATTATTTTTTAACCAGTTTTAAGGTTATATTATATCCGCTATCTTTGGTTTTTTTAAAACAAATAAAATAAGATACATAAGAGCAGAAAAATAATCCTAAACACGACCTCTTTTTGTATACATATTTTGGGTGCATTGTTTTTACTATACCTACAAAAAACTCATAATTATATAACTTTTTAAGTGTTTTTCCTACTTTGCTGGGAAAATGTACTCTATTTGTGACAATTGTTAGTTTTGTAAGATTTGGTTTCATTTAGTCGTAAAATCGACCAAAAAAAAATCCAATTTATCTCAATCTTGTAGATTAACTAATCCCACTAAAAACATTTTCATGTAAAGTGATGCCAAGATCGCGCTGTCAAAAAGTTATCAGATCTCATGTAAAACCAAGCTTCTAGCTCTACACGTCTTAACTCTACAAGCCTAACTTCACAAACTCTACACCTTAGTCAAGTTATGTGTTTCGCTTCGCTTGGCTTATCTTGGCCAGATTATATTAGTAGGAAGTATTGTAAGAATATTATGTATAAAAAAACTTAGGCCTTTTCATCCGTTAATGGATGATTTATACAGTACAATCTCCAAGCGAAGTAACCACTCTTGAAATACTGTAGTGCCTGGGACAGTTGGTTTTTAAATGTCGTATGGTTGCCCAAGTACATACGGCATTCTCACAACACAATCAACCTAGTCCAGAGGAATGACTGGTCAATACGTCTGGGGCCAACCGGGTGCGGGTTTCCTCACGATGTTTTACTTCACCGTTAGAGCGTCCGTATAATGTACTTGAGATCTGAAAAAATCTCATTGGTACACGCCACAACCTGGGATTCGAACCTGTACTCTCTCGAGTGCGAACCAAATGGTCTACACACTAGGCCACGGAGCTCTGTGTATGTATACCTACCTAATATTAACAGGTGTTTATATGTAGAGCTCGAGAGTAATATTTGTTGAGTATGTTCATGTTATTAGAAATATTTAACTTGCTGTAATTTCTTCACAGCTACCAAATGGGATATTTCACGTCAAGCAGACAACCAAAAAAATGAGGTCGTGAATTTTGTTTATACTGTGGTCAGTTATACTTCTAGGTGACGTAGATGTGTAGGTACGCACAATTTTTTTTTCGTATCATACTTTATTGCTGAGACGATTTTTTGATTTAGGTATCCGTTTGCGAGATATTCAACTTTAAAGCGCTTGTTTGTTAAAATAGTCCCTCTAAAATCTATGTGCATGTACTCTATATGTCTAAGTCTTTAACTATTAGAGATCACTTTTTTGTGAATAATTACCTAGTACATTTAAAGCTTTAATTGAAGGTTAAAATATTTAAAATTAAAATGGTCGAAGTTACTCAAAAATCGATTCGAAATCTTCACTTCCGGTTTACTACACGCAAAAAATTAAAATTAAGAATTCGACTAAAAAAAAATTAAAATTTCACCTTTTTACCTATAAGAAACAATGCTTATTGCTTTTTGTTACAAATTAATTTATGAAAATATAAAGCATCCAAAAATAACGTAGGTACGTACTTCACTTTTAGTCATTATTTTAAAGGTTACAACTCAGCAAAAAAGTATGATACGAAAAAAAAATGTGTGTTACACATATCCACGTCAACTAGAAGTATAACTGACCAGAGTATAAACAAAATTCATTACCTCACTTTTTTTTGGTTGTCCGCTTGACGTGAAATGCCCTAAATGTAACACCTACTTATTAAAAACAACAGTATCAATATAGTGCGCGATAACTTTGGCAATAACTTAAGCATTAGAATACACATTTTGACACTTACTTACAAAAGTATGACACAAACAATTAGAGAGTTTCATTTTACTATAATATAACACTAGCAAAACACATTGAGAGACATTAAATGCAGCTAACTAATTTTATCTCTGCTATTTATAAGGTAAATTAAGTGGCAAAATTTAATTGCCAAGCGAATTTATCTTCTTTACGTTTTAAAATGTATCAGTAATGTTTGTACCTACTACTGGCAGGTAGGAGGCGATCAGGCGACCTATTGAGAATTAAATTTATAGAAAAAAATCCAGCCAAGCGCGAATCGGAGCACAAAGGGTTCTGTAAAAACAGCAAAAAATCACGTTTGCTCATTGCTTTATGGGAGCCCCCTTTAATATGTATTTTATTTTGTTTTTAGTATTTGTTAGTTATTTTTAGCGGCAACAGATATACCTATATGTATAAGGTTCGGTAAAATCAATTACGGATATTTTGGGCATGGGGAGTCGTTCGTGTGAAGTTGTTGAAGCAGAAAAATAATTAGCATACTAGAAAAAAAAAATCTTTATATGGGCGAGTTTGCGTCTTCCGGAGAGTCACCCATACATGAGATGATATTTTATTTTGAGTATAACATTTTTTTTTTGCCTTTATTTCACGTCTTTCACGTGCCCAAGTAAGTAAGATTTTTCCAAAATTTATTTTCGGAGACTTGTGAAAATTTGAACTGACTAGCTATCACAGTTAAGGAGGTACAGCCTCGTGACAGACAAACCTACCTACAGCGAAGTCTCAGTAATAGGGTCGTTTGTACCCTATGGGTACGGAATCCTATATTGCAAAATTTTTATTTCATTTTATAAAAGATCAAAAGAGCCGCCTTCTTTTTTGGATGTCGGAGGCTTAGAGCATCCAAGCAATTTGGTTGGATGCTCTAAGGTCGGAGGCTACAAACCAGAGGCGGCTCGTGACTTTATTTTCTGGGTGTTCACAAAAAAAGTAAACAAAAACCATTCGCCGTTCTTTATCTCTCTAACAGACTTTCGATAGGCAGAATAGAGCGCTTTACGAATATCATTGTAGCCCACTGCTCAATAGATACCAGTTGAACTTCACATAACATAATTATGAAACGGAGATTGCGAGACGCTTTTCTAGTCTTTTCACAATTTTTAATAAAATATACAGTGTATTGTTCCATTTTTACCACAAATAACCAACATAAACCTTTTTTTATAGCGAAATAACACAAAACTGCTGTATTCGCGCGAATAGTGACCGGTGACATAATAAGACGCCATGTTTGTTTACATAAGATCGGCAACAGTGCATAATTAGCTACACCATATTTTAGCATTGTCTCCTCGCCGCACGCGCCGCGATCAGGTAACGTCACAGGAGCGGCGCTCCAGATCAGGCTAATTTCTCATACGAAATCTTTTGTTTCACGTGCTGGGCCGTGTCGATGTTTCTCTTTCGCACTCATTGAATTCAGTACCAGTCATTGTACTGAACTTCGTTTCATAGGAGCGCAATCGCTGGCGCTCTCCTCGGTAACAACTTGACACGAAATCTTATGATTGAAAACATTTCAACTTCCTACGTAGTTACATAATTCTAGTATTAGTTGTGCATATGATAGCGTGTGTATGGTTAAAAATATATTGGTAGGTAGCAGATTAAAAAATACATTCTTATTATATTCTTAGTTACTATTTCTGTAGGAGTGCACTGCACCAGCGCTCTTTAGGACGAGCCGCCTCTGATACAAACGAACAGTGCCGCCCGCGCCGCTCTGTGGATACCCACGGTAATGAACCCCAATTCTCGTAATTACCTTAATTACTTTCATTTTAATTTAATTGATTTTTGGAGTTTGGATCAATCAATAACCAACGATAGTTTAACGCTTCTGAAAATTACCGTTTTGCAGTTTTAACATAATTATCTGGACTGGATTGTAACTGTATTATTTCCAGATTTAGTTTATTTTATTTTAATTGATAAAAATATTATTTATGCATTTTAAATAGTGTTCCAAAAATAAATTGTGTAAATTCTCACAAAGACAGTTTACGGTCGGTAAGTTTTATTTGTAAGGAAATAAAAAATCAAATCTGTACATAAGACAACATAATATTATTTATTTACAAAATATTTTGTCCTAGCACTATAACTTATGACGACGTTAGTATTATTACAATACTGACTGCTTAATACTATTTATTATTTACAATATTATTGCTTTGAAAAAAATTATAAATAACATTAATTTTATTATAATACTTAATTATTTTACATTAACACCAACTTATGATTTAATTCTCACGTTTCACAATAAACTACTTTATTAATAAGGTCTTCAAGGGACAAGGGCCAATTAAAAAAAACTCATGTTTTGAAAACATTTGAAAGCAACAAAGATTTTATTTTAATATTTTTTATGTTAAATTATAGCATTATAAGAAACTTTACATTAAGTATATAAATTAATTATTGAAAAATACTATAATCGAGTGAAACAAATTAGTGGACGGATTTGATACTGGCCCCATAAATTCTTTACGCCTGACTGTTAATATTAGGTTCAGTGTTTCATTCACGAGCATTACCTGTAGCAGGGGCCTATACCTACATAATGATGAATCGCGTATGTATACGAGTATTGTCAATATTTAACATTTTTGTAATTTATTTCGTTATCTCTAAAACTATAAAAAATTGGTTGTCTATGTCGGTTTACGGACGATAATTTTACGTGATAACGTCATCACAAGCCGAACGCTTAGGCCGATCGTGCCTCTCAATCGCTTGTTACGCGCTCTCGCTTGCACGCTCAGCTCAGCCGGAACGTGACAATTCGTGCGTACAGCCGCGCCGGCGTTCATCGATTTATAATACGTCAATATTACCATCACAAAATAATAAATATTCTATTGTATCTATTATAATATTATAATTATTTAGATGGGTACATTTTTAAAATTACAAAACAATTTCGAGGCGAGTTCGTAGGCAAAACACTGAACTAAGAACCTAGTCATTATAAACTTACCCGTCTTATTACGCACGACTTAATTACGTTGTATTTATGTACACATCTTATTTAATAGTTATCAAAAATATTATTTACATTTTATTCACAGTTTAGATACATCTAATTTTTGCAAAATCAAAATCAGTTGAATTGATGATCTTAAAGCATCTTTTAAACTCATTCCCTTCCCTTCTATTCTCTAGGTAGTCCGTTTATATTTTATTATTATTGTTTTTATTTCAAGGCGGGACGGAAGCTACGTTGTTAGGGACAATTTCCGAGGAATCCTCCCCACTATCAGTGTCCTCCTTATTGGATGACTCCTCTGGTTCGTCCCTCATGAGAGCCCGGTACTTCTTCGCTATGAGTTCCCAGTCTACCACGTTCTCTATCCTCGTCATGTTGTTGAAGCTCAGCTGAGAGCCCAGTGGACTGAGGTGGACGATGGAAAGGCGCGTTGAATCTGAAATTTCGAAAAATTAAGTTTATTAGTTTACAGTGGTTCTCCTTCATAGAGATGAGGGTCTTCAAAAGGTAAGTGGTAACTGGTAAGTGAAGCCGATAGGAATGGAGGTGTAGGAAATCCACGCCACTGCCTACGTATGTTTTGCTTTAACGAGATTCTATCGTAATTCCAACGACGTAGATTATTAATAAATAATTAGCCTGAGATAATTTAAACAGGTATTAGATAAATACTTAAGAACGCCAGCAATAGGTATGATATCGAGCAGAAATTGGGCACCGCGATGACGGGTGAGAATCTGCCAAGCATACTGGGGGGAGAAGGCAGGGAGATGTTCCTGCAGTACTGTATAAAAATAGTAAGAATTGTAAATAAAAGAAACAGTAGTAACCTTAGTGATTAAATCTGTGATATTAGTATTTGTAGGGTATTTTAAATTGTCGAATAGCCATTGCTTCATTGAAATTGTATTATTTATATTGTGGTTTTAATTGTAATTTATTGTATTTTAAACTGTATATTATTTTATTGTAAATTTCAAACAACAAGAGAAATGGCAAAAAACAAGCCCGTCTACGTCTACGATATTTAAATAAATTAAATTTAAATAAATAAAACAAGTTATTTAAATAAATAAATAAAAATACTTAAGAATTTTTTTACGTGGTAGAGCCATGCTTCGGCACGAATGGGCCGGCTCGACCGGAGAAATACCACGGGCTCACAGAAAACCGGCGTGAAACAGCGTTTGCGCTGTGTTTCGCCGAGTGAGTGAGTTTACCGGAGGCCCAATCCCCTACCCTATTCCCTTCCCTACCCTCCCCTATTACCCTATTCCCTCTTAAAAGGCCGGCAACGCACTTGCAGCTCTTCTGATGCTGCGAGTGTCCATGGGCGACGGAAGTTGCTTTCCATCAGGTGACCCGTTTGCTCGTTTGCCCCCATATTTCATAAAAAAAAAAGAAAAAAAGCATTACATTATAATCCAATTTCATATTTTACCTTATCGTTGATAATAATAAACGAGAAGAATTATAGCTTACCTTTAGGTACCACTTGTGCCCTTTTAACTTTGGACAACCACTTCGCTCCTGCCTTCGACCGCGCGCTGAGCTGATCCTCGCGGTGCATACCCACCATGTGGATCAGACTAGGTCTGCTCTTCTTTGTCATTTTCTCCTGTAATATTAAGTGTTTATTTAACTTTATCCTTTGTAAAAAGAACACCATTAGTTAGATTTTGAAGTACTATTTTATGAATTTACTCTACTTTATAAGACTTTATTGCAATCAGCGATGGGTGCTGCTGGTATTTGTGATGCAGTAATCGTCCTTCTATCGGCGATGTGTTAGCTATACTTCTGTACGTTGGTATATACAGCATAAGAGCTGAAATTGTTCAAATCATAGTCCTTTGCGGATCGAATTTTTACCTTGCATCGATGAATCAGCCACATGAGCCACGTGGTGACGAGGTTCAGAGGAGATGGGGCGGTGTTGGTGCGGTGCATGTTGCGGATCAGCTTGGACAGACCATACTTCCACTCTATATCTGATTGCGCCTAAAATATCAGTACATGTAAAACATTTGATATGATTAATGACCGACTGTGAAAAAACGACAGAAAATAAAACAAAACATTCGACTAGTACCCCAGTAATTAGATAGTTATAACTGAAAAGTTTTGCGGGAGTTTTAAAAATTACAAATTTTATAGGTTTTGATGTGCTCTATTCGAATTTCTACATTGCCACGTCATAACACGGTTGCTAGCCCCGCTGTCTTGGAAAAAATGCATCTTGAATTAGTTTTTTGTTGCTATCTTCTTTCCAACATTTTACGATAAAACGTGTATTACAACATACAACTAGAGGTAATCGCCTACAATTCATGTCTTATTAATGATTTTGTAACATCAATAGTTTCAGTGTAGGTACGAGCTCTGCGGCGTTTGCGGCCATGTTACGAGGTGCCAAAGTTCAAATTCGAATAGAAGACATCAAAATACATAAAACTACTAAGTACTTAACTAAACTCTCAAAAAACTTTCCAGGTAGGTAACCTTTTTTTCGACCTTATGTCTGAGGTACCTTCTTCATTATAATATTAAGATGGAAAATATTTATCTAGTTCTGTTTTACTCGTAAGACATTTTAGATAAACACATGACAACTAAACATGTGTACAATATCTTATCTGTATTAGTTTATGTTTCATGATAAGGTCGATTACCTTTCATGAATTAAAATTAAAGATAAACAGCTTCCCTGTCTTAAGTGGGTCAAGATCAGTTCCGTTATTAAAATTATCTTGCATTACGCTATCAAATAGTAAACGTCAGCAAATAGGACGTTCGTCTATTTGAATCCGGATATAATGAAGTATACAAGAAGATTATGCATGTTAAATCTTCGCTACATAATAAGTATTTGTGTACATAATATTGTTATTACTTATATCTTTCAAACCTGTATTCTCTGGTAAGTGTCCGACATCATAGCGATAAGTAGATTTATCAGCACTACGACCGACACCAGCATGTAGATTCCGAACACGATTTTAAACAAGTAATTGGTCCAGGGTGGCTGGCTATTGCTGTCACTCCTATGCACTCTCGTCTGCTCCGTTGTTGTCTGACCGAACACCGCAAAGAACAGCAGCTCGAACGAAAGTATCGGATTCATGCTTACTGTGGACAAAGTAACGCAAGTTGACAGCAAAGTTACCTGGATTCGTTGGTAAGTGTCCGACATCATGGCAATGAGGAGCGTTATGAGCACCACGACGGATATCAAGAGGTATCCGCCGAAGACGAATTTGAAGAGGTACTGTGTCCACCAGGGCCGAGCGCTAGATATGTAGTTCAGGTCTGACAAGGTAATCTGGCCAAAAAGGGCGAAGAACGATTTCTCCAAAGCTTCAATCGGCGTCAAACTCGCTAGAAGACAATCGAAAGAGGAGTATTCCTTGTTCTACAGTACCATCGGGTAGATTAATGCAGGATTTTAAATTTATATGCATCAATTTACCCTAAATCTAAAATCACATCAATTTTAATTCGCCCCATATCATCTTCTCGAATGATTTCTGATTAGGATATAAATGCTCAAGAAAATCGAAGATGATACAAAGCATATTAAAATCACATCTAGCATTGTCGTTTGTTTCAAGCAAATTCGTGTGTGCAAATTAGGGGGTAGATTGGTGTGAATGTTATGTATCGAATGTTGTTAGCAGTCGTTCTGTGTGGTTCAGAGGTCGGTTGAATTCTGTTGGCTCTGTTAAATTTTGTGATCCTGCATCAATCTACCCCGCTCCCTCTAACTGTGTCGCCACATAGATAGCGTGGTCACAACGACGGTGACACATTGAAGACATACAGCCAAGTTGTCAAACATAAAATACCTCAAGACACCGGTGAACAAACGCGGGAATTGCAGCCACTGCATGCGCAAATCAAACTTGCTCCATCAAATGCGGTGAGGTCGGCCACTCATTCAACTAAAACTAGACTTGTGACGCACCATGCATGTTCTGCTATACATAAATAATTTATTTATTTTATCATCAGTCTTTCGTATTGAATAAAAAAAGTTTTATAACAGAACTTGCAAGGCACGGATATCTATGTTAATCGTTATTTATATCTATCAAACATTCTTATATTAAATGTGAAAAAAAATCGCAATATTGTATCTTACAAGTCCTCAATTAGTTTGATGGTGATGCTTGCATAAAATAAATTATTTTCTGTATTTCTTTGTACATTGCCTTCCTATTACAGTTTGTAACTCTGAAGCTTGCAAGTGAATGGTTTTTACACAAAATAGGATGAATTAAGCACATCGATGTTATATAAAAATTAATTATAAGAATTTTGACACACTGTCTACAAAATATATTTTATCTCTTCAGTTGTGTTTGAAACTTACGACCAGATGGTCCCTGTTTTCTGCGGTAAGATTCTCCGGTAGGAACCAACTGAGAACCATAGGCCTGACGTTTTGAACGAAGGCTTATATCTAGTTTTAGAAATATAAATTATTAACATTAAGAATATTTTGTGACAGTCAAATCGTAAATCTGTTTCATGAACTCTGCATGAATTAATTATTACTTTTAAAGCTTAAATTTTTCATACACTAAAATTTTCTGTACTTAAAAACCTAATCATACTATTAGTATTATATTTTAGGCCTAATTCTACATAAGTATTATCCTATAATAATCTAATAAGCACACAAAAAAAAATTCTTACCGTCTGAAAACAGCTTTTTCCGAACTTGTCTGGCGTATTTATTGTCTTCTGGTTTGTACAAGTTTCTAAACGGCTGATTCAGAGCTACAATGTGCATCGAGAAACCAAATACAAATATAGCTAACACAGCTAAAAATCTGCCTAAATCTTTCATCAAATCCCCGATAATGATCGCCCAAGGGCCAAAGAGATGGTGGAAAGACAAAAAGTCCATGATTTGTACACATGCTAGTAAAAAAGATAATGCAAAACATTGATTTCTACAGTACATTAAAGTAGGCCAATATTTTGGCATAACAAAAATCCATCCAACGACGTGGACTGCAACTCCAACCATCCCCATAAGTAATACTGCAATTTTTATCCAACCCAATCCAGATTTATCACTTGGATTTGTAAGTTCGAACAACAAAAGCCCGCTTAATGCTATTAACAACATCCACTCATACCATCTGGGCACTAAACTTTCCCTAAATATAGAATTGTAAATTGGAGTTATTCCTACTAATGATAATAAAAACATAAGATATATGTGTGACGTCAAATATGACATGAATTTAATTATAGGGACTTTATTATACTTATGACCAAGTGGAAGAGAGAACACCATCCAAACGGGTGGACATATTATAAACATGAAAAAAAGGAACATAATTTTGATGCCACTCCATTTGAGACTCCCTCGCCAGAGTTCCTGCAACAAAGATAATAACATATTTTATGAATTGCTTAGTAATGGACTCATTATGTTAGTAGGTCAAGTTACCTAATTTTTACCTGAAGATATCTCTGGACGACGGTATGGGCAATAACTTCTTTTTGTTCATTTTCTATTAGGACGTCTAGAAACTCAATATTACGATTATCCGTTGCAGTTAAAATATGACCAGCAGAATCGGCACCAGCAGCTAAAGCTAACAATTCCGTTGCCATCGCTTCACACTGCTTTCCGGCTGCTATAAGGTCTTTGGCACGCTCCTTTTCCTGAAAAAGTTATAGCAAGACATTTTAATGTATATATGTGTATTATTACAAATTGTCTTAGTTAAACAGGTAGCTTAATAGAAACAATAAGTATGCAATACAAGTAATTAGTGTGTATGTTAAACGGTTAGAATTTTTTATACAGTTAAACGATCTTGTGTAACATACCTTGGTTGATAAAGTTATGTACAGATTCGACAATTTTGCAGCTGTGTCAACAGGCGCTGGTGAAACAAGTACAAATTCTTCTATCGGTATATTGTTATGGTTTTTCGAACAAACCATGAGATTATAAATAAACCTTTTGTCATCCATTAAGGATTGAGTGTCATGTTCCTTATGTAATAAATATTCTAGTACATCATTATGATTTTCAGATGCAGCAAACCAAATTGGCGCGCAGTTAAGGTTAGTTTCGCTTTTCGGTGAGGCTCCGGATTCACATAAAAGTTTAACAACATTTAAGTGGCCAGCTTTCGCTGCGCAATGAAGTGGGGTCCATCCATTTTTATCAGTAGCATTAATTTCGGCCCCTTGCCCGAGCAAAACTTCAACCATTTGATAGTGACCATGAGTCGATGCTATGTGCAAGCCAGTTTTGCCATGACGATCAGTACTTTGTAGCAACTCCGCAGATCTACTTAAAAGTAATCCAACGATCGACATGTGTCCACCAAAACATGCCAAATGAAGCGGATTATATCCCTAAAACGAATATAAAATATAATTGTATGCTTATTAATCTTCATCACACTTCAAAAAAAGTAAACTTTATAATTACATTTTCATTTGTAGCCGCATCTACTTGAACACCAGCTGAGTTTAATAGCAATCGTACGACATTCTCGTTACCATTATAAGCTGCTAAGTGTAATGGTGTTAAGCCTGACTCTGATCCTAAAATAGGTACTAACGAAATCCCTGTCGGTGCTTCAGACTTTACGGTTCCAGGAACAAAAGATAAGAGTTCACGTACAGTTTCTGTAAGAAAAAAAAAACAAAATTATATAACCTTGTTTAATCATTATATTGTAATGTCAGTTATGATATTATAAGGATTAAATAAAGTCATGTATTTAAACTTGCGACTAAGCAATCAAATTTTGGATGTGAAAATACCAGACATGGAATACTAAATTACCAAATTGGCGAAAAAATGTAAGAAACAAAAAATTCCAAATCTGGCGACTAAATAATACCAGTTTTGTTCACTGTATATTCCAAACTGGCAGACAGATTATATTATTTTGGAGAAAAAATAATCATCTTTTTGACAATTTGACATTTAATTTAAGAATAGGCACTTATTATATTTTCTCTGATGTAGGTGTTCAAAAAACATAATAAGCAGAAAAAGAGGTCACATTAAAACTTAAAGGAGCGTACAAAATTCCCATTTTGAATTTTTCTCGGTTTCGGGGGTGTAGGTTTCAAAAACAAAAATATTTTTGAAATTTCAAAATGGCGTATAATTATTTTTCGTATGGGTGTCGATTATCAGGTTTTTGGAAGTGCCAGCTGGATACGAAAATGACATTCATTTTGAAATTCCAAGATGGCGAACATATTTCATTTTATAAAAATTAACATGGGTGTCTTTTTGTAGATATATGGGTGTGCTAATTACAAAAAATCATTTATTTTGAAATTTTAAAATACCAAATATTTATTTTTCTGTAAAATAGATATGGGTGTCGTCTTTGAGGTTTTTAGGGGTGCTGAACACAAAAATGATATCCATTTTGAATTTCAAAGAAGATGTTTTAATAAAATGAACTTCACTTAAGTTCATTTTATTAAAACATCTTCTTTTCTCCTTTTCTATGTTAATTACAAAAAAAGAACATTAATTTTGAAATTTCTAAATGGCGGATGTATTTTAATTTCTGTGAAATTCTTCTATCTCGGAAACGGTACCATAAAAAATAAAAAAATAATGATAATTTGCTCCCCCTTAGTAACCCCGCAACCACATATTTTCTTCATGATGGGAGAAAAAGAAATTTGAAAATCCTGAATTTTCCAATATTTCTATAGCATTCATACATCGCTTGTGTCTCAATTTCTCAAAGTAGCGCTTTGCCTTATTTTTTTTTCTATAACCGCTTCTATTTTGGAAACGGTGCATTCTGCTGGAAAAAAAGAAAATTTCCTCCCCCTTATTAACCCCGTACAACATATTTTCTTCATGATGGGAGAAAAAGAAATTTAAAAATCCAGATTTTTTCCAACATTTCTATAGCATTCATCGCTTGTGTCTCAATTTCTCAAAGTAGAGCATTGCCATATTTTTTTTTCTATGATCGCTTCTATCTCGTAAGACTATGTCCAGAAACTGCGTATTCTTACGCACGTGAGGTCTACGCACGTAGTCGAGGTACTAGGGCCCCATACATTGCGTCCAGGAGCTACGTGCGTATTATTTTAGCTATGCGCGTATCGTACAAAATTCACACATTTTGTTGTATAAGATAAGAATCTCTACGTGCGTAGGTTTACGCAGGCTTACGCACTTTCTGGACAGAGTCTTAACTGAGCATCCTACAAAAAATTATGAAAATTTCCTACCGCCACGTAACACAGTAACCAGGTATTTTCTTTATGATAAGAGATTTTTTTTAAATATCCTGAATTTCCAAAAAATTACACAGCATTAACATAGCTGGTAGCTCGAACTATATAATATACTGTGATAATAAATATCAATCCTAATCAGAATCCCCAAGAATTTTTAAATTAGTATTCATGTCATTTTTACGAAGAACGAAAATTGTCCACTTTGGAAATTACAATTGGAAAACAATTCTGTAATCAGCGCCCCCAGAAAGCTGGGAAAGGACACCCATATTAATTATTAATAAAAAAATGTACGCCATTTTGGGATTTGAAAACGGAATAAGTTTTCATATTATTCAGTACACCCAAAAACCTTGAAAACGACACCCATACCATAGGAAAAAAAAAACCAACAGTATCCAAATTCTGTAGCCTGTAAATTGAATTTTTCGCAGCCATAAATTTATCAACGTGGGTTCGATTCCTGCGTTGGAACATAGCTCCTGCGTAGCTCTGGCCTGGTTTCGATTAAGCCGACCACCGTCACCGAAATAGGTGTGGGGAGCTATTATTATTATGTCAGTATATAATACATATATAAGTAAAACTGTATGTAATATTATGTTGCAGTCGTATAGAACGTAATGCTATTAAAAAGTACCTGCTTGTCCGTAGTAGGCTGCAATATGCAAAGGTGTTAACCCTAATTTTTTGCTTGATATCCTTAGAGTGTTTGTTGATCGCATTACATCAAGTACATTTGTATGACCATGCTGAGCTGCTAAATGTACTGCCGTAAAACCTTCTTTGTTCTCGTCTGTACATGAAGCGCCAGCTCTGACGAGAATTTTAACAACGTCTGCATGCCCACCTTCAGCGGCCAATTGTAGTGGCGTAGAGTCATTTAATCTATTTCGCGCTGATATTACTCCAGTTCTGTCGAATTTCATAAGCTCTTCAATCACTTTCACTGATCCTTGTATTGCTGCTATGTGCGCGCAAGTATTTCCATCTTTAGTTGTTGCCATTACTAAATTAGGATGCTGTTGTAAAAATAACTGTACGACTTCTGAATGATTGTTCTGTGCTGCAACGTGTATAGGTTTCTGACCCAACTCATCTGTTGCATCAATATTGGCACCAAGTTCTAATAATAATTTGCAAACATCGAGTTGACCACTTGCCGCTGCTAAATGCAATGGCGTTTGTTTCTTAAGGGTTAGTACATCAACCATTGCATTGTGATCGCGGATAAGAAATTTTACTAAATGTGTATAGCCATGCATGGCCGCTAAATGAAGCGCTGTCCGGCCGTTTCTTGATTTAGAATTTATAAAAGCTTTGTTGGTAAGTAAAGCATCACAAACATGCAGATAACCATGTTCTGCTGCTAAATGTAACGCTGATCTGCCTTCAATATCAAACACATCTACCCTAGCATGATTCGAAAGTAAAGTATTAACTAGTTCCATGTGACCTCTATTACACGCTATTAGTAAAGGTGTCCACCCTATGGAATTTTGCCTATTAAGTGCTCTACCAACATCTGCTGCAGACATGTCAGATATCATTTCTGTAAGTACATCATTATTTCCTGCTATGGCGCAAAAGTGGAACGCTGTTTCATGAGTTTCTTTAGTCACCAAAGTGACATCAGCACCATGTTCCATTAAACATTTGACAACTTCTTTATCCGCGGAGGGAATTTTAACTTCATCTTTAGTAATTTGTGCAGCAAAATGTAAGGCACTTGCTCCATGCTCATCAACAGCGTCAATATAAATCGAGGAAACCTTTTCGCCCTTGCGTTCTTTAATAAATTCTAGCAAGTACCTCACTACATCTGGTTTACAGCTACGACATGCCATTTGTAAAGGCGTTTGACCATTCTAAAACAGAAAATATTTAAAAAAATTTATTAACACCAATGTTAGTAAAAAAATTAAAATTACATTAAACGTAACGAACAAAACAAAGCTTACTTTCGTTTTCCTTAAAGGATCACCTCCATCTTCTAAAAGCAATATTAGTGTCGCTAAGTTTCCATATTTAGCGGCTACATGAACTGGTGTCTGGCCATCTTCAGTTGCCTTATTTGGCCCAGCACCTGATTTTAGCAGCATGAGGGCGCATTTATCGCCTAAAATTCGAGAGGCGATGTTATGTATTTGTTACATATAATAAAGATAGTCCATTGCATATTAAATTACTTACCATCAGGTATTCTAGCAGCAATATGAAGCGGCGTTTCCCGTTGTTTACCTCCACGTATGTGGACATCTGCTCCATATCCTAAAAGTGTTTCAACGACAGCGGGCTTGCAAGACTCCACGGCTATGTGAAGAGCGGTATAATTATCCTGCGCATAAATAAAAATATTTTTTTTGATGAAGGATGAAAATATTTCATATAAACTCCTTAAAAAAAAAGGATAAGTGTTATAAAATATAATTCTATTATACTTTTCAAAAATTATAATGTACTTGGGACTACATATTATTATTATTTAGCTCGATAAGGCTACATAAAATAATGTTTATGTGGCTCATTACAAAAAAACCTAGGTACCAGCCTAATTTGACATACAATATAATTAACTAAAAGCTTACATTCGTGGTAACGTCGACACTTTCCCCTTTCTGTAGTAATGTGTTGATAATACCGACGTGACCATACCTCGCAGCTGTATGAATACTTCGGGCACCATCCTAAAAGTATTTTTTAAGTTCAAGCTTGAGTAAAATAAATAATTTTATTTTTCGGTATCAAACATTATGTATTCAAACTATTAGGTATATTTTGTGATATGAACACACAGGCAATGCTAAAATATTTACCTTATTAGGCATATGAAGGTAGACACCTTTTTTGAATAACATCATTGCACAATCGGCGTGGCCATTTAAAGATGCGATGTGCATGAGTGTACTTCCATCTTTCGTCCTTTCAAAGATCGATGCCTTGAATTTGTCAGCTAAGAGCTCTATAATTGTGGCGTGTCCATTCTCAGCCGCTAAGTGCATTGGTGTTCGATCTGTGGAAACATCATCATCATATTGAGTTTCCCTTGTTGTTAGTTAGTGCATAAAACGTGTTAAATCTATTAATTTTTTATCATAGTACTTTAGCGCAAGCTGGAAAAATATTTCAACGATTTTTAACTAATTTATCATAAACACTCAGTGCGCTTTACCAATATTATCATACCTAGATAAAATTGAAAAGTAAAGAAAATTCGGCACCTGATATTATGCAAGCCATACGTTTATCCATTCGTCAGAAATATTTTGTCATCCTACTTACAAACAATTTCTGCTGTTTTTTTAAGTTATTAATATTTCATCCTAATGTAAGTAGTCATTTTCTGATGCACAGTTAGATTTTTCTTGAATAAGGGTGAAGTGTTTACTACTTATAATACTAATTTACTAACCTTCATTATCAGCGATTGCCGCATTTGCTCTTACACCATAAAAGTATTTGACTAGAGGTTCATCTCCTTCCGCAGCTGCTATGTGTAGTGGGGTCTGTCCTGCGCCGTTTACTGCATCTATTGCTGCACCGTAGTCTACTAGTATTCTAGACATGTCCACGTCTCTTCTTCTTGCTGCCAGATGTAACGCCGTGTCGCCGAGAGGTGTTGACGCCTGAATAGTTATGGTTTCTTTTAGATTTCATTAATTTACAAACTTCTTGCTTTACTTTTTATGTAATTTCTGTTTATGCCACTAGTTTAAGCTAGTTAATGACCAGTAAATACTCTTATATGTAAAGTAAGATGTTAAACTATTACTTAAGACGACAATTTTTTAAATTAAAATACAATTTTTATTAAAAACTGATATTCACAAATCAAAACAAAAGGAAAAAATTGTAAGTTTAAAAACAAATCAAAAAATATAAAACTTACTAAACGTATTCACGTGAAGAATAATATTATGTATGTAAACGTTGTTATTAATAATTACCTTAAGTTGGTCCGCCGTCTGCGCACTTAGTAACTCTCTGACCATGCTCTGATTCCCAGCCTCCACCGCTAATAGCAGCGGAATCTTGCCTCTCTGGAACACCATATCGTGTATTAGCTTTTTCCATTCCTTCTGCCGCGCTCGCTCCTTATTCAACTCGAGAAAACTAAGTTCGAGCCTTTGCAAGTCTCTCGGCAGCAAATTCGCGGGTGGACTGCGTACGTTTGACCGATAATTTAGATTTGCGCTCGAAGGAGAGTCTTTCTCGTTTTCCGACATTTTTCGATATCCGATTTTCCAATTCGAAAAGATGCATGCGATGCAGTGTCTATGTACGAACTACTCACGCTAGTGCGGTATGCGATCGCACAGGCATACCGCACATTACAAACGGTATTTTGAACTTATTGCAATCTCTGTAGGTGGTTTACTTATTTGATCGATTGAAAATTGTTTTTAGCATGCAACAAGGAAAATTTTGCACCTCTATTCGTCGTTATACGTACTTGATCCTCCATTATGTTACCAATATTGCGGACATTGCAGAGCAAACTAGCTCTAGTCGTGTCGTGGAAAGGACTGAGTCTTATTGTATTAAAATTAGTAATTTCGAAATTCAACGTCAACGCTGTAACTAATATTCCGCTAGTGATTTGCATTGTAAATTTCGCGTTGGGGTTTAGCTAGCTAAAGCTCGACGGATAATTAGCTAGTTTCTATTCATTTCTGCTGTGCCGGAATGTCGTTTAAACGAAAGCCTTGTAACCGTTAGTTGTATATTAAATTCGGGTGGTGCGTGATGATGCATCGGTTTGGGGGATGATCGATCTTGTGTTTAAGGAATTTTTATAGATGGAAGTTTGTTTACGTCTAAGTTTTAAGAAGTGATTCTCGGGGACGTCGGTGCCAGGCGAGGGCTGCACGCGAGCCTCGTGACCACTGCAGTGAATCATATACTATCACATAACTTGTCTGTATTCAATAACAATCGTATTGATTGGATTTCGTATATCGTAATTTATCTGCAGCTATTTGCTGGTAAATCTGCTCATTTAAAATAACGAGTGAGAGAATTATCCCTTGAGAGTTTTTAGCAGGTTGGCACTGCACGACATTTCTATTGTAGGGACAATAAATCGCAAATATTTTTTCTGTAAATATTCTTATGTAATTGTAAGGGACATCACAGAGGGCTAAGTTACTTTATATATTCGTATTACGTACTGTAATATAAAATACTAGCTTTTGTAATACAGTTTCACGGGAACACTTTCCTTTTTTGGGATAAAAAGTAAGCTCTGGATTAACACAAATTAATCCAGAGCTTAAACAACTACCTTACCAAATTCCATCGAAATCCGTTCAGTAGTTTAGCGTGAAAGAGTAAGGAAGCATCCATCCTCACAAACTCTCACATTTATAATAGTAGTTGGATATATCCAGACATCTTAAGATAAAATAACTAGCATTTATCCGAGGCTCCGCCCACGTAAATACAGTATCCCACTGGTACTCTGTACTTTTTCAGGATAAAATATAGCCTATGTTTTAATTCAGAGCCTAAACTACTACCATACCAAATTTCATCAAAATCCGTTTAGTAGTTTTTGCGTGAATGAGTTACAAACATCCATCCATCCATACTCACAAACATTCACATTTATAATATTAAGTGGGATTACTATCTTAGCCGTCTGTAATGACTAACTATTTTAAATGGATCTTGTTTTATGAGTAACACATTATTTCTATATTTAAACCGTTTCTAAAGCATATATCAGCATATAGGTACTTTGAAAAATATGTTAATTACCTATTAACATATTTTTCAAAGTTCCCATCATTCATTTTTAGGGTTCCGTACCTCGAAAGGAAAAAACGAAACCCTTATAGGATCACTTTGTTGTCCGTCTGTCTGTCAAGACCCTTTTTCTCAGGTACGCATGAAGGCATCAAGCTGGAATTTATATCAAATACTCAGGTCTACTGTCCCTTGGAACTGTAAAAAAATCAAACTTCTAAGCAAACGCAATCAGAAGATACAACCGTTTATGCCGCAAAGTTTCGACACTCGCAAGGGAATCAAAACCTACTGGGTACTTCCCGTGAACTCACAATCTTGAAATTTGGTACGAAGGTTATCTTATAGAACAGATAGAGGAAAAATTGCAAAAAGCGAAAATTTTTGGTTACATCATATAATAAAAATATTTTTAATAATTTTTAACTTACTACCCCTTTCCTCATGAACGCGTAGTAAATTGAAATTCATATCAAATACTCAAGGTATATAATACCTTTAAGCTGTAACGAAATCACTGCAGGTTTGTACGGAACTCTCGGTGCGCAAGACCTTTTTTTTTTAAATAATATTTTGTAGGGTAGGCTCCATTTACAAAAATGCTTTAATGAAGTATACTTACACCATCAGGCTTCAGTCGTATGTCTTTGCCAGCTGCGGCGAGCAGAGCCCGCAGTATGCTCGTGGCGGTGCCGGTCTGCCTGCTGGCCACCAGGTGCACCGCGGTCTGCTGACGACTCTGTAAATTGATGTTATTATATAAGGTTTGGTAAAATCAATTACAGATACTTCGGACATGTGATCTACTGCTTATGTAACGACGTAGGTATATACAAAAAAAAAGGTCATACTCGAAAAAAAACTTTTATATGGACGAGTTTGCGTTTTGTGGAGAGTATTGATTATGATTTTTTGATTTTTTATGATTTTTTTTGGTTTGAGTATGGCAATTATTTTTCTGCCTAAATGTCTTTACATAAGCAGTGGATCATGTGCCTGAAGTATCCGTAATTGATTTTTGGAGACCTTATATAGCATCTCTTAACAGATATCTCTTGCGTCTACTTCCTACTCCTTCTATCTTTCTTCTGATTAATTTCGTCCACCAAACAATACAGATTTAGTATGTCCTTCGGGCACTCCTGAGATTATAATAAAGATATCCGATGTCGATCCTGGCTACACAGGAGATGCAGTGGTGGGAATGTGTGGTGGGCCATTTTCCCGTTTAAAAAAAATTGTCTAGCGTTTATTATTATTTAGTAGTAGGTATAATAATTACTTTTGTATGTATAACAATTACTTTTGTAAACAAAATCCAATATATTTTAGTACTTTGCAGTCTGCAGTTAACTTAATACTTGTTCATCAAATAGATTATTGTAATACTAGCAGGTGGGCACTTCGTTTGCGCAGAACTAACAGAAGCACAACCCTATTTTTTTAAACGGAATCCTGGGATAAAAGTTACGCCTTAGACTAGGGTTACATGGTCAGTCTGGCATCATTTCAGTCCATCAGCCTGATCCAAACTGAAGAAAAAACGATCGTGTAACCGTGTGATTGACGGACTGATAATTTTTTTATTATATAATATCCGGCCATCATTCTGGCGTCAGTCTAAAGGCCCCCACAGACGAGAGGCCGATCGTTTCAGCTGGAACTGACGTCAGTTCGGCCTGAACGGATTCGAGCACACACACGGAAAAAATCGCATCCAATCCAATTTACGTCAGTTCGGCCTGATCTGATTCGTGCCCACACACGGAACAGTCGCATCAGTCCATTCTGGTTTGCCGCGCTCTACGGTCGTGTTTATCAATTTTGTATTTAAACACCGCGAAAACTCATACAACGCTTGTACAAGATACACGCCCGCACGGCCGCGGCTCGGGCAAGAACTGAAGCGATTTGTCCACACACGGTCAGGACAGGCCGCGCGTTCAGGCCGATCGGTCAGGCCAGAATTAATGTTGCCAACTTAGTTATTTTACTAAATTGAGTATTTTATTCCCTCCTTGGTAGAAATTTAGTTATTAGTAGTGTTTAAGTAGGAAAGAGCCAGACAGTAATGATATGCAAAATAGCTACTAAATACGTAATATTTCCTAGTATATTTTAATTTAATGATAAAATTTATAATCAAATTCAATTAATGAAAAAAAATTAATATAATAAAACCTAAAATGCAGTGGTTTTTGGGGGGCTTCAGGAATTCCTAAGTTAAGTAGCCTCTTTAGTAGTTTTTTAGTAGTTTTAGTAGAAATCGATACGAGTTTAGTAGTTTCACAAAAAAAGAGCTGGCAACACTGGAACGAATCGCTTCAGTCCGTACGGCCGCCTGATGCGATCTCGAAATTGCACACACACGATACGATTTTGCATCCGTTCAGGCCGAACTGAAGGTAGACCGGACCATGTATGGGGCCCCTAAGGGGGGGGGGGGTTGCCAGCTCTGTTTTTGTGAAACTACTAAACTCGTATCGATTTCTACTAAAACTACTAAATAAGCTACTTAGGAATTCCTGAAGCCCCCCAATAACCACTGCATTTTAGGTTTTATTATATTCAATTTTTTTCATTAATTGAATTTGATTATAAATTTTACCATTAAATTAAAATATACTAGCAAATATTACGTTTATAGTAATTAAATGGACAGTTTAAGAAAATTACGGACGAATCTATTATGATAAGATGTATTTTTTTTTTGTTTTTTTTTTTTGTGCTTAATGTAGGCCATTTTGCATATGATTACTGTCTGGCTCTTTCCTACTAAAACACTACTAATAACTAAATTTCTACTAAGGAGGGAATAAAATACT
The DNA here is from genome assembly GCA_905404095.1 of Glaucopsyche alexis. Lineage (NCBI taxonomy): Eukaryota > Metazoa > Arthropoda > Insecta > Lepidoptera > Lycaenidae > Glaucopsyche > Glaucopsyche alexis. Next base: position 23,512,037 of record FR990047.1, on the reverse strand, counting down.
CAATTTAGTAAAATTTTGTAAAATAACTAAGTTGGCAACATTAATCCTGGCCGACCGGGCGGTCTAAACGCGCGGCCTGTCCGGACCGTGTGTGGACAATCGCTTCAGTTCTTGCCCGAGCCGTGGCCGTGCGGGCGTGTATCGTGTACAAGCGTTGTATGAGTTTTCGCGGTGTTTAAATACAAAATTGATAAACACGACCGTAGCGCGCGGCAAACCAGAATGGACTGATGCGATTTTTCCGTGTGTGGGCCCGAATCAGTTCAGGCCGAACTGACGTAAATTGCGTTGGATGCGATTTTTTCCGTGTGTGTGCTCGAATCCGTTCAGGCCGAACTGACGTCAGTTCTAACTGAAACGATCGGCCTCTCGTCTGTGGGGGGCCTTAAGACTGATGGACTGAACTGATGCCAGACTGAACGTGTAACCCTAGTCTTAGAATATAAGATATTATCTATCATTGAAAGTGCCGTGAAAATCGATGCAGTCGTTTCAGAGATGAGCCGAAACAAACTGATAGACGGACAGACATTTTTTTTTTAAATATTTGATTGCGTTACAAATATCACAATATCCCCCTTCAATTTTCAGGTCTCTACGATCAGCGGTTTAGGCTGTGCGTTAATCCGTCAGTCATTCAGGATTGGTATAGTATGAAAGTGCGGTACTATTGGTATTATTCATCTTATGTTATTACTTACGCCACCAGTCGCGAAAGGGTCGACTCCTCTTTTGGACAGCAGCAGTTTGACAACGTCCTCCCTCGAGTACATGGCGGATAGGTGAAGCACATTATAGTTGTCCTGGAAACCACAATAAGCTTAGTTTATTATGGATAGCAAACTACATGGACTCAAACTTTACTCTAAACGAATCCCAAATAAAACCGTCTCAAGTTTTATTTTATTCAAAGACCTTGGTATAAGTTATTCAAATACTTTGCTTTGTAATTTGTATATCTGTTTCAATCACAAACAAAACAAATCTATTTATTGATTATAAAAAGTCTTCGAAATCTTACAGCCAACGAAGCGGCCAGCCACTAAAAGAGTCGGTTCGGTTTAAACAAGAAAAAAGTTGAACGTGCCAACAAGAACACAGGCACTTTTATGTATGCTTATATAATTTAATTTTGAAGTTTTCCACTCCCTTCTTAGTTGGCTACAAGCCAGTGTTACTTTTTTGGTAAAAGCATAATACTTCCGTAATGGTAAAAGTATAATATACTTCCGTAATGGCCGAAAATAGAGCTAAGAACGTACTTTTTATGAGATGTGATTATGAATTTCCTGTCCATCGTAATGGTATTGCATGTGATTTCCAGATATCGGTGTTCGAGAAAGTTCTGTAGATTTGGAATTATAATTTAACTTTGTCCCTGTAATTTGTGAGTTGCGTGCTCAGACCTGATTATAAATTTGCGGTTACGCTCTTGATAATGTTTCGTGTGATTCAAGATCGTGATTCATAAAATACCTTCAGTCGTTTTTCCCTTTGGCTCTAACACTTGGAGTTCAGACCTATTTCCCTATCAATTATTTTTATCACAAATGACCTGGCGAATGAAGTCAGAACATTTAATAACTTTTCACGTTGAGTCAGCATTAGTTTTTAACCATGATAAGTTTGACGTGTCTATGTCACTTGTGTATCTGTCTGTGCCATCGTAGCTCCCATTCGTATGAAACAAATTTTGCCATACGTTTGACGTTGTTACGTGTATCTGTCTTTGCCATCGTAGCTTCCATTTGTATGAAACAAACTTTGATCTGAACCCTAATCTTATACTTTCATTTAACTTTTACTAAATTATAAATAAGTCGACTTTATAATATCATGACGATAGAGAGATTTTGTTGTTTGGACCAATTAAAATGGGTTTGACGTTTATGAGAATTTTATTATACCGGGTATTTAATTTTACTATAAAGAGTTTTATTATATCGGGACTGGGTCGTAACTGTATTATATCTGAACCGAAATTCTCGTATGTAAATTTTTTTTACTTTGATTGTATTATAAGTAGAGTTATATAAATATGTTATCATAAATTGATTTTATGAAGTTTCGACCAATCAGAGCGCGTTCACGATGGTTTAACGCTTACGAGAATACCGTTTGACAGTTTTAGCGTGTCATGACTTGATTGTAATTGTATTAATGCAGGTTTTATTTAGCAGAATTGACTCTCAGGATTTAAATAGCAGAATCAACCTTCTGGTTTTTTGTTTGAAAGAGGTGACTTGATAGAGAATGCGGACTTAAAGTGGTAAAAACTGAATACTTACGATCTTTAGATTGCAATTTCGCCCACGTGGTAATAAATAGAAAGTCTTAATTATTTTTTCCTCCAATCTGTTTTTTGCTTTATAATTATTATTGTGCACACGCCGTTTACATGGACCTACTTTGGCCATGTTTAAACGAAAAACTAAATATAATTTTTATTATTATGAGTCGTGAAATATGATATTCTCAGTTTAGGAGTATGTTAAGAATAAATAAAATAACGATTGTGTTTTTTTTTTTTTTTTTATGAAATAAGGGGGCAAACGAGCAAACGGGTCACCTGATGGAAAGCAACTTCCGTCGCCCATGGACACTCGCAGCATCAGAAGAGCTGCAAGTGCGTTGCCGGCCTTTTAAGAGGGAATAGGGTAATAGGAGAGGGTAGGGAAGGGAATAGGGTAGGGGATTGGGCCTCCGGTAAAATCACTCACTCGGCGAAACACAGCGCAAACGCTGTTTCACGCCGGTTTTCTGTGAGCCCGTGGTATTTCTCCGGTCGAGCCGGCCCATTCGTGCCGAAGCATGGCTCTACCACAGCAAAGTCATAAGGCAAATATAATCATCAAGGCATTTTTTTATAAATATAAGCTTTAGCGGTCATCATATTAATTAATATGGTATCATCAGTCATGGACGTAGAAAAAAAAAAGGCGGACGGAAGGTGAGCTAAGCATTGAGTGAAGCACAACAATGGCGGCGACTTACGTTTGTGTGACATTACGGATAATTACCATTGGCGTACTGGCGGCCGGTCATCTTACTTTGCTGTGAATGTGTGCATGCGGCACGTGTCGCTACGATACGGCCGTCTTACTTTGATTGCTTCACTATTCATATTACTGAAGCGGCGTCTGCCTTTTTTTTCTACGTCTATGTCATCACTAGATTGTTTGCTACGCTAGGCTCTGGTATGATTAATATTGTAAAATTTGATATCACTGAATATAAAAAGAAAAAAAAACATTAAAAGTAGTTAGTAAATTACATCATGACCAAAATTAGTAGGCAGCCAAAGGTTTTATCTGTGTGCTAATGCTATTAATGTATGTAACATAAATTTTCATTTAATGCTGAAATGTTAAAGCTACAATGCCTCTCTAAATATTTGTCGTAAATAAACTACTGGGTAAATCTGAATAAGGTTACTATATGTCCAGCTTCGGATTTTAAGTTACAAGTGTATTCTCTTCGGGCCCCTCCGACCTCGGTTCAATTATCGCGCTGACTCTTTCCCATTGGCGTCAAATCATATGCGCGTGAGCGAGATAGACTGCCAACCGAACCGAGCTTCGAGGTACGAGAATCGGGGCCCACCGCTCAGGTGTTCCGAGTATCCATGGTCAGCAGTAAGCACTTACCATCAGGCTATCCGTCGGCTCGTTTCTTGGTCTTTTTCATAAAAAGAAATTGGTCAAATTTAATCGTTGTTTTTCGTTTATATAAAATTCTATTTGAACAGAGTACTATCGGACAAGTTTCCGTTCGACCGGGCCATAAGATGACAATCGCATAACAGCTTCGTTGAATCGTGCGCACTTCCTTTGTGTTTAAATATTTTGAGGCGTCCTAGTGAAAGGACAATATTTAGAAACTGGTCGAGCAGGAACTTTGGCGATATTGTACCTGTGCTTAGAGATAATTTTTTAAACTAAGGCAAGTTACCGTTCAACCAGGCATAAGATGAAAATCTCTTAACAGTGCCGTTGAATCGTGCGCACTTCCTTTGTGTTTAAAATCCTCAAAATATTCAGGCGTCCTAGTAAAAGTAAAATATTTAGAATCTGGTCGAGCAGGAACTTTGACGATATTGTATAGTGCGATTCAAATGAGAATGGGATCGAGTCGGCGCCATATTGTGACGTCATAGCTGTCAATTTTACCCAATTGGGTACCTAATTAGGTAGGGTAGGCAAAAAAAGTTTTTTCTTTTAATATAATATTTTAGTTACAAAATTGAGTGAAAAAAATGTAATCTGAATCTAGCTCTACAATTTCATCATCATCTCTGTATTACTGTCCGAGTAGTCATCGTCGTCTATGTAACACAGCGCCTCGTTTACTCAGTTTCGAGCAAAATGAGTATGACAATAACAAAAACAATATAATTTTCGCAAGTTGCCTTGCACCAACAATGAAAAACAAAATGTTAATTTATGATTTTAATAACGAATATGTATTATTATAATTAAATGTTTAGATGATTTAACGTTATTATTTATATTCGATGTAAGACTATTATTCCTCTTCTTTTATTTATGGCAATCGCGGTTGCAAAGGTTTTGCACCATTCTTCTAGTGTCAAGTATGTAAAGAATTATTTCGACTATTATTATTGGCAAATAAGTTTTTCTGCTAACCGTACATTTCAAGTAACATTTGACAGATAGAGGTCATTGACGTTCCTATTCTCATTTGAATCGCATTATAACTAAGTACACAGCTACTCGTACGATACGATGATACGCGGCGCTGCTCTTTTAAGATAGCTATTGAAAATGGAACTTTATTCACAACTAGGGGATCGAAAACCGTTTTTTTTTTCGGTATCAGCCTTCTTCAAAACCGGGTACCCGGGTTTTTCTGTTTCGAGTAAAACCGGTCTCGATGCTCTATTCACAACACAAAAAGATACACAATTCATATGAAATCAGTCGACACATGCGCCGTGCAGCGCGGTTGAACATGACATTCGAACTCTTACAATGAAACGTGTATCTTCTTATATAATGGATAAAGTCTAGTAGTTAGAGCAATGGCTCTCGACTCGGAGGTCGTGGGATCGATTCCCGCATTGGAATAACAAAAAATGTTGTTTCCAAGTTTGGTTAGGACAATGCAGGCTGATCACCTGATTGTCTGACAAGAAAGATGATCCATGCGTCGGATGGGCATGTAAAAAGTCGGACCTGCGCTTCATCTCTCGTCATTCGTGTCGGTTATCCGTCTCACTGGATTACGAGAGTACAGGAAGAGAGAGACCTCTTGTGTACCGCGCATACACTTGTGCACTATAAAATTACTCCTTCAATGAAACCGGCCACCGTCACCAAGATCGGTGTGAGGAGTTATTGTTATTAAAGTTCAATTTTGAATAACTATCTTAAATGCAGCACTGTGTCGCGTATCGTTTTGTTTCGGTGTGAAATGACCCTAAGTCCATATCTACAAACGTAGGCGTACCGCGTAGGTGAAGCTTGATATAAAATAGGTAATTAAATACATGGTGTTATCTAAGCTGAGACCTAGTTAACGTGATGTATTTATGTCAGGGCAGTAATAATTTACCGTAACCTTGGGAGGTTTTTATGCATTTTGCTAAGTTACCATCGTTATGACTTATTACTTCTGGCCAACATGAATCACTTTTTATCGCCGGCGAAGGGTTGAAAATGTTTATGGCTTAAAAGTATTTTTCTTATTTTATTTTCCGACTTGGAAGTAAGCGTCGGTAGACCGTAAGAGCTCCAATGCTGTCTAAATATATGGACGTAGACGCCTTTCTAGTGTATTCTCTTTTACCATCTTATTATCAAAAATAAGTACTAGGTAACTCATATATTTGTTTTTACGGATTTTACAAAGGTGAATAGGTTATCATATTATTTAAATATTTGGAAACTTAAACAGAACATAAATTCGTTTTATATGCCTACGAGTACGTAGACCTGCAAAAACTTCGAAACAGCTGCAGCTCTTCACAAAATATGCATAAGATGGTTTCTTTAATGTTTTAAAAACGAAACACATCAAAGAAATAAATGTTATCATGGTTTGGTTGTACCTAGGTAACACTAAAAATGTTAAGAAAATGAAAAACAGCTTAATGTAGAAAGTTTCCAATACTTTTATTATTTTTCGAAGTAATCTCCGTTCCTCTTTACACATCGTCGCATTCGATGGAACCACTGAGAAAAGCAGTAGGTCCAATCTACCTTAGGGGTCTCTTCTATGGCATTTTCGTACGCTTTCACCGCATCTTCAGGGCTCGTAAAGCGAATACCTCGAATTTTATCTTTAGTTCATCATCTATTTTCCTTGACTTCTTCCTTTCTTTACCTTAGTTGGCCGATCCTCGAAAGGAAACACCCACTGAGTTGATTATCTTTTGGTTTCGGGTTCGTAGCAATATATCCAGCTTTCAACACCTGTGACGATGTCAAATACAGCATTTGAGTTACCGCCGTTGAACTTATTCTAACATTTGGCGACACCAGTCCATGCGAAGGTGTTTCTGGTCGTCGGTTAAAGTATGGGGATTCCATCTGGTACAAAGCTTCCTGACGCCTAAATGTTCGTGTAATATTTTTTGAACTTAACGCATACCAATGCCTAGGCTTGCCCGTATCTGTTGATAGGTCGCTCTCTTATCTTCCTCTATCATGCGTCGCACAGCACTGATGTTATCTTCAGTAGTCGCTGTTAAAGGACGTCCCTCACGCGGATCATCATTGAGATTGCTACGTCCACGCTTAAACTCGTTAAACCAATTGTAAATAGTGGCACGAGATGGGGCTTCATTAAGAAATGCTAATCCCAGCCTATCATAGCTTTGTTGTTAGGTAAGCCCGTAACAAAAGTAATAATAAATCATTGACGGAAAAATTTCTCGAGTTAGGTTCATTTTCACGTGTAACAAGAGTTTTAGATATGCCGCCAATTCACAAAAACAATTCATCATTTAGTAACATTAGGTTATCAAAGAGTTATAAAATTGAAATTCAAAAAAGTTTTCATTAGCAATGTTTCTAACTGGCCCGTTCGAAACATTTTCAGTGTTACCCACGTATAATAAATATACTTCAAAAATGCGTTGTTTCTCAGAGATAGGACTTAGCTAGATCGATGTTTCTATCACAAAACTCTGCATTTTAAGTTTCATGGGAATACTTTTACCCGTTTTCGAGAAACTTTCAATTCAGTTGACTCTTATTTTTAACCGACTAAGACTTCCAAAAAAGGAGAGGCGGTTATACGTTCGGCTGTATATTATAAATATATTTTTTGTATGTTCAACGATAACTCCGTCGTCTGTGGACCGTTTTTTTATTTTATTTTATACGGGCGTAATAAGGACGCGCAGTTACGGTGCCGTAGATTCTGATTGTTGTGTATAGAAAATTCATTCGAAACTCGTTAAAATCTGCGCATCCTTTACGCGCTTAAAATATTATGCCATATCCATATGTTAGCTCTAAATGAAAGTACTTTTACGGAAATAACCCTTTATCATGATTTTAGTTAATCCCGATATTTCGGGCACTTTATAACGAGGATGCTTCTTTCAGTTAACACGGCGAAAGACTAAAACGAAGAAGATTATACTCACATTGTTCCTGGCGCCTACGTCTGAGCCCAGCTCTATCAGTCTCTCCACGAATGTCGTGCGGTTGTCCTTCACCGCGTACATCAGGGGGGTCATGCCGGTTTGCTGAAACAAACGCGCATAAAGATTAGATCTGCAATTCTTGTAACTTACACCTTCATTTTGCTTTTATTGAATTACTAGCATTAATTGCCAGCGGCTTCACCCGCTTTGAAATTAGGTTTTAAACTCTCATCCCCTATCTTACCCACATTAGAGCTAAATTTTTTCTCTAAAAAACTCTAAATTAATTCATTATTTTTCCGTACTCAATTTATACGAAACATCTGCAAATATGTCCAAGGAATAAATAATGGATGCCTACGTCATATGAGAAATAAGTGTGCAAAATTTCAAATTTCTAGCCTTAAGGCCCTCCCCTGACGCAGACGCTGCGCTAGGCTGTAATTTACCGTTTTTGAGAGACTTATAACTCATTATTTGAAAGTTACAAAATTATAATAAAAATATAGCAGTAATCTTCATTATTTGAACATTCTTGTCCCCGTTTTTCTTTTCCTATTTTTGTTTATTATACAGACGATGAGAGCTTCCAAAGTATTATTAAAATATTAACATTCAATTATAGTTCATTATAATTATCATTCAAAAACACAATTATTTGACTTACACGGTTTCTGCAAAGAGTCGTGGCTGTTGTTAGTATTATTAATAAATACTAGATGGCATCACAACGCCTTCGACAACGCCTTCGATTATATTGATACAAGCAGTCTACAAAAGATGTCGCTAAATAAAATTACGTTACTTTGTAGAGGTGAGGCGGGGAGGTGAGGTAGTGAAATCCTCAAGGTCTTTTGCTCGGGGAACAGCCTTAATGGTTTGGCCTGTGCGTTGATACATCAGTCAATCATCTTTATATTTTGATGAAACTTTTTTATGCGTTCATGTGGATTTGAGAGTGGCTTAGATTTACAATTGTATTACTACTTGGTAAAATTTGTAAAATATATATTATTTTATATTACATATTATGAAGTTTTTTAATTATATACATCTAAAAAGTACAAAAAAGTTTTCTTTTTTGCTAAATTAGTAAACAAAACCTAAATCATTAGTTTACTTATAGTCCTCAGATTATTAACCCACACCACCGTGAGTTTGATAAATACAATTTCAACGTGTAGTTGACGTTTGTCAATGTTTACAACTGCTTTAGCGGTGTTGTGCACTTTTCTTGGGATGAGTAAAAACCGTTAAACACGAGCAGGACACGTGACCCTGATCAAAAATTCGTAAGATGCAGCATGCAATTGTTTGATGTCTTGGTTTCCTGACGCGAGCATGAAACTATTTTAGTTCGTATTGACTTATGACCCCAACTTTTCCAACACATTGACCTTAGACCGTGACCTTTGACCCCAACCAACCCATCATATTGACCTTTGACCTTTACATTGACCTTTGCCTCCAATAATCCCCACCATGAACCCTTCTATTTGTTCTAAGAACTTCTACCTCTAATTCAATAGCTAAACAGTAGGTTTAGTTACATGGAGACTAGAGTAAAGGAGTAACATCTCTATACATAAAAAAGTATCATAATTATTTATATTTATATTAATATTTTTAACTGCTTGATTACTCATTAATTAGAATTTTCATTATTTTCTGAAATTAACTACTAAACTTCTTACTTCACTTCTAAATTCACTCCATCTCTCATCTAGGGATAAGGGGACTTTATCATTTAATGCAAAACTTTACGCAACACTAGTCAGTTTTGGAACTTATAACTTAAACTTTTGAGTTTTGTCGGACAGCTTTCTCCTGTATAGAGATTGGCTCCTTTCCTCTAGTGTCCATGCTTAGTATACATAAAATTTGTAAATTAAAAATGTGTATAAATTACATCATTTTTTTAAATGCGCATTTGCGTATTTTAAAAACTGTGCCAAACCTAGGCAATAAACAGAAGAAAGACATTCGCCAATTATACAAAAGAATAAATAAAATAGAATTTTAATAATCCGCATTGTATTTTACTTGTTTTTAAACAGGAGGGCTAGACAAGATGCATTAAATAATATCGACGGCGAACTTCGTGAATAAAAAATGTATGGGATTGACATAAGCGTGCGTTAAATGACATATTCAGTCGTATCGTTAAAAAAATTGGTAGCCAAGCAGCCACTTTGAACGAATACGCTAACGATGCACTCATATAACGAATTGCTCTAACGTGTTTCTCCATACAATGCCTAGACAAGCGGCCGTAAGTGACATTTAGTAGATCGTGATCTTTATCTTTATCGACCTAACGATAAAGATACCCAGGGGGGTACCTTTATCGCCTCAACGAACAATATGGCGGATTTTTATTGATCAGCTGTTATTTGTAAATAATAATGATTTGCCTAAAGTTGCCTAAAGGGTCTATACAACACCTTCTGCTAGTAGTCTATATTGCATAAAGTCAAAAGAATTCAATCTAAAGTATTCAATAAATCACAATTATTGTCAATACCTAATATGTAATTCATTGTATTCAACTTTCAAGTATAATTCAACACTTTGTTAAAATATAAATTTCTTAATTTGTAGCTTACTTGCAGTTTTTAATCTTTACACGCTACTATATCAGCTGAAAGCAATCTTTAGGTGTATAGTAGGTACCTAAATTATAGTAGGTAACAAATGGAGTTCATAATTAAGCAAGTTTCTCTGAAACTTCCTTAGAAATAAAGATTGGTATTTAGTAGTTAAAATTTATAAGTTTTTCAATGTAATGATATTTTATTGTCATCGATGCTCAACACCTTCGTCTTATAAATGGGTAAGAAGGACACAAACACCTCATAAAAGTTTTGAAATATTTGCTATTATACTTTGATTAATTATTACAAATTTAATATTATATATCTATGCTATTATACCTACACCTATTATAAACAGTCAAGTAGTGTTAACCAATTAAATACTTAATATTTAATCTCTATAGTATATTTGTGACTAAATAATTGAAAGTCTTTACAATTTTACAGAACTATAACGTTAAAGGAAGTGTTATTAAAGTACCTTGACTGTACAGGGTACTATTGCAATAAATAAGTAAACCTAACACTTACCACATATTGTAGACAAAATATTACAATGCGGCCATAGCACTTTGAATTTGTTATAAGCATTGTCTTGCTAGAATTATTCATTCATTCTAATTTAAGAGCTTTGCTCTTGTCAGTGATGCTTTCTCCATTCCTCTCTACACTCCGCCCTTCTCTTGACCTCCTGATACGACACGACCATCACATTCGCCTACACCTGTCCATAAAAGTTCTTCTCGGCCTTCCATGTTTTCTACTACCATCCCTTCAATTATTCCTCTAATAAAGTTGTTGTGCCGTATCAAGTGTCCGTATTAGGATTGATTAAATAATAACAATACAAGAGTATCTACATTTTATTTTACTTTTTTAAGTAAGTTTTACATGGTTTTAGTAAGAAAATAAACTTAAAATGTAAAAATATTTTTATTTCTTGCAAAGGAATTACATAATGCAGATTTCTTTAAATAATCTTGAAGTCACATAACCAATAATAACATTATACAATTTAAAAATCAACACAGCTAATAATAATTATTATTTATACAAACTAGTTAGAGCCTGTCACAGAATGAATACAAATTAACTTAGGTTGGTAGCGTTTTAGATACATTAATAATTACATTATGATTTATATCACTTCTCACTATCAGTGGCGAAGGCTGCTTCTCCTTCAAAGGGAAGCCGGAACCTGTATCATAGGTAGGGATTTCTATGAAGGTTTGCAAAAGGTATGTGACAAGGGAAGCCGATAGGAATGGAGTTATAGGAACCCTATGCCACTGCACAGATACAGAATCGGCCAGCAGATCTCAAGTACATTATACGGACGCTCTACCGGTGAAGGAAAACATCGTGAGGAAACCCGCACATAGTTTGCCCCAGACGTATTGACTAGTCATTCCTCTGGACTAGGGTGGCTATGTTGTGAGAATGCCGTATGCGCTTGGGCAATCATACGATATTTAAAAACCAACTGTCCCAGGCACTACAGTATTTCAAGAGTGGTTACTTCGCTCGGAGAATACTGTATAAATCATCCATCATCGGATGTAAAGGCCTAAGTTAGGTAAATTGTTATTTTGTTAACAAACAAAAATTATTGTACTTCATCTTCTTCTTCTTCTTCTTCTGGCCAGTTTAAAGTGTTACCAGGACATGGATATAGTCCTAAGGATAGAAGACTCCGTATTTTGTAATTGCTGAAAAGAACTGTATTGCTTTGGTAATAGAGTGTATTTCACAATGCACGTATCATAGAGGCAAATCCGAGCCGAGCGAGATAGCCATAAGGGAGGCCGTGTGTCTCGTTCTTGCATGTTGCCAACCAGAAAAATGTTGGTATTTTTAAAAAGTAACTTGAAAAATCTTAGATAAAACGAGTGTACTTTATTATTATTTTAACAAATGTTTATAACTATATCATATTCTAATTAAAACAGTTAGTAATAGTCATTTAATACTAAATAAAAATGCAGTTTACATTAAAACCTTTTCTTTCTTTTTTATTAGATGGTATCATTCGCAAGACAATAGAATAGTACGCCATTACAGTCGGACAAGGATCTTTTGGCACTTGGATGGGGGCGTGAGTGTCGCAAATAAGAACAATACTTATTACTAAAAGTGAAATTTTACAAGACGGCGATGTTATTACTGATTTTATCCACGTGCCAAAAGGTAAGTGTCGCAACTACAAAACAATACAATATAATACTAAAAGTGACATTTTACAAGACGGCGATGTTAGTTCTGATTTTGTCCACGTGCCAAAAGATCCTTGTCAGACTGTACACATATTTTATGCTGAACACCGGATAATATTAAAATTCATAATAGTACCGGTGCTGGATTTGCTGGACGCACCGTGAGTATGGCCTTTAGTGTAATCTCTTAAAATCTGTTTATAATGTGTGTCCTATGACCATTTGGCAAGAAATCTGTATAAAATCTGTATTATCAATGAAAACTAGAAGATAATTAATTAAATAATGTATTATATAATATAATTATTCAAAATAGAACTCTGGAGTCATACAATAGATAAACAGTTATCCAATTGTGTGTCTAATTTATAATCCTCTGAATTTTTCCCGGTGTTTCGGATTTCGGTGCATATTGAAGTTCCAGCCCACGAAGTATAGATAACAAGGAGTCCGAACGTAATGTTAAAATAATGGTCTCAATTACGGGGACAGATTTTTGCCGGTAGAGCGCGCGACGGTTCGACATGCACTCGTTTGAAATTACGCGGGAAGTTTAAAGTTGCTATTGACAGCTCTGGAAAGATTGAAATCTTATTATATAAAAGTTTTAGGAAATTCTTAGAAACTGTTCTCGAAAAAAAGATACCGTAGAACACGGTAATTGCCTAACGGTAATTTAAAAATAATTGTAATAAATAATAGTATTGGCAACACTCGGTATAATAGGATTGGCAACACTTGGTACTCGTCGGTCTCGCACGCCTAGCGGCAGAAAAGAGAACTAAGATCTGGTCCTATTATTGTGTACATAATTATTATTAAAAAGCCTATACCGTTCGGACTCCTGGTATCTATGCTTCATGTTCCAGCCTTACAACCGTAATAATCGGCCTTGTTAAATAAGTACCTACTTTATTCTTTTTGTAAATTTCTACACTTGAAATTTGATTCCATTTTATACAAAACACTCCAGGAATTTTCAATAAAACTTCTAGGTACCGTTTTACTGAATCGACTGACTTGCACTGATTATTTGTATTTTGAACTTTGACTAGACATTAGACTTGAAAATAATACGGTGTTGAAATCATACTACATTAAATCTAGTTGTCTGCCTTTTTAACTTGACACTGACAAATAGTTTTATGCCGTAACGCCATCAATAATTTAAAAAAAATATATATGACATTTGACAACTTCACAACTGACGGCTAAATTCTTGAAATCATAAACAACTAACGTTTGAGCAATTCGTTGTTGCGATTCGAACAACAGTGTGCGTTTGGCTAGGCACAAAATGTCGTGATCTCAAAAGAGAAGTCGATACGACAGATCTTTCCGAATTTTAACGAAGGTAATTTGTCTAGGCGCCCTGCCTACTTAACATACGTTGCGGTAAATATTCCGTGTTGATAATTTGCCAAACTATTTAACGGCAGGTGTTTAAATGAGTTGGACCCAAAAACTGGCAACAATGTTATGACACGCCATTTTAAGCAATACAAGCAAGTATTTCTTTAGTTTTAAATAGTAACTAGCTGTCCCGGCAAACTTCGTACCGCCTTAGAAGTTAGAAATAAGTTGACGCACTGACAGCAGCGCCACCTACCGGGTCCAATTGTAAATCTAAACCATTCCCAAACCCACGACTTTATTTAAGAAGAACTAATATTTGTGATCTATATTCTGTCCCAGCAAAGCGCGTAGGAAGCGTAGTTGAAGAAATTATGAAAAATATTCAATATTTTAACTAACATTAAACATTGTTAATTAAAATTATTCACCAATTAGCTGGTACTCTTGCCCAACTTCTAATTGGTCTTCTTCAGGTAGTTTATGGCAATATAATTTAAAAAGATTGCACGAAAATAGATGCAAAACATATTTTTAAATCAAAGTTAGATTACGAATAAAACAAACATTCTTGGAAGGCAAGGTGTTTGCATAGAGTAAGTTGCGTGCACACCGTGACACCATAATGGCGGAATAATGGCGACCCCCCTAATCACTCACTCGCCTGTGATTGGTGGGTTTAATTGCTAATTAAACCTCATTTTCTAGTCCCTGCGAAGGAAACCTTACAGCTTTTATAAAACTAATATTACCAATGATTATAGCGGCCTTGAAATAATAAAAAAACGACAAAAAAATTATTCTTAAAGCAGTACTGACAAAAATTATTATCAATCTGCTATATTCCGACCATGATTTCTGTCTTATTATTTTAACTGCATAATGCCCACTTGCGCAGATCTGAAAATCAATTCTCGTATTTAAAGTAGACTTAATTTTACTTTGTTTGGATTTAATGAAGCGACATGTTATCATGAACGGATTTTATGACGTTTCGACCAATCAGAGCCCGTTTTATGTTGGTTTAATGTTCATAAAAACACCGTTTGAGAGTTTTAGCGTGTCGGGACTTGATTGTAATTATATTTATGCAGGTTTTATTTAGCAAAATTGCCCCTCAGGTATAAAGTTAAGTTAAATGTTAAAGTTATAGAGTCAGATTTTCAACCCTGAGTTAAATATCTGTCTCGTTCTTCAAACATATTTATCATATCATTTGCTGGATTTTTGCGTTTCAATAAACTAACTTAGATAGAGGAATCTTTGTCTGTGATAGCTTGATCGCTGACAGCGAACCAAAAGAGTTGTTTGATTTTGGGCCAGTTCTATGTACACCATACTATAGGTAAATAGGAAAAAAATATGAGAATATCATAAAAATACGAAAAAATTAATTTAAAGAAGGGCCTAATTACATGCCTACAAAAATGATTATTTGAAGAGTTTTCTATTGCGAGAACACTATTTTTAGGGCGGCCATGACAGTTGTTTTGACTTGACTTTTGACGTAGTAGACAGTTTTACGAAGAGATTTCGTCTTGAATGTCATAAGTCTTACTTTGTCAAAAGTCATGTCATTGACAAAATGACATTCTTCAGTTAATTCTGATCTGATCCGCCATGTTTTATTTTACTTTGTGTTGCTCTCCTTGACGAAGTTAATTTAAATGTACATGGAAACGAAGTGAAATTAAACAAAATAAAGAATAGGAAACGGTTACTATATTATGTAGCTATATTTACATATACTGTACATAGGGCTGGCCCAGGCCTCATATATTTCTTGAACATCTCTTGTAAATAAATAGTTACTGCTAGATAGGTTATTGAAACGGGTCGTAAGTGAACAAAGATACAATCCTACTAATATTATAAATATGAAAGTTTGTGAGAATGAATGGATGTTTATTACTCTATTATGCAAAAAATTTTTCAATGGAATTCAAAAAAAGTTCGATGAAATTAGGTATGGTAATAGTCTGGGCTCTGAATTAATACAGGCTACTGTTTATCCCGAAAAAATAGAGTGTTCGTGTGGGATACTATATTTACGCGGGCGGAGTCGTGGAAAAAGCTAAATTTCGAAATATAAGCACGAATACCACATTACCCCAACATGCGAATAACCCAGTAAACCTCATTCGTATGTAGAACTATAACGACGCGAGTGTTCCCTCCGTATAATTCACGATGATTGCAGGTGTAATATTTCCACCGTAGCTACTGTATGTATAATGTAGGTACGTCAAACAATAACCACAGACCGTATTTGGCGCAACCGGAACAAAATGTAATTCAGATTTGAATATGAGAGTGCCACAAAGTTTTCGTCTTCAATTTCCACCCGCGTAATTTCGAGGCATCGTTATGTGTATTAAAAAAACTTAGGCCTTTTTATCCGATAATGGATGATTTATACAGTATTCTCCGAGCGAAGTAAGCACTTTTGTTATAGTGTAGTGGCTGGGACAGTCGGTTTTTAAATGTCGTATGGTTATTGGTTGTCCAAGCACATACGGCATTCTCACAATACAGTCAGCCTAGCCCAGAGGAATGAGCTGGTCAATACGTCTGGGCCCAACTACGTGCGGGTTTCCTCACGATGTTTTCCTTCACCGTTAGAGCGTAAGTATAATGTACCTGAGATCTGAAAAAGTCTCATTGGTACACGCCACAACCTGGGACTCGAACCTGCACTCTCTCGAGTGCGAACAAAACGGTCTATCCACTAGGTCACGTTGCTCCTGGAGCTTTTTTTTAATGTGTATTAAGCAAAGGCTTTTCAAGATATGGGTGGATTTCTTACGATCTAGACACTGGACTTTTTCCGAATGGGACATGGTTATGTCCTATAGAGGTTTACGTTCATTGTTATTGCTTTAAGGAAATAAAACTTAATAATTTTTAAAAATAAGAATTACCTATACGCATTGTTTCAATTATGAAAAGTACTTATTCAAGAAACTCACCAACGCAATGTTAATTTTTCAAAGTTACCTATTAAGTACTTCTAATAATCAAATATTAAAAACTATAACCCGACTACGCATACTATATTATAGCTTATGTTTTACGGGCTATTATTACGAATCTACTGACACCTCATTAATTAAAATCGGATTAGTAGTTTAGGCGCTACAGAGCAAAATACATACGTACAATATACTTCCATTTGACCTCGCCGTAATCGAGTAAAAAATAATATACCAGTTACATAGTAAACTAAAGTACAAACTTTATGTATTCATAAACATTTTATTACAACGTAACATACAATTGTGTGTGTGATTTGCATATCTACCGCCGAAACGAGGATCAATGTCCGTGTGCCGTTTCCGCCACTGGTCCACGTTGCTGGCCCACATAATTCGGACTTGTGTGCCAAGGGCAGGGGCCAGGAGTTTTGCGTGAGCACCACAATCGATGGGGATTTCCGACCTTGCCTCAACATCCTTGGGAATTGGCTGTCTGACAAGGCCACGTCTTAATGTTTTTACTTATTCGGTTTAAGAAATGGATGGAAAGTAGTTTTGCCGAAAATTTTTTGAAGTGCTTAGAAAAGTTGGGTAATGTATTTTTTATTAAAACTAGTATTGTGCTTACAATACTACTTTTAAGATTGTAAGCGCAAGATAAGCATCAAATGAAAAAAAAAAAACTGAAAAGTACATAGATATATAAAAATATTAAAAAGAGGATTAAAAAGAGGTAGATATGTTATAAACGCGTAAAAATGAAGACTCGAATTGGCCCGAGTCGGGCCAATTTTGGTTAGTGTGCTCCGCGAATAATAGCGTGTTTTGTGTTACTATGCGACGTTGACATATTGTCACGCGTCCCATGTCAATGTGTGTCGTGGCACAGAAATATTATCAGTTTTGTAAGGATATAACGTATCTATGTAATAATTAATCAAAGAATACACCCCTTTTAATATTATATATCTATGAATACACCAAACACATTGGCGTTTGACAATTTGTTTGCGTTTGATAATAATAATAAAAAGTATAAATCTTTTACATCAACTGTCAGATATATTTTTAAACTAAACTAAAAAGTAAAACACAACACGATATTCTGTGAAAGTATGCAAGCAACTCTGCAACTTCCGACTTAAAAACCTTTATTTTTAGTAAATATCTAAAATATAAGAGATTCCCAGCTACTTTTTAGGGTTTCATAGGAACAAAACCCCTTTCGGTTACGCTGCGGCCTCATAAAATAATAATAACTAGAAGAAGTGTGGTCGAAATTCGATCATAATAATTATTCCTATAATTTTTAAGTTTGAACAGTATAAAGGATCTTTTGCCTCTTAAATAGAAAAAAAAATGTGGCAAATTGTCAAACGCCAATGTGTTTGGTGTATTCATAGATATATAATATTAAAAGGGGTGTATTCTTTGATTAATTATTACATAGATACGTTATATCCTTACAAAACTGACAATATTTCTGTGCCACGACACACATTGACATGGGACGCGTGTCAATGTGTCAACGTCGCATAGTAACACAAAACACGCTATTACTCGCGGAGCACACTAACCAAAATTGGCCCGACTCGGGCCAATTCGAGTCTTCATTTTTACGCGTTTATAACATATCTACCTCTTTTTAATATTATATATCTATGGGTGTATTATGTAAAAAAATGAAAAACCTGACTAATTTAACGGGACCCATTTGCAAATTATAAATCGTACAAAAATAACAAACATAACGTCATGATAATTTCACTTAGTAGCTTTCATATGGTGTATTCTTGTTTTGGTCTTTTAGTTAGGTATCTGTCCCTTCTTGCAGTCGGGTTTTTCATTTTTTTTATTGTTTATTTTATTTTAGATTTTTTAGTATATCCAACACTCATTCAGTCGATTTAAAGCCAAAAATACGACTATTTGAAAGCATTGATTATAAATTTATGAAATGATTTAATTAAAATGATTGTAATTATTCATGTTATTCCTGATTAAATTGAAATGCATGACATATGTATATTTTTGAAATCTCCTTTTATTTCCTTTATTTTGATACCCTACTCGATAAGTTTGGTTAAAAAAAAATTTGAACTGCTTACAATTTGGCCCCAAAATGCGCAATTTTGTATTTTTTCTTTGAACTAGCTATCTAAGGACGCTTGGGTTTTTGAAACAAATCTAATGATATCTTAATTGTCGAAATCCATCCAGGCCATTTGGAAGATACGTGGGAGTAAAGGAATTTACATACATACATACACACATATATACATACATACAAGATACACGCGAAAAACACAAGAAGGGTTTTCTTGACAGTCGGTTAAAAAAGTGTACCTATCAAACGCATGTGTGATAATAATAATCTGAGGTAGTGTTGTTATTTGTGTGTAGTAAATAAAGTTCAATTTTGAATAGCTATATCAAAAATGCAGCACTGCATATAGTCAATGTGTGAACGTACCCTAAGGTGCCTACTTTCTTTAGTTTTAATCTTCAATAATTGTGCCAGTGCCATGACAAGGCGTAGTCTCCGGTCATCGTGTAATCGCGCTAAAAGCTCTACCGGATATTACAAGCTATTGTATAGAAAACGGCGCCTTCCGCACAACCAGGATATTAAGCCTCGCATTAAAAATGTTAATTCATTAGTAATCGGTATGATGGCTGATTTTCATTTTATCGATTTTTAGGGTTCCGTAAAGGGTAAAAGAAAGCCCATAACTAAGCCGTTTGTCCGCCCTCTTTCTATCTATCACCAGGCTGTATCTCGGGAACCGTGGTAGCTACATAGTTGAAATTTTCACAGATGATGTATTTCGTTGCCGCTATAACAACAAACACTAAAAACAGAATATTGTTCGATATTTATAATGTCAATGGGTAGACTCTTAAAATTTGAGTTTTATATTCTCTCTAAAATAAATACTAAAAACAGAATATTGCTCGATATTTATAATATCAACAGGTAGACTCTTGAAATATTCTCTTAATATTGAGTTTTTATTCTCTTTAAAAATAAAATTAAAATAAAAACAATATTCAAGGGGGCTACGATACGACAAAACTTTATTATTTCGCTAATTTTTGCTCGATATTATAATACTAGTGTCAGTAATAGGTACTACTGTGAGTATTCATAGTTGTATAATAAATGGTACGGAATCCTTCGTTCGTAAGTCCATCTTGCTCTTGACCGGTTTTATGATTTAGGACGTTGACATCCTTTAAAAAATATATTTAATTTAACAAATATGGTAAAATATGGGTTACACTAAAAGTTAACAAGGGATTGTGGTAAGCAGGTAGAGAAGGTATCATAATACAGGTAGGTAGAAGGCAACATAATAATATTATGAAGAGGTAGCGCAGATTTGAACATATTTTTATATGGCCCCACTTTGAGAGATTGTTTGGGGCCATTTTGATATTAGAAGTATGGTGAAATCAAGATGGCGTAATTTTCTTGTATGAAGATTTGTTTTGTTAAATGTACGTCATAGCCCATCCTAAGTTTTCAAATCACTGTCGATACGGCCATTTCACGCAATTTTACAAGGCATGACGGTCCGGCGCGGCGTCGTGACGTATATTTTTACGGTGTTATGTATTCACGTTTCGTCTGACCGAGATTCGAAACCGAGACCGCAATTTCCCAACAGCATAAAAAGCCCAACGCTAACCAAACCGCCAACCGGATTTGACATATAGACATCGAAATCACTCATATCTTACTATGTGACGAAAGAAAAAACATAATATGTAGATAGCCAGACCTTGAAGATCTCCCAAAACTCCCGGCATACTAAATTTCATGGAAATACTTGCTGTTTCTGAGATCTCGCTTACATAATTAAACAAGAATAAAAACTCCCGGCATACTAAATTTCATGGAAATACTTGCTGTTTCTGAGATCTCGCTTACATAATTAAACAAGATTTGATCGCTTAAAATATATGAGATATTATGTACAATTCTTCTTTGAAGTAGCATCATATACGCTTTGGCGACCTCTGTGGCGCAGTGGTTAGCGCGTTGTCGCTCAAGCCGGAGGTCGCGGGTTTGAATCCCAACTCGAAACTAAAAGTTTTCTGTATTCCTGAGTCATGGAAATATTATTTAATAAAAATAATTATAAATATGACGTGTATTATTTAATAAAAATCTTAAATAGAAGTGTAGTATAAAAGTATTACATAATATATTTCCGTTGTCTTGTCCACGAAACCAAATTGACGTGGTGTTAAAGCGTCTATAGATATTATTATACGCTGCGGCAGATTGTCTATTTTAAGTCTGACTGCAGCGCGGAAGACGAGCCGTGTCGGAAATGTCTACGTCCGCCGCACGCATACAGCTACCCGGCATACTATGTTGACACTGTGTTATGCTATCTACAGACACACGAATTTGGTACGGAGCGTACCGTACCATATCCGGAGACCAAATTCGGTGTCGCACACACGCACGAATTTGGTACGGTGCAGTGAAGCGAAACGCTCTACACTCGTGTGTTCGATTTTATGCTCTATTACATTAGCACAGAGTTCTATTTACAGTGCGGTTTTTTAACGACGACGATGATTCCCACAATTCATTGATAACGGGTAGTGATACCAACACTTTAAAAAATATTTCTCCCCAAATTTTACCCCTGATTACTTATACCATTGACAGGTCTAAGAGATAATAAGCTAGAAAGAAAGGTTATGTATTTAACATAAAGACTTACGCGTGAATAACATAAAACTAACTTGTCTCAATCTGATTTCACTCTCAATACATTTTCATATCCCTGGCTATATACACACATTAAAATATTTTTTATTATTACATACAAATTGATTCATAAGGAGAAAACTCTAAACATCCTGTCCCCTAGTAAACCCCCGTAGATATTTTCCCTAAGTTTGGGGGGTACATCCCTAAGTTGGCAACACTGATACCGTTGTACGGCCTAACCGCCGGACTGTTCTACACACGCACGAATTTGGTACGGAGCGAACCAGATCCGATGCGGACAACGGCGAACTCTTCACCTTCTTCATATGTTCGCCGGACTGCCCTACACACGCTCGGATCTGGTACGGAGCGTACCAGATCCGCTGTACGCTCCGTATCAAATTCGTGTGTCTGTAGACACCATTACGGGCGTCACTTCCGAGTGTGGAGATTACAGGATATAAAATATAGCTTGATCGTTATCATAATATTATAACTAATAATTTACTAGTTGACCCTGCCTAAGTTAAATTGGAACAAACGAGCTATGTTTGACAGGTCGAAAGAGTTAAGTAGTATAGGCAAATTTATTGTTGGTTTTTAAGTATTTTGCCCAAAATAATTTCAAAATTTCTAACAGTTTATACCTTCCTTGAACTTCCACTAATATTTCAAAACGGTTAATGAAAATTAGCCAGATCGCTTCAGTCGATCACGACTTTAAACGAGCCATATTATTCTAAATACTCGAGAGAAGGTTCGGACCAATTTTGATAAAAATGCATTAATTGCCTTATTGATTTTTACAAAATAAATATTTAGTTCTAATAAAAATTAGCTCCAATTTATTTGGGAAAACAAATTTAAGAAAAAAACCATCTACGATCCTCCTACGGGCTACGCGCTACGCGACCACTACGGCCTACGTCTACGAGCTACGGGCAGCTACGGCGTTGTAGCAACCATGTTTGAGTTTTGACATTTGACCAATATATTTATATTCTTCTTGTTTGATTTTTTTTTTGTTTAATTCGTCCCGAAATGGAACAGGCTAAGGTCTTAGACCATACTGCCTCGTCTGTCCTTTGAGGTATTTCTTTGTCTTATTTCTAAATCGTCAAGTCCAAAGTCTAGTCAAAGTCGAAATAAGTAGTCAGGGTAGTCAATTAGTCAAGTCAGTCGATTTAGTAAAGTGGTAGACGCTTTACTGAAACTTCCTAGGGAGTTTTGGCGGGAAACCCAATTTAGCACGCATTTTGTAGAATGTATCACTTTTCCACACTAATGCACCTCAACGAATAATTAATGGTTAATATTCCACCACTATAACACATTAAAAACCGAATTAACACGAATTTAGAAAAATAATACAGAAACACAACATTGCTGATTGACTTTCCCGGCCTCTTCTTGTTTGATCGTAATCTATTTTGTTTGAATGCTCTATGACACATTCTCTTTAATAGCAACTAGTTGACCCGATATACATTGTTCTGATATAATTATATATAAAAAACCAAACCTAATACCAACAATACATTATCTACCTACAACAGCAACTTAACTACATACTTCTACAGTTCATACACCAACAAATATATCTACAAGTACATCTCTTTCTGTTATGATTTTGGATTTTATACTTCCTCATAATAGGCAATCGGACAGATTTTTTTTATTGCATAAATGAATAGTACTCTTAAATATGAGTAACTTCTCAGAAGAAACCGTATATCAAAAGTCAATATTTTCAAAGGTACAGCGATTTTTATACAAAATTTCGCGAGCCTCCTAAAAACGCACCATACTAAAATCGCCACACAAATGACGTCACTATTGGATTAAAGTGTATTAAGTAGGTGTAAAGTATACGGCCGCAGGAATATATTTGTAAATATCTCCGATATTTGTGCGTTTAAGTTCATACTTACCATAATGAATGTTTTTGTATATGATGTGAGTAAACTAATGATGTAGGTTTTGTTTACCAATTTCGCAAAAAAAATTTTTTTTTTTTTGGTATAAAGACTCGCGAAATTTTGTATACAAATCGCTGTACCTTTGAAAATATTGACTTTTGATATACGGTTTCTTCTGAGAAGTTACTCATATTTAAGAGTACTATTCATTTATGCAATAAAAAAAATTAGTCCGCTTGCCTATTTATATACCTGGCGTTTTTGGGTTAGCCCGTTTGGTGACATCAAATATGATTTAAAATGAATCCATTGCCAACCATTTCATTGATGTCGATTCTGTTTTTTTTTTAGTATGAATTTTGGGCTAAGCCCTTCACGCTACCGCCCAGTGCCAAACATTTAATGCTAATGCCCTTACAAAACACCGCTTTCTTCAAGCCGGTTTTATGCCCTTACAAAACACTGTTTTTTAAAGCCAGTGTTCTGTATATTTCTAATCTGACCCCACTATAAGAAGTGTTATACTTCTTACATAAGCATTTCTATTGTAGCGCTTAGGGTTATCGAGTGGTATACACTCTATACCTTCTGACACACTTTCCGAGCCGCGCGTGGGATCCGTGAGTATTACGGCACGGCACGCGCGTCATAATTTCATGTCACAGTATAAAAAGAAACTTATACTACCTTATAATGATACAAGTGAGAACAGAACTAAGAAATAAAATTTCAGAATATTCAATTCAGCCACGATAAATTTAAAAAATCGGACAATAAAACTAAAAATGATTTGGCTATTTTCAGATTGAGGAGATTTTTTTGGAATTTTGTTGAAGACATAAAAATTTAGGCAATGGGTACCTAGTTTGTAAAACCAAAAACTCTGTAACTCTCTATAATGATATGAAAATCTCTTGTGACTTCAAATCTATAATACCTTTGTATTATAGATTTGAGGTACTTGAAAGTCAACCGTAACGAGGATACAAATGAAATTGAAGCACTATTCAATATATTTAAGAAACGGGACTCAATATAGGCAAAGTTAGCAAAAGCTGATACCTAAATGAGATAGTAAATTTAGTTCACAAGCCCCAATATTAATAGACTTTTTTCAAGTTTATTTATACTTGGTCGTTATCGCGCCATTCGATCAGCTTCTGAGAAATGATTGCGGCCGGAGTTACATAATGTTCACTTTTTGTAGTCTTGGGCTCGAGTTGACCCCGTTTTTTTGCTTACAATGTTGTTTAATTGTGAAGGTAGTCATACACGTGAGGGTTTACCTGACAGGTTTGCCTGCACAGATACACCTGTCAGGTAAGCTTAAGCTGTGTAGAGTATATTAATAGATAACTCCCCACACCGATCTCGGTGACGGTGGCCGGTTTCATTGAAACCAGGCCAGTTATGCAGGAGCAATTTTATAGTGACCAAGTGCGCAATACACAAGAGCACTCTCTCTTCCTTAACTCTCATAATCCAGTGGGATGGATAACCGACACGACTGACTAGAGATCAGGCGCAGGTTCGACTTTTTACATGCCCATCCGACGCATGGATCATCTTTTTTGCAGACGATCAGGTGATCAGCCTGCATTGTCCTAACCAAACTTGGAAATTACATTTTTATTGTTCCAATGCGGGAATCGAACGACCCACGAACCCCACGACCTCCGAGTTGAAAGCCACTAACCACTAGACCACGGAAGCGGTAGAGGATATACACGTAGCGGTAAACCTGTAAAAACTCCCAGTTGAAGCCATGGCTCGGATTCGACAGAAGGTCTCGACGCTGTATCGCTAATCGGTTTATTGTCTTTTAAATACTATAAAGCAACAATACTGACACGATAGATACTTCGCAATTATGCACTAAAAAATTCAGTCATCTAGTCAATTATGCAAAACTTCAACGGGACAATTACTCATCATAGTAATAAGCTGCGGTGAATCCGTAAAGCAAATTAGTAATTATATAAGCCACCAATGCAATTATTTGGCGAAAAACACACAAAGGCGCGCGATTCTAAAAGCGGCGGCATATGAAATGGCTATCAAATCAAAAATATAAATGTGAAATAAAAGCCAAGTCAAATATTACGATATACATAAATTATATGCCTGTTGCCTTGGTTATTGACAAAAAAAGTGAGATCTATATGACTGCCAAGTTCAATGGTCAGTTGTTTATTTATAACAACTTATAGTGCTCCTGCCTGGAGTGGCGGAATTTGCGCCACCGCGCGGGTTCGCGTAATCAAATAATCGGCTTAAGCGCGATATTTTTAAAGCAGCTTTGTTTACAATGCTATGTATTAACTTCTGTATTATTTGTATACGTAAAGGTAAGAAACTAGCGTAAGATACCCTCTGTTAGGCGATGTCTAGGCAACGGTGGCGTGCGACGGGTTCGTGCACCAACTTTTATTGCCGAGGGGTTCTGCTGTCGTGTAAACTGCCATCATGTATGATTTGTTTTGAATATTTCTAATACGTTTTATTTTAAATTTTTTGATGCAAGAAACATAATATTGTCTTTAAATATAGGTATAGAATTTAGCTGTTTAGTGTATCATTGTACGACGAAAATTAAAATCTGTTTCAAATAAAGTGCTTTATCTAAGATAGAGTAGTATAATCCAGATATGCAGAAAGACAATGAGTCTATGTTTTATTTGTATGTAGGGTGAACGTACCAATTATCAGCACTTTAAGAGATAGTTCAAATTTAACCCCGATTATTACAGAGGAAAATACTTTTTTACCCACAATGATGAGTTTTCTGGATCCATTATTTAATAAATGACTGATTTTTATTTCATAATATAGTTTACCTTCATCCACATTTTATAAAAATAATCATAACTAAAAAATTACCCTGTCGCCAATTATTAGCCTCCTCGTCACCAATTATCAGCACTGGGGTACCAAATTATCAGCCCTGTGATAGTGGTGATGAAATTCGGTAGTTAATTCTACTAATATTATAAATGTGAGTGTTTATGAGGATGGATGGATACATGTATGGATGGATGGATATTTGTTACTCTTTCACGCAAAAAATACTGAACGGATTTCGATGAAATTATGTATGGTAGTAGTTTAAGCTCTGGATTAAAACAAAGGATAAAAAGCACAGTTTGTTCCCATGGGGTACTGTATTACGCGAGGGGAGCCTCGGGCAACATTATGAAATAAAATAATGATGAGAGAATAATCTCTTT
The DNA here is from genome assembly GCA_905404095.1 of Glaucopsyche alexis. Taxonomy (NCBI): domain Eukaryota; kingdom Metazoa; phylum Arthropoda; class Insecta; order Lepidoptera; family Lycaenidae; genus Glaucopsyche; species Glaucopsyche alexis. The sequence goes on along the minus strand of FR990047.1, from coordinate 23,485,409 downwards.
TTATACCTTGCCTGATAATCAGTTTCATAAAAATTTGTCTTTAAAAAATATCACATTCATTCTTATTAATTAGTCAAGTCTTTTTCATTAACTTTAGTATATAGTTATTCGAAGTTTAAGTGTAGTATTTTTAATTTAATTTTTATTCCACTAATATTGTTAAGTCTTAATGAAGCATCGAAATAAATTAGTAAATGACTATGGTAAAATTACTATTGAGTTATAGTTTATAGTACAGGAAACTGGAGAGACTTGATCCCCCCTTTTGTATTTTCCCCTTATTTTATATATAATATGGATTCTATTTAAAATAATTCAAAGCGGCCAAGTGCGAGTCGGACTCGCCCGTGAAGGATTCCGTAGCAGCAAGTAACATAACATAAAAGTTCTTGTAGAGAGTTGATTGAATGAAAGGTAAATTGCAGTTTAGGATTTATGACGTATTAAAAAAACTTCTTACTAGATCTCGTTCAAACCAATTTTCGGTGGAAGTTTGCATACTAATTAATGTACATCATGTATTTTTTTTTTTGGTATTATCATTCTCTTATTTTAGAATTTACGGGGGGGGGGGACACACATTTTATCACTTTGGAAGTGTCTCTCGCGCAAACTATTCAGTTTAGGAAAAAAATGATATTAGAAACCTAAATTTTTGAAGACTTATCCATAAATACCCCACACGTGAAAAAAATTTTGAGTTTCAATTCTAAGTATGGGGATCCCCCAAAATTATTGTTTTTTTTTTTCGATTTTTGTGTGAAAATCTTAATGCGGTTCATAGAATACATCTACTTACCAAATTTCAACAATACTATAGTTCTTATAGTTTCGGAAAAAAGTGGCTGTGACATACGGACGGACATATAGACAAACAGACAGACATGAATCCATAAGGGTTCCGTTTTTTGCCATTTGGCTACGGAACCCTAATAAGTGGTACTGAAAGACGTGTAGTTTATCTAGGTTAAAGAGTTTGCAACAACCAACCGAATATCAGTCAAAATAAGTACTAATTTACCTGCTAAAACTCAAGACACGTACCTATTTATTTTTTTACTTATGGCTGCGCTAGTCGGTTTTATCTCCATACAAAGGACCGAATTTTTTGTGTAATATCGATTTTTATTACACTTATCTAGGTATGTGCTTATATTTCTAAAATTTTAATAGCCTCCAAACATCGGATTTTTAACGCAACTTTGACCGTAAACAAAAAATAAAAAACAAGCACATACCGACACAGTTTTATTATTCCGAAATTGAGATAACTTTACTTCAGACATAAATATTATATAGGTAGTTTGTTCATAAAACACCAACAGCTGAGTATTGATTTGCGTAATCTGAGGACACCTTTTCTAAAATACTTTACAAAGCAATATAAATGTATGCACTATAGCTTCTCATATAAGTATAGATAACTATTTTATGGCTATATCTTTTTTTCGCCGATATTATGTGAAATAACAAGCATTTTCCCCACGCGCCGCACTGAATTCGAACCGTTAACTAGCGCAATCTTAAGTCCCCATATAAAGGAAACATAAGCTTAAACTCTATAAAAAATACTATGCAACTTAAAAGAGTATAAATTTTGATATAACATTCATTTGTTCCATAGTAGACCACTAGTGCTGATAAATTGGAATTTACAAAATATTGGACCCAGATGTCATATTGTTTTATCATAAATTTTGCTATAACTTTAACTCTCTTTTACTAGATAAGCCTCATAAAACATCTCAGTTATGAGACAGACCAAAAGTTTGAGTAAAAAATCTGGAAAAGTTTAAAAATTGCATAATATGAAAATACCTGAGCTTTCAGTCTGGAGCTTACAGTTAAGGAATCTGCCAAAAAAATTCAAACTGTAGGACACTAACACTCATTTACTTATATGTCGCTGTTTTTAAGTCGAAAAGTGTGGTGAAAAGGCGGCAGTAGATTCCAGAAACATTATATTTTTGTTTTTATTAAGTGGAAACAAATATTAATAAGTGAGAATCTTATAATTCTACTATTTGTTCGGGATACTGATAATTTGGTACAGTGCTAGCAATTGGGTGTGTCACCCTATGTATTTAGATATTTGTCTTAAACTATACATGTCCGCAATGTCCTCCGCTCAGCAAACTGTAAGATAATATTTTTATAAAACCTTGCCATGAGAAGTCAGAAGAGGATATAAAATTCATAAACCTCGTCAAGACTACTCGCGAAGTAAGCTGAGGTTGGCCGAATAAGACGATGTGGGCACGCACTTCGTCCCGCCTTTTCATACTTCGGGTTACTTCGCGGAGCACTTCCTCGGCTTACTTCGCGAGCAGTCTGGACGGGGCATTAAAATCTGCTCAGAAATATCAGAGCAGACATGCTGCTAAAATGGCCACATAAGTGAATCGTACTGCGACAAACACCAACTTTTAACCGACTTCCAACATAACCGACTTTCAAAATAATAAAGATTGTGTAGAGAAATAGTTAACATTTTAGGCGAATTTAAAAGGAAATTATTTAGAAAATAAGATTTATTTTATACTTTTACGTACATTTTTATTTTGGAAGTCGATTTAATTTTTTGTTTTAAAAAATGAAAAAGTTGCTCTTACAGTAACTCCTAATAATTATTAATTTACAAAGGTGAACATGCATGCTGTTTTTCTGTTAGCTTTTATTAAATTATGTAATAAACCTGGAAATATTGTTTTTGCAATGGCATATCTACATTCTACGATCAACCAGTGACTAAATACAATCGTCAAAAAAGTGAGATCGTTAGAGATCATTTAAAATGCTCTATACAGAAAATGATGCACGAGCAGTTGAAAACGTATGATAATAAATAAAAAATTGTTTTTATTGACTTAAATACTGTGTTTATGTATATCATTGTAGTAACAAAAATGTCACAAATAAAATAAGAATTTGAACAGTAATTTTAGTTTTTCAATAATAGCAAAAAAATTGTGTGTCTGATTTCGATTTCAAATCAAATTTTTCTTTACTTTCATCGGTCAAAAATAATTCACTAAAAAATGTCGAAAATAAAATAAGTGAGGGAGATATTAAAGGTGCTGCGCGGCTACTTTTTTCCAACGACACGATCGCTCCCAACTCACCAGAAACCCTCACCGCCTTGCAGAATAAACATCCACCTCAACTATCACCTCATGTTTTTCTCGACACCGATGATGTCGAACCAGCCCTCCAAACGTCGGTTGACAGTGTTCGCGGTGCCATCATGTCTTTTCTTCCGGGTTCAGCGGGCGGTCTCGACGGTCTCACCCCTCAGCATCTGAAGGATCTCACCGGCGGTTGCTGTGGGGAAGCCGGAGAAAAGCTCCTGCAGGAAGTCACGAATTTGTGCAACCTGATGCTTCGTGGGGGGGTTGCATCAGATGTCGTTGACATTTTGTATGGAGCAAACCTCTGCGCCTTGAGGAAGATGGATGAAGGTATCCGGCCGATCGCTGTCGGCTCGACATACCGGCGCCTTACTGCCAAAATAGCTTGCAGGTCCATTAACTCACTAGCTTCTTACTTCCAACCGAAGCAGCTTGGTTTTGCCTGCAAAGGTGGTTGTGAGGCAGCCGTTCATTCTTTTCGTACTTTTATTAAAAACCAAAATGAAAGTGTATTTTTAAAGGTGGATGTTAAAAACGCATTCAATTCAGTTAACAGGGTCGCCATGTTGGCAGAAATAAAAGCCAAAGCACCAGCCATTTTGCCGTTTATGCTTCAATGCTATAAGGAGCCCACCAAACTTATTTATAAAAATCATCTCATCTCATCCGAAGTTGGCTGCCAACAGGGCGACCCTTTAGGTCCAGCAATTTTCAGTCTTGCAATACACCCGGCCATCGAACTTCTAAATTCAAAATTCAACGTTTGGTATTTGGATGATGGGACCCTTGGAAGCGATGCATCTACGGTACTCTCTGACTTTCGTACATTAATCCATGAGTTTCAAAACATCGGCCTAGAATAAAATTTTGGGAAATGTGAACTTTTTGTTCCTGATACTTGTCAGGACAGAGAAGCCGTAATATCCAGGTTCAAAGAAGTAGCCCCACAAATATCAGTTATTGAAAAAAGTTCACTTCTTCTCTTAGGTTCCCCTATTCTAGATGATTCCCTTCCGGATTTTATAAACAGTAAATTACAAGATTTTAGTGAAACTTTAGACCGCCTTCTCCAAATTAACTGTCACATGGCTTTTACCTTAATTCGATATTGCTTATTTGTTCCAAAATTTACATAATTATGTCTTGCGGTGTTGCCAACTTTGGAAGTTCCCCCAACTTCTCAAACGTTTAGACGACACCATAAAACATACACTTTCTTCGATTCTTAATATAAATTTTGACTACCGCTCATGGACTCAAGCAACGCTTCCAGTAAGGTTCGGTGGCCTGGGCATTCGACAAACGTCCGACGTAGCCTTACCGGCGTTCTTGTCCTCAGTCCACGCAAACCACGCAGTTATTTCGAAAATTTTAGAGCGCTCATCCTGCCCCTTAAATATTCCTTTTGCGAACGAGGCCAAGGACGCCTGGGGCATTGCTAGTGCCGGCAGTAATGTGCCCGAGAACACATTTTCACAAAGGCTTTGGGACGAGCCCATCTGCAGACTGGTGCGGAATAGACTTTTTAACACGTCTTCCAGTCCTGCAGAGCGGGCTCGTCTTTTGGCTGTGGAGAAGTGGGAGTCGGGCGTTTGGCTGCAGGCACTACCGTCAGCCAACACTGGAACACTGCTGGGCCGCAATACATTTCGGCTAGCCACTGCCCTGCGTCTTGGTGCCCCCCATGTCGTCCCTCATCAGTGTGTTTGCGGCGCGAACGTAGACAGCCACGGTCACCACGGGCTGTGCTGTTCACGAAGCGCTGGACGCATTTCCCGGCATCACAGCCTGAATGACCTCATTCGTCGGGCTCTTGTCACCGCCGGTGTGCCAGCTATACTGGAGCCCTCCGGTCTGGCTCGCGACGATGGCAAGAGACCTGATGGAATGACCTTGGTTCCTTGGAGTGTGGGACGGGCTCTTGTATGGGACGCTACTTGTGTCGATACCCTTGCTCCGTCCCATGTCCAGGGCACCTCGAACTGTGCGGGCGCGGCTGCAAACCAAGCAGAGAACCTCAAGCGGCGCAAATATGAGAACCTAAGCGGAGATCTCATATTTGAACCGTTTGGGGTGGAAACCCTAGGCGCATGGGGTCCGGGCGCACATAAGCTTTTTAAAGAAATATCAAAAAAGCTTGCTGAAGCCACCCGTGACCCCAGAGCCGGGAACTACCTGGCACAACGGATAGCCATTGCTATCCAACGAGGCAATGCTATCAGTTTGCTAGGTACTCTGCCAGATGGGGATGACCTAGGGAAGTTTTTTTATTTATAGATTTTTTTAGAGATAGTTTTATTTGTAAATATGTCTTCTTTTTTTTAGTTTAATTTTTAGTTTATTTTGAATTTAGATATCATTAGGTTATTATAACTTGTTTAAAGCTAAGAATTATATTGTGTACTATTTAAAGTATTTCCATTGAAAATTGTATAAATATTTTAAAAAAAGTAATTTTACTTAATTTCAAAACGCAATATTATTATTCCAAATGAAGTACAGTTTTGTTTACATAAGACTAGGGTTACACGGTCAGTCTGGCATCAGTTCAGTCTATCAGCCTCAGACTGACGCCAGAATGATGGCCGGAAAGCACATAATAAAAAAAATATCAGTCCGTCAATCACACGGTTACACGATCATTCTTTCGTCAGTCTGGATCAGGCTGATGGAATGAACTGATGCCAGACTGATCGTGTAACCCTAGTCTTAGAACTGCATCAATCTCAAACAAACTACAGGCGTAGGGGTGGTATCCTGAAAACGTGTTATATTCGAAATCGTGCAGAAATAGAGAACACTTTCTCTTAAGATATTAATAAATCACGTTACTCTATTTAAAAAATTATCTACTGCGCATAAATTCCTTCCACTATGAAAACGATTTATTGTTTTATTCCGCGTATCTGTATAGACAATAATAATAGGCAATCGGACTAATTATTTTTATTGCATAAATGAATAGTAGTCTTAAATATTATGAGTAACTTCTCAGAAGAAACCGTATATCAAAAGTCAATATTTTCAAAGGTACAGCGATTTGTATAAAAAATTTCGCGAGCCTCCTAAAAATGGTCCATACTAAAGTCGACCTACAAATGACGTCACTTGTAGGTTATAGTATATGAAGTAGTATATTATGAAGTATATGGCCGCCGGAATATATTTGTAAATATCTCCCATATTTGTGCGTTTATGTTCATATTTACTGTAATGAATGTTTTTGAATATGATGTGAGTAAACTAATCAAGTAGGTTTGGTTTGTCAATTTCGCAAAAAAAAATATTTTTGGTACTTTTTAAATGTATTTTATTAGTAAACTACACATAAAATAATATATTTTTTTACATTTACCAAGTAGTAATGCCTCAATATTTCTGAATATATTAATGAAACCAAATATTTCAGATGTAGTCCGATCCCCTATTCTAAAAAGAGTACTTTTCGGCTTTCGTTGCGCCTCATACTAATCTGTCAGAAAAAAATCAATACAAATTAAGTGTAAGAACCTATAAAACATATATTGAATAAAATACCACTCCCACTGATTAAGTATACATCAGAAACAGTCAACTTGTACTATGTACACAGACCATAATATATTTAATTTGTTATTGTATTACCTATACGGGTTCAGCGACACCATTTCGAGTCGAGACGCAATTTTACAGAATAGCCCACTGAAAAGGGTGACGCACACATACGCGTGATGTCACTTGTCTAACGATGCCACTCCGCGCCCATTGGCTGGCAGTTCGTCACGATGGCCCACACAAAGTATACAGAACGCCCACCTCAATTACATACACCCATTTACTACGAGCCTTTCGATACTTTTAATCAGTTCCGTTTTGTAAATATCCTTCTTTTGTGGAAATAGAAATATGTTTTCTATCTATATATAAATAAACTATCTGTCCATAAAATCTACACTGAGCGGATCCTAATTTAATCAGTTTTTTTATAGTTTTGACGACCGCTGTGGGTCAGTGGTTAGCGCGTTGTCGCTCAAGCCAGAGGTCGTGTGTTCATACCTCGCCGAGGGAACAAGAAAGTTTTCTGTGTCCCTGTGTAAATCATAATATGTGTGTAATATAAAAAATATATAATATTATGTATAGTATAAAAGTATTAAATAGACTTTCGGTTGTCTGGTGCCTGTAACACAAGTTCTTCGGATACTTAGCACAGGGCTAGAGTGACGTGGTGTGAAGTGAATAGTAGGTAACAAACATCCTATCCTACTAATATTAAAATTGTGAAAGTTTGTGAGGATAGGTGGATGGATGGATGGATGTTTGTTATTCTTTCGCGCAAAAGCTACTGAACGGATTTTGATGAAATTTGGTATGGTAGTAATTTAGGCTCTGGATTAAAACATACTAACATAGGCTACTTTTTAACCCCCGACGCAAAAAGAGGGGTGTTATAAGTTTGACGTGTCTGTCTGTCTGTCTGTCTGTGGGTGTGTCTGTCCGTCTGTCTGTGGCATCATAGCTCCCGAACGGATGAAGCGATTTCAATTTAGTTTCTTTTATATTAAAGGTGACTTACATGCGAGTGTTCTTAGACATGTTTGATGAAAATCGGTTGAGCCGTTTAAAAGTTGTGGGGGGTGAAAGCGGGGAAGAAAATCCGAATGTGCAAATATACTCGAGTAAGGTCTCAAATGAAAGCGCACTGAAAGAGAATATTGATGACTTAATCGACAGTGTTCGTAGCTTCGTTTGATGAGAAAATTGGTGGTGGGAAGATCAGCCGTTTGAAGATGATCAGCTCTTTTCTAGTTGATGAGGGGATCTGACTAACTTTCCAATGTCCGATCGATTCAAAATTTGGTACTGTGTTACTTCAACGATATTCAAAGAACATGCTAATGTAACCATGACCTGATCAGCCGTTTGAAGATGATCAGCTCTTTTCTAGTTGATGAGGGGATCTGACTAACTTTCTTATGTCCGATCGATTCAAATTTGGTACCGTGTTGTTTCAACGATATTTAAAGAACATGGTAAGGTAACCATGACCTGATTAGCCGTTTGAAGCTCATCTTTTCTTTATCAGTTGATGAGGGGTCGTCCACATGTCCTATCGATTCGAAATTTGGTACCATGTTACTTCAATGACGTTGAAAGTAAAAAATTATAATGAAAAAAAAATACTTTAAAAAGGCTAAAATAAAAGTAAAATTAAAAATTTAAAAAACCCCCCGACACAAACAATAAACTCTAAAAATAATAAATAATATTTTAAACCTATTATAATTATATTATCACATATAATATTAAGTAAGTTGAAATAATTTTATTTTCGAATCGTCGTCTCGTCGGGGGACCGCTATGTGAAAAAAACACGTGTAGTCGCAGAATGAACAAAAGAATTTACTCCGAAAAAAGTTTGCTCATACCTACTTAAATGTAATTCGTAATAATTAATTAGCTGTTGTTGTAAAAATACTTTATAAACTTTAGCGGTCCCCCGACGAGGCGACGATTGGAAAATAAAATTATTTCAACTTACTTAATATTATTATATGTGATAATATAATTATAATAGGTTTAAAATATTATTTATTATTTTTTAGAGTTTATTTTTTGTGTCGGGGGGTTTTTAAAATTTTTAATGTTACTTTTATTATCCCAGAGAAGTACAATATTCCCACGGGATACTCGATATTTACGCGGGCTGAGCCGCGGGAAACGGCTAGTCATAAGTACAATCACTAACTGGCAGGTCAGTTAAAAAAAACAGGCAGGTCAGTCATAACAAAAGTTATTTTATAAAAGTCTGACGGTGATTGCATGTTCAGACTGAATATTTTAAGCTAAAAAGAAAACACTGAAACCATAACGCAAACGCTGCATAGGTAGAGCAGCAGTTCCGACAGTAATTTGCAGCGAACATAAATTTTATCTTACTTTTAAAAATTGGATCCGTTTTCAACAAACTTTTTAAAATTCTGATTTTATCTTACTGTTTAAATAATACTACAGTTTCCTAAATTCTAATATAATTTATTTATTTAATAATTTATGTACACACAATAACCAAAGAAATCGTAAAACTAGGATACAATTTAGTACAAAGGTACTACTTAGTCGAAAATTGGAATTTCTTCCAGTAGACCTGATACAAGAGAAAATAAAGATAAAAAAAATAAGTTACTTATAATCCTAATCGTACAACAAGACTCTGCATCCATAAAGAACTCTATAAAATAGTGAAATTAAAGGAATAGTATATTATCATAGAATATTAAAACTTATGTTATCTGTTTTGTGATTTATCAGCTTTTAGCCTATCATGACAATCTGTCGGCAGGATAGATGATAGTGCCGGCATGTTCCGGCTAATTTTTCCACTCAACATAAAGTAATTAAGTGAAGTGCCTCATTTTGTCCAAAGTCCGTATCACGATAATGAAATTATAGTACGAAAGAATATTATGCATAGAAATTATGTTTTTTGAAAACAAGATTGTTTTGGACTCATTGGCCAACTTAGGCTATAGGTATTATAATTATGATTGATTTTGTAGATAAATAATAATGATTATTGTCTTATGCCACCAAGGAATTTGTAAGTATTATATTATAATACTTACAAATTCCTTGTATGCCACACACCTGTTATGTCATAGTAGGTACTTTACACCGACACGTATATCTTTGACTCTTTTCTCTTGTTTGTGGATCTATTTGCTAAATTTTTTAGTTGTTAATTGTTGTAAAGGGTAGAATTCGAAATTTAGTAACCAAAATGGAGACCTGATGAAGATGGTGGTCCATCTTCACACGATACACCAACTTATATACAATACTTAATTGAAGTTTATTTTGAATTATTTAGAAAATAACTCCCATTTTACATTCGGAATAGTACCTACTAACTTTAAGATCTAGTTTTGGCGGGGATGTGGAAGTTGTTATTTTTGTTTTTCTTCCTTATATTTAGGTTATATTTTTCCTTATTCTTAATAAGCCCAAAATATTTCGTCAACGTGCACAAGTGTGGGCAAGTGGTACAACTTCAAAAACCGAGCTATTTAGTGTTTTCTCTAAAACTCCCTAGGAAGTACTACCGCTTTACCGAATCGACTGACTGCACTTACGATTACTTTGGACTTTGACTAGACTTTGGACAATTTAGAAAAACGGTGTCGAAAAATTAAAGAAAATTCTATTTTCCCGCCTTTTTACCTTAACACTGACATTGATTTTATGCCGTATCGCTTTTTATATATTAAAAAAACTAAATCTATTAGTATATACTGGTACACAGCCGTAGATTTAACGTATTTTAATCGTTTTCAGGAAGGCAACGTAACGACTATTGCCTAGACTTTAATGAAAATATTAAAAAAGTAAGTCAATTATAATCATAGGAAATATTCATAGTAAGTTGCGTGTTCTTGCATTCCCACTCGCTACATCTTGATTATGTTTTACAAATAATAAAGCGACTAAGCTAGAACCTTGTACGAACGCGGGAGTATATTACTTCAATCAAGCGCCTAACATAAAGTATTATACATCTACCGGCCTAGCAAAAATATCATCTATCAGTGGCGAAGGGTTCCTATAACTCCATTCCTATCGGCTTTCCTTGTCACTTACCTTTTGCAAACCTTCATAGAAATTCCTACCTATTATTCACCGGCTTCCCTATGAAGGAGAAGCAGCCTTCGCCACTGTCATCTATACTAGTATTCTAAGGAGGAAAGTTTTTTTTTTTTTCACTGACACTACTGGGCCGATTTTGATTAAGTTTGACACTGACATAAAGAAGACCACGGGAAAGGACATGGGTAAATTTTTATTGCGACAAAATGTACAGTTCGTCTTGCGTGCACGAAGTCACGGGCAACTAACATCTAACATTATGAAACTGGGATTGAATTCATGACAATGCAATCGCATGGTTTTTAGAGCAGATACTAATAACAATCACTACTCTTGATAGTGTAATATAAAAATAACTTTTCATAGAGCTAGGAAATATTCAATAAAACTCCCGATTACGCTTATGTTAATATTGTTTAACAAATATATTATTTGTATCTTAACTGACAACTTCTAGTTAAGCTATAGTGAAATACTTTGGTATGTAAAGTTTTCCTACGAATTTAGTATCGTTAACCTCCTTAAGGTATCTAATTATTGTTCTAGCAGCAGTTACGATTTATACTCTCTATTACAATTTAATGACGGCTAAGAACTCAATTAGGGGTTAGCTGAAATTGTTTGAATAACTTGTTATAGGGTAATACAGTGGGGAACGTACCGGGTCTATGATCCCAGCCATGGGCACTGACACTATGTCCTCTCCCCCCGCCGCCACCAACTTTTCCAACACTTTAAGGGTCTGCTCCACCGCCGACCACTCCCCTTTTTGTGCGAGTCCCAAAATCTTGGCCGCAGCATCCCGCAAGTTGACGCCGGCACTCGGAGGCTTGGGAGCTTCGGCGGCCCCGTTGTTGTCTTTAGTCTCCTTCTTGTCCCCATTATTGGAGGCGGTTTCGTCCTTTTCGTCCGGCTTGGAGGAGCTCTGCTGCTTTTGCGTCGTCTTGTCCTCCTCCGAGGGCGGGGGGTTCTTCTTCGGCGGGCCCTTGCCCTTTTTGCCGCCCGCTTGAGACATTCTCGCATGCCAATCTACCCCACTAAGTCACAGCACGAGAACGCGATCATGATCATGGGCGCCGGTGCGGCCGGCAGGGCGGGCGGGCCATGACTGCGGCAGTTGCGTAGCTCGCCTCGCCTCTTGCATGATTCCAGTAAATAAAGTCGACGGCAACGCAACTCGAATTTACAAACAAACGTAGAAAGGCGATGTCTCAAAATGTCTCATGCACTGACCCAATTTTAACGGTTGGGGGGTCGAGTATCGGAATTATTCAAATATTTTCACACTCCTTATGTAAAAATGGTAGCAATTGCGAAGCTACGTGCTATATGCAGTAAGATGGTACTAATTACTAGAAGAGTTATTGTTCCAAAGCAGCTAGATAAAGCGGAATGCCAGCTACTATTTTGGCATCTATAATGACTAGTATCCTACTAATATTATAAATGTGAAAGTTTGTGAAGATGTATGGATGGATGGATGTTTGTTCCTCTTTCACGCAAAAACGACTAAATGGATTTTGATGTAGTAGTAGTTTAGGCTTTGGATTAAAATAGGCTACTTTTTATCCCGGAAAAGTACAATGTTCCCGCGGGATAATCGATAGTATATTTACGCGCTAGTTATCACAATATTGGCTAGTTATCACAATATCAGGTGGTGGCAAACCTGATATTGTGAATAGTCTAGTAAATATAAAAAATAATATATTTCTAGAATATATTTTAACTTGGGATTCTGCTTTTCGTTTTTTTAAATTAACTACAAGTAGGTACCTACTCGTATTACAATGCGTGAATAGAGCAAGGAAATTTTTGATTTGTCATAGTTTAACGACATTTTTTGAGTCACTATTTCACTCAATATTATGGTATGATTCACTATAGTGAATTTTCTTGAAATCAGTTTTGTTGATTACTCGCATTTCTTTTCTTCCTTCTAATCGCTGAAGAAATTGCAACTTGGCGTGTGACACAAAAACATAATTTATTTTTGAAGAGCAATTCCAAGAGTGAGAGAATTTCATTAACTTTTTAAAGAGTTCGTTAGATAATAATAGACAAAGTTAGATTAATATTGTTTTCTTAGTTTAAAAAATCTATATTTTTTTTCTTTTCTGTATTCTCAACCCCAAATTGAAGTTGAATATTATAAAGCTAGACTCCCACTTCCCAGAGACTATGATTAAACTATAAATTCAAGCATTGGCCATAATGGTTGCCTTTTTGGTTGGTTGGTTCAAATATAGTACGAGTACATATAAAATGAACTCATTGCCAATCATTTCAATGCAGTTCATTCTGGGTTTTTGTATGGATTTTGGACCACGATCTGTAGTAGGTATACTTATGGATTGTGAATAGATTTCGGTTTTGGCATCAATGTTTCTTTTACAAAGTCAACCATTTTCGAGTAATCGGCCTCCAGTAGTTTATATATTATACTGGCTGTTGTATATATTATGCTGGCCCTTGGCTCCGCCTACGTAAATACAGTATCCCAAAGAAACACTGTACTTTTTTAGGATAAAAAGTAGCCTATGTTTTAATCCAGATCCTAAACTACTACCATACCAAATTTTATTGAAATCCGTTCAGTAGTTTTTGCGAGAAAGAGTAACAAACATCCATCCATCCATCCATCCCCACAAACTTTCACATTTATAATATTAGTACTTAGGATAAAATGTAAGTTTCCGTGCCGATGCATAGGTAGTAAAAACTCTTTAGGAAAATTATTATTTTGAGAGAAATTGGACAAACATTTTTTAAGGAATTAAAAATATATATTGCGCGTTGATAGCTATAGAACCCTCCTTTAGACATGTAGGTACGAACATGCTCTTGGTTAGGTTATTTTTGTGGATGAGCAATGGGTTTCATGCAATAGAGCTTTTGACTTTATTGAGCTTAGCATAAAATACCCCCAAAATACGGATAGTACATTCTGAAACATTGATATAATAAAGGCGTTAGAAATGGGGTCTCGTAGCTCGTAAGTCGATGGTATCGGCCTCAAGAGGTCAAGTAAATTTGCATGTGTTCGTCACAGGGGGGAGGTCGCGTGCGCCCTCGCTTCCGGAGGGCCGCGGGAGGGGGGAGCGGCCTCGATTCTGCCACCAAGATCAGATAGACCCTCTGTATTAAGGTCGATAGCCTTTTAACCGTTAATTTGCACATCGAAAATTCTACTAAAATTTTAAAGAAATTTAAGAAGAAATTTTTCGCTTTATTCCTAATAAAGCGAAAAATGTCTTCGTTAGTCTTTAAATGTTGGATGGTCTCATTTACTGAGAATGGTTTTAGGCTCTACAAAATTTCGCTACGATCCTTATTTAGTGTTTTACGCGAAGGAAGTCGCGAAAAAAGTTACAAAGGAAAAGATTTGATTAATTTAAAAAAAATTATGCAGTCAAAATCAGATAAGCTTTAAAATACGTGGAGCGAGTGCATGAGGTTAATAGGCTGTTAAAAGTGCATTCACGACAGTACCTAATTAGAAGGTACTCGGCCTTGATCTCTGGTCTTTATGGTCACATGTCACAGGACTACTACTATACGAGTCAACTTAGCCATTTGACAATACACAGGTCACTCGAATTTGCATATGATAATTATTGCATACATTTTAATCGTTTCATTTGCAAAACTGGAGTACCTACATTGGGAGAAATATGCCAATGAACTCTGTCTTTTTACTGATCATAAGAACACAATACGTACTTCCTACCAAAACGGTAGGAAGTGCTCACGTTACGCTGCCCGGCTCTACTTAGTTCCGTACCTAAATTAATTTATGACAGTCTGAACAGTTAAGGAAAATAATGCTTACAGCAATTTGATCCTTCATATAATTTGTTCGCACTCCTTTTTTAGGGTTCCGTACCCAAAAGTTAAAAACGGGACCCTATTACTGAGACTTCGCTATCTGTCTGTCATTCCGTCTGTCACCAGGCTGTATCGCATGAACCGTTATAGCTAAATGTTGAAATTCACAGAAGGTGTAATTCTATATTTGCTACACCAACAAATGCTAAAAACAAAATAAAATAAATATTTAAATGGGGCTCCCATACAACAAACGTGAATTTTTAGCAGTTTCGTATGGAACCTTTCGTGCTCGAGTTCGACTCTCACTTGGCCGGCTACATTATACCTACTACTGAGTCTTCCCCATACGGTCTGCTAAATATTCTTATAATAATAGGGATGATGACTACATCTAAACTATTTAGTTTCATTAATATACTCAGAAATATTGAGGCATTAATAAATAAAATAAAAAAGCCTTTTTATTTCATGTAAATAACACTTAATTATAAACCTACTCGTACAGTTATTTTAAATTGTATTTGTATTTTTTTGTTAGTGTTTAAATCCTTAAATCTATGTTAGTTTCTTATTTATCTACATGAATCCCAGTATAGGTAAAGGCCTCCTCCAAAGATTCCCATTAGCTCTGTCCTGTGCTACTTTTTGCTAATTTGGGCCTGCTGTTGTTTTTATTCCATAGCGTTACAATTTTTGTCCATCTTTGGTCTGTGATTCTCGCTACATGGCCAGCCTATTCCCACTTTAGTTTCATTGCAAAGCTCAGACTGTCTTTTGCTTTTGTTATCTTTCTTATATTAGTGTGTCTAACTTTGTCCATCTTTTTTATCTTAAGCATAATATTACGTTCGAGCCCTCTCTGGCATACATTTACTTTCCTCTTTGTGTCAGCAGTAAATTTCCATGTTTGGCATATATATATGGCAATACTATTTATTTATGCAATAAAAAAAATTGTCATCACCTATTAAAAGCTAATAAATATTAAATGATAAGAAATACTTGCCTAACATTGGGCAATTTAAACTTCAAACATTTTTTTAAATTTAAAAGTAAGTTTGTACTATTTTAGAGAGAGCACTATTTACCCAAGGAATTTGTAAGTATTATATTAATACTTACAAATTCCTTGTATTTACCTCATCGTAATTTGACTGTTGTCACTTCACATTAAAAATTAGTGAAGTGTCATCGGCAAAAAGTATTATCTTTTTCTAGTTAAGGTAAGTAATTTATATAGATGACAAAAAGAAATGGGCCTAATGTGGAACCCTGTGAAATACCTATACCTTATTCTATTTTGGTTACCAGTGGACCTTTTACTATTTATCTCCATTCTTTGAGTTCTATTTTTAACCCTTGACATGCCTGATGGATCTGTCAGACCCACACCAACGCGTGGTCCATTGTAGTTCCTTCAAATTTGAATTGCGCACCTCGCCGTTCTCAGTAGCTTACTGTTACTAACCGCGGAATGTTTTCCGCCTGCTTCCCCAGTTCGCAGCTAGCTAGGAGCGTAGAAAAACGTGCGTAAAGTGCGCGCGGGTCCCATAGCATACGACGTGACATTATTATGTTAGTATTGATTTCTTTTTTTTTATTATGTTAATTGGTATTTGTGTGTTAAAAGGTTGTAATTTTTACATATTTCAGATTCAACATGAATAAACGTTTACCAGACGAGGGCATAGCCAGATTTTTACTCTAAGAGCTGAATGAGGTAGATGAAATTGTATTTAACTCAGGTGGAGAGAGTTTGACATTGCATTGGAGAATGATGAAGAATCTGATTCTGAGATGGAATATAATGATAAGATCGCAAAATCCAGTATATTTGTGAAACTTGTACTAGCCATATTATTTGTCTTGACCATTCAATTTTTCAATATAAAAAGTGTTATCAAACTAAAGCTCTAGAAGATAATATACAAGTGATGCAGACTAATATTTTGTTTGCTACATTTAAGTATTTATAAGTGTCTTACACTTTATGGAAGTCTGATAAAGATATCTTTATTTTTAATACTTATTATTATGTTACCAAAGTTATGATATCTAAATTTTGTTTCAAAATATGATTGTTGTTTAATTTAAAAAATATAAATAAAGTTGGTTTATTCTTAATATGATTTGATTTATTATCGTTTGTTTTCCTTTTAAGCATACGTTTTAACGCCTTAAATCACTTTACATAATACAATTTACATAAAAAAAAAATATTTGAAAATCTGGGTCTGACAGACCAACCAGGCATGGCGTGTAACTTTTGCCCACCAGGCATGCCAAGGGTTAAGGTAAGAACTCAAAAGTTTGAGTGCAGAGTACCGTATATAAAGAGCAACTTCTCACATATACACTTCTCACATATAAACACAATAGCTAGTGTTTAATATTTTATTAGTGGTTAGCATTACACAATCAACATAAATTTCCATTTTGAGAATTTATAAAGACAATTTGCATTATAATGACTTCATAGAAAATTAAACAATTATTTTATACTGCACTAGCTTTTGCCCATGGTTTCGCCCGCGTGAATTTGGGTTTTAATAATAAATGATAATATATTTATATTAATAATTTATTTCCTATATTAGTAATCCTGATTCCTGATCCCCACTCGTAATATGGGTGCACGGGTGTACCGGTCGTCGTCAGCCGCTTGAATCGATTTTTTTCGCCTGTTTTTTTTAACTGACTTAAAAAAAGGAAGGAAATCATATATTTGACCTGTGGATTTTTTTTGTATGTTCAACCATTACTCTGCCGCGTGTGAACCAATTTTCAATATTTTTTCTTTCCTAAATACGGCTTACTTCAAATTTGGTCATTTTGACATTTTGATGTAGACCTCATGGTGAGATCCACAAGAAATCGAGGGAACCCTTTGAAATATGGATACGTATGATTTTTACTTTTTTGAAGCATTTTAGGTGGATTCCACCAAAAACGTAACATTTATGTTTCAAAGGTAGGTATATCTTGGACACAAAACTATTGAACGGACCTCCTAAGCCTTTAAAGAAACGCGTTTGGGAATTTCGGCGTTGCTTAAAGTGCTTCAAGCTTATGCCACTGACACCATACCATGATATCTGTAACATCTTCAAATGATGCAGGTATGAAAGTTACAGGTTCTTAGTCATTTTAACAAATAAAGATACCTAGTAGGTATAGGACTTTGAACATTTCATCATCATCATCATCATCATCTGAAGTTACTTTCAGGCATAGGTACTATTTTATGCCTACGGTCGCAATTTAATAAATCATTATTTCACATTCATCATCACAACTTTATGGTAGGTAATTGTGGATATTATACTTATACTAGCTTTTGCCCGCAGGTTCGCTCGCGTGAAATTGGGTTTAAGTCAGAGGGAAAGCTTGTTCGGAAAAATACCAATAGGTACCAAAATTGAATACATAATGGTGTAGGCACTGCATATCCGTATCAGTTGTGTTTTATTTGAATGTTTCCTGCGACTTCGTACACTCAAGAAATCTACCGGGAACTTTACCATAAATAAAATTTAATAAGCTGCAAAAAGTATTCTGTGTTAATTCTAGATAAACTACTACCATACCAAATTTCATCAAAATTCGTTACGTCGTTATTGCATGAAAAACTTAACATATTATGTACATACAAACTTTCGCTTTTAGGTATAATATTAAGTAAGGATTTATTTGTAACCAATAATTAGTATTTTAACGATTTCGATAATCTTTTGACCCGGAAGACGTTAGTTGGCAATTGGCAGTAGGCTCGTAGACTTTGAACTTAATGAAAGTAATTTGGATTGTGATCACCCATCCAGCATCCTAGTTGGGACCAAGGCTGAGTTTGAGAGCGAGATGAGTTAGCAGTACCTACGACCAGGAAGCCATCGAGTTTCTCACTTATTCCTCATAGAATCATACACACTAATGATTAGGTAATACTTAGGTAAAGTTTTAACCAATTCAAATATCTGGTTATTCCAAAGAATTTTATTCTATGTTTATTCTTTAGATTGATAAAATAAATAATTATAAAAAGCGATAAAAAGCGAGTCCTATGCGTTTATCCAAGGGCTACACTACTACGGTAACAAATTTTATAAAAATTCGTTCCGTAGTTTCTGAGATTAGCGCGCACAAACGTACAGATCAAAAATCTTTTAAGAAAACTTAAAAGTCATTGTTTTGGGTTAAAAACCTATTAAACACTGATAAATCAAGCACAAATAAATTAAATATTACATATAACAACAAAAGAGAAAGAAATTTAATTATACCTACTCTCAAAATATTCTACTGAAAAATAGTATGTAATAATAGGTTGGGGAAAAAGTCTTTTCGCATTATAGTATGTATGAACTTGTCATAAAATATCTTGGGCTATACCAATTGTATCTGGCTGATTTTGGTATCATTAAAAAGTTTTAATTTTACAGAAGACAATTCCAAATTCAAATTAGGTAAATTTGAGTTTTTCATTTGTTTTTCTTATTGTTAAAATGAGCGATTCTTATGAAGAATTTTGATACATTTTAAAATTTTATTACAAAAAAGGTAAAAATGCAACACAAGCCGCGAAAAAAATTTGTGATGTTTATGGACCTAATGCAGTATCTGTGAGAGTAGCGCAAATTTGGTTTAAGCGTTTTCAATCCGGAAATTTTGATATCAAAGGTGCACGTCGCTCTGGTCGCCCTGTTACGGACAAAACTGTTGCCATTTTTGAAAAAGTGGAGCAAGATCGGCATATTAGTAGTTACGATGTAGCTGAAGAACTGGGGATTGACCACAAAACGGTTTTGGCGCATTTGAAAAAAGCTGGGTACACAAAAAAGCTTGATATTTGGGTGCCTCATGAGCTCACTGAAAGAAACCTAATGAACCGTGTACTCATTTGTGATTCTTTATTACGACGTAATGAAACCGAACCATTTTTGAAGAAGCTGATAACTGGTGATGAAAAGTGGATCACGTACGACAAGAACGTGCGAAAAAGATCGTGGTCAAAGGCCGGTCAGGCTTCACAGACTGTGGCGAAACCCGGGTTAACTCGCAACAAGGTGATGCTGTGTGTGTGGTGGGATTGGAAGGGCATTATTCATTATGAGCTGTTACCGCCAGGCAGGACCATCAATTCTGAACTGTACTGCGAACAACTGATGAGATTAAAGCAAGAAGTTGAGAGAAAGCGGCCGGAATTAATCAACAGAAGGGGTGTGGTTTTTCACCATGATAACGCTAGACCTCACACATCTTTAGCCACTCAGAAACAATTACGGGAGTTTGGCTGGGAGGTGTTAATGCATCCGCCGTATAGTCCTGACCTTGCACCTTCAGATTTCCACCTGTTTCGGTCGCTGCAGAATTCCTTAGGCAGTGTCAGGTTGACATCACAAGAGGACTGCCAAAACCACTTGTTGCAGTTTTTTCATCAGAAGCCCCAAAATTTTTATAGCAATGGGATCATGTACCTACCAACAAGATGGCAAAAAGTTATCGAACAAAATGGCACCTATATACTTTAGTCACTTGTAAATAAACTTTATAAAAAAACCTTTTGAATTTTTATATAAAATGCGAAGAAACTTTTTCCCCAACCTAATATAATGAGTATTATGAATATAATTAATGCAGCAATCGCAAATATTTAGGTGCCTAGTTTTTAAAAGACTTCATCAAATATTTGACTTTCGCATTCTTGTCAGATTTATTTTTCAACATGATGACAATATAATTATTATGTCAAAATAAAAATAAAGCTCCCCACTCACGGGCTATCGATTGCTTCGATCAAATTGGAAATTAATTCGTATTTAAAAGTAAATTGCTAACGACAAACTGTTACATAAAATGATTAGTGTAAGACCTACCAGGTAGTTTTTGCGGCGGGGGTCAAAAGTTGGAACAAAATTTACGCGTATATAAACAAATTTCATATAAAAAGTATAGTAAGGTGGTCCTAGGATCTCAGACTATATTCATTTTTTATCTAAACCGATTTACTTGCAGCTACAAATCCAGTAAATGTTTAAATTGTAAAGACTAAATCGATCGATCGCTTGTGAGTGGGAGCTTTAAATCAAAAGCACTAAAGAGTATTTATATCAACTTTAAAGCAAATCGCTCCCAAACAATTTTCTTTCTCTTTTTATTCCCGTTATGGGAAAAATTTCAATAAACTATGATACACGAATTCCATCAATTCTGTTACATAATGTTTGTACAAAATATGAAGTAGATTGGACCAAGGAATCACGTTGTTCCATACAAACTGTTTTCCCCCTTTTCACCCCCTTAGGAGTCGAATTTCGAAAAATCCCTTCTTATCGGATCCCTACGCATTACAAAGAGCAAGCTCTGCAAGTTTCAGGTCTCTTCGATCAGCGGTTTAGGCTGTGCGTTGATCCGTCGACCGTCAGTCATTCAGGACAAAGGATTTTATATGTATAAGAATTAGAATTCTTTTAAGTACCTAGTTACTATAAACCTAACAATATATTTTAATATTATTCGTATATTTAACATTGAGTAAGTATAGTAAGTTCTAAATTAGTGTGGATTATAAATTATAATATTCGGTATGTCTCGATTAGGTTGTCTGGCAGAAAATGCTGTAAGCATTAGAAGAACAATATTCGATAATGCTCCTAACTAAAGAGGCATAATATATAGTATTAACCATGATTTAATATTCTTAAAGGGCCTAGCGTGATGTATAATGATTAATGAAGAATAACATTATGTTGCCTTTATTACTTATTATGTAGGTAGTCAATATGCGGTCCGAATGACAATGCATCATCAAAAAGAACACCTAGGTCTCTTATAATTTTAACATTTCCCTGCCAGCTATTGCATATTTGTATATAAATTATAAAGGGTTTTTTGTTTTTAATGAAGGATATAATATTACATTTGCCAATATTTAAATTCATATGGTTACACACACCATTTTACAATTAGATCAATATCTTTTTGATGAGCTTTACGGTCATAAAATAAATCATCATCAATAAAAACCACTTGGAAAATAATTGCTAGTGAGACTGGAAAAGTCACCTGTCGTAGCTCTGACTTCGAAAAGAGATGTTCAAGAAATGTATGAGGCCTGGGCCAGCCCTATGTACAGTATATGTAAATATAGCTACATAATATAGTAACCGTTTCCTATTCTTTATTTTGTTTAATTTCACTTCGTTTCCATGTACATTTAAATTAACTTCGTCAAGGAGAGCAACACAAAGAAAAATAAAACATGGCGGATCAGATCAGAATTAACTGAAGAATGTCATTTTGTCAATGACATGACTTTTGACAAAGAAAGACGTATGACATTCAAGACGACGTCTCTTCGTAAAACTGTCTACTACGTCAAAAGTCAAGTCAAAACAACTGTCATGGCCGCCCTAAAAATAGTGTTCTCGCAATAAAAAACTCTTCAAATAATCATTTTTGTACGCAAAATAATTTGAAGAGGGGTCCTCTTCAAATTATTTTTTTCGTATTTTTATGATATTCCCATTTTTTTCCTATTTACCTATGTAGTGTACATAGAACTGGCCCAAAATCAAACATCTCTTTTGTGTTAATAATAAGAAGATTACTTC
Organism: Glaucopsyche alexis; assembly: GCA_905404095.1. NCBI lineage: Eukaryota > Metazoa > Arthropoda > Insecta > Lepidoptera > Lycaenidae > Glaucopsyche > Glaucopsyche alexis. The sequence continues at coordinate 23,463,217 of FR990047.1, read as the reverse complement.
AGACTTTGAAGTTGCGACAGTCTTTGAGAAGTTTTTTGCTGACATTCCGGTCTCAACTACAAAATGCCTAAATTCTACGCCTGCAGCTGCTGAAAAGATACTTAGAGATAACGTCAAGGAATGTAATGTCAATTTTAAATTTTAAATTTAGAGAAATTGATTCCAAAGATATTATTAATACATTTAAATTGTTAAATATAAAAAATACTGCCGATCTCTGGGGTATGTCTACAAGAATTATCAAATCAATAATTGACATTGTAGCTCCTTCAGCTCTTAATCTTTTAAGTTCTTATCTTTACAATAGGACTCAAAGGGTAGAGATTAATATTAAAAGGTCCACTGGGACTAAAATAGAATTGTCCCACAGGGATCTATTTTAGGTCCATTTCTTTTTCTCATCTACATAAATGACTTGCCTTATCTAGTTCAAGATAGGCATGAGATAGTACTTTTTGCTGATGACACTTCACTTATATTTAAAGTGAAGAGACAACAATTAAATTACGACGAGGTAAACAGTGCTCTCTCAAGTATAGTAAACTGGTTTAGTGTTAATAATTTACGTTTAAATGCAAATAAAACAAAATGTTTAAAGTTTAGCTTGCCAAATGTTAGGCAAGTACAAACCAATTTACTATTCAATGATGAGAGACTGAACATGGTAGTCTCCACTGTATTCCTAGGTATTACACTAGATTGTAAATTACAGTGGGGTCCTCATATTGCTAACCTAGCGAATAGACTCAGTTCTGCAGCATATGCAGTCAGAAAAATTAGAGAAATCTCAGATGAAGAAACGGCGCGCCTGATCTATTTCAGTTATTTTCATAGTAGAATGTCTTATGGCATACTTTTATGGGGAAATGCTGCCGACATAAATTCAATATTTGTGCTGCAGAAGCGAGCTATTCGTGCTATTTATAAAATGTCCCCTATTGAATCTCTGAGAGAAAAGTTTAAAGAAATAGGTATACTGACAGTCGCCTCTCAGTATATTTTGGATAATTTGTTATACGTTAGAAAAAACTTAAGCAATTTCAAGAAGAAAAGTGATAGTCATTGTATAAACACTAGAAATAAGAATAAGCTAGATGTACCAGTGATAAGACTTAGTAAAGTAAGTAAATCTTTTAAGGGCCAATGTATATAGGCCTAATACAATAGGATCCCAGAAAACGTTCAAAACCTTTCTATTAATAAATTCAAAAAAGTAGTCAAAGAACGTTTGTGTGCTAAAGCTTATTATAAAGTAAATGATTTTATTAACGATTGCACACCATGAGAATAAGATGCAACCCTGCAAGGCTGTCTGTACTTGTATACTGTAAAAGTACTTGTATACTGACTTTTGTTATATTTAACATAGATTTAAGTTTACAATGTAAATATATATTTCTTTTAAAAGAACAATTTTCCATCTTTTTACTAAAAGATGGGCCCGTGCGAGTTTCTTACGCCGGTTCTTCTCGGCGGGTTAGGGTTGAACCGGTGGTAGCTTTTTTGTTGACTTTCCGAAAATAGCTTTTTAAGTTATATTTGGAAATAAAAATTTTCATTTTCATTGTCATTGTTTGTAACACGTCGAAAAAAATTTCAAACAGTCACTCTCCAGTATGTTTAGTAAATCAACTGACAGGCTGGACCTATTTTGATGAAACTGTTTGTATATGTTCATGTGGGTTTAAGAATGGTTTAGATTTACAATTGGACCCAGTAGGTAGCGCTGCTGTCAGTGCGTCAATAAAAATTCTAACTTCTAAGGCTGTACGAAGTTTGCCGGGACAGCTAGTATTATGTTATACCTAAGTTTTCGGCTAATTCAAATGTCTGGTTATTCTATAGCATTTTTTATTATATTGTTATTCTTTAGAATAATATATATATATATATATATATATATATATATATATATATATATATATATATATATATATATATATATATATATATATATATATATATACATATACATCTTGCGAATCATGTTGCGTCCTACATGGCGATTTTTACGAATGATGCCGCGTCCGACCGACTTGTTGCGTCCGGTATACGGACGCAAGATTAACCGACCCTCATTTTTCGTCCAAGGGTGTATTTTCATCATTAGAATGCATAGACAAAAAATTGGCATGGACTCAATTTCATCACTAGAATGATTTTCAGCGTATTTCGTAGTTCAGCCATCGGCCGCGTGGAATTTCGAGGGCGTTACTGAGAAGCGTATATTTTGTACCGTATATTGAGCGTTTAGTTTACCGATTATATTGCGTCTCCCTGAATATACACAAAAAGTTTTTTTCAGTTCTCTACGAGCATCATCTTGCGTCCAAAATTTTTCTTACTTCAGTACACCGCCTAGATCCTACTGGGGCCTTTTAGGGTGCACGGGTGTGGGGCGCGCGGGGGGCGGGAAGTGAGCTGGTCGTCAGCGCCAGCAGCGCGGTCGCATCGCATATTTTGTTTACCGACTTCCAAAAAGGAGGCGGTTATGTATTCGGCTGTATAATATTTTATTATTATTTTGTATGTTAGACGATAATTCAGCCGTCTATGGACCGATTTTCAAAATTCTTTTTTTGATCTAAAGGGTATAACCCCAAAGTCCCGTTTTAAAAAAACTGGTGACCTGATGATGGGATCCATGAGGAATCAAAATTTATATGGATACTTATGGCGATTTCGGCTTTTTCTGAAGTAGTCTAAGCATATTATGCTACCAAAAATTAAGATTTTGCGCCAAGGTATACCCCGGATCCAAAAGTACAGAACAGAACTCCTGACTCCTTATAGATACATGTTTGGGGATTTCAGCATTGTTTAAAGAACTGCAAGCATATGCTTCCATGGCAATTAAGTGATCATCATTATCACCACCACCATTACACCATATGATGTATAGTGATACATTATGATGATACAAAAGGTACTTCTCCTAGTATTTTTCACAAACACGGTGATCTTTAAACGTTATTCTACCGTCTATGGACTTATATTTTGTAAAATTATTTTGTTGTTGTCATTAACATGGAAACTTGATGATGGGATCCGTGAGGAATCGAGGGAGCTCCTCAAAATTTATATAGACATATAATATAGTGATTTAGACTTTTCCTGAAGTAACTTAAGCATATTATGCTACCAAAAAAATAAGATTATACCCTGTATAATAAGAAGGTATTTCCTGGATCCAAAAGAACTGAACAAAACTCCTCAGTCTTTAAAGATACGCGTTTGGAAATTTCGGCATTATTGTTTTAAGAACTGCAAGCATATGCCACTATGTACGTTACGGTAATCATCATCATCATCTTATTTTAAAATAGTGTCTGACCGAAGCTGGTTTTTACGACCGAAACCGAAAACGAATGTCGGCAACGGTCTCAGTTTCGGCCGCAACCGAAACTTCCGTAGGTACAAGGATCATGTTTTGAGAGAAAAATAAAGGAAACGTTAGTTTAATCAGTCAGTCTTTTTAGGGTTCCATAGTATTCAAGGAACCCTTATAGTTTTGCTTCGTCAGTTAGTCTTTCTTTCTGTCTGCCCCTCTAGCTACTGTAATTTTGAACATAAATGGGAGAGATTTGGTAAAGTTATATATTGTGTATAGATCCGTGTTCTACATCATAAAAGAATAATAATTTCATATTTTAGAGGGGTGGCTCCTCCATACATGTGAAATAGGCATGAAAAATATTATTTCATTCTACTCCATCGTGTGAGATATCGTCTAAAAGATCTAAAATAAAGGCGTGGTTTCATACATAACTTTTTTACAAAGAACCATTTTCGAGTAATCGGCTTCCAAAGTGGTTTTATAATTTGGTCCCCCGCTGGCATTTTTAAACTATAGGAGATAGAAACTGGAAAGTTTGTATGCTGATAGATCATGATAAAAACCTTTTAGAGAATTTATTTTGAGCGCAATCGGACTATAACTTTTTAAGTAATTCAAGGAAGGCCTATTGCGCGTTGATAGTTACAGAACCCTCCTTAGACATGTCCGAACATGTTTTTGATTTACTGCCGCTTAGTAGTTTATTTATACAAATCTGTGTTGCGAGCAAAACACGAAAAAGCACTATAATATTTACAATTGTTTATTGTAAAACAGCTATATTATTATGTACAACGGATCTTAAATACTTTAAGCTTAGCCCAATTCACGAAACGACTATCTCGTTATACCTAAATCAAATCGCGAAGTAGGTTACGAGAGAGCCTTATTAACTAAGCATGGCTTTCTCATAATTATGAGAAAATAGAATATCGCAAAAGTGTCATTGTCGTGTACGGTCAACGGTGTGACAGTTAAATATGGTCAAACGTTCCATCATTCTAATCTATGAACAAAATTTCAGGCTTAAATTGAAGTTGTTCTTAAGCGAATTAGGCACAATGCAAGCTAGTCAAACACCTCGTAAGCCTAATAGACTAGTGCTTTTACCTTTGAAAATGGTCAAAAGTGAAAAAAAAACTAATAGTAGGATGAAACCCATTGGAAAAGGAAGAGAATTTAACAAAAATAAAAGGGAAAAGTATTTTACGGGCAATTTGAGGTCGGGAAGTGTAAGGAAGTGAGTTTTTAAGGATAGAAAACGGTTTATCTCGATTTCTGGCAAAACTACAAGTCCTATGGAAAAAGTCAAATGGCAAATTTGTAGGTACCTAATAGAAAGATCTACACCTTTAAGCACGCCTCGGGTGTGCTCTACTCTCGAAAGGCCGCGTTGTGACAAGTTCACAACATAAATCTGTTGAAATACCCGAAATTCAATAATAAACTTATAGAAAATTTGATGTTTTTACAACTAGGAACTTCAAACATGACTGTAGACTGTTTTGCTTTTTACTTATTTAATTTAATTTATGTAATATAAAATGAAATAATAAAAAAAACTAAAGCTGTCCGTAGGTCTGTTTGTTCCATAAATTAAGAAAAATATTATGGGCAATGAAATGAGTTGAATCTTTTTTTAAACGTTTCCGTTTATCCTAAGGATGAGCCCTGTTGCTTGGCGTTATTAAATTCTAAATGGTTAAAAATATATTAATTAACATTTTTTGATAGAATAACCAGTTTTATTCGTTCCCCGTTCTCTTTTATTATTTTCCCATTTCCTAGTACCGCTTGCCGATATTTTTTTATATTGTTTGTTACAATTTGTTACTTAATATTGTTCATTTAATGCATATTATATATTTTATGTGCAACGGATGCAAGAAAAAAAACGTAAATAAATATATAAAAAATGACAAAACACTAAGAAATATTTATTGTAGTCACCATACCTTGTTTTATTGTAAAATCATCAAAATACGGTATTAATGGGGGCAAGAGGGGTCACTTGCTGATGTATCATACTCGTAATGCATACATAAATTATTTTGTACTAGATGATAATGATAGAGATGTAAAAAAAATATAAATATTCCAAATAAACTGTATATAATTTACTGTAATATAATATTATTGGCTCTATTTAAGGATATGTATTGACGCTGTGGTACATCAGTCATTGTTTAAGCGATCATTTTTCATCTTACGGTTTCCTGATTATAGTATAAAACGCGTGTGAGGCGTGCAAACTTTATATTCATATTTTTTTCACATAACCTAGACCCGCCTAGCCTCAATTCTTATTGAAGCTAGGCACAAAATATTTTAGATGAAGATATCTACAAAATATTGCAGATGTCTTCAATCTTCATCTACAATATTTTGTGTAAGTTGTCCAATCGTCTTTAAATTATATCCATAGATGCTTGTTTATTGCTATTTTAAGATAGCTTAAATACATGAGTGACCTACGGATAAATTTAGCCCATCACAAGGTATTTCAGAGAGAAGTGGGGAACGGGCTAAGCGGGTCTGGGCCTTACTACCTGTTCTTTTCTTTGCATTCTTTTGAGAACTTTTACTGTGGTAATGTATTTTTTTACATTATCAGAAAAGAGAGATTTCAACGAATAAAAAGCCCACCGACTTTAAAAAAAAAAAAAAGATATTTTGACGTGAGAGTTTTCGACTGAAAATTAGGGTTAATTTTTTGATATTAAGTCAAAATAAGGTGAAAAAATAAATATTTTAAATAAAAAAAAAAATACAATATATTTGAAACACACGGGTACGTTTTCACCAAATGTCATGAATTTTTTTGTAATAACATAAATATAAAAAAAGAACAAACACTTGGTTAGTTGAATTTTTCACATAAATTATGAAGTTATGTGGAAAAACTGTAAATAAGTACAAACGTTGTAGATCTTTTTATCACCTATAACTATAACTTTGCTATTTTACTTTTTTCCATAGGACTCGTAGTTTTGCTGAAAATCGAGATAAGCCGTTTTTTACCCCTTGTAACTCACCCCCTTACACTTCCCAACCTCAAATCGCCCGTAATTTATTTTTCCTTATTTTTTGTTATATTTTTTTCCTTTTCCAGTGGGTTTCATCCTACTATACTTTTTTTTTGTTTCAAAAATTATCGGCATTGGTCCACAATAGCTATTTCAAAATGACGTTTAGACAATGCGCGAGTAAGTGTTTTATGTATACCAACTGTAAATGTGTAAAATCAAATACTTACTTTTATTATTTTTACCCCATCTCAAGTAAATGCAACGGAGTTAAATAAATCATGTCCTGTAACAAAACCTTATAAAATGTCATCGTCGCGTCGCGCGTCGCTTAGTTGGAATTTAAAAAAGCGTCGAACATTACCGATCACAGCCCGAGAACTCCATGCACATGCAGAATGTAGTTTCGGTTTCGGTCGTAGTTTCGGCAAAACCAAAACTAAACCGAGACACGTTTTTTTGCTGAAACTCGACCGAAACCGAAACCGAACACTCGGTCGGACACTAATTTATAATACCTAATGGAAGCTTGGCGCGTATTCGATAATTACAAACGTCACAAAAAATTGTAAAATTATTATTTTTAAACAAAAATTAAACAGACTTCCAAAGTAATCATACACAAAAAAATTATGAAGTCGGTCGTCAGTCGGGTTGTTTTTATTTTTTTAAATTATTTATTTTATTTTAGATTTTTTAAATTTAACCAACACACACTTGGTCGATTTAAATCAAAAAGACGACTATTTAACATAGGTACATACATACATACAAGATACGCGCGAAAAACATAACCCTTCTTACAAAAATACAAAAACAGTAATCGGAATCACAATCTCATAAAAGATTGAAGGGTGTAGCTTTATCTGCATAATGTTGGTAATATATGTAGGGCATTATACGGAATTGATTTGAACACATTGATGGGAGGTAAGAGCATCCATGCAGTGTATAGAAGTATACGGATATATACTGTGTGCTGGATAGCTTTGGTGGTGAACGGAAGTACTAGCATCCATGCAGTGTATAGAAGTATACGGATATATACTGTGTGCTGGATAGCTTTGGCGGTGAACGGAAGTAGTAAATGACCTGGAAATTTCCAAAACTGAATATTAATATTTCATAAAATAACGGGATATCACGTCGACTCTTGAGATCATACTGGTCAAAACTACACATATACGCATTAATAACATGTAAAATCTTGCCACATACAGTGGACGCTACAGGGTGGTAGTTTGTAAGGACGCAAGAAGTCTTCGTCGATTTAAATATATTACAAAATTACAAACTACCACCCTGTAGCGTCCACTGTATGTGGCAAGATTTTACATGTTATTAATGCGTATATGTGTAGTTTTTATCAGTATGATTTCAAGAGTCGACGTGGTATCGCGTTATATAATGAAATATGAATATTCAGTTTTGGAAATTTCCAGGTCATTTAGTACTTCCGTTCACCGCCAAAGCTATCCAGCACACAGTATATATCCGTATACTTCTATACACTGCATGGATGCTAGTACTTCCGTTCACCACCAAAGCTATCCAGCACACAGTATATATCCGTATACTTCTATACACTGCATGGATGCTCTTACCTCTCATCAATTTGTTCAAATCAATTCCGTATAATGCCCTACATATATTACCAACATTATGCAGATAAAGCTACACCCTTCAATCTTTTATGAGATTGTGATTCCGAATTACTGTTTTTGTATTTTTGTAAGAAGGGTTATTTTTTTCGCGCGTATCTTTTATGTATGTATGTATGTATGTTAAATAGTCGTCTTTTTGATTTAAATCGACCAAGTGTGTGTTGGTTAAATTTAAAAAATCTAAAATAAAATAACTAATTTAAAAAAAAAAACAACCCGACTGACGACCGACTTCATAATTTTTTTGTGTATGATTACTTTGGAAGTCTGTTTAATTTTTGTTTAAAAATAATAATTTTACAATTTTTTGTGACGTTTGTAATTATCGAATACGCGCCAAGCTTCCATTAGGTATTATAAATTAGTGTCCGACCGAGTGTTCGGTTTCGGTTTCGGTCGAGTTTCAGCAAAAAAACGTGTCTCGGTTTAGTTTTGGTTTTGCCGAAACTACGACCGAAACCGAAACTGCATTCTGCATGTGCATGGAGTTCTCGGGCTGTGATCGGTAATGTTCGACGCTTTTTTAAATTCCAACTAAGCGACGCGCGACGCGACGATGACATTTTATAAGGTTTTGTTACAGGACATGATTTATTTAACTCCGTTGCATTTACTTGAGATGGGGTAAAAATAATAAAAGTAAGTATTTGATTTTACACATTTACAGTATACATAAAAAAAAACACTAACTCGCGCATTGTCTAAACGTCATTTTGAAATAGCTATTGTAGACCAATGCCGATAATTTTTGAAACAAAAAAAAGTATAGTAGGATGAAACCCACTGGAAAAGGAAAAAAATATAACAAAAAATAAGGAAAAAATAAATTACGGGCGATTTGAGGTTGGGAAGTGTAAGGGGGTGAGTTACAAGGGGTAAAAAACGGCTTATGTCGATTTTCGGCAAAACTACGAGTCCTATGGAAAAAAGTAAAATAGCAAAGTTATAGTTATATGTGATAAAAAGATCTACAACGTTTGTACTTATTTACAGTTTTTCCACATAACTTCATAATTTATGTGAAAAATTCAACTAACCAAGTATTTGTTCTTTTTTTATATTTATGTTATTACAAAAAAATTCACGACATTTGGTGAAAACGTACCCGTGTGTTTCAAATATATTGTAATTTTTTTTATTTAAATATTTATTTTTTCACCTTATTTTGACTTAATATCAAAAAATTAACCCTAATTTTCAGTCTCAGTCAGAAAACTCTCACGTCAAAATATCTTTTTTTTTTTTAAAGTCGGTGGGCTTTTTATTCGTTGAAATCTCTCTTTTCTGATAATGTAAAAAAATACATTACCACAGTAAAAGTTCTCAAAAAAATGCAAAGAAAAGAACAGGTAGTAAGGCCCAGACCCGCTTAGCCCGTTCCCCACTTCTCTCTGAAATACCTTTTGATGGGCTAAAATTATCCGTAGGTCACTCATGTATTTAAGATATCTTAAAATAGCAATAAATAAGCATCTATGGATATAATTTAAAGACGATTGGATAACTTACACAAAATATTGTAGATGAAGATTGAAGACATCTACAATATTTTGTAGATATCTTCATCTAAAATATTTTGTACCTAGCTTCAATAAGAATTGAGGCTAGGGTCTAGGTTATGTGAAAGGTGATATAAATATAAAGTTTGCACGCCTCACACGCGTTTTATACTATAATCAGGAAACCGTAAGATGAAAAATGATCGCATAAACAATGACTGATGTACCACAGCGTCAATACATATCCTTAAATAGAGCCAATAATATTATATTACAGTAAATTATAAACAGTTAATTTGGAATATTGATATTTTTTTTTACATCTCTATCATTATCATCTAGTACAAAATAATTTATGTATGCATTACGAGTATGATACATCAGCAAGTGACCCCTCTTGCCCCCATTAATACCGTATTTTGATGATTTTACAATAAAACAAGGTATGGTGACTACAATAAATATTTCTTAGTGTTTTGTCATTTTTTATATATTTATTTACGTTTTTTTTCTTGCATCCGTTGCACATAAAATATATAATATGCATTAAATGAACAATATTATGTAACAAATATGTAACAAACAATAAAAAAAATATCGGCAAGCGGTACTGAGAAATGGGAAAATAATAGAAGAGAACGGGGAACGAATAAAACTAGTTATTCTATCAAAAAATGTTAATTAATATATTTTTAACCATTTAGAATTTAATAACGCCAAGCAACATGGCTCATCCTTAGGATAAACGGAAACGTTTAAAAAAGATTTAACTCATTTCATTGCCCATATTTTTCTTAATTTATGGAACAAACAGACCTACGGACAGCTTTAGTTTTTTTTTATTATTTCATTTTATATTACATAAATTAAATTAAATAAGTAAAAAGCAAAACAGTCTACAGTCATGTTTGAAGTTCCTAGTTGTAAAAACATCAATTTTTCTATAAGTTTATTATTGAATTTCGGGTATTTCAACAGATTTATGTTGTGAACTTGTCACAACGCGGCCTTTCGATAGAATAGAGCACACCCGAGGCGTGCTTAAAGGTGTAGATCTTTCTATTAGGTACCTACAAATTTGCCATTTGACTTTTTCCATAGGACTTGTAGTTTTGCCAGAAATCGAGATAAACCGTTTGAACGTCTATCCTTAAAAACTCACTTCCTTACACTTCCCGACCTCAAATTGCCCGTAAAATACTTTTTTCTTTTATTTTTCTTAAATTCTCTTCCTTTGCCAATGGGTTTCATCCTACTATAAGTTTTTTTTTTTTCACTTTTGACCATTTTCAAAGGTAAAAGCACTATTCTATTAGGCTTACGAGGTGTTTGACTAGCTTGCATTGTGCCTAATTCGCTTAAGAACGACTTCAATTTAAGCCTGAAATTTTGTTCATAGATTAGAATGATGGAACGTTTGACCATATTTAACTGTCACACCGTTGACCGTACACGACAATGACACTTTTGCGATATTCTATTTTCTCATAATTATGAGAAAGCCATACTTCGCGATTTGATTTAGGTATAACGAGATAGTCGTTTCGTGAATTGGGCTAAGCTTAAAGTATTTAAGATCCGTTGTACATAATAATATAGCTGTTTTACAATAAACAATTGTAAATATTATAGTGCTTTTTCGTGTTTTGCTCACAACACAGATTTGTATATTTATAAACTACTAAGCGGCAGTAAATCAAAAGCATGTTAGGACATGTCTAAGGAGGGTTCTGTAACTATCAACGCGCAATAGGCCTTCTTTGAATTACTTAAAAAGTTGTAGTCCGATTGCGCTCAAAATAAATTCTCTAAAAGGTTTTTAGCATGATCTATCAGCATACAAACTTTGCAGTTTCTATCTCCTATAGTTTAAAAATGCCAGCGGGGGACCAAATTATAAAACCACTTTGGAAGCCGATTACTCGAAAATGGTTCTTTGTAAAAAAGTTATGTATGAAACCACGCCTTTATTTTAGATCTTTTCGACGATATCTCACACGATGGAGTAGAACGAAACAATATTTTTCATGCCTATTTCACATGTATGGAGGAACCACCCCTCTAAAATATGAAATTATTATTATTTTATGATGTAGAACACGGATCTATACACAATATATAACTTAACCAAATCTCTCCCATTTATGTTCAAAATTACAGTAGCTAGAGGGGCAGACAGAAAGAAAGACTAACTGACGAAGCAAAACTATAAGGGTTCCTTGAATACTATGGAACCCTAAAAAGACTGACTGATTAAACTAACGTTTCCTTTATTTTTCTCTCAAAACATGATCCTTGTACCTACGGAAGTTTCGGTTGCGGCCGAAACTGAGACCGTTGCCGAAATTCGTTTTCGGTTTCGGTCGTGAAAACCAGCTTCGGTCAGACACTATTTTAAAATAAGATGATGATGATGATTACTGTAACGTACATAGTGGCATATGCTTGCAGTTCTTAAAACAATAATGCCGAAATTTCCAAACGCGTATCTTTAAAGACTGAGGAGTTTTGTTCAGTTCTTTTGGATCCAGGAAATACCTTCTTATTATACAGGGTATAATCTTATTTTTTTGGTAGCATAATATGCTTAAGTTACTTCAGGAAAAGTCTAAATCACTATATTATGTGTCTATATAAATTTTGAGGAGTTCCCTCGATTCCTCACGGATCCCATCATCAAGTTTCCATGTTAATGACAATAACAAAATAATTTTACAAAATATAAGTCCATAGACGGTAGAGTAACGTTTAAAGATCACCGTGTTTGTGAAAAATACTTGGAGAAGTACCTTTTGTATCATCATAATGTAATAATGTATGGTGTAATGGTGGTGGTGATAATGATGATCACTTAATTGCCATGGAAGCATATGCTTGCAGTTCTTTAAACAACGCTGAAATCCCCAAACATGTATCTATAAGGAGTCAGGAGTTCTGTTCTGTACTTTTGGATCCAGGGTATACCTTGGCGCAAAATCTTAATTTTTGGTAGCATAATATGCTTGACTACTTCAGAAAAAGCCGAAATCGCCATAAGTATCCATATAAATTTTGATTCCTCATGGATCCCATCATCAGGTCACCACTTTTTTTAAAACGGGACTTTGGGGTTATACCCTTTAGATCAAAAAAAGAATTTTGAAAATCGGTCCATAGACGGCTGAATTATCGTCTAACATACAAAATAATAATAAAATATTATACAGCCGAATACATAACCGCCTCCTTTTTTGGAAGTCGGTTAACAAAATATGCGATGCGACCGCGCTGCTGGCGCTGCCGACCGGCTCACTTCCCGCCCCCCGCACGCCCCACACCCGTGCACCCTAAAAGGCCCCAGTAGGATCTAGGCGGTGTACTGATGTAAGAAAAATTTTGGACGCAAGATGATGCTCGTAGAGAACTGAAAAAAACTTTTAGTGTATACTCAGGGAGACGCAATATAATCGGTAAACTAAACGCTCAATATACGGTACAAAATATACGCTTCTCAGTAGCGCCCTCGAAATTCCACGCGGCCGATGAAAATCATTCTAGTGATGAAATTGAGTCCATGCCAATTTTTTGTCTATGCATTCTAATGATGAAAAGACACCCTTGGACGAAATATGAGGGTCGGTTAATCTTGCGTCCGTATACCGGACGCAACAAGTCGGTCGGACGCGGCATCATTCGTAAAAATCGCCATGTAGGACGCAACATGATTCGCAAGATGTATATATATATATATATATATATATATATATTATTTGAACCGATTGAAATGAAAGACACAAAATGTTAAGTAGAGCTATCTAAAACTTGACTTCGTACGCACAAAAGTTAATCTCGTAGAAACCGTACATTTTTCCGGGATAAAAAGTAACATATGTGTTAATCCAAAGTCTAAACTACTACGATACCAAATTACATCAAAATACCAACAAACAGAAAAAAATAAAAATCATTGTTTTGGATTCTATCATTTTTATTAACCCGCGACGCAAAAACGACGGGGTGTTATAAGTTTGACGTGTCTCTGTGTGTGTGTGTGTGTGTGTGTGTGTAGCTCCCGAACGGATGAACCGATTTTGATTTAGTTTTTTTTGTTTGAAAGGTGAATAAGTCGGGAGTGTTCTTAGCTATGATTGATGAAAATCGGTTGAGCCCTTTAAAAGTTGTGGGGGTTTTTTTGGGGAAGATTGGGGAAGAATAACCGAATGTCTGCAAATATACTCGAGTGGGTTCTCAAATGAAAGCGCACTGAAAGAGAATATTGATGACTTAATCTAGAGTGTTCTAAGCCATGTTTAATGAAAATCTGTTCAGCCGTTTGAAGATTATCAGCTCTTTTCTAGATGATGAGGGGATCTGACTGACTTACTTATGTCTGATCGTTTTAAAATTTGGTACAGTGTTACTTCAACAATATTTAAAGAGCATGATAAGATAACCATGACCAGATCATCCGTTTGAAGATCATCATGATCAAGTTCTTTAATAGTTGATGAGAGGATCTGACTTACTTCTATATGTCCTATCGATTCGAAATTTGGTACCGTGATACTTCAATGATATTGAAAGAATATGGTAAGTTAACCACTATTTATACCTTCTTTAAAAAGGACAAAATAAAAGTAAAATTAAAAATTTTAAAAACCCCCGACAAAAATAATAAACTCTAAAAACTAACAAATAATATTTTAAACCTATTATAATTATTATCGTCACATATATTATGTAAGTTCAAATATTTTTATTTTCCAAGCGTCGTCGAGTCGGGGGACCGCTTAGTGAGAAAACCAGGTGTAGTCACAGATTGCAACAAAAGAATTTACTCCGAAAAAAGATCGCTCGTACCTAAATGTAATTCGTAATAATTAATTAGCTGATGTTGGAAAAATACTCTATAAACTTTAGCGGTCCCCCAACGAGGCGACGTTTGGAAAATAAAAATATTTGAACTTACATAATATATGTGACGATAATAATTATAATAGGTTTAAAATATTATTTGTTAGTTTTTAGAGTTTATTATTTTTGTCGGGGTTTTTAATTTTGTTCTTAAAGCCCCCCGTAAATTTTTCGTCTAAATCTTCCGTGTACAGACAGTGACCAGTTACGATTTTATTATATTATTATGTATGTATAGATTATACACAATAAATAAAGCTATTTTTACAATTAAAACTAAAAATCTAGATTAGGTATAGACTTACAAATCAAAGACAAATAAATTAATTATCATAACAACAAATGAAAAAGAAATTAGGTAAATTAACTACAGTCAAAATATTCTAATGAAATACTTAGTGAAAATGAACTTATAAACAAATTAATATAATCTAAATAGGTAATCAAATAGGAGGACTTTGATCACAAATATTGGACATTATAATTCGGAGAACAAATAAAATTTTAATTTTGAATGCAATATACCTATTATGTCAGATTTATTTTTCAAAATGATGACAAATTGTGTGTCAAAACAAAATAAAAATAATGGGCCACTCTCTCAGTACACTCACAGGGTGGTTATATACTCAAAGCTCTCAGGTAATCGATTGTTACGATCAAATTAGAAATTAATTCGTAGCTGAAGGTAAATTATTAACGACGAAACTTATTATACAAAATGATAAGTGTCTGCATATCCGCTAGTTTCTGCGGTTGGAACCGGACGCCGAAAGTACGAAAAAATTGTACTTGTGGCGGGCATCGTTCATCTAAACCGATTTACTTTTTATTTTTTTATTTATTTATTTATTATTAACATAAAACATACAATAATGATCTTTGTACGCTCCATAAGCCACTTAGACTTGTCCGGAGGGTAAGTTAGCAACAAGAATTACATAAAGTAACCAAAATTAAATACTTCTATATACTTATTATAACTTAATATGCAAGAATTACATAAAGTAACCAAAACTGAATACTAATTATTATTATTATATTATTAAATAAACATATTATAACTTTTAAACTTAACATACCTAACAAATATGTCTCAATCCTATTCATTTAATATCTTATCTAAATACAGAGCCTTTAACTTATTTTTAATATTTTGTTTATTTATTTTGTCTGCTAATGAACTGTCTAATTGGTTAATTAGTCGAGGTACAATGTATTCGGTAGTTCTTTCTCCATATGCATTATTTGCCCTTGTTATTGTTAATTTATTTTTTGTGTTTTGTCGCGTTTGAATATTGTGAGTTATTTTTTTACGAAGGTTTTCATCGAAGTAGTGCTCTTTTAAAATACAATAGTTGAGTTTGAGTGTAATTGGGAGAACCTTACAATATTTAAATAATTCATTCTCGTTATTTTTACATTTTTCTTTTATATTGTGGGGTACAATATTTTTCAGTATTCTGATTTGAAGGTCTTTTATTTTATTGAGGTATGTCTTGTAAGTCCTACCGTAGCTGGTTATTCCGTATCCGATGATAGAGTCAGCGAAGGCATTGTACAGCATTATTCTGATTTTAAACGGTATTTTATTTTTAATTAAATATATTTTGGAGAGAAAGGCTTTAAGTTTATTGCATATTCGGGTGATTTGGGGTAACCAAGAGAATTTGTTATCAACTATTATGCCTAAGTAAGTGTGTTTATCTACTATTTCTATTTCTGGACAATTACAACTTCTGTTAATATTGTTATGGAGGCATTGGTGGTCATGGCTCAGTAACCTTCCTTTGGTTGTAGGATTTTTGTTATTATATGGCGAACAAATGTGAACTAGTTTTGTTTTGTCCGAATTTAGGATAAGTCCGTTGTCGTGACACCACATGATGATATTATTGAAGTCTTCTTGCAATTTTGCCGTTGCTGAGAGAGGATCCACATCGGATATCAAAAGACAGGTGTCATCCGCGAACTGAAATGATGTACAGTGTCTTAGTACATTATACATATCGTTAACATAAGCTATGAAATGTAGTGGTCCTACTACGGAGCCTTGAGCCGTGCCCTCATCCACAGAGACCACGTCACTAAGGTCATCGTTGATGCTTACACGAAACGATCTATTCTGTAAATAGTCTTTACACCAATTGAGCAGCGCACCGCGTATTCCAGTATTTTTTAGTTTTATAATTAATCTTTTATGATTTAAAGTGTCAAATGCGCGGGAAAAATCGACGAACAGAGCTAGTACGTGATTCTTAGAGTTTAGGGATGAGTTGACGTGGTCGGTGAATTGTGAAAGGAGAGAGGTTGTATTTTTACCGGGTTGAAATCCAAATTGGTTTTTTATTATGATTTCATGTTTTTTGTAGTACGAATGAATTTGATTACAAAAAAAATTCTCTATTATTTTGTTAATTGATGATAGAAGTGTGATTGGTCGGTAGTTCGAGATGACATCGTGTTTGCCTTTTTTATAAACAGGACGTACACAACCTTGTTTGAGCTCGTTTGGATATTTTCCTGTTTTAAGACTTATATTAATTAGATTAGCTATAGCAATTGATATTTTACTACTAATTATTTTAACATCTAGTACTCTGATTCTGTCATGGCCGGGAGCTTTATTTATACTAAGTTTTTTTATTATCTGCTGGATTACCTCAGGGGTAGCTTTTTTTATATTTATGCTTTTATTTGCTACTCTGAAGTAATTATTTTCCTTAAGGATGGGAGTATTACAGCGAGTGATTATTTTACTTACACCGTTTTGAAATTCACTTGCAAAGTTATTTGCAATATTTTTAGATGTTATGTTATAATTACAAAAGGCTTTATTTATTGTTCGATCGATAGATTGGGTCATTCTGCCACATATTGAGTTTATTAATTGCCAGAGTTTTCTAGGATTGGTGTAATTATTTTTAATATAATTTTGATAATATTTATTTTTATGGTATTCTAATATTTTATGTATTTTATTTCGTATTTTACTATATTGTAGTCTAATGTAATGATTGGTTGGGTCCTTTCTCCATGTCCTAAATAGCTTATCCCTTTCTTTGCATAGTTGTAGAATGTTACGGTTCATCCACGGAACTTTATATTTTATTTGGGGGCTCTTGTATTTGATATCACAAGATTTTTCATATGCATTATTGAATTTAGTTTTAATAAAATTATAAATATCGTCAGGACAATCTATACTATCGGTGAGAGACCAGTCAGTGTTATTTAATTCCATTAGTAAGATTTCACTGTCATGACAATAAATCTTGGTTTTTTTACGGACGTCGATGTTTTTTACTACTACAACAGGCTATCAAAGTTACGCGATGATCAGCTAGAAGTGATAGAACCGTGTCTATCGCGGCTGTATATGCATTTGATGTATGAAGACGAGAGAAGACGTGATCAATACAAGATTTAGTAACTTGATTATCTTTAATATCTATTCTAGTGTAGTCTGAGATACCAAACTCAAAACCGTTTTCAGACAGCATCTGTGTATACGATTCTGAAAGTGTAGAGCGCGACTTTAAATCTATATTCATGTCACCAAGTATTATCATGTCAGTGGAGTCACTTTTGTTTATAACAGCGGACAGTTCTGTGATGAATACATTTTTGTTACATGAGGGCGGTCTATACACTGCACACAAAGTTACGGATTCATTATTATTCGTTTGTATTATACCTGTAATATTTTCAAAAGAGTATGTTTACTTGCAACTTGTACTTGCAACTACGAATCCAGTAAATGTTTCCAGTTTGATTGTAAAGACTAAAACGATCGATAGATGAGTGGAGGGCTTTAAATCAAAAGCACAAAGGAGTTTTGATATCAACTTTAAAGCAAATCACTCCCAAATAACTTTCTTTCCCTTTTTTATCCCCGTTAGGGGACGAATTTCAACAAAATACAAAACAAGTTTTTTTCAATTCCGCTAAAAAATGTTTGTGTTTAAAGAATAGTTTGAAGTAGATTGGACCAAGGAATCACGTTGCCCCATACAAGCGTTTTACAACATACAACAAAACCCCCCCTTTTCCACCCCTTTAGGAGTCGAATTTCGGAAAATCCTTTATTATTGGATGCCTACGTCATACAAAAAGCATAACCCTTCAAGTTTCAGGTCTCTACGATCAGCGGTTTAGGGTATGCGTTGATCCATCAGTCAGTCAGTCATTCAGGACAAAGCATTTTATATGTATAGACTAGCTTTTGCCCGCAGCTTCGCTCGCGTCAGAGGGAAAGCTTGTTCGGGAAAATACCAATACCAAAATTTAATACATAATGGTGTAGGTACTGCACAGCCGTATCAGTTATATTTTATTTGAATGTTTCCTGCGACTTCGTAGGTAGGTACGCTCAAGAAATCTACCGAGAACTGTACCATAAATAAAATTTAATAAGCTGCAAAAAGTATTCTGTGTTAATTCTGCTTAACCTAATACCATACCTGATTTCATCAAAATTCTTTACGTGTTTTCTTTAGTTTACTTTATTGCATGTAAAACTAAACATATTATTATGTACATACAAACTTTCGCGTTTAGGTATAATATTAAGTAAGGATTTCTTTGTAGCCGATAATTAGTATTTCGATATTATGATTGTTGATAACGATTTCGAAAATATTTTGAATGGGAAGACGTTGTGGACTTTGAACTTAATAAAAATAATTTGGATTGTGTTCGCCCATTCTAGTTGGGACCACGGCAGAGTTTGAGAGAGAGATGAGTTAGCAGTACAACTACGAAGCCATCTAACTTCTCATTCACTTATTCCTCATATAATAATCATGATTAGGATTAACCTAGGTAAAGTTTTAACCAATTAAAATATCTGGTTATTTTATAGCATTTTATACTACGTTATTTTTTAGATTGATAAAACTTTTTGTAGGTATGAACCGATTGAATTGAAATACCTACACAAAATTATAAGCAGAGCTATCCTAATTCCTAACCGCGTGGAACCCGTAGGTAGTTAGGTACCCAAAAATTTTCCGCGATAAAAAGCGAGTCCTATGTATTTATCCAAGGGCTAAACTACTACGGTAACAAATTTTATAAAAATCTGTTCCGTAGTTTCTGAGATTAGTGCGCACAAACGTACAGATCAAAAATCTTTTAAGAAAATCTTAAAAGTCATTGTTTTGGGTTAAAAACTAAAAACCTATGTATTAAACACTGATAATTCAAGCACAAATAAATTAAATATCTATATACAGGAATATTTTTTCATCGGTACAATAAATTTTACCACGTCATTGGTATCGATAATAGAGTACATTTCTCAAATAAAAAAAAAATATTTTTTTATTCATTTCAATTATTTTATCCTATAACCAATCTAATACCGCATGTGCGCACTAACTACAAGGCGTCAACGGGTGCGGTATGAGGTAGGGGGCGGCGAGGTGGGGTAAGCGATCGGCCGGGCGGCGCACGAGTTGGCAACAAAGCATCGATAGATGCGTAACGTATCCACATTTTGTATTAGTTAGCGGATAAGTTCGGGGATTGATAATTTTGTTTTTTTGTTCTAAAGGGGTAGTAACAAAAATCGCTAGTATTTTTTATTTTTGACAACTATTACGTATGTTGATTTATTGCACTGGTGAAAAAATAACCCTGTATATAAAAGAAAGTCGTGTTAGTTACACCATTTATAACTCAAGAACGGCTGAACC
The DNA here is from genome assembly GCA_905404095.1 of Glaucopsyche alexis. Taxonomy (NCBI): domain Eukaryota; kingdom Metazoa; phylum Arthropoda; class Insecta; order Lepidoptera; family Lycaenidae; genus Glaucopsyche; species Glaucopsyche alexis. The sequence continues at coordinate 23,443,099 of FR990047.1, read as the reverse complement.
GATTTGGCTGAAAATTGGTAGGGAGGTATCTTAGAACCAGGAAAAGGACATAGGATACTATTTATCGCGGGAAAATGTACGGTTCCCGTGGAATACTGTATTTACGCTTTTACGTAAAAACTACTTAACCGATCATCATGAAATTTGGCACAGATATAAAGTAGACTACGAGGAAGAACATAGGTTACTGTTTATTGCATAAAAATGTACAGTTCCCGTGGAATACTGTATTTACGCTTTTACGTAACTACTTACCCGATCATCATGAAATTTGCTATAGATACAAAGTAGACCACGAAGAAGGACATATGCTACTTTTTATTGCAAGAAAATGTACGGTTCCCGTGGAATATTGTATTTACGCTTTTACGTAAAAACTACTTAACCGATCATCATGAAATTTTGCACAGATATAAAGTGGAGCACAGGAAAGGACATAGGCTACTTTTTATTGCAGAAAATGTACAGTTCCCGTGGAATACTGTATTTACGCTTTTACGTAAAAACTATTTAACCGATCATCATGAAATTTGGCACAGATATAAAGTAGACTACGAGAAAGTACATAGGTAACTCTTTATTGCATAAAAATGTACGGTTCCCGTGGAATATTGTATTTACGCTTTTACGTAAAAACTACTTAACCGATCATCATGAAATTTTGCACAGATATAAAGTAGTGCACGGAAAAGGACATAGGTTACTTTTTATTGCAGAAAATGTACGGTTCCCGTGGAATACTGTATTTACGCTTTTACGTAAAAACTACTTAACCGATCATCATGAAATTTGGCACAGATATAAAGTAGACTACGAGGAAGTACATAGGTAACTCCTTATTGCATTAAAATGTACGGTTCCCGTGGAATACTGTATTTACGTTTTAACGTAACTACTTACCCGATCATCATGAAATTTGCTATAGATACAAAGTAGACCACGAGGAAGGACATAGGCTACTTTTTATTGCAAGAAAATATACGGTTCCCGTGGAATATTGTATTTACGATTTTACGTAAAAACTACTTAACCGATCATCATGAAATTTGGCACAGATATAAAGTAGACTACGAGGAAGTACATAGGTAACTCCTTATTGCATTAAAATGTACGGTTCCCGTGGAATACTGTATTTACGTTTTAACGTAACTACTTACCCGATCATCATGAAATTTGCTATAGATACAAAGTAGACCACGAGGAAGGACATAGGCTACTTTTTATTGCAAGAAAATATACGGTTCCCGTGGAATATTGTATTTACGCTTTTACGTAAAAACTACTCAACCGACCATCACGAAATTTAGCACAGATATAAAGTAGAGCACGGGAAAGGACATAGGCTATCGTAATAGACGACATTTTTCGTTTTATTATCAGGCGCAAGAATAAATAACGCAGATTGTCTTCCGATCCGTGAATATGCCACATATAATTGACCAGGTGAAAAACATGGATTTTGTAGATTCAGACCTATATATATATTTTTTACTGAAGATTGCAACCCTGCATGGCCCAAAATACATGGCCCATTTTAACAATCATTAAAATAATTGATTTCTTTTTAATTATATCTATTATACTAATGAAAAATTGCACTTAATGAAATCCAAAATCTGCTCATTTATTGCCTCTAAGGTAGAACAAAGTTTGCCGGGTCAGCTAGTAATATATAAAAATGGATTGCTGTTCGTTAGTCTCGCTAAAACTCGAGAATGGCTGGACCGATTTGGCTAATTTTGATCTTAAAATAATCGTATCAGTTCAGGGAAGGTTTAAACGATGAGAAATTTCAGTTCATATTTAAGGCAGAACAACGTTTGTCGGGACAGCTAGTCTTATATATAAAAATGAATTGCTGTTCGTTAGTCTCGCTAAAACTTGAGAACGGCTGGACCGATTTGGCTAATTTTGATCTAAAATTTTTGTTATTTGAAATAATCGTTATTGTTCAAGGAAGGTTTGAACGGTTAGTTTCAGTTCATAGTTAAGGCAGAACAACGTTTGTCGGGACAGCTAGTTATATATAATATAACAACAAAAGAGAAAGAAATATAATTAAATCTACACTCAAAATATTCTACTGAAATAGTAGGTACCTATGTAATATAACAAGTATTATGAATATAATTAATGCAGCAATCGCAAATATTTACGTGCCTAGTTTTTCAAAGAGATTTTCATCAAATGACAACTTTATTGCTTTTTTGACACGATGACAATATATTATGTCAAAATAAAAATAAAGCTTCCCACTCACGGGCTATCGATTGCTTCGATCAAATTGGAAAATAATTCGTATTTGAAAGTAAATTGCTAACGAAAAACTATTACACAAAATGATTAGTGTAAGACCTACCAGCTAGTTTTTGCGGTGGGGGTCAAAAGTTGGAACAAAATTTACGCGTATATATACGAGTTTCATATAAAAAGTATAGTAAGGTGGTCCTAGGATCTCAGACTATATTAAATTTTTATCTAAACCGATTTACTTGCAACTACGAATCCAGTAAATGTTTAAATTGTAAAGACTAAATCGATCGATCACTTGTGTGTGGGGAGCTTTATATCAAAAGCACTAAGGAGTATTTATATCAACTTTAAAGCAAATCGCTCCCAAGCAACTTAATTTCCCTTTTTATTCCCGTTAGCGGACGAATTTCAATAAACTATGATACACGAATTCCATCAATTCTGTTACATAATGTTTGTGCAAAATATGAAGTAGATTGGACCAAGGAATCACGTTGCCCCATACAAACTGTTTTACCCCTTTTCACCCCCTTAGGAATCGAATTTCGAAAAATCCCTTCTTATCGGATCCCTACGCATTACAAAGACCAAGCCCTGCAAGTTTCAGGTCTCTACGATCAGCGGTTTAGGCTGTGCGTTGATCCGTCAGTCATTCAGGACAAAGGATTTTATATGTATAGATTACACTCGATGGCCCTTAGCCAAAGTAAACGCCAAGACGGACACGCGACCAACGTCTGCTGAGAAACACATACTCGAACTGCTACTGAATTTTTAATTGTTTACTTTTCTTGTGTCCTTACTAGACATACGACATTTAACTAAATAAAAAAATATTTTTACAATCTATACCAAGCGACTTGTAAACGAATCAACGCTTTGGCAAAACTTGGTAGCCCTTGATAGCCTAAGACGAGATAGCGGAAGTCCGTTATCTCGTCTTAGGCTGGCCTCACACAGCCGGAATGTTACTCTGAATTCATAATCTGAATTCATATTATTAATTCAGAAAGGCCGGAATACCATACAATATTAGTATGCTCCACACACATTCTGATTTTTTCAGATTATGAATTTCTCAGATCGATCTGTAAGAATGATACTGACGAGCGTTCTGAATTCCGGATCGGAATATTCAAGATAATGATTTTATAACGCACGTATTCCTTTATTCTGTTCACATTTAAAGGATGAACCCAGTATTTGCGTTTGCATTTCTTTTTTTTTATTATATAGAGCCAAAAGCAATGCGATTAGTATTAATTCTTCTTCCATAAAGACGTTTATATGTGCCGGGAATCACGAGACTACTGATCAATCTGAATTTTTAAGATATGTGTGAGGCAAGGTGCCGAAATTTAGATTATGAATTTCCGATTATGAATTCAGAGAGACATTCCGGCTGTGTGAGGCCAGCCTTAGGCTGGGATTAAATTGTCCGGAATCCGGAAGACCGGAGAAAATTCAGAGCACTAAATAGGTATCTGGACTAATACAATAGAGTTTTGAAATCGAAGTGTTGAGCTGTCTGAACATTTGACTCGACACTTGTGTTTTCGATTTTCAACTCTATTGCATTATCGGAGAGTTTATTTTTCAGTGCTCTGAATATTCTCCGGCGTTTCAGATGCCGGATCACATTGTGCCAGCCTAAAGCTGGGACTAGACAACAATAGCGCCCTATAATACCTACCACAAAATATAAAGTCACTTTAACTAACAGTGTAGTAAAGAAATCCGATCGCTGTGTTCTGCGGAAAATAGCGCTAACAATAAAACGTAAGCAAAATGGCCACCGCTGGCATTAAATAAGCAAAATGGCGGATTATGTTAGCAGTATTGAAGTGTCCTGGCCGATACTCTGTTTTTTTCTTTAGCGCTAGCAAGCGCAAACAAGCGCTAATTTCCGCAGAACACTTTCAATTGGTTGAAATTTTAAAAAATTGTTTACGTTTAGTTTTAATTGGATTTGAACAGATTAAAGCGATCTGCAGTGGCCACATTAAGTGAATCGTATTATGAAACATAATTTATTAAAATTAATCTATCCATCCATCCTCATAAACCTTCACATTTTATAATATTAGTAGGATTTCTAACAATTCGACCAACAAACTACCGAAGACACTCCAAACTACTGTATGTGCCACTCCAATATATTATTTTTAGGGTTCCGTAATACTTAAGGAACCCTTATAGTTTCGCTCTGTCCGTCTGTATGTCTGTCTGTCTGTCTGTCCGCGCCTCTAGCTCCTGTAATTATGAATATAAATTGATAAAATTTAGTGCAGTTATAGATTGTGTATAGACCACAGTTTCGGGAACATAAAAAATAATAATTTTATATTTTAGGGGTGGTTCTCCATACATGTGAAGTGGGGATGAAAAATATTTTTTCACTCTACCCCATCGTGTGGGGTATCGTAGAATAGGTCTTTTAAAATAAAGGCAAGGTTTCATACGTTACTTTTTTATAAAGTTGACCATTTTCGAGTAATCGGCCTCCAAAGTAGTTTGTAAGTTGGTCCCCCCCCCTAGCATTTTTAAACTATAGGAGATGGAAACTTGCAAATTTTACAAGCTGATAGATCATGCTAAAAACTCTTTAGGAAAATTATTGCGAACCAAATCGGACAGTAACTTTTGGAGTAATTAAAAAAAAAGCATATTACGCGTACATAGTTACGGAACCCTCCTTAGACATGTCCTGACATGCTCTTGGTTAGGTTATTTATTTTTTATTTCTAAATTTCACGCGGAATCATGTTCATTTACAACAAAACAAATTAGATGTAACAATAGCTACCTCATACTTAGCCTTTACAAGTAGTTTAAACTACTTATTTTATTATGATTAAACAAGTAGGTATTGCACAAATATGATACTTTTATTGTTCTTATCCGGGCAATCATAGATGTATTATATAGGCGGACAATATAATATTTTGCCTTTAGATTACCTACATTCCATAGGTGCAAGTTCTTGTCAAGTTTCACTCGTAATCGTTTCGCGTGAAACAAAAAAATATAGCCTGTAAATATAAATCGAATATTTCTGGAATAGAGTACCTTTTACCCTATAAATTCCATATATTTCGGAAACTTTTTCCAGCTCTAAGAAAGGTTGAAAAGAAATAAATATGACGTGTACACTTGTACATAGTATATTACACGTGGCAGAAACTTCATTCATCCTAAAATACTGTTATCGTACCTGAAGATCACTTCAAAAAGAATAGAAAAAATAAAATTTGTACACCCATATTAAGCCATACTTTAAAATGTTGAATTATTAAATAAGAAGTATAAGTATCTTCCGACAGATAGCATTATAACCCAAAATGGCATAATTATCCAATATCGTCTCGTGACGTGAGACGACCTTGAAATTTCACTCTCAAAGCCGCTAAAAAGTTCCATTCAGAACTTAAACGTTTAGTTGAAAAAAGTTAAGAATATAAGTTAATAAAGAATAAAAAAGTGTGAAAGCTGCCAGACTCTTTGAACATATTATGGTCTCTACAGTCTACATCCCACACAGCTAGCTTCATACATGTAAAATCCAAACACTTGTAGGAGTTAAATGAAACACATTAATGTTGTCTCAAGACACTTCCACTCTGTGTGGCAGTTCGTAAAGGAATGCCCCCACTCCGCACGTACGGCGTATTATAAAGGCGAGCAATCCCCACTCGCCACCAGTGTGGGCGTGTCTTCATTTATTTATCCAATACACTACATCTACCTTTTACAAAATTAAAAATCAAGAACATAATATATTTTTACCAATATAATTATATCATTTGTCAAAGAACAATCTACCACCGGTTCAACCCTAACCCGCCGAGAAGAACCGGCGAAACAAACTCGGTCGGGCGCCACCTTTTCCCAAAAAGATGGAAAAATTACAATGTGAACATACTGTTATTAACAAGTCACAAGTACAAAGAAACAACTTTGCAAGGTTGCATATTGTTGACAAAATATATTAGCAATTTAACAATTATAACATATCAAAATATATAATTTGAATTATTACACATAATACTATCCTCTCTTGTGCTTTTTATAGACAATAACCCGTCACTAAAATCTTTTTAATTGAGTGGTTCTTATAATCATTGGTTGAAATTCATGACCCGTCTCACACATACTTAACACATTGAATGCCGTGTCAGTCACATGTGCCTGACAAACCATAGTATTTTGCCTTGCTTGGCCTGGCAATTAAAGGGTTAATTTAGATAACAACAACCTTAATTAAGTATCTTAAAATACACTATAATATTGCCACCTGTATGTTATCTATTTATTTGCAGCTTTAATACAGACTTTAAATATCGACTTAGTCTAAGAATACAAAATGTATGTAAAGTGTACACATAATGGTTTTGAAGATAATATAAATCTTTGTTTAGATTTGACGTGGTGAGGGGACCCACTTTAGATTTGACATTTGTCATCTAAACACTTTGGCACCCGCTTTCTGCAGTATAATCAGTCCACATTTTATTGGCAAAAATCTTACCAAAGACTTTAATTTCTGCCAAACCTACGTCATAACTCATCCTTAGTTTTGAAATCACTTAGATTAATGGTTAATAATTAATTAAACCATTAATCTTAAGTCACCAGAATGTAACTTTACAATGACGGTAAATCGTAAGTTCTAGTCAAGAACCTAGTAGTATTTATAATGCGTTTCCAACAAAGATATTAGAAACCTGTATATTTATGACGAACGCTCGAAAATTGTCTCATCCAAGAGTGCCTAAAATGCGAATAGGCGGACTTATACATCAGTATTTTTAGGTTCAAATATTGAACCTTACAGAGTAAGAATTAAAATCTAGATTGACAATTCAATCATAGTAAGTCATAAAAGATCATTAGCTATTTAATTTGCTATTTTTCGAAACAAGGCTTAGTAAGCAGTAAGGTTAATTTTCACTAACGTCATTTAATATCGTGAGACAATTTTGTATTCGGGCTTTCTAATATCTTTGTCTCCAACCACGATAAAGTATATTTATTAATAAACAATATTATCACCAAGTAATATCAACAACACAATTCCTTCAAAACACAAACATAGTATATAAAATTAACTTGTAACGTCAAACATAATTTAATTATGTAAAAACAATTTTACTCTCTTTGTAGTATCATTAACATGTAACCCATTTACAATAAATTACAATAATATAGCCCGGGAGGACAGGTGAATGGTTATCTGTGACCTTAACACAGGTCAATCCTAGCACAGAAGCCAGTCTCTCATCACCAGTACCGTAAATAGCCTTTTCTGTGCCCTGTGCGAGCTTCTATAACTGCGCCCTAGATCCGGGACTGGTCCTGCCTGGTCTGGCCATTCTTGCGCCCCCCAAAGTCTACGCCCTGTACCTGGGCACCGGTGGCACCGCCCTATTTACGGCACTGCTCATCACATAATAATAAGTAAATACATGTACTTTCCATTGCTGATAGACTAATAAATTGATGAGATGGTTGAGACATTGGTCATAAATTCTAATTTGAATAACTCTTTTTATTGCAATTGTATCCAGTATAATAAGACTTACAAGACATTATTTTGCTGTTATTTAGATTATTAAGAGTTATAATTAGAGTCTCATACTGAAATAATTCTAACCTGTTCCAGATTGAACTGGGTATAGCTATGGGTTATTAAGTAGTCACTAAGTGTATACTGTATTGTGACGTCTTAACCCTGGAAAACCAACTATTATGTTAAAAAAAATTAGCTATTTGCTAATACATAATATTATGATACTACACATTTGTTACATCAATAAAGTCCGTAGTTCATAATCTACGACTTCAGACACTAGTACTTACAGCAACCTGGCTGATTTATAGTAACTTTAACGTTAAATGGTAGGTATAACCGACAACGTTATCTACTATACCTAATTGATAAGCCAGAACAGATTCATAATTTGCGTCAGTTTTTATTGCAATATTTTATTTTGAAGTACATGCTGTGTTACTTTATTTGTACTTTTTTTTACCTGCTATTCTTAGGAATAGCAGATACTGAACCCACAGCTTACTCAAACTGAGAAGCCTGTGTATCCCGATGCAGCTCGGGTTATTGCTACCCAAGCACTCAATTATTTGCTGCCTACTGCTAGCAAATACGTTATAGCGTCAACTACCCTTTCCTGTTGCACTCTAACTGTACATATTGACTGTATGTATTTCTACATATTTTAATTTTGAATGTGTGACTTAACAAGATTAACTGTATGATAACTCACCTAGCATGTATTGATGGCAGAATGTAAGATCTATTGAAATATTGTAATTTTGTAAGACCTTGTGTATACCACATTCTTGCAATAAAAGATTTGATAACCCTACAGTGGTGATGTCCGGGTTGCTGACATCACAATTACTAATATATTACCAATGTGCCAACATGAACCGTACTAATTGTGTTAGAAAATTGTAATTAGGGCGAATGAATTTTAAGTTCAAATTAATTTCATAATTAGGTAACTTTATGACAATTTTAAGTCAACTATACTTTGAACTTGCTGTTCAACATAATATAAAGTTAATTAAAAGTAATTGTAGGTACATGTTCTGGTGCGCGTTGTAAATAAAACCTACACCAACAGGTATGTTTTTTTTTCACTTGTAAGATTGTAATCCATAATCCTATTCTATAACTTCCGTTCGGACGTTAGCCAAACTATCTGTACTTTGATATCGTATAGGTACCGTTAGTTACTAACTACCTGTATAATTATAGGTAGGTACGTTGGATATTATCCAACTACCTTTTTGGTAAACCAGATACCAATCGGATTTTAATGAAACTAACTCTTTGGATAATATGATAATTTGGACTTTTATCAGAACCCCAATTCCCGTATTTAACTTAGGTGCGATTTCACCATTCACAATAATAAAACTTAGTTCTCACTAAGCGCATTAATTCGACGATAATTATCAACATCGTTTTACATCAAACTGATTTCATTATATTTAAACTAGCAGTGACAACGAAAATGTGATGCCCTTGAACGCGTTCAACAGAGTCAAGCCGATAATTTTTTTAGGATGTAACTGAACTTAATTATTAAAAAACGTTTATTTGATTTTGATGAAATGCAATTTAGATTTTTAAACTTTCGTAAACGCGTAAAAGAGTTTCTCGCAAACTGACCGCGTCCAACCCTATTGATGAAATCCCTTAAACTTTCAATTAACTTCCAATGAATTCTAAATGAATCGTCTTGATAATATTATAAACAGATTTTTGTACTTTGGACTAATCAAACCGCGTTTAATATTGGTTTGACGTTATTAAAATATCAGTTTGACAACAGAATTCATACTGTTACAATCAACTTAAAAATCGACTAGGCACTGTTTGGTTACCCAAACTATCGTTTTGCTTTAACTTGGACTATGTGTGAAATTCATATATTTTGATAACAGACAACTACGACTTGTCCATCTTGTGAAAGTAAGAAATATAGTTAAATCAAACAAACGCCTTTTTCACACACTTATCACTATAAAACATCGGAAGAAGCAATCGTTACTTAACTCCAAAATAATACAGTGGGTATTTTCATCCGAATAATATTTTCCTAAAACATTACGTAAGATATGGCAGAATGCATAGCTAACTTTCTTTTATTTACAGAAAAATAACATAATTATTGTCTTGTGACAGCACACACACAATGCACGGACACATTAATCGCACTGAAGTACGCCTTACCATCTTTGAAGGTCACGTCTCGACCGCTGTTCTAAAATTAATCGACTTTAATACATTATTTTATAGGAGTCCTTTGTCATATATTTTTTGAACGAGCGTCCAATCTTGATACTCAGAACAAAAGCTATTGGGTAATATAATTTCTTAAATCTTTTATACTCATTACAATATTAAATTGGAAAAATTATAACCAAACTATTCAATAATTAGTAGGCACCGTTTGATTTTTCAACCAAACTGCCTTTTATAATTTAGCAGGTTCCGTTTGTTTATTCAAACGACCTCTAAGCTTTATCTTAATATCTTTGAAAAAGCTTTTCTTTTTTTCTTTTTACTTTTTTACCACACAATAATTTATACGCACTTTGAGTTTTTCCACTATAGTGAGACATTTAATTAAAAAAAATTAAGTATTAGTTACCATAATAGGGCAAGGTAAAAGTATTATGCATAACATATTTTATTCATAATATCATAAAAGCTATTTTAGAAAGTTGAACAGATTTAATTCATTTGAATTCTACATAATAAACTGTAATTGATTGTGAACTGCAATTGTCTTATTTTATTATTTTTAATTATTTTTTAATACACTATAGTTTCCGCATTCGGTTTATTTATTGAATTTATTTAATGTGGTAAAAAGCAAAAATTATTGTAGGTACCAACCGACGAAACTAGCCAGTTTAATACTATTAAACAATTTAAGTACTATTTCTTTTTTTTTTTTTTTTTATAAAAATTTTTAGAGCAACAGTTTCAAACTATTTATTTGAAATATTAAACCCCAAAAATATATTTAAATAGGAATAAGATATTGAATTTAAACAATATCGCTCAGCCTTGGCTAGTTCTGTCGATTTACCTCTAAAAGTAAAATATTTAAATTATTTTCCTCATACCTTTGCGAAAAACCACTGGCAGGGTCGCCACTTGTAAAATCCAAACACTTGTAGGAGTTAAATGAAACACATTAATGTTGTCTCAAGACACTTCCACTCTGTGTGGCAGTTCGTAAAGGAATGCCCCCACTCCGCACGTACGGCGTATTATAAAGGCGAGCAATCCCCACTCGCCACCAGTGTGGGCGTGTCTTCATTTATTTATCCAATACACTACAATACATGGTCGATTTGTTTTGTACCCGATAATCTCAATGTCATTGTCTATTCCGAGGAGCAAAACGCTCGCACGCGAACATAATATAATAGTCAGGTACGGATACAATTATCAGAAAGGGGCCAACCTGTCCGTTAAATACTTATAATTGGACATTATTTCTATGATACGACACTCACAATATTTCTACTCGTATGATAATCACCGAACATAGAGCACAAGCTGGCACAAGTGCTCTGTGCAAGCTTTATAGTTTATACTTATAGCCACCATAATATTAATAAATCATTCAATCAATACAGTATAATATCAACAGCTTTACATGCTTGTCTATAAACTATATAATATAATATAAAAGGCAAAACTGATTGACTAATAAGGCTAAAAATTCGAAATTTTTCACACGTATTTCTCATATGACATAGGCGTTCACTAAGGAAGGATTTAAATTCAACCCCCAAGGTGGTAAAAGAGGAGATAAAAGTTTGTATGAAACTTTTTATTTCTTGGACATATTTGCATAAAATTTCGTATGAAGTGAGTACGGAAAAAATGTGTTACGTATTTCAGCGTTTTCGAATATTCAACCCCTAAGGGAGTAAAATAGGTGATAAAAGTTTTAAATTATTATAAAGATATCCTTTAAAACTAAAATATAAATCTCATAACAATAATACAGCTATTATTGTTTTTAGATTCATTTATAATTATGCCAGCCTCCGTGGTCAAGTGGTTTAGAGCTTAGCTCTCGACTCGGAGGTCGTGGGTTCGATTTCCGCGTTGGAACAACGAAAAAATATGTTTCCAAGTTTGATAAGGACAATCCAGGCTGATCACCTGATTGTCTGACAAAAAAGATGAACCATGCGTAGGATGGGCATGTACAAAGTCGGACCTGCGCCTGAACTCTCACCAGTCGTGTCGGTTATCCGTCCCACTAGGATTCGAGAGTAAAAAAGAAGAGAGTGCTCTTGAGTACTGCGCACACACTTGCGCACTATAAAATAACTTCTGCGTAGCTGGCCTGGTTTCTATGAAACTGGCCACCGTCACCGAAATCGGCGTGGGGAGCTATTACTAATATTTTGCTGTTTGTTGATTTATATTTTGACAGTATTTTTCTTCTTACTTTCACTAATTAGAATCGTTGAAATATTACTATTAGGGAGTATCTATAATAAAAGTATCTATAAGTTTTCTCAAATGCCCCACCGTGATTGGGCTAGATACGGCCCTGAGTATAAACAGTAAATAATATTGTTGATAGTGCGCGTTATCAGTAACTCGCCGCGACTCAAGCGCCCACCATGTTGACCGAAATCAAATTGTTTAAAACTATAGCAAAAATTAATTTAAGGTAAGGCATGTTTTATTTCATTAGTACAGAATAATATAAGCTAGGGAATTAATTAGTTTTACTATAAAGGATTAATTATTATTTAATATCGTGATTTAGTTTGATACGATGATTTCCCTATTATATATATTCCTTCTTGAAATATAATATTAAGTTTTACAATTAATATGAATAATTACAAAACATTGATTTCATAAATCAACTTTACAATAATACTTACTAAAATATATTATTCAAACAGTAATATTATGTACCTACTTCATAAATCAACTTTGCAATAATACTAACTAAATATTATATTATTCAAACAATAATATTATGTTCATAACATTTAACATAATAACATTTTAACTAATCTCTAGCAAAGTTTGTTTTAATATTATCAACATTTTATTTTGGAGTAGTGTGTTCCTAACATTTTTATTTTGCCAGAGTCCCGACTTTTATTTTCGACACTAATCCTACTAATATTATAAACGTGAAAGTTTGTGAGGATGGATGGATGGATGTATGTATGTTTGTTACTCTTTCAAGCAAAAACTACTGAACGGATTTCGATGAAATTTGGTATGTTAGAAGTTTAGGCTCTGGATTAAAACATAGGCTTCCTGCTTTTTATCCCAAAAAAGTACAGTGGTCCTTTGGAATACTATAATTATTATTATAAATATTAGTAGCTGACAAGTGCCCACTTCGTTGGGCGGTAAACATTTTTACTTGTGATGAAACTATGATTGTGGTTGGATTAATACCGAGTGCTATTGTTTATTTCCTAACTGACAAAAGGAGTAGAGGGTTATATTTTAACTGCTTATTTAAATGTGCATTTGCATACCAATTTAGCCATATTGACGGGTTTCAAATGAGTTAGTGAAATCATTAAAATTTTATAAATTGTTTATTTTATTTGTTCAAAACTTTTTGTATAGTATATTAGATGTACCTAATGTTATTATTTGATACCAAAATATATTGTCTTTCGGGAGTTCCAACCCGAGATACGTAAACATTTATTCTAAATAGAATTTCCTTACTGATAAAGCAATTTATTTCTAATAGATTAACGTGTTGTATATGAAAAAAACCGTCTAATAGAAATATCAGTCATGACTTAATAGATTACGGCACGGTCGAGGTTCCATGCATAGTATGTCCTATTATCTCGACTTTAACAGTGCATATGCAGTAAAATGAATCCCACCAAAAACATTCTGTAAAAAACTAGCCAAGTCTCGATGGAGCTGCTTGTTTATCTCTAAAAAGTAATGAAATCTAGACAAAGTCGTGCCAAGTCTAAGGTTCCTTACTTCGATTTCTTTATTATTATAGTTAATATTGTGTGACTTGGCCGTTGAACATTCTTTATACGTTAGTGGGTACAAGTCAATTTTGTTTACACGTAATGTTATATCTGTTGTAACTACCTATGTTTGTTATGCGAGATAATAGCCCATACTGGTATTGGTAATTGAACACTAGTGTCTCATTTTTGGCTGTTGTTGATTGAACAACACACGTATTGGAGCAATGGTGTCATGGAGCCCCTTTTGTACCCTTGTGTACCCTTCAACGGCCAAGTCACACAACATTAACTATAATAATAAAGAAATCGCAGTAAGGAACCTTAGACTTGGCACGACTTTGTCTAGATTTCATTACTTTTTAGAGATAAACAATCAGCTCCATCGAGACTTGGCTAGTTTTTACAGAATGTTTTTGGTGGGATTTCAGTTCTTTTTGTAGAAACGTGGGCTTATTGATTTATTTTACTAGATTTTAGTGTAATTTGTTTATTTAATTTGTGTAATGTTCGAGTAGAATAAAGTAAATCGTTCGACTATATCTTCTTGTAAACTTGTAAGTATAAGTATAAAAGCCAGTCTAGTCTTATCTAGAGTTTTCCTTTAATTTTATTTATATGCGTATTAAAAGCAGAAGGGGAGGCATTCGCCCAGCAGTGGGACGCTACGGGCTAGATTAAATTAGAAGATGTATCCCACTTCGCTGGATTTTTGCAATGACAGACGATTTTTTATGTACCAATGGTAGAAGGGGGCATTACTATATTATTTCTAAATCAGCTGAGGGTTCATCAGATACTTCAGACCTTCGATTTTTAACATCAAATGAAGTGGCCCACCAAGTTGAATATTTTTTGTAAAGGCGGTATGTCGATCTCTAATAGTTTGGTTGGGCTCTTGTGTTTTCTAATCAGGGTCACCAGGTACTCCAGATCTTCGATTATCCTAGTTTTTTATAGTTTTCCCTTTATGTGGCTATTAAACCCTAACTCTGTACCAAATTTCAGCTCTCTGAGTTTATGGGAAGTACTAGTTCTATTCTGATGATGATGAGTGAGTGACTGAGTGAGTGAGTGTCATAAATGCGAAACTTTGCTTTCGCTTTACTTCGGAACTAAAGGACCTACAGACTTAAAAATTTGGATTTTAAGTATGTGATTATAGTTTACTGGATGACGAAAATTTTTTCGTTCTGGTCTTATCCAGAGGTTCTCAAATAGGGGCCTGAAAATGCGGCGAAATTGTTCCAGTAAAGAATGGTATGGCAGTGTTTGCTTCGCGCTCGACTTGGCGGGGGCACTGCCATGCCCCCAGATCGACGTTCTGGTCTTATCCAGAGGTTCTCAAATAGGGGCCTGAAAATGCGGCGAAATGTTTCCAGTAAAGAATGGTACGGCAGTGTTTGCTTCGCGCTCGACTTGGTGGGGACAGTGCCGTGCCCCCAGATCGATTATCCTAGTTTTTATAGTTTTCCCTTTATGTGACTATTAAACTCTAACTCTGTACCAAATTTCAGCTCTCTGAGTCTATGGGAAGTACTAGTTCTATTTTGATGATCATGAGTGAGTGAGTGAGTGAGTGTCATAAATGCGAAACTTTGCTTTCGCTTAACTTCGGAATTAAATGACCTACAGACTTGAAATTTTGGATTTTAAGTATGTGATTATAGCTTACTGGATGACGAATTTCTGCGTTCTGGTCTTATCCAGAGGTTCTCAAATAGGGGCCTTAAAATCCGGCGAAATGGTTCCAGTAAAGGATGGTACGGCAGTGTTTGCTTCGCGCTCGACTTGGCGGGGGCACTGCCGTGCCCCCAGATAAATAATTTGTTTTAAACACTTGAGACTATAAATTCACTATTTTTGATAAGAATTCATAATTATTGTTAATATTGACCAATAATCATGACCTAACAATTTAAATTATTTTATAATATAAAAAACTACTTTTTTATAATATTATAGATAATTAATATGTCTGATTAATTATTCGTGACTGTTATTTATATAATTGACACACCAACAAGTAAATACATCAGAAATCAGGACATAGCGAGATTCCTTTTCTATTATTATATGTTCTTCATGCAAAGGGATAAAATTGACGATTATTATATTTTTTTAAACGGCCAACACCAGGATCTACGGTGGTATCCAACCACAAAAAAACCCTTTAATAATATGATCTCAGGGGTGCCCAAGAGACACGTTGAATCTGTCTTGGGGCCGGCAACGAAATTAATCAGAAGAATGCGGGAGGAGTAGGAAATTTTCAAGTTTTAAGAAACTGGTGTTAAACATACTTAAGTGTTTACACGATTATTGTATGTATGTACCTATTTATATATGTGTATATCTAAGCTTCCCGTAGTTTTGAGCGCTGTAGTACAAAATAATTGGCACTGTTTGCTTAAAATCTAAAAATATATTTATAAATGAAATAAAATAAAGTAGGTACATACTTATCCTTTAATATTAAATGTGCAAATTTTTTCAACGCGGTCAAAACTGGAATTGTGAAACACGAATGACCTTATTATCTTTAGCATTTCCGTCAGAAAACTGGAGCAATTAAATGAGCGAGAGGTTCCGGGGGAAAGAGAGGAATAAATAATAATCTCATAAACAATAGTTTAGTCAAGGCCAATAATACTTATTAAGTTATCGACAAGTACTACCTATATTAGTAATCAGTGCATTTAGTCAAGATGCATTCGATAATTTAGACGGCGAAGTTCGAAAACAAAATGTATGGGATTAGAAGTATGGCTTAGCAAGGGACATGTGACTTAGCGATGTCAAATCCCAAACATTTTTGATTTCGAAGTTCGCTGTCGAAATTATCGAATGCATCTTGACTAGGAGCCCTGGCTTGTCTGAGGAGGTTATCAAGTGTTATGAACTTATGACTATTAGCTGAGTAGTAAGAAGGTACTGCCAATAATAACAAAAAAAGGCCAAAATATTTTGGTCATACTTTTTGTATGACCAAAAATAACAATTTAAATCTCGCCTTATAAAATACTGAATAAAAAAAAAAATATTGTCTATTCGCGTTAAGAATACTGAAATGTCGATAAAAAATTCAAAATTGACCAATGACGCCATGTACAATTCAACACATTGACCAATTATAGTAAGCCATTTTCACAAATTAAGTACGCGGCAATAAAATCAATTTATTTGTAACTAAGATGTTCCTCGAAGGTACCCCGCGACTTCGTGCGCGCTAAAGGAAATCTCGCGGGAACCGTACATTTTGCCGCAATAAAAATAACCTATGTCCTTCCCACGGGGAAGGACATAGGTACTTTTCCTTTTCCTACTCCATATCTATGCCAAATTTCATTAAAATCGGTCCAGTAATTTCGGAGCCTATTCGATGTAAACAAACAAATATAAAAACAAACTTTTCCTCTTTATTATATTAGTATAGATAAATAATAATAGAATATGATTTTATACAACTTCTCTACGAAAATACATATTGTAAAGAATAAATAGTTTTATCGTTATCAGATATAGTAATATTATCTTATTTGATAAAAGAAAATAAAAGATGCCTTAAAAATAATAGCTATAAATAACACTTATTTTATGTGACATTTTTATTATTTTATTATCTTCCTAATTAAAAACGTACGTATTATTATTCACAACGTCAGGAGTTGCAGTTCGATTACACTTGGGAGTTGGGACCATAGATGGATAGATGGATGGATGTATTGACTATCGATGGATGTTTGTTACTTTTTCATGCAAAAACTACTGAACGGATTTTGATGAAATTTAGTATGGTAGTAGTTTTAGCTGAACGGGTTTCGATTAACTTTGGTATAGTATTAGTTTAGGCTCTGGATTAAAACATAGGCTACTTTTTATAAGTGATCCCTTGGGATACCTACTGTATATTTACGCGGGCGGAGCCGCGGACAAGAGCTAGTTTTTATTATAAGTACCTACATAATATTATGATGTAACTAAAAATCTACGTCTGTACTACGTTTATACGTTGCTTCGTAAATTTCAAAATTCTGAGTTCACGGGAACTACCCTGTAGGTTTTGATTCCCTTACGAGAGTCGAAAATTTTCAGAAATTTTGCGTCATAAACGGCTGTATCTTTTGATTGGGTTGGGTTAGTTAGAAGTTTGATTTTTTCACAGCTCCAATGGACAGTAGACCTGAGAATTTGATAGAAATTCCAGCTTCATACCTCCACGCGTTCCTGAGAAGTATTTAACTCTTGACAGACGGACAGACAACAAAGTGATCCTATAAGGGTTCCGTTTTTTCCTTTCGAGGTACGGAACACTAAAAAGATCTTCATAAAGAAACGTTGAGCGAGGCGTCACCCATACATGAGTACCTATAACAATATTTTTTTGCCTAAACGTCTTTATAATAAGCAGTAGATCATATACCCAAAATATCCGTAATTGATTTTACCAAGCCTTGTTTAATAGGCTACTTTTTATCCCGATAAAGTACAGTGTTCCCGTGAGATATTTAAGCGGGCGGAGCCGCGGGCAAAAGTTAGTTTGAAAATATATTATAGTATCGTAGCCGTCTGTGATAGTTCATAAAAACTGTATGAAACTATGAACTATCACAGACGGCTGTTCGACGACCTCTGTGGCTCAGTTGGTTGAGCGTGTTGGTGCTCAAGCCGGGGGTCGCGGGTTCGAATCCCGCCGAAGGAACAAAAAGTTTTTCTGTGTTCCTGGGTCATGGATGGGTATTAAATATGTGTATAATATAATAAAAATCTTAAATATGTGTATAGTAGAAAAGTATTAAATATATTTCCGTTGTCTGGTACCCGTAACACAAGTTCTTCGAGAATTAATAAGACTGCTGCAACCAGGCGAAGATTGACGTGGTGTGAAGCGTCTATAGATATTATTATTATTATTATTAACTGTATAATGTATATAGCAAGCGATATTTTATCTTAACATCGAATATTATAGTACCTATCTTCGCCGTCTGTGATGCCCCTTATGGAATATGTGTCTATGGGCGGCAATCGCTTACCATTAGGCGATCCGTCTACTCATTTACCGGGCTTATTCCATTTATGATACCTACTAGACTACTAGAGGTAGCCTGCGACTGTACATTTTACCGCGATAAAAAGTTGCCTTTGTCCTTACCCGTGGCATACTCTACCTATATAACTATGCCAAATTTCATCAAAATTATTGATCCAGTAGTTTCAATGCAAAACAAAAGAATTTTATTACTTTTTATAATGTTAGTGTCGACAAAAATGATTAAAACCTTTCAGGTTAGCTCGCCATCTACAGCAAGGGCACGAGAGCTACCTTCGTCACCCAGGCAGCGAGCCCCTGGCTTATAAGACCTTGGGTGAGGTAATAGAAAACACCTGCCACAAGTACCCTGGACGCGTAGCCGTCAGATCCCTGCATGAGGAACGAGATATCACATACGAGGAACTTCTGAATAGGGTTAGTAACCAATATTACTAAGGGGCGATTTCACCAATAAAATTGAACGCGCTTTGTATACCCTAAACTCGCTTTGCGCGTTTAAACGCGCTTATAACTCCGAATTGCATTTCACCAACGTAAACAAAACACGTTTCTAGCTAAACTGAGTTTAGGTTCTGAACTCCGGATTTCGTCGGTTTAACTTCGTAGAACGCGTTTAAGAGCTATCATGTACGAAGTGTCATTAGATGACAGTTGTCATGTTTGTATTTATAAAATCAGTATTCATTTGTGTTTAATATCGCATTTGTTAGCTCTTACAAATCGAACTTCTTAAAAAAACACATTTGTCCAAATATATTTTACGTCTTTAATATTTTAACTCAGTTTTCGTTATCGCGATTAGCGTAAATATGGTGAAACCCGTTCGACGTAAAACGAGACGCATGAACTCGCTTAGTGAGAACTAAGTTTTATAAAACGAAGTTTTTATTGTATTTGGTGAAATCGCCCCTTAGGATCGCTTGCTGTCGGCGAGGCACCGTAGATGCTGATAGTTGCATTAGATCCGCTATCCCCAACCCGCGGCCCGCGGGCCGCTTGCGGCCCGCCGGGCCTTTATCTGCGGCCCGCGTGAAATCTGCAACCGTTAGATAAAGTTGTGAAAAAGCGTTCACAATTCCAAAAATCTCACTGAGTGAACATAATTATTATAATACATATTTGTTATTTTATTTTAGTTTGTGTCGTTAGCTCATCTTAAATGTTAAGTTTCACTCTTTTAACTACCTTGTGTTATTCTATTATTAAATCGTTAAATAGATGTTCTAGAAATGTATTAGGCGTGGGCCAGCCCTATGTACACTATATGTAAATATAGCTACATAATATAGTAACTGTTTCCTATCCTTTATTTTATTTTATTTCATTTCGTTTCAAAGCACATTTAAAATAAATTCGTCAAGGAGAGCAACACAACGTAAAATAAAACATGGCGGATTAGATCAGAATTAACCAAAGAATACAGTCGTACAAGGATCTTTTGGCACTTGGATGGGGGCGTGAGTGTCGCAAATAAGAACAATACTTATTACTAAAAGTGAAATTTTACAAGACGGCGATGTTAGTACCGCATTTATCCACGTGCCAAAAGGTAAGTGTCGCAACTACAAAACAATACATAATATTAAAAGTGACATTTTACAAGACGGCGATGTTAGTTCTGATTTTGTCCACGTGCCAAAAGATCCTTGTCAGACTGTATCATTTTGACAATGACATGACTTTTCACAAAGAAAGACGTATGACACTCAAGAAGATGTCTCTTCCTAAAACTATCAACTACGTCAAAAGTCAAGTCAAAACAACTGTCAATGCCGCCCTAAAATAGGGTTCTCGCATTAAAAAACTCTTCAAATAATCATTTTTGTACGCACGTACCCTTCTTCAAATTACTTTTTTTGTATTTTAATGAAATTCCCTTATATTTTTCCTATTTACCTATGTGGTGTACATAGAGCTGGCCCAAAATCAAACATCTCTTTTAAACACGTTTCTAGCTAAACTGAGTTTAGGTTCTGAACTCCGGATTTCGTCGGTTTAACTTCGTAGAACGCGTTTAAGAGCTATCATGTACGAAGTGTCATTAGATGACAGTTGTCATGTTTGTATTTATAAAATCAGTATTCATTTGTGTTTAATATCGCATTTGTTAGCTCTTACAAATCGAACTTCTTAAAAAAACACATTTGTCCAAATATATTTTACGTCTTTAATATTTTAACTCAGTTTTCGTTATCGCGATTAGCGTAAATATGGTGAAACCCGTTCGACGTAAAACGAGACGCATGAACTCGCTTAGTGAGAACTAAGTTTTATAAAACGAAGTTTTTATTGTATTTGGTGAAATCGCCCCTTAGGATCGCTTGCTGTCGGCGAGGCACCGTAGATGCTGATAGTTGCATTAGATCCGCTATCCCCAACCCGCGGCCCGCGGGCCGCTTGCGGCCCGCCGGGCCTTTATCTGCGGCCCGCGTGAAATCTGCAACCGTTAGATAAAGTTGTGAAAAAGCGTTCACAATTCCAAAAATCTCACTGAGTGAACATAATTATTATAATACATATTTGTTATTTTATTTTAGTTTGTGTCGTTAGCTCATCTTAAATGTTAAGTTTCACTCTTTTAACTACCTTGTGTTATTCTATTATTAAATCGTTAAATAGATGTTCTAGAAATGTATTAGGCGTGGGCCAGCCCTATGTACACTATATGTAAATATAGCTACATAATATAGTAACTGTTTCCTATCCTTTATTTTATTTTATTTCATTTCGTTTCAAAGCACATTTAAAATAAATTCGTCAAGGAGAGCAACACAACGTAAAATAAAACATGGCGGATTAGATCAGAATTAACCAAAGAATACAGTCGTACAAGGATCTTTTGGCACTTGGATGGGGGCGTGAGTGTCGCAAATAAGAACAATACTTATTACTAAAAGTGAAATTTTACAAGACGGCGATGTTAGTACCGCATTTATCCACGTGCCAAAAGGTAAGTGTCGCAACTACAAAACAATACATAATATTAAAAGTGACATTTTACAAGACGGCGATGTTAGTTCTGATTTTGTCCACGTGCCAAAAGATCCTTGTCAGACTGTATCATTTTGACAATGACATGACTTTTCACAAAGAAAGACGTATGACACTCAAGAAGATGTCTCTTCCTAAAACTATCAACTACGTCAAAAGTCAAGTCAAAACAACTGTCAATGCCGCCCTAAAATAGGGTTCTCGCATTAAAAAACTCTTCAAATAATCATTTTTGTACGCACGTACCCTTCTTCAAATTACTTTTTTTGTATTTTAATGAAATTCCCTTATATTTTTCCTATTTACCTATGTGGTGTACATAGAGCTGGCCCAAAATCAAACATCTCTTTTAAACAACATATTTTTTTGCCCCTAAAAAATTTTGGTTGCGGCCCGCGACACCAGGAGTACAACGGGTTTGTGGCCCGCGTAAAAAAAAGGTTGGGGACCACTGCATTAGATAGAATTTCATTCAAATATCGTTTGAAGCGCGTGTAACACGAGTCATTGCCACGTGTAAAAATACGCCGTGTGTTTACGGCCTTATTATCAAAGTACTTAGTTTTAGTTTAGTTTAGACAATCATTCATACCACTTATTCTTTCTTAACAGTTATCTCTTGTATATATATTTTATATAAATAGATTGCAATTCTAATGTCTCGCTAAAACCTATTGTATTATAAATCATCCAAAGTTTTTTTTTAATAAGAATGAACAAATAGTGAGTAATAATTACTGCACTTGAAAACTCAACATTGAATTTTAAATATCTATTATTTTATAACAAAGGTCACGTCTAATTGAATTCTAGTCGTAACTGCATTCATAGTATTTCATAGAAGGTAAATATTCAAAGTGTGTTACTATGTGCCTAAGCCCTAACTAAACAAAAAAAATGTACTTACCTATTTGGTATTCGGTACAAATTTAAATTCGGGAAAAGTTTACGGCTAAACTAACTAAACTAACTTTATTTAATTAACAGTTTTCTTTACACATAGGTAGGTAGGTACTGTATATCAGTATACACAATTTAATAAGAAATCGAAGTATCAAGTGTCGAGTTGTCAAATCTGACTTATCAATTTTAAGCTCAATTTTACTAGTGCAAAGTAAAGTGTTTTCGATAAAACGCAAAGAGTACCTAATATAAAATCTTATTTCATACGAGAAGACGTTTAAATATTAATATTCGCTTTAAGTTTGAAATGCCGCCGGTGTAGTGCCGGCTACCTATTTTGATACTTGGATGTTATAATTATTAACTCAAATGTCAACATTGACCAATGATGTGTCTCATGTATGTTCTGATTGAATGCCTTAATTCAATTGGTGATTATAAACACGACCTAAGCGTTATTAATCACGCTGATGATTCACTTCAATCTTAACGCGAGTCGCGTATAGACTATAATCTATAAGTGCCGAGTGTGAGTTTTTGACACTACTCACCGAAGTTAACTACAATTTGTATGGCATTGACTTAGTTACTGTTATTTGCCACTAGGGGCGTTGTTTCAGTTTGCTTTTTGCAGTTGTTTGCTTTTTACCGGTAGAGACTAGAAAACTCTAGTAATAATATTATGAAAACTGTTACTATAGATATAAAAGTTTCCCATTACAGGCGGATTCCCTAGGATGTGCTCTACGCCAGAACGGGTTCTCGAAGGGAGACCGGCTGGGTATCTGGTCCCACAACAATACGGAGTGGATCATAGCGCTGGTCGCCGCCGCTAGAGTGGGGCTGATCTCTGTGAGTATACCTTCTTGACAGTATTAGAACCACACTAAAGGGAAATGTAGTTTTGCTTTGGCTGTGCTCTCCATTACAACAGCTTCGAGAAAGAATTATCCTTTCTAATTATAAATAACACGACGTGTACATTGTATTATACGAGAACGTGACAAAAGTGAAACTTCGTTCATCATTTCAAATCCAAAAATACTCTCACTTGCCAAAGAACATCGGTTAAAAAAACAGTAGAAAAATTTAAATTTATACACCTAGCGCCATCTGTGTACTGATACGTACTTTAAAAAGTTATGTTGTTATGTAATATGTATAAGTAGCTTCCGACAGATGACATCAAAAATCGTGGCGTTATATCCAAAATAATGTCGTGACCTTGAAATTTCGCTCTCAACGCCTTCACAACAAAAATCTTGCGTTTGCTTTGTCTCAGCCATCGTAAAAACACATTTGCCGTCATCCATGTTAGTGTCTATCTAGATTCTAGAAGAATAATTATCATTTTCATTACTATTTATGTTGCAACAGGTTCTAATAAACCCACTATACGAAACATCCGAGTTAAGTTACTGCATCAAGAAGGCGGAGATACGAGGTCTGGTCATTGGGGACAACATCAAGACCAAGCGATACTATGACATGGTCAAGCAGATGATACCACAAATCACTAAAACAAAAGAGGGTGCGCTGAAGAGTGACGAGTATCCTAGTCTTACAACTGTCCTCGCTTGTGGAAAGGAGAAGTTTGAGTAAGTTGACTACTCTCTATAGAAAATAATATTACCTAATTAAGACCCAATTTCGTGGCCCTCAAGGTTAGCGTGTTGACGCTCAACCGGTCGTAAGTTAGAATACCGAATAGCATAAATTAGTAAGGGGGTAAAGGACCTTTTTGTATTTACAGAGGGGTACATTCAATAGAAACACTCGCTAAGAGCTCCAACGATAGCGTATCTCAGTATGGAAAGGAAGTCAAACCAGACGACGGCAGCATCATACATTTCACATCTGGAACTACGAGTAAGTTGTTTTAAAAAATCAATTTTTATTTTTTTTGCAGCAAAATGTACTGTTTCTGCGGGGCTTGTTTTTGCGCGAACGAAGTCGCGGGCAAGAACTAGGTAATCCTACTAATATTTAAATGTAATAGTTTTTGAGGATGGATGAATAGATGGATGTTACTCTTTCATGCAAGACCTACTGAACGGATTTCGATGAAATTTGGTATGGTAGTAGTTTAGGCTCTGGATTAAAACATAGGGTACTTTTTGTCCCGAAAAAGTGCAGTGTTCTCGAGGTATACTATATTTACCCGAGCGGAGCCGTGGGCTCATGGGCGGAGTCATTATCAATCATCATGGTTATTTAGGTTAATCAATTGAGTGTCCACTAAAGACCCAAAGTCCACTTTGTTTTACTAACCAGTAGGTTGCCAGAACCGTCAACGAGCTTGAAAGTGAAGCCGTCACGACTACTGAAATTAGAGTGGCTATCCACACATAATATTATTATGTCGCCACAGAATAATAGAATATTTTACCCACCCCCCGATGGTTGCCTGCCTTGTCGTGGCGGTGGGGCTTAGTAACCGTGGACTGGTCACCCACGGTGAAGCTAAGAGGCAACCAGGGTCGGCCTGTTTGCCGCCGGCTGGCCCGAGGAGGGCGCTCCCAGGGGGCTGAACAAGTCCGCTGCGGATGCGCGTGGAGGTGGGACCGCAGAAGAAGAGGAGTGCCGGTATTTTCTGCGGCCGTGGAGGGATCGCAGGGAGAGAGGCGTGTTGGTATTACGGTGCGCCACTCTCCATACCCCCTGCGAGCTGGCGGGGCCGTTCCGTTGAAACGGCGCTGGTGGGGCCGCAGAGGAAGAGGTATGTCGGTATTGCGGTACGCCGCTTGCCCTATCCTCTGCGGCCGAGGTGTGGTCGGTGGCAGAACCACAGACCTGATCTGCCACCGGGTACCAGTTTATCTGGTATCCATGGCCTCCTAGGAAGGTGGGGGGTGGTTTTTAGTGGGTATACCGTGGATCTCATTAGCCTATACGGGAGTCCCACATAACCACTCGGTGCCCCCTGTGCCTGGGTGGTATGCGTAATGCATTTTCCCCCCCGGAAAGAAAAAAAAAAGAAAAATATTTTACCCAACTTATTTTCAATTATTTTTTATTGATAACTTAATTGTCGTAACATAATAACGCGATTTGTTTAGTGTAAAGAGTAAATAAAGAGCGGGCGGGGAGGTGTTTTGGACACAATGCGCTGCGTACAAATGTGATCGGATACTCATTCTGGATGTTCTGTATATGCCTACTGCCGGATCGCAGAAATAGTTTTATTTATTATAAATTAATACATCAGTATTTACTCACAATCAATCAATGATTTTCCTTTTTCTTTGAACATTTTTCCTTGACGTCACTGACTGTTTATACTTTTTGTTCTCTATATTTGATTAGATTACAGTTTCTAGAGTGTTTTGTTAAGGACCCACTTGACAAAACACGAGTAAAATATGTTATCAAATATCCCAGAAATTCCAAATGTTTCCATTAGTAAATTGTAACAAGTAGTATAAGAATGTTTGTGTGCTGAAGCATAATATAGCATACATACATACATATAATCACGCCTTTTTCCCGTAGGGGTAGGCAGGATCGCCTCCTTCCCGTAGGGGTAAGCAAAGACCACTTCTTTCCACTTGCTACGATCCTTACATACTTCTTTCGCTTCGTCCACTTTCATTCTTATCATCCATTCCTCCTCTTACTTTCAACGTAGCCAAGCGTCTCTCCATGGTCCGCTTTTCGCCTCCGCGAGAAACGAGACGTGATGGGTGGTAGTAATGGAAATTATTGCTATTTTTCATTAATTTCATTAGCATGCTAATTTTCATGTCTTAGCATGCTACGTGCTATTGCTATGCTATTTGCTAAAATCGATTTCGCAGCATCGTGAACTCTCGGGTCGCGTCGCGCGTCGAGTCAAAATTATTTCGCATCGGATTTTAGCATTAGCAAGTAGCGTTAGCACGTTGCCAGTTAGCACTTAGCGCCGCGGTGCGAACCAGCGCGGTCGCGTATTTTTTTCATTCATGAACGCAGATAATTAATTGCTGCGCACGATAATATTAGCATTCGTTTTTTTTAGCAACTTCGAATAATTTAATGATTGCTAATGGGCATTTAGCAATTAATAATTATTGCTAATGCTAATTTTTCCAACACTAATGGGTGGCGAACCACTTCGCCACACACATAATATAGGCACAGAATAAATAATTGTACAAGTTTAATAGGGTCAATGATTTTAATTAACGACTGTGCAGTCGTTAATAAACAACACACCTTGAGAAGATAGCCCCTGCAAAGTGCAAGGCTACTTCTATGTACTTAACAGTACAGCCTCCGTGATCTAGTGGTTAGAGCATTGGCTCTTGACTCGGAGGTCGTGGGTTCGATACCCGCATTGGAACAACAAAAAATGTTGTTTCCAAGTTTGATTAGGACAATGCAGGCTGATCACCTGCTTCGCTAACAAGAAAGATGATCCATGCGTCGGATGGGCATGTAAAAAGTCGGACCTGCGCATGATCTCTAGTCAGTCGTGTCTGTTATCCGTCCCACTGGATTATGCACAGCACACACTTGGGCACTATAACATTACTCCTGCGTAACTAGACTGGTTTCAATGAAACCGGCCACCGTCACCGAGATCGGTGTTGGACTCCCCACATTTATTATTGTTATTATTATGTACTTATGTATCTTGACCATTTGGTTTTATTTTATTTAAGCTATTACATTGTAAAATTCCCAAACCGGAATAGGTCACCAACTAAGACAAATCTGAAAGTATTTGTTCCAAATATTATATTCAGAAATGTATTGTTTTAATGTCATTTCATGGAATGTAGATTTAAAACACAAGATTTACTTAAAAGTACGTCAAACGAAGAAAAATAGAAACTACTTCAGTTCAAAGATTTATTTATTTCTCACAGAACATTACATTGGTAACAAATTTAATACTACATACTTTTGCACTCTACCCTAGAAGATGCTTGAGTTAACAGCATCAGTCAATAAGAGCCTGTCTTACAAACTTCTAATAAGAGTCGGATACTGGATAGCTTATTCGTAAGTTTTTTTTTTCTGCTTACTTTAACTTATTTACTTATTTTATATCGAGAGACCGATACAAAATTTGCCAATAGCTATATGACACTTAATATCAGTAGATTGTGAAACCGGCCCTAAACTTAAATAATATGGCGGCCTCAATTCTAAAATTCTTGTAAAACAGGCATGTTTTTTTTTTCAGGCAACCCAAAGGCAGCGTTAGACTCCCATCTCGGCGTGGTCAACAATTGTTATTATGTTGGCAAGAGGAACTCGCTACACGAAGGTCACCAAATTGTGTGCATGCAAGTGAGTTTTCATTACATAGTATAAAAAAACAAAGTCCCTTTTATGTCTATCCCTATATGTACCTATGCCCAAATCTTTAAAACCACGCAATGGATTTTGATGCGGTATTTTTTTTAATAGATAGAGTGATTCAATAGGAAGGTTTTATATATAATATAACATGCGTAACATAGTAGAGAAACACAGATCATTTTAGAGTTTCTTATGTCCTAAATAAACACATTTTTTGCGATTACATTGCAAACGCTGGCTGATGAACCTTACGAGATAGATCAAAATAATGTATTACAGTATTATACAACTTAAAAAGGTCTACAAAAAAGGCCGCGATAGCATATTATGTGCATCTCTTAGGGATAACCCACAATAATCATTTTTTATTCTTTACTTTTTACGAGAAATAATGGCTTATTTACGAGGTGATTTTAAACAATACAGCATCAATCCTTATCCAATTAAGTACCTTAAATACATTGTGCATTTAATATAGATCAATATGGCCCTTTATGGCATGTAATTTTCGAAGATATGTATTACAAATTTAAAATGTAGGGACATAGTGTTGCGGCGCGCTTCTGCATCGCGCTATCGAAAACGCTAGACGTAATAATAAGAGACTCATGAGTATTTTCTACTGCAGTACATGTCCATGTAGGTAGTTTATCAGTTTTGTTGGAATGTCAAATAACATTTTAACGACTAATTAGAGTTTAGATTATACTCGTAATTACGTATCTTAAACCCGCCATATTCATTTTATCCCGCTACTCCGTGCGCGCTAAAGGTAAGCGTCAAATGTACGGTTCCCGCGAAGAGTATTTTGTAAGCGCCATCTAGGCTGTAACTTTTGAAGCACGCGCCTCTTTCTTTGGTTAGAGTTCCGTACCCAAAGGGTAAAAACGCGACCCTTTTACTAAGACTTCGCTGTCTGTCCGTCCGTCTGTCTATCACCAGCTGGCTGTATCTCAAGAACCGCGATAGCTAGACAGTTGAAATTTTCACAAATGATGTATTTCTGTTGCCGATATAATGCAAATACTAAAACCAAAATAAAATAAATATTTAACGAGGGCTCCCATACACTATGTTAGTGATTTTTTTCCGTTTTGTACGGAACCCTTTGTGCACCAGTCTGACTCGCACTTGACCAGTTTTTTTTTTTTTCACGATCAGACAGACATCTATAGAGTAGACCACGCAAGTGTAGATAGGTATGTACTTCGCGTGTAAAAGAGGAGAAAAATTTACTTCCTTCAGCGCCTTTTTCTCCCGAATATTCTAGGTGCTAAACGTCATCGTTTACTCGGGGACGGGGAGTTAGCTCCATAGAATCGGTCGAGCGGTTCTTCATTTATCACATTTTTTGTAACAAATGAATTCAATAAATGGCGGATCATTTTTCTAATGAGGATTTTGCTGCCAAATTGAAACTTTTTTCATTATTGACAGTACAAGCATGTTGTTATGTCATTGGCTAGCCGCACACGTGCAATATTATTGACAGAATAAAATTGTCAATACTAGTCAATACATACAAAAAAAACGGCAATATGGCCCGCACACAAGGAATATTATTGTCAATATGAGCATTATTGACAATAATATTGCACGTGTGCGGCCAGCCATTCATGCGGTCATTTCATTTTGGACGTGCTTCGATCACAGAATTACAGAAAAAACCAGATCACATTTGTACGCAGCGGACTGTGTCCAAAACCATGACGAAACACCGCCCCGCCCGCACTTCACCTCCCCGCGTAGGGTTACCAGCGCAACACAACATTACCTCTTTATGGGGTAAATTAAAATTTTATGTATGACTGCAAATAGTGAAATAGAAATTTTAAGCCATAGATTTCGCATGGAATGTAATAAAGCAATTGTTTATAAAACCAACAAATTTTCCAAATTTTCTAAAACTGCTTATTTAAGGTTTGGGAGGAACGATTTAATTGAAAAATAAAAATAAATAAATTAATGTCGGTTGTTCTCCAATAAACCAATTATTAGAGTCGAATTTATTTTTAACCCCCGACGCAAAAATTTGACGTGTCTGTCTGTTATAAGTTTGACGTGTCTGTCGGTCTGTCTGTCTGTCTGTGGCATCATAGCTCCCGAACCGATGAAGCGATTTCAATTTAGTTTTTTTTTTGTATTAAAGGTGACTTATCTGCGAGTGTTCTTAGACATGTTTGATGAAAATCGGTTAAGCCGTTTAAAAGTTGTGGGGGGTGAAAGTGGGGAAGAATAACTGAATGTCTGCAAATATACTCGAGTGGGGTCTCAAATGAAAGCGCACTGTAAGAGAATATTGATAACTTAATCGAGAGTGTTCTTAGCTTCGTTTGATGAGAAAATTGGTGGTGGGAAGATCAGCCGTTTGAAGATGATCAGCTCTTTTCTAGTTGATGAGGGGATCTGACTAATTTTCTATGAACGATCGATTCGAAATTTGGTACCGTGTTACTTCAACGATATTTAAAGAACATGGTAAGGTAACCATGACCTGATTAGCCGTTTGAAGATTATCAGTTCTTTAATAGCTGATGAGGGGATCTGACTATCTTTCATTTATGTTCTATCGATTCGAAATTTGGTATCGTGTTACTTCAATGATATTGAAAGTATATGGTTAAGGTAACCATTATTTACACTGACTTTAAAAAGGACAAAATATAAGTAAAATTAAAAATTTTAAAAAACCCCCGACACAAAAAATAAACTTTAAAAACTAATAAATAATATTTTAACCTAATATAATTATTATCGTTACATATAATATTATGTAAGTTGAAATATTTTTATTTTTCAAGCTGTTTTTTTTAATCTTTTCAAACCACTTTTCGTGTAATAAATGTATTGCTCCTCAAAGTGATTTGAGCAAATTACGCTCTGCTTTGATGATTTCCAAAACACATCTAGTCGTGCTTTTTGAATTATTTTTGTCCATTGCGACTTTCTTTCTTCGTCAGATGGAAAGCTAAAATTACAAAATCACATATTTTATGACGAAGTTATACTGATTGCTAATCATTTAAGTACTAATTAAAAATTATTTTTAAACAAAGTAAAAATAAACAATAAAGTATGAAATAAAACTTATTATCTAAATAAGTAACCTTTTAAATTCAGCTAAAATTTTAACTATTTCTCTATAGTCTCTTCTTAATATTGAAGTCGGTACCAGCCTTATTATTTTTACTTTATTATTATTTGGTAGTCGGTTTAATTTTTTGTTTAAAATTATAATTATACCCTTTTTAGTGAAATTAGTTAAATTATTATTAAAACATTTTAAGAACGTTTAATAAACGATCGAATGTATAATTATTAAATACGCGCCAAGCTTCGTTAGGTATTGTAAATAAGATGATGATGATGATTACTGTAAGTTACATAGTTGCAGTTCATTGAACATTGCCGAAATTTCCAAACGCGCATCTTTAAAGACAGAGGAGTACTGTTCAGTACTTTTGGATGCAAAACATTAACCGCCTCTTTTTTGGAAGTCGGTTAATATATAATTCGCATATAGTCGTTATTTAACTGCCACAAAACGACTTTAAGTATGTGCTGTGTGAGTATGTAATTATAAAGAAGAATTTCCCATCAAAATCATGAAGAAAGTATTCTCCGTGTTATTAAAATTTCGCTTATGCGCAATAAAGTATATTGTATTTTGTTGTAAAATCTAATATTAACTAATTACGAAAATTTGGGTAAAATGTTTCATTATTTTGTGGCAACACTTACAAAACAATAGCGTTATTATGTTTCGACAATTATTTATTCAATAAAAATTAATTTAAAAAAAGTTGGGTAAAATATCCTGTTTTTCTGTGGCAACATTTACAAAAAGAAACCATGATTTTCTATGACAATTACGACATGGATTTAAATTCAATAATTTATTCAACTGAATTGGAAATGTACTACTTACAGATGAAATGTGATCCCATTTGATTTCTTCACAGTCCCAGCAGCATTTTTACATGTGGGAGCGACACACGTCGGCATAATTAATTAAAAACTGTCAATTTCAAACGAAGTTTACAAGGCGCGCATCGGCCATTGACTGACAGACTAAATATCTAACCATTCCAATTTGGAATGGTCGTGACGGCTTCACTTTCAAGCGCGTTGACGGTTTCTGTGGCTTCGATTAATAAAGCATGTGATGATTTTTAGCAAAGTTGTTGTGCATCAGCCAGAGAAGGTTATTAGACCTTTTTTAAAGGAGTAGGTGTAGGAGTAGGTTAGGTAGTTATTTATTCATTCGTTCATATTTAAGACAGAACAGCGTCTGTCGGGGTCAGCTAGTAGATAATAATTATTAGTAACATATTTTTTATGTAGATGGTGTTTTCTGACTCAGAATTGTTTTCCAGGTTCCAATGTTCCACGCGCTAGGATCCATCATCACACTGCTGTCTCCTCTGCAATTTGGATCGACTTTGGTCCTAGCTAGTCCCACTTACAATGTTTCCAACAACTTGAAGGCTCTTCTTTCGGAAAAGTGAGTAATTACTAAAATAATATGCTCATTGTTTTACGTTACATAGGTATTAAAGGCAAAGCTGATTGACTGATGTACAATCAACTATCAAGTACTTATATCAACGCACAGGCCAAACACAAGGCTATAAATTTGAAATTTTGCACGCGTATTCCTCATATGACGTAGGCATCCACTTAGGAAGTATTTTTCAAAGTCAAACCCGAATGGGATAAAATCGGGGATGAAAGTTTAAAACCTACAATCACAGGCAAATGCGAGTAAAAATATATAGTGTTTACTACTTTACAGATGTACGTTTGTGTCAGGCACACCGACGATGTACGTGGACCTTCTCTCCCACATCAACGGGGCTGACTTGCCGCTAAACCTGAACAACGCCCTGTCTGGAGGAGCCCCCTGCAGCCCTGAACTCATACAGAGGATGAAGAGTACACTAAAAACGAAGGACGTTAAGGCATGGAATGATTAATCAAAAGTTAAAAAACTATAACCCTACTACATAAATTATATAGCCTATGTTACCCAGGCTAAATTTCGAATCTATTGACGCCTCATTCATCAAAATCGGATCAGTCATCAGTAGTTAAGGAGATACGATGAAACAATCATGCGTACTACATAAGTATATAGACTGCCAAAATCAGTACCCTTCCTTTTGGCTTTGCCGTAGTCGAGTAAACATTCATCTTTAATTTGCAAAGGGGCTACTTAAACTTTAGTAATCGCTTATTGTGGTGCCGCGGGCGTGGCGGTTGATGGCGATATTATTGCGTTCATAATAATGTCGTACCTCCAGTAGATAATATAAGGAGCTTTTTTTTTGCGATGACGCGGACGCGAAGCTCAACGTCCACCATTTATCTACTTAGTCCAATGTTGGTATGGCCGTATTGACTTCAAGTCTCACATGATTGCAACAATAATTTCAGGCTCTGTACGGTCTCACGGAGACGACTGCGAGCGTGTTCCAGTCGGTGCCGGGGGACAGCGTGGACGTGGTTGCCGAAACTGTGGGATACATACAGGACCACATCGAAGTCAAGGTTACTTCAACGTTGTTTACACCACACATCTATTGACTAGACAAAGGAAGTGTCATCGTCTGTATAAAAACCAAGCGTGCCATTATTTTTCTACCTGCTGTGGCGTCACAAGAGCGATTTAGTGATAATAGCTCCTCGTTCCCAATTAAAAGATTCAAAGGCCGTCGTCGCGCGCCGCCCCGTCGTTTGACGTTTGGCACCAAGAATATTCGAGAGGAAATGGTGCTGAATGAAGTAATTTTTACTCCTCTTTTACACGCGAAGTACATAAACTTGCGTGGTCTAATAAATAAATGTCTGTG
Source organism: Glaucopsyche alexis (assembly GCA_905404095.1). Taxonomy (NCBI): domain Eukaryota; kingdom Metazoa; phylum Arthropoda; class Insecta; order Lepidoptera; family Lycaenidae; genus Glaucopsyche; species Glaucopsyche alexis. The sequence goes on along the minus strand of FR990047.1, from coordinate 23,409,220 downwards.
GTGTGTATAAATGTGTGTGTCCACTAGTTTATAACCGCAAATACTCAACTGGCAAAATCGCTGCAGAGATAGTCTATATTTTTTTACAAAAACATTAGCCCGGCTACGTAATAATAAGCCGGGTAACAAAGGCTAGGTATATAATTTATATGGCCTATGTTACCCTACCCGGCTTATTATTACGAATCGATTGACACCAAAGTCATTAAAATCGGATCAGTAGTTTAGGCGCTACGGTGGTACAAGCATACTAAACATAGACTGCCAAAATCATTAACCTTCAATTTGGCTTCACCGAAGTCGGGTAAAAAATAGAGTCTACACTCTAAATCTGTGATCTATTCTGGATAGATCTTCACACTAGTTAATATGAAATCAGTTTTATTTTCGTACTCATTTAATTAAGATATTATATTTTAATGATTTAGGTGGTAAACGAGAAAAAAGAAATGGTGCCATGGGGTAGTGATGGCGAGCTGCTGGTGCGCGGGTATTTCAACATGATCGGCTACTGGGGCGAGCCCGAGAAGACCAGGCAGACCATAGATGAGGAGGGCTGGCTGGCTACTGGGTAATTAATTTCATAGAATAATATCGGTAAAGGAACAGATTGATCGCCATTTGGATAGTGTTTCTAGCATGACTAGGAAAATAAATAACCTCGCTGTGTTGCTGAAAATTGCGAAACTAAATTGAAACCTCATAAATGTCAAATCTTTGAGATTGAACCAATCACATTCCATTCTGCTTTTCGTGGTGTTGCTGCTATAAAAAATTTACGTCCTCAGCGTAGATTTGTTCTTTTTCTAGAAGCCCATTATTTCTAGTAGATTACTATTTGTGATCATAATCCTGTATCATAGAGTTAGAAATATAGTAGTAGGAATATCTATTTTTTGCGCGCTGCTCCGCGTAAATACATAATCCCACGGGAACATTACTTTTTCGGGATAAAAAATATCCTATGTCCTTTCCCGGGACCCAAACTATGTCTATACCAAATTTCATAAAAATCGGTTCAGCGGTTAAAGCGTGAAGGGGTAACAGACATACACACTTTCGCATTTATAATATTACTAGCTTTTGCCCACGGCTCCGCCCGCGTAAACACATTATCCCGCGGGAACACTACTTTTTTTGGATAAAAAATATCCTATGTCCTTTCCCGGGCCCCAAAGTATGTCTATACCAAATTTCATAAAAATCGGTTCAGCGGTTAAAGCGTGAAGAGGTAACAGACAGACACACTATCGCATTTATAATATTATTAGTATAGATAATTATATATTATATTGTTGTTGTTTCAGTGACAAATTCAAAATATCGCGAGATGGGTATGGACGAATCGTGGGACGTATCAAGGACATCATAGTGCGGGGAGGGGAGAACATCGCGCCTAAAGAAATAGAAGACTTGCTAAACACGCATCCGGATGTTGTTGAGAGTCAGGTACTCAAATGTCATCTAAATATATAAAAGGCAAACCTGACTGACTCATCTATCAACGCACAGCCGAAACAAATGAACGGATTTTGCTGAAATCTGGCATACAGATAGTTGTAATGACGTAGGCGTCCGCTAAGAAAGAATTTTTGAAAATCCGCCCCCTGAGGGGGCGAAAAATGGGTAAAAAATTTGTATGGAAACCGAACTTCACGCGGACGAAGTCGCGGGAAAAAGCTAGCCATTTATATTATTATATAGCAAAAACTTTGTGCTCAGTTTTACGAAAATTATGCGTAGTGAGGAGTTTATAATTTAGTACAGCTTAAGTTTATGCGAAGGAAGGTGTACAGAAAGTTATTACACGTTAAAATAGTACTTAGAAATACGTAAAATTAATAAAAATAATAACAAATCACACTTCCTTAGATATTATTATGATCAACTCACATTGTCGTGCAATCATTTTGTTACGCATTGACGTTTGCCAATCTGTCCTAACCTTTGAGTATATCTTTGGTCCTAACAATAACAATTTTTATCATTCTAAGAGGCAAAAGAACCCTTATATAGTTCAAACTTAATAATAATATGAAATATAATACATCTATGATTATGAATTATTATGGGGAATTATGACCCCAAGGCGACCTCTAGTAATAATATTTTTACAAGATGGTATGAGCTAAGGATGGCCGATGGTTTACAAGCGTGTTCCTTGAATCATGGCTCCATATCTATCGGAGAATAATATTAACATTATGACCAGAGTGCTGTGTGAGTTTTTCTATTCGCATGAGCGCGGTTGGCGTTTACTAGGAATTTGTATGTTATTTGTACAGCGCCATCTAGTTGTCGTGTTTACAACTAGGTTCAATCACATACAAATTCTTAGTAAACGCTAAACGCGCTCACGATCGAATGCGAAAAGAAAAACTCACACTTAGCACTATAATATTATTCTCCGCACAGACAGTTAGTTGTATTGTGCAGACATTATGTAGTACTTATGTAGGTTTACGGGATTATACCTTTTGTGGTCGACTCTACGAAATTGTAAATTTTTGGTAAAAAAAATTAGCCAGGCCCGGCCACGCGATGCTCTTAAGCCCTTTACTCACGGTCCAGCCTAGAAATCCAGCACCAATACTAATGGTCGTCATTTATAATTTTTGCCTACAGTCCACGGCCTTGGATTTGCAGGCTGGACGGTGAGTACGTCTCTTTATATTTTTCTACTAGATGTTGCCCGCGACTTCGTGCGCACAAGAGGAAATCCCGCTGGAACTGTACATTTTGCCGCGATAAAAAGTAGCCTATGTTCTTTCCCGTGATCTACTCTATATCTGTGCCAAATTTCATCAAAATCGGTCCAGTAGTTTCGGAGCCTATTCAATGGAAACCACAGAACACTATTACTCGCGGAGAAGAAGGTCGACTTCATACAAAAAAATTGGGACCAAATAGCGCCTCTAGTGAGCTGCCCCCTCAAACTTTTAACCGCCTTCCAACAAAGGAGGACTAAATATTTGATTATATGAATATGGCCGATGGCGGGAAATTGAAGATACGTAATTAAAGTTTAAGTTAACGTTAAATTTCTCTTTAGAGTTAAATTTTGCATTCCAACAAAACCGAGCAACCACCTCCACGCACAAAGCATAACTACTACGTCACAAATTTTTTTTTTTTTTTCGATAGGGTCTACGCTAGTGGTCGGGTTAAGACCGCTCTAGCTTTGTCGGGCTATAACTAGCCTGGTGGCTAGTTGGTTAGTTTAGAGTTTTGTGGGAGGGTTGGCCCTCCCTAACTTCACCCGGGTGAAGTTCAGATCGGTTGTTGGGGACAGCTACGGGTAAGCTATTTTTAGGACGGGAGGGACTCGGGTCCCCCCCGCTAAGGGGTCCGACCCCTTCCTCACTCTCTGATGAACGCAGGGGTGGTCGACTTTGTATGAATGACCTTGGACCAAAAAGGGGGCAGTTCGGTGCGACAAGAATGGTTATATTTCAATATATCGCTCTCTGTCTTACATGGTTAATATTACATAAAAGTTACTTAAAAACCACAACAGATGGCGCGCAACAGACACTATGCCGCTTCTAGATCGCGCTATCGAAAACACTAGACGTATGTATTTAAGGACTCACGAACATTTTGTGACGTATAGTTATGATTTGAGCGTGGAGGTGGTTGCTCGGTTTTGTTGGAATTCAAAATTTAACTCTAAAGAGAAATTTAACGTTAATTTAAACTTTAATTACGTATCTTCAATTTCCCGCCATATTCATATAATCAAATATTTAGTCCTCCTTTGTTGGAAGGCGGTTAAAAGTTTGAGGGGGCAGCTCACTAGAGGCGCTATTTGGTCCCAATTTTTTTGTATGAAGTCGACCTTCTTCTCCGCGAGTAATAGTGTTCTGTGGATGAACGTCACAAAATGTTCGTGAGCCCTTATATACATACGTCTAGTGTTTTCGATAGCGTGATCTAGAAGCGGGATAGTGTCATCTGTTGTGGTTTTTAAGTAACTTTTATGTAATATTAACCATGTAAGACAGAGAGCGATATATTGAAATATAACCATTCTTGTCGCACCGAACTGCCCCCTTTTTGGTCCAAGGTCATTCATACAAAGTTGACCACCCCTGATGGAAACAAACAAACAAACTTTTCCGTTTTATAATATTATAGTAAGGTAAACACCCCAATGATGGACGGTTTAAGAAGAAAATCTTGGTATTTCAGAAAATTCACTTATTCCTGTGAAAGTTTTAACACAAAACGTAGTGAAAATTGGAAGTCCTATATTTATTCTATTTTTCTGCTTTATTTAATGTAGGGCACTTTAATAGGTTTAAATGTTATTAACAAATAAAAACTTAGATTTTTTTAACCAGTTATGGACAACAAAAATTTAGTTATGGACACCCAGTAATAAACAAAAACCAAATATGGACACCTAGTAATGAACATGAATCATGAGATGTTATATGTTAAATTAACTGTGGAATATTAAATTTGGAGTATAAAATGATGCAAACTTTTATTTTAATCAGCCTTTAATGTAACTGCAGTCGTGACTACATTCAAATTATGTACTAAAACTCTCTAAAATGGACAAAATCAGCTTCAAGTTCTGAAAACCATTTCTCACTGTCATCTTGAACAAGAGTAACTCTTGACGTGCATAAATTTAGAGCAGTACGTTCAGCAACCGTAGGTTGTCGTTTCATAAACGAGAAATACAATTTTTTGTCTGGTCTATTATTAGTGAAAGGAGTCTCCTGCTTTTTTTCGACTATGAGACGTTGAACAGTATCTAATAAATAATTTATCTTTGGGTAATGGAATATGTTTATTTGACATAATATATTTTATCCGATCTTCTAAAATGTTTTCTTCTTCCTTCGACAAAATGGTACTGGGTCCAATCGGACACTCTACGGTCTTTTTCCTGTGATTTTATTACGCAATGTAATTCTAGGCATGTTATTTTTTTGCTGCATCAGAATCATTTGCGCCTTTTCTAACAGCTTCGATAGCCCACTGCGCAGCCCATTTGTTGAGCTGTATAATTTTTTTGGCTAATAATCATTACATAGTATATAACAAAGTACCTTTTTTGCCTGTCCCTTTGTCTGCTTAAATTTTTTAAATAACGCAACGGATTTTGATGCTTTTAGGTATATAATATGCATAACATAGTAGAGGTACACAGATAATTTTAGAGATTTTGCGCTTACATTGCAAACGCTGGCTGAACCCTACGAGATAAATCAAAATAATGTACTTACTACAGTTTTGTTTATCTTAAAAAAACCTACAAAAAAGTCCGCGATGACATATGTCTATCTCTTAGGGATAACCCACAATAACCATATTTTTATCCTTTACTTTAATTTAAATTTTATAGATTATTTACGAAGCGAGTTTAAACAATACAGCATTAATCCTTATCCAATTAAGTACCTTAAATACATTGTGTATTTAATATAGATCAATATGGGCCTTTACAACATTAAATTTAAATGAATATTTTCAAGGATAGTAGAGATTTAATATGTAGGGACACGTTTCGGCGGCAATCGCTACTCGGTGCTCGCGCTTCTGCATCGCACTATCGAAAACGCTATTTTTTATAAGAGGCTCACGAATATTTTGTACTGAATTTATCCATAGCATAGAATGGCAAATTAATTGATTAATCACTACATAGTTTAAAACAAGTCGCTTTATCTGTCGTATCGTTATATCAAGTCTGTCCCTGTGTATATTGTATGCTTAGATCTTTAAATCTACGCAACGGATTTTGATGCGAGTTTTTTTAAATAGTATTTAAGATATAAGATATCGTAAAATTTATATTCAAGCGTGATAAATATAATATTATGTATATAAAGCGCTCGCGCATATCGTGTCGAGGTGATAAGGTCCCATTTTAACCATTTGCATTGGTTAAACCTAAAAACATTTTCAATATTGTATCAGAAGTATTGCTGTAAGTAAAGTTCTCCAAGAACACATTCCACGCGGGCGAAGCCGCGGGCAAAAACTAGTTAGCTAGCTAGCTAGTAGTTCTTAAATAAAAAGAAAACTGTATTATTTTACTTCAATGTCCATAACTGGATTTCTATGTAATACCTAATAATGGACACAGGCGTCCATTACTGGTAGGCATCAATATTTTTATAATTATCAACTAGCTTTTAAAAAAGAATTTAAAAAGGAGTATAATAAATTCAAAATCTAAATCAGCAATAAAAAAAACAAGTTTGGACATTTGTCCATTATTGCAACTATTCAACTTCTTTGCACTAGTAATAAACATTCATAAAAAAACGTGAAACATAGCGTCTCAAGAGTAAAAGCATAGTACGTCTTTATCTCGATTTCATAGTCAATACAACTAACAAAATTGATTTTGTTTCAAATAATTCAATATTAAATTAACAAGTAAACTCTCTACCTAACTCACTAACCATTTCCGTAACAAAAGCCACTAATATGCATTTTCAATAACACGAGCACCAATTTACCTCACCCATTTTGTCTTATAAAACGGAAGTGAATGAAACATTAAACCTCGGCAGCTTGATGTCTTTTGGCTACCGTAAAATGTTACCAATATAATAAAATTGATTCCCGGCCTTATTCTAGCAGATTTGGTTATTTTTCGTCCATTATTGGTTCATTGTCCATCACTGGTGCATTTACCTTATATTATAATTTTACTTTACCATCGCACGGGATGTGTTACACATTTCCGTCCCAATAATCCTCTCCCTCCCTCTCATCTCAGATAAGATGTTACAAATCAAACATTATAAATTCCTCATCACAATTGCAGGTAGTCGGAGTAGCTGACGAAAGGCTAGGCGAGGAGCTCTGCGCAGTGCTGAAGCTCAGAGAAAGTGTCACGCTAGCTTCAATAGACGTGAGGAAATTCTGCGACGGCCGCCTGGCCAGGTTCAAGATACCCAGGATAGTGAAATCCACGGTCGACTTCCCGAAGACGGCGTCAGGCAAAATACAGAAGTACAGAATAAAGGAGCTCATCGAAGCTGGAAAATTATAATACTGGATACTGTATAGAATATTAGTATTACTAATTTTTAAGCGCAATGTCTTTCTGTAGACTTGCCCAGGGGCGGCAAGGGGCAAGGCCTACCAACAAAAGCGAACAAAGAAAAGGGTGAAATTATTATTTTTAAACAAAAAATTAAACCGACTTCCAAAGTAAAAATACACAAAAAAGTATGAAATAAAACTTAATCTCTAAATAATTCCCCTTTCAAATTCGGCTAAAATTTTTACTATTTCTCTACTCAATCTTCTTAATTTTGAAATCGGTACCAGCCCAAACAATATTCTACAATATTTTATAGAACTTACGTTCATATTTGCTGGTACCGACTTCAAAATTAATAAGATTGAGTAGAGAAATAGTAAACATTTTAGCCGAATTTGAAAGGGGAATTATTTAGAGATTAAGTTTTATTTCATACTTTTTTGTGTATTTTTACTTTGGAAGTCGGTTTAATTTTTTGTTTAAAAATAATAATTTCACCCTTTTTAGATATATATTTTCTTAAGTTATTATTAATACGTCTTAAGAACGTCTAAACTAAATGATCGAATGTATAATTGAATACGCGCCAAGCTTCCATAAGGTATTGCTATTAAGATGATGATGATGATTACTGTAAGTTATAAATTGGCATATGCTTGCAGTTCATTAAACAATGCCGAAATCTCCAAACGCATATCTTTAAAGACTGAGGAGTTCTGTACAGTGATTTTGGATCCAGGGTATACCTTGGTACAATATCTTATTTTTTGGTAGCATATGCTTGTGTTACTTCAGTTAAAGTCAAAATCACTATATGTGTGGATATAAATTTCGAGGAGTTCCCTCGATTCCTCATGGATCGCATCATCAGAACGATGTTTAAACCTATACCTAGGTACTTGGTGATTTTTTATTCCGTTCCTAGTGAAACAGAACATGTTTTGTGTCACTAACAGAGTACATATAATTATATACAAAAGCATATTTCTTGTCAAAGCTCAAGTATTTGAAAGTTGAAAGATCTAAAAAGAATTTAGGTCACACTACTGCAGGGGCGATGCGCGAGTCGCGACGGGCAAAGACGCAACCTCACGCGCCGAGCGCCGTTGTACGCTCCAATCACGCGCAATATCATAAGAGGTTAAACATTGGTCAATACGGTGACAGATATTTGTAATTAAGTGTATAAATTAGAAATAATGATTTTAAATTATGAGTGCGATGTTATAAAACAAATTTTCACCAAGTTAGAAAGGGAATAAAATGTAAACTAAGTATAGCGTAGTACTCTATTTAGTGTACCTTTTATACCCTGTTTTACTCGAAACGGAAAAAATATCACCTATAATGTAACCCAAATATTGTTTAATTATTAATAATTATTGTGTTAAGTTTGAAATAAATTTTGTAGAAACCTTTGTGCCTATGATGAATTGATGGTATAATTGGCGATTTAATAAATTCTAAATCATTTAGTAAGAGATTCGATTCTATTTTCATATTATTCTGTGTGTGTGTGTGTGTGTGTGTGTGTGTGTGTGTGTGTGTGTGTGTGTGTGTCCGGGGCATCGTAGTTTCTAAATGGATGAACCGATTTTGATCTAGTTTTGTTATTATTATTATTTGAAAGCTGAGCCGAAACGTGGACACCCACCGTAGGGCTGGTTCACAAGTTTAAGGTTGCTCAGCGTGCGATGGAAAGAGCAATGTTGAGGGTATCTCTGGTAGATAAAATTCGTAACGATGTCATTCGTCAGAGAACTAAAGTCACCGACGTTGCTCAAGTAATTAGCACGCTGAAGTGGAAGTGGACCGGCCATGTCTGATGGTCGATGGAGCAGAAAAGTATTAGAGTGGAGACCACGCTTAGGCAAACTTAGTGTAGGACGTCCTGCGGCACGATGGACCGACGATTTGAAGAAGGTGGCTGGCAGCGGATGGAGGGCTGCCCAAGATCGGGATGATTGGCGCTCATTGGGGGAGGACGTTCAGCAGTAGACGGCGATTGGCTGATGATGATGATGATAACATTAATGTATGCACGATAATTATTATCAAATCTCCTTTATCTCATTACTTATAAATATTTTATCATTGATTTAATATTATTAATACTGTCGATAAGGAAGCTTGTTACAATTTCAAGTCCTTTCCATATTATGCTTGTGACAATTATTAGTATTTGTTCGTAAATATGAAGAGAGTGTTTTTCATCGTGTTTATTTCTTGCCTGTTTTCGGTTTGTTTGACTGGTTAGTGTAAGTATGTTTAAATGGTTGTTTACATAATTTATATTATCAAGTACTTAGGTTATTACGGGAGTTGCTAGATTTTTAGAAACTAGAACACTAGAGATAGGTAAAATCATGTTTGAGTACGAAATAAAGGGTGGTATTCTTGGTCGTTGCTTAAGAAAAGACTTAAGAATTTTCGAATAAGTCCACGTTATTTGTATGAAATAATACTCAAGACAATGCTTAAGTTACGACTGTGAATCGAAATGTCACCTTAAGCATGTCTATAAGGCGAAATTAGAAATAAGAATCGACCAAGAATACCGCCCACAGACCTTCAAGTAACGTGAAATTAGAGGAGCGCTATTGTAAAAATATGAAGGTGAGGTTTAGAGGTAGCCATTCCACTACAGCTTCAGTCCTTTAATAGGTATTTAGTGATCCTTATGTCGTCCGCAAAAATTCCTCTCAGAGGTAAAATAATTCTGAATGGACTCTGGTCAACATAACTATTGTAATAGGAAACACTACGCCACCTATCGTGTATTTTGGTTTGGCGCCAAGTGTTCGCCGCATCGTGGTGTGATGAGAGGCCATAAAGATGGTATTTGTTTTCAATAAGATTACATTCAAAATATTATGTAAGGTGATTCCTGAATTCTTGAATTCTAACATTGCTGTGAGAGCGAAGCGAGCGTGAAAAATGATCAAGGCTATTTATTATCTTATATCCAAAAGAAATACAAAAAATTGTCAAATCGCGCATTTTATACTATAATCAGGAAACCGTAAGATAAAATATTCTATCAAAAATTTTTGATTAAAATATCTTTTAAACCATTCAGCGTTAAATTATTGTTTATTATTTAATTTTCTATCACATAAATCAAATTAAATTAGGAAAACAAACAGTCTTTAGTCATGTTTGAAGTTCCTAGTTGTAAAAGCATCAATCTTTCTATGAGTTTATTATTTAATTTCGGGTATTTCAACAGATCTATGATGTCATGGGGTACTCATCCCAACTTACCTGTCCGGTAGTTGTGGTATAGTATACGGGTATGCGACCCCGGCTTCCCTAGCTATTACCGTCCTATCTCTTGTCCTCCTGGGCGGTAATATCCTACATTTCCTATTTCCCACTCCAACTTACCAATCTTCCTTTCCACACCACCTATCCTTCCCTTTCCCTATTCCTACCCTCCCCACCAATCCGTGGAAACGCAATGGATAATCATTAAAATAATTTAATTATCCAAAATGGCGGCGATGTGGTTCACCACCCATCACGTCTCGTTTCTCGCGGAGGTGAAAAGCGGACTATGGAGAGCCGCTTCGCTACGTTGAATGTAAGAGGAGGAATGGATGGTAAGAATGAAAGTGAACGAAGCGAAACGAGTATGTAAGGATCGTAGCAAGTGGCAAAAAGTGGTCACTGCCTACCCCTTTACGGGAAAAAGGCGTGATTATATGTATGTATGTATGTATGTATGTATTTCAACAGATTTATGTTGTGAACTTGTCACATCGCGGCCTTTCGAGAGTAGAACAAACTTGAGGCGTGCAATAAAAGACCGTATGATTTCTCAGCTCCATAGACAGTTTAATATAATACATCTATGTCTGTTGTCTATAGACTAATGTTTTTTTTTTTTTTTTTTCGAAAAAGTCAGAAATGTTCGACTGGTGGATCACAGGAGCTACCTGATATCCCTTATTCAGAAGACGGCGAACCGCGTGGAGGAGGCAGGATGGTCCAACCTCAAAGTAAACGACATTGCGGTGGACATGAAGTATGAATTATTATAATTTACTGAAAAAAATGTAAGATGTTTCCCATTTTAAATATCTTTACCAAATTTGCAAATTTTTAGTGAAAATATTTTCGGCATCCAATACACTGGTAATTTGGATTTCAAGGCTGGTTTCGTCGTGTCCATACAAAGGCTGGACATCATTGAGAACACTATACGACAGATGTGGCAGAACAATGGGGACAACACTACATCAGCTCAAGCTCAGGCCACTCTGAGACTGAACAACGTGGCTATAGGCTTCGATGTCACGGCCAGAGTAAATGAGGAGGACCACTTCTTCACTGGAGTGATCCTGTATCCGACGATACAGCTACAGTTCTTGGTAGGTATAATACTAAACATAAGAATAAAATACTCCATAATAGGCTAAATGACTAATTTGTTTTTAATAATTTTTTTTCTATATTGTGATTAATATTAGGTATGCCGTATGCATGGTTTTTTTTATTGGCTTTTCGAAAGGTACATATTAATCTGAGAAATATTTCAATAGCCTATAATATATGATCTACCATTAACGAAATGCAGAAATGACAAAACTGAGATCGTTGGAGAGTAATAAAAACTCTCTATACAAAAAATGTATGAAAAATTACGTCACTAGTTATTACCGCAGTTGAAAATGTATAGAGATCATAAAATTGATTTTATTTATCTAACTGCTGGGTTTGCGTATGTGGGATTAAAAATTAAATTCCGTGATGCACTTAAAGGTTTTCAATTAAATTTTAAAACTTACCTAATCGCTGACCTACCTGTCTTTTAACGCCAAATACCGATCTGTTATCGGATATCGCGTAATGTGAAAACGCTCTAACATGACAAGGACCAGACTTTTACAAAGCACCATCTGGTGGTAAAAAAAGTGTCAAAATTCTTGTTGACAGTTTTCGAAATCATTTCCTCTACCGGATGGTAGCTTTGAGTGAGTCGAATCTGCCGCCTGGTGGTACTTTGAGTGAGTGATAGAACAAATTAAGAAAACCCTCAATAAAAATAAAATTTTAGATTGCGAAGAACCTCTACACTGACGTCATAACAGCGCGAGTGGTTGCGACCGTCACCACACACAACAACCGGCTCCAAATGCTGCCATACAACCACATATCGAGAACCATTCCACATTTCGTAAGTATAACTTACGTAGCTTAACTATTTAGTAAACTGTGGAATAAGACTGAGCAACTAGCAAACAACCAGAAAACAATAATATCTTCTACATATTTGGGATAAGGTAATAACTACCGTAAATCATAAATTATTTACACAAAAAACAAATGTGTGTAGAATATAACAATAATCTTTCTTCTTATATATAAAAATGAATTGTTCTTCGTTAGTCTCGCTAAAATTCGAAAACGGCAGGACCGATTTGGCTAATTTTGATCTGAAAATAATCGTATCAGTTCAGGGAAGATTTAAACGGTGAGAAATTTCAGTTCATAGTTAAGGCAGAACAACGTTTGTCGGGACAGCTAGTTATAATATAATAATATCTATGGACGCTTCACACTACGTCAGTCTGGCCCCGTACTACCCTTTCATCCACATTCGTAACTGAAGTTTTGTACAGGGAAATTTCTTCTCGTTTGATAACTAGCTACGAAAACAGAATTAAATTTCTGTTACGTAGTACGTAGGTATTCGAAGAACTTGTGTTACGGGGACCGGACAACGAGAAGTACATATATATTTAATTCTTTTAAACTGTATGTATGATATTTAAGATTATTTTTATATTATACGCGTCATATCTAAAACGCATACGTGACCCAGGAACACCGTAAACTTTTTGTTCCATCGACGGTATCGAACCCGCGACCTCCAGCTTGCGCACCGACGCGCCTTACCACTAAGCTTTTTTTTTTATTATTATGTAGTTACATATTTTGTTCAATATAAAGTTAATTATAAATTAGAATGAACAATTTACATCTACGGTCTAACGGCGATTATTGTCGAACTTTGTCGTCGTGGTTTTGACAAATATAATTTTTAGTCGACGACACCATACTAAAAATTATATTTGTCAAAACCAGGTCCAGGTCTCAAATGAACCATTTTCCTTTCATTATTTTTTTTCCTCAGTTCACGTGGAACATAATAGTGGAGTCGGTGACGGACTGGGGAAACCACATCTTCGCGCCCATCGCTCAGGACATCGCGTTACACGAGCTACAGTTCCCTACCATTTGCTACAATTGTGCTGTTGTTTAAATAAATAAACTGTTGAAATCGACTCTACTATTATTTCCCTTTTTTTAAATCACAGATGTGTCACAAAGAGTTTTCATTTAAATTTCTCTAATCTTTCAGCTTACCTTTCCAGGTATAATAAATAGTTGATTAATATAAATAATAATCATTTCATTGGTTGAAACAGTTTAAAGCAATTATTTAATTTTAAAATGGTTGTAATTATTCCTGATTCAATTAAAATACATGACATGTTGATATGACATTTCTTTTTTTTTTCTTTTATTTCATTCTTTTTTATTTCCTGTATTTTGATACCCTACTAGATAGGTTTAGTTAAAAAAAATAACTACTTAGAATTTGGCGCCAAAATCCGCCATTTTGTATTTTCTTTTCTTTGAACTAGTTATCTAAGGACACTTGGGTTATTGATATAAATCTAACGATACCTTAATTATCGAAATCCATCCAGCCATTTATTAGGTTGGGGAAAAAGTTTCTTCGCATTTTATATAAAAATTCAAAAGGTTTTTTTATAAAGTTTATTTACAAGTGACTAAAGTATATAGGTGCCATTTTGTTCGATAACTTTTTGCCATCTTGTTGGTAGGTACATGATCCCATTGCTATAAAATTTTTGGGGCTTCTGATGAAAAAACTGCGACAAGTGGTTTTGGCAGTCCTCTTGTGATGTCAACCTGACACTGCCTAAGGAATTCTGCAGCGACCGGAACAGGTGGAAATCTGAAGGTGCAAGGTCAGGACTATACAGCGGATGCATTAATACCTCCCAGCCAAACTCCCGTAATTTTTTCTGAGTGGCTAAAGATGTGTGAGGTCTAGCGTTATCATGGTGAAAAACCACACCCCTTCTGTTGATTAATTCCGGCCGCTTTCTCTCAACTTCTTGCTTTAATCTCATCAGTTGTTCGCAGTACAGTTCAGAATTGATGGTCCTGCCTGGCGGTAACAGCTCATAATGAATAATGCCCTTCCAATCCCACCACACACACACAGCATCACCTTGTTGCGAGTTAACCCGGGTTTCGCCACAGTCTGTGAAGCCTGACCGGCCTTTGACCACGATCTTTTTCGCACGTTCTTGTCGTACGTGATCCACTTTTCATCACCAGTTATCAGCTTCTTCAAAAATGGTTCGGTTTCATTACGTCGTAATAAAGAATCACAAATGAGTACACGGTTCATTAGGTTTCTTTCAGTGAGCTCATGAGGCACCCAAATATCGAGCTTTTTTGTGTACCCAGCTTTTTTCAAATGCGCCAAAACCGTTTTGTGGTCAATCCCCAGTTCTTCAGCTACATCGTAACTACTAATATGCCGATCTTGCTCCACTTTTTCAAAAATGGCAACAGTTTTGTCCGTAACAGGGCGACCAGAGCGACGTGCATCTTTGATATAAAAATTTCCGGATTGAAAACGCTTAAACCAAATTTGCGCTACTCTCACAGATACTGCATTAGGTCCATAAACATCACAAATTTTTTTCGCGGCTTGTGTTGCATTTTTACCTTTTTTGTAATAAAATTTTAAAATGTATCGAAATTCTTCATAAGAATCACTCATTTTAACAATAAGAAAAACAAATGAAAATCTCAAATTTACCTAATTTGAATTTGGAATTGTCTTCTGTAAAATTAAAACTTTTTAATGATACCAAAATCAGCCAGATACAATTGGTATAGCCCAAGATATTTTATGACAAGTTCATACATACTATAATGCGAAAAGACTTTTCCCCCAACCTATTAGAAGATATGTGGGAATCAGGGGCGTAGCTACCGCCGTATCTGCCCGTATAATTGGGTACATGACTACATCTAAAATATTTAGTTTCATTAATGTACTCAGAAAATTTGAGGCATTTCTACTTCGTAAATGTAAAAAATTATAATATTTTATTTATAGTTTAGTAATTAAATACATCTAAAAAGTACAAAAAAAATATATTTTTTTGCTAAATTAGTAAACAAAACCTACATCATTAGTTTACTTACATCATATACAAAAACTTTTATTATGGTATGTATTAACTTAAACGCACAAATATCGGAGATATTTACAAATATGTTCCTGCGGCCGTATACTTCATACATTTTAACATGGACATTGGACGTGACGTCATAGCTACGTACGACTTTAGTATGGAGCGTTTTCACGGGACTTGCGAAATTTTGTAAACAAATCGCTGTACCTTTAAAAATATTGACTTTTGATATACGGTTTCTTCTGAGAAGTTACTCATATTTAAGAGTACTATTCATTTATGCAATCAAAAAAATTCAGTCGTCTAGCCTATTGATACGGGCCCCCCAACGTGAGTAAGCAAAAATTAATAAAAACTACCCGAATTTCATCTTTCCTCTTTATTTCATCATCAGCTATAAATGATTTAATAAATCAGTTTGCCGAAAAAAAGGCAAGGAGAGTGTACATTTAATTTAAATTGTTTGTAAAAATTTTGGAAAAAGTGACAGATAGATAATTATGATGAATAAATATTTCTCTTAATTTTATGCATTTTTTTTCTTTTGTGAGCAATCTTTACGGGGCCAAGGCACGCTACGCTTCTGTGGGAATAAAGAAATTTACAAACACATTCATATACAAGATACGCGCGAAAAATTTAACCCTTCTTGACAGTCAGGTAAAAAAGAATCCATAAATTATTTTACTTGTTTATGCCATCTGTTGTTCTATAACATTTTGAACATGCGGTTATGACGAAACTAATAACTCATTATAATGCAATTAACCACACTTTCTACTGTTTCTTATCAAATATCGAAAAAATCTTACCGTTTGATAAGGCCCATCATTACGATAATAGGAAATATCCTTATCCTTTTATGTAATTGTAATTATAGATGTGTTTTTACTCTCACGTGACCAACGAATATTTTTGTAATAGGTAATTTTTAATAATAGTTTTGTTTGAAACCATAAAAAATGTTAAAGATATGTATATTTTTATGTATGTTATACTCTACTGTGATATGCCAAGACTGGGGTGAGTATTTTTGTCTATTTACTCAGTAACATTCAACATTAAATTGCAGCCTTATTCCATAGAAAATTTCTGTTTTGGATCCCACTTATTTAACCATAAATTTTGTGATTTTCAAGGCATTTTTAGTAGGTATAAGAATTTCGTCTCATAAAACTTATTTTATAAATATATTATTATGATATAATTTTTTTCAAAGGACATGTTTGATTTTGGGCCAGTTCTATGTACACTACATAGGTAAATAGGAAAAAAATATGGTAATATCATAAAAATACGAAAAAATTAAATTGAAGAAGGGTACATGCGTACAAAAATGATTATTTGAAGAGTTTTTTATTGCGAGAACACTATTTTAGGGCGGCCATGACAGTTGTTTTGACTTGACTTTTGACGTAGTAAACAGTTTTACGAAGAGACGTCGTCTTGAATGTCATACGTCTTTCTTTGTCAAAAGTCATGTCATTGACAAAATGACATTCTTTAGATAATCCGCCATGTTTTATTTTACTTTGTGTTGCTCTCCTTGACGAAGTTAATTTAAATGTACATGGAAACGAAGTGAAATTAAACAAAATAAAGAATAGGAAACGGTTACTATATTATGTAGCTATATTATATATACTGTACATAGGGCTGGCCCAGGCCTCATACATTTCTTGAACATCTCTTTTGGATACAACTCATCGCTTTTCATAGATTTTTCATGAATAAATGATTGCTACGTTTCAGGCAGTAGGGCCTGTTTAGTCAACCCTCTAGGGTACTATGCAAAGGTCATGCAAGAGACAGCAAGTGAACTGGAGAACAACATAAAATGGTGCAATTTCAAGATGGATGACATTTCTACACCGGTCGAGTAAGTTGATATATTGTGGTTGAATGAAACAAGGACCACTTACTAGTGGAGGAATATGGGACTACCATGACGGTTATCAAACTTATGATGTATCATGCTTTTATAGGCTGTGTGACAAAATTTCGAACAATCGCAGCAGCAATGAGGGTTTTTGATACGTTTTCTGCCGCTAGGAGGCAGACCCGACTCACACAAAGTATTATTTGGTAGCGGAAGTGATTTGAAAAATTTTCAATGAGAATTTTCGACACTTTTAATAAGTTTTTTTAGGGTATGCTATCGAAAGTGTAGCTCGCCCATAAATTGCCTTTGTTTTTCCACATTTTTTCAGCATCAAACTCTACAACTGGCACTTGGTGGGCACAGTTAACTTCACCAATGGTTTTCTCGTGTCAATGAAGAATATAACCGTCAGTAATTTTCTCGCTAATATCGCCACATCAACTGTAGGTGGAGTACAGAATACGGTAGCTACTTTCCGAGGAAACTTAAATCTTAACCAGGTGAAAGTGGGTTTTGATGTGGACATCGACTTTGAGGGACACGAGAAGACACGAGTCACAGGCGTATTTGTTTATACATTGGTATCGTGGACCTATTTCGTAAGTGTTTTATAAATATTATTCTGACGTGAAAGCACATTTGAAGTTTAAAGCTATGATTATCAGTGGCGTGGGATTCCTATAACTCCATTCCCATCGGCTTAACTTACCACTTACCTTTTGAAGACCCTCATCCAAATATCTACCTATTATACAGGCTAGGCCTCCCCTATGAAGAAGAACCAGTCTTCGCCACAGATAATTATATTAGGTAAAAGTAAAAACCGACTAAGCGCGAGTTGGACTTGGAGACAAAAGATTCGGTACCATTACACTACCTAGTCTTGCCATAAATACTGAAACGAAGAAAAAAAAATTCTATTGCAAATAACTTTTATTACTTTTACAGTGTGTTAGTTAATTACATAAATATAAAACTATTTAAAATATAAAAAGCTTATTAGAAATGGTCTCCATTGGCTGCAATACAGTTCTAGCCAGTTATCAATTGAAGCACGCACTTTTTCCGCGGGAAAATTCTTCACTGCCAATCGTACGGAATGTATTGACGCCAAAATGAGAAAACTCAATAAAAACAATCATATGTGCCTTTTGTGCTTATTTATGTTTAGTTTTTCTATGTTATGTGTGTCATATTTGTTTTTGGTGCAATAAAGAGTTTTCATTCATTCATTCATTCATATAAAAATGACAAAATCCAAATTCAAATTTAATATTTTGTTTATTTTTAATTGTAACAGTATTTATGGCCAGACTAAGTAGTTTTTTTTTTAACTTTTTTATATATTCCGAATTCCGAAACAAATGTTTGTGTTAGTTAATATTATGTTTCTGCGCACATTCCTCCCCTTAAACTTAAAAAAATGCTGTGCCAAATTTCATACTCCTCCGATCGTACGATTCTCGTAAAACTGTACTATAAGTGTTTGCTTAACTTATAAATATTTTCCAGGTATCACGCAACCTGCACACCAACGAGACTACCGTGAGCATTACCACCAGCAGCTCCAGCGGCGCTTCCACCCGCATGGAGTTCCTGCCCGCCAGCAACCTGACTGAGGTCGCTTCTAGAACGGTGAGCATTTCTAACATGGCATAGCTCGAGAGCCGAGAAAGTGTTAAGACTGCGCCGAGCGAAAATGCGGAAAAAGGCACTAACCGTTAAGTTGATAAAATCAAAAGTATTCGTTCAATATATTTATCAAAAATACAGTTACAATGACTAAGAATATGTTAACAATTACTCCCTGAAAAAAAATGAAAATAATAAATATTTAAGCCTAGAAAATTACGTAAAGTTAGTCGAAAACTGTAAAAACATAAGCTGCCGCTATGTGATTTTTTATATCATAACAGTCAAAATCTAACATAATTTTTTGATGAAACAATACATGAAAGGGTATATTACAGTTTGTCCGTCTTAAATATTTAAATATTGTCAGACAATATAAGATACATATTTATCAATAAGTGCATTAAATTCCCCATACATTTTTACTATGGCGGCCGCGAGTCGATTTAAATACGCGTCGCACGGGCTCAGCAATTCAGTCGTCTATTTCGAATTTCTAACATGGCATAGCTCTAGAGCCGAGAAAGTGATAATGATAATATTAAGTGATAGTGATAAGAGACAAACTCACATTTCGCTTAGAGTCGCGAAGACGCGAGAAACGTCATAAAATAAGTCTACTTTTAAATAATACATTTTCAATAGACAACTAGAGAATTCTGATTTTTTTGTAGTCTATTTTTGGTACTTATTAGAACTGAAGCTCGACCTGGGTTCAAAATACGCCCATATTATTTTTTTTAACTTTCGACTTTATAAGGACAAAAAAATGTTGCTTTCTTTTCTTTCTTAGATAGATTTTTTTAATGTTGTGTCAGTTGTCACTGATTGACTATCTCCATGTGTAACTGTATATCTATCAAATGCACTATAGTGCGTGTTAATAATCTAAGGTAGTGCGTATTGTCGTTATTCAAATAATATTAATTTTATGTAGGTATTTCTTTACAAATGTTGTCTTTTCGCAAACTTTCTTCACATTAACTTTAACTGTGCCAAGTACCTCTGTTTGCACAATTCTCGTAAAACTGTACTAAAATGTTTGAGAGAAATATGGTGTAATAGACACATGAAACCTACTTAATTGCCATGCTATTATGTACTTAGTTTACTTTTTTTCTTTGTTTTTTTTTTGTTTTTCTAACTTGGTAAAAAATAGTTTTACTACATAGCACTTCTAATTTAAAGCGATTATTTACTAATTTATAATTTAAAAATGTTAAAAGTAAGAGTAGTAAGAGAAAATTATAAAAATATTGAAATCACAAAATATAATAATTGTCACCACCCTATTGACCCTTGTAAACCCCAATAACGTTGCGCGTGATTAGATCAGCTGAGAGTAAAAATATATCCTTACGTACAGAGGAACAGATTTCATAGAACGATCCAAATTTTATCAGGGTTGTCACAGAAGATAGGATAAATTAAACTAAGTTTAGCGTACACGGTTATTAATAAAGTCTAATCGGTACATACTACGACCCGGGATCGATCTGCACGATCACGGGTTTGACTCGGGGGGTATATTTACTAGGTCATGGATGATCTAATAATAAAGCAAGACATCATTCAGACATCAAAAAGTTATGTTATACGGAATTGTATTTATTTCAGTATTTCGCATATTCAAGCGGCAATTCTTTCCCGAGGTGGGGTCGGGATATCCAAGAAGTGGTGCTGAAGAAGGCGCAGGAGAACGACTTCCCGGAGATACGTTTCGATAACAACTGTTAAAATAAGAGGAGTTCAAAACTAGCACGCACGTGATATGGCTATTACCTAATTACCCTAATTAAAAACTTATTTACAAATGTCTTTTTATACTAATCCAGAAGGTCGACGCCGCTGATTAAATCCTGCAATAATAGTTACAATCCAGTCTAGGTATTATGATAAAACTGAGAAGTGGTATTCTCCTAAACGTCAAACCAACGTCAAACTCGTTTCTATTTTCTCCAAACTCCAAGAATCCTCCAATATAAGTAAAATGAAAGTGCTACGAGAATTGGGGTTCTGTTCCTGAAAAGTCGTGTGGGTATAGAAGCTGTCATTAAATTCTCTACTCTATTATATTTTTACTCTGAATAAACTGCAAACTCAAGCATATGCTACCAAAAAGTAAGATTTTGCACCAAGGCATACCCTGGACCCAAAGTATTGAACAGAACTCCTGACTCCTTATAGATACATGTTTGGGGATTTCGGAGTTGTTTTTTTTTTTAATAATTATCATCATCATCACAAGCATCACACCATACAACATCACATTATGACGATACAATATGTTCTTCTCATAGTATTTTACACCAACACGGATGTCTTTGAACATTACTCTGCCGTTTGTGGAACTACTCTACTACTAGCTGTGATCAGTCACTCTGCTCACTCGCGCTTAATTTTTTGAATAAAGCGTCCAACGATCTAATTTTTGTTGACTGTGACATGACTGTATTTGGTTAACGGGTCATATTTGCAATAATCATTGCAACGACATTTTTTAGCTTATTATGTACTTTTCGAAAAGCCAATAAAAAACGATGAATTAGAGAAAAATTAGGCATACCTACCCGCAACCAAAACGTCTCGCACGTCCTCATAAGCATTGATCATGACCAACCCTTATGATCACTCACAAATCGTAACTGAGAAGTTATAGACTCTATTAGAAGTAGGTACTTCAGCATTACATTGAAGGGCATTCAATATGATACCGAAGTAAAAATTGTCTCATAAACATTATCTCATAAACAACAAAAATTAAATTTGCTTAATTGTTCTGTAAACTTGTTCAGCAAACAAGATTAACTTACCGTTATTAGGCACTTACGTTATTTGCAAACATTGGACAATGGATTACGGTAGAGCTGCTATGTTCGGTCGTGCGCAGTATCGTTGGCTTTGGCTTTGCTTTGGAAAAAAACGAAAATAATAAAACAAAGCAGTGACAAAACAAAATAGTTATAATTTATAGTATAAATATCCCAACAATGAACAGCACTGGAACATACAAGGAATACGATGAAGAAATATGGTCACAATTCCTAGAAAAAATCACTATTAACGATCCAATTTTAGCATATGTTGTGGCAAAATGTACGATATTTGTTGTAAGTTTAGTTGGAAATTTACTAACTTGTATCGTCATTTATTGCGACAGAACAATGCATACGGCGACTAACTACTATCTATTCAATATGGCGGTGTCAGATTTAATAGTGACATTTGCAATATTATTGGAAGTCGATGAGTATTTGAGTAACTCATACCAGTTCGGAAACCTGGCGTGCAAAGTGCACTTCTTCTGCATTGTAGTGTTATGGAACAACAGTATTCTAGTTATGACGGTATTGGCCGTAGAAAGGTACGTAGCAATTTGGTACCCCATGCTGTTAAAGACTAAGGTGAAGAGGGTGATGAAAGTCATAACTGCGCTCTGGATTGTAGCCATTATAGAGACACTGCCCGAAATATGGGGTGTCGAACTTGTGAAGGCTAAGACAGTAGCAGTGTGCTTCACAGTACCTACTCCGTATAGTAGAATTGTAAATGGTATTCTGGCACTAGTAACTTTTATCCTACCCCTGAGTATTATGTTGTTCGTATACACAATGATCGCGTTAAAAATAAAAGACAGTGAAAAAACTAACTCGAACAGCGCTGTGTTCAATCACAAGAGAAATAGAGGGAGAATCAATAAATTAATTGGTATGTATTATAGATTTCATATTATACTTTATTTACAGTAGAATCAGTTTACAACTTATTATAACAATGTGCAACTTTACTTCTATAGTAGCAATTTTACTGAACTTTTTACTATCTAACCACTAGCTTGTGCCCGCGACTCCGCCTGCATAAATGCAGTATCCCACGGGAACATTGTATTATCCCTTTTCGGGATAAAGCCTATGTGTAAATGCAGAGCTTAAACTACTATCTACCATACCGAACTTCATTAAAATCCGTTCAGTTGTTTTTGTGTAAAAGAGTCACAAACATCCATCCATTCATCCATCCATCCTCACAAACTTTCACATTTATAGTAGTAGTAGTAAGATTTTCACAACCCGAATTTTAACTGAAGTTTGTCAGATTAAAGCAAGACTATTTTAATATTACAAGGAGTTTATTTCTTTATTGAACAATGATGTGTAATTTACGTTCAGTAGTGCTGACTCTGTCGTTTCTGATCTGCTGGATGCCTTTCTTCACATTTCGAGTGGTCATATTCGTCTACGACATGCACCAGCAGATACAACTTGATCAGGTAACTATTTAATGTTTTCTAAAACTTTAAACTGACAAGTCGGAAAAGTAGAAAAACAATCAGGGTTTTGTTATTTTTTCTGCCACTAGGGGGCAGACCCAACTCAAAGCGTTATGTCATCTGGTGGCAAAAGTGGAATTAATAACCTAACCAAGAGCATGTCAGGACATGTCTAAGGAGGGTTCCGTAACTATAAACGCGTAATATGCTTTTTTTTTTAATTTCTCCAAAAGTTACTGTCCGATTTGGTTCAAAATAATTTTCCTAAAGAGTTTTTAGCATGATCTATTAGCATGAAAATTTGCAAGTTACTATCTCCTATAGTTTAAAAATGCTAGGGGGGGGACCAACTTACAAACTACTTTGGAGGCCGATTACTCGAAAATGGTCAACTTTATAAAAAAGTAACGTATGAAACCTTGCCTTTATTTTAAAATACCTATTCTACGATACCCCACACGATGGGGTAGAGTAAAAAAATATTTTTCATCCCCACTTCACATGTATGGAGAGCCACCCCTAAAATATAAAATTATTATTGTTTTATGATCCCGAAACCGTGATCTATACACAATCTATAACTATACCAAATTTCATCAATTTATATTCATAATTACACGAGCTAGAGGCGCGGACAGACAGACAGACAGACAGACAGACAGACAGACGGACAGAGCGAAACTATAAGGGTTCCTTAAGTATTACGGAACCCTAAAAATGATCAACGAGGATTTTCGATTCTTTTTCTGTCACCAGGCGGCACTTGGTAGCCCGACGGTCCTTTGTGGTGTCACTTAAACCCGTCATATTGACATACTCGAAAAAATCGCTTTGTTGGGGTTTTCACTGTTATGTTAGGTTAATGCATGGACTATGAGACATAAACCTAACCTAACACAATCGTAAACTCGTTTTTACCAATACTCGACTTGTTCTCAGCTTTGGCGCATCGGTTTCCAAGTGATGATGATCACCAATTGGCTGAGCGTGGTGCTGAACCCAATTATCTTCAGTCTCATCTCTACTAAGTTCAGAAAATCACTTGAGGTTAATTTTTTAATCTGCTTGTCGGTACAAACTTTAGCCAAGTTGCCATTGCTTATTACGACGACGAAGTTCAAAAACAAAAAAAATTAGGGAGTTTTGCCGAAATGTCAATAAGCAAAGTTGTGTTTCTTTCAAAATTTGTGTTATTTCGGTTTTAATGTGTAATATTGGTAGAATATTAACCATTAGATATTCGTTGACGTGCACAAATGTGGGCCAGTGATACGACTACAAAATACGTGCTATTTTGGGTTTTCCCGCCAAAACCCCCTAGGAACTTTCAGTAAAGTGTCTACCACTTAATAATTTAATATAATTAAAAAAATAATAATAATTTGGTTTTGACATAAGCATCGGTGACACCAAAGGGTGACACTGTGCCACTTAGCGATGCTTATGTCTGAAACCCTTAGATTGTAGCTTTCAAACTTCGTCGTCGTAATTAGCGATGACAACTTGGATTAAAGTTCTGAAATACGTTACGTTACGTTATACGTTAGGTATATCTAAATTTGATTAGAAAATTATTTTGATTAAGTACTTCAATAAGATTTAAATAAAAATAAATATATACTTACTTACCTTTATCTTCTCGTAACAACATCGTCGTCACATCGTAATATCTGCTCATTGCGCATATAAATAAATCCCTACATAATTTGTAACAAATTACAAAAAGTTAAAATCACCATAATTTTTTTCTTTCAGATGTTATGGAGGAGGAAAATCATGAAAGAACCAATAACAGAAATAAGAGGTAATGCTGTAACATGGATCTCTGTCAGAAACACCAAGACATGTACACAAGTATAGAAGATCAGAATGATCGGTTTAATGGTAGAGCTAATGTCGGAAATACTACCGATTCGTGCAGAAAAATATTGATCCTCTTCCCTTAAAAGACAAGTGGTCCTATTTTTCTGCTTATTTGTATCTGTTTTTGTGTGACTAAAAGTGTTTTTAAAGGATTCCGTAAAAGGAAAAACGGAATACGATTACTTTGTTGTTCGTCCCTTCATTCGTCTATCCATCAAGACCATTTATTTTAGTGAAGCGTGGAGGTTACCGTTGTATCATTATTTATATCGTACGCATTTGAAATTAAAACTGTTCTAAAATAAAATAAAACTGGTCTACGGTCCCTTATGGCCTGTATTCACTTTGATTAGTGCGAGTGCGAGTGATTAGTGATTAGTAGAAAATACGTGTGGACAGCAACTGCGAGTGCGAGTGCGAGTGTTTAGTGCGAGTGATTAGAAGCGTGTTCTATTTTTTTGCCAGTGGACTGCGAGTGCGGGGAAGGAGCGCGCGCGGGGCGGGCCCGCGCGCCCCGCTTCCCCCTCACTCGCCGCGTGCCTGCTACTAAACACGTCTGGACATAGTTTCAAATGAATTTACTAAACAGAGCCACTAAACAGTATTGGACACTACTCGCACTATACACCTGCACTACACACTCGCACTAATCAAAGTGAATACAGGCCTTAAGGCCTGTATTCACTTTGATTAGTGCGAGTGCGAGTGCGAGTGTGTAGTGCAGGTGTGTAGTGCGAGTAGTGTCCAATACTGTTTAGTGGCTCTGTTTAGTAAATTCATTTGAAAACATGTCCAGACGTGTTTAGTAGCAGGCACGCGGCGAGTGAGGGGGAAGCGGGGCGTGCGGGCCCGTCCCGCGCGCGCCCCTTCCCCCTCACTCGCAGTCCACTCGCAAAAAAATAGAACACGCTTCTAATCACTACAACTAAACACTCGCACTCGCATTCGCACTCGCAGTGCTGTCCACACGTATTTTCTACTAATCACTAATCGCTCGCACTACGCACTCGCACTCGCACTAATCAAAGTGAATACAGGCCTTTAAAAGCTGAGAAAAATCTGACTTTTAAGTTGACGTAACAAATATATGGCCGTTTTTGCCAAAGCTAACATTTGTTTTAAAATCTTAAAATATACGGGGACTACGAGGGCGGCACTGAAAATTTCGGGAATCAAGGAAGTGACACAACATTACTATTTAAAAACGTGGCCACCATTTTTATTACAACACTCCGTGAACGATCAATTTTTGTTGGCTTTAACTCATTTTCGAACACCCAAACTCGTGACTGGTTTTTTGTTTCGGGTTCGTACGCGTATATCCAGGATTCGTCACCTGATACGATGTTGAATACAGCATTTGAGGATCCTGCGTGGAATCTTTCGAGAGTTCTGACGCACCAAGTTTGCTGCTTTTCGCTCTTCACAGAGCAAATGCGGTATCCATCGGGAAAACAACTTTTTTACACCTAATTGTTCATGCAAGATTATTTGTATTTAACTCATGCCAATGTCTAAAGTTCAGGCAATTTCGCGGTATGTCACATGTCGATCTTCCTCAATCAGCTTACGTACAGCGTCAACGTTTCTTGGGTGACTGCAGTTTTTGGACGACCTTGACGGGGATCATCACTGAGCTTGACACGTCCATGTTGAAATTCAGCAAACCAGCAATAAATTGTGGT
The DNA here is from genome assembly GCA_905404095.1 of Glaucopsyche alexis. NCBI lineage: Eukaryota > Metazoa > Arthropoda > Insecta > Lepidoptera > Lycaenidae > Glaucopsyche > Glaucopsyche alexis. Next base: position 23,382,621 of record FR990047.1, on the reverse strand, counting down.
TTTGGATGGGGCTTCATCACTAAATGCAGAAATCACCCGGTCAACACACTGTTTTTGTGTTAAACCCCTTCGAAAGTCATAATAAATCATCGCTCTAGAATTTTCTCGAGTCAATTCCATTTTCTCAACGACTAAACAAGTTTGACAAGACCTTCTGACAAGACCGAGAATCGTTTGTTAAATAAATAAACGGTATTCGATTTTTAAAACCAAGGAGTTTTAAATTAAAAAGATTTTAATATGACAGGAATAGTGGAAATATTCCATTCCCGATACTTTTAGTGCAGCCCTCGTAAGAGGGGGTCGAAAAGAGATGTTCAAGAAATGTATGAGGCCTGGGCCAGCCCTATATACAGTATATTTAAATATAGCTACATAATATAGTAACCGTTTCCTATTCTTTATTTTGTTTAATTTCACTTCGTTTCCATGTACATTTAAATTAACTTCGTCAAGGAGAGCAACACAAAGTAAAATAAAACATGGTAGAATTAACTAAAGAATGTAATTTTGTCACTGACATGACTTTTGACAAAGAAAGACGTATGACATTCAAGACGACGTCTCTTCGTAAAACTGTCTACTACGTCAAAAGTCAAGTCAAACTGTCATGGCCGCCCTAAAAATAGTGTTCTCGCAATAAAAAACTCTTCAAATAATCATTTTTGTACGCATGTACCCTTCTTCAAATATTTTTTTTCGTATTTTTATGATATTCCCATATTTTTTTTCTATTAACATAGGTAGTGTACATAAAACTGGTCCAAAATCAAACATCTCTTTTGGTCTAAAACTGCGAGACGTAATTCCTGAACTATTTATATTTTATGATGTTCCTACTTTCTACGGAACCCTCGGTGGGCGAGTCCAACTTGATCTTGTATGATTTTTAATGTCTAGTACCTAGTTACCTACCCGTAACACAAGTTTCATTCATGAACGATTCTGCCGCTATCATTCAAAGTTGTTGACCGTTATAATATATTCGTCTTTTAATGCAACAAAAGAGTTTGTTTCCTTCTTTTATTACAAAACAAATAAACAAATAATTTGTCTTTCTTGTCTTTTCAGGCAAAAAAATAATGAAATGAAACATAATAACAGATTCAATAAATAATAATCCTTATATTATAAAATCAACAAAAAACATCAGTAACAAAAACAACAGTCAAAACCATTTTGTGAACATGGTTTTTTTTTATGGAATAGACAGGAAATAAGAGGTGGATTGCCTGATAGTAAGCGAATATCGCTGTCCATATAATAATATCTATGGAATAATAATAATATGGACACCCGCAATACGAGAGATGTTACAAATTCGTTCCCGTCTTTAAGCCCCCGTCCTCCTTGGGCTTATGAAGTCCGTAGTTTCTGGGGCAGGAACCATCCGTGGAAGCACCGGGTTGCCTCGGAGGGTGTGATGAAATCCACTCGTGCCAGTTCGGTCATTTTGCTAGCGTCGAGCACCAGTAGCTGGATGCAGTTCTTGTCCTTACCCTTAAGTACTGCACTCAGGAGCACACCGTCATCTTCTTCCTGAAAATGTGATCAGAGGGATCAGCCAACATGCCATCGTTAAATACGATGACGAAATTGAAAATTCCATATAGCTAGGGATCGAGATAACGTTCGCTAAGTGACACAGCGCGCGATACGTCAATACGTCATTTCTAACTTTGTCATTGTAATTAGCGATGGTATCTTGGCTATAGGACTAGATTGTGGGAATAGTGGAAGCCTCAAAGGGGGATCCCGTCTGAGCGACGTGGTATGCCCGGTCAGGTCGAAGCCCACTTGTAAGCATTTCAGATGTTTTAAGTATAAATAGCGCCGAACTGTAAAAACTTCGATAGCGCGATTCACGATTATGGCGCGAATTTGTCCGCTACAAGATTCTATGATTGCACAAAGTAAAAGTATGTACAGTATCTACTTCATATTCCGGTAGGAAATCGGCGTTAAAATATATAGTGAAATAGTTATTTTATACTTAAGTATATATATTTTTTTTTAACTAGGCTAGCGCTATAGTAGAGAATATAAATTAAATTAAATTTCATTTATTTCGGGCGGCATAAATGAAATTTAATTTAATTTACCTTGTTTAATTTAATTAAATAATATTTACCTTGGCATCAGGTGAAGCTACGAAAATCGGTTCGCTGGGATAACTTTTCTTCTCGAACCATCGTGTTATTTCGCATGTGTCTGCATTTACTTTGATCAACTGCAACAATTATATAATCTTCTTATGGTGTAAAATAAAAGGGAAAAAAAAAGTGTCGTCAATTAAATAGCAGGCAGATGAAATTATTACTGGTTGAGTTACCAGTATAATTACTTTTATGATTGCGCTTTCGTTTTGTACTATAATTGGATATGCATTAATTTTAACATTCAGAAAAAATTAGGTACATCTTACAACTTGATAAAAGTACAAAGAATTAAGATTTTATGGGTAATTTTGTAATTAGGAGCATTTCAAAGTTACAAAAAAGTTGGAATATTTTTTTAACAAAATTAGTGTAAAAAAACCTACATAATTAGTTTACTTACATCAAATACATTAAAGATTTAATATGGTGAGTATGAACGCGCAAACTTCGCAAATATCGGACATTTGTGCATAAAAACATACATTTCGTAGCAACTTACAAGCCTGTGACGTCACCTGCCATGCCAGTACCTACGACTGTATGGGGCGTTTTCGCAGGAGTGCTTCAAATAATATTGATTTTTAGTATACTATTCCTTTTGTAAACTTGTTTATTTTTCAGAGCACAATTAATTTATGTAATAAAAAAATACAGACAAATATTAGCGAGTATACGCAGGAATAAAGATATGAAATGAAATTTGTTTTATTTCTATGTTAAGCTTACACAGTTATTTAGATAATATCAAAAAATATATAATTGAGATCCTTACCGAGCCTGTGTATTCATCATCAACATCAGTCGCTACAGCATAAAAGTACTTATACGGCTTTCCTAAAACAAATAATAAAATTGTAAAAAAATGATTTTATCACAAAATTATGAAAAAATTACATATTCCCCGCGACTTCGTACGCGCAAAAGAAAATCCCGCAGAAATCGTACATTTTCCCACAAAAAAGTTAAATGTCCACGTAAAAATAGATTTAGCCATCTGTACTAAATAGATTATGGCCTTTTCCGTGGTCTTCCCTATATCTGTACCAAAGTTCTTCAAAATCGGTCCAGTAGTTTCGGAACTTATTCAATGCAAACAAATAAAAATCAAGCCTTTCCTCTTTATACGAGTAATATAAGTGTAGACATTTGCACAAGATTAAAGAGTTTACTCAAGCCTAAGATTAAGAACCCTTAGATACGCAACACTTGTAACCACTAGAGTGCATCTCGCTCACCCACTATGTGTTGCCATGTACAAACATAGCCTTCAATTGTGGTATTTTTGTCTTGATCTTAGGATGCACATGTAAGTTTTCTCGTCGTAGTCAGTAATAAACAAGAACCGTAAAACGAGTTTTCCCTTACACCACTCATTATTAAAATAAGTAAATTTCAATATTTTAATACTGGCGATTAAATTGTTCTAGATATTTTTTATGAGTCAGAGGTTTTAAGAAAACATGCGATTAAAGTACGATCGTACCTGGATTTTCAGTCTCGATTAGAAGTCTTTGGTCTCGATCGACACCTATTATTAAGTAAACTCTAGGCCAAGACCGAAAGTAATAGATATATTAAAAAAATATTATGAACGTGGTAAAAATATTTTTAACTCATGAACGGCTGAACCGATTTGGCTGAAAATTGGTGAGGTATCTTGAAGCCAGGAGAAGGACATAGGATACTTTTTATCCCGTTCACAAGGGACTCAAAACTCGAGAACGGCTGGATTAATTTGGCACATTTTATTTTGTTTTGAAATAATTGCGGAAGTTCAGGGAAGACTTGAACTTAAAAATAATGAAAAAGGTTGTAGGTGTAGGACTAGGACGTAGGATGCATTATAAGTCATTTATTCATTTCAGTTCATGTTTAAGACAGAACAACGTGTGCCGAGACAGCTAGTTATATATTATTATTAGGGGTTATAATAAAAAGAAAAAGATACAATTTGTATGGTTTAATGGCTTCAAATACCTAGTAATTTTGTTAAAATTAACGATAATTCCGCTGTCTGTGGACCAATTTTCGAATTGTTTTTTTTTTATGTAAAGGGTTCCTATGGGTGTAAAAAGTGGTGACCTGATGATGGGATCTATGAGGAATCGAGGGAACTCGTCGAAACTTATATGGTGATTTTGACTTTTTCTGAAGTAGCCCAAGCATAAACCACCAAAAAGTCTTACTATTAATACTGTTAGGTAGGGTAGGTATTTCTCTTAATATAAAAATTAAACAATAAAATGAAATTATATTAAAAATTAAACAATATCAAAAAAGTAAATAGTTTTTTATTTAAGTAGATGTTTCAAACATTCTTCATTCACTTCAACACATTTAAAAAATTACAGTTAAAATACATATAAAAGAAACTAGCCCGTCGAGAAGAACCAGCGTAAGAAACTCGCACGGGGCCACTTTTTAGCAAAAATATTTTTACAATGTAGTAACTTAATCTATATGTCACCGTAAAATTGCAAAAACCTTTAGATTGTAATAAAACTAGTGAAATTGTAAAATGCTGATTGACTACCGACGCGAATACTCTGTCTATAATTTAACACATTGTTTTTCGTTAGATTATAAATAGGTATATAGTTTTTAATCTTTCGACATATTTTTACCATCTAGTTAGTTATTTTATAATCTAACGGTTTTTACAATTTTACGGTGACATATAATATAGCAAAAGTCAAGATAACTTAATTACATGGAAGCAGCTTTGCAAGGGTCTATCTTATTCCTAAGGTGTGCAATCGTTAATAAAATCATTAATGAAATAACTTTTTTAAATTTGTGGCACACCTAGTCCTATTTTGGTCCCAGTAGACCTTGTAGAATTTACTTCTACTCTCTGCGTTTAATTTTAAGATAAGAACTTAAAAGTTTAAGTGCCGTGTCCCTTTACAATTTTCTGACCAACGTAGCGTGCTCGACACAGTCGAAAGCCTTGGATAGATCACAAAAGACACCAAGTGCATCATGTGATCCCTCTCAGGCCCCAAATATACTGCATAGAAGACTAATACCTGCGTCTGTTGTGGACCGACCTAAAAGTAAAACCGAATTGATTACTATATTATAATAGATTATTTAAGTTAAAGTGAACGAGCAATTAATTTAAGATTATTTTCTATTTGAATTGATTAGGTATGTATCCAAAATTTATGTTTAGTGAGGTTTGTGGAGGTAAGGGTTAGCTGTCGCCTTATTACTCCCAACTAAAAACTTCAACCACTAATATCTCAGTAACTGTGGGTTTCCTGATGGGGAGAGTGGGGGTTCAACCTTCCCCCTCCCCTCCCCTCTTAACCCCCTCCTCCACAAATCGTGGGATCGTGGGACATTATACTAAATATTTACCGAAAGAACTTTAGTCAGTATATTTTGGTACTAAATTAAATAGCAACACTAAGACAAATATATTTTAGAATAAGTTACGAATTATGTAAAAAATACAGATTTCATCTCACTTTCTATGGAAAATATGATTGTATTTACGTCCATATATCATCATTCTTAAATAATATGCAATCACAAACTAAAAAAACACGAGCTATAGCTACTTACGAGTGAAAAGTTACGGCAGCACATTTTCCTTCGCTGCGACTTTTGCACCTCAAAATACTGCATCCACCCATTGTTAAAATACTTAAAAATACATGGAGTCTCTATCTCAAAAGAGTATATAACTTATAACACACCAAAAAACAAAAGATTTCAAATAATACGAAACCTCACTCTTCACAGCTGTTATTTGTTTGGCACAAGAGTGTCAAATTTGACAGCTTTGTGCCAAAAACCCGGTTACAGCGAAAGGGACAAAACATAACATTTTTGTCTCGTTTCTTCACAAGTATTGGCCAATTTACGTTCTCTCTCTAACAAGCTGTGACGTCAGGAGCTATCCTGCCCTGACTCAAGCTAATTGTAAATAACAGAGCATAGATAATCCAGTTGATACAAGCTACATGTTCCACTATTTTGTGTTTTTTTTCTGTCATGGTGAAAATAGAGGCAATGCAAGGCAAGATCAAGTGTTACTTGGTTGATTAAGAACTAGGAAACCTTTACGCTTGTCATACCAAATACAACTTACTCGCGTATTACCTAAATCAAATGGCGAAGTAGGTAAAACGAAAAGTTATCCTTAATAACCATGTGCCTACGTGGTTAGGATACCCGCTTTTTATGAAATTTTAAAGGTAAATTGGGTAGGTCCAAGAATAGGTCGTTAATCGTTATCTATTCTTAATACCAACGAATAAAATGAAACGAATAATTTAGCTGCTAGTAACGTATATATATATATATATATATATATATATATATATATATATATATATATATATATATATATATATATATATATATATATATATATATATATATATATATATATGTCGGAGCGTGTTAAAGCTAAGATTGTCTTTGATTGGAGACGTCAAGTAGTTTTACTATTTGGACTTGTTCGATGCCAGTAATGACAGATGTGATAGAAAAATAAGGGTTGTCATGGAGACTGGGGTATTATTTGCCTGAATTTGGGAATGACTGGATTATAAAAAGCTCAGGAATCAGGATAATACGGAAGTCGTGAAATACGTGGCATCGAACTTGTCACGTTCAGCATTTGGGCTATTCGATAATATTGTAATAAATATCTAAACTTGGAATATTTCAACCGTTCGCCATCTTATCCTGATGGAGTCTTTGACATCAGAACTGGTATGAACATCACGACCCACATAGAAAGACCCTTCGGAGCATAACGTGCAAAGGGCAGAATGAGCATGACACGCAGGATGAGCAAATTGCTTAAATCGCAAATGAACAAATGCGTAGAGCCCAAAACGTGGAGAAAACTAAAAGTTGTCCGACGAAAGTAATACCTAGATTAATAGATCGAAACCGATCAGAATGACACTAGGTTCAGAAGAGTGTATTACATGCATTTAGCATGGGTGAATCTTCATGGTGTAAAAGCAAGATGAAATAATCAGACTGCATTCACATTCCAATTACAAAGGATATTGGGTACACTTAATCCGTAGCGGAGACTTAGAACACAAGATTCTTGAGTTGAAGTTGAATTGTATTGATCGCTAAAAATATAATAATAACAAACATAAGAGATGGAAAGCCAAAACTAGAGAATATAAGATCCTGTGGTCAACACACTGCTCGCAAATGCTTTGTTTGTGGTTGATAGGGACACAAGTCAATTGATTGTCCTGCATGAGGAAAAGTTTTGTTAAAGACGTTTAGCTGCATCAGAACATCAAAGCTAGTTTAATAGCAATTCTGAGATATGTCATGTATTGTTTATTTTTATTTTACAGCGGGAGACAAGGACACTATGTATTGACATACTTGGAGGGAATTGACGATAAATTACGTGGCAGATGCAGTTTTGCTCTCTTAACTTGGTAAATGATAATATATTGGGCATAAAGATTCCAACTTGGACACTCAATAACTGTGGTGAGCGTATTCCTTCCATTACGATATTTTTTTCGAAATATTGGTAGAATTGATCTAGTATTGTTTATGAAGTCTCTTTCATTTGATACACATAGCGAAATTACCTAGCTAATAAAGATCATATAAGATGTTGCTTCTCTTGATGCTAATGGCTTCATGGTCTAAGCGAGTTAGCACATCTCAAACTAAGATTTAGGTTAGATACTAGTTTGTGTATCGAAAGACTGCATATGTGTGGACCTACCTACTTATATAGCGACGCGTAGCCTGCTGAAGTCTGAGACGATGTGCATGAGTGTAATAATTTAGTTCTTACAGTGTACTGCTATTTTGCAGATGATGCTATAAGAATGTATGACATAGTTGTTAAATTTTGCAAATTTAAGTAATCTTTGTTATGATATAGAAGGAGCGTGATCTTGCGCGTTTTCACGAATGACATTTTTATTTGAGTACATAATAACTCATAATTGATTTCATGAGACCAAAATAAAAAGAATATTTAAAACGAACATAAAATTATAGTACTTCGCAACCTTTGGATCAAATTGAAAATACAGTTTTGTCCGTTTGTCAAAATCTAACTTTGCAATAAGAATTCGCATGATACTTTAAGATAGTAGTTGAAAATTCATGTGTCAGGCGCTAGATTATTATCTAACCAAGTGAAATTGTTTATTAATTTGGAATGATACGTATGTACTTTGGGATGATTTTATTTTGACAGATAATTATTGATTGCATAAATTATTTTCTCTCTTGGTTTTAGTATTAGGTACAAGGGGGCAGTTCGGTGCAACGAGAATGGCGACATTTCAATATATCGCTCTGTCCTACAGGGTTAACGTTACATAAAAGCTACTTAAAACCACAACAGATGACACTATGTCGCTTCTGCCTTGCGCCATCGAAAACGCTAGACTTATGTACATGAGGCTCACGAATGATTAATATATTGTACCATAAAGACTAGCCAAATGGCAGTCACCAGTCCGATTAAGTTAAAACAACTTAAATGACATTAACGTAGCCCCATTTGAAAAAAAAAGAAACAGAAAAAAAAAATGAATATATTGTTCTGCAGTATTAATGAATAGTTTATGGAGATGGTTAATCGGTTTTGTTGGAATATCAAAATGTATTCGAAAGAGGAATTTAACGATATCTTAAACTATGATTACGTATCTTAAATTTGTCGCCATATTGATATAATCAATTAAGTAGTCCTCCTTTGTTGGAAGGCGGTTAAAATTTTGAAGAGGCAGCTCACTAGAAGCGCTTATCTGGTCCCAATTTTTTTGTATGAGGTCGACATTCTTCTCCGTAATAAGCGTTCTGTGATTAGGTAGCGTAGTAGACTGATGCAACTTCCAGTTGATGAGAGATCCGAGCCCCAGCGTTGGGAATGTTAGTGATCAGAGCCGAGCCATTGAAAAAATGTTTAACTTAGAACAAAGAAATAACAACTTATTTCGATACGATACGAATGACTAAATTTTTTTTACTATTATATATCGAAATGACGAATCATCTATCTTCTGAATATAGGTTACTGTTTTAAGAAAAAGCAGGCATAATGAAAAGTCAATATCCGATTTTGCTAATAATAATTGTTTTCCTAAGGTCTATGGAGTATTTGGTATAACGGCCCCCAAACCTTCAGAAAAATGAACTACTTGAACCTGACTGGAAATGTCAACCTATGGCAACGTCATCATATAGACACAACATACATACTCTAGTTTGCGAAAACGGACATCAAAGCAAATCACCAATCTTTGTCCTGATCTTACTTTTTTTTGATATTTATGAGCTATTTGATCTTATAAATATTGTCAATTAATTATTGATCGGTAAGGTTTTAAGTAGAAAGTAATGGCAAAGTTTCAGAAGCCTGAATTTTACTTGCGCATATTAAAACCGTGGACTTAAAATTGCAGTTACTTCCAATGAAGTTAAAGGATATCGACCAGAAAGTAACAGATGTAGAAGTAAGCTTATGAAATGTCAGGAGGAGGTTTATCACTACTGGTATATTCAGTCATCTCTGTGTCAACTATCAGTTATTCTGAACCCCAATTCTCGTAGTTGACTTACACTTTTAGTTTGCTTTTGTTGAGTTGTGGATGACTAGTCTTGACGTCATGAACTGATTTTTGGAGTTGTGCCCAATCAAAACGGGTTTGACGTTGGTTAGACGTTTGTGGGAGTGCCATTTTTGCAGTTTTAATATATTATCAGGACTGGATCGTAACTGTACTGTTACGGAATTTGATTAGTAGAATCGACCTTTTGGTTTACTTTGTGGGCTTCGAATGTATATTGTTACACATGCTAAAATCAAATTGCCTAGAATATTGTGGTACTTAGGTAAAACCAAAAATACTTAAAAATTGTGCGACAGGAGACCTAAGATTATCTTAACGACTAGCAACGCATTTATGAGTCTTTTGGTATGGTAATAAAAGCGACGGCTATGGTTATTTTCCATCAACAATCCGATTGCTCATCTGTAAACGTGAAAATGAACCTCGAGTTGAATACCCTTGTCGTTCGTTATAAACGCACCAAAGTTGCTTACGACCAAACGATTATTAAATTTATGAGAAAGAAACGTATAATTTCCATCAGAAACTTTGAAAATTCAAAAGTTTTATATTGATATCAATCTTTAGCGTAATCGTCCTAATATGTGTTATGTTAACTTAGTGTAACAAGTTACAACTGTTTACATTCGGCGGGAGTATTGTGAAACACCTGACCCTTCAACATTAATTGCAGTGTGTATAGCTAGAAAAAATACGAAATACTTTTGACATTGTAACTTTCTTTTCGTTCGCTCCAGTGCAAGCTCCGATTTCATGAAAAACTAAGATTCCCTTATATCTCGGAGGGTTGTGAAGGATATGATATTCAAAAAAAGCTCAAAGGACGCGTATTCACAAAAAAAAAAAAAAACGAAAAAAGTTATGGCTGAAACAGTGAAATAAAAATTAAATTTTATTCAGATTCTTTTTTATATTTTTTGGAGCGCGATAATTTGGAAACGGAGAATTATTTCAAAATTTGCGAAAAATTCCTCTGGACAATTTAGTCAGCTACAATTTGAGCCTAAAACAAAGACGATCGGGTTGCCCGGTCTAACATTTTTGCGACAGTATTTTTTTTTTTCGAATTATGTGGAATAATTTTTAAAGTAGTCGATAGTCATGTGAGGCACTAAATCTTTATTTATTTCTTGTAAATGTGCTACCGGTTCGGTCAATGTTTTTTTTTGCTCGCCCGTCTCTGCTTCTGGATGTATATTTATTAAAAAAGTTAAATGCAAAAATATTTTGTTAAAAGTTCGTGACGTGTATATGCAATACGACTGCTCTGTTTAGCACTAAAGTAAAATGATATTAGCTTTTGGTTTAATAGTAGGTTTAGTTATTTCACCAAGATGTTCGGCGCGCTCAATCCGGTAATAATCTAAGCGGTCCAAAAGACATTAAGATTTTGAAGTACATTGTAAACTGTTTGTTAAAAGATGTAAACTGTGAATATTTTTGTTTGCACCTGTTAATTGCAACTGTAGATTGCGAATGCGAATTGCGACTGTGGATTGCGAGCGAGGATTGTGATTGGGTGCCGGACGGAGGCAGCCCATTACTTGACGAGAGTAGGCACCGGAGAGAGGTGGCCTTGTGACTGGGTGCCGGAGGGAGGCAACCCAGTGGTTTTTTGTAGTGAGGTGCACCGGAGGGAGGTGGCCTTGTATTGTACATGATGGGAATATAACAGCATCGTTTTTCGATATTGAGATTGGTACATGTAAAGTGTGAAGTGTGTGGTAAAGCATGTCATGATTTATTTGGTAGCAAGATTATGGTTGATATTGTGTTGTATCTGTATACTTCATGTGTGTTTAATCTGAGAGTATAAAATGTAAATTAAAACTTAACTCTGAGAACACTAGATAGAGGTTAGATGAAGGATGTTAATTAGAGTGTAATTGACACAGGAGGGAGGTATTGATGTGTTAGAATATGATAAAATTAAATGTTATGTCCATGGATTAAAGCAGTTCTTATTAATTTTCCGAGGTCAGGTTGACCGAGTGAGAACCTTTTACTGTGCTGTCAAATGTTTTTTTCAGAAACTTGAAACGAAGACGTGAGACGCTTCACACCGGGACGTGTGCATGGACAGAATAGCCGTGTCGGAGCGTTGATGCACATAAATATTCTTCACACAAGGATCTCAGAGTCACCAGGGTGATCTTGTCGGAGTGTCAACGGATTTGTTTCGCACAGGGACGTGCGAATTGTCAGAATGGCCGTGTCGGAGCGTGTTAAAGCTAAGATTGTCTTTGATTGGAGACGTCAAGTAGTTTTACTATTTGGACTTGTTCGATGCCAGTAATGACAGATGTGATAGAAAAATAAGGGTTGTCATGGAGACTGGGGTATTATTTGCCTGAATTTGGGAATGACTGGATTATAAAAAGCTCAGGAATCAGGATAATACGGAAGTCGTGAAATACGTGGCATCGAACTTGTCACGTTTCTGATCGTTCAGCATTTGGGCTATTCGATAATATTGTAATAAATATCTAAACTTGGAATATTTCAACCGTTCGCCATCTTATCCTGATGGAGTCTTTGACATATATATATATATATATATAATTATGTAAACTGTAAAATTATCATTGTCATGATAGTAATGATACTGCTAAGCTGATGTAGCAGTCCAATTAAATTATGGTCAAATGTTACAACATTCATATATTGCAAAATGTAGGTACATAATTTTAGGCACAACGCGATTAAGGCCACTGAAGTTTTATGAGTACAGCGAAGTAGTTCTTAGACGAAGTAGGCATAACGGGATATATAGCAAACAGCGCGATAGACCAATAGCTATTATAAAATTGCGTTAAGGCATAAATCTAGTTAGTGGTTCTGTCAAAGAGGTAGGTATTCCAAGCGTATCATCGAAATTGTTTAATGCATATGCATTAAAATTTGCAAACATTTATTAAGAACTCTGTTGTACATAACAACAAAGTTCCTGCTCGACCAGAGATGCGCTCATGATTGCACTCAATGAATTATCGTTGCATCGCTAATAGTTAATGCAGGACAATTCATAGGGTCAATTCTGATAGAAAAAACCTTCAATAATACAATTACAATCAAGTCCCGATATGCTAAAAGTTCCAAACGGCATTCTCGTAAATGTTAATTCAGCGTGAAACGCGTTCTGATTGGTCGAAACTTCACAAAATCACTTTATGATAACGTGTCGCATCACTTTTATTACAATCAAAGTAAAATGAAAGTCTACTTTAAATACCACAATTGAGGTTCAGCTCTGGCGCGGCCAGGTCTACCTCCAGCCGCACCGACCGGCTGCGGATCCACGCCTCGTACTCGCTGTTCTACTGCATCGTCACTTACCATTGCATCGCTCATAGTTAATCCGGGGCAGCTCGCAGCCAATGTCGGCTATAGTCCGCACCGTGGCGCTGCTCAGCTCCGGCGCGGCCAGGTCTACCTCCAGCCGCACCGGCCGGCTGCGGATTCACGCCTCGTACTCGCTGTTCTACTGCATCGTCACTTACCATTGCATCGCTCATAGTTAATCCGGGGCAGCTCGCAGCCAATGTCGGCTATAGTCCGCACCGTGGCGCTGCTCAGCTCCGGCGCGGCCAGGTCTACCTCCAGCCGCACCGGCCGGCTGCGGATTCACGCCTCGTACTCGCTGTTCTACTGCATCGTCACTTACCATTGCATCGCTCATAGTTAATCCGGGGCAGCTCGCAGCCAATGTCGGCTATAGTCCGCACCGTGGCGCTGCTCAGCTCCGGCGCGGCCAGGTCTACCTCCAGCCGCACCGACCGGCTGCGGATCCACGCCTCGTACTCGCTGTTCTACTGCATCGTCACTTACCATTGCATCGCTCATAGTTAATCCGGGGCAGCTCGCAGCCAATGTCGGCTATAGTCCGCACCGTGGCGCTGCTCAGCTCCGGCGCGGCCAGGTCTACCTCCAGCCGCACCGGCCGGCTGCGGATTCACGCCTCGTACTCGCTGTTCTACTGCATCGTCACTTACCATTGCATCGCTCATAGTTAATCCGGGGCAGCTCGCAGCCAATGTCGGCTATAGTCCGCACCGTGGCGCTGCTCAGCTCCGGCGCGGCCAGGTCTACCTCCAGCCGCACCGGCCGGCTGCGGATCCATGCTGCGTACTCGCTGTTATGCTGCATCGTCTGTAGTACGAATAGGCTGGACGAGTTCATGGATATCGTGTAGTAAAGCTCGTGGTGTATCATCGAGTGACTGAGGGGTGATGATGACAGTTGACTTGTTAGTTAGCCCTTTTTAGGGTTCCGTAATACTTGAGAACCCTTATAGTTTCGCTCTATTCGTCCATCTGTCTGTCCGTCTGTCTGTCCGCGCTTCTAGCGTCGGTAATTATGAATATAAATTGATAAAATTTGGTATAGTCATAAATTTTGTATAGATCTTGGATTTGGCATCATAAAATAATAATAATTTTATATTCTAGGGGTGGCTCTCCATACATGTGAAGTGGGGATGAAATTTTTTATTATTTCTTTCCCATTGTGTGGGGTATTGCTGAATAGGTATTTCAAATAAAAGCAAGGTTCATATATAACTTTTTTATAAAGTCAACCATTTTCGAGTAATCTGCCTCCAAAATAATTTATAAGTTGGTCCCCCCTAGCACTTCTGAATTATAAGTCTTAGAAACTTGCAAGTTTGTATGCTGATAGATCATGCTAAAAACTCTTTAGGAAAATTATTTTGAACCAAACCGGACAGTAACTTTTAAAGTAATTTGAAAAAAACTTATTAGGCGTTTATAGTTACGGAACCCTCTTTAGACATGTCCTGACATGCTCTTGGTTAGGTTATTATAAGTTCGGTTTACGAAACAAAAATATTTTATGAGGGGATATAAGTGTCGCATAGCTTACTCGCAAGTTATGTCGCTGCTTACTTTATGTCGAGCGACAGAGCAAATAAGCTGACACTCATTACAAGATTATGAAGCAGACACAATGACCTTCTAATACACATGGACATTGCATTAGCGTGCTGTAAACGGCACGGCAGAACTGTGCTCAAATGCGAAGTGCGCACACTTTTTACGTTAGTCGTGTTTTGAGTGCAAAACAGTAAGGATGCCGAAGTGTGTCGTGAAAAAGTGCAGAAATAATACTAGAACAACGCAAAAAAGGTGGTTTGACCTACCACCGGTAAGTTGATTTTATTTGTAAAAATTAACAAGTGAAAAAGTGTAAAAAAGTAGAAAAAACACTAAAATTTCCATAAATATTGTTAAATTCCTATTCTTTTCTTTCCAGAAAGACACAGGTGACAGGACGCGACAAGAACATAGCTTCGACTACATAATTGTTTTACAATACTGCTTAGCGATCGAGGACATTTTAAAGGACACAAACATCAGCGGCAATGTATTATGTATGGATAGTGCAGTCGAAGCACAATATTACGGTGAAATATAAAAAACACGTGCCATGCTTACGCTTTATTTTTGTATGGCGTGATTTGTCCATGTATATTAGAAGGTCATTGAGCAGACAGCACAATTTCTCTAACCTCTATAGCCTCCACGAACATGGCATCAATGATTTTTCCATCTTTATAAGAGCAGAGGTCAACGACCAGCTTGCCGTCCGCCTCGAAGCAGTTGATCACGTGCATGTAGAACAACGGGTCAGTTCTGTATCTCTTCTCTACGCCTGTCTCTCTATGTACCAGCACTATGTGTGTCTGAAAATTAATGAAAGGTTGAAAAAGACGTTAGAAATACGATTAATTAGTTAACTTAAAAAGTAATTAATTAACGCTTGCAATTTGCATTGTGTTTCGCCGAGTAAGCGAGGTTACCTGAAAGGGGTGTTTGGGATTTTAAGGACCAGGAACACAAGTGCGCACCACCAGAGGAGTTACAAGTGAAACTTCTCTGGTGAAATGACTGTTAAATTTTAAATTGCAGTCTATTTATTGTAATACTAAATGTTTCCCGCAACTTCATAAGGACAATAAAGTAACCTGTGTCTAATGCAGTCTTAAACTACTACCATACCAAATTCACCAAAATTCATTCAGTATTTTCCGCGTCAAAGAGTAACAAACATCCATACATCCATACAATATATATACAATCTATAAGCGTTTATAATTATTATTATATTAGTAAGGAATAAAGATCCGTAGCCCATAGCTACGCGCCTGGCCACGGCGTAGAAGGTGCATTTTAACAGAGGGGTCTAAAGGTAAAGCCAATTTAGGTGTTTCATATTATGTCTCATAAATTCTTTTCAACTCATATAATATACCATTCGATAGCGTCACAAGTAAGAAACAATTTCTAGAAAGTAATTATGTGCGATAAAATTAAGGAAATAGCTTATTTTAGAATTTTATTATTATTCCATACATTTCTTCAAAATATGAGGCAGTTTATCAAAATATACCACTTTTATGAATTTTCTGTATATCATTACTTCCCAAAAATTGTTCCTTATAAGCAACTCTATAGAATAGTGCAATAATACAAAATGTTTTTTTAACTTTTTTTTAACCTTTAACCGTCATTACATTTTTTCTCCCATGGTTTAGAGATTTTTCGTCATACTATAAAATGACACACTTTTTAAGCCCTTTCATTTGATATATGTCATGTAGTGCTACAAGGGTGGGGACGGTTTGCCCCTTCTTCTTTAAAAAGTTGTTTAAGAACGTGCTAAAGTTAGGTCAATGATATCATTAAGACACCTTGGGAATAAGATGGCCCCCTGCAAGGCTACTTATATGTACCTACTTAAGTATCTCGAATTTTGTTATATTGATTACTAGCTGTTGCCCACGTAAATATATTATCCCCCGATAACATTGTACTTTTTCGGAATAAAAAGAAGCCTGTTTTAATCCAGAGCCTAGACTAAGTATTTATTTCATAATAAATTTCATCATTCGTTCAGCAGTTTTTGCGTGAAAGAGTGACAAACATCTATCCATCTATAGCTGGAGAGTTACTAAGAAATTTAGAGTAGGTATTTGAGGCACGTTGAAACCGTGTCCTGTACTTCTCCTATTGTACCTCAACACGAGAATGCAGGCCTGGCTAGTCAGAAGCGGAACTTAGCCAAGTTACAAATTTTTGAAAAGTCCATTTTTTAATGCCAAAAATCCATGTTTGAGGCGCTTTGAAATTTTGATATACAGTTAGTATAATGTATAAGAAGTTGGGGAAAAAAAGGCCATGTAATTTAGTTGGAACTTTAACCTAGCCATGTCAGTTTAAAAGTAAATAAACTGGCTTTCGATTCATGATTTTCTGACATCTATTGGTCATTTTATGAACTGCAATAATACGTATGGGCGAAAATGCGACATCTATGAAGCCCTCAAAGAACTACGTGGTCAAAAAATAAAATTGCGTATTGTGCAATAAACTTACTCGTCAAAATGTATTTATAAAACAAATAGGTATTATTGAAATAGAAATGGCATACGAACCAGCATAACCTACCATCTACATGTTTTAAATAATAGTTTAGTTAACTATAAACGTAAAGCGACATCTAGGAAGAATCAAAGAACTACGTGGTCTTGATAATTTTCGCAAAGTCGATATGAGTCGTTTTTAATTGGTTTTCCAATAAAAAGCGAAGACATCCATTCGTTGTTTATACAATATTGTGTGCAATAAAATAATTATATATTGTGCAATAGTCTAATTTACTCGACAAATTGTATATAAAAAACAAATCTAGACACGCGGTAGTGTGTCAAGCCAAGTTCAAGTAACAGAACTGACGAGCGGCATCGTGTGTAATATTACACGAACCATTTGGAGCCCAAACGGTTATTTAGATATTAACGTCCAAAAATCGTCATTTTGATCACTGACTAACCTATAGATCAAAACTCTAACCCAGTTCCAGGTGACCTAAAAATCAATATTATGTTTGTTCGCAGATAACTTCGTCGTTTATGAACCGATTTTCAATTTTTTTTTTGTGATGTAAAGGATTAATTTAATACATCATCACATTATTATGATATAAAAGGCTCTTCTCATAGTATTTTACACTAACTCGGAGATCTTTGAACATAACTCTGCTGTTTATGGACCTATTTGCAAAATTATTTTGTTGTAAAGGGTTTAATTCGAAATTGGTCCTTTAGTCACTAAAGTGGAAACCTGATGATGCGATCCATGAGGAATCGAGGGAACTCCTCGAAATTTATATCGATACATATAGTGATTTTGACTTTTACTCAAGTAACATAAGGCATATGCTACCAAAAAATAAGATGTTGCACCTTGGTGCTTTTGGATCCTTGGTATAACCTGGATCCAAAAGCAGTGAACAGAACTCCCCAGTCTTTAAAGATATGTGTTTGGAAATTTCGGTATTGTTTAAAGAACTGCAAGCATATGCCAGTTTGTATCTTACAGTAATCATCATCATCTTATTAACAAATTAGTGAAAACTTAGCGCTTATTCAATTATACATTCGATCGTTTATTTTAGACGTCCTTAAGGTGTATTAAAACCTTCAAGAAGGGAGCGTATTCCCTCCTAAAAGGCCGGCAACGCACTTGCAACTTCTCTGATGTTGCGGGTGTCCATGGGCGACGGTAATCGCTTTCCATCAGGTGATCCGTTTGCTCGTTTGCCCCCTTGTTTTATAAAAAAAAAAAAACTTTACAAAATATATCACTAAAATGTATGAAATTATTATTTTTAAACAAAAAATTAAACCGACTTCCAAAAGTACACAAAAAAATGAAATAAAACTTCTAAATAATTTCCCTTTTACATTTAACTAAATTTTTTTACAATTTCTCTACTCAATCTTCTTAATTTTGAAGTCGGTTCCAGCAAATTTGAACGTAAGTTCTATAAAATTTTGTAGGGTATTGTTTGTGTTGGTAGCGACTTTGGAAGTCAAACCGACGTTTTTGTTTAAAAATAATTCACTTAATTGATTCTATTAGGAAAACTTAACTTTGGTAATTATTTTAATGTAAAATATAAGTACCTACTATGTATAGTTTATGTACAAAAAGTAATGATATTCTATCAAAAACATAAATCTGAAATGAGAGTCAAGTTCAATATTATGATATATGCCTTGGTTGTTGACTTCAACGACAAAAGAAGTGAGATCTAAATGGGTGCCATTCCCATTGCCAATGGGTAATCAAAAAAAGTCGGTTTGACTTCCAAAGTCGCTACCAGCCCAAACAATACCCAACAATATTTTATAGAACTTACGTTCAAATTTGCTGGTACTGACTTCAAAATTAAGAAGATTGAGTAGAGAAATAGTTAAAGTTTTAGCCCAATTTAAAAGGGAAATAATTTAGAAAATAAGTTTTATTTCATTTTTTTTGTGTATTTTTACTTTGGAAGTCGGTTTATTTTTTTGTTTAAAAATAATAATTTCATACTTTTTTGTGATAATATATTTTGTTGAAGTTATTATTAATACATCTTAAGAACGTCTAAAATAAACGATCGAATGTATAATTGAATACGCGCTAAGTTTTCACTAATTTGTTAATAAGATGATGATGATTACTGTAAGATACAAACTGGCATATACTTGAAGTTCTTTAAACAATACCGAAATTTCCAAACACATATCTTTAAAGACTGAGGAGTTTTGTTCACTGCTTTTGGATCCAGGTTATACAAAAGATCCAAAAGCATCAAGGTGCAACATCTTATTATTTGGTATCATATGCTGATGTTACTTCAGTAAAAGTCAAAATCACTATGTGTGTCGATATAAATTTCGAGGAGTTCCCAAAAGCACCAAGGTGCAACATCTTTTTTTGGTAGCATATGCCTTGTGTTACTTGAGTAAAAGTCAAAATCACTATATGTACCGATATAAATTTCGAGGAGTTCCCTCGATTCCTCATGGATCGCATCATCAAGTTTCCACTTTAGTGACTAAAGGACCAATTTCGAATTAAACCCTTTACAACAAAATAATTTTGCAAATAGGTCTATAAACGGCAGAGTTATGTTCAAAGATTGCCGAGTTAGTGTAAAATACTATGAGAAGAGCCTTTTATATCATAATAATGTGATGATGTATTAAATTATTCTAATAAGGATGTTGCCTAGTGTGGAATTTCACAGTTATACAAATTAAATTATAAAATTGTTGATTAAAGATACATAAATCAGAAAGAAATAGGTATTTCGAGTGACGGGATTAAAAATATAAGCAAATAAAAAATATTGTCCATCTCTTTCTCGCAAAACGATTCGTGACGTCATAACCTGCTACCGCCATAAATTTTGTTATGAGAAATATATGGCGGTAGCAGGCTGTGACGTCACAGGCCAATATATCGCTCTCTTTCATATTGTAAATTTCAATGGTTTGTATCTAAGTTATTTTTTCAGATATACAAAAATGGGTTCTGGACTGTTTATTAACATGTTGCCTAAAAAAATTTTTTTTCGGCAACATGCCTATTGACATGGTGGCATATGCTTGCTGTTCTTTAAACAACGCCGAAATCCCCAAACTATAAGGAGTCAGGAGTTCTGTTCTGTACCTTTGGGTCCAGGGTATACCTTGGAGCAAAATCTTACTTTTTGGTAGCACATGCTTAGACTTGTTCAGAAAAAGTCAAAATCACCATATGTATCCATATAAATTTCGAGGAGTTCCCTCAATTCCTCATGGATTCCAACATCAGGTCACCATTTTTTTGACAACCGGACTAACTTAGTATTATTAAACTTTACATCACAAAAAAAATTTGAAAATCGGAAAAAAAAATAATATTGAATTTTTAGGTCATCTGGAACTGGGTTAAAGTTTTGATCTATAGGTTAGTCAGTGATCAAAATTACGATTTTTGGACGTTAATATCTAAATAACTGTTTGGGCTCCAAATGGTTCGTGTAATATTACACACGGTGCCGCTCGCCAGTTCTGTTACTTGAACTTGGCTTGACACACTACCGCGTGTCTAGATTTGTTTTTTATATACAATTTGTCGAGTAAATTAGACTATTGCACAATATATAATTTTATTGCATACAATATTGTATAAACAACGAATGGATGTCTTCGATTTTTATAGGAAAATCAATTAAAAACGACTCATATCGACTTTGCGAAAATTATCAAGACCACGTAGTTCTTTGATTCTTCCTAGATGTCGCTTTTACGTTTATAGTTAACTAAACTATTATCTAAAACATGTAGATGGTAGGTTATGCTGGTTCGTATGCCATTTCTATTTCATTAATACCTATTTGTTTTATAAATACATTTTAACGAGTAAGTTTATTGCACAATACGCAATTATTTCATTTTTTGACCACGTAGTTCTTTGAGGGCTTCATAGATGTCGCATTTTCGCCCGTACGTATATTGCAGTTCATAAAATGACCAATAGATGTCAGAAAATCATGAATCGAAAGCCAGTTTATTTACTTTTAAACCGACATGGCTAGGTTAAAGTTCCAACTAAATTACATGGCCTCTTTTTTCCCCAACTCCTTATTCATTATACTAACTGTATATCAAAATTTCAAAGCGCCTCAAACATGGATTTTTGGCATAAAAAAATGGACTTTTCAAAAATTTGTAACTTGGCTAAGTTCCGCTTCTGACCAGCCAGGCCTGCATTCTCGTGTTGAGGTACAATAGGAGAAGTACAGGACAAGGTTTCATCGTGCCTCAAATACCTACTCTAAATTTCTCAGTAGCTCTTGGGCTACTATCTATCTATCCATCCTCACAAACTTTCACATTTATAATATTAGTAGGAAGTTACTACAGTGTAAATAAATTTTAGGAAAGAACAATTTTCCCATCTTTTTGCTAAAAAGATGGGAAAAAACACGGGGCCACCGTGCAAGTATTTTACGACGGTTCTTGTCGCCGGGCTCGTTTCCGAACCGATGGTAGGCATCACGTAGGACAATTCTATAAGTGTTATTTAATAACCTATATGGAAATAAAAAATGATTACGTCTTCATGGACGGCGGTTATTAAGTACTTGCCATAAGCGGTATTCCGCGCTTCTAGCTTCTGTAATTATGAATATAAATGGATTAAATTTTGGTATAGTTATAGATTGTATATAGATCTCGGTTTGGCATCATATAATAATAATAATTTTATATTTTATTAGTGGCTCAATATCTAAAGGCAAGGTTTCATAATATATTATGACTTTTTTACAAAGTCCACCATTTTCGAGTAATCGGCCTCCAAAGTGGTTTGTAAGTTGGTCCCCCCCCTGGCATTTCTAAACTAAAAGAAGTTTAAGTGTAAGTTTCCATGCCGATTGATTATGCTATAAACTCTTTAGGAAAATTATTTTGAGCTAAATCGGACAATACATTTGATGTAATTTGAAGAATACTTATTGCGCGTTGATAGTTACGGAACCCTCCTTAGACATGTCTATATGCTCTTATTGGTCGCGGCTCCGCCCACGTAAATACAGTATCCCTCGGGAACGCTGTACTTTTTCGAGATAAACAGTAGCCTATGTTTTAATCCAGGGCCTAAACTACTACCATACCGAATTTTATCAAAATCCGTTCAGTAGTTTTTGCGTGAAAGAGGAACAAAAATCCATCCATCTATACATACTCACAAACTTTCACATTTATAATATTAGTAGGATATTATTGTTCGCAAATCTTATAAAATTGACTATTCCTGTATGGCTAATGACTAGTTTCCTTGTGATGGCTTATAGGGTTTTTTTTTTTTTCAAAATAGGGGTCTCGTTACTCACATCCTCATCAGGGAATGTGTTGATGAGCGTAGAGTAGGGGTCGTTGTTGAGGTACATCATCACGGAGTTCAACAGCGATAGCGACATCGGCTGCTCAACTATCACGAAGTAGTTCTCTGTTATACCTGGAATTGGAAAGTTCTCTGTTATACCTGGAATTATAAAGTATATGTAAACTTTACTTTGAATATTTTTACCCGATTGACAATAGAATGGTTGTATGAACTAGAGCCTAGAGGTCACCCTCTGGTCAAAATTCACCCATAATGTTCATATAATATATAAGGGTTCTTTTGACTTTTATATAGTTCACTATATAAGAGTCAAAAGAACCGTTATAAATAAAAAAAGGAAATATTGTGAGAGAATATTGTGAGAGGAAATATTGTGAGAGAATGCTGTCTTCCGCCGAAAATAGCGCTAACAAACAAACGTAAGCAAAACGGCGACCGCTGGCGTTAAGAGTGCGCTAGTCAACGGCTCGAACTCGAACTCAGTGCTGCGCGCGGGGAAAATGCTTGTTATTTCGCCTAATATTGGGGAAAAAATGATAGAACCATAAAATAGTAATCTATACTTATAAGAGAAGCTATACTGCACACATTTATGCAGCTGTGTAAAGTATTTTAGAAAAGGCGTCTTCAAATTACTCAAATCAACACTCAGCTGTTGGTGTTTTATGAAAAAACTATATAATATTTTTATCTGAAGTAAAATTATCTCAATTGCTGAATAATCGAACTGTGTTGGTATTTTCTTGCTTTTTAGGGTTCCGTAATACTTAAGGAACCCTTATAGTTTCGCTCTGTCCGTCTGTCTGTCTGTCTGTCTGTCTGTCTGTCTGTCTGTCTGTCCGCGCCTCTAGCTCCTGTAATTATGAATATAAATTGATGAAATTTGGTGCAGTCATAGATTGGGTATAGATCACGGTTTCATGATCATAAAAAAAATGATAATTTTATATTTTAGGGGTGGCTCTCCATACATGTGAAGTGGGGATGAAAAATATTTTTTCACTCTACCCCATCGTGTGGGGTATCGTAGAATAGGTCTTTTAAAATAAAGGCAAGGTTTCATACGTTACTTTTTTATAAAGTTGACCATTTTCGAGTAATCGGCCTCCAAAGTAGTTTGTAAGTTGGTCCCCCCCCTAGCATTTTTAAACTATAGGAGATAGAAACTTGCAAATTTCCATGCTGATAGATCATGCTAAAAACTCTTTAGGAAAACTATTTTGAACGAAATCGCATCATAATTTCTATTTCTAGAGCAATTATAGAAAAACAAATCAAAATAATTATAATTACATAATGTGAAATGATTATTTAAAATAATGTTTCAAAATTGGTTGCATAATTTAAAAAAAAACAAATTAATAATTAATAAAAAGAACTTAAATTAATAAAAACTAAAACACGCTGTCAGGTTTGAACCTACATTCGAGGACAAACACTGTGATTAACTGAGCTGCAATGATCATATTGATTGTTGCGAATTTATGTTTCTTTACAGAATTAGAGCTAAGTTTTGAAACGCGTGTAAAATTATTAATAATATGTGCCTCTTTTACCAATTATTACAATTATTTAATAACACTGAAATATGTGTTATTAATTACCATATATTATTGTTATTTATTATAATTTAATATACTTTTAATTATAAAAGCTTCAATTTAAGCTATTAGCTTTACGAAAACTTTATATGGCGCTAGTCTCCCGTTTAAATCGTGGATTGTTTTAAAAAATAATACTAGATGTCGCTGTGTTATTGGATTTAAATTCTGTATCACGCTATCGAAAACCTCGCTGATATGTTTAAGTATCTGATAACTGGTTATATTCTTCTTACATTAAGATAGACGATCAGACAATACCGTAACACACTAAAATATGCTCAAATGTTTAAGTGATTAGCGAATTTTAGATTAATAAAAACTGTCTAAAATGTCATGAATCATCAAAATCAAACAAAAATTAATCTTAAAGAACGTCTGGTAACTGGTTACTATTCGATATAATATAATTTGATTATTATTAGTCAACATTCAACAAAATAAAAGAATAATACATAATTGATAATATTACATAATAATATTATTATTAATTTATCACACGTTTATTCTATAGTGTACTATAGTATATTATAGTATATACCTACTATATAGTAAACTTAATAGTTTACGGAACCCTCCTTAGACATGTCCTGACATGCTCTTGGTTAGGTTATTTATTATCATTCTTCGTTTAATTTTTATTTACGTTCAAAGTTGCGCTAAAAATGCGATGTTTGGAGGCTATTATCTTCTACACTAATTTGAATTTCAGAAATATAAGCAAATACCGACCTAGATAAGTGTCATAAAAATCGATATTACGCTAGAATTTGGGTCTACAATGTTTGACTTTGGAGTAAATCACCAACATCATTTGTATGGAGAGAAAAGCGACTAGCGCAGCCTTAAATAAGCAAAATGGCGGATTATATTAGCAGTATTGAAGTTAGCAAACGTGTCCTGGCCGATAATTAATCTGTTTTTTTTAGCGCGCTAGCCAGCGCTTTTTTCCGGGGAACACATCCATTATCAAACTTTAACGTGTTACAAAATTGTTTCTATGTAGTGTGTGTTAACAATAATATCTGATTTAGTATGTATTGTTATTATTTTTAAAATAATAGGTAATATTATTTAATAATAGGTACAACATTATCTCGCGGCAACTCTGTACTTTTTCGAGATAAAAAGAAGCATATTTGTATATATACAAAGCCTGCCTACCTACTCTACTGCCATATCAAATTTCATTATAATTCCATCCATCCATTCTCACAAACTTTCACATAGTTTATAGTAGTACTTAGTAGGAATTTTCTTATAATACGACTTGACTACGAAATAATAACATAATAAAATAATAGTAACTCCCCACACCGATATCGGTGACGGTGGCCGGTTTCATTGAAACCAGGCTGGTTACGCAGGAGTAATTTTATAGTGCCCAAGTATGTGCGCAATACACAAGAGCACTCTTTCTTCCTTTACTCTCATAATCCAGTGGGACGGATAACCGACACGACTGACGAGAGACATGCCCATCCGATGCATGGATCAACTTTCTTGTCAGACAATCAGGTGATTGACCTGCATTGTCCTAACCAAACTTAGAAACAACATTTTTTGTTGTTCCTACGACCTCCGAGTCGAGAGCCAATACTCTAACCACTAGACCACGGAGGCTAACTAGGTACCAATTACTATGACTTACCAAAGGAATGCATATACGACGGATTAAGAATCCAGCGCGGTTTCATCGTACCAACGATGTGTGCTGAACTGAACATGTCTTCTGAAAATTTAATAATATTTGCCATTCATATTTTTCAAGATATAGAGAGATTTGACCCGCTATTTAAAAATCTGGTAACAAACCAAATTACTATTATATTGTTTAATTTTCATTCACATTTAATTTCCCGTAATCCACAATATAGAAAGGGAGATAATAAAATGTAAATAATGTTTTATAATATCATAAATATTCGATGAAATTGGAATGCCTATGCCGTTGGAATTCAGGTGCAATCACGCTTACATCTAACCTAATTTTATATAGGTATCCCACATTCTTTAATATTCGACACATTCAATTAAAATATTTTATTTTATTTTTTATTTTATAACAATTAAATTAGGTATTTAACACCATTTTAATGTTAAATTAAAGTCATGTCAAGTAAACAAATATATAGTTTTAATAAGGTTATAACCAAGTGGCAATTCACACTTTCTGCGATTATGATGAATACGTCGTAGTTTTGTTTTGTAAAAGTTTCATAATACCATAATGCCTACGTCCTACCGGCTACGTACCATCTTTTGAATACGGGAATTTGACGACTATGTGCTTCAGCAACCCCTTTAGGAAGTAAAAACCGACGTTATACATGTCTCCTGAAAAATAAAATTGTTGTAAGATTGGACGTGTTAGTGAGTGCGTGAAGCTACAACAAACAAAAAAAAGAACAAGTAAGAATAAGTGTATGTTTATAAATTGTATATTTAGTAAAATACTATACGGTAATTGTATATTAAAGTTTTATTACCCACTAATACGGGAGGAATTAGTGAGTAATAAAACTTTAATTTAAATTTTATTACCTACTAAACTGCTTTTGCAAATTCTAAGAATTAAAAAATACATACATATAATCACACCTTTATCCCGTAGGGGTAGGCAGAGACTACTTCTTTCCACTTGCTCCATACATACTTGTTTCGCTTCATCCACTTTCATTCTTACCATCCATTCCTCCTCTTACATTCAACGTAGCGAAGCAGCTCTCCATGGGCCACTTTTCGCCTCCGCGAGGAACGTGACGTGATGGGTGGCGAACCACATCGCCGCCATTTTGGATAATTAAATTATTAAAAGAATTAAAAAAAATATGTAATGTAATACAGCAATAACATGATGTACTTATAAATACATATGTACATATAATTATAAGTAATATTATTATTTTAGCATTATCTAAAGTAGGCGCATCAATTTTTTATTAAATTATCTTAATCCAAAACACATGCAACATTATCATGCATATATTTTACTTCTATGAATTGCTGCTACCTTTGATCAAAACACTATTTAAAAACATTGATTACCTATCTAGTTGATAATATTAAGTTACTAATATGATTTATCTGATAATAACGTAAACAATTCATTTCTGGTAAACTTGGTGAGATATACAGTAGGTACTAGTGTATTACACTGTACACACCTTCCAAAACTATTTTCGTGATGAGTCATAACTCGTAACTATAAATATATCCAAATTCCTACGTCAGAACAAAAATATTATTGTTTTACTATGTACAAAGTGAGATTTGAGATGAGAAGTGAATTCTCCGAGCATAACAAAAACAAAAAAACAAGTACAAGGTACAAGCTAAGGCCTCACTTGTATATTCTTAAATTTAAATAATCATAATAAACGTACGGGTAAAGTGTAGTTGATAAATTTCTCTGTGAACTAAATGTATCATTCTCATTTTCTTAGTCTTGGAGTAAATGTACAATACCGACAACGTCGATTTTTATATTATAACTGGTCGGGCGGCAACTTCTTCGATAGTACCAAAATATAAAATATAATGTATAGTAGACAATATTCATACTAGACTTCCCGAGTCGGCGCACACATACACATCATTTACACGGCCGCTAACAAAACCTCAAATGCAGAAGCATGGTTTGCCGCCGGCTGGCCCGAGGAGGGCGCTCCCAGCGGGCTGAACATGCCCGCAGAGGACGCGCGTGGAGGTGGGACCGCAGAAGAAGAGGAGTGCCGGTATTACGGTGCGCCGTTCTCCCTATCTTCTGCGGCCGTGGAGGGATCGCAGGGAGAGAGGCGTGATGGTATTACGGTACGCCACTCTCCCTACCCCCTGCGAGCTGGCGGGGCCGTTCCGTCGAAACGGCGTTGGTGGGGCCGCAGAGGAAGAGGCATGTCGGTATTGCGGTGCGCCGCTTGCCCTATCCTCTGCGACCGAGGTGTGGTCGGTGGCAGAACCACAGACCTGATCTGCCACCGGGTACCAGTTTATCTGGTACCCATGGCCTCCTAGTAGCAGACTCAGGGGGAGTCTGCTACAGTACTGGTGGAGGCCGAGGAGGAAGCGCACCTAATACCATCTGGTGCGCCCATCGTGGAGGGCCTTCGGGCTTTCAAGATGGAGCCGCTTGTAGGCGGCTGCCGCCGGCGGGGTCGCGGATGTGTGTATCGTTCCCGTGGCCCCGTCAGAGGGCGGTGAGGAGGAAGATGGGGGGGTTTTTAGTGGGTATACCATGAGTCCCACATCACCACTTGGGTGCCCCCTGCGCCTGGGTGGTATGCGTAAAGCATTTTCCCCCCCGGAAACAAAAAAAAAAAAAGGCCGCGCGCCCGCCAAGATTTGTCACTCCATTGAACGACTAACGAATTTTAGTTAGTTTTAACTTGTGCCGCGATGCTTGCACACTGTCAACGCCTTCTTTGTAGACGTACCAGCCCTAGCGCTCCGCTCGACCACGCTCAATCATAAATAGGTAAAAATTTCAAGGAGTTCCACTACTGTACATTATTTATATTGTGATAGTACTATTAGGCATGAAGTGCAAGGTCTTTGACAATATTACCATTAGGCATGACGTGCAAGGTCTTTGGTAACATTACTATTAGGCATGACGTGCAAGGTCTTTGGCAAGTTGGCAACATTACCATTATGCATGACGTGCAAGATCTTTGGCAACATTACCACTAGACATGACGTGCAAGATCTTTGGCAACATTACCATTAGGCATGACGTGCAAGTACTTTGGCAACATTACTATTAGACATGAAGTGCAAGGTCTTTGGCAACATTACCACTACATGACGTGCAAGGTCTTTGTCAACATTACCATTAGGCATGACGTGCGGGTGCGCGGTGTGGTGCACCAGAACGGACGGCGAGATGTCCTTATGCTCCAGTGTCTCCAGGGTTTCGGTGTCGATTCTAAAACGAAAAAGATTTATGTAGTGAAAAAATAAGGCACTTGTTCTATACTTTGAGCTATGGTCTCCTATAAAATGTAAGGTTCACACAAACTCATATTGGAAAAACAGATTCTAAGTCAAAGTCAAAGTTAAAAAAATATTCAGAGTTTATACATATTTTAAGCATAATTCCTGAACGTCGATCTACAATCTAAATGATGGCTACCGCCGGTTCTAGAAATAGCCCGGCGTAAGAAACTTCACTTCTTTATAATGGGTCTATCTTTCTATCTATGGACGCTTCCACGCCACGTCAATTTGGTCCTGTACCTACTAGGTATCCGTAGAATTTGTATCACAGGTACCAGACAACGGAAATATATTTAATATTGTTATACTATACATAATTATATTTAATACACATCTAAGACCCAGGAACACAGAAAAACTTTTTGTCCCTTCGGCGGGATTCGAATCCGTAAATTCCGGCTTAAGCGCCGACGCGCTAACCACTGAGTCACAGACGTCGTCACCTATTATATATACCTATAATAATATATTGGCAAAGAATATTATATAATACTAGCTGTTGCCCGGGGCTCCACCCGCGTAAATACAGTATCCCAAAGTAACACTGTAATTTTTCGGAATAAAAAGTAGCCTATGTTTTAATCCAGACCCTAAACTACTACCATATCAAATTTCATCGAAATCCGTTCAGTAGTTTTTGCGTGAAAGAGTAACAAACATCCATCCATCCATACTTCCATCCATCCTCACAAACTTTCACATTTATAATATTAGTAGGACTAACGTATAGGTCAATTACCTAATATTAATAATAATTGACTAGTTATTTGACTAAAATGTGGTTGCGGAGCACGTAGCATTTCGTAGCGCTGAGTCAAATTACCAAATTCTACGTACTCCGCGACCGCACTTTGATTATAGTAACAACATTAATAATTTACAAGTTAAAGTAATCGTAATAACCTGTGTATACACGCCGATGGTGTCTCTGTGAGCGCGTACATCTGGTCGCCAAACGGGTACACGGAGATCGCAGCGTTGTCAGAGATGCGTGAGAAGGGGTTAAAGTAGGACGTGAATCTGTAATGTATGTTGCTCTATCAGATAAATACCACAGTCTCACAGAAAACCGGCGTGAAATAACATTTGCTTTGTGTTTCGCCAAGTGAGTGAGGTTACCGGAGGCCCAAGGGGGGTTGGGCATTTTATGGACATAGGAACGAAAGTGTTCATGGGCAGCGGTAATTGCTTAGTTGCTTACCATCAGGCTATCCGTCTTCTCGTTTTCTTGTCCATTTCATAAAAAAAATCAGCACTTTTATGCATTTGTAACTAACATTAAGTAATATTTCTTAAATTTTCTAGATTTAAATAATAAGTATGACATTATATATGTATGTGCTTAAAATATACCTTTAAGGCTAGCCGCACACGTGCAATATTATTGACAGAATAAATTTGTCAATACTAGTCAACACATACAAAAAAACCGGCAATATGGCCCGCACACAAGGAATATTATTGTCAATATTAGCTTTATTGTCAATAATATGGTGTGTGTGCAGCCGCACATAGCCTATCAGCATATTGATTTATTAGTGCTATTTGCAGAAAATATTACGACAACAACTATCTCTCTATGAGTTAATAAGCTTGGTGCAAACGAACTACTAAACTGCAACCGTTCGCCACAGCTACATAATCATCCTTCTGATGAGTCACCGATACGTGCGACCGGTCGTAGGTAGTCCGTTTGCGCCGGGCAAAAGCTATCTTACTTTTTATTGACAACGTCTTATAAATCGATGAACGTCGACTGCACAAGCGAAAAATTGTCACGTTCCGCCCGATTGTCATGCTCCGCCAAGGCCGAGCGTGCAAATGAGAGCGCGGAACAAGCAATAGAGAGGCACGATTGGCCTAAGCGTTTCGGCATAGGTATGACGTTATTACGTAAAGTTATCGTCTGTAAACCAACCAACATAACCTATCTGCCAATAGCCTATCTGCCAATAGGTAACTATTTGTTAAAAACTTAACCTTTTGTTTTATTGCCGGTTACCTACCGGTTTTTTTGCGTTTCATTAAACTAACTTAGAATAATATTTGTCTGTAACAGCGAGATCGTGATCGTGAATGTGACGTTTTTAACGAATAGTTAATTTGGTAGATAGGTTATTAGTAGGGAATTATTGGGCATTCTGTCCCACCTCCGTTCGCTCGCGGTGCATAAACGAACAGGAGTTATTGGGCATTCTGACACACCGAACCGAACCTACGTTCGCTCGCGCCCTCGCTCACTTCGGTGTGTCAGAATGCCCAATAACTCCTGTTCGTTTATGCACCGCGAGCGAACGGAGGTGGGACAGAATGCCCAATAACTCCTTTTCGTTTATGCATCAACTGATGGTAAATGAAATGACATGCTCATGACATGCACCTCTGTTCGCTCGCGCCCTCGCTCTCTTCGGTGTGTCAGAATGCCCAATAACTCCTGTTCGTTCATGCATCAAGTGATTAAAAATCGCTTCTCATCGATGATTGGATGGCTGAAAGATCTAGCGAGCTATTATAGGAACATTGAATTTCGTATGTTTGAAGTTATCTGTTTATATGAGTCAACACACTGCATGATTATCATTTTGTTATAATCCACTAATCACAGTGGTCGATTGGATTAAACAGCTATGAAATTTCTGAAACAAAAAGAATCACTTAAATTAGAATGTGTCTGTCCTGCAGTTAAAAATGAAGTTAAGCGACATGGAAATTTACTACCAAATACCATTCGCAGTATTGTTTGTGGTCCGTCAAACTGTGGGAAAACAAACTTAGTAATCAGTTTGTTACTACACCCGAATGGTCCACGATTCAGAAACCTTTATGTGTATTCAAAGTCTTTGTATCAACCTAAATACGTCTTTTTAGAAAAAGTATT
Organism: Glaucopsyche alexis; assembly: GCA_905404095.1. Taxonomy (NCBI): domain Eukaryota; kingdom Metazoa; phylum Arthropoda; class Insecta; order Lepidoptera; family Lycaenidae; genus Glaucopsyche; species Glaucopsyche alexis. The sequence goes on along the minus strand of FR990047.1, from coordinate 23,350,650 downwards.
GGAAAAAGTTGTGGATACGTCGTATCACAAGTATAATCATAACAGTGAAATTTTAAGTCCACAAGAAGCCTTACCTAATTCTATCATCATATTTGACGATGTTGCATGCGAAAATCAAAATAATATACGTGATTATTTTGCTATGGGTCGTCACAAAAATATTGATTGCTTTTATCTTAACCAAACTTATACTAAAATACCCAAACAATTAGTAAGAGATAATGCCAATCTCATCATATTGTTTAAACAAGACGAGATTAATCTAAGACACATCTACGATGAACATGTAGGGTCTGATATGACGTGGTCGCAATTCCGTGAAATGTGTTCAACTGTGTGGAGTAAACCGTACAGTTATGTGGTAATCAATAAGGATTGTGAACGAAATAATGGTTGTTACAGAATGAAATTTGATACATTTATAATAGTGGATTAATTTATTCTATAAAGCTTATACGTACCCCACTACGTAGTAGTATAACTTGAGACATCAATCAGAGTAGAATTCTTAACATGGAGCGGAATCTTAAGGAACAAATTGTGAAATCAGCGTCTGCAGTGAAAAGAAAGGTAGAAATGATAAAAAATACTAAAAACACAAATGACATGGCACTGGAGACGATATTTCAACCGATCGTCAGTCCGCTAAAATTATTAGCAAGCAAAACTGAAAAAAAACGTCATGAAGAAGACGAAGAAGAATCTTCAAAATATGGTTCACATGAAAAATTTGAAGAATCTGAGACGGATCTTGATGATGAAGAAAATTCAGATAATGACGACTTTAGTTCTAAAACACCTGACAAAACGCTTACTACATCACCTTCTGAGGATTATGATATCCATGAGAACTCATTTAAATCTATTCAATCATCACCGAGTATCGCAAACGATTCTTTGTCTTGGTCTGTATCGTCTGAAGCGCTGAAAGAAGATATACCATATGGAGTAAGAAGTGAACGAGGAAAACTTTGGCTAGGCAAAACCCGTTTACACGATAATGGAAAAGTTCTGAAAATTAGAAGCCGCTCTTTAAAAAAAACTTCTGGTCTGGCAGAATTGTTGTACAAAAAAAAACCTAATTTAGATATTATTACAGAGGAAGACTTACAAAATTATAAATTGCTACTCATCGACACAAATGCACATAAACGTAACTGGAAACGATCGAACCAAATAAATGGTAATAAAGGGTTCAAATATACTCACGTGATAAAGCCACTATTTAAATTCGCTAGAAATAATACCAGTAGCGTAGAAAGTCTTCAGCGAGGTGAAGGAATCGACATTTTGAAAGAAGTTAAGAAAGACACTGATTTAGTATACTGGAATGATCCTAATGAGTTAGTTGAGAGACTGAAAATACTATGTGCATCTCAGGCAGCTGGTAATACGGGATTAGATAATGAAGTTAATGCCATACTTGAAGAAATGAAAGAAGCTGGTATCATTAAAAAAATGAAATATATAAGGCTGCCATCAGGAAAATTTAGCAGTACTATTACACTACAGAACCTAGCAAGACGGCAATGAATATAGACAAATTTGGTCATCACGTTCATAAGCGTTTACGATTATCTGAATTTTCTGAAATTCTTAGCGATACATTGGTAAGGTCCGATACAGGGGAATTCGATTTAAAGTCATCGAAATTAAAAGGGGTGCAAATTCCAGAAAAAGACGACGAGGCTGTAAATAAAGAATACGTAGATAAAAGTGTCCAAGCCCTTAAAAATGAAATGATGAAAATCCAAAGTAATGTCAGAAACTTTCTCCATAGTTTGGAAAAAGTTACTACTACAAATTTTAGTAAAATGTACTACACAAAACAAGAAATCGATAACATGATTGCAGCAAAATCTGTTCAGAATGAGTAAACAAGATATAGTGAATGAACTACACAGAGGAGCGAGACGAAACTTCGTTCGTCGACATACGGTCATTAAAGGTCTGGATGATTTATGGCAAGCTGACCTAGTGGACTTACAAAAATATTCGTCGATTAATAAAGGATTTAAATATGTTCTCATAGTGATTGATGTTTTATCAAAATACGTGTGGGTTAGACCGTTAAAATCAAAATCTAAAAAAAATGTATCAAGTGCTATGTGCAGTATATTATCAGAATCCACACGAAAACCTAAAAACTTACAAACAGATCTAGGTAAAGAGTTTTATAACGATTCTTTTAAGCATTTAATGAAAACTTATAACATAAATCATTATTCCACATGTTCTGTAAAAAAAGCTTCTATCGTCGAACGAGTAATAAGAACTATAAAATCACGTCTTTACAAATTATTTAGTTTATGCGGAAAATATGAATGGTATAAAAATAATTTAAAGTCCGTTGTGCAGAATTATAACAATACTGTGCACCGCATTACAAAACATAAACCAATAGACATTAACAGTTCAAATCAAAATACAGTTCGATTGAATATTATCAAAAGTCAACAGCCAAAAAAAGTACGCAAAGAATCGTCTTTTCGAGTTGGCGATTTTGTTCGTATAAGTAAATACAAAGGAGATTTTTATAAAGGCTACACCCCTAATTGGTCAACGGAAATATTTCGCATCATAAAAGTCAACGAAACTAGTCCTCAAACGTATCAATTACAAGACAAACATAAACAAAACATTGTTGGTTGTTTTTATGGAAAAGAATTACAAAAAACTAAATTTCCTGATATTTATCTTATCGAAAAAGTTCTAAAGAAAAGAGGCAACAAACTTTTTGTGAAGTGGTTAGGATTGGGTGCCGAAGAAAACAGTTGGATAGATAAAAGTGAATTAGTTATTTAGATATATAAAGCACATAATCAGTGCTATATCACAATACATACTTATCAATGAAGGAAGGCAGTGGTGTAATCAATAACTTGATAGACCATTTACCGTTTGAGTTGCATTTACCTGGATATCAATTTTGCGGTCCTGGGACGAAACTTCAAAAACGAATACTACAAGGCGATCAAGGAGTTAACAAATTGGATGAAGCTTGCATGCATCACGATATTGCTTATATAAATAAAGATCCTAGTGCTCGACGTAAAGCTGATTTAGAACTTTTGAGTATGGCAAAGAAGAGGTTGAAATCAAAAGATGCTGGTAAGGGAGAAAAGATTGCCTCGTGGATAGTAAAAAATGCTATGAAAACAAAAATCAGAGCTGGAAGTGGTATTAAATCATTTAAGAAAGGTATTAAAAAAATACATGCCCATTTAAAAAAACTTAAATCCAAGGATCATCACTCTGCTATAAAATATGCGTATGCAGCTGCGAAAAAGCTGTTCAGCAAAAAGAAAGGAATATGTTTACCACGTATAATTCCACTTCCAAAATGTGGTGGACTTTTACCGCTTATTCCTATTTTTGCGGGATTGTCGGCGTTAGGTTCATTAGCAGGAGGTGCGGCAGGTATAGCCAAAGCCGTAAACGATTCTAAAGCGGCACAAAAGAGTCTCCAAGAATCTGAAAGACACAACAGAATGATGGAAGCGGTCGCTCTTGGAAAAGGATTATATATTAAACCTCATAAAAAAGGAGCAGGGTTATATTTGAACCCATCAAAAAACTAATTAGGCGGCTGCCCAGGCGTGCGCTCACGAATTTAGACATATTGGAGTATGCTGGTGATATTCCATACTTTCGCGGAGTTTACATGAGAGATAAGTTGCCTTTAAAACCTAGAAAAATAGAATGTGGAATTGTAAATTTAGATAGTAACGTGAATCCTGGCACACATTGGGTAGCCTATGTAAAACAAAACAGCTACGTTGAATACTATGATAGCTTTGGTAATTTAAAACCACCATTAGAACTGATGAAATATATGTATAATTTGCCCATAAACTATAATTATAACAGACATCAAGCATTTGGAACAACAAACTGTGGTCATCTATGTATTAAATTTTTAAAAAAATATTGGAAGAAACATTTAAATAATATTAAAAATAAATAAACGTGTCAGTATCAAAATGTCTTTCACTGTATCTATAACCGGGAGCGGAGCCTCTTTGACGACAAACTATTCTCCGACGTTGGAACTTCTTGGAGACTATGAATGTGGTCTTTTGTACTTTTCAACTTTCAACTCTATACCTAATATTGATGGACGAAACAACAAGTTTTATTACGGTGACAATGAAATGATCGAAATTCCTGAAGGGTCCTACGAGCTTCAAGATATTTGTGATTATTTGAAAACTAACATAAAAAATACACTGCTTAAACTAAGATGCAATAATAACACATTGAAAACAAATATATTTTGTTCTAAAGACGTTCATTTTAATAAAGATGATTCAATTGGGAACATACTAGGCTTTGGAATGGAAACAATAAAAGCTAATATAAGCACTGATTCACAGTATCCTGTCAGCATTCTATCAACAACTATCGTGAGGATTGAATGTGATGTAGTTAGTGGTTCATTTGTGAACGGAAAAGCAAGCCATATTATTTACGAATTTGTACCTAATGTACCTCCTGGTTATCGAATAATAGAAATACCAAAAAATTTAATTTATTTTCCAGTCAATCAAACTTCTATTAGTTCCATCAATATAAGACTGTTAGACGCTGATAACAAAGAAATAAATTTAAGAGGTGAAGAGGTCCAATTGTATTTACATTTTAGAAAAAAATGATAAATTTCCATAAAACCCCTACCATATCAAATGTCCAAGTCAGTCCTAAAAGATCTTCTCACAAAGACACACGACAGCAGATAAAAAAGAAGCTTACTAAAAGCAATAAAGAATACCTCAAGCTAATTGGTTTAATAAAATGAATATTTTAAACATATCTCAACAAACCTCATACGACAACAGCATCGAAAGTTTTGAGTATCATTCATACAGACCGTACGTAACAAGTTTCAACAAGAATGATGAAATACGAATCCCCATCAATCAACAAGACCTATATGTCCTGCCTTCGCTCAGCAGTTTGTATATCGAAGGCAAAGTAAATGTATACAACAGGACAACTAAAGAAAAGGTTTCAAATGTACATTTCGTTAATAATCCAGCGTTATTTCTATTTCAAGACATAAGATATGAATTAAATGGAGTAGAAATAGATAAAATAAAAAACGCAGGTGTTACTACGACCATAAAGTCTTATCTGTCCTTAAATGAAAACGAATCAAAATATGCTCGAGTTTGGGGGTGGTCGCCAGAAGGTATAAATAATACAAGTGGTGGAGAATTTTCTGTATCCATTCCTCTAAACAAGATTTTAGGATTTGCGGAAGATTATGAAAAAATTATCATTAACTGCAAACATGAGTTAGTGTTGCTTAGATGTAACACTAACCTTAATGCAATCAAGTTGAAAACAGGAGAAGTTTTGGAAGATATTGTTATAAGTAAAATTATCTGGAGAGTACCTCATATAAAAGTATCTGATCGCGAAAGAATAAATTTACTAAAACAATTAGAAAAAGATCGAGCTATTCCATTAGCATATCGTAACTGGGATTTATACGAGTATCCATTATTACCCAAAACTCGTAAACATACTTGGTCCATTAAAACTTCATCTCAAATAGAAAAACCACGATTTGTTGTATTAGCTTTACAAACCAACCGCAAACACAACAGTGAATTGTCGATGGCGGAGTTTGATCACTGTCACGTACGTGATATAAGAGTGTTTTTAAATTCATCATACTATCCATATGAGGGATTAAACGTCAGTTTTACAGAAGACAAATTTACTTTATTATACGAACAGTATGCTAGATTTCAACAGTCGTATCACGGACGTCGGTCAGAGCCGTTGATGAGTTTGAAAGAATTCAGAGACGTTGCTCCCTTATTCGTTATCGACTGTTCGCGACAGCACGAAACGTTAAAAGGCTCAATCGACGTGAGAGTAGAAATCGAAACAGACCAAGAAATACCTGATCAGACAGCTGCATATTGTCTGATTTTAAACGACTGCATATTTGAGTATAAGCCTTTGAGTAATATCGTTAAGAAAATATCATGAATAGTAATACAATAATCGTTGACTTACAAGGATTTAAAAATAAAAATAACGACTTTTTAGTAAAAGAATTATGTATAGCCACTCGACAGCATACACATACATTTTATGTTAAACCACCATACCCATTCTCAGCGCTAACCGATGATGAAAAAAAGAATGTTCGGTGGTTAGAAAGAAATAGAGGGTTTCGATGGAGCGAAGGCTATATTGATTACAGAGAATTCAGAAGAATTATTAAACCTTACTTAAAAGACCGAAACATTATCGTAAAAGGTGAAGAGAAAGTGAAATGGGTGAAAGAACTGTGTGATCATAATAATATTGTAGATATAAGTTACAAAGACATTCCAAGATTTAACATTCTGTTCGATTTGTATTGTAAGGAAGAATCGTATAACTGTTTTATTCATAAGAAGTATTGTGCATTAAAAAACGTATTATGTTTAAAAAAATGGTGTTTAGAAAATAATGTACACTTTCAATAAAAAATACCTTATATCTATTGCTTTTTATTTAAATAATTAAAGTTGAATGAAATAGAAATAAAACAAATATATTCACATCATACATACAATTTATTTAAGCAATAATTACGTACACATTAATTTACAAAACAATCCATAACTTATATTATTTTCATACAAATATATCTTACAATTTTATCGACTTATTCATTCTAAAGTCTTGCGACCCTACAGCTAAAACAAATACTTAATACCAAAGTAAACTAAAACCAACTCGTATAACTGTAATTACATATTTTTTTTGATATATTACTGACTAACTTCTCGGTTTGGTCCATTATTTCATCACCGTTTTCATTCACAACATATTGTGCGGATAACATAAAATTATCGTCGTCTATACTGTCACAATGTTGCTGGGATCCATCTAAATCAAACACTGAGATCTTTATCAGACGGAAACCTTTTTTGGGAACGCTGTTTACCACAAACGAATGAACTGGGATATGCAGTTTACTTAGTGCACTTTTAGAAACACATTTTTTTCTTAATTTTGCTGGACGACGTTCCCGAATCTTAGCGTTCGGCTTTTGCTGAGCTTTCATTTTTAAAAATTCTTCAGTAAATCCTTCCAAAGGATCTTGAGCATACTGGAAAGTATCCCCATATTTATGTAGGTAGACATTGTCTTCGGATGTAGCAGTCAAATCTTCTACGCGTTCCATTATCTGTAAAAAAAAGAAAATATTTAACACCAAATCAGCAATCTTTGGAATTAACGATTATTTTTATGTATTTTAATGACTTAAATCAATAATAAATCAACTTACCGTTCTGTAGTCAGGTCCAAGACTCTATTACCATAAAATACGTAAATTATGTACACGTGAGTAACTATAATATAAGTTAAGGTTTGTTTTGTAAATTATGTAGACGTGAGTAACTAATTACAGTGCTTATCGACGCAAGAATGAATACTAAAACAAAGTCTTCACATTATTATAGTGATTGCAACATGTAGGTGGGATTATTATGAATGAGGACTCATGTTACAAACAGTACCGCGCATGCGCGCGCGGCACGTGTGGATTCAGATTATGCCGGCACTACATATAGGCGAACGCGTTGGCCGACGCGTTGGCCGGCGCGCTGGCCCAATGCCGCCTCCCCACAAGACGGTATTTAGATACCTACCGCCAACGCGCGAACGCTCGTTCTACACATTGGGTCAGCGCACCGGCCAACGCGTCGGCCAACGCGTTCGCCTATATGTAGTGCCGACATTACTCAAGTAAAGCATGTTTCAACTTGATAAAACTTTACGTTACTTGAATTTAGCATCAGCCTGCAGGTTTGCTTGCAAAATCTATGTAGTTGTGAAATAATAAATAAAACAAATGTATTTAATAAATGATATTTTATTTCTAAATCTACATAATTATATACATACTAAATACACAGGTTATGCTACAAAAGTAAATAATACAAAGAATTTCTTAATTAGGTACAGCTTATTATATCTAGTTAAAAATTAAATATACTAGTGTGTCCCCATGCTCTAGTTGAAATTTTATCTTTAGATATGACTCTCTTGTCATCATCACCAGACAGAGCAACTTTCTTCACAGCACATGTGTACAACTCGTGTTTTATTGACTTAAATAAAACATTTGTTTTATGAACAATGTTGCCTTCGTACAGAGTTTTTTGGTAATCAGTAACATTGAAATTGCTGACAATATTTTTCTTAATTCCTTTCGCTTTTTTTATTGTGCTATTTATGGTTTTAATACAATATAACTTTGAACGAAGGCCTACAAATTCACTTATGATTTTACCTGCCATTTCATCCTTGAACAAACCAGGAACTTTTTTATTTTGAATGGGTAAATCATATTGATTAGTATTACAAAAATTACTAGTATCAAAGTAAGGCAAAAAATGTCTTTTTATGTCATCATAAAAATCATGGGTCCGTATATGATATACAAAACTATCAGTGTCCGTGTAACACATTTGTACATTATTTTTATAAAAAGGTTTAATAACAGAGTAATGAAAGTTATACATATGACTTTTTGACAATTCTAGTACGGTAAAACCAATGTATATTGGTTTATCCAAAATTATTTGATCAGGGTTTAATTGTACCGCAACTAGATTTTCAGTAAAAATCGTCGCGCTATGGAAATTTGGACGAGCGATAAGCTTTTGTGCACATTGCCTTTTCTTAGTCACATTATTATTATCAACCCACTGATTAACTAAATGCACATTGACCCTCTTCTCATTATTTTCTAAAGTTTTTCCAAACACACTGTTATTCAAGAGTTTGAAAAAGTCTTGTTCAAATGTTGAGGAACTTTTTTGCCTCAGAGCAGTATTCAAATCAATGTATTGTTTCAAATACGGGCTTTGTCGAAAACTAATCACTCGATGAATTTTCTTTAATATTAAACCATGTTTTAAACATGTTTGCAAGTGAATGTAATGTATAACATACTTAAATTTATCATATAAATTTGGAACTAGTTTGAAAGTTTTCCCCCCGGGTGGAATGCATTTTTCAGAACAAAATGGTAAATCATTATGTAAGTTATGTAAATGTTTAGGATATTGTAAATCCACTTCTAGAATATAACCACACTCCGCATCAATCGGTATTTCGGTTATATTTAATTTGTTGATTTCTTGTTCATTGAGAAATCTAAAATCTGATAATGGTAAATATTGACACATACTATATCCATATAAATTATTACAATCAATATAAGTGACGTAGGAAGGAGATTCTGATGGTTTGTAATTTTCTAAGTAAGGATTATTTGCTTTTGCATGTCTATGAGAGCACAGACATACTCCTCCCCTGATACCACTCTGTAACATGCGCACCATCGACAAGTCATCGATAAGTTCCAATTGTATTCCTGTTTTTAATAACATCGCATCAAAAGATAAACTGGGTGCTGTTAAGTAAAAAGCTGGGTCTAATTGATAGTGTTGTTTGCAAGTCTGTCTAAAATTTTCAAAGATATCTGCCAGTAAAAGCACATCAGTTTTTAGATATAAATCCGTATAACTACCTAAATCTTTGATTTGAAATGTTGACCAAATTAAGCACGCGTGCTGGTAATCCTCATCAGAAATATCATGATCAGTTAGGGAACTATAAAAGCATTCTTTTGGGGGTAGACTTTTTTCGTCATACCGCTTCCACGAGTTCATATATTCGTATGGATAAATGCCTTTACGAGTGAGTAACTGAAATTCATCTTCATCGGGGAAATGATTTTGTAAGTTTTTAAACATTTCCGGTTTTAATGTCTCTGACAATTTGCTTAAGCTTGTTCCCAAAAACTTAAATGAATCAACGAATCGAAGTTGAAAAAACTGATTATTCGTAACTGGTACAAATTTGGTAAATGAGATGTAGTTTTCTTTTGTTTTAGGTATTATTTTAATATTACCAGGAACCTCACCTAACGCTTTTATAAAAAGATGACAATCATAACCAGCTAAGTTATGAAAAAAAATGGGGACGAATGAAGGGCGTTTATACTGTAAATTACAAAACGGATGCGCAGCTCCGCGGTAACGACCAGTAACGTGACAATGGTCACGGACTTTGTCCGAAAAAATAAAATTTTCACAAATATGACAACGTGTGGCATTATCGAAATCAGACTTATCCGCCGTAGAAAATATCCTAGGGACTGGTGTACTAAGTATATCAAATATTTTTTGTACGTCTTTAAGAATCGAATCTACAAACTGCTTATCACAACCAGGTCCTCGATATGATACGTACCGATTGTAACTAGGGTCATCACGACAAACAATATAATAACCAAAAGCTATAGGTAAATGTTGGTGCAATGTAGTCGTATTTTTGCTAGAGGAACAGTTAGCTTCAGTATTGGTTTGTAGCATCGATTCAAAATCTGCGTAAATACAAAAAGGCATGTTTTGTTTTCGAGCATAGTTTTTAAATTTAATTACTGAGCCCTTATTTGGGAGGACAGTTACAACGCCTCCACATAAATGGTTTTCAACTTCTTTAGAAGTACTGAAAAATATCAAGCACAAATCACAGAAGTACAATTTGCTGTGATGAGATGTAACTTGGCTTCTAAACAGTCTAGAAGGTTCTTTGATCAAACAATAATGAGAAGTGTTATTATTTTCTAGATACAACAAATGTATAATTTTCTCGTTGCATGTTTTATTAATGTCTGATTTATACAACGGCCCAACAATAGTTTTACTTTTTTTTAAACCATAAATTATGAACTTAATATTAGGATTATTTTTTTCAAAAATTTTAATGTCATGGAAAGTTACAGGAAAAAACATTCCATTTATATTAAATAATTCACGAAAATTAGGATATGATGAAATTCTTTCAGGGTGATTTTTAGCTGGATATAAGGCTGCTGTCACACTCCATAGAAAGCAATGCTGATCTTTATTCATAATATTTAAACACGCCTTTTTAGCCTGAATTGATTTGGGTAAACTGATAAAACTCGAACCGCTAAGTGGTTGATATTTATTGATATTAATCTCAATGTATAAATTATTTAAAAATGTCCACCCACTGTCACGATCCTCAAATTCCTCTATACTAGTTTTTAAATAACTAACTGTTTCCAAATATATTTTTTCAAAATCATAATTACCATGTAATATTTTATTTTTGGTTCCAAAAGATTTTATTTCTTGTGAATTATCGTTGAACTTCAAAAACGTCCCAAATAGTTCGAAATTAACCTTAACACATGAATGTTTAATAAGGTTTTCATCTAAAAGAGATTTTAACTTGTTACGAATTTCGAAAAAAAATATATCTACTGAAGCTAACTGAAGTTGATCAAGAGGTAATATCTTATAAGTTACAATACGATTACGAAATGCAGAGCTGACGATTTCTACACCATCACTGTATTCTATTGTCTGACTACTTTTTCTATGTGAATTACTTCGCAAATGACCTACCCATGATTTACTATGTACAGATATGTTACACGTCGAACAGAAAGGCATTTTATTCTATTAAAAAAGGCAATGCTATCAAAACAATAATACAGTAACCGATACAAATGTAAAAAAAAATAAAAAGGTTATAAATCTATTCTAGTATATTAAAAAGAAAATTAATTCTACTATAAATTGATTAACTGTAAACCTACTTAATAAAATTTATTTTTTGTCACTATAATGGACGGGCTCCGACCCCTCAAACTCGGTAAAAGCTTGTCCTAAGAAGCCTTGCAGTGCCTCCCAAGACGATGATGACTCGTCGCACTGGAGCTTCACACTTACCAGCGCCGTCTTGTATCGCACATTAGCAGCGTGAGACACGTAGTCCGATTTTTTGTAGATCTTGAGGTCCACAAAATATTCGCCACCGGTCTTCGCAGTCCGACGAGACGTTCCCGTAGAAACTCGGCTGGAGAAGCTTGATATTATTTCCCCGCCACGAGATTTGGGTTCACTGCAACTAGCTTCCTCAGCCCGCAAGATATTGAATAAGTCCGGTCTCCCTGTTCTGTAAAAATACAAAATTAACATATCATTAAAATAAAATAATCGAGAAAAAATATTAGTAAGAAAACAAACAAAATAGGAATAAGTATATTGCACATTCACTTTTGGCTGTAAACAATTAGGTGCCTAGTTTTATCAGACTTCAATAGGATACTGAACTAAGTTTTGATAAATAATAAAAAGTAGGAAATCATTGTATGCAAATTGAATTATGGTGGTTGGGACTGTGTTGACAGTTGACTATTACAAAGACACTTTGTAAGTAGTTAAAAACCAGCAGAAACAGAAATAGAATTTCAGCAAACGTAAAGTAGATAATAATCGAACATACCGTGTAGTGATAAATTCGTGCGGCGAGGAGTATTTTCGCTTTCGTTGAGCACTTTTGTCTGATGAGGTGCGGGTCAACTCCAGCGGAGGCGATGAGTCGCGTTGCTTTTCGGGGCCGGCCTTGCGTTTGCTGCTTGACGCCTTTGACTTCTTTTTCGGTGCTACCGACACCACAGATGGGGCCTCAAACTCTGAATCGGACCTATTAAAGAAGAAATATAAATTATTTTCCCATCTTGATGAATTAATCACAAAAAAAAAAAAATATTAATTCTATACTCACTAACATTTTATATTCTTTTATTTCTCGTTGAAGTTGAAGACTGGTGCGAAGCCACTTGAAAAATTGTGACTTGTTCCAACGTGCATCGACTTTTATGTTGGAAAAGGGTCTTTGTCATCAAAAAATGTGTAAAAGTTTTCAAGCGTGAGTTGATTAATGGAATGTATGTGCGTATGTTTGTCCGTTTTAATGTTAACAATTACACCATAGCAGTCATTCAGATTGAAATCCATCATCAATGATTGATCATTGCTATGTAAAACATATAAAATATATAAATGTAAAAGACTTAAATAAGATAAATATAATATACGTTTCTTAATAGATATAATTTCCCTCGATTTTGACATAAATTTAATGTTATATAATTTTGCTTGATTTTAAATAATAATTAATAATATGGAATGTAAATTTTCTGAAATAAATGGTTTGATTTGATTTGACTGATCATACATCCAAATTTTCAAAATCTAGGTATCTTTATACATCTGTGCATTTTTTTAAGCATGTTAAATGTTGCATACTTTTATAGCGAATTTAATCTTGAACCAATACCTAATTCCCAAGAAGAGATTAAAATTAAATAAATTATTTTGTTTAAATAAGCAAGTAAATCCGAATATTTAATGTGTATGTGAATTGTGATGATATTATGGTAAATATGAAATATAAACGTTATTTAAACTAATGATGCCTTACTACAACTTTCGACCTTATTATTGATCAATGTAGCTGAATATGAAATAAAATTGAATAAAGAAGAATCTACGTTGCGCGCTCGCTGCGGCGTTCCATTGAAATGCTTTGTAATTGTATCTCTGCCGCTGTTCATAGTAGGGGAGGCGAGTAAGCTAATTTTGTAGTTACTCGAGTGTCATGGGGACCTAGTATATTTCGTAGATTAAGTAATGAGGAGAAAAAAATATTAAGAGCATATCTTATGACAGTGGGGCAGTGACAAACTGCAGCTATTTAGAAGTTAAAAAAAGTAATTATATATAAAAATTGTCTTTAAAGGTAATTTATCATTCAATTTAAGGAAACAAACATGTAATCGTCAAGCAGGATTTAAAAAAAAATATCAAGAAGGCTTTGTTTTTAAAATATGGACTTTAGTTTTTGAAATTTTCAAAGAGTCTTTATATCTTTCCCTTTACTTTAAGTCGTCTGTGCTTTAAATAAAAGCTTCTTTGGGGTCTACACAACGTTCTCTATTTTAATCTAACAATTTGATACTTAAAATATATTTTTTTCACGCCCCACTCAGATAAGCTGATTTCTATACCACGTTAACTAGAGACAATATGTGGGAAGCATACACAAGCTTAATCTGACGCGCTCGAGTCACTGCAGAAATCCCCTCTTCGGCTCCCCTACTATAAAGCGAGTGTTGGTTTTACAATACGTATGTGCAATATTATATTCTTGTTTGACAGCTTGCAGTTTTTTCCAGATCAGGGATGTGAACTAGAAGCGAGAACTCGATTAAAGAAATAATTTAAGAGGCGATCAGTTTTTACCCTATAAATCCAATAAATTATAAATGAATATTGTGTGTATTAAACACGATTATATTACCTCCAATCAAATTATGAAAATTATCATCCTTTAAATTCATTTACGCACATATATGTATAACAACATCAATGTGACAATTATTTGTTTCAAAAATTATTTACAAGCACGGTCTATCGATGTTTATAATTCCTTATTTTACTTAATTATGAATTTGACGCATGGTTTAATTTGTAATGGATAAATCTTATCGAATTTATTCGTGTCTTACTGATTATTATTTGTATAACTATTAATTTGAATTATCGCAACACTATGTTGGGATGGATAACTTCACGTTTTAACACAGGAACATCGTGTGTGCATGTATTTGCGTGCGACTAATAGAGTTACCAACTTTTTTTCTATCATATATAATACTTATTTATCAATTAATAAATATAGTAGATGGCAAAAAAAGAAAAAATAAAATAATCACGTCGCACGCACACAACACAATACAACGTTATTGGAATAAGATTCATTTTAGCTTGGCTGCATTCTGCTTTACGCAAAATATAGTAGTTTCGCCTACTAATTTTTTTAGAAACATAGTATTTGATCCATTAAAATAGTAGGATACTATAATATATAGTAGGTTTGACAACCCTAGCGACTCAGTCGGTCTGTTCGTATGATTTCCCGTCTTGGCTCGTTCATTTGCAACGCGGTACGCGGTGGTTCGTCGTGATTTCAGTACATCAAAAGTGTAAGTATGGGAAGATAAAGGAATAGTTAAAAGTAAGTGTAGTAGTTATTGTATTCATTATAGATTTAATTCATTACATAATTATTTAAGTTTTGATTTAAATTGATAATATTTTAGTTTTTGAACACGATTCATTATTTATTACATTGATACATTTTAAAATTAAATAATTACCAATATATTAAATTTATTCGTTACCCATCAAATATTTAAATCTAATGTGTTACTCTTATTGAATAGTATTTTTAGCTTAGCTTCATGATTTACAAAGAAAAGTTAATGCAATTAGACCAGGCGTACCATGGTATGGCAGGGATGAGTTATAAATTTAATTGAATAATGTAATATAATATGAATATCTACCTTATTCATAAAACACTATTACACTTTTACGTGTGTTGTTTGATGGAAAAAAAAATATTTTTTTTTTCAGATGCTTGAAAATTACAGAAGTTCATCAAAAATTACAGCGGAACGCAGAAAAAGGATTAGACCAGGCATTATTTAATTGTAAGTAAATTTGAATCTAAATGTATCTAGTTTATTGAATGAGGTTTATGTAGTAGATACATATTAGAGGTAATTATTTAATCAGAATAATAATTAATAACCAATAATTATTTTAATAATAACAAATTTAAATATAAAAATTCATAATATATTTCCTGTAAAACTGTTATTGCATAATATAACGTTAATATTTTCGAGATTATTTGAATGCCAATAAGTCAAAGTTAAGTTAAGTCTAGAAACATAATTAATCCATAATTTTTAGATGAAACATTACTCAAACATCCTCAATCGTCGTCGTAGTTTTAAAGTACTCGTGACTCTAAATGGTGATTATTATGTAAGTGTGGATGTACATAACATTCGGTTTTCTTTTTCAGATCGGATGATCAATGACGAAGAATTCTACATGACACAAACGAAGACATTATTTTGTTTATTTGTATAAATGCATAAAAACTGGTGTTTATTATTTACTGATAAGATCCTAAATTCCTATCCCCTGAAATGTAAGCTTAAACATACTAAACATCATAGTGTGTTAGTATATTTAAGCCGAGGTATGTTTTTTGGTAAAAAAGTAGGTGATCATACCATGGGCCGTAACCGATCACGAGTTAGGAGTATGATCGGTGCGTGATCTTACCCACGGTAAGTGGCACACTGACACACCGAAGTGAGCGAGGGCGCGAGCGAACAGAGGTGCATGTCATGAGCATGTCATTTCATTTACCATCAGTTGATGCATAAACGAACAGGAGTTATTGGGCATTCTGTCCCACCTCCGTTCGCTCGCGGTGCATAAACGAACAGGAGTTATTGGGCATTCTGACACACCGAAGTGAGCGAGGGCGCGAGCGAACGGAGGTTCGGTTCGGTGTGTCAGAATGCCCAATAACTCCTGTTCGTTTATGCACCGCGAGCGAACGGAGGTGGGACAGAATGCCCAATAATTCCCTACTGTTATTGAAACCGGCCGTTAACAGACAACCACTTTTTTTAGCAAAAGTAGAGCCCTATTGTTACCTGTCAAATATAGTATGGCAGGGGTCTGGCACAGCTTTAGTCCCGAACTCGGAGATGACGATACGTTGCGCCGCCTTGTTCCGCTTGTACGTCTTCGACTCCAGAAACCGACAGTTGTACGTCACGTGCCCGTCACGGATCAAGAACCTGGGTGAATAAACAAATTATATTAATACGATACTTACATAAACATACTTTATATACTTAAATATGATTTTAATAAGATTCTGTCCCCCAGCCTTATAAGGATTGGCAGAAATTACTAGATCTCTGTGTCGTCGCTCAATTTGAATATTATAGGAAAACTGCGAATATTTTTATAAGCAAAGTTTTATCCTGATTATGTTCCATAACAGTAATAAAACTTGGTCCTTTTTCATCCATCATGGGATTATTTATACAGTATTCTCTGAGCAATTCTCTGTAGTGCCTGGGACAGGCGGTTTCAAATGTCGTATGGTTGCCCAAGCACATACGGCATTCTCCAAACACAGTCAGCCTAATCCAGACAAATGACTGGTCAATACGTCTGGGATCAACCATGTTCGGGTTCCCTCAGGATACTTTTCTTCACCGCGTTAGAGCGTGCCTATAATGAGATCTGAAAAAGTATCATTGGTGCACTCCTCAACGTGGGGATCGAAGCTTCACTCTCTCGAGTACGAATCAAATGATCTATCCACTATAACAGTAAAATAATTAATTAGTAACCTGTGTAGAAGAGCTGCTCCGTCGAAGACATGACCGTAGCGGTCAGTGCCGATCTGGTTGGCTCCGGACCCGTTCCGTACCAGCGTGCCGTTCAGCCAGGGTGGAATCGTGCCTAGAATTATTCTTGAATTAACAGCCCGAATCACCGATTTCGCCGACGGTTGCCGGTTTCATTGAAACCAGGGCCTCTAGTCAAGATGCGTTCAATAATTTCGACGGTGAAGTTTGAAAACATAATGTATGGGATTTGACACACGTCATCGCAAGCGACATGTGACTTAACGATGATGTATGTCAAATCCCATACATTTTTATTTTCGAACTTCGCCGTAGAAATTATCGAATGCATCTTGACTAGGGAATATTATTCGAATATTCGAATATTCGTTTTATTCGAATATTCGACGATTTTATTATTCGAATATGACTGGGTTTAATATTCGAATATTTCGAATAAAACGAATAATAAAAATATTTTGTTTATTTTTCAAAAATATGTTAATAATAGTTATAAACTTGCACATAAACCGGAAAAGTTTCGTTATTTATATTATTTATTAATATTGTCTTCAATAATATCCTAAAACAGATTTTACTACACTGTTTGTGAAATAATACAATACTGTTTTTAAATTAAAAAATATTTAAGGTGAAAGAAATCTATGCTCACACGCTTGTCAAAATAACCTAACCAAGAGCGTGTTAGGACGTGTCTAAGGAGGGTTCTGTTACTATAAAGCGTAATGTGATTTTTTAAATTAGATTTCGTTTTAAATAACTTTCCTAAAGATAATTTACCATGATCTACCAGCATGAAAAATTGTAGGTTCCTAATCCTCATAGTTTAGAAATGACAGAGGGGGGTGAAATCAATTTGAAGGCCGATTACTTGGAAATATTTGACTTTGTAAAAGTCATGTATAAAACTTTGCCTTTATTTTAAAAGACATAATATTCAACACACACTTCATATGTATGGAAAGCCGGAGTGGCTTTCCGTACATGTGAAGTGTATTTAACTATATAAAAAAAAAAAACTTAGGCCTTTGCATCCGTTATGGATGATTTATACAGTATTCTCCGAGCGCAGTAACCACTCTTGAAATACTGTAGTGCCTGGGACAGTTGGTTTTTAAATGTCGTATGGTTGCCCAAGCACATACGGCATTCACACAACATAGTCAGCCTAGTCCAGAGGAATGAATGAGTCAATACGTCTGGGGCCAACTATGTGCGGGTTTCCTCACGATGTTTTCCTTCACCGTTAGAGCGTCCGTATAATGTACTTGAGATCTGAAAAAGTCTCATTGGTACACGCCACAACCTGGGATTCGAACCTGCACTCTCTCGAGTGCGAACCAAACGGTCTACCCACTAGGCTACGGAGCTCACTATAATAAAATTATATTATAATAAAATATATTTAACTATATAATAAAATTATATTTTTTTAACAAACCAAAACCGATATCTAGACGCAATATAGCTAGAAGAACAGATAGAAAAAGAGGCGGACGAACAGAGTGAAACGATAAAGGATACCTAGTTAAGTTTATTATTACAGTATTACACTGGCCTGCAAAACTAAGTACAAAACGTTTAAAATGTTATACTTTTAAAAATATTATAACAAGATTTATCAGCTTTCTTTGAAAGTAATAAATTATATATATATCAGTATATTATTTTTATCTTTAAACAAAAATTTACAATTTTAATCTTAATTCTGTAAATTTAGTCTTTAATACTAAGATTTATTATTTATTTACAGTAAATTTACATGTTTTAAAAAATTGCGGTTTTGAATAACTCCTTGAGGCCTGATAACAGCTTGGAGGAGGTTTGTCATATTGAAAACGAGGTTTTGGAGCCGAATTATGCATTATTATCTCGCATTCTTATATCAGGGCGTGTTTTAGTGCTGTGGAAGGTAACTGTAGGTGGCAATTTGCGGCTTCTGATCAGCCTTCTAAGCTCTTCTCAGGGTATACTTAATTGGGTTGAGGTGAGGACATTAAAGATAATCTTTAAGAATCTCTTGACCATATCTTTCTTCAGGTAGAGGTCCAATTGTCATGGCCACATACTCAGTGCGCATTCCTGAAGGTATGCCAGCCCATTGTATATGTACTCTGCTTGAGCATACTGGACTCTATCTGAAAAGTAGGCTTGAAATATCGCCTACCAGTTAACGTTTACTTATCCTCCCTTCAGAAGTTCACTTTAACTTCTGAAGTTAAAGTGAGTAAATCCACTCTGGGACCATCTGGGACCAAAATTCTGGACCATTCTCATTCATCCTTTTGTATGTGTTCACGGACGTATCACAGTGTTGCTACTCGATATTAGGGCTCTCGAGTTTGGTCTCGAGGTGAGACCACTCGCCCTTCGTTTCAGATTTGCTTAAGCAAGTCTTCTTCACTGTGCTGTCAGTAACATAGTCCCTCCGGGTCAGAAGAAGCTGTTTCTGAACTTAACTGCATTTAAGTGTTTATTTTCAACAAGTGGAAACAATTTGACGGTCTTGCCGAGCGCTGAGTCTACCAATTATGTCGTACACGGTCTTGTTAAATGTTTTTCAGTCTCTTTGTACCGTCGCTTCATCTTCTGAACGGTTCGTAACATGACACACTCCGTTATTACAGTACAACGCCTGATGCTTACTTCTGTACTGATGCCTAGTTTCATAAAAATCATCAACACATTCTTCAGGCTATGATACAATTTTTAAATCTACTGTTGTCTAACTTCCTTTTTATAATAACAGTAATTGTTCAAGAAAAAAATTAAAAACATAAAGAGACCAAAAACATGGTTAACTTGAAAATGGAAAAAGGTTATTTTTGTTTTAAAGATTTTCCACCCACTTTTTACCAACTATGAAGTATTTTGTTATGATAACGTAACATTATAATCTATTTTGAGTGCTTTTTATTTTGACGGCTTATCTTGTTTACTTATTCTTACTACGGTTTACACACATGTACCAATTAGGTCTGGAGCAGACCATTATGACAGCACGATACTCATTTGTTAAGAGTTTTCAGCTGCATTATATTAGAACAGAGCACTATTTACAGTGCAATTCGATTTCTGTGCAGTGTTCCAACTCTGCAAATATATTTCTCTCCAATCTTAAACAAACTGATATATAAATAATAAAAAGTATTTTCTGTAATATTAGTGTTCTTTATACATTAAATTTATACTACCTAAAGCTTAATTTAAAAAGTCAGACTGTAGATCTGACTTTTTAAATTGATTGTCTATGTTGAATTGACCAATAGCTTAACTCAATTAAAATCCAGAAAATACGAACCTCTAAAAGAAACCACAAAAATTATCTCCCCTAGAGAATCTTTTCCCTATTTTTTTGGGATAAACTCCTTAGTTGGCAACCAAATCCATGGTCTACTCCAGACCTAAATCTTTCATGTGTTAATAGTTTTAAAAATTTTGGGCAATTTAGTATTTTAAGTTTTAAACTTAAATATTTTTTTTATTAAAATACGTTGATTTTTTTAGAGTAACTTGTGAAACAGTTCACATTTTAATATTATTAAATATGCAGGTATATATAAACGCATTATATTACTTGTATTTAAAGTTTATTACCAATATTCGTATTATTCGAATTATTCGAATTTATTCGAATAGTGTTTAGCCATTATTCGAATTATTCGAATAGTAAAATTTGTCGAATAATAACATTCCCTAATCTTGACTAGAGGCCCTGGCCAATTACGCTGAAGTAATTTTATAGTATCTAAATGTGTGCGCAGTACACAAGAGCACTCTCTCTTCTTTTACTCTAGTAACCCAGTGGGACGGATGACCGACACGACTAACGAGAGATCAGGCGCAGGACCGACTTTTTACATGCCCATCCGACGCATGGATCATCTTTCTTGTCAGACAATCAGGAGATCAGCCTGCATTGTCCTAACCAAATTTAGAAACAACATTTTTTGTTGTTCCAATGCGGGAATCGAACCCACGACCTCCGAGTCGAGAGCCAAGCTCTAAACTACTGGACCACGAAGGCTGAATTAAAATTAAGACTACCATAGACTTACACTCGTTCGTAATCATCGCTGATTCCCGTTTGGGCCAATATAGGTGTATTTTTTTTAATAAGTATTATTCTAGCTGGTGACCTCAATTTCGTTTGCCTAGAACCAACGGAAACGGATCTCTCCCTTTTTAAACGGAACGCTAGGATAAAAATAACCTAGATTCTGTCAGTGAAAGTTCCGTGATAATTGGTCCAGCCGTTTTAGTGATTAGCCGGAACAAACAAAACTTTAATAATATTTAAAATAACAAGGATACACTTTAATTTTATTTATATCTATAGACTAGTTTAACAAAATGATTCTCATTGATACTATAGGGATGCAATCCGGTATCATTTTCAGTCCGGCCGGATCTGACCGGATTCCCATCGATTCGGATTGATCAAATCAGAATGATTTTCGTTTTTCGGTTCAAAATAAACTGTTATAAGTTTACCAAGTGTAATTGTACATACTATTAAATAAAGTAACATGTCCTGACTGAATAATTCGAGGCAAAACTACTGAAGCTAGAAACGTAATATTTTGGCCGTGGCTTCGTTTTGTGACGTGTAGGTCCACTAAGAAGGATTTTGCGAAATTCACCCCCTAAAGGGGTATCAACGCATATAACTTTTTTGTTTGTGGTTTAATCTGTTTGGAATTTCGTAATATTGTACTTTGACACGATTTACTAAAACTATAATTCAACATTTTATGAAATTCGATCTCATAAGGTTAAAAAGGAATACCAATTTCTGTACGGGGCAAAAAAAAATAAGTAAATGAGCATTTTGGCTTGAAACTTTGTAAATGTAGTCCTAAAAGAAAATAAGTAATCAAGTATTAAATATATGATTTTTCGATATTCAACTCCTAAAGGGATGTTTACATTACGAATCTATTGGCACCTCATTTATTAAAATCGGACCAGTAGTTTAGACACTACAAGGGAACATCATGTATACCTACAAAGACAGCCAAAATTATTATCCTTCCTTTTGGCTTCGCCGTAGTCGGAAAAATTGTTCCAGTTTTCATTTACTATTTCCACGCAAACGAAGTTGCGTGCACCAAGTACCAACTAGTATAGGTAGGGATCTTAACTGTGGTTTCTCAGTGTGTTCTATCGTATGTAAATTCAAATCAAATTTATTTATTTGCCAAGAATATGGTACAGTCGGTACATATTTTATTGAGTTCGACATAATATTCTACTACATAAATAGTGTGCAAATATTTTCAGTATTTCGTAGGTACTTAAAAGTTACTTTAGATTTTAATATTCAATAGATCAGAATTGGTTGTGATAATAATTACATTAATGAATGATATAGTCAAAATTATAAAAACGTCAAAATAAAAGGTCATTTAAAAAGAATCGTATTACTCGTAGTGAACTTAACATTTAACACTCAAAATCCCAGTAATCAATTAATTTTAAGCCTAGCAAACAATAAAATAATCTTGTAAAATAAGCATAATTAAAAATGATGTCATATTATTCTACAATTTTAAATAATTATTTATATAATATAATATAATAATAATTGTAATACATACATAGTAGAAAGATAAAATCCTAATATTAAATCACAATCACATATTTCATCATTTCATATCATAATTATAAATTAATGTTTTATGTAAAAAAAATTAGGAAATCTGTTGACCTAAAAGCCATCCGTGTAACTTCCCGCTAAGCGCTTACATTTTATGTAATGCATCATTTTTGAGCTTATCGAGCTCACAAATAACGGTGTTTCTAAAAATTTTCACCAATAATTTTCCTCCATCAAACTTTTTTTATTTATTTAATAAAACACTATTATTTGAAATTTCAAACTTTGGAATGAATCAACCGATTTTTACGCGATTGGCGGCAATCGATACAGTTTTTCATGTCCTTTGAAAGAATTCGGAGTAATTCCAAAAAACACTTTTTTCGGTTTTCTTTCCTTCACGATATCTCTCGAACGAATCAACCGATTTTCACCGGATTAGCGGCGATTGACGTAGTTTTACAAGGTTAAGAGCTGATTAGTTTTTGGAATCAACTCGATAAACCGTTTAAAAGTTATTCCAAAGAAATCACTTTAAAAAAAATCACATTTTTTTTTTGAGATTTCTTGAAATCTATCAGTCCGAATCGGTACAAATTGTATTCAAAATCTAAGTTTGGCCAATCCCTTTCGAATGGCGCCAGCCGCGATAAAATCAGTCAAACCGTTAAAAAGTTATGAGAGGCTTACAAACACACAAACACACACACACACACACACACACACACACACACAGGCACACGCACACGCACACGCGCACACGCACGCGCACGCACACGCACACGCACACGCACACGCACACGCACACGCACACGCACACGCACACGCACACACACACACACCGAGCCGAGACCACTCGCGTACACGCTAGCGGCCTGTATCGGCCCAACGTCAGTTTTTCACGAAATAAATCCCGCTTATTTTTACTAATCTCGCGTTTAAAAGTGTAAATTTATGTTTAATAGACGTAAACAGTTATGGTTACGTGTGCAGTACCTGGTTGTAATTCTTCCAGGAATGAAAATCCACAGAATTATTCATTTCACATGTAAGTACAACTGAAAGATTTAATTCTCTAAATGCTATGTTTTAGAACTCTGAAAAGGAAATGATGCAGAAATGAATAGATCATAATATCGCATTTTAATATATTCATTTTCTGACTGCATAGGCATTGAATTCAGCGAAATATCAAATACGTGAATTTCTTATTTAATTTAATATAGAGACTGTATGCACAGCACTAAAAGTCCTGTACAAATACACGTTACACGCACACTAGTGTAATTTTATTTTGGTCTCGCCTGACTGAGTCTATT
The DNA here is from genome assembly GCA_905404095.1 of Glaucopsyche alexis. NCBI lineage: Eukaryota > Metazoa > Arthropoda > Insecta > Lepidoptera > Lycaenidae > Glaucopsyche > Glaucopsyche alexis. Next base: position 23,326,577 of record FR990047.1, on the reverse strand, counting down.
GCCGATCTACGGTAGTATACGAGGGCGGCACTGAAAATTTCGGGAATCAAGGAAGTGACACAACATTACTATTTAAAAATGTATTAATGCTTTTCGAAGTATTCTCCGCGAAATTTGACACATTTTTCCATACGATGGAACCAATCATTGAAGCAACCATTCCATTCGGAAGTTGAGGTCTCCAAAATGGCCGTTTTGTAGGCGTCCACAGCTTCTTCAGGTGATGAAAATCTCTGACCACGCAATTTATTCTTTAGGGCTTAGGTCGGGGCTGTACGACGGATGGTCTAATAATTCTATGATTTCTTGTTCTAAAAACTCTTTTGTTCTGTGTGCGGTGTGAGAACTCGCATTGTCGTGATGGAGGATGATGCGGCGGTTGCAGTTCTCTTTACGGAGTTCAGAAACGACCTGTGGCAAACAAATGTTAGCATACCATTCTGAATTAACCGTTCTTTGTCCCTCAAGAGGAATAGTCGCAACATGGCCGGTTTTGGAGACAAACGTGGCCACCATTTTTTTTGCAACACTCCGTGAACAAACAATTTTTGTTGACTTTAACTCATTTTCGAAAACCCAAAATCGTGACTGGTTTTTTGTTTCGGGTTTGTACGCATATATCCAGGATTCGTCACCTGATACGATGTTGTATACAGCATTTGAGGATCCTGCGTGGAATCTTTCGAGAGTTCTGACGCACCAAGTAACGCGAGCCGCTTTTTGCTCTTCACAGAGCAAATGCGGTATCCATCGGGAAAACAACTTTTTTACACCTAATTGTTCATGCAAGATTATTTGTATTTCACTCATGCCAATGTCTAAAGTTGCCTGAATTTCGCGGTATGTCACATGTCGATCTTCCTCAATCAGCTTACGCACAGCATCAACGTTTTCTTGGGTGACTGCCAGCGTTGCCATTTGGCAACTTTGGTTGCCATTTTGGCAACATTTGACCCTTCGTGGCAACCAAATGGCAACCAGGCTCAAATGGCAACTATTTGGCAACTTTTCGACTTGTCACGCGATCATCAGTAAAAAAATATCGAATAACCTTTGCAGAACTGAACACATCGAAATGAACAAAATCAAAATCTTGAACACATTTTTACTCCCAAATGAAATCAATTCATAATTAGTAGATAAACAAATTGTACCCGTATTTTAACATCCAAAAGGTCTATTTTGGTGAAGCTAGAGATGTAATTTTATGAAAACAAAAATGGAAGAAAGTGTATCTGTGAGCAGTGTGTACTGTGTATTGCAGTGCAAGGGAAGTTTTTGTCGTGGTTTTCTAATACTTTTGTTTTTAAATCTATTTATAAGTTCTTAATTTTTTTCATGTTTTGAATATTGGATTTTAAATGCATGGGCACTTACTCATTTTTTAACCTCCCGTTAATTAAGAAAATATAAGATTTTCAAAAATCGGGAAGTTATTGGTTTTACCCCGTTTTGTAAAAATCGAATTCTCATTAGATCTCGACGTTCTGAAGTTACAGGAAGCTTCCCTGACTACCCCCGCGAGGGTGTCACTATGTTTGTATGTATGTATGTGTGTGTGTGCGTGTGCGTGTGTAAGTATATAAACCTCATATAACTTTTGAACATTTTCACCAATTTTATTACGCCTGACGCTATTCGAAAGGGCTTGGCCAAACTTAGATTTTGAATACAATTTGGACTGATTCGGACAGATAGATTTCAAGGAATCTCGAATAATTTTTAAACGGCTTTATCAACTCCAAAAACTATTCAACTCTTAACCTTGAAAAACCACGTCGATCACCGCTAATCCGGTCAAAATCGGTTGACTCCTTCGAGAGATATCGTGAAGGAAATAAAACCGAAAAAAGTGTTTTTTCGGAATTACTCCGAAATTTTTCATCTAAAATTTTTGTTGTCGTTTCTTGCATAGAACATAAAAACTGCATCGATTGCCGTCAATCGTGTGAAAATCGGTTGATTTATTCCAAAGTTATGATAGTTTGAAATCTCAAAAAATTGTGTTTTATTAAACATTTTTTTTCTAATGGCAACTTTTGGTTTGAGATGGCAACATTTGACCCTAAAAATGGCAACCTGGGCTGAGTAGGCTCTGGCAAGACTGGTGACTGCAGTTTTTGGACGACCTTGACGGGGATCATCACTGAGCTTGACACGTCCACGTTGAAATTCAGCAAACCAGCGATAAATTGTGGTTTTGGATGGGGCTTTATACAGAAATCATCCGGTCAACACACTGTTTTTGTGTTAAACCACTTCGAAAGTCATAATAAATCATCGCTCTAGAATTTTCTCGAGTTAATTCCATTTTCTCAATGACTAAACAAGTTTGACAAAACCGAAAATCTTTTTTTTTAATAAATAAACGGTACCTATTCGATTTTTAAAACCAAGGAGTTTTAAATTAAAAAGGTGTTAATATGCCAGGAACAGTGGAAATATTCCATTGCCGATACTTTTAGTGCAGCATAAGTAATATTATGCTAAATCTATGGACATGACGCGAGTGTAAGACAAAGCGGTCACGCACACAAGCATAAAAAAGCTGGCCTGTTTTTTGCGCTGTATTTCTTAGGTGAAGCTCTATCTAGTGAAGTAGGTATATAATCAAAGGCTGCAATCGGTCACGCTCTTTGAAGGCCGTGGCTCGTGACCGATTATTTTTGAAATTGGTAGCTTTGATTTTTTTACTTTTTTTATTGCAGGTGCTTCCATGAACTATGCCTTGTCTTTTAATCTAACATTATAAAGAGAAAAGTTTGTTTGTTTGTATGTTTGTTTAAATTGAATAGGCTCCGAAACTACTAGTCCGATTTTGATAAAATTCATCAGAGATAGAGAGTAAACCACGAAGAAGGACATAGGCTACTTTTTATAGCGGAAAAGTGTACGATTTCCGCAAGATTAACTTTTGCGCCCACGAAGTCGCCGGCAATATCTAGTTAGTTATAGCACTGTTATGCTAAATTTTTAAAAAGGGGACGAGTTATTTACTAGTTAATAAAATTACCTGTCAGTTCTCCTGTAATAGGTTCTAAGATCTCCTCCTCGCACGTCCTCAAATAAACTGACATGTCAGCATGAGGGTATAACTCGTCGGCAGCCATCTTGGATTTACGTCGAGGCTGTCGGTATGACGGTAGGAGAAAGACCTGAATCAATTGAACGCCATTCACCTATATAAAAGTATGTTATCCGCGATACCGGTAATTTGAAGATAACAAAAGATATTACATAAGTATCGATTAACTTTTGTTATCTGACTCATATATTATCATATTATGTATACTTGTGTATGGCCCGAAATACTTACTAGTAGCATAGGTGATATGTAGTCGTAGATTCTACTACCAATTTAATTAACCCTCGAATTGTCAATCAGTGAGCAAGCTAATGATGAATTATAGCTAAGAACACTCTTGACCATGATAGATTTTAAACAAAAAAAATCAAAATTAGTTTATCCGTTTAGGAGCTACACACACATACCGACAGACAGACACGTTAAACTCATACCACCCCTCTTTTTGCGTCTGGGGTTAAAAACACTACCAACTTTTCTTAAATTCTCTAGGATAGCTGAAACAGGCTACGGATAAACTACGATCTATCATAGTTTTATGGTCAGAAAATAAAAAATCATTCACACAGTAGGCAAAATTTATTTTCACATATTATACAATAGTAACAATAAGTATATTTCTATATTGTGCCTTGACAAGTTACACAGCTAAAATCTTGTAACATTTAGTATTTAAAATAGGATCGTGTATACCAAGATTGGTATTAATTTTCCTTAAGCGTCCTTAAATTTACACTCTCAAAAATTGTAAACAGTAGGTATAATTATTTATAACACGAAGAAAGTAAAAGTTGATTAAATGATAAACATTTTCCTCAATCATTACTTGTTATCAAACATTGCTCTACTATTAGTGGACTTTTCCAAACTTGCCTAATCGTACAAATATAACGTTTTGTAAAATCAATTTTTAGACTCATGCATAAAGTTAGACGTTTAGGCAGGAAAAAAAATTAAAAGTTAAAAATATTTTATATGTAGTAAAGAAACGAATTTCCGCCGTTGAGATCATTGACCTTACACTGTCAGCTGTGATGACAGCTGATTGCAGCGTTTTTAGTAAAATAGACGTTTTCAAATCAGCTGTGAGGTGAATCAGCTGACATTGTAAGATTACTCATTACTAGATATAAGTATATTATTTTCTACTTTCGAAAACCTCTTTACATAAGCAGTTTTTCTTATGTAAGGACGTTTTCGAAAGAAGAAAAACTATATATAATAATATAGTTTACATAAGTATTATATAATATATTATATGTTACCGTAAAATTGTAAAAACCGTTAGATTGTAATAAAGCTAGTGAAATTGTAAAATGTTGATAAACTTCCGACGCGAATATGCTGCCTATAATTTCACACATTATTTTTCGTTAGATTATAAATATATAGTTTTTAATATTTCGTCCTATTTGTACAATCTCGTTAGTTTTATTACAATCTAACGGTTTTCACAATTTTACGGTGACATATAGGTATAAGCGCAATCATACGTGCCCAATTTTTTCTGTTATTGATTTTACAGAACGTTTAAGATACGCAGGCACCCAGGATTCCAGACTCTTAACGAGAAGCCTTGCAAGAATTTGTCATTTCCTTGACTCCAAACGCGAGAGGATCATGTGAGCCTCCGTCCACATTCGCATTGGTTTGGGACATCTAGATGAGAGCCTGACTTAATATAAATTTTAACATTCAGCACTTATTTTACATTCATTTTATCTCTATATTTTGTTTTTGCTACCGTTTGATTCGTGGCTAAGGTTTATATGTAACAGTAGAAATTGGTTACGACCAATTTTTATTTTATAGTTTTAGATAAATTAGTTTTAGATTCTACTGTTCAGGTAGAAACCATCCATGCAGGCACTTGGGTGCGGGGGAGGGAGTAATGAAGCTGGCGCGACCGAGCTCCGTCAGCGTCCGCGCGTCGAGCACCACCATGGCGACGCGTTTCTCGTCACGCCCGAACACTATCGCGCTCACTATTACACCGTCGTCCTCCTCCTGAAATTCAAAGCATTATTATATTATTAGATGCTAGATGTTGCGCGCGACTTCGTGCGCGACAAAAGGAAATCCCGTAGAACCGTACATTTTGCCGCAATAAAAAGTAGCCTATGTTCTACCCCGTGGTCCATTCTATATCTGTGCCAAATTTCATCAAAATCTGTCCAGTAGTTTCGGAGCCTGTTCGATACAAACAAAGAAACAAACAAACTTTTCCTCTTTATTATACTCGTATTAGTATAGAAGTATAGACAAGCTTTTGCCCGCGGCTCCGCCCGCGTTAATGTAGTATCCCACGGGAATACTGTACCTTTTTACAAAACTATAAACACATAACAAATACAAAACTACTAACATACGATATTTCATCAAAATCCGTCCAGTTGTTTTTGCGTGAAAGAGAATTCATCAATCCATACATCCATTCATCTACTTATCCATCTTCACAAACTTTCTCATTTGTAATAGTAGTAGGGTTCGTAAGGATAATAGTGGGGCCTCGCTAAAGTAAACTGACCTTAGCATCAGGCCTGGGAATGAATATCGGTTCGCTGGGGTAGCAGTCCGTGTCCCACCACTTAATAGTTTCGCCGCTCGCAGTGTCCACTTTTATTATCTGTAAACATAAAATAAATAATATATCATAATTCTAGTTGATCCCGACAGATGTTATTATGAACTGAAATAAATGAATAATTTTATTCAACAAAATAACAATTATGGTATTATATCTAATAGCTGCTAACTACTTAAAAAATATTAAAACTAGAAAAACTTAAAAAGCTACAATAAAAAGAAATCTCCCAGGTCGTCCCCACCAGGCAGAGTACCTAGAAGGCTCAAAGAGTTTCCCCGCTGGATTGCGATACTCACTCTTTGGGCCAGATAGGTGCCGGCTCTGGGGTCTCGGGTGGCCTCAATTAGTTTTTTGGAAATCTCTCTGAAAAGTTTGTGCGCACCCGGACCCCATGAACCTAGGGTTTCAACCCCAAACGGTTCAAATATGAGATCCCCACTAAGGTTCTCATATTTGCGCCGCTTGAAGTTCTCCGCCTGATTGGCGGCCGCACCTGCAGTGCTCGAGGTGCCCTGGACATGGGACGGAGCAAGTGTATCGACGCAAGTAGCGTCCCATACAAGAGCCCGTCCCACTCTCCAAGGGACCAGGGTCATACCGTCTGGTCTCTTGCCATCGTCGCGCGCCAAGCCAGAGGGTTCCAGCACAGCTGGTACTCCGGCGGTAACAAGAGCCCGACGGATGAGGTCGTTCAGGCAGTGATGTCGGGAGATGCGGCCCGCGCTTCGCTGACAGGACAGACCGTGGTGTCCGAGGCTGTCCACGTTTGCACCACAAACGCAGCGGTGGGGGACGACGTGGGAGGTGCCAAGACGCAGGGAAGTGGCTATTCGGAAAGCGGTTCGATCCAGCAATGTGCCCGTATTGGGTGACGACAACGCTTGTAGCCAAAGGCCCGACTCCCACTTTTCCGCTGCTAAGAGGCGAGCCTGCTCCACAGGACTGGAGGACGTATTAAGGAGATTATTCCGTACCAGTCTGCAAAGTGGCTCGTCCCAGAGCCTTTGGGAAAAAACGTTGTCAGGCAATTCGCTACAAGCACTAGTTGCGCTCCAGACGTCCTTGGCCTAGGCCAGAAAGGGAACTATAATGGAGTAGGATTGGTGCTCTAGTATTTTGAAGATGAGTCTATGGTTGGCGTGGACTGAGGACAAGTAGGCCGGGAGTGATATGTCGGAAGGTTTTCGAACACCCAGGCCACCGAACCTTACTGGAAGCGTTGCCTGAGTCCATGAGCGGTCATCAAAACTAATGTTCAAAATCGTGGAGAGCGTATGTCTTATGGTATCATCCAACTGTTTGAGAAGTTGAGGGAACTTCCACAGTTGACAACACCGCAAGACATACATAAATTTTGGTACGAAAACGCAATAACGGATTAGGGTGAAGGCCATGTGACAGTTAATTTGGAGGAGGCGGTCTAAAGTTTCACTAAAATTTTGTAGTTTATTATTTATGAATTCTGGGAGAGATTCGTCTAAAATAGGCGAGCCCAAAAGGAAGAGCGAATCCTTATCGATGACAGACAGTTGTGGAGCTATTTCTTTAAAGCTGGATATAATCGCGTTTCTATCCTCACAACTGTCTGGCACAAAAAGTTCGCACTTTCCTAGGTTTAGCTCCAGACCTATTTTTTGGAACTCGCGAATCAGAGTCTGGAAGTCGGATAGTACCGTGGGTGCATCGCTTCCAATGGTCCCGTCATCTAAATACCAAACATTAAATTTTGAATTAAGAAGCTCGATGACCGGGTGTATGGCAAGGCTGAAAATTGCTGGACCGAGAGGGTCGCCCTGTTGGCAGCCCACTTCGGATGAGATGAGATGATCTTTGTAAATGAGTTTGGTGGGGTCGTTGTAACACTGGAGTATGAATGGTAGAATGGCAGGGGCTTTGGATTTTATTTGGGCCAACATGGCGCCTCGCTCAACTGAGTTAAAGGCGTTTTTGACGTCGACCTTCAGAAACACATCATCGCCTTGATTGTGAATAGCTGTTCTGAAAGAGTGAACGGCGGCCTCACAGCCCCCTTTGCAGGCAAAACCGAGCTGTTTCGGCTGGAAGTACGACGCGAGGGAAGTGATCGATTTGCAGGCTAGTTTGGCTGTAAGGCGCCGGTATGTGGAGCCGACAGCAATCGGACGAATGCCACCATCTCTCTTCTTCAAAGCGCAGAGGTTAGCTCCATATAGAATGTCCACGATATCTGATGCGACCCCTCCACGTAGCATCAGGTTGCACAGATTCGTGAGTTCATTCAGGAGCTTCTCGCCGGCCTCCCCGCAGCAACCGCTGGTGAGGTCCTTCAGATGCTGAGGGGTGAGACCGTCAAGGCCGCCAGCTGAGCCCGGAAGAAAGGACATGATGGCTCCGCGTACTTTATCTGCCGACGTTTGTAGTGGTGGTAGGGCGTCATCGGAAGCTGTGAAAGGGTTGGATTGTGACGGATGTTTGTTTTGCAGGGCGATGAGGGTCTCTGGGCAGTCGGGGGCGACCGTGTCATTGGAAAACAGGAGCCGCGCTGCACCCTTAATGTCTCCCTCACTTATTTTATTTTCTACAGATTTCACGAGGTTAAATTTGGCCGAGGAATGCAAAGAAAAATTTGGGTTGAGGTCAATGTCCGAAACACAGTTCTTTTTTATTCTTGAAGTGAGGGAGGCATTGTTGAGCGGATCCCTAGTGACATGCAGAAATCGGTAGGGAAAGGTGAGTAGATTTTCCCAGGCTTGCCTCGAGTTTTCCAGCACTGTGTGGCGTATTGTCTCGGCAAGCTTCTGGGCTACGGTCACCCTGGCACCCCTAGGGATCCGTTTTAGTACTGGTACAAAACGTTTAAATTTGGATATTTTTTGCCAGAAACTGGTTTGATAGATGGGGTTCGGAAGTGAAGTGGTTATTAGTGGAATGAGGGTGGGAAGCTGTTTGTGGCATTTGCCTACATGAATGTTCAAACCTCGCTGGCTTTTAAAATATCGGGAACAGTGGGAGCATTGCTGCAGATTTCCCAAGGACACGGTCGTAATATCTGTGGAGGTCCCTGCATCCTGGCTTCTTGTCATATGTTGGTAAAACTTAACTGTGAACGATGACCAATAATAAATAAACTATAAACAAAAATTATATAAAAATAAACTGCTTATCTAAGATAAAAAAAGACCGTGAACTATGTGCTCATTTTCTTGAGTAATGTTGGATTGGATAGGAGATCGGTAAACTTCATTGATGGCTTTGGACAGCTCCTGGGCTCACTTTTGAAAAAAAAAACAGCATACGTCTTCCCGGGGTTGCCTCGTTCCTTCTTTCGTTGCGGGTCTTGTCAGTTGTATATGGGAGAATTGCTTGGGATATCTACTCGGTTTGACCCACTTGGGGCGCTATATGGGTTCTACTGCAAATACTTAAAAATGTATATTTATTTACTTTCGGCGTCACGTAAATTGGTTTAATTATCGATTTATTTTCAATATTTTCTTCAGATAATTTAGAGTGACATCAAATTCATTATAAATGAATTACTACCAACATACACCTACAGTTTCTACAGCTACACCTACACTTACATCTACAACCCAATTTACTACATACCTACTTACTTCTAAACCTACAACCTAAACACTACCAACACCAACCTACACCTACTGGCTACTACCTACTTGTTTAATCTACTCCTACACCTACTACCTATAACTACAAATTACATTTACAACTACCCACACTAACCTGCACCTAGTATCGACACCTACAATCTACATCTACTACCTACACTTACTACCTACAGGTGTTGTGTGAAACAGGTAACGACCACTGAGGGTTATAGGGATTGGTATTCGAAGGGTGGAAATTAAGGGTCATATTACGTATAAATTATAATGACAAATCATAATATAATTTATAAGTTGGAAAGGGCCACTGTTATAACTTAGGGGTTGAAAAATAGATTAAACCTGTTCTTATACCTACTAAATACACCTGAAAATTTTAATAAAAAATGGGTCAAGTCGTTTTGGTGGACAAACAAGAGATCTTTATATATAAACTACTTGTTCATCGCCAAATATTGATGGAAAATAATACTATCGTTTCTAAGCTAAGCGTCCCCCTTTCAGCATCGTACGCATCGTACGCATCGCATCAAACGGATCGTAGTATTCTTTGTATTCTAAGTCACACAAGTGCGTCCACTAATCCGCATCGTACGGATCACGCGAATCTGCTCATCGGCAAAGCCGACGCCGCCGTTGCATCGAGAGGCAACTTTTCCGATGCGTGCTGATGACGCCGGTCAGGTGGACGCACCTTTCTTCTGGTTCTATAGCCTAACTGTTTTCTGTCTTAATCAATGTGGTTTCAAAATGTTAACAAGATATGTGAATTTTGCTTGAGACGTACGAAAATATTGGAAATCAGGGAATAGTGTGTGAAATTGTCTTGAATAATTATGTCGTGTGTCCAAATTTTATGTTTCCTTTTTTTTTTTAGATGTTATTGCATTTTCTTCAGATGAGGAATTGTTCTTCTTCACTTTCCTCCATTATGTTACAGGCACATTTTGCAAGTCCGAATGAAGTGGCGTCGGCAATCCGATTGCTACCGATCAGTTCATCAGATCAGATTGGACGCATTGTGAAAAATTCATCCAATTGATGCGATGCGTCCGATGCGTACGATGCCGAAAGGTGGATGCTTAGCTTAGATGTGGACGTATATTGTGATTCAACATTCATCGCCTACGATCAAAGAACTTTCTCATACAATTCCATAATTTTTAACAGTAATTTAAAAACATTTTCAAGTTTAAAAACGTCTTACCGCCCCAGGATTTTCAGCATCAACGTCGGAACTTATTGCATAAAAGTATTTGTAAGGTAGACCTGAAAATAAAAACACTAATAAAAATAGCTCTCTGCGAAGTTTAGTTGGTTATTATTATAGGTCATGAATAGTCTAGAATCTAGATTCTATACTCTAAACTCAATAATAGATCCTTGAGATATTGTGTTGTTAAACCTCTATTCAATCATTATTTATAGGTCACCTACGCCTACATAAAATACGCGATTTAATATTGAATGGCCGTTTAAGTTTGTCTGAAAATTTCAATTCAACGAAGTCGCTAAGAGGTATTGAATTTTACGGTAAAGTTTTAAATTAAATGGGCTGATTAAGCAACGTTTTAGTGGAGAAATATAAAAATAATCCGGAAAAGATTCCGAATACGTCGCTTTTCCTTATAACTTTGGTATTCGGTTTTACTACCATTGGCGATTGCCCACTCACACCAACCATTGTACTGATCATAGTGAATCCGCGGTGTCTCACAGCCGACATCTGTCAGTTTCCTGGGCTGGATCATGGTCATCGTAGGTGCCTGCAGATCTATGTCCAGTCGTATCGGCCTGCCGCGAAACCAGTCAGCGTAGTCTGCATTACTTTGCATCGTCTGAAACATGCAAGTATGAGATCAAACTAAAAACTTAATTTTCTTTATATCATTTTCGTCCCATATTTCTACTTCTTACCACGGCAAACTTTTATACATCAAGAAACAACATTTGTGGATGTAACTGTGGTAACCTTTTGATCTGGTCTCTATCTGGACGCAGTGTCTGAGGCCCACTCTTATTAAGGAAGAGCAAATTACGAAATTACGAAGCACAACATTGCAATATCTTATAACAGCTAAAATTTATTCTCACTTCGATAGCAGCTATGTACATAGCATCTAGAACTTTCGCGTCTTTGTACGCGCAGAGGTCCACTAGCAGTCTTCCGTCTCGCTCGAAACAGTTGATGATGTGTAGGAAAAAGAGAGTTTCTGTCTGGTACCTCTTCACCTCTTGCCCGCTCTTTCTACTGATAAGCACTATGTGTGTCTGGAAAAAATAAATTATTTTTTATGCATCACCAGTGTTGGATTTAACATTATTAGCTAACGGCCATCTTATGCTTTCATCAAACATCAGCTTTCATCATCCCTACTCACTTCATTAAGCGTAGGACGGCCTAGCAAAACCCTAGTAGGAAATAATATAATATACTTAATGGGGATTGAAACCTCATACCAATTTGTGAACTAGCTGACACGAAATGTACGTTACTCCTGTCTTAACTATCAATCACTTATTAATAATCAATCCTAATCTCAATTAAGCTATCTAAGATCAAGATTTCAATACATTTCAACGATCCTAGGATTAACTTTACGTCAATTTACGTCAATTTTTGTTTGAGAATTTAAGACTGAAATCAATCTGAGATTATAGATACCTACGTTATTAATTTCGGGCGTTAATCGATCGATCAATTCTTTATCCACAGAATGTAGTATTACATACAGGTGACATAGTTTTAAAGAAGTCCGTACGTACTTTGAACTGGAATAAATAAAATATAACTACCTACAATCTACGTACTACAATTTCTATACCAACAACTACACCTAAAATCTACACCTATAACCTACATCTACAACCTATTATATACGCCTACACCTACTACCTACACTTTTTTTTTATTTCGATCTAGGAGTTTTGGCGTGATTCGGGAACAAACACAAAAATATAGGTAAAAATTAAAATCTTTCTACTTTATAATATACCTTATGTCCATGATACCATTGAAGACTTGAGGATAAAGGCTTATTGACGATCTGGTTCCTCACCACGCCGACTATGGACACCGACAACGGCTGCTCCACGATCACGAAATAGTTCTCTGTTATACCTTGAAAAGACACATCAAAATAAGCGCAGCTTCATCCGCGTTTTATTTGTACTCAGTTCTCACTCTGTTTCTATTGTACTTATAACAATAATATAACATGAGCTTAGGAAACCAATAGGTGATCTATAGAGGGTGAAGTTACGGAAATATGTAGATGGATGCTTACGTCTACGGTCTTTAAATAAAGTTTTTTTTTAATTAAATGAACCAGGAAACGAACAGACGGATCGACCGACGGATGGTAAGCGATTACCGCTACCCATGGACACCTTAAAATCCCCGATCCCCCTCCTTGGGCCTCCGTTAACCTCACTCACTCGGCGGAACACGTCGCAAGCGTTATCTCACGCTGGTTTTCTGCGAGGTCGTGGTATTTATCCGGTCGAGCCGGCCCAGTCATGTAAAAGCGTGGTTCTCCCAAAGTTTCTCCACAACCCCCGTCAAACGTCAACGGTGGTCAAAAAAAAAAAACAAATTGAATGTAAGTATATTTTAAAGCTGTACCAGATGTGTGCATGTAAGCTGGATGTAGAGGCCAGCGGGGCTTTATTCCGCCGACTATGTGAGCCGTCGAGAACATGTCGCCTGGAATTCAAATCATACTGTTAAAAAAACAAGCCAATTTTCTAAGTTTAGCTAATTTATTTCTAAGGCTGGGACTATTGTTCGGAATTCGGTGGGCCCGGGAAAATTCAGAGCACTGAAATGATAAACGGCGATAAATTCTTCAAAGGCATTGGAGACCGTCTGCTGTGCAGTATGAGGTCGCGCGTTGTCGTGCAGGAGCAGCGGAGACGAGCGATTGACCAATGCTGGTTGGAGATGTGCTAGCTTCTCCATCACTGTGTTCAGTTCTTCACAGTACACATCTGCAGTAATGCTTATCCCGTTTGGTAAAAAGCTGTGATGAATCACACCGGTGCTACACCACCAAACAGTGACCATCACTTTTCTAGGGGTAAGTTTTCGTTTAGGGCATTGTTTAGGTGCTGAACCAGGATCCAACCAACTTGCTGAGCGCTTGCGGTTATCAAACAGAATCCATTTTTCATCGCAGGTAACAATGCGGTTCAAAATTCCTTCATTTGTATGTCTGTTGAGCAGTGCAAGGCACGTCTAGACGCGTACTTCGCACTGGCGATCATTGAGTTCGTAGGGCATCCATTTGTCAAGCTTTTTTACCTTGCTAATTTGACGCAAATGGACCAATATTGTTTTGACGCTAACGTCGAAAGCTGCTGCTAATTCAGCCGTATATTGTGTATTAGCTTCCACAATCGCCTTTAATTCGTCATCGTCGACCAAAGTCTTCGAACGACCGCGAGGTTCATTTTTCAGGTCGAAATTTCCAGAACGGAAGCGAGAAAACCAATAACAGGTGGTGCGTTGGTTTGTAGCGTTAGCTACCGTAAACGTCGTTGATGTTGCGTGCCGCTTGTGCCGCGTTGCTGCCACTACGGTACTCATATTCCATAATTACTCGAATTTTTAACGTATCCATGATGACGAAAAAGATTGAAATGCGATGAAAATGTAACACTTATCAATAAACAAATGACTACTTTTGGAAAAAGAATTCCATGTTTTGAAAATAATTTGTAATTAATTTGAAATTAGAATTCTTAGCTAAACAAAAATTATTTAATTTTGATTTGAAATGGCCAGTACTGCAGAACGGCAATTTCATAGGTAAAGACCTATTATTATATGATATCTCGGCACTCGATTCTCAACACTTCCATTTTCAACTATATTGTTAATAAATCAAAATTCAAAATCTTCAAATTCAAAGCACTGAAAATAGATCTCTGCGCTAATCAGTGCTGGATTTAGAGGTCTGGAGGCCTCGGGCAACAAAGGAGTGGAAGCCCCCTGGCCCCAACTTATTTCCCAAATAAATGTTTTTTTTTTCAGTCGAGTTTTCCAATTAATCATTTATTGTGAAAACAGGTATATTCTTTATTTATTTAACAAACGTAATAAAAAAATATATGTATAAGATATAAGTACATAACTGGTCGACCACAGAGATAAAGGCGGAATGCTTCAGTGACAGATTTGCGTCCCGTAATCAAACGGTTTTTTCTGAGTATCTACTGTGGAGGCCCTTCTTTTGTGGAGGCCGGGGCTGTAGCCCCAGTTGCCCTCCCCTAAATCCGGCCCTGGCGCTGATGCGCAAAGTTCTATTTTCAGTGCTTTGCCTGGGACCGCTGAATTGCGGGTCATATTGTTCCAGCCTAATAGATTATTTTTATTTAAGTGATTTTTGTATACAAACTTACCTTTTTCGCTGAAGGGAAACTTGACGACGACATGTCTGAGTCTCCCGCGCCAGATCGACATGCCCACGTTGAACACGTCACCTGAAATTGTTATCCATATTTCTATTAATATCGAAACTATGCAGGAAGCTACGAAGAAGGAAATCAGTAAGTTTTAAAAGAAGACGCGTTTTTGCATGACCCAAAATGTCTAAGCTGAGAATGTCCTTAGTCCTTACTAGAGATGTCACTGATCTCCATAACCGTAACCGCAACTATCGGATATCCTACTAATATTATAAATGTGAAAGTTTGTGAGGATGTATGGATGGATGGATGGATGTTTGTTACTCTTTCACGGAAAAACTACTGAACGGATTTTGATGAAATTTGGATAGTAGTTTAGGCTCTGGATTAAAACATAGACTACTTTTTATCCCTAAAAATTACAATGTTCCATATAATTCCAAATACCGTAATATATACGCGGGCGGAGCCGCGGGTAACAGCTAGTTTGAAATAAAATCTGTAACCTAATCGAAAACGATTTATAAAAATTTCAGATACTTATAAACTGAGTCTACATTTTGAATTCGTACTTTTAAAATTATTTAAATATCTGAAATTATTTGAAATCTGTAGCCGGTATTATATTATTCTCATATTAGTATCCATTCGGAGACGAACAGATTGACGTATAACTTGATTTTGTTCTCTATGACCTTTTTTTACTGAAAATTCTTACACGTTCAGGGCGTTCTGGCTGGAAACTGGTCAGGAGTAGGACTGCCAGACTTGCATTTTTAGTTTCTAATTGGGTTCATTATTGGGTTTCTAGTTGGCCCGCACCCGTGTATCAAAACAGTTTTCTTGTTCCTTATGACCTTTTTTACTCAAAAAATCTTCACAGATTTTGGTCAATAAATAAAAATCTGCCAGGTTAAAAACCGCCAGACCAAAGACGCTAGGGGTCCAAAAGTTTCATATCAAACTTTTGGACCCCTAGCGATCTACAGTGGTCCAATGCTTGTTCTCGATGACCTCCCTTTTCGACGACGAGCTCTAGCTCTATTAGCATCTCTACACATAGCGTCCTTATACTCCTTACATACATACATACATATAATCACGCCTTTTTCCCGTTAAGGGGTAGGCAGAGACCAATTTTTGCCACTTGCTACGATCCTTACATACTCGTTTCGCTTCGTTCACTTTAATTCTTACCATCCATTCCTCCTCTTACATTCAACGTAGCGAAGCGGCTCTCCATGGTCCGCTTTTCACCTCCGCGAGAAACGAGACGTGATGGGTGGTGAACCACATCGCCGCAATATACTAAATAATAAATATACTCCTTACCCACTGCAATTATTATTTTCTAAATCTTTATATTTTCTCTGAAATATTTAAAAATTAAATAAATTGGAAGATTTACTTTTAGGTTAGTTACCATTGGGCATTACGTGAGGGTGGGAGGTGTGGTTAATGATGGCGACACTCTCCGCCAGGTTCTTGCGCTCCAGAGTGTCCAGGGTCACCGGGTCTATCCTGGAAGTGTATGCAAAAAATATTAATATAGTGCCCAAGTGTGTGCGCATTACACAATACCACTTTCTCGCCTTTACTCTCGAAACATTGTGGGACGGATATTACTGACACGACTGGCGAGAGATCAGGGGGCAATTCTGCTAAATAAAACCTGCATTAATACAATTACAATCAAGTCCCGAGTCCCGACACGCTTACACTCTCAAAAGGTGTTTTTATGAACGTTAAACCAACGTGAAACGCGCTCTGATTGGTCGAAACGTTATAAAATCCGTTCATTGTAATATTTCGCTACACTTTCAATCCAAACAAAGTAAAATTTACTCTTTATAGACATACTTTAAATACGGGAATTGAGGTTCAGGCGCATGTCCGGCTTTTTATATTTTATTTATGTATGTTTGTAAATTCCTCTATTTCCACGTAGGTATCCTCCAAACGGCTGGATGGATTTCGACAATTAATGTATCGTTATTACATACCCATCCAACGCATGAATCATATTTCTTGTCAAACAATCAGGTGATCAGCCTGCATTGTCCAAACCAAACATGAAATTTTTTTTTTTTTTGTTATTCCAACGCGAGAATTGAACCGACGACCTCCAAGTCGAGAGCCAAACTAAGCCACTGGTGTGGTAGTAGGTATTTTAGGCTCTGATTAAAACATATATAGGCTCATTTTTATTCCGAAAAAGTACAGTATTCCCGTAGGATACCCGATACCATATAACATCTTTGTAGCGACAAATTATTATTTAAGATTATTTATATAAATTACATTAGGTATCCAGTTAAGATCTTTGGTGTCCAGGGTAAATTAAAGTTAATAGAAAATGATTAGAATACTTGCCTATGGATGATAGGGACCTCTGTGAACGCGTATATTTCGTCGCCGAAGGGATACAACGAGATCATCGCGTTGTCCGACATCGACTCCCCTGGATTAAAGATGGCTGACACTCTAGAAAAATATTATTTAAATTAAAAATTAACTATCTAATACTTATTATTATACTCCAATCCATTTTTTGGTCTCTTTTAAATGTAGCACTCTAGTAGTAAAATGTGAAAGCTCTACCTGTCATAAGTGGCCAACATTTCCAATGCTCATATATTATATTTCTCCGATCGCATCGTTAAAACTCATTTCTATGTTGAAAATACTACTAAGTAAGTACATACCCACTTACTGGAAGTATATTCAACAGAATATTATTTATATAATAATATAATAATCCTTGTTATGGGCAATGGGCATATCATATTATATTATATGCCTGGATATTTAATAATATAATATCTAATATTTAGGGACGCTTTCACACCACGTCAATCTGGTCCCATGTTCTCTAAGAACATGTTACGGGTATCAGACAACGGAAATATTATATTAAATACTTTTATACATATGCTTAATTTTATTTAAATAATACACGATACACATATTTAATTATTAATATTACACATCCATGAACACAGAAAACTTTTTGTTCCCTGGCGGGATTCGAACCTGCGACCACCGACTTGAGTTCCAAAGCGCCAAAAACTGAGCCGCAGAGATCGCCGCAAATATTACTATGCACAGCTGCCAGTTCATTAGCATAAGCGTGGCGACGCGTTACGATACCTGTCGAATATGGTGTGGCAGGGGTCCGGGACCGCCTGCGTGCCAAACTCTGGGACCACGATCCGGTTGGCGGCACGGTTGCGCTTGTACGTCTGCGAGCGCAGGAACCGCGACTGGTAGGTTACCGTGCCGTCGTGGATATAGAACCTGAATTAATAGCCTTATTGTCAATTAAAAAACAAAATACCCGACTGCGTAATTTCATGTACCCAGGGTCACTCTCACGACTACGACGAATCTAATGATACCCATCTCAAATGCGACAAGCCGCAAATAACTAAAAAAAACTTAGGCCTTTTCATCCGATACTATATGATTTACGAGTATACATCACTCTCCGAGCGAAGTAAACACTCTTGTAATACTGTAGTGCCTGGGACAGTCGGAATTTAAATGTCTTATGGCTGTCCAAGTACAAACGGCATTCTCACAACATAGTCAGCCTAATCCAGAGGAATAATAAAGAGTCAATACGTCTGGGCCGACCATGTGCGGGTTTCCTTACGATTTTCTTCACCGTTAGAGCGTGCCTAACGGTGAAGGAAATCGTGATCTGAAAAAGTTTCATTGATACATGTCTACAACCTGGGATTAGAACCTTCAACTCTCTCTACTATACATTACATACTATACTATACATACATAATACATATTATACGCTAACATAATCCTCGTTCTGGCGCAGTCGGGTAAAAATAGGTTCAGATTTATATCTATGAATATATGATGATCATATAATATATTATCGACAGTTGGATTTTATTGCAGATGATATATTTCTGTTGCCGCTAGAATAACAAAACTAAAAGCTGATTAAAATAAAAAAAATTAAATGAGCTCCCATACAACAAATTTGATTTTTTGCCATTTTTTTTTTTTGATATTTATACTCGATATTAGTACTATTAGTTATATAGACAATGGTATGGAGCCCTATTCTTTCGTGAGTCCGACTCGCAAAGGTTTTTTAGCGCGAATTCGATAAATTCTCTATTTCCACGTCATAACCGAAAATTTGACTTTAACCTTAGTTTTACAAAGAGTTTCTTTCAAACGCAAGAAATTAAATAGTAAACAATATTTTATGTAAGTATATGTATAATGTAGGTAGTAATGGCGTGTGCTTCCTTCAACTCCACTCCTAACGGCTTCACTTACCACTTGCCTCTTGAAGACCCACTTCCAGATCCCTACCTAGGCTAGGGCTATGAAAGAGAACCAGCCTTCGCCTCAGGTAGGTAGTTAGGTACCTGTGTAGTAGCGCCGCGCTGTCAAACAGGTGCTGAAACCGCATGGAGCCGACTTTCAGAGAGCCGGGCCCGTTGCGTAGTAAACTTCCGCGAAGCCATATTGGTATTGTGCCTAAAATAATCATCATTTAAAGTAATACGTAAAGCAAAAACTTTGAGTTCAGTACGAGAATTATGCGCACGCAGGAGTATGAAATTTGGCACAGTTAAAGTTTATGTGGAGGAAGGTGAGCAGAAAGCTAATATATTTCTTAAATTATTATGCTTAGAAATACAAAAAAAATCATAAAGTTATAACATATTTACACACACTACCTCAGTCACACTTACCTACCTGCCATACGTATAATATGACAATACATGAAGCTAAAAAGTTAAAATTACAGTAAGCAGTAACTTTACAGTTAACACAATACGTAAGTGTCTCATAGGTTCTGACGTCGAACTTTGTAAGGTAAATTCTGAATGGATTAAAAACACTATTTTATTTTTATATATTACGAAATTTTGTAATTTTATACAGAAATTAAATCTGAATAACGATATTTAAAAAAACTCAACTTCATAAATTATATTAGCCCTTATTACCCGGTCTATTATTACGAATCTGTTAACACATAATTTTACAATCAGATCAGTAGTTTAGGCGCTACGGTGGAACAAACATACATACATATACTGTCAAAATCTGCCCTTTATTTTGGCTTCGCCGTAGTCCGGTAACAACATAGATATTTTGCAGACAATCTAGAAACTTCTCTACCTGTTATATCTCCTTCTAGAGGCTCGGTCACTTCCACCTCGCACGAGCGAAGCCACACGTTGGAGTCGCAGTTCGGGTATAACTTACCCTCTGCCATAGTTAAACCTTGAAATTCATTACAAGAAAAAGGCAAAAAATGGTAAATCAAATGATACAATAACTAATACTACCTACAATGGATTTTAAAATTAAATATGATTAATAATAGGTAGGTTACAAAACTATTCTAAATATCTCTATATCTGATGACTTGTTGATTCTCAGATCTCATAAAATTAGAACCAAGTAAAAAAATTTGTAATAATATCATAATAAAAGTTATATAAATAAACATTAAGCTCATACAAATTATACCTTTATTTTTATTTAACGTTCTATTTTAATATGATTTACAATACAAAAATGTATTATATATGAATAAAATATATGCAAGAAACGCTAACAAAAACAATTATTGTATTTTCATTTACTTAAACTTTCAGAAAAAATATAATTGAAAATGCAAATATAAATTTTAATTAGGTACCTACCTTTAATTTTCAATAGCAATATATAAAACACTTTAATATTTTCGCATCGAGTTTATAACCATTCACCATTATTCTCGGTATGAGGCACTACGGCATGGTATAATGGTTATGGTTGCGACCAATAAGTGCTGTAAGTACTGTAGTGTAGAGCGGGCTACAGCTGTCTACGGTCTACGCGCTCTGAAGACTGAAACCCAAGGCTGGGGAAGCGCCACGTGATAACCTTGACGAGTAAAGCTGCGTACATACTTACGTTCGCAAAAACATAGTGTTGCAATTATTATTTTGCAAATATATATTTAACAGTTCGCATAAAAAAATAAGTATCTGTTTGTAATTTCAATATAACAGCTAGCTAGTATATTAAGGTGCCCACACCTTTTTTATCTGTCTGTCTGTTTGTTCTCTGAAATGGCTGAACCGATTTCAACCGGATTTTCACTGACAGATAGCTTAATCGATATAGAGTAAATTAGACTACTTTTATCTAGCGGAATCTGAAACTTTGTTTTGTTAAAACGGGGTTTTTAGTTTCCATTAGATCCAAGCAAACGAAGTTACGGGCTATCAGCTAGTTAGAAAATAAAAATAGCCTAAACACCGCGATTTCTGGTGTATCGGGGGCTCATTATCAAGGTAATCACAGTAAAGGTATCCTGTTTCGCTCCGCTCTCACTCGATCTTTTGCGATAGACGCGTGTGTGATTGCGACACGGCGGGGACCGAAACAGGATTAAGATCACAAAATAGTTACGAGAATTGTGCCTCTGTTATAGAGAATCCACAGTGCTAATGATTGGTTACCTAGGTACTACTTACTAAAGTGGGGTAATTACTAATTAATTGAATAAAGTATGGTAGAGACTAGAGATAATTTTTAGGTCTCTACCAAGTTGTTTCTACCTACTAACGCTGGCTCTCTTACATAATACATTTAAAGTTGAGTTATAGGTACTCATTTCTCGGTAATGGAAAACACGCATAGTTTTTTATTGGCATTAGAAAAGTATATAATAAGCCAGGAAATATTGTCTTTGCAATGGAATATCTACGATCAACCGTTGCCGAAATACAGTCATCACAAAAGTGAGATTGTTGGAGAGCATTAAAAACGATCTAAATAAAAAAAATGCAGGAGTGATGTCACAGCAGTTGAAAATGTATGAAGATAAATACAAAATAGATTTACTTACTTATATACTGTGTTTATGTATATCAATGTTTTAAGAAAAAATGTTACAAATAACATAAGAATTTGAACAGTTGTTTTTGTTTTTAAATCATAGCAAAAAAAACGTCGTTTTTGGTCCGATAACTTTTTAGGGTTCCGTAATACTTAAGGAACCCTTATAATTTCGCTCTGTCCGTCCGTCTGTCTGTCTGTCTGTCTGTCTGTCTGTCTGTCTGTCTGTCTGTCTGTCTGTCTGTCTGTCTGTCTGTCTGTCTGTCTGTCCGCGCCTCTAGCTCCTGCAATTATGAATATAAATTGATGAAATTTGGTGCAGTTATAGATTGTGTATAGATCACGGTTTCGAGATCATAAAAAAATTATAATTTTATATTTTAGGGGTGGCTCTCCATACATGTGAAGTGGGGATGAAAAATATTTTTTCACTCTACCCCATCGTGTGGAAAATCGTAGAACAGGTCTTTTAAAATAAAGGCAAGGTTTCATACGTTACTTTTTTATAAAGTTGACCATTTTCGAGTAATCGGCCTCCAAAGTAGTTTGTAAGTTGGTCCCCCCCCCTAGCATTTTTAAACTATAGGAGATAGAAACTTGCAAATTTCCATGCTGATAGATCATGCTAAAAACTCTTTAGGAAAATTATTGTGAACCAAATCGGACAGTAACTTTTGGAGTAATTAAAAAAAAGCATATTACGCGTTTATAGCTACGGAACCCTCCTTAGACATGTCCTGACATGCTCTTGGTTAGGTTATTTAATTTAGCAAACTGATTACTGTACTTTTTGCATTTTCGCTTTATGTTGCCTTCCGGAAAATCCACGCTACGTTTGTTATAACTGAGCTACTACGCACTATCCACTTTTATTTACAAACCCCCTTACTAATAATCGCTGTATAAGCTTTGAATAGTTATACAGTGTTTTGTCTACTTCTATCGCATTAAAAATGTCACATGTGTGACGTGAACAAAACACTGTATACCTATTCAAAGCTTATACAGCGTTTATTAGTAAGGGGTAGTGTGTATAACACCTAATAATTTCTTTAATATCAAAAAAATAGAACACGGCAAATTGCTAAATCTATCACGACTGGAATAATAGCTGTACTCTCGTGTTATTAAAAGAAAGCTTTATTAAAATTCCTTGTAGTAACAAAGTAGATGGGAACTACATTGAATGTAAAAATGTTATTATTTTTTATTATTTTGTTTTCGTAATTTTTAATTTAAGTAGGTAGTTGGTACTTATGATAAAGTAGTTAAGTGTAGGTAGGTACTGAATATAAAATTTCTTGTGTAATTATTGAAAAATTTATTTGCAAAACAGTTAATTTTAAACTAAAGTACCTATATTTGCAATTGAAAGACTTGGGGTCCATGTCATAATAACTATGTAGGTACCTACTTATAAGTTAAAATTTAAGTGCGTATTTTGTAACAACTTTATCGCCATTATATTAATATTTAGAATACATAAATTATGAGTAACTAGCATATTTTGCCCGCGGCTTCGCTCGCGTGAAATAAGGTTTTAAGCTTTCATCCCCTATTTTACCCGCTTAGGGGCTGAGTTTTAGAAAACGCTGAAATACGTAACTCATTATTTTTTCGTTCTCAATTCGTACGAAATATCATGCAATTATGTCCATTGTCCAAGCAATAATAAGTTTCAAACAAACTTTTATCATCTATTTTACCCCATTATTTTGAAAAAGCCTTCCTTAGTTGATGCCTATGTCATATGAGAAATACGTGTAAAAAAATTAAAATTTCTAGCCTTTAGCCTGTGTGTTACATTCTGTACATCAAACAATCAGCTTTGCTTTTTATAAAGTTATACAAATATGTCAAATTTAATAAACGCCTTATACAAGGCCAACCTACAGGTGATGTGTGAAAAAATTATATTTTGTCAAGTTATTTTTGATTTGTGTAGATATAAATAAGTAGTTGCTATTAAACTTGAAATTTGAAGTTTATAAGAGGGTAAATTTAAATATACCTACCAAATTCTTACATAATATAAAATTCTCGTGACACATTGTTTGTTAGAGAGCTTTAGCTCTGAGCTCCTCCAAAATGCCTTGACCATGGAGCAGATATACCTAGCTCTGTATTTGCTCCATAGGCTTGACCGATTTTTATAAAACAATAATTACCCACACCGATCTCGGTGACGGTGGCCGCTGTCATTGAAACCAGGCCAGTTACGCAGGAGTAATTTTATAGTGCCCAAGTGTGTGCGCAGTACACAAGAGCACTCCCTCTTCCTTTGCTCTCATAATCCAATGGGACGGATACCCGACATGACTGACGAGAGATAAGGCGCAGGTCCGACTTTTTACATGCCCATCCGACGCATGGATCATCTTTCTTGTCAGACAATCAGGTGATCAGCCTACATTGTCCTAACCAAATTTGGAAACAACATTTTTTTGTTGCTCCAATACGGGAATCGAACCAACGACTTCCGAGTCGAGAGCCAACGCTCTAACCACTAGAGGAGGCTGTTATGAAACATATTAAAGCTTTTATGTAATATATTAAACTATAGCAACATTAATACTGTGATAATCTTCAACCCTCAGTGGTAAGTAACTCTTTCGCATCACCTGTAAGTTGTAGGGGTAGGTAGTAGGTTGTAGGTGTAGGTAGAAAGTATAGGTTGGTGTAGGTAGCAGGTGTTGATTGTAGGCGTATGTAGGTAGTTATTTATTTATTCCAGTTTATAGCTAAGAGAGTACAACACCTGTTGGGTACAGCTAGTGATAATAATATAATCGATATGTTTTGTTATCCAATTCCATGACTTCTTTTGTCATGTCTATTCTGAAAAAATATCGATTAAACCCACAGGCGGCGATAAAGAAGAATGTAATTACCATAAATGCATGATCTTGACATATCATCAGCTAATGTGCCGTTATTAATCCATTACTAGCGAAATTACTAGCAAACTGTTTTCAGCATAAGGTACGTCCACAGTCAATGACGCACTGAGCTAATCCTTGGAAAGCTTCGGTAATTGCTACCATCTGGTTACGTTGGCAATTTATTATGCCTTATGATAGGTCATCTAGAATTATAGTATCACTGTACCCACTATTATTATAAATTCAAAAGCTGTTGTGTAAGTACTTGTTGCTCTTTTACGCATGAGTCGCAGAACATATTTAAATGAAATTTGGTACACGGTTTGCATGTATTAAAGTTAAGAAAAAGGTACGATTCCGCCGAGATAAACAGATTTTCTTTTCACAAGAACGATCGCGGACAACTTATAATTAATGACTTAATTCGTCGAATAGAGGGTTTCGATTTTGTACATTCACGAAAATTCTGACAAATTCAATTAGATACGAACTTCGCGACGTCCATTCTAGAACTATTTTATTGGAAAACTCTAGGCATAGTTGTTTATACCTAAGATTGCTGAAAATGTTGATATTTCTGCAAAGCAATTAAGAATTATCTCAATTTAATGGTACTTAGGTAATTGAAATTTTTAATTCCTATTCCCCTATAAATTACCACCTACAATTAATTGAATGTCGCAAAATTCTAGGATTCAATTGGAAAATTCTAAGTACATACCTAGGTATATATTTCTAGACCATTAATTAATGAAACTGCTAAAATAATAATTTTGCTAAATACATTAAAAATGAAGAGGAAAAACATTAGAGCTACTTTTGAAATCTTTGGTTAGAGCATTTTAACCCTAGAAGCCCAATCTACGTCATTTTGACGTATACCCCGACGAAAATACGCTATATATCTTTCACAAGCACGACTGGATTATCACGGCCGCTGGAACCGACCCAGAAGCTGTCAAGATCTATCAGAATACGGCTACGTCGCCTTGGTAAGTGCCGCCATTTTATCGTAATGACATTATTGTACGTACATTTGACGTATGTTTGGGCTTTACGTAACTTTTACAAATGTTCAACGTCTTGTATTATTGTGATTTTTATTTCGATTATTGTTTTATTTTCTTACATTTCCTAATGATACTTCTTTTCAGTGACTTTGATACAATGGCGTCTTGTCAACTAGTATATATAGACGAAATAGCAGTTTTATTGGACAATTAAGACGAAATCTCTCCCAACGATACCGACTCTGAAAAGGAAGATTGTGTTATTGAAGCCGACGTGAAAAGTGATATTGAACCAAAGAAATGATGTTATTATAGGTTTTGCTCCTATAAAAAAAGGATGATGACCAAAACACAGTGCTCCAAATGCAAAAAAGCAGTATGCGGAGAACACAATATTGATATTTGTCAAGACTGTGTATAAAGTCTATTTTTTCCTATTTTATATATTTTGTAGTGTTAAGAGTTAATTTAATTCTTAGAATAAAATTTTTAATATGATTAATTTTATTTTTAAATATAATAATCTAAGAAAAACTAAGAAAGATCGATTTTTTAATTAAATTTCTTATGTTTGAAAAGTTATAGTTTTAAAAGTATAAATAAAAAGCAAACATTCTTCAATTGATATTGTTTTGTTTTATTAGACTATATATTAAATAAATAATACGAAACCTAGCATACTTCCAATATAAAATGATTAAAAATAATAGATTCCGCTATTACACGTCATTTTTACGTATAATTGGGCTTTATAGCCGTAAAAATATGATTGGGCTTCTAGGGTTAAGGCCTTAATTTGTTTATTTTACTACGCGGTACGCCGTATAGAAATGATGATAAAACGACTAAAAAAACACAATAGGTATGTTGTAGGTAAATACCTACAACATTGTGTTTTTTTTTTATATTTTGTCTATATTCTATGGTTATTACTCACATTGTATCAAGGAATTTGTAAGTATTATATACAATACTTACAAATTCCTTGCATTGTATCTAATTTTTTTTTTTAAATAATATGTATGGATGCTACACACCTCGCCAATCTGGCCCCGTGATAAGCATCCGAAGAACTTGTGTTACGAAGACAACGGGAAGTATATTATAACAATATAATACTTTCATACTACACAATACACAAAGTATATTTATGTTTTACTAGCTTTTCCCCGCAGCTCTGCCCGCGTAAATATTGTGTCCCATGGGTATACTGAACTTTTGCGGGATAAAAGTAGCCTTTTTTAATCTAGAGCCTATAAACTACTACCTACAATGCCAAATTTCATCGGAATCAGTTCGGTACTTTTTGCGTGAAGAGTAACAAACATCCATCAAACTTTCACATTTTTGAAAGTAGGATTATATTTTTAATAGGATTATATTAATAAACATCAATACACATCCGTAACCTAGGAACATTGAAAACGTTTAGTTCCCTCGGCTGGATTCGAACCCATTGTAATTCGGCCAACATTGTACCATTTAAAAGACTGCGGTGAGGATTTTTATGTTAGCTACTAGAGTATCAGATTTCGTATTACTTAAACCAATCAATTGAATTACTAGCGACATAAGGGTATAAAATATAAGCTCTTGACATTGACGAGGTAAAGGTTACGCGATGACACAGCGCAAGTGTTAGACGGTTAGCGATTGTCTTACAGAGGTTATAGATACTTTGTCGTCGAAAATTAATAACCTCAATAAAAGGATAATAATGATTAAGTCTTTGAAGACATGTAAAGTCTGCTTACTCGCTTTAGGTAATAGGTATAGCGCTGATTACAAGGTCGAGTCTGCTAATTAAATCTTGCAATAATACAAAATGTTGAAACTGCAAAAAGATATTCTTATAAACATCAAACCAACGTCAAACCCGTTTTGGTCGGCTAAACTCCTAAAATCAGTTTATGATGTCAAGAAGATTAATTTATAATTTAACTAGATGTTGCCCGCGACTTCGTGCGCGCAAAAGTTAATTTCACAGAAACTGACCATTTTTCCGCGATAAAAGTAGCCTATGTCTTTCCCCGTGGTCTATTCTATATCTGTGCCAAATTTCAACAAAATCGGTCCCGTAGTTTCGGAGCCTATTCAATGCAAACAAACAAACTTTTCCTCTTTATTATATTAGTATAAATTAAAGTAAAATTAAAGTGTAAGTTCATTACGAGAATTACGGGGTTCTGACCCTGAACTCACGTAACATTGAGGAGTGATATTCCCAGCAGTGGGAACGTTAGCGTTTGGTAAGAATTGTGCCGAGTAGGTAGTGTCTGATGATGATTATGAATATCACACATGTTGTGGTGTGATGTTCTTTACAATACATTGAGTAAGTCTGGGATTATGGCTAGGACTACATGCCCCGGAATCCGGAAGGCCGTAGAAAATTCTGAGCATTCAAAATAAAACTCTATGCTTATACAATAATTGAAAATCGAACTCATGAGTGTCGAGTCAAATGTCAATGTCATATATGACAGCTTGACACTTGAAACTTCCATTTTCAACTCTATTGTATTAGAGCAGAGTTCTATTTTTAGTGCTCTAATTTTTTTTAAAAGATTTAGTGATATTTTTACACGACTGCGCGCCGCAAAGGAGTGGTAATGTGTTTATCAGCCTATGTATGTATGTATGTATGTATGTATGTATGTATGTTCCTTTGAATCACTATACAGACCAAACGCCTGGACCGATTTTTATGATTCGCATGTCAATCAATTCCTCTTAGTCCGGCGAGTGTCACTAAAGACAATATGGCGACTACTGGACGCCATATTGTGAAAATGAAAAAAATTGAAGTCAACAAACTATGTCAAGTGGGGTATCGTTGAATAGGTATTTAAAAATCATTTTTAGTTTTCTCTCAACATTTTTCGATTCGACTGACCGTTTAGGATCTATATCGATTTAAAGTTGCGTAACAACCATTCTCACGTATCTTATTCTCTCTTAATCACTCTTAATGTTCGTATCATCGTATTTTTGCTTTAAATCGACCAAACGTGTGTTGGTTAAACTAAAAAATCTAAAATAAAATAAATAATTTAAAAAATAAAAAAAACCCGACTGCAAAAAAAGACATCACCTAAGCAACGCACTAAAAAGACCGAAACAAGATTGAGAAAACAGATTACACTATGAGCTAATTATTTCACTTAGGCTTTCAGCTCATAGTGTAATCTGTTTTCTCAATCTTGTTTCGGTCTTTTTAGTGCGTTGCTTAGGTGATGTCTTTTTTTGCAGTCGGGTTTATTTTTTAAATTACTTACATATTTATTTTATGGTATTAATTTTTACAACATTAATTATGATTCTATGGCACTCATTTATACTCTTATAATGAGATTAAGATTATTAGCATGCGCGATAAGAATAAGAAAGACCTGTTTCTTCTCTTACTAGCTGGTTAAGGTATGTTACATAGTTATTAACCTTAGCTCCCTACCACTGTGACAGCAGCTTTAAGAAGCACTTAATTTAGAAGGCGTCCGATAATTCGGTCGCTAATAGGTTATAACTTGGACCACACAGACGTCACCCCGGATAATCCCGTGGGGGGATATGTCTGTGACCTTTAACGAGCGGGCCAAGTAACAAGTTCAATATCAGTGAGTGGCGACATTCAATTATTTATTACGACTTAGTTATACATTGAAAACTAAATAATTTAAATGTACCTAGTTAAGTAGATACCTATTACTTAGTAGGTATTCAATGTGCATTCAGAATATAGTATGCTGTTAGTTAATTTCGGTTTTTTTATGAATCGGGTCATTGTCACACATTCGGTCAAAGTGCGTAAACTAGGAGAAAGCTCTATATTATTTATACCTTGATCTAAAGGCCAGCTCACACTTTTTAAGATAGCGAATTAAAATTGAACTTTATTTAATATACAAAAAGATACACGTTTCATTGCAATTTGTAAATGCAGCACCGCACTGCGCAACGCGGTACAGCTTGCAATAGGCAATCGGACTGATTTTTTTTATTGCATAAATGAATAGTACTCTTAAATATGAGTAACTTCTCAGAAGAAACCGTATATCAAAAGTCAATATTTTCAAAGGTACAGCGATTTGTATACAAAATTTCGCGAGTCTTTATACTAAAAAAAAATTTTTTTTTTTTTGCGAAATTGGTAAACAAAACCTACATCATTACTCACATCATATACAAAAACATTCATTATGGTAAGTATGAACTTAAACGCACAAATATCGGAGATATTTACAAATATATTCCTGCGGCCATATACTTCATATACTACTTCATACTACTTCATATACAAGTGACGTCATTTTTATGTCGACTTTAGTATGGAGCGTTTTTAGGAGGCTCGCGAAATTTTTATACAAATCGCTGTACCTTTGAAAATATTGACTTTTGATATACGGTTTCTTCTGAGAAGTTACTCATATTTAAGAGTACTATTCATTTATGCAATAAAATAAAAATTGTCCGATTGCCTATTCAAACTCTTGCAATGAACCGTGTAACAGTGGCGAAGGCTGCTTCTCCTTCATAGGGAAGCCGGAGCCTATATTATAATAGGTAGAGATATCTGTGAAGGTTTGCAAATATAAGTGACAAGGGAAGCCGATAGGAATGGAGTTATAGGAACCCTTCGCCACTGCCGTGTAGGTTCCTATATTTTTGTGTATGTAATATAGTTCTATTTTGATTTGCCGAATGTCTGTCATAGCGGTCATAGCACACCATATTCCTAACGTAAAGCTTAGCAGCTGCTTCCAATACGGTTCTGAAATTGAGAAATAATTAAACATTTGGACAGGTTGCATATATCTGTCACCGTAAAATTGTAAAAACCGTTACATTGTAAAAAAAATTGTAAAAATATGTCGAAAGATTCAAAACTATATATATTTATAATTTAACGAAAAATGTGTTAAATTATAGGTAGAATATTCGCGTCGGAAGTCTATAAACATTTTACAACATCACTGGTTTTATTACAATCTAACGGTTTTTACAATTTTAAGGTGACATATATCTAATACTAGGTAATAGGTAGGTATGTACCTAAGTAGGTACTTTTTTCAAGTCAAGTTGATTACCAAAATAACACCTGGATTACGGTTTTAATACCGAATAAGTCATAATACCCTAAAATAAATCAGGTGTCAAAAGAAGCCTGACGAAGGCTACGCTCACGGCTATTTCGTCAAGTTCACGTGACGTATGCACGCTCCCCGGCCGCACGTTTCGCCCTCCGTGACGTGTCGGCACGAGGCACGGGGCAAACAATATTTGGACAGATTGATACTAGAAACACTTCAATTTTTCATTGGTAAAAATATAAAAGGATCAGGTTAGATAATAATTTAGAGTTTATTTAACTGTGGGAGAGCCACGCTTTGGCACGAATGGGACGGCTCGACCGGGTAAATACCACGAACTCACAGAAAACCGGCGTGAAATAACGCTTGGGTTGTGTTTCGCTGAGTGAATGATGTTAGCGGAGGTCCAAGGGGGTTGGGTTTGTCATGGGATACTCTTCCCAACTTACCTTACCGGTAGTTGTGGTATAGAAGGTATACGGGTATGCGACCCCGGCTTCCCTAGCTATTACTGTCCTGTCCCTTGCCCTCCTACATTTCCTATTTCCCACTCTAACTAACCAATCTTCCTTTCCACGCCTCCTATCCTTCCCTTTCCCTATTCCTACCCTCTCCACCAATCCGTGGAAATGCCATGGATAATCAAAAATAATTTAATTATACAAAATGGCGGCGATGTGGTTCGCCACCCATCTCGTCTCGTTTCTCGCGGAGGCGAAAAGCGGACCATGGAGAGACGCTTGGCTACGTTGAATGTAAGAGGAGGAATGGATGGTAAGAATGAAAGTGGACGAAGCGAAAAAAGTATGTAAGGATCGTAGCAAGTGGAAAGAAGTGGTCTCTGCCTACCCCTACGGGAAAAAGGCGGTTCTGCCTACCCCTACGGGAAAAAGGCGTGATTATATGTATGTATGTATGTATATTCGGTCCTCGATCGCTTTTTAGCGATAAATACCTACGCCGTACGCGCATTACGGTTTCGCTCGCATTACATGCGCGTATTAAGGGTTCCCTTCTGAACCCAAAGGTTTAAGAAACGGGAGTCGGAACCCTATCATTAGGACTCTAACTTCTACCTGTCTGTCTGTCACCATGCTGTATCTCATGACCCGTAAAAATGACAAATGCTAAAAACAGAATAAAAAATATTTAAATACAAAACACGTGTTTCTTTGGCGTCCGCGTCTCTTGACTGGTTTTGTAATTGCATTTAAACGTTTGTTCAAAAAAATCTTCACACATTTTCAAAAAATCATTCAGTCCACAAAAACTGGACTTTTACATAATTGATATTTTGATTCCCAAGCTGCAGTTTATTTCGGCCTTGTGATTGGAAATTTATTCGGGGATGAAAATAGATATTTATTTGCCGGGTTTTTTCCTTGCGCCCGGCATAAACTCTGCCCATATCTAGTCCCCAGCGATCTACGCTTACTTTGGATGAAATCTTTTTTCGATCGCAAATGTTGGCTCTATTGGCATAATTATTGTTTCTTGGCATACTTTGTCACTAAGCGTAAATATAATTTAGACTAATGTTTTTTTGTCCTAATTTAATTTGGCTTAACTGGTAAGGCATAACTGGTTATTTTTTGTTATAATAATACTTACTTTGGCATAATTGTTTCTTGACATACTATTTATTACACAAGGCATAATTAAATATAATCGTTTAGATTTTAGACTAATACTTATTTTTTGACCTAATTTAATTTGGAATACCGTGATAAGCATAATTCTTTGGCATGTATTTAAACTTGCGACAAAACAATTAAATTTTGGATGTAAAAATACCCAATATTAAATACTAAATTACCAAGTTGGCGAAAGAATGTAAAGAATAAAAAAATTACAAATCAACCACTGAATATTCCAAACTGGCAGACAGATATTATTTTAGCGAACAAATATCCATCTTGGCGACAATTTATGTGTACACATTTAATTTAAGATTAGGCACATATATTTTCCCTGATATAGGTAACTCAAAAAACATACAAGTAGCGAAACGAGCGCACATAAAAAAACCATAAAGGGGCGTCCAAAATCCCAATTTTTTTATATTTCTCGGTTTAAGAGCATTGATTGGCGCGCGACTCAGATTTCACGAAAAACGCTACTTTTCAAATGCGTCTATATCTAACAAAAACTGGTTATTCTGATTTTTACATGTATAAAAACACTAGAAAATATTGTATTCTAATTTTTCACTTATCATTTACTTTAAAATAATTTCAAACTTTTGAATAAAACTGACAAAACTAACCAGAAGTTTTTACAACTTTAGGTTCAGGGGCAACTTCAAAATATATAATAGCTAAAACCGCTTACATTTTTTAAAAACAAAAAATCTTTACAAACTTGTTGGATCCTCTTCTAGATTATCTATTTATCAGATTATTTTTATATACGTTTCTATCTCATAAAAATAAAATTTAAAGAATGCGAAATTATCAGTTATTTAAAATGATGATATTTATGTATTTTACTTGCTCCTTTTGTTTCTTACTTACATAATCTATGAGAAGAACCTTTTATCTTTAATATGCTATTTAAATTTGTAACTAAATTAGTTTGACGAATTTTATATGAATTTTTAAAACTACTATATAAATCGAGGCGCACGAGCGTTTACAACAGTATTTGTAATTATATTCCTGATAATTTCGCATTGTTTAAATTTTATTTTTATGAGATAGAAACGTATGTAAAAATAATCTGACAAATAGATAATCTAGAAGAGGATCCAACAAGTTTGTAAAGATTTTTTGTTTTTAAAACATGTAAGCGGTTTTAGCTATTATATGTTTTGAAATTGCCCCTGAACCTAAAGTTGTAAAAACTTCTGGTTAGTTTTGTCAGTTTTATTCAAAAGTTTGAAATTATTTTAAAATAAATGATAAGTGAAAAATTAGAATACAATATTTTCTAGTGTTTTTTTACATGTTAAAATCAGAATAACCAGTTTTTGTTAGATATAGACGCATTTGAAAAGTAGCGTTTTTCGTGAAATCTGAGTCTCGCGCTGATCAACGCTCTTAAGGGGGTGTAAATATTGTGTAGATTCATTTTGAAATGAAGAAATGGCTGATATTCATTTTTCGTAAAATTGATAGTAGGTATCATTTTTGGGGGTGCTGGATGCGAAAATGATATTCATTTTGATATTCCAATATGGCGGATATACTTAATTTTATAAAAATAATATGGGTGTCCTTTTGTTGGTTTCTGGGGGTGCTGATTACAAAAAAGTTAACCATTTTAAATTTCCTTAGTAACTCCGCAACCTCATATTTTCTTAATGATGGAAGGAAAAGAAAATTGAAAATCCAAAATTTTCCAACATTTCTATAGCTTTATACATCCCTCGTTTCTCAATGTAGAGCATTTACATTTTTTTATAAAATTGATTCTATCTCGGAAACGGTGCATCCTTTTAAAAAAATAATGAAAATTTTCTCACCCTTAGGAACTCCGCACCATCATATTTTCTTCATGATGGACGAAAAAGAAAATTGAAAATCCTGAATTTTCCAACATTTCGATAGGATTTATACATCCCTCGTATTTCAATGTAGAGCATTTACATTTTTTTATAAAATTGATTCTATCTCGGAAACGGTGCATCCTATTAAAAAAATTATGAAAATTTCCTCTCCCTTAGGAACCCCGCAACATCATATTTTCTTCATGATGGAAGAAAACTAAAATTGAAAATCCTGAATTTTCCAACATTTCGATAGGATTTATACATCCCTCGTATCTCAATGTAGAGCATTTATATTTTTTTTATATATAAATTGAAAATCCTGAATTTTCCAGAATTTCTAGAGCTTTATACGCCATTCGTATCTCAAAGTAAAACATTGCCATATTTTTTTCTATAATCGCAACGGTGCATCCTGCTTGAAAAATAATGAAAATTTCCTCCCCCTTAATAACCCGGAAATCACATATTTTCATCATGAATGGCAGAAAAAGAAATTAGATAATCCAGAATTTCGAAAAATTTCTATACCTTACATAGCTGG
Organism: Glaucopsyche alexis; assembly: GCA_905404095.1. Classification (NCBI taxonomy): domain Eukaryota; kingdom Metazoa; phylum Arthropoda; class Insecta; order Lepidoptera; family Lycaenidae; genus Glaucopsyche; species Glaucopsyche alexis. The sequence continues at coordinate 23,292,002 of FR990047.1, read as the reverse complement.
TACCTACATAACATACTGTAATAATAATCACCAATCCTAATAAGCATCCCCAAGATCTTTTAAATTGGTACTCATGTTAATTTTACGAAGATTGAAAATTCTCCATTTTGGAAAATAAAATTGGAAAACAATTTTGTAATCAGCGCCGCCGGAAACTTGGAAAAGGATATCCATATTAATTTTAATTGAAAAAAAAAGTGTACGCCATTTTGGAATATTTCATAACGATTTTATTTTCATATTATTCTGCACTCCTAAAAAGCTTTAAAACGACACCCATGTCAAAGAAAAACATACTCCAACAGTATCCAAAAATAAGATTTTCCGTAGCCTGCAAATTGAATTTTTAGAAGCTGCTTACACGGTCACCAACTCGGAAATTATGTTACCAACTTATAAATTTCGACGCTAATTTGGATAAAATTTCGCCACTTTTTATCTGACGATTTTTGTATTTTTTATCACCTCAGTGATTTCGCCAGTTTAGTAATTTAGTCGCCAACATATTTATTCGCTGCCAAATTCAGTAACACAGTATGCTCACGTGCAGTCGCCAACTTATTTTTAGTTCGCTCGATTAATTATATCCCAATATCTTTTGTTATAACAATACTTTGGCATACTTGGATATCGTCACAGCATATGTTGACTAGACCACGCAAGTCTCATAGGTCTGTATAGAAACCAAGCGTGCCATTATTTTTCAAATTACTTTGACGTCACAAGAGCGATTTAGTGGTGATAACTCCCCGTTCCCGAGTAAACTATTCAAAGGCCGTCGCCGCGCGCTGCCCTGTTGCCTTTTTTAGCTTTTTAGTTTTCGTTTGACGTTTAAATTTCACTCCTATTTACACGGGAAGTCACACGCGAAGTACATACACAAAAAGGTATGAATAAAACTTATTTTCTAAATAATTCCTCTTTTGAATTTAGCTAAAGTTTTAACTATTCCCTGCTCATTCTTTTTAATATTGAAAGTCCAGCCAGGTACCAGCAAAATGTATTTTTAAAATATTTTTTTTAGATTTTTAGGTATCAAAACAATGTATATGTCACCGTAAAATTGTAAAACCCGTTATATTGTAAAATAATAAACGAGATTGTAAAAATATGTCAAAAGATTAAAAACTATATATTTATAATCTAACGAAAAATAATGTGTGAAATTATGGGCAGCATATTCGCGTCGGAAGTCTATCGACATTTTACAATTTCACTAGTTTTATTACAACCTAACGGTTTTTACAATTTTACGGTGGCGTAGGTATATATTTTTTCGTGTAATGAAATGCCTAAGAAGCGTTTAGGACATAAATAAAAACAAGGTGAATTAGCCTATTATGCGGCGTAAAACTATTTTGCTTATAAATATTTGCTTAAATATCATAACGCATAATTAAATGTATGCTAAATGAGTTTGTTGTTATACTTTTAATAATTAATAAGCCAAATTAATATTAAACACTAATAAAACACAATTTTTCGTGCACTTTTTCCACTATATTAAGATATAATTATAAGTTTTAATAAATAACACGACCGGTTTCGAAATTTCAAATTTCCACCAAGAACCGACAGTACAATCAATTACATAAATTAATATTATGCCTAACTATTGTACAAAACACCATATTATACTAAATTAAATTATAACGTATGAACTATGCGAAAAAATAGAGAACCTTTATATCATACGCTTTATAATTTAATTTTTTTTACTTACATATATACTAGCTGTTGCCCGCGGCTCCGCCCGGGTAAATACAGTATCCCAAAGGAACACTACTTTTTCGGGATAAAAAATATACCTACTACGTTTTAATTCAGAGCCTAAGCTACATACCAAATTTCATCAAAATCCTTTCAGTAGTTTTTGCGTGAAAGTTTGTCAAGATGTGGACCATCCATCCATCCATCTTGACAAACTTTCACATTTATAATATTAGTAGGATAATAAGATTTTTAAAAAGAAGAAGTCCTCTCTTTAGGTAGGGAAATGAAAACACACATAGAACAGACATCAAATTTAATAGATAAGTATTAACTATATAATGTATATTTGTAACATTCATATCGATTATTATATTGTCTACCCATATACAGGCATAAGTGTATGGATACAATACAGGAATTCAAAATGACTAGAACTATTCAGAGATCGGGAGCCGCCCAGAGCTGTAAGTACATCTCCGTTATAACTGTGCTACATGTAGCTGGATTCAGGTGCCGTGTATACAAATATTAAGAGTTAAAAATATACAATTTTACTAAAACTCGGTTAGAGATACAAAACCCAAAAAGTAGTTTTAAAAAATGTTCTCTGTCTCATTTTTTATAAACACCATTTAAAAATAAATCAATTAACTGAATTCATCAAAGCGTAGAGCCCATAAACAATATTTACAAACAAAACAAAATTTACTAGATTACAAATTAAAACTTACAAAATGTAAAATATATTCGAATACGAGATTATTCTTAAATTCGTCATTAAATGTGCACAATTTGCGCTAAATTACAATGAGTATAATATATCATATTGTGCTTTATAACTTCCCTTTGGACGATGCATAAAACATAGGTACCATTTATAAAAATATTCGAGATTTATACAAACTACCTATACAAAATAAACAGAAAATCTAAAATACATTTTTGGACATCTTTAAATAAACTTAACAAAAATATCGATATAATTTAATTTGTGTTTTTATGTAAACAGAATGGCATCTTAATTTGAGACAAAACATAAAATCTAGAGGAAAGTATAGTGTGTATAGGGTACAGTCGACCTGATTATTATCTGATTAATAATTATTACTATTAGACTTCGTCTCCCTTAGTAATAAAAACATTTTCATACCACCTGCTCGACAATGTCCGATTATATATCACTCAATCTCAACGTAAAGCAAGTCATTGACTCCCAAGGGAAATAATGTTGTATGAAACTCCCAAGGGATTAAAGTGATTTGAATTTGGAACGTTACAATTCGTATGAAAACTCCTAATAGATACGTATCTATCATAGAGTTTTTCAATAATCATATGGTATTACAAAAAGAGTTTATTCGAAAATCGAACTGGCCACCTATAATTTTAACATTCTCACGTGTCAAAATCGTCAGTCACAAGTTCCTGAATCTATAAGTACTGCTCAAATAAACTCCACCACAACTTTCATAAATGTTCCTAATAAAAATATTACTCTGTCCCTCTATAACTGGACAAATGTGTCTAATATCAATATTAATTTTTAACAAAATAAATGTTTTATTTTTGTAGCCCTGGGTTTTGATTGCCTCGCAGTAGGTATGAAAAGTAGAGTATGCACCTCTGGGATAAAGCCTGTCTTCGTCTTGGGCAGCTTGAACCCCTCGCTTCACTCAGGACTCTATATAACTCCCTCGCTACGCTCGGGAGTTAACTCTAGAGTCCCTCGTTACGCTCAGGGTCCAATATGCTGCCCGTGACGTAAGACACTGCTTTATCCCCTTGGTGCATAATCTACTATTACACCACGGATACGCCAATCTATGTTACTGTCTTTGTCTATTGAGTGGCTTTTCTAACGTCGTACAAGGATATCTGTGGTGTAGATATTTTTAATTGGGCGTGTATTTTTTCATGAGCCAATTTTGCTTAGTAATCAAGTCCGACTTTACCTTTACATCTCAAACGAAACTAATTTAGATGAGAAATAAACTAATTAACAAAACCGCCGAAACGAATATTTTTTTTACTATTTTCAATAGCCTACACTATCCTTAAATATGTGCACAAGGCGGCTGTCCCGAACATCTCCAAACGACAGATCCGACACACGCTCAGTTTCACAACCCGTCTCAAAATACTTAGCAATAGTTCATAAGAAAGGACACTATCACTTAAGAGCCTCCGCTTGCGTATTACTCACACTCTCAGACAACAAAACGCAGAATATCATCAAAATAAACTCATCCGTGTTGAACGGAGAAAATCAATCCAAAAATACGACATTCGGTGATGTAGACAAGCGGAGTTGAAATATCCTAATATTAAAGTTAGTCGTATATTACAAAACTATTAATGACGGACATAATGCTTAAAAATGCAAGATAAAGGTCTCAAAATGCTAACAATATTGGTACAAGATTATAGTAAATTTCTGAGGGCTTGTCAGATCGATCTGAACAAGCAAAACCTTCGGAAAATATTAACTTTTTGAGAAATAAGAGAAAGACGGTATAATTACAATGATAATTATAATAATTGATTGAAAATATTTTAATATTTGAAAGATCTGAAGTTAGCTGCAATGTTGCAAATTGCAATAAATAATCAGCATAAATACATCAAGGTGTTACAGCTTACGGAGTATAACTGCCTCCTTTTTGGAAGTCGGTTAAAGACTTTAAATGCAACTAAGGCGGGAATCCAAATTCGATGATTTTGTGAGTAAATATTTTTCCCATTGTACTCAGAGGAGATTTGCTTTCCACTTTCTGTATCGAAATGAACCATTGCATTTATAACTAGCGATTGGCAACGCCAATTTAGTGTTATTAGCGTATAATTTTTAATGTTATTAGCAGTGGAAAAACCCCGTGATTGGCTTTTTTTTAATAGATGAAATATCTATTTTTATTCACAAATATATAATGTATTTTTATTACAAACAAACTGTAACTCATTTTATACCAAGACGCGACGCGACGCACACTTATCAAGATAACGATTCAAAATTTAACTTTATTCTCGACAAAAAGGACACACATTTCAATGCAAGCCGCTCGCAATTCGAACTCTTGCAATGAAACGTCTATCTTTTATTGTAGTAAATAAAGATCAATTTCAAATTTACCTTTAAAAGTGCACGCCGCGTCGCGCTTCCGTGTTAACTGACGCTAAATGTTAAGTGTTGTCTCGCAAAATCTACACGCAGTAATAAAACCTTGTTTAAAAGTAAAGCGGCGTTGCCAATTGCGGACCGCTAGATGGCGTTAGGCTGGAGCCTAGGTAATATGACCTGGTAATGGCAAAAAAATAGACCGGTATGCTTAATAGCCACACCCGAGAGGGACTAATGGAAGAACTCGTACGAATGCGGAAATGGAAGATAAGCGATTGATATATATTTAGGCCTCAAAGCGGCGCGGGGAAGACATCAGAGGTGCAAAACATTTCCGTAAAGGTGCTCCCTCACCTGGAGCATTCGCATGTAATATAATGTTACAGATTCGACTTTGAGCGCCGAGCGGACGGGATGAAACGTTCAGAAATGTAACGTTACACACGAACGCTCCAGGTGTGGGAGCACCTTAAAGGCAAGAGCAAACGTCACCTACACGTGTTCTACTTGTAACATTGATTATACACTATCTACTCTCTACGAGTCATTGCGGCCTTATGTTAACTCCTACCGAACATATATGTGACGTACTATGCCCTATATCAGTGCATTCACCTAACTGTGTAACATATATTACATTGGAAGTCATTTATATATTTGTCTTTCATTCATTCTTAAGAAAAATTTAAAACCTTAACTACGGAAACAAAATCCCTGCTATGGATTTTTTTTTAAGTTACTTAAGTTTTTAACAAAACTTGTTTGCTCTCACCCAAAGCACAGGCAGCGCCTAGTTTCGGGGACGGTTATGTTCCAAATGATTTGCAAAATTTTATTCTGGGGGGCTGGCTATTCTCGTAATTATTTGTGTTCAATTTGCAGTCTAGTTCCAGTGTCATGGCACACAAGCTTTAATGAATAAGATAGCATGCGCTAACACTGTATGAACCATACTGCAAATTGAATAAAGCAATAGGCTACTTGACTCATATTTAATTTCATACATTTAAAGAGTATCTCCTTTAGTACTCGGCCAAGGAAAACGTATTCTAGCGATATCCATAAACTATAAAGCTTAAGATTGATAAATAAAGTTTATTGAAAATAAGTATTTTGTTTTTTAATTTCTACTGATGAAAACACCTCAAAGTAACTTCCGGCAAGGACGTGACGACACAAACACACTAAACACATACGTAGTAGTGAAATGTAACGTGTTTCTCTAATAGTTCATGTCATCTTATAAAGTATTTATGTCAAAACGTCAAACGGAACGACGACCATTTTGTCTTGATCAAACATGGCGATGGCGATATTTCGGCGGTTTTAAAAGGTGTATTTTTAAAATATTTTTTGTAGGTTTGCAGGTTTCAAAATAATGAAATATTTTTTTTTTTTTTTGTGTAATCGAACAATTATGAAGCGTTTAGGACATAAATAAAAACAAGGTCAAGTAGCCTATTATGAGAATTAGGCATCTGGTAATAAACAATTTGTTTTGTTAAAACATATCAGTGCTTTTCAGAAATCAAGAATTTATTTCCACTATGATGCTAGAAACAATTGGGTTAAGTTTTCTTTTTAATAAAAATAAAATTAGCATTACTCTTATAATTACAACGTATAAACACGTAACGGGCACAAAAGGGGCATACAGTTAAGGCGTTCGACGAATATTTAGAATAATTTATTGCTGACCATCCGTTTTCGAAAACTGCGTTTAAACCACAGCCTTCAATAGGATTCGTATTACATAATATTTTCTAAATGCGTATATCTTTTCGTCATCTTGTCAAAGTTACAATTTGTTACTAGCTATGGAACTACTGACAGTTTGTAGAATGTTTAATAAATTATTACAACAATATACTTACAATAGATTATCAAATACTTAAATGTAATATCTCATTACACGCTATGCTTTCTTAAACGAATACTTGTTAGTAAGGTATAACTTCTTATTTATCGTTACTAAAGTAAACCATAATCCATAATTTTCTAACGTTGGATCGAATAGTCTTGAGACTCGAGAGCAAAAAAAACTCTATATTATTAAAAATCTATGATTGAAAGGGTTGCAATTAATCATAGTAAGCTTTGCATGTGGGTAGTTTCCAAATAAATCGAATTATCATTCATTCTTAGTACATCCAGTTTCCACTTAAAATTGTGCGTTATGATATTATGATAAATATTCATTGGAATGTTATCTACAACCTACAGTATTGTTAGTAAGTTACTTCAAATTATTAGTTTATGTGTTAAATACTAGTAACATACGTTGAAGTTATACTTTAGTAAATATTTTGGCTAATCTATTTCAACCTGACGAGCAAACAATATAATCTTTTATAAAACCATTCTCTGTATAATACACAGTAAACAAAATACTTATAAAATAATATATCCATTTCAGTATTGATATTCCCAAACTACCTTAATGTTTTCATTAAAATGTGTGTTAAAACTTTATTTCAACAAAACACAATTTAATTTGTGCATACAAAAACATTATTTCGCTGCCTGCCTCTTCGAGTATCCTCTAAATACTTGTCGGGCAACATTCAACCCAAGAAAAAAGTTATCGACTTTAACTGTGTTCCGCGGAAAATAGCGCTTGTTAGCGCTAAAGATAAAAAAGATTATCGGCCAGGACAAGTTTGCTTACTTCAATACTGCTAACATAATCCGCAATTTTGCTTATTTAATGCCAACGGTCGCCATTTTGCTTACGTTTTTTGTTACATACAGCCATTGGCTGTGTTCAGCGAAAAGGAGACATGTAAGCGCTTGTAAGCAAAATGGCGATTGCTAAGCGGTAAGCGCTGTCAATGCTAAATATTATTTTCCTCTAGGACACGTTATCCTCTAAAAACACTACTGATTTCAAAATAAATAAGCAAAATGGCGGATTATGTCAGCGTTACGGAAGTTAGTAAGGTGTCCTGGCCGACAATTTATTTTTAGCGCTAGTAAGCGCTAACAAGCGCCATTGTCCGCGGAAAACAATGGGTTTTGACAACAGTAGCTATCAAAATGACATCTGTCAAATTTAATCAATCTTTTTTGGTCGAATTTGCCCTCGCCCTGTTTGAACATTAAAAACTAAATCTGTGCATTTGTACGAATAACACTTGTGCTCAAAACAGTCTTAACAAACAATGCGGCCGTAAAGTAAACATTAAACACAACATTTCGTTAAAACAGTGACTAGCACGGTTTCACGTAAGCTCTTCCAAATAAAATTAACTAGAATACGTTAAATGCAATATAATTAATAAAACGAGAATGGCAGGTATTTTATACGCTAACAAAAACGTTAAAATTAAACTTTGTTTTATCCTACCTAGAAAACAGTGTTATAATATTAAATAATTCTTAAAATAATGGCATGATTATATAATATTTATTTAAGTATTTAGTACTAAATTTGTTCGACAATAATTCCTGATAAAATAAAGTTATTTAAACGCCCAAATTCTTTCCAGAAAACGCTAATGTTATTATTTTCAACATAAAACTTATTAACTAGATGTTGCCCGCGACTTCGTGTGCGCAAAAGGAAATCCCAAAGCAACCGTACATTTTGTCGCAGTAAAAAGTAGCGTAATAAGTATTGTTATGTATGAACTAATTAGGAATTAAGTAGTTAAGTTTGCTCTTTTTTTTTATATTGTTTTTCTATCAGTGAAAACCTATTATTGGCTTTCTGTAATCTTATACTGACTCTATTTATACTTTATATAAGCTGTTGGTTTTCCAAAATAAATAAATAAATAAATAAAGTATGTCCTTCCCCGTGGTCTACTGTACGTCAGTGCCAAATTTTATTAAAATTCATCTAGTAGTATATTATATGCAAACAAACAAACAAAAAACTTTTCTCTTCTTAATAATAATAGAGATATAAGCTTTTGTACATATCGTTTTCCATTTATTTTCAAAATATTTTGTAAATAAATAAGTAGATATTAAAAATTTATTTTTAGTACTTTAAGAGAAACCTATAATGTTAAATAACCAAACTCTGTACCCTATGGCCATACCAACATAACTAGGATGTAATACGTATTGCTATTATGATAATTCTCTACATGTTGCCGCGACGCGCAAAAACAAATCTCTCAGAAACCGTATATTATACTGTGATAAAAAGTAGCCTATGTGTTCATCCAGTGCCTAATAAACTACTAGCATCCGTTCAGAAGTTAGTGCGTAAAAGGGTACATACATAGATACAAACTTTCGCGATTATAATATTAGTAAAGATTTGCAAAGTCTCAAAACACAGTGTGGGTATAGCATTAATGTAGTTTTCTTAAAACCAGTGAGATACAAGCATTCACGAATAGTTAGAAATTAATTTTATTTAACATAGAAGCTTTAGATTACAATATACCTGTGTACACTACGGCCGCTGTATCTTGACGGGTCTGAATATAGGCTCTGCGAACTTTAGCGCATGTACAACTCGTGAAGAAAACTGTTATTGTATTATTTTATATACCTATGTAGTAATAAAATTTCCCTAGTACAGTTGACCAATTAGTACAAATAAAATAAATACGAAAACACTTAGAAACAGTTATTGCGCAACCTTCTGCGCGAAGTTCAGACTCGCCAAGATACATCGGCCGTATTGTAATTAAAAGGTTGGTGTTCCACTTTATGTTAAAGGCATTTCCACTCAAATACAGTAAAACCGCGTTGCTAATTGCCCTCGGCAATCTTCGTTGTTCTATGAAAATGACAGAAGGTGTATGAAAAAAGAAAATTGCCGAAAGACATAGAGGTCGTGGTCATTATAAACGTTTCCCTTTCTTTTTCATAGGATTGCGAACATTCATAAAATTAAAGTTTAATGAATTTTAATAGCTTTTAATAGTTTAATGAAAGTGAAAATTTAAATAGCTTCACCAAGTTTATACTCAACTCAAATTACATAACAAAGTTACGGTGTTCCACCCGTAACTTTGTTAACTAACGTCAACATGTAATAATTTATACAGCAACAGTGAAGGCATAAAATTGAATAAACACACAGCGTGGTGTGTGCGTAGTGCATTACTGGCTGACATATGGTGGTGGTCCTAAGGCAAATCGGACCACAGCAGCTAACCGCCACAGTAAGAGCACTTCGAGTGATAAACACATACAATCACAATATTGCACACGATGTAACCACTTACAACTCGGTACCTCAGTTTAGGTCACAAATAAAATGCACACATACGTTACAGAACAGTGTAACCACTAAAACTCGGGATTTCGAGTAAAGCCGTGAAGGTAAGACCGCCGTCCTCTCGCGGGGCTAGGAGTGAACTTAAGCTATGAGATTGCAGACTTTGGAGCCGAGGGGTGGCTCCTTAGAGGATAATATCACAGATTCCTACGTGAGAGCTCGCACTAGATTAGCCTTCGGGCGCGCCGCCGCACAGACGCTCCAACTCCAACAACTCCTGTAACAAGACGAATGTCTTTAGTACACTTGTTACATTTTTGCTATCATCCAAATATATATATAAAAAGTATGCGATTAGCTCCGACGCACGACTGGAGTTTACTCTTAAATGTAAAATTTGGTGTGCAATGCAAAGAACTCATAACTCAATTTTGTTTCATAAAGAGTGAACTCCAAAAACCTAGCTATTTCACGCGGCTCCGCGCCCGCGTAATTATAGTATCCCACGGGAATACTGTACTTTTTTGGGACAAAAAGTAGCCTATTTTTAATCCAGAGCCTAAGCTAGTACCATACCAAATTTCATCGAAATCCGTTCAGTAGTTTTTGCATGAAAGTGTAACAAACATCCATCCATCCATCCAATCATACATCAATCCTCACAAACTTTCACATTTAAAATAGGAGTATTATCAATATGGTAAAGAACCTTAGTCGTAACATGATTGTGCTAATAATTGATATACTATGTCCCGTCTTAACAGATATCCTAAATTTTTCGTTATCCACAGGTACTTTTCCAGAATCCTGGAAAAGGGCCAAAATTATCCCTTTACCCAAAAAGCCTAAACCACAATTTTGTAAGGACTATCGACCAATTTCTATACTACCGTTTTTATCTAAGGTATTGGAGCGTCTCATCCACCAGCAGATTGTTAACTTCCTAAATAGGTTAAATTACTTTAACCCCTTACAGTCTGGTTTCCGTCCCGGCCACAGCACAACTACTGCAATGTAGACAGAGACAGTAGACAATGTAGCACAACTACTACACAGACAATGGGGAATTAACGATTTTAACACTTTTGGACTTTACAAATGCTTTTAATACTGTTGACCACGATATTCTCTTGCAACTCATGACCTCTCTAAATTTTTCCACTACCGTGATTGCATGGTTCCGTGGTTATTTATGTAATCGACTTCAACATGTTGCGGTGGAAGACGTCGTATCTGAGTAGTCTACAGTGACTGCTGGTCACTGGTGTCCCTCAGGGCGGTATCTTATCGCCTTTATTGTTTAGCATTTTCATTAATACCATCACCAAAAACATCTTCTCCTGTTCTCACATGTATGCTGATGACTTGCAGATTTATCTCCACGCATCACCTAATAACTTACCGTCGGCTATTGCACGAATTAATGAAGATCTAAGAAGTATATGTGCTTGGAGTAAATCTCATGGATTAGTCATCAATCCTACGAAATCCCAAGCGATTATCATCGGCAGTTCAAGGTTGTTGACGAGGGTTCGATTGCAGGATCTTTGCCCAGTAATGGTCGAAGGAAACATTATACCATTCTCACAATCCGTTAAAAATCTTGGAATTTATCTCGATTCAACACTGTCTTGGTCTAAGCACATGGGTGAGATCGGTAGGAGAGTTTTTGGTGCGAGGAGTGCTCTGAGGCGCTTGCAGCATTTTCTGCCGATTCTAACCAAAATTCTGCTTGCCGAATCGCTTATCCTTGCTATATTGGATTACGATGACATATGTTTCACAAATATTTCAGAAGAGCAGCTTAATAAACTTGAGCGTCTCCAAAACCTCTGTATCAGATTTATTTTCGGTTTACGAAAAAAATATGATCACATATCCGAATTTCGTACCAAACTCAAGTGGCTGCCAATCCGACTTCGGCGGAATGCTCATTTACTGACCCACCTGTATAGTATACTGTATGACCCCAAGACGCCACCCTACTTGAAAGAAAGGTTTCAATTTTTGGACGATAGTGTAAAAAAATTCGAAATTCTAATATATCATTAAAACCCCCTACACGAAATACAAAAATTTTTGACTCTTCGTTCACAGCTCGTGCAGTCAGCCTGTGGAACAGATTACCAATTACATTAAGATGCTCTCAATCTTTGCACGTATTTAAAAATAGAGTAAAAGAACATTTTTTGTCAAACTAATATTATTGTGATCTTAACTATAATCCATAATTTGTATGTATTATGTGTGATATTTTATTATTTATAGTATTTATATATTTATTCTGTAGTACCTATGATATGCAAGTATTTGTGTATGTATTAATTAATATTATAAAGTAGTGTACCGAAATAGCATATATTATATTATAATGAGTTTTATTGATGTCTTAAAGTATTGTATGTATTAAAATAATTTTCTCTTTACCTGTTTTTAAAGCCACCTACCAGTATGTTACAAAACATTGTCACGAGTAAAAAGGTTGTCTGGCAGAAATCGCTTATAGCGATAAGACCGCCTTTTGTGCTTATTTATCTTTTAGTTTTTCTATGTTCTGTGTGTCCTATTTGTTTTTGGTGCAATAAAGAGTTTTACATTCATTCATTCATTCAACCTCTAAAAAATATTCGAAAATGTTTTAGAGATTTCTTTGTGTACAATATGGGCGTGAAACATCTTGCTTGTTCGTAAACTTTGCCAGCATTACCGCCTAGTAATATTTGACGTCACGTCCGGTCGCCATTTTATACTGGCATGCGGGCTGCGGCCATTGTACCGGAAGTGGCCAGTATATATATTATTATAGCATTTTGGAACGTGATAACGTCAGCTACCGATGGCGTCAGCTCATACTAGCCAGTAATACTGGTATAGTTTAGGAACACAAGCCCAATGGTGCGCCTTGGCCAAATGGTTGTGAATACCGTACGTTAGGACGCTGTCATGCCCTATTGCCTCGACTACGCCTACATAAATATGTATATATGATAAACTAATTGACTAGATAACGCAAGTCTCATCGTTTGTATAGAAACCAAACGTGTCATTACTTTTCAACCTACTGTGATGTCACAAGAGCGATTTAGTGATGATAACTCCCCGTCCCCGAGTAAACGATTCAAAGGCCGCCCCGTCGCATTTTTTAGTTGACGTTTGGCACCGAGAATATTCGAGAGGAAATGGCGCTGAGGGAAGTAATTTTTACTCCTCTATTACACGCGAAGTACATACACTTGTGTGGTATATGTCACCATAAAATTGTGAAAACCCTTAGATTGTAATATAACTAGTGAAATTGTAAAATGTTGATAGACTTCTGACGCGAATATGCTGCCTATAATTTCACACACTATTTTTCGTTAGTAATATATAGTTATATATAGTTTTTAATCTTTTATTTTATATAGAAATATATAGTTTTTAATCTTTCGACATATTTTTACAATCTCGTCAGTTATTTTACAATCTAACGGTTTTTACAATTTTACGGTGACATATATAATATATTAGATGCATGTGGCCCGCAGGTATATTTTGCGACGATTCACATCAGCCACCTCTTGATGACTTATTTACCTGGTCCCGCTGGCGCGTGAGCGCGGCGCGCAGGCGGTCGTGCGCGCGCGCCAGCTCCTCGCGGCGCCGCGCGTGCGTCTGCTCCAGCCGCGAGCACTCCTGCACGCCGCGCTCCACAGACTGGAAATAGAAAGTTTTTTAAGGCAATTTAAAGTACTAGAGGTTTGGAAATTTACTCATAATCTATACTAATATAATAAAGAGGAAAAGTTTGTTTGTTTGTTTGCATTGAATAGGCTCCGAAACTACTAGACCGATTTTGATCAAATTTGGCACAGATGTAGAATAGACCACGGGGAAGGACACAAGCTACTTTTCGTTTCTGCGAAATTAACTTTCGCGCACACGAAATCGCGGGCAACACCTAGTTATTTATATAATTTCTAAGTTCGAACTATTTAAGGGTTCTTTTGTCTTTTAGATAAAAAAAGAAAAAAAACTAAATATTGTGACAGAATATTGTACTTATCCAACGCACGTGTTCTTATTTTTATTAATTTTATGTATTTCTAAGCATTATTAGCTTTCTGCACACCTTCCTCCACATAAACTTTAATTTACCGGCCAAATTGAATACTCCGCCGGTTGCGCAATTCTCGTATAACTTTACTAAAATGTTTTGCTTCACGTATTGATATAATCATATTTGTAAACACACACAGAGCGAATTATCCAAATAGTTTGTATGTAATAAATAATAATAAATAGTCGTAATTTCAATTCCCAGATATACTGTGTTTGAATTACACTAAAATGCCAGCCGAAACATATCTCTGACTCTACTTTCTGACAAAAAAGCTGAATTAAAAGGCAATATCATTTTCTTTTATGATCATATTTCATTTTCTCATTATGCTGTAAATTAAGATTTAATAATGCAGTTTTAATATTCATCAAAATTACTTTTAATTTGCCTACTCTAAACATCCTACTCAATGCAGTCTATAGCTACAAAGAAGAGTCGCGAAATAAAAACGTAAAAACACTCACCTGCGAGTGTATCTCTCTCTTTATCCTCAGTATTTCATCTTTATCCCTGTTCGTTTTCTTCGCCAGCGCCTTGACATCTTCCTTTCGAGAGTTTGCGAGTCTATTTAAAATTTCCTTCTTTTCAACATCTAACGAATCCTGAAAGGTTAGAAAAATAAGAAATAAAAAGACTTGTTAGTAATTTTAGTAAGTTAATTATAAACTTTACTTTTTCTTTTATTTAATCGGTAAACAAAGATATTAATTTCGACCAAATTAATGTCATTGTATTTCTTTATTCCACAGTAAATGAGTGATGAGACATTTAAATTGGTAGCATTATTGTATACCGATGTCTTTTTGTAAACAAAAATATTCAATTAGATCTGAACCTCAATGCTTGTATTTAAAGTACATTTTCATTTTACTTTGATTGTATTATAAGTTAAGCGACATGTTATCATAAACTGATTTTGTGAAGTTTGGACCAATCAGAACGCGTTTCACGTTAATACCGTTTGGCAGTTTTAGCGTATCGGAACTTGATTATAATTGTATTATTGCAGGTTTTATTTAGCAGAATTGACCCTCTAAATTCTATACGGAGTAATTAGTATGGGTCACTAAATAGAATTCAGGGGTTCGCAACCTTTTGGATCATATTATAGACAACATAGTTCTTAGGGTTGTTCATTTTGATTATAAAACTGTAAAAAATATAATCCTAGAAAGTAGATTCAAAGTTTGTTGTTTACAAAACTTATTTCGTTTCGTGGTCCCAGCTATACATTGTTACATGTGTGGCATGTAACATCGATTGATCGAGCGAGATGATATACTCGGTCAGGCCGAAGCCCACTTGTAAGCGTTTCAGATGTTGTATATAATATATCGCCGAACAGTGAAAACTTCGACAGATGGGTGTTTGATATTTTTTCTGCCGTTAGGGGGCAGACCCAAGGCACAAAAAGCGTCATCTGGTGGCGTAAGTGGTATCAAAAACGGTCAATATGAATTTTCGATTATTTTTCTGTCACCAGGCATCGCTTGGTAGCCCGATGGTCTTTATCCACTCGAGCGTCGCGTTTTAAAAACGTCTAAACGTGTCTTAAAACTGTCAGTCAGCTGACAGTCACGAATTTAAAAACCCTTATTGATCTGCCACACATGTATACCTGCAGCGCCTTCATCTGCTGCTGCTGCGTGTTGCGCATGTGCTTGTCGAGCGCCCCGAAGATCGCGTGGTGGTAGCGCAGCCGTAACTCGCGCTCCTCCGCCGCCAGCGTCGCGCCCGCACCGCCCGCGCCACCCCCGCCACCGCTATCCTCCGAGAACGACGACTCGCTCCTAAGGAAGGAAAACGTCAATCTATATTATATTATAGAAAAGATTTGATTGTTCGTATGTTCGTTTATTTGCACTGAATGGGCTCCGAAACTACTGGACCGACCGACGACCGACCAAATATGAATCTAAATGAGATTACAAAATAGCCAAATTTTAATTTAAAATTAAAACAATACAATAATTAGATCCACCAAATCAATTTAATAAGTATTTTACATATAAAATAGATACTCGTCGCGCAGTACAGCAATCCGCAGACGACCTTATTTTATAATAGATATTTAGATACTAGAAAATTCCAATCCGCACGCCACTCCATAAAGCACTTACACATTCCTCGACGACAGTCGCTTGACGAAGAACTTGGGCGTGGGTTTGGTGCGCGCGTGTTTCCGCCGAAGCGCGTCGAGTTTGCGCACTAGCTCCGCACGCTTCTCGCGTACGAGCTTGCAGTCGAGTAGCTCGGCGAGGGCCGCCGCGTCGCCGCCCTCCCCCGCTGCCGCGCCGCTGTCACCGTTACCGTTACACCGCTCCGAACCGCTTACGTCGCCCAACTCCTCCTCTGAAACGGTATCATTACATAGTATAAAACAAAGTCGCTTTTTGTCTGTCCCAAGCATACATAACTTAGATGTTTAAAACTACGCAACGGATTTTGATGCGGATTTTTGAATAGATAGAGTGATTCAATAGAAAGGTTTTTATGTATATAACATGTATTATATAGCAGAGAACTACTGATAATTTCAGAGGTTTCTAATGTCCTAAATAAACACATTTTTTTACGCTTACATTGCAAACGCTGGCCCTACGAGATAGATCAAAATAATGTACTACAGTATTGTACACCTTAAAAAGGTCTACAAAAAGTCTACGAAGGCATTTGCCTACCTTTTAGACCTTTTTACACCCACAATAACCTCTTTTTTTTTCTTTACTTTTTACGAAAAATAGTGGTTTATTTACGAAGCGATTTTAAGCAATATTAATCCTTATCTAATTAAGTACCTTAAATACATTGTGCATTTAATATAGATCAATATTATTAATATTTTCGAAGACGTAGCGGTTTACTTAATAAAACTAGCTGCCCGTACCCAGTTCATACTTATTATTATGTATGGTATTTTCAGAAGCTATTTATAGGTACGGATACAGTATGATCCTTAACAAATTAAATACGTTACTCACTTTAAGCATTTTATACACATTATAGTACCTACAGTATTAGTACTATAGTAGTAACCTAGTTTAAATTAATATCATATATTTAGAAGATATCGTAAAATTTATATTCAAGCACGAAAAATATATTTTATCAAGCGGTCGTGATAGGATCTAGATTTTACCCATTGTGTACGAAACCCTAAAAACATTTTGACCTCAGCAGCTCAAACATGCCGCTTTTGCTGCGAGACAACAGTGAACAAAACGCGATTTTGTTTCGAGCATGGGTCAAAGTAGCTTTTTAATTTATCAATCTTCAGTGCCACAAATTGAGATTGTTCAGCCATACATTTGAAACATTCGAATTTCGAATCCTTTAATAATTAGATTAATATTTTATAAATAGATAAGAAAAACCAATTACTTTGAATAATTGTACCTTTAATAATAGTAACTTTTAAATTGTTTAGCATGATTTTTTTCATATTAAATAATAAACGTTATTTCAATCTATTCCTGTTCATTTCTATGTCTCCTAAGTAATATTGGTTATCACTGCTGCTACACGAGAGCAAAGTTTTTTGCATCTCGTGCTGTTGAGTCCCTCACTACGCTCAGGATTCTAACATTGAATCACTCGCTACGCTCGTGAATCAATCATAGAATCCTTCGCTTGCTCGGGATTCAAAATCAGCACTCTAAACAAAAAACAACTTTGATCTCTTATTGCACAAATAACTGTTTCAATATTGTATACAAAAGTATATTGCAGTGAATAGAATTATTCGCTGCAATATACTTTTTCGCTTTTTTCTCCAATAACACTATTCCAAAGCCGTAGGCAAAAACTAGTAGTGATATATAAGTAAGATTTTTATTCACTTTATTAACCGACTTCCAAAAAAATGAGATTTTTTTGTACGTTCAACTATAATTCTGCCGTCTGTGGACCGATCAAAATATTTTTTTTTTTTATCTAAAGGGTATATAATCCCAAATTGGTCACGTTTTCATTTAAAAATACGAATCTAGTTTTATACAAAACGAAATAAGTACATACTTCAGGATAACACTAAATTGAAGTGTATCTTCGCGAGAACTTGCATGAGCTATCAGCTATGGGAGAACAATAAATTAGTTATGCTCTATGAGCTTTTAAAATTTATTTTGATTTATAGCTTACCCGGTTTTTCGGGTTCGGTTTGCTGATTATCACTGTTGTTGGACTTCTTGTCCGGAGTGATGTTGGGTTTGTTCGGGCTTCCGTCCGTGCTGTCAGGTCGCGTCTGAAATTTAAATATGTAATTCAAAGATTAGTTTTAACGATTTATTAATTTAAAACTTCATTTTGTTCATTTAAACATAGAATAGACTCTAGTAAGTGTGATTGAGCGTCTGCAGGTCACGGTGCTTGCCGGAGTTGGGCGCTCAGCAAGCTGTCAATACACAAAATACGAAAGGCTTCTGCCTCTATTTATAGGATATCTTATGTCTTTTTCATATCTGCTGCTTCTATGTTGTATCTTGACTTGTGATAGAATAAGTTACTACATTGTAAAAATATATATTTTTGAAAATAACAATTTTCCCATCTTTTTTACTAAAAGGTGGCCCCGCGCGAGTTTCTTACACCGGTTCTTCATGCCGGGAAAATTTCCGAACAGGTGGTAGGCATTATATAGGACAATTCTTTTTTTTTTTTTTTTTTATTTATTTAGGAAACAAACAGTTATTTAATACAAATATTTTGACAAGTTATTACATAGTTAAGAAACGTAAACCTAGAGTTCCATAAAAATGAGTAGTAAATACTTTTAATAAAACTTAAAGCTACAACACATGCATTCAGATCAGCTTAAAATCATGTTTCTAATTTTATCATTTGCATTTTTTTTCATTTTATTTAAAGAGCAATTAAACAGATCTAAATCAATAAAATACTTATTATACATATTGCAAGATCGCGCTTCTGTATGTCGCTCTGGTACTCGATGGGGTTGGCCAGCGTGTCGTACTCACCGGGCGCGGTACGGGCGTGAGCAGCGCGGGGTCGGGCGCGCGCGGCTCCTCGCTGTCCTCCGTCAGCACGGCGAGCTGCTGCGCGCGCTTCTGTATGTCGCTCTGGTACTCGATGGGGTTGGCCAGCGTGTCGTACTCACCGGGCGCGGCACGGGCGTGAGCAGCGCGCGCGGCTCCTCGCTGTCCTCCGTCAGCACGGCGAGCTGCTGCGCGCGCTTCTGTATGTCGCTCTGGTACTCGATGGGGTTGGCCAGCGTGTCGTACTCACCGGGCGCGGCACGGGCGTGAGCAGCGCGCGCGGCTCCTCGCTGTCCTCCGTCAGCACGGCGAGCTGCTGCGCGCGCTTCTGTATGTCGCTCTGGTACTCGATGGGGTTGGCCAGCGTGTCGTACTCACCGGGCGCGGTACGGGCGTGAGCAGCGCGGGGTCGGGCGCGCGCGGCTCCTCGCTGTCCTCCGTCAGCACGGCGAGCTGCTGCGCGCGCTTCTGTATGTCGCTCTGGTACTCGACGGGGTTGGCCAGCGTGTCGTACTCACCGGGCGCGGTACGGGCGTGAGCAGCGCGGGGTCGGGCGCGCGCGGCTCCTCGCTGTCCTCCGTCAGCACGGCGAGCTGCTGCGCGCGCTTCTGTATGTCGCTCTGGTACTCGATGGGGTTGGCCAGCGTGTCGTACTCACCGGGCGCGGTACGGGCGTGAGCAGCGCGGGGTCGGGCGCGCGCGGCTCCTCGCTGTCCTCCGTCAGCACGGCGAGCTGCTGCGCGCGCTTCTGTATGTCGCTCTGGTACTCGATGGGGTTGGCCAGCGTGTCGTACTCACCGGGCGCGGTACGGG
Source organism: Glaucopsyche alexis (assembly GCA_905404095.1). Taxonomy (NCBI): domain Eukaryota; kingdom Metazoa; phylum Arthropoda; class Insecta; order Lepidoptera; family Lycaenidae; genus Glaucopsyche; species Glaucopsyche alexis. The sequence continues at coordinate 23,272,080 of FR990047.1, read as the reverse complement.
CGTGAGCAGCGCGGGGTCGGGCGCGCGCGGCTCCTCGCTGTCCTCCGTCAGCACGGCGAGCTGCTGCGCGCGCTTCTGTATGTCGCTCTGGTACTTGATGGGGTTGGCCAGCGCTTCGGCGAGCTCCGACAGCTTGTCAGGTACATAGTCCTGCAAAAAGTAATAAATTAATGTAGTTACTATATTGCAGTTATATATGCTTTGCTGTGTTTGTAAAAATCATATTTTTTGTCAAATTTTTACATTGCAAGCACACACCGACAGCCAAAAGTGACATTAATTAAGCACTTATTCCACCAGACTAAATTGAGAAGTTCTAAATGATTTAGTTACTAAATTCAGTCAAGTGAAATAGCATTTAGCAACTTACTAAATGCTATTTCACTTGACTAAATTTAGTAACTAAATCATTTAGAACTTCTAAATTTAGTCTAGTCGAATAAGTGCTTTAGCTACCAACTTTATTTCCAGTTTCTGAGAAAACTCGTAAATAACTTTAAAGTTATATAACTTCAACGTAAATAACTTACATAAGAACATACATATATTTTTTTCTTATAATCTATTAAAAACAAGCATGCTCGGTTTGAAAACAATCCTCAAACTACCGCTAGAGGCGCTCAAGTCATACACATCCGGGAGAAATGGCACGTACCTTGACGCGCACTTGCAGCAGAAGGCTCGCTGCCAACGGGAGGCCCATCTCGGTGCGCAGCCCCACGTGCCGGAATCCAGGGCGGAGGCCGAGCACGGGCAGCACGCGGTGACCGAGCAGCCTCCCGCCGCCCTCCTCGTGCGCCGCGATCCGCAGCATCGCCAGCTCAGGTAACACCACCTGATAGAGAGAGAGAGAGCTATTAGAGAGAAAGAGACCTATTAGAGTGAGATAGAGACAGCGAAAGCGAGGAAGAGTGTGTGAACTTGTGCAGCTATTTAATGATTAAATGACAACATTCAATGTTATTCGATAGCATCGATCAGAAAATAATTTGTATATAACACATAGGACACAGTTAAAAGATATTCCACCATAAAACGACAAAATACCAGTTCATTACATTATATATAACTTTTGATACGCATCTAAGAAAGAGTTTGCTGCGCTTATAAATGTTATTTTTATAACAAAAACTAATGGTAAGTAACTAATGGTAAAAATACATAATATAATAGTAATATAACAAATTTAATCACAATATCTTATTTATTTTAATATAGACATTTTCCCGTTACTGACGATTGAATTTACCCGTACTAACTGTAACGTTCGAGTTAAGCGAGACGAAAGTTGTCGCACAAGGGCGACACTATCTCCCAATGACATATTATGTAATTATAGATAAATATTATGTAATTAAATAATTGTCATTATGTCAAAGCACAAAACAACTAGCGGCAAGTCTCGTCAACGTAAGTCCTGGCTTGTAAAACCCAGCGTCCCGCTCGCCGCGCGCACCCCCCGATTAATCTAGCCACATAGCCCGTCCATTCGTGTAAGTCTCTTTACGTTAGTTTAATATATTCTTTGCATGTAACACGTACCTTCTTGAAGACGAACGGCTCGTCGCCGTAGACGGGGTTGATGCCGTTGTTGGGCACGGTGCGCGTGCGGAACTTCTTGCGCACGGTGTCCGCGGGCAGCCCGAACATGTCCACCTCCACGTACGTGCCCGTCCGTCGGTCCGTCAGCAGCTGGCCGGAGATCACGCGCACGGACAGCGAGCCCGCGATTATGCCATCCACTGTACTCTCCGCGAACGGGTCGAGGCGACGGTCCTGGAAATGTCAAGGCGAAATTGGACATCAGCTCAATAGAGAACATGCATTTGTTTTAAATCAGCAAAATTCTTATATATTTTCCGAAAGGTAACATGAATATGGACCGAAAAATGCGAAAGTGCAGTAACCAGTTGCTAAATAAAAAAATTACACGACTAAAAAAATACTAAAATACCAACGATTTTTTTACTGTTTACTTTAACTGTTCTAATCCTTATATTATTTGTGATTTTTTTTTGTTACTACAATACAGTATTTAAGTTAATAATATCAATTTTGTATTTATCTTCATACAGTCAATTTCAATTTCTGTGATGTCACTCGTGCATAATTTATGAATAGAGAATTTGTAATGCTCTCCAACGATCGTACTTGTGATGACTATATTTCGTCAACGGTTAATCTTAGATATGCCATTGTAAAATGTAATGACAATATTTCCTGGCTTATTATGTACGTTTTCGAAAGTGAATAAAAAAAATGTGGGCCAGTGGCAAATTCTAAAACAAATACTCAGGATTAGCAAGAGTGAGAAAAAAAGACAATATTGCGTATCTGTTTTTGCAAATACATTAAATATGTAAATTATGACGTCATAACTCAACACATAACAGTTTCACTCTCTTTTTAGATGCAACTAACGATTGTATCCTCTGTTTTTACCCGACTGCGCAACGCAAAGGAGTGGTAATGTGTTTATCAGCCTATGTATGTATGTATGTATGTATGTATGTATGTATGTATGTATGTATGTATGTATGTTCCTTTGAAGCACTATACAGACCAAACGCCTGGGCCGATTTTTATGATTCACACGTCAATCGATTCCTCTTAGTCCGGCGAGTGTCACTAAAGACATGACGTTAGTGAAAATTCAATATGGCGACTACTGGACGCCATATTGTGAAAATGAAAAAAATGAAAGTCAACAAACTATATCAAGTGGGGTATCGTTGAATAGGTATTTAAAAATCATTGTTAGTTTTCTCTCAACATTTTTCGATTCGACTGACCGTTTAGGATCTATATCGATTTAAAGTTGCGTAACAACCATTCTCACATTCCAGCGCAATTGTGATGTAGGACTGATGCTGATAGGAAATCCAGTCTGGTAAATAGCTAGCTAGGTACTCACAACTAAAAAGTATAAAATAAAAAATAATAATTTAAAAAATTTAAAAACCCGACTGCGTAAAAAGTGAACCAAACTAAGTAGGTACATAATTAAAACTGAAAAGAAAAAAACAAGCACTTAGATATCCGGTGGTCTAGAATTCTATAATATATTATTGAATTAATACTATTGGAACATAACAACTGAACAGTCGGGATCCATTATTCGACAGCCAATCTAATTTTTCAATGGATCCTGACTGTTTAGTTGTTATGTTCCAATAGTATTAATTCAATAATATATTATAGAATTCTAGACCACCGGATATCTAAGTGCTTGTTTTTTTCTTTTCAGTTTTAATTATGTACCTACTTAGTTTGGTTCACTTTTTACGCAGTCGGGTTTTTAAATTTTTTTAATTATTATTTTTTTGTACATTAAGCAATGATTGGTTTCTCTGTTCATTAAGTAAAGCAAAGACTAAACAGTTTCTATAATTTTCTCCATTAGCGATATAGCCGAGAAAAATTACCATTATCACCTAAACTCAGTCTGTGCAGTGCATTGGTCTTGGTTACACGTAAAACTTGCTGCTACTTATAGAGCCAGTGGTTCTCAACATCTTGCATTGTCATCATATATAAATTTATTTATTTTTATTAAAAAGAAAAATGAAGTGTGACGCATGCAGTTCTTCCTTTACTGATGGAGCATTTTGTAATGGGTGTTTGCGTAATCTGGATTTTACTTGTGCGTCGATCTCTGAATCTGGGTATCGCAAACTTGGGTCTGACAGACGGGCAATGTGGAGATGCCCTCAATGTAAGATCTCAACGGGTTCGCGATCACCTACAGTCTCTGAGTCAGTTCCTGTTACTTTAGAAGCTATTATGTCTGAGTTACGTGACATGAAGTCTCATTTAATGAAACTTCCGGAATTATTTGAAGAAGTGAAATGTATAAAAAATGATATCACGGAACTCAAGTCCTCTTGCGAGTTCAATAGCTCCAGATTGGAGAGTTTGGAAACCAAGGTTCAGGCTATTGAAATCATGTCTCGGAGTCCCAGAAGATTGAGTCGTCATTTTCTAGAGATATAGCCCTACTAAAAAAGGATAACAAAAACCGAGAGCAGTGGTCTCGCATGAATAATATTGAAATAAAAGGTATACCTGTGAAACCCAATGAAAATTTATTTATTTTAATTGATTCAATCGCTAAAGTCGTAAATTATGCTCTTCCAAAGACACAAATTAATTATATAGCTCGTGTTCCTTCGCATGGCTCAAAGAATAAATCGATAATTGTGAGTTTCATCAATCGATTTATTAAGGAGGAATTCATCGCCGCTACACGAGCGCGGAAACGTATAAGTTTGAATGATATCGGATTAGGAGAAAACGATCGACTTGTTTATGTGAATGACCACCTTGTTCCTGAATTGAAGAAGCTATTGACACAAGTTAAAGAATTTTCAAAACTAAAAGGATTTCAATATGTATGGGTAAAGTTTTGCAAGATACACGTTCGTAAAAATGACAAGTCACCTGTGTTCATTATCACTAGCGAAGCGGATTTAAACAAGTTAGCTTAGTATGCTATTTGCATTGTTTCTCATATTATGTTGTTAGCTTTGCTTTAGTATACTTAAGTTCATTTTTAAGCTTTTTTATTCACTGCTTATACTCATTTTACGGTAGCATATTTACTCCTTATAATATGTGTTTATTTGAACTTACTGCTTTACGTTTAAATATTATTATATTCATTAGTATTCACGCTTTATGCTTAACTTTAACACTAAACCACAAAAAAAGGTTGAGAACCGCTTGCTTTGCGTTCGGAATTTCGCTTCGTTGCTGTTCGTGTGGCTTCGGATCACCAAAACTGGTAATGATCCATAGATCGCTACTCTACCTGTCTCGTTCGCACTCACTGGCGCATACGGACGGTTTGACTTGCATTGATCTTACAGTCTACCTACTTTATCTCTCTACACAAAATTTATTTTCTATTTATGATTTTGCAATTTTATATCCTTTGTTTGTATTGTTTGTTCTATGCATAAATAAACTTATTATTAAATGTTTCACAAGGGATTTGTTTTATTCCTGGGTTTGTTTGTGTCAATATTCATTACTTTCTTTGACGTCTTTATGGGTACATCAATAAAAAAAAATGTACTCTTTAACGTACTATATTATTTTTTACTATTTAAAATAACTCTATTTTATATTGCAATAAGTATACATACATTTTACTGTTTTAGGTGTTGTTCTGTGTCATATCGTATTATAAAACTGTGGAATTTCCTTTTAAACGATGTACATAAAAATTTTGCTTCCTTTTTTTATCGTAATATTATAAACAACATGAAAGTTAAAACAAACAAATACTTAAAATATGTTGCGATGCAATATAGTATGTTACATCTTGTTACATGGTCAGTTGAGGTACAGACTTTTGTCCAAAAAATTTAAATAACTTATTCCACATACCTTTGTCTTGGAATAATAATAATAACCTGTAGTATGTATGCCTGGTACTGTATTCCATTTCCTAAATCAGCTTTATATCAAAATTTTTCACCATCGTATTATATTAATAACATAATGATATTATTACAACTATACACTTAACATACTATATTTTTCTTATAAAACGGGTCTCTATGACTTTTTTATTTTTTATATCATAGTATTATTATTTAATTACATTACATACACCTTTCGCTATCAGATAATAATCAAAGTAACTGTGCATATTATTGTAAATTTTCTTGGTTCAATGGTACTAAACTCAAGATGGATAAATTTATTTACTTATATTCTTTTACATTTTAGTAGCTTTATTATTATTGGTACTTGTTATCAACTGTGTTACTACATAAGTTACATATTATCTGGGGGCACGGTAGTGCCCCCATGCCAAGACGTCAAGCGAAGCGCAAGGGCACTACCAAACCACCTTTTCTCGAAGCGTTTCGTCGATTTTTTGAACCCTCATAACTTGAGTTTGGATTGTACCAGATAAATTAAACTTTCAGGATTTGTCCCCATCAGCGGTCTCATTAAACATGTAAAGTTTTGATTACCTACGTCTTATACTTTAGATTTTATTGATATCTAAAAACCCCAGATTCCGTCACTGACTCACTGATGATCAACAAAATTATATCGTACTTCCGGATGTTCTCGAAAGCTGAAATTTGTTACGTAAGATTGTATTAATACACAACCAACATAAAAATTCTCAAAATTGGAACTTTCATCTTCCAACCCCTTAAACAAGGGAGTTAAATTAAATTATCTGTGAAAGCGCCATCTATCGCGTTATTGTGAACTATATAAGTTATGTCGTCGTTCATCGCTAGGCTTGTAAACTAATTGACTAATATTGATTGAAATAATTATTTCCCGAATATTCTGAATTTGAACGGAAAATTTAACATATATGCAACATTTATTTAATTAAGTTAAGAATTATTAAGGTAAGAAGTCTCATATAAACTTTTATCCTTCAACCCCTTAAACTACAGGATGGAAGTTTCTACAATATTACCACAAATTTAGCTAGAGGCCTGAAAATTGTTGTTGTTATTAGGGATCCGATAATAACAATAAAATTTAATAAAATAACCATGTATCCCTTTATTAACAACAAAAAACACAATATTTTTTTTAATCTTTATCGATATATTTTATTGCACTTGTTAATTTTACCCGTATGTATTTTCCGTTTAAATAACTAAAGAATACTTGGGAAATAATTAGGTACCTATTTAAATATTACGTCAATTAGATTCCAATTCAAGCGACGAACTCATAACTAACATAATTCATAATGTACGAGATAGATGTCACTTTTACACAAGACTATAAAAATATTATGAGTTATCATTAAAACGAATAATAATAATTAACTGAAGGGAATGAAATAATAAAAAAAAACTATGTATCAAATTACAGTTACATACTTTTTAGTATCATCAAAATATTTACAGTATCCGAGTAACTTACAATAAATAAAATGTAGTAAAAGCACCTAGCATAGCTTATAAACAATAATCAATTATAAATGGGCATTCAAGTAGTACTTACTGCTACCGACAGATGTCAGTGCTTCGACTAAATTTATTACATAAGTCATAGAACGTGAGTATAATTTTTTTACCCTGAAAGATTCGGCTACTTGTTTGTAGTAACTAGTACCTGGGAGACGTGTCATGCTCAGGAGCAGGGGGGTGAAACTCTCATACATGCACAAATTAACAGAGAACAGAGACATCTAAAAATGAATATCCGGTACTAACAGTTTGAAAGTTTTCGGATAGTCACAACAGATGCCACTAAGCGACTTCTACATCGCGCTATCGCTAACACAAGGCGTATGTATAAGGGCTCGCGAACATTTTACTATGCAGCAACCATATCCCACTATTAAGAGGAACTTGGTCGTTGTTGTTGTGTACGACTTTCGATAAAATTTAATTTCTGTCCATAATTCAGTTCAATAAAAATTATCAGGCGGTACTACTTCCATCTAGCGGGTTTGATAGTAACTAAAACGGTACAACGCCATCTAAAAACGACATTCCGAAACTTTTGCAAGACTCAGTTTCAATTTTAGAGTTGCGCATCTATACTAAATACTAATATAATAAATATCTGTATTATCTATGCTCAGGAGTGACCCGGGAGATCGAGCTTTGCTCGGAGTTTAAACAATAGTACGGAAGAAGAAAAATTATAAAAGGAATAACCTAACCAAGAGCATGTCAGGACATGTCTAAGGAGGGTTTCGTAACTATAAACGCGTAATAGCCAATAGGTATTTATTTAAATTACTTCAAAAGTTATTGTCCGATTAGTTCAAATATTTTTCCGAAAGAATAAGTAACGACCACTGTGGCGCAGTGGTGAGCGCGTTTGTACTCAAGCCGGAGGTCGCGGGTTCGAATCCCGCCAGGGAACAAAAAAGTCTTATTATTTAGTATGATGCAAAGGGTGGGGAGGGCTTGGGGGGGGGGACTTGTAAACCACTTTGGATGCCAGTTACTCCAAATTGTTGACTTTGTAAAAAAGTAATGTATGAAACCTTGCCTTTATTTTAAAAGACGTATTCAACGATACCCCTCACATTAATGGCTAACAATAAAAAAATATTTTTCATCCCCACTTCACATGTATGAAGCCCCTGAAATATAAAATAAGTATTTTATGATGCCAAAAGTGACATTTAAGTTACATATTACATAACTGTTCCAAATTTCATCAATTTATATTCATAACTAGCTGTTGCCCGCGGTTCCGCTCGCGTAAATAGCGTATCCCACTTTTTCAGAATAAAAAATTGCCTATGTTCTAATCCAGAGCCTAAACTACTACCGTATCAAATTTCATCGAAATCCATTCAGTAGTTTTTCGTGAAAGAGTTACAAACATCCATCCATTCTCACAAACATTCACATTTGTAATATTAGTAGGATAACAGAAGCTGAAACAATGGACAGACAGACAGACGGAGACGGACGGACGGACACAGTAAATTTATAAGGTTTCCTCGAGTATTACGAAACCCTATTACATAGAATAATATAGAATTAAAAAAAATCGTCTGACTGGGATTCGAACCCGCGATCAATTTGCCATTAACGCAAAAGTCTGTCGCCTAGTAGCTGAAATACTGAAAGCCGTTTCCGAGAATCTCAATTCATATTTACAAGATTTGCTTGTTTGAAGTACTATCAGATAATGAAAATTTGTATTGTAATTTGTATTACGTACCTACGTTGCAATATATTAAAGTTATATTATTACTAGCTGACCCGGCAAACGTTGTTGCCTTATTAAAAGTTAAAAACACTATAATTGATCAGTTATCGAGCGGGATGAAAAATGATTAAATTACTAAAATGGCTAAAAAAAAAAAAATGGTGATAAAAAAGTAAAAATTTAGGATTGTATGCATTTTTAATTACCACATTATAAAAAAATAAAAACAAAAGATTTCGTCCAAAAATTAAGGGTGAACAACCCTTATCACTTAGGGGTATGGAAAATAGATAGTAGCCGATTCTCAGACCTACTGAATACGCATATTAAATTTGGTAAAAATCGGTAAAGCCGTTTCGGAGGAGTACTAACATTGAGACTTGGAAATTTTATATATTAGGGAAAAAGTTTCTTCGCATTTTATATAAAAATTCAAAAGGTTTTTTTATAAAGTTTATTTACAAGTGACTAAAGTATATAGGTGCCATTTTGTTCGATAACTTTTTGCCATCTTGTTGGTAGATACATGATCCCATTGCTATAAAATTTTTGGGGCTTCTGATGAAAAAACTGCGACAAGTGGTTTTGGCAGTCCTCTTGTGATGTCAACCTGACACTGCCTAAGGAATTCTGCAGCGACCGAAACAGGTGGAAATCTGAAGGTGCAAGGTCAGGACTATACGGCGGATGCATTAACACCTCCCAGCCAAACTCCCGTAATTTTTTCTGAGTGGCTAAAGATGTGTGAGGTCTAGCGTTATCATGGTGAAAAACCACACCCCTTCTGTTGATTAATTCCGGCCGCTTTCTCTCAACTTCTTGCTTTAACCTCATCAGTTGTTCGCAGTACAGTTCAGAATTGATGGTCCTGCCTGGCGGTAACAGCTCATAATGAATAATGCCCTTCCAATCCTACCACACACACAGCATCACCTTGTTGCGAGTTAACCCGGGTTTCGCCACAGTCTGTGAAGCCTGACCGGCCTTTGACCACGATCTTTTTCGCACGTTCTTGTCGTACGTGATCCACTTTTCATCACCAGTTATCAGCTTCTTCAAAAATGGTTCGGTTTCATTACGTCGTAATAAAGAATCACAAATGAGTACATGGTTCATTAGGTTTCTTTCAGTGAGCCCATGAGGCACCCAAATATCGAGCTTTTTTGTGTACCCACCTTTTTTCAAATGCGCCAAAATCGTTTTGTGGTCAATCCCCAGTTCTTCAGCTACATCGTAACTACTAATATGCCGATCTTGCTCCACTTTTTCAAAAATGGCAACAGTTTTGTCCGTAACAGGGCGACCAGAGCGACGTATATCTTTGATATCAAAATTTCCGGATTGAAAACGCTTAAACCAAATTTGCGCTACTCTCACAGATACTGCATTAGGTCCATAAACATCACAAATTTTTTTCGCGGCTTGTGTTGCATTTTTACCTTTTTTGTAATAAAATTTTAAAATGTATCGAAATTCTTCATAAGAATCACTCATTTTAACAATAAGAAAAACAAATGAAAATCTCAAATTTACCTAATTTGAATTTGGAATTGTCTTCTGTAACATTAAAACTTTTTAATGATACCAAAATCAGCCAGATACAATTGGTATAGCCCAAGATATTTTATGACAAGTTCATACATACTATAATGCGAACAGACTTTTTCCCTAACCTATTATTAGAAGATAGATAGATTGTTCCAGTGTAATATTACGGAAATACCGTGATATTATTGTTTAATATGATAAAAGGGAGCAAACGTGATACGCCTGATGAAAAGCGACTACTGTTGCCCAAGAATACGTCTTGTACTCTCGTATGTACGTACTATACGTACTCTTGTGAGCAGGCTTATGTAGCATTCTCTAGTGACCAATTCGCAAGGCGTTCACCTAGTTAAATATTCACTTCAGTTGTATTAAAACACAAGAGTCAGCTGTAGTCGAATATAATCGACTAAGAGCCAAGTATCGCCCTAATCTGCCACTTATTGTAAATAGTTAGCCAACAAAGAAAAACCAAACCAAGAGCATGTCAGGACATATCTAAGGAGGGTTCCGTAACTATAAACGCGTAATATCCTTTTTTTTTAATTACTCCAAAAGTAACTGTCCGATTTGGTTCACAATAATTTTCCTAAAGAGTTTTTAGCAAGTTTCTATCTTATATAGTTTAAAAATGATAGGGGGGGGACCACCTTACAAACTACTTTGGAGGCCGATTATTCGAAAATGGTCAATTTTATAAAAAAGTAACGTATGAAACCTTGCCTTTATTCTTTATTTTAAAAGACCTATTTTACGATACCCCACACGATGGGATAGAGTGGTAAAATATTTTTCATCTCCACTTCACATGTATGGAGAGCCACCCTTAAAATATAAAATTATTATTTTTTTATGATCCCAAAACCGTGATCTATACACAATCTATAACTGCACCAAATTTCATTAATTTATATTCATAATTACAGGAGCTAGAGGCGCGGACAGACAGACAGACAGACAGATGGACAGAGCGAAACTATAAGGGTTCCTTAAGTACTACGGAACCCTAAAAAAGGCAAAGGGAGAGTGGGCAGAAAAAAAGCGTCTCTGTTGTGAAAGAAATACACCCAAAAAAAAAAAGAAAAAGAAAATAACAATTCTGTTATAACAACTTACAAAAAGAAGTGAAATCCCACCAAAAACATTTTCATGTAAAAAAATTATGCCAAGACGATACCATATGACTAGCACTGTCAAAAAGTTATGAAATCTCATGTAAAACCAAGCTTCTTACCCTACACGCCTTAACTCTGCAAGCGTAACTTCACAAACTCTACACCTTAGTCATTTTATGTGGCTTGGCCATTTCGTTATTATAAGAGAGTATAATAGAAAAACAGTCGATTATAAATTTTTCTCCTTACGGCCAAGTGAATGTAGCGAAATGGCCAGGCCACATAAAATGACTAAGGTGTAGAGTTTGTGAAGTTACGCTTGCAGAGTTAAGGCGTGTAGGGTAAGAAGCTTGGTTTTACATGAGATTTCATAACTTTTTGACAGTGCTAGTCATATGGTATCGTCTTGGCATAATTTTTTTACATGAAAATGTTTTTGGTGGGATTAAATTATACTTATTGTGTTTCTTATCAAATTATACTTTACTAATATGGACCCAAAACTAACTATCTTCTATGAAAACGCTAGGGGCTTACGTACTAAAACAGATATTTTTAAGAGAAATGTTCGCATCAACACATACGATATAATAGCGATTTCAGAGACCTGGCTATTGGAAAGTATTCTGGATGAGGAGTTATTTGACAATAGGTATGTTGTGTGGCGACGTGACAGAAATTACTCTTTAACAAACCAATCACTAGGAGGTGGCGTCCTTCTAGCGATTCACCGAGATTTTGCGGCTGTAGGTCGTCCCGAATGGCATACTGCCGCAGAAGATCTCTGGGTGACTATTTCGCCTACGAGTGGCTCTTTACAAAAAATACACCTTTGCATATTATATTTGTGTAAGCAGAAATAGGGTAAGTTCTGTATTGCAGCTTGAAATTTTTTCTAATAATTTATTCAATGTCACTAATTCCACGCCAAATGATAAATTTATAGTCTTGGGTGATTTTAACCTCCCGTTCATCGACTGGCATCCTCAGGGAATGCACTTGGCATCAGATGGCACGCCACTTACGAGGAGCCATATTAATTTTATTGATACCATTGCTCAGTGTAACCTCAAACAGCGCAGTCAGATTCGCAATCTTAATAATCGGCTCTTGGACCTAGTATTTTCTAATTGCGAACTGATTGTAAATGCTTGTGATGACCCCTTGGTCCCGGATGATGTTCCTCATCACCGATCGTTATGTATCGAACTTTTACTGGCCTCTGAAAACACTTTAGAATCAAAAAAGAGACTAAAGTATTTCTATAACCGCGGTAATTTTGATGTCATTCGCTCTTTACTAAATACAATTGATTGGCAGGAATACCTAAGTAACAAATCTTTGGATGATGCTACAAAAAAATTCTATAATGTTATTTATGAGCTTCGAAACAGACACGTGCCCCATAAAATTATTTCTCCTAATTGCTATCCGCCATGGTACGATTCTGCGCTTAAAAAAGTTTTGAGAGAGAAGCACAAATATCACTGTAAATTCAAACTATACGGAAACCACAGTGATTACCTTACTTTCTCTTTGCTTAGGAGCAGGGCCAAATATTTAGAGCATAAATGTTATGAGACCTATATTCATAACACTGAGAATTCTCTTATTACAAATCCAAAAGCTTTTTGGAATTTTGTTAAGGGTAACCGCAAAGCCTCCTCTTCGCTTCCCTCTTGCATGCACTATGAAGGTGAACAAGCAACTACAGGTGAAAAAATTTGTGATTTATTTGCGACATATTTTCAGGCAAACTTTATAAATTCATGTACCACTTCTAATAATTTTTACTTAGAACAGCATAAAATAAACCACAATTTTTTGGGTGACGTTGTAATAGATCCTGATAGTGTACTTAAACTTCTCAAATTAGTTAATTTAAATAAGGGTGCGGGACCTGATGATATTTCCCCTGTACTTATAGTTAATTGCGCCACAGCCTTAGTCACCCCCCTTTGCATATTATTTACCAGATCAATTAAGGAAGGGTTTGTACCAGGTATTTGGAAGTCAGCATTTGTTACACCTGTACATAAAGGTGGTGACAAGGTCGATATAAAAAACTACAGGCCCATATCTAAACTCTGTATATTTGCTAAACTATTTGAGAGCGTAGTACATCAACAAGTTTATGACGCTCTCAAATTCTGGTTCATACCTGAGCAACATGGATTCTTGTAAGGACGTTCAACTACATCAAATCTCCTCCTAACTTACTATGTTGCCTCGGGTATGGATTCAGGCGCACAGGTGGATTTGATATTTACAGATTTCAGCAAGGCATTCGATCGTATATCGATAGATCATTGTATATTGCTAAAAAAGTTGTCCATTGCAGGTATACACGGCAATCTTGACACGTCTCTGTAGTCTGTACGTTCTGAGTCTCTGTAACTTATTGTAAAATATGTTTTCTCATGTAAAGTGAATTATTATTAGTTCTTATGAGAAATAAATGTCTTAAATCTAATCTTCTCCGCTGGTTCTCTTCATATATCAGCAATAGGTCCCAAGCAGTAGCTCTTAATGGTTTCACTTCAAGGTGGATATTTATTAGTGTCCGACCGAAAGTTCGGTTTCGGTTTCGGCCGAGTCTCGGCCAAAAATCAAGTTTCGGCGGCAGTTTCGGTTTCGGCCAAAATTGGCCGAAACTTTTGCTGAAACCGAAACTGATTTCGGAAGTTGTCGTGCACGCTCGCCTACAGTCGGACAAGGATCTTTTGGCACTTGGATGGGGGCGTGAGTGTCGCAAATAAGAACAATATTTAATACTAAAAGTGAAATTTTACAAGACGGCGATGTTAGTACTGAATACTGATTTTATCCACGTGCCAAAAGGTAAATGTCGCAACTACAAAACAATACATAATACTAAAAGTGAAATTTTACAAGACGGCAATGTTAGTTCTGATTTTGTCCACGTGCCAAAAGATCCTTGTCAGACTGTAACTTCGTTTCTTGCGGCAACGCTTTGGCGGACGCTGGCGGCCCTGTTCGGGAATTGTCTTGCTTGCTTGCTTTTAGCGTCACTTTATGCAAACGTTTTGGCCGTTGCTACATCGGCATGTCACCTGTCGAATACAGTTTGCACCGCAATGCTAATGCAAGTCTCGCTCTGAGAGCAATATTATTTACCATATTTTTGCATATACCTTACTGATGTAAATGAGCTTTGGCTTATTTAAAAAGGGCACTGTTTTAATATACCCAAATCAAATATAACGTGGGAGAGACGTGCTTCGGCACGAATGGGCTAGCTCGACCGGATAAATACCACGGCTCTAAGAAAACCGGCGTGAATTAATGCATGCGTTGTGTTTCGCCGAGTGAGGTATCGGAGGCCCAAGAGGGGTTGGCAATTTTTAGGACCAGGAACGCAACACCAGAGGAGTTACAAATGTAACTCTATATATTATGTAATTGCTTTCTATCAAGCCATCCGTCTACTCGTCTTCTGGTCGAGTTATTAAAAAAAGTGTGTGTGTGTCAGCTTCGACGCACGACTGGAGTTTCCTCCTTACGAACGATAATTATGATTTAATATATCGAAAAGAAAAAGAGGGTAAATGAACGCATCTTCTAAAATGATATGAGGAACAAACATATCTCTGTAATAATTCGGATTATTCATATTACTCCAATAAAAGCGTATTACATAAAGTATAATACAAAATAATATTAATAGTAATAAAGCTGACGGTAATAAAGAGCTGGTTTCAGGACTGTGAATGAACAATTTTAAAAATAGAAATGGGTCGTAATAAGATACGCTGTGTAATGCATTCCATCTCATTCTTTTGCACGTTCAATCCTTCAGATGCACATGTTTGTCTCTTTCTACGTAACGCCTCAACTTTTCGTGTTACACTTGATTTTACTCCTCATAAAATTTCCGTACCGGGCCTTATTTATAACACAAATCGTTTCTTAAGGAGTAAACTCCAAAAACTTTACTCCGCATTTCTGTTGAAGCAATATTCATCGTATAATAGCAATCAGAGAAATTTCTCGATTGTATTCCTGTATTCGTAGCAGGTGTTGCAATAAATGTTAATTAAAGTCAACCCGTATATTAAGCACACGTGGCTGGGTTTAAATATTAAAAACCATTTCATTGCAATTGCCTATTGTACGGCGTACGCCTATAATTTGGTACACACATCATATCAAAATTATGTGTTTTAATGTTATTAAAGTTATGTGTGTATTGTTGGTGTACCTAAATAAATAAATTAATGGCATAGTTTTACTGCTTAAATATTGCAAGTATATTAAGACAAAAAGCGAATAGAAAAGTGCCCAAATGATATTTATTAGGTATGTTCAAACTCAGCTAAAATTACGACGTTCTCGGTCAAATCCTACTAATATTATAAATGTGAAAGTTTGCGAGGATGTATGGATGGATGTTTGTTACTCTTTCACGCAAAAACTACTGAACAGATTTTGATAATAAATGGTATGGGAGTAGTTTAGGCTCTGGACACAGAATACATAATAGTAGGTACTCTAGACTAAAATATAGGCCACGTTTTACCCCGAAAAAGTACAGTGTTCCCGCGGGATATTTGATAGTATAATTACGCGGGCGGAGCCGCGGGAAACAGCTAGTGATGTTATATTTTTTTTAAATATATTTGTGCAAAAGAATACAACAAGTGCTTCACCTTAGCGACGTGTTACTTCTACACGCCAACAATCACATAGCACCAACTTAATATGGCATTGTGTGCGAGAGAGACAGCGCGGTGTGAGTGTCCCAACTCATACCCAGGCTAATAAAAATCGAATAATGGTAAATTAAATGTTAAATTATGTACTAAATTTTGGAAACAACAGAAAAATTAAAAATAATAGAAAAATACATATTATAAAATTAAACTATTGAATAATCATTTCAATCTATCCACTGTTGAATTTAGAGAGTAAGTAATTTAATAGTATTTTAATTCAATAAACGGAATAACTTTACTAATATAATACAAATTTTGAGGTTTTGGCTCCCGTAAAAATATTATTTATTTCTACGGGAAGGTCACGCCCCTCCTAGGTCCAGGTTAAACCCAGAGCCATCAGTCCGCGTGATCTAGTGGGATTTCATCCGTCGAACGCCTATTAATCCCTCCTGCCGGTCAATATAGCCAGCGCTGATGCTGACCATATTGAGGGGAAAAGGGAGGTTGTCAATGTCAGTAAGTCCGACCAAAGGTCGATGTCCGTGTACCCATAGTGGGATAGGTCAAATAATGGCCTTGAAGCACTTAGCCCCCTCGTAGTCCGCCGTAAGCGCGTATTCTTAGACGGTGGAACGTATTACAAGTAAAAGGTCTCAACGGACCATCCCAGTCACATATCATGTTACTCACGTCGTCGATTCCAGTAAAAATATAAGTAAAATAAGTAATTAATTATAGTAGTAAAAGGTGAGCGTATGAGTGTGGATGAGTACAAAGTCATCTTTCCCTGGTAGAACATTACTCTGTCTGTAATTTGTACGGGAATATCGAAGGACGAGAGGATTCCTTTAACTGTATCTTCAAGTTATTCAGTAAGTTATTCCATAAAATATTAACTACATAATATATTCAGTCAATTTATACGGGAGGAATCTGGGACCAAAAGAGGAGAAAAATAAATAAGTAATAAGTATTATTTGTCCATTACTGGGCCTAGCCACCGAAAATCTAAAATATAACAAATTAGAATGCTAATTAATAATAGGACTTACTTGTATCTCTTCAGATTTATTTACCAACAAAACTGCTCCGGCGCGGCAACCTCCTGCGATCTCTGCTTCGTCGGCCCACGCGATCTTATTCCCTTACACCTAAACTCTCGCGACGCGTCAAACTTTACCCGAGTTTTGAAAACCCTTCCGGCCCGTTTCCTGGTCTCAAACCGAATGCCTCTACTACCAAGCGTCCGTCCGCTTCGTCATACCTTAGCTCCGCCTCCAAGCTACTTTTTTAGATGGTTTTTTTTTCTATTGTAGTTAAAGTTTCTAAGAACGTTTAACTTTACGATTTGCAGATGTGTTACTTAATTTCTTTTCCACTCAAAATCAAAATACAAACCGCCAATAACTTACCCTCATAAATTAGATAAAAGTGTGATTTATTTTTAGTAGATATATTTTTATTTTAGGGTACCGTGTACAGTTACATTCCCCCCTCTGAAAATCAGACGCGCAGACCTTGTCGAGAGGATTGATTTTCATACCTTTGTTTGCTCAAATTCTTTCTCTAAATTGTCCCTACTGTGTTAATTAGCTGTTTTATAAGGCTGGAACTGATGCTTACCTACGAGTCTTTAACTAGCAATAATAAATATAGCTTGAAACTAAAAACCCCGCCTCCAAAACTCATCGAATAAAAAATTACAATTACCAAAGCAGGCACCGACGCTGCTTCAATGACACACCATGGCTATACCTTATAAAAAAACCTGTTGCGATGGGATACCAAACACAGCCGATAAAATATTATGACAATTCAGTAATCAATTTTTTTCTTTGTGGTTTGTAAACAACTTCTGCTGCAATCATTCAATCTTGACGATCCCGATAAGAATAATGAGACAATAGTTCAATTTTTTTTATATTTTTTTTTTTGTATGTAAACAACTTCCGTGGGGAAACATCCAATCTCGGCGATCCCGATCAGGATAATGAGACAATTGTAATCAAATCAGTGTATTGTCATCGGTCCTCGACAAATCTACAAATCCGAACGAAATCTGATCGTTGAAAGTGGGTCAACATACATACATACAGATGAAGCTATAAATCTCGTTAAAATACAACGGCTAATTTCGTGAGTCAGTAGAACTCTTAACTATACTAATACTCCTACAACTCCAACTCTAAACAATAAATCACCAGACAACCACTCTAATCTTCCCCCCTCCCATACTGTTATCATTAATATCTTTTAGACTCAAACGAACATACATACAACTCCCTCCTATTAAAGATTTTTTTATTTAACCCTATTCATCGTTTTCTACTGCGAAGCAAAACGTTTAACTAATAAAGGCCGATATTCTTTATCTATGTTAATTCTAACAAATTTATACAATTTTTTTCAATAGATTCTACTTACTATTAATATTTCATTCCTAAAATATTTATCTCCCCCCTCTAACCATTTCACTCGTAGCTCCATATAAAATCTATATCGATAACTTATATTTTCAGTGTTTCTCTATTTAATTACTAGCTATACCGACGAACTTAGTACCGCCTTAGACTTAAATTTGTTAACGTACTGACAGCAACGCCATCTACCGAATCCAATTACAAATCTAAACCATCTTCACATTAAATCTGTCCAATAAGAATAATTTTCTCCGTCTCCGCAACACTTCCCACTGATGCCTCGGTCCTATCGGTCTCAACGTAATGCTATATAACTCAAAGATCTCTCCGACAAATGGACCATCCAACACAAAAGAACTCTTCAATTCAATCCAGTAACTCCTGAGATCAAACAACGAAAGCCCTCAAAGATGAACAATTCTCTCCACTTTCTCCACACCTTCCTCTGACTCCTCGCTCCAACTGGTCGCAGCGTGATGTTACACAGCCCATGGCTCCTCTCGATAAATAGACTATCCAACACTTGAAGAACCCCTCAACTAGAACCAGCAGTTTCCGAGACTAGCGCGTTCAAACACACAAACTCCTCAGCCCCATAATATTTGTATAGATTTACAGTCGAATTAATGTCCTCCGCACCTGTCTTGCTTGTATGTTTTTTTTCTTTTAAATTATGTAATTTGACTTTATTATTCACCGTCTCATTAAATAAAACTTGTCAGATCGGAAATTGCTCCTAACCACAATTCCTACTTCCAACTATGCCTTAAACATGCTTAAATTAAAAACACATACCACTTATCCCAGCCTACCGCATACAAAATTACTGCTATCTGCTTACACAGCAATACTATCGCCTCGCCTCTCGATACCTTTGTCTCCAACTCGATTCTCCTTCCCTCTTTTACGCCCAAGGTGTTTCCTGTAACTTGTCGTTGGTAAATGTTAAATTTATATCTATGTCCATTTTATTTTATTTATTTTATTCCTCAAAGATAATAAACCATAAAAGCCCAGCAAAATTTTACCCTCAACACAAAACTAGTACAAGAATCTCTTAACTGGCGTATTTTATTTTTAATATGAATAATCACATGCCCAAAGACATTCCATACAATATTAAGTTAAACATTATGATGATTCCTCGTATTAAATAATAAGAAATTCAACCGAAATAGGGTTGTTGTGGCTTCGAGTTGGACATGTCGGCTTCATCCTACCAAAATACCAAGCTCTGAAATCCTCCGGCAACGCCACGATTTCTATCCGTGTGTATCTATTAGCAAAACCTAATAAATTGTAGATCCTCCAGGCTTCAAAATGCCTTCTCTTTCAGTCACTGACAGACTTAAGTTCTTTTCATAACCTTTGTAAACTGATGTATATTCTATACTAGCTGTTGCCCGCGGCTCCACCCGCGTAAGCCCAGCAACCCATGGGAATCGTACATGCCCCGCGATAAAAGTAGCCTATGTCCTTTCCCATGGTCTACTTTATGTCTGTGTCGAATTTCATGATAATCGGTATAGTAATATATATATATATATATATATATATATATATATATATATATATATTTTACTGTAAAAGAATATTTCACGAGAACCGTACATTTCTCTGCGATAAAAGTAACCCTTGTCCTTTCTCAGGCTCTAGCCTATCAGTGTACAAAACTTCATTTAAATCGGCTCAATGGCCTTGGCGTGAAAACGAGACAGACAGACAGATAGATAGATAGACAGACAGACAGACAGACAAAGCCACACTCGTATTTATAAAATGTATGGATTACCTAAATTTAAGGTCCACAGACATTCATACAATAACTCATAAAATCATATTTGTTACCCTATTTAAGTTATGAATGAATAATCGATACTATTTATTACTAGGTATTGCTCGCGTCCTCGCGCGCACAAAAAAACTAATGTTGCAGAAACTGTACAAGTTTTTTTCGCGACAAAAAGCAACCTATGTTCTTTCTACGTGATCACCTCCACATCAGTACCAAACTTCATGAAAGTCGGTCCAGCAGCCTCGAAGCTCATTCAGTGCAAACAAACAACATTATCTTTATTATATTAGTATATATTTAATATCCTCTAACCCATAGTTACCCACACTTACACACATACTTTATCTCAAAATTTACTTGTCAGTTAAAAGTACATTTGTTGTTGATACATAGTTGTATAATTATGTTAATAAATAGATGCTGGCCGCGACTTCATGCGCGTAGAAGTTAATTTAGCAGAATCCGTATATTTTCTGTGATTCCATGCCAATGTCCTTCCCCGTGGTCTACCCTACATCTGTGCCAAATTCAACCAAAATCGGTCCAGTAGTTTCGGAGCCCGTTTGATGCAAACAAACAACAATCAAGCTTTTCCTATTTATTTCATTAGTAAAGATTTATAGTTTAATCACTAATCAACTTCCATCTCCTACAAATTCCTTAGATGAATTGATTACAGACACAAAAAAATTGCAGAAATGTCAATGACCACGCGAGTAGATTCATATTTTTTTCCAATCAGTATATCAATTAAAATTATGCTATGACATAGATTCTTTATACTTAACTCTGTGTTGCAGGTAAAAATCCGCCATTGATTCTCCAATTCCCGCTCGAATGACTCTGCGCTGCAAGCCGCTGCATACTGTAGTGTTATGGAAGTAATTGTTTCAACTTTCCTTTCCCCGAAACGTTCCTGGAATTTTGTACAAACAAGGCGGCAGAATATACTCAAAGAATTCAACAATTTATTTTATAATAATAGGCTTGTAAAAAAACCCAACTATCACTCGACTGCTGCACTAACCCCAACGTGTACGCCAGATGTTAACAGTGGCCTATACCTGATACCAAAGACAATGACAAAGCGAAGCGGTTCATTTCACCAATAAATGACATAAATACGTCTAAAATTGAACTTCGTTTAACTAAAGAATTTGAAAACACATAATCGTAGTTGTACAAAGTTCCAGAGATTTACATTGAATTGAATATCACAATATAAGAAGTGTTTTGTAAATGCTCAATAAAATCGTAGGATTATAAGCCTCCGTGATGTAGTGACGTTTGACTTATAATCCGGAAGTTCCAAGTTTGGTTCCCGGTGGGAATGCTATCTCACAAAAAAATATAATTTGTGGAATATCAAACTGAGTTTGGTTAGGGCTTTGCAGGTTTGCCCGAAAAATAAAAGTGATTCTATGCTTCAAATCGCACGTTAAAATGTCGGTGCCGATTATTTTCTATGGAAAGTAGTCGTTATATGAGCCATATTAAAGACCTTTGACCTTTTCAAAAACCCTCGATACCAGGGTTGAACAAGTTGAGCACCTACACGAGAAGAATAGGCCCGTACCTATAATGAAGTATTTATATTACTTAAGTAAGAGTGATTACTTAAGTTTTTTTTTTTTTTATAGTCAAGCAATTGCTTATGTTAAGAATCAAAGATTTCAACTCAAGATAGGCTATCACGTACATTTAGCAGAAAAAAATTTCATACAAGAAAAAGTTACGCCATCTTGGTTTTCATCATAACTCAAATGTCAGCCATCTAGTTTTCACCATACTTCGAATTTCAAAATGGCCCCAAAAATTTAAAAATTGGGGCCAATTTACTGGAGACACTTTTTGCCTCAACATGCCTCGTCTATAATATACGTCTATGTTAAGAATTGTCAAACGTTAGAATTCTTAGCCAAGTAATAGTCGCCATTTCCTTTACTTAAGCAAAAGAATACGCATAACAAGTGTTTACCACATATTTAAAGATTTCATAGAAATGAATTTAAAAAGGGATTCCGTTTATACAAAAACGTCATGAAGAATTGAATTTTAGAAAAACTTGTGTATGCTCTGCAGACAGAAACACAAAGGTTCCATTTGAATCCACTATGCCGGATATGCTATGCTACTTGTAGTTTCAAAATTGTATGTGCAGAAATTATACACATACAATTATTATGCACATACAAATGATTGTGATTACAATCAACGTTCTGTATTACATAAAAAGTAAAGAAAGTCAGCCATGAACTGGCGTTACTGATGCTAGACTTAGGTAATAAAAAATCCTTAGATTTAAACAAAACAAAGAAATGTTTTGGAATATTGGGTTGCGTAGAAACAGCACCCAGGTTGAAAACCATTGGGACTGCAGGATTTCACTCATATAAAAAATTACAAAGCCACTCGGCATAGAACACAAAAAAAAGAGTCGTTGAGACGTATTTTTTTCTTAAGTGGTTACTTACATAAGTAAGTTATGTGTTTTACTTGACTATGGAATGAGATTTATTATTTAAGAATTTTAACTGCAAGAAATAACTTTACTAAATAACCACTTAGCAACAATCACCGTGGTCTAGTGATAAGAGCTTGGCTTTCGACTCGGAGGTCGTGGGTTCGAATAAATTGTGTTTTTTTTTTATTCCGTATTGGAATAACAAAACCGCTGTTTCCAAGCTTGGTCAGGACAATGCAGGCCAATCACGCGATTGTCTGAAAGAAAGACGATCCAAGCGTCGGATGGGCATGTAAAAGTTCGGACCTGCGCCTGATCTCTCGTCAGTCGCATCGACCATGCGTCTCACTAGAATATGAGAGCAAAGAAAGAGAGATGGCTCTTGTGCACTGCGCACACACTTGGGCACTATAAAATTACTGAGTAACTGGTTTGGTTCCAATGCAACCGGGCATTGTCACCGATATCAGTGTGAGGAGTATTATTATTACTTAGCAACAAGTAATTATTTGTTTATAAATACGGGGCTAAGAAAAGGTGTTTAGTGTTCCGCACTGCTATGCCATCTGGCGTTGAGTATACCTGGTATTTGGCCATGAATGGTTCTGATCGTCTAGTTATTATTTTTGACCCTTGTTATGCCAAGTATTTAGAAATTATCTCCGTTGCATTTTAATTTTTAATTTTAAAACGCATTTTATGACAGAGATCCTGGTCACGGCACCAAATGTGAGTGTCCCAACTCATACCCAGGCTAATAAAAATCGAATAATGGTAAATTAAATGTTAAATTATGTACTAAATTTTGGAAACAACAGAAAAATTAAAAATAATAGAAAAATACATATTATAAAATTAAACTATTGAATAATCATTTCAATCTATCCACTGTTGAATTTAGAGAGTAAGTAATTTAATAGTATTTTAATTCAATAAACGGAATAACTTTACTAATATAATACAAATTTTGAGGTTTTGGCTCCCGTAAAAATATTATTTATTTCTACGGGAAGGTCACGCCCCTCCTAGGTCCAGGTTAAACCCAGAGCCATCAGTCCGCGTGATCTAGTGGGATTTCATCCGTCGAACGCCTATTAATCCCTCCTGCCGGTCAATATAGCCAGCGCTGATGCTGACCATATTGAGGGGAAAAGGGAGGTTGTCAATGTCAGTAAGTCCGACCAAAGGTCGATGTCCGTGTACCCATAGTGGGATAGGTCAAATAATGGCCTTGAAGCACTTAGCCCCCTCGTAGTCCGCCGTAAGCGCGTATTCTTAGACGGTGGAACGTATTACAAGTAAAAGGTCTCAACGGACCATCCCAGTCACATATCATGTTACTCACGTCGTCGATTCCAGTAAAAATATAAGTAAAATAAGTAATTAATTATAGTAGTAAAAGGTGAGCGTATGAGTGTGGATGAGTACAAAGTCATCTTTCCCTGGTAGAACATTACTCTGTCTGTAATTTGTACGGGAATATCGAAGGACGAGAGGATTCCTTTAACTGTATCTTCAAGTTATTCAGTAAGTTATTCCATAAAATATTAACTACATAATATATTCAGTCAATTTATACGGGAGGAATCTGGGACCAAAAGAGGAGAAAAATAAATAAGTAATAAGTATTATTTGTCCATTACTGGGCCTAGCCACCGAAAATCTAAAATATAACAAATTAGAATGCTAATTAATAATAGGACTTACTTGTATCTCTTCAGATTTATTTACCAACAAAACTGCTCCGGCGCGGCAACCTCCTGCGATCTCTGCTTCGTCGGCCCACGCGATCTTATTCCCTTACACCTAAACTCTCGCGACGCGTCAAACTTTACCCGAGTTTTGAAAACCCTTCCGGCCCGTTTCCTGGTCTCAAACCGAATGCCTCTACTACCAAGCGTCCGTCCGCTTCGTCATACCTTAGCTCCGCCTCCAAGCTACTTTTTTAGATGGTTTTTTTTTCTATTGTAGTTAAAGTTTCTAAGAACGTTTAACTTTACGATTTGCAGATGTGTTACTTAATTTCTTTTCCACTCAAAATCAAAATACAAACCGCCAATAACTTACCCTCATAAATTAGATAAAAGTGTGATTTATTTTTAGTAGATATATTTTTATTTTAGGGTACCGTGTACAGTTACAGCGGTCACCACGTACCTTTCTCCTCATGAACTCGGGTTTGAGTATGTACCCGCAGCGCCTGTTGTATTCGAACGCGCCGAGGTTCAGCTGCATGGCCAGGTCTAGGGTCTGGTAGTTGAGGGCCACCAGCTGACACCCAGCGTTCCAGAACACCTGAGAAGTGGAAGTACACATAATGTTAAAGTAATGACACCTCTATGACGCTACATTGTAACAAAACATTAAGAACCCGTTTAACAACCTTAAAATAAGTGTCGAATAGTTTATTCGGAAATGTTGTCCCTGCGTACTGTATATTGAGCGACTGAGACAAAACATTCAAATAAGCTATTGACACTTATCAGTAGATATATTATATTATTATATAAGGTCCCTAAAAATCATTTACGGATACCTACTTCAGGCACACGATCCACTGCGTAAAGACGTTGAGGCAGAAAAATAATTGTCATACTTAAACTAAAAAAACTTATCATGTATAGGTGACTTTCTGCAAAACGCAAACTCGCTCATATAAATAACAAATTTTCGTCTATATCAATAATAGTATAGATCTATGTTGTGATCTTTTAAACCTAAGTTGAGATTGGTCAAACAACCCTTATATACTATCTGATTACTGTGGGAGAGCCACGGTTCGGCATGAATGGGCAGGCTCGACCGGGTATATATCACGGTCTCACAGAAAACCGGCGTGAAATAACGCTTGCTTTGTGTTGAGGTTACTGGAACCCCAAAGGCAGTTGGGGATTTAACCAGAGGAGTTACAAGCGTAACTCCTCTGGTCTTGCTAGTGTCCATGGGCGGTAGTAATCGCTTACCATCGGGCGAACCATATGCTCGTTTCCTTGTTCATTTCATAAAAATAAAAAAAGACCTGTGGCATAAAATTGCTCGAGTCGAATCTCGTGCCGGCGGGGTAGACTCGCGAGAGCTGGTGCTTGTTGTAGTTCACGAACTCTATGGGCCGCTCCTTCAGGAGAGTGGTCGCCTGCTTCTCGTCGAATGACGACATCTCGTAGAAACGGTTCTTCTCTATATTACAAAGTTAGGTTTTATTTTATTGTCATTAGTGTGGACGACATATAAACAGATAAAGTTGTTTGATGGAAAGACTTAAGGTGGTTCGTTTCCTATACAAAAATACAATGGACATTAATTAGGTAATTTCATACTATTACTACATAAATTTATATGCACATCTATTTATTTTGCAATACAATTGTCGCAATGTACCGTATGTTTGGTAGATACAATTTTGTCCCACGATGACGTTTTCTTTCTCTCTCTTAAGCTAACTTTCCCTCTCTCTCTCTTGCTATCTCATGACTCCGAACACTAGTGCGGTACTCACTCTCGGCGTTCTCGAAGCTGCTGAAGTGCACGGGCTGCACGTAGTTGACGAGCGCGGAGATCTCGGCGGCGGCGTGCGTCTCGCGCGCCTCCTCCGCCGTCGCGCCCCCCTCCGCGCCCGCCTCGCCCTCCTCCTCGCTCGAGCTGTCCGACTCGGACGACTCGGACGACTCCTTGGACCCCTGACGCGGCAGCTGAGGACGAACGTCATTGACTCGCTATAGTTCTACTAGGCTGATGAATTCCCAGCCTAGCAAACAACAGCTTGGCAAAAATGAGTATGACGCGATGATAGCAGGAATGACATATTTAATTTTTATTAAATTGGAATGACGTTTTTAATTTAAATATGTAAAATATATAATAATATAAAATATGTAATAATAACAAATAAATTTCATTACAATCTAATAAGGATATGATACAATCGAAAACGTTTTTAGTTCCTGCTGTCACCGCCTCATTCTTACTTAAACTTTTGCGAAAGGTACAGCCTACCGACAATTTTGCGCGACACAACTGTCTCTCGCCAAAAAAGTCTCATGGAGCTACTTTACGCCAACAGCTTTAATCACAACGCAAATATTACACACTGGGTGTTGCCCGCGACTTCCTGAGCGCAAAGGAATCGTATATATGGCCGCTGTAAAAAGTAGCATATGTCCTTCCCCTTGGTTTAATCTATGCTAAATTTCATCAAAATCGGTTAAGTAGTTTCAGAGCTTATTCAAAGCAAACAAACAAACATACATGTATAAACAAACTTTTCCTCTTTGTAAGATTAGTATAGAAGTTTAAATTACAAATGTATCGGTCGAGACAGCTATGTCGTCTCAAATCATGCGATTGTGCTAGCAGATAAACTGTCAGCTAAAAACACTAATAAAGGCGGGATTCGAACCCACGACCTCCACGACGCGCTATACACTGAGCCTGAGAGGTCGTCAAAATTTAATTTTATGTTACCTATTACTTTCGTGTGTTTTATAATAACCATAAAACAAAGTATTGTAGTAAGAATATAACACGTTTAAAACTACTAAAACGCTATCATAATCCCATAAAACAAACCATATTGTTTACACTTTTGCCACGAAAACCGCCCAACAATTCGATATAAACTATAAACACCTCTGCCGCTTGTACTTAAACGCCCCGAAATGGGTCAAAGTAGGGTTGCTAACCCCAAATTTAAAAAACCAGGATTTCAAGTTGAAAAAATCAAGAAAATTCAGCTTAAAAACAGGACGCAAGTAATAGAGTTGCAGCAGTTAATTTAATAAGTGAAATGAAATACATGTAATGCTTATAATCATTTTTTTTCGTAAGAGTATTGGAACAAAATTAAATTACAAAGATAAATTGTAAAAGTGGCGCGCGAATTTTAAAATACATGACTTTATGAGGGCGCCTTAAAAACCCAGGACGCTGCTGTGAAACTATCCAGGACAGCCCCAGGACACTATAAAAATCAGGACATATCCTGGGAAAACAGAACGGTTGGCAACCCTAGGTCAACGTAGTATGAAAACTTTAAAACACTGATGCACGTAAATCATGTTTTATCACAAAAACCCCAATACATCAAGTTTATTGATTAATAATGGCGCGAGTTATTGGAAATGGGGCTATAGGTAAACTTATTACCCCGCAGACGGATTACACAAGTCAACAAAAACATTTTTTTTCTTTGGGTTTGTTATTTAATGAATATTTTCTGATTTTACGCATCGAAAAGTAGGCAGAAAGTTCATTTGTGATTAGTAAAGTTTGCTTTTCTACCTTATATAATGAAAAATGAAAATATACTTTTTTCGGTACATTTTTTGTTGAGTTGTACTCAAGATGCAATAGTGGAGTGATCTATGAGGGGAGATTGTGAGTGAGATCTGTGTGCGTACTCATTTCAAAGAATTAACGCATTTGATGTAGCCTATATAGTAGATAAAGTGTGAAAATGTGAAAATTACGTAAAGTACTTTTAGATCTATTTTGAGCAGAATTATTAAAGTCACAGTATTTTTATAGTTTATTATCAGATGTTTATTATCAGATATGAACACTGTGAAGCATATGCAGCATAAACAGCTGTGCCTTTTTTGCTTAACAGCATTCTGCACTCCAAGACTTTGAAACGTTAAAAAATGTGCATTATAGTACATATGCTAAATACTTACTTTTGGCTTACCTAGAGAAATCTAAAGACAAGTGGGTTAATATTAAGAAACGCAAGAGAAACTCTTTTACCAAGATCAACTGAACTCTGAACAAAAATAATAAGGACAATACAGCAAGAAGATGATGGGTAACTGACTGCATTTGGGGACCCATGAGAGAAAGTTCTTGCTCTTACAAAACCAATTTCACAACTATTTAATTTTAAGGTTTTCTCTATTAATATTTGTATTTTTGGATTTATTTATGTCGACTTGTATAATTAAAGTTGGAAAAAATAAATAAATTCCGCGTTGTTTTTCTTTTACATATAATTAAGATTAAAAGTAAAGTTTTCTCCATACAATTTCAAATTTCGTTCTGGTAGTTATAAAAGCAAACTTTATTTGGTATAAATGTTTTTTCTGTGTTAAGTTAGGCATAATAAAACAGAATTAGGGGTACAGAACTGAGACTCAAAAATCATGTTGACCTGTGTTATTTTTTGATTTATCAATGATTAGCTTTTGCGAGACTTTGTCCGTGTGGACACCCACTTCGAAAATCTGCCGAATAGCTGCCATATATATTTTAAGTATGCTTCAAAGAAAAAAAAAGACTACCAAAAATTAAGAAAATTGATTTTTTATTTTTCATCTACGACTTGGTTTTCATAGTTAGCAGGTATAATGGTATTGATAAAAATTATAAAATAATTCATTAGCTACATAAAACTATAAAATTAAAACCAAATAATTAAAAACACAAACATTGAAAAAAAAACAAGAGATAAAAAATCGTCAATTCAAAAAAAACTTTTTAAGTCCAAAACACGCAAAATCTTAATTTTGGGAAATGAGTTTTCATTGTGTGAAGCCATCCTATAATTCTGTATAGGTATAGATAGATACATATATCTGTTTTAGTTACACTATCGAACGAAATGATGTGAAAATCATGACAGCTCCTATAATACTATTAATATTATCTTATAACTTTGTCTTGCATACTTTGTGTTTGTACCACAGCATCTGTTGACTAGATAACGCAAGTATCATAGTCTGTATAGAAACGAAGCGTGCCATTATTTTTCTACCTGCTGTGACGTCACAATAGCGATTAAAGTGATGATTACTCCCCGTCAGCGAGTAAACGATTCAAAGGCCGTCGCCGCGCGCCGCCCCGACGAGTTTTTTAGTTTTCGTTTAACGACGGCGTTTAACACCGAGAATATTCGAGAGGAAATAGCGCTGAAGGGAGTAAATTTTACTCCTCTTTTACACACGAAGTTACACGCGAAGCACATAGATACATTTGCATGGTCTAGTCAATAGATATCTGTGGTTTGTACCTACTTAATGGGCCTATTTAATTAAAAAATATTTTTATTTATTCATACAATTTTCATTCAATAACAATATCAATACTTTTTCGCAAATAGTTCGCGCTTCGGGCAACTGTAACCTAATTTCTGAGTGTCAGCCATCTGTAAACGCATCGTGTGCCGACGGATGCACGCTTCGCCCGCCGTCAACTGATCGGATTTAATGTATCACCCACGATGTAAGATACCAGGAGTCCGAACGGTATAGGCTTTTCCATAGTATTTATGTACACAATAATAGGACCAGATCTTAGTTCTCTTTTCTGCCACTGGCTGCGACGAGTGATTCATTTCATGTCGCGCCCTCTACCGGCAAAATTACTTTTAAATTACCAGGCAGGCATATTAGGCAATTACCGTGTTCTACGGTATCTATCTAGTATCTATACTTCGAGAACAGTTTCTAAGAATTTCCTAAAACTTTTATTTAATTAGATTTAAATCCACGTTTCTCATAATATTTTTATCCAGAGGTATCAATAGCAACATAACTTCCCGCTTAATTTGAAACGAGTGCTTCTTTTTTTGTGGCGCGCTCTACCGGCAAAAAATCTGTCCCCGTAATTGAGACCATTATTTTAACATTACGTTCGGACTCCTGGTATCTATACTTCGTGGTACCACCGATGACCGAATGACTGATGAACTGAGACCACAGACTTGAGAAATATTATTATGGATATGTCAAGGATATTATAAAACCACACACTTGTTTCATCTATACTAATATAATAAAGAGGAAAAATTTCTTTGTTTCTTTGCAGTGAATAAGCTCCGAATCTACTGTACCGATTTTGATGAAATTTGGTACAGATATAGATTAGACCATGGGGAAGGACATATGCTTTTATCGCGGCAAAATATACGGCTACAGCGGGATTTCCTTTTGCGCGCACGAAGTCGCGTGCAACATCTAGTAAGTAATAAACTTTCAGCTAACAGACCTAACAGCCCCAGATAGCTAAAATGGTATGTTTTTAGGGTAAAAACAGGACCCTGTTACTGAGGCTCCGCCGCGCTGTCCGTTCGTCCGTCTGTCACCAGGCTGTATCTTATGAACTGTGATAGCTAGACGATTCAAATTTTCCCAAATGATAGTACAGAAATATCTGTTATCGCTATATCAACACATACCTACTAAAAACAGAATAATAAAAACGCTGTTTTTGCCGTTTTGTACAGAACCATTAGTGCGCGAGCTCGACACGCACTTGGCTGGTTTTTATACATCTACGTTTTACCAAAATGATAAAAACAAAAAAAAACATCATGTTTTTTTTTTTCATCAATGTCAATACCGCATCATGCCTCATGCGTGGGTGTGTAGCACTCAATCACGTATTTGTATATGTCACCGTAAAATTGTAAAAACCGTTAGATTGTAAAAATACGTCAAATGATTTATTATTCTATATATTTATAATTTAAGGAAAGATAATTATGTTAAATTATAGGCAGAATATTCGCGTCCGAAGTCTATCAACATTTAACAATTTCACCAGTTATATTACAATCTAACGGTTTTTTAAATTTTACGGTGACATATACATACCGCAGTTATATATAGAGGTGTTGCATAATAAAATGTATGTATTCCCAGTTGGGGATAAGAAATAGGCGACAGACACTAATGGTGTGAACACTCGGAGCTCTACGATGCCCGCGAGAAAAATACAGACGTTTTTCACCAACGGGCTAAAATATGTTGTGTTATTAGCCTCTTGCGGCCTTTGTTACATAAATTACCTCAAATATTAACTTCAAAAATTGATAATAATACGCCCTCGGGGGCCAAATATTGCTTACCCAATAATGTAACAAAAATGTTCAAAACAGCGATTTTAACAACGAACAAAAATTTTCTTTTAGAACACTTTATAATTAAAAACTTGTACAGAGGTAGGTAAATTCTATAATATTTTATAATTCTTATTTTAACAATTTCGGTGGATTTATTGACCTGATAAATTTTCTTCACGATAATTATTATAATACTACCTACCTTGTTTTTAAATTATTCGGTACAAAAAAATACAGTAAGTATATCTAATATTTATGAATGTAATAACATAAAGAAACTAGAAATAACTATTCGTGTGGTTAGACATACAAAAACAACATAATATAACGAGATAGAATTCAATGGTCCAAGATGTAATCTTATTATTCAGTCATATAAATGTAGGTTTTCCTAATTGGACGAACAAAATGTGGCCACAAAATAAATGAATTGATCTCTAATGTGCAATTTACCAAAATATGTTTTAGGTATGTTATTATTATTATTATTATTTTTTTTTTTATGAAATAAGGAGGCAAACGAGCAAACGGGTCACCTGATGGAAAGCAACTTCCGTCGCCCATGGACACTCACAGCATCAGAAGAGCTGCAAGTGCGTTGCCGGCCTTTTAAGAGGGAATAGGGTAATAGGGGAGGGTAGGGAAGGGAATAGGGTAGGGGATTGGGCCTCCGGTAAACTCACTCACTCGGCGAAACACAGCGCAAACGCTGTTTCACGCCGGTTTTCTGTGAGCCCGTGGTATTTCTCCGGTCGAGCCGGCCCATTCGTGCCGAAGCATGGCTCTACCACGTCACAAACCATTACCAAACCAACATTACCAAAAGAATTTTCATATTATAAATACATCATATTATATACGTTTTATTAGTATTTTGGTAAATCCAAAATAATTCAGATAGTGAAAAAATCTTACTGAAGGGTGAATTTTTTATCACTATAATATTAGAGACGAAAACACCGGTGACGGGACCTAAGAACGGTAGTATCCGTAGGTCCCTTTAGGCCAGGGTTTCCTAGCCTTTTTTTCACGAAACCCCCTTGGATTATGATGAATACAATTGCATGCCCTGTGATATTTTTTTGCAAAACAAACACATTTTTATCGACCACTATTTATTAATTTACATACAAATCTCTTTTTGTATGAATAAATAAATAATTATTATAACTTGTCGAAACTTATCAGATAACGGCTGACGAGGCGCCGATTAGTATTTGTGTATTTTGAATTTGTGTTCGGGCCCCTTTGACCTCTTTAGGAAGGCGCGCCGGTTAGAAACTCCTGCTTTATGGGTAGATAAAGGGGCCCATATACGGTTTTCGTTCAGTTCCGCCTGAACGGATGCAAAATCGTATCGTCTGCGTGCAATTTCGAGATCATATCAGTCGGCCGTATGGACTGAAGAGATTTGTTCCAGTGTTGCCAACTCTATTTTTACGAAACTACTAAGCTCGCGTCGATTTAAATATAAAATTGTAGCCCTAGTGCTTAGTGCTTACCAATCCGGGGGCAACCTCCCCATTCCCCTGGGGCTGGGGCTCCATCTCCTCCACAGCCGGCTCCTCCTTCTTGTGGTGGTGGTGGTGCTTCTTCTTGTTCTTTATTATTATCTTGTTCTTCAGCATAGCAGGGGGCGGCAGTTCTCCTCCTAAATATTAAATATTATTATTATTAGTCCATTGAAATGTTACATTTTTAGGCCTTACCTTGCGTTTTTTAGAGGACGCAATTTTATTTTTTTTGATGTGTAGGGGGGGTCAGTGTAAAGCTAAAAACAAGTTTGTGGGGTCGCAACCCTTGTCCCACGGCCGCCATCTTGAAAATAGGGGTTGAAATGGTTTTTACGGTATATCTCTTAAACTATTTATTTGATAAAAAAAATTTGTAAACATTTTTTGTTGCAAATTAAATTCTCTACAACTTTGGTCCAGTAACTTTTTGTCGTAGTACTATAAATAAAAAAGTTATAAGCGAAAATCTTCAGAAATTCGAGAAAAAAAATTATATTTTTCGATGTACCTAACTTTTTTTTATCATTTTACGAAAAAATGATATCTGACCATTTTTGTAGATCTTTTTTTGAGGAACAACTTTTATTTGCATCATTTTTTCATTAAGTCAATAGCTAAGGTTTTACAGCGCTCCGAAGTGAGTACTATTTTATAACTTATCTTCACTTCCTCCAACACAAGACACAGCTCGCTTTCATACTTTCCGAGTCTACCATCAGGTCCAGTCGTGGCTTGGTAATTATAATGATCCTGAAGAATGGGGCTGGAAAAAATGTGGAAAATTATTGATGCCAATTGCCAGTGCAGAACTCTAAACCTCCAGCACCCCCTTAGCTTCTAAAATTGATCTTCTGCAAATGCAAAGGAAACTGTGGAGCGATGTGTGGATGTCGAAAAGCAGGACTGAAATGTTCTGCAGTGTGCTTCCATTGTTCTGGAGAGACTTGCAGCAACGTAATGGAACTCTCAGAATTAATTAATGAAAATGACTTTGATGATGAACCGCCAACATTAACACCCCTTCCTTCGCCAGTTCTTCCACTGGTATTTAATTCAGAAAGCCGATCAGATGCTGAGGACGGAGTAGTTCTAATTTAGAAAATCACCGTGGACTAAGCCTATTGGGGATACCACGTAAAAAAAACGCGCCTCTAGACTCTACCTCGTGGGTGGTGGGGAAAAGAGTCAATAATTAATTATTAATAATATTGCAAAATTTGTAATTAAAAAAGTTATAATAACAAAAAAAAATAAAAAAAACTGATGACATATTATTAGTACACACGTATAATATAGGTATAGTTAAGAGTACTAAAAAATAGTACTCACTTCGGAGTGCTGTAAAACCTTAGCTATTGACTTAATGAAAAAAGGTTGCAAATTAAAGTTGTTCCTCAAAAAACGATCTACAAAAATGGTCAGATATCATTTTTTCGTAAAATGATAAAAAAAAGTTACATCAAAAATATAAATTTTTTTCTCGAATTTCTGAAGATTTTCGCTTATAACTTTTTTATTTATAGTTCTACGACAAAAAGTTACTGGACCAAAGTTGTAGAGTATTTAATTTGCAACTAAAAATGTTATCAATTTTTTTTTATCAAATAAATAGTTTAAGAGATATACCGTAAAAACCATTTCAACCCTATTTTCAAGATGGCGGCCGTGGGACAAGGGTGGCGACCCCACAAACTTGGTTTTAGCTTTACACTGACACCCCCTACACATCAAAAAAATAAAATTGCGTCCTCTAAAAAACGCAACCCCAAATGTAACTTTTTAATGGACTATATTAACTTCGTTGTTTACGACGACGTGATTCGGCACCCGTCGCGTTAGAGTCGGCTCAATGAGGGTGTTTGGTATTTTTTCTGTCGCTAGGGGGTAGACCTAACGCATACAAAGCGTCATCTGGTGAAGTAAGTAGTATCAAAAACGGTCAATAATAATTTTCAATTATTTTTCTGTCACCAGGGGGCGCTCGGTAGCCCGACGGTCCTTGTCGTGTCAAAAAGCAGTCAGATGTCACGAATTTAAAAACCCTCATTCAAAATTGAACTTTATTCACTACACAAGATTATACACGTTTCATTGCACCAACGGCGCCGCGCTACGCAGCCCGGTCACAGATTAATAAATATTTAGTTACCTACTACATAAGCCCGGTGCGCGGTGCATCTCGAAATTCGAACTCTTGCAATGAAACGTGTATCTTCTTGTGTAGTGATTGTAGTTCAATTTTGAATAGCTATCTTAAAAATGCAGCGCCGCGTCGCGACTCGGTGTGAAGTGACGCTGGCTAGTGGCTACGTTCCAGCGAGCGGTAGCCTGGCCACAGACGTGCTGAATTCCTTCCTGAATTTAAGAATCTTAATCCATAGACAATATTCAGACACCACGTCACGACAATAGTCAGACACGCGCTGAGCCTGGCCACATACGTTCTTAATTTGACATTCATAAAGTTCGAAGTGAAATTTAAGAATCTGAAAGATTAAGCACGTGTGGGCTACGCGTGTTTTGTATGGAAACTTTGCCTTCGACCTGAATTTGACGTTCTTAAAAAATGTCAAATTAAGAACGTCTGTGGCCGGGCTAGTAGTAATCGTGTAGATTTTCTCCGATTTTCAGCTCTATTGTACAAGCGCAGACTGACCGTTTAGGAATTATATCGTACTTTTTTTTTCAAGTCTATTGTATTAGCGTTGAATATTGTATTAGAGTTCTAAGTATTTTCAATGTAGTCCCCGCCTTAATGAGGAATAGAGTTTTCGGCTGGATCTTTTGGATTATTTCTTTATTATTAGTTTTATAGATCGACCAACTCGCACTTGGCCGGTTTTTTTATTAATTACTTTGGACATTTAAATAACATAATATTAAAAGCTCATTAGCACCGAGCAGGACAAGTCTTAATGTACAAGCCATTAAGAGCCAGGATGCCTCATGCCGGACACAAAGGTACAACAGACTAAAAATACTTATTTTCTTACTTGCTGATATAAACCCACACTACTTTTGAAGCTTATTATCACAGTAATAAGGTAGACATATAGTACACCGGGTTAGTCGAAAACTGTGCAACAGACTAAAAAAAACTTACCACGAGACCAGATTGACGTGGTGTGAAAGCGTCTATAAATATTACTATTATTAAGATATTATTATTATTAGTAATAAATTTCTCTCTTATCCAAAAATTCCTTCCTATATTAGGCTAAATACTTGATGGTAATGCCGCGTATTGGCTAGATCCATAACGGTGATGCCATGTTTTGGTTGATCCCAAGATGGGTGACGCCTCACGCCATATAATGGTTAGATTTTATGAAAACATATCCAAAAAATTTTTCCTTAAACGCTAGCTGATCACTACGCGTCAGTGGCGAAGGTTGGTTCTCCTTCATAGGGAAGCCGTAGCCTGTATAATAGGTAGGAATTTGGATGAGGGTCGTCAAAAGGTAAGCGGTAAGGGAAGCCGATAGGAATGGAGTTATAGAAACCCCTCGCCACTGCTACGCGTATCCTTATCCGGTATTGCGGCAAATGCCGTGTCTTGGCTAGAACCTTGATGGTGATGCCGTGTGTTGGTTGATCCCAAGATTGGTGACACCGTGTAATGTTTATGATTTTATGAACACTTATCAAAAATTCCTTCATTAAACGCTAGCTGAATACTATGCGTATCCCTAAACCCGGTCTTGGCGGCTTATGCCTTGTGTTGGGTATATCCATCCTGTGATGGTGATGGCATTTTTTGGTTAATCCCAAGATGGGTGACGCCATATTTGTTTTCAGGTGCAAATTGCGCATTTAGGATAATATAAATTGCGCAGAGAGCGCGATGAATCAGAATATCCGTATGGGCACTATTTTGATTTTTCAGATAGAAATTATGTATATTGCACCATTTTTTATCATTTTACATTATCCCCATGTATCCTCCAAACAGCTGGGTGGATTTCGACAATTAAGGTACGTGGGTAACACTGAAAATGTTTAAAACGGACCAGTTAGAAAAATTGCTAATGAAAACTTTTTTTGAATTTCAATTTTAGAACTCTTTGGTAACCTAATGTAGTATATTGCATTCATTTGTCATTTATTTTTGTGAATTGGCGGCATCGTTGTGGGCTTACTCAACAACAAAGCTATGATAGGCTGCGATTAGCATTTCCTAATGAAGCCCCATCTCGTGCCACTATTTATTTAACGATTTATATTATTATTTAACAATTGGTTTAACGAGTTTAAGCGTGGATATAGCAATCTCAATGATGATCCGCGTCCTTTAAGAGCGACTACTGAAGATAACATCAGTGATGTGCGACTTATGATAGAGGAAGATAAGAGAGTGCCCTATCAGCAGATACGGGCAAGCCTAGGCATTGGTATGAGTCAAGTTCAAAAAATATTACACGAACATTTAGGCGTCAGAAGCTTTGTACCAGATGGATTCCCCATACTTTAACCGACGACCAGAAACACCTTCGCATGGACTGGTGTCGCCAAATGTTAGATAAGTTCAACGGCGGTGACTCAAATGCTGTATTTGACATCGTAAGAGGTGACGAAAGCTGGATATATTGCTAAGAACTCGAAACCAAAAGACAATCAGCTCAGTGGGTGTTTCCTTTCGAGGATCGGCCAACTAAGGTAAAGAAAGGAAGAAGTGAAGTGAAGTTGTGCCAGAAGATGGAAGGACAGTTACTGCAGACTGGTATGTCAATCGCTGTTTGCCTGTTGTCTTGGAAAATTCGACAGCAGCGCCCTCGAAGCAGGATCCTCCTTCACCACGATAATGCTTCAGCGCACTCCGCAAAACGGACTGTTGAATATTTGACTATGGCAGGTGTCGAGATAATGAGTCATCCGCCATACAGTCCTGACCTGGCGACCTGCTACTTTCATTTATTCCCAAGAACTAAAGATAGAATTCAAGGTATTCGCTTTACGTGCCCTGAAGATGCGGTGAAAGCGTACGAAAATAGAAGAGACCCCTAAAGGTGAACGCACACTTATCCGAGCCGAAAGAATCGAACGAATCGAATTCCACGAGGTCTCGCATACCTATCCGCCCCGAAAGAATCGAACGCATCGAAAGAATCGACCGCACCGAAAGAATCGTTTTTATTTTATTAGCCCTTACTAGAACATAACACGATGCGCTTACTAGAATGCAAGCGCATCGGCCGATTCGACTGCATCGCTCGCATCGAATCCGGTGACGTCATCCGAATTCGTCTAGGAGTTCTGGGGTGCTTCCAGATTCGACCGATTCGATGCGGGCAAATGAGCGAGGTTTCATAGGATTTCATTTAAAGAATTCTAAAATTCGTTTCCTTCGGCGCGTTCGATTCTTTCGGCTCGGATAAGTGTGCCTTCACCTTAAGGAAGAATGGATCCTCTGCTTTTCTCAGTGGTTTCATCGAACATCGAATGCGACGATGTGATCAGTGATGTGAGGAACGGAAATTACTTCGAAAAACAATAAAAGTATTCTACATTAAGCCGTTTTTCATTTTCTAAACCTTTTCAGTGTTACCTAGGTATCGTTAGATTTGTCTCAAAAACCCAAGTGTCCTTAGTTCAAATAAAAAAAGACAGATACCTGAGCAACACACTAAAAAGACCGAAACAATATTGAGAAAAGAGACTACACTATGAGCTGAAAGCCTAAATGAAATTATTGACGTTATGTTTGTTAGCAGGCGGGACCCATTTTCAAATTATAAATCGTACCTACAAATATAAATGGGTCCCGCCTGCTACCAAACATGACGTCAATTATTTCACTTAGGTTTTCTGTACTCTGTTTTCTCAATATTGTTTCGGTCCTTTAAGTGTGTTGCATAGGTTAAGGTTAAATATCTGTATTTTTTGCAGTCGGGTTTTTTTTTATTTTATTTTTTATTAGTAGATGAATTACATTGTTTGTTATTGCGCATTTTTTGTAATATCGTGGGAATGTAAAATAAGGGATGTGAAAGTATGAACGAGTGGGGTGAAAATCCTAGTACAAAGTATATGGTGTTGCATTGTATAGAGACCTTATAGAGACCTTAATCAGCTTTGACGAAAGCAACAACGCTAGTTCTAGTACCTTCGAATGTCAATAGACATTCTTCTGAAAAGTCATCAGTGAACTTAACCCTTGGCATGCCTGGTGGGTCTGTCAGACCCACACCAACGCGTGGTCCGTTGTAGTTCCTTCAAATTTGAATTGCGCACCTCGCCGTTCTCAGTAGCTTACTGTTACTAACCGCGGAATGTTTTCCGCCTGCTTCCCCAGTTCGCAGCTAGCTAGGAGCGTAGAAAAACGTGCGTAAAGTGCGCGCGGGTCCCATAGACCCCACCAGGCATACGACGTGACATTATTATGTTAGTATTGATTTCTTTTTTTTCTTATGTTAATTGGTATTTGTGTGTTAAAAGGTTGTAGTTTTTACATATTTCAGATTCAACATGAATAAATGTTTACCAGACGAGGGCATAGCCAGATTTTTACTCTAAGAGCTGAATGAGGTAGATGAAATTGTATTTAACTCAAGTGGAGAGAGTTTGACATTGCACTGGAGAATGATGAAGAATCTGATTCTGAGATGGTATATAATGATAAGATCGCAAAATCCAGTATATTTGTGAAACTTGTACTAGCCATATTTGTCTTGACCATTCAATTTTTCAATATAAAAAGTGTTATCAAACTAAAGCTCTAGAAGATAATATACAAGTGATGCAGACTAATATTTTGTTTGCTACATTTAAGTATATATAAGTATCTTACACTTTATGGAAGTCTGATAAAGATATCTTTATTTTTAATACTTATTATTATGTTACCAAAGTTATGATATCTAAATTTTGTTTCAAAATATGATTGTTGTTTAATTTAAAAAATATAAATAAAGTTGGTTTATTCCTAATATGATTTGATTTATTATCGTTTGTTTTCCTTTTACGTTTAACGCCTTAAATCACTTAACACTTTACATAATACAATTTACATTAAAAAAATCTATTTGAAAATCTGGGTCTGACAGACCCACCAGGCATGGCGTGTAACTTTTGCCCACCAGGCATGCCAAGGGTTAAACTGTGAACTATATCAGTGAACCAGAAATGTGAACTGAAATCGTGAACTACAACTTTGGACTGTAATTATAAACTATAAATCTCACCAAAAACATATTCATGTTAAAATATTGCCAAGACGATACCATATGACTCGCACCGTCAAGAAGTTATCAGAACCTCAATTCTCGTATTTAAAGTAGACAATTTAAAGAGTCAATTTTAATTTGTTTGGATTGAAAGTGTAGCGACATGTTACCGTGAACGGATTTTATGACGTTTAGACCAATCAGAGCGCGTTTCACGTTGGTTTAACGTTCATAAAAACACAGTTTGGGAGTATAAGCGTATCGGGACTATTGAGCTAGATGAGTGTAATTATTTTATAATGTATAAAAATCAAAAATAAAATCTAAAAAATATTAGTGAAAGAATTTTTTCGATATCTCAAAAACTGAATTTTTTATTAATTTTTAAAGTTGGATGTTTTTAAAAGCAGCGCGAGCTTGACCGCTCAACGCGTGACGTCATTTCGCCGGCTCTGACCGCCGCGGTAAGGAACTCGTGCAGTAATTTTGAAGTTTTATTGAAATTTTTGGAATTATGGTGATAAAATAACATATAGATATAATTGTATAACACCTTTATGTATAATACAACGGTTAACACTCCAGAAAAATACTTTTTTCATGTGCCCAACGACAAAATCTGAGAAAATTAGTTGTGTAAAGTGTTGAAAAAAGTGTTATAGCTACAAAAATCAGTAGACATTTATTGCGAAGAATATTTTAATGTGAGTACTGAGTATGTACCTAAATAAATACGAAACATCTACCTACATTTTTTTTTGCATTACTAAATGTTTAGTTTATAGAATATGCTCAGAATGAATTCAGTATTTTAGTGATAATGTATTTTAAACAATGGGTTTTACATAGAGAAATAAAACACGAGTCACGCAGATATGTTAGGTACCCACTTAAAAAATATATTTAATCTATTGAATGAAACTTAAAAGATGAAATAAGACAATACAAAAAACTCCCTACCTACTTTTTCCCTCGCTTATAACTATGTTTATGGTGTAGTCACTTGTTTCAGATCTCGACAAAAAACTTTATGAACAAAATGTCATAGATTGACTATTATATTTTAGTATTTTTTAACCGACATCCAAAAAAGGAGGCGGATATACGTTAGGGCTATATATGTATATAGCCCTAACGTATATATATTAA
Organism: Glaucopsyche alexis; assembly: GCA_905404095.1. Classification (NCBI taxonomy): domain Eukaryota; kingdom Metazoa; phylum Arthropoda; class Insecta; order Lepidoptera; family Lycaenidae; genus Glaucopsyche; species Glaucopsyche alexis. The sequence goes on along the minus strand of FR990047.1, from coordinate 23,230,733 downwards.
TTTCTCACCTTTTGAACTTTCCCTGAACTGATACAATTATTTTAAGATCAAAATCAGCCAAATCGGTCTAGCCGTTCTCGAGTTTTAGGGGCCATCCATAAATTACGTCAGACGAATTTCATGATTTTTGACCCCCTCCCCCGTCCTTGTCACATTTGTGAGACCCCCTCCCTCCCTAGCGTGACGTCACATTTTACAATTTTACATCTAGAAATAATTATTCAATTAAAACAGCAGTTCCGAAATTTGTTTAATTTGAATTGGTGGGACGGATGACCGACACGACTGTCGAGAGATTAGGCACATGTCCAACTTTTATATGCCCATCTGACGCATGGATCGTCTTTCTTGCCAGACTCTTATGCCCAGGCTCACGCGATCCCGTGGCCCGCCAAGGGTGGTATGGAGTGGAGTACCGCCGAGTTTTTATTGAGTAGGGGCTGCGCCCATTCACCATCTTTTCGGGTGCAGCAGAGTCTCACATACTCACGGGTAGGACCGCTATCCCCTAGTGGGATGCTGAAATGCATTTTCTCGGCGAAAAAAAAATAACTTATGTAATAAAATACAACATTATGATCTCTTAAACATCACTGGGGCTGGGGGGTCTCGACACTGGGGCAATAGCTATCATAATATCATATAGCTATTACTTATGATTACTATATTAACACTTAGATTAAAATAGATTTTGAAATGTGACGTCACGAAAATTAGGACCCCTCCTACCCCCTTGTCACACAATGTCACACTTCGTCGACCCCCTCCCTCCCCCCTAACGTGTGACGTTATTTATGGATGGTTTGAAATTGGCCCTTTTAGACTTTAGTCACTAAAGTGGAAACCTGATGATGGAATCCAAGAGGAATCGAGGGAACTCCTCAAAATGTATAGGTACATCTTTAAGAATTTGGCCAATATGAAGTAAATTAAGCATATCATACCAAAAAGTAACATTTTGTGCCAAGGGTATACCCTACATCCAAAAGCATTGAACAGAACTCAGTCTTTAAAGACACACGTTTGGAAATCGCGTAATAGGTTTTTCAAGTTACTTCAAAAGTTACTATCCGATTTCGCTTAAAATAATTTTCCTAAAGAGTTTTTAGCATGATCTATTAGCATAGAAGCTTACAAGTTTCTATCTTTTATAATTTAGAAATTCTAAGGGAGGGGGGACCAACTTACAAACCACTGGAGGCTGATTACTCGAAAATAGTCGACTTTGTAAAAAAGTAATGTTAAAAGAAACCTTACCTAAATTCTAAAAGACCTATTCAACGATACCCCCCCCACAAATGGGGTAGAATGAAAAAATATTTCATCCCCCCTTCAGAGCTACCCCTAAAATATAAAATTATTATTATTTTATTATGCCAAACCTAAGATCTACACACAATCTATAACTGTACCAAATTTCATCCATCAATATTCATAATTACGGAAGTATAACAGACGGACGGACGGAGCGAGCGAAACTATAAGCGTTCCTTGTGTGTCCTAAGTGGAGCCCTAAAAATGGAAAACATTATAATTTTGAAACAAAAAATGAAAACAGACTTCCAAAGTAAAAACGCACAAAATAGTATGAAAAAAATCTTATTTTCTAAAAGTTGTTTTTCTGTTGCCCGCGGCTCCGCCCGCGTAAATACACTCGGGAACACTGTATTTTTTCGGGATAAAAAGTAGTTAATGTTTTAATCCAGAGCCTAAACTACTAAGGTACCAAATTTCATCAAAATCCGCTCAGTAGTTTTTGCGTGAATTAGAGTAACAAACATCCATCCATCCATTCATACATTCATCCATCCATCCACCCATACATCTTCACAAACTTTCACATTTATAATATTAGTAGGACATCTAGTTGGGCACTGTGGCGTAAAATAAAAATCTAAAACCGTGAAATACATATTGTGAAATCATAAATTTTCTACATTACACAACCGCACAATATAACATCATAAAAAGTAGCCAATTGGCTTTTAACCTGTCGATGTGCCAAATATACAATGATAAGGCTAATTATTCTTAACTTATAATGCTATTTTGTTTAACACTAAGGTATTTTGCAGGATACGAACCCTACTAGCAACAATATTAATTTACGCAAATATTAAATTTACTCCTGCGTAACCGGCCTGGTTTCAATGAAACCGGCCACCATCACCGAAATCGGTGTGGGGAATTTAACGTTTCAGACAAGGACAGAAGAAGATCAGTTGTGTAAATATTTTTATTAGTAAGGGAGTAAAGTTATAATGGTGTAATTTATGCTATTTTATTTAATATTTCTAAATAATACCTAATAATAATTAGTGGAATGCTAAAATGCACTAAAATCTGTTTTAAAAAGATTAACATCAGATTTCACACTCAAAGCAGCACTTAAAAGCTTTACAAGTTGAAGTGTACACACAAACGCGCAAACATACTGCTAAGCTGTTTCCTGAAGCAGCGTTTTGGGGCTGCTAAAATATTAAAGAACACCTTCGTCGCTCTCCGGCTACGTATCACCATAAGTAGCGTTTAGGGGATCCTTTTGTAAAAAGGGCTTCTTTATACTTATTTAGATGTGAATTTGTTAGTATTAAGGCTACTGGGAAAAGCACCTAACCCTCGAAATGCCGTGTGACAAATAAAACCTATGTATTATTGACACATTCATTATTTGCCAACTATAAAAATAACATAACCAAGAGCATGTTAGGTTAAACATGTCTAAAGAGGGTACCTATCAACTATCTCAATAACTATCAACGCGCCATAGGTTTTCTCAGATTACCTAAAATTATTTACCATCCCATTGCACTCGAGCTATAAAATTATTATTCTTTTATGATGACAAATATAAAATCCATACACAACCTACACCTATAGCAAATTTCAACAATTTATATTCACTATTACAGAAGCTGAAAGGGCAGACAAACAGACAGACAGTCGGACAGACAGACGAACGAACAGAGCGAAACAAAAACTGTATAAGGGTTCCTTGTTGTACAACGGAAAAAAGTAAAAAAAAAACATTTAAAATGTGAAAAGCTTATAAAAATGTAAAAAGTTATTGGTCTCATTTCTCACTAGAGTATTCCCTAGGCTTGCCTGTAAGACGAACTAACTGTGGATGTTTTTATTTTTATATGCATTTTATGTCTGTTTCTATTTTTAGTAGAAACGTATAATTTTAAAACAAAAGCGAGGTCCAAAGATATAATACCTGTGTTATTATAGAATTAAATTAATCGTCATTGGTGATGTCAAAAACCATTTATTTTCGGCTTTTCTAAATAATTTAATCGCGTGTTTTAATTAACAATATTGAGTAACTTTATAAAAAATCGACCAATTATTTGATAAGTATTTTATCGCTAAAACTAACATAACAAATATACCACGATAGCCATCATTACCTAGTGGTGATGCCAATAAAAAATAATAACCACGCTTTAACCTCAGCATAATTTACACTACTGAGTTCGCATAGTGATCGAAATCACCATAATTATTATTTTGAATTTTAATTTTTGCATCTTAATAGGGTTTTTTGCATCTTACTTACGCAAAAAATATAATATATTGTCTATGGGATGTGAAACTTGAAAGCATACTCCTCCGTTTGCATAATGTTCGTAAAAAGGGGTAAGAAGTTTTCGCTACACATTATACCTAAAATACTTGCTGTCCCGACAGACGTTGTTCTGTCGCACGTATAAATATAGTGTTAATATAAATTTTCCTTGCTATTATTCAAAAAAATCTCACCGTTTAAGCCTTCCTTGAACTCATACGATTATTTTAAGACCAAAATTAAAATCAGTCCAGCCGTTCTCGAGTTTTAGCTAGACGTTCAAATTCCAATTAATTTTTATATTAAGGTTTGGTAAAATCAATCACGGATATATTCTGGGCATAATATGATCTACTGCAAAAAAAATCATCTCATGTGTGGGAGAATCTCCGCTCAACGCAAACTCGCCCATATAAAGAAAGATATATCCCAAAATATTCGTAATTGATTTTACCGAACCTTATATAAGAAAATACATTATAGTCCGAAACATCGCTATTATATCTATTTTTCCTAATTAAACACAAGTTCGAAAACTTTTCGCCTAGTTTTTCGCCGCGCGCCGTTGAGTTTCAAAGTTTCCCAATATTCGCCGATTTTACCCCGCAACCACAAAAGCAGATTAACGAGTGTCTAGATCGATTAACCCTAAATAGATTGTACTAGTAACCCTACCTTAATCCATTCTCAGTCTATGTTCATGCTCTTCTTGAAAATATAAAGATATCAGCTTTCAAGTACTCGTATCTCGGATTAAAAATCATCAAACCGTCTATGTTAAACAAAGAGCTGTAACGAGTTTTATATATAAATAGCGTTGTATTTCAAGTTGTGAAAATATGGCTTATTCGTTAAGCCGCTAGAAACGGGGTCTGTGGAAACAAAGTTTTCCATTGAAATATAGTATTTTTAGTTTATTCAGTGCGCGTCACCGGCCCATTGAATAAACTGTTCCCGTGTTGACACGTGGCGTGTCCAACGTCACCCATTAGACGCCAATCCAAACATCAGGTGTTTAGTCTGATTCACAAGTGCCATTTCGTCCAAAACCTAACCTGAACCAATGAAAATTATGACTTTGGTCTCATTCGACTCTGAATGACATCTAAAAAAACTATCAAAATGACAAAAAGGGCTAAAAATGCATAAAAGTATGGTTTGGTTTTTTGGAAATATTTCAAAAACAATTTGAGATTATCAAAATTTGAAAGAAGATTTCCTAAAAAAAGTCTTACTAAACTGTACCGACAATTTTCATAATTTTATGTCCATTTTTCAGCCCCTTTTGTGATTTTGATAGTTTTTTTAATCTAAAAAAATTCTAATTCCGAAAGTTCAACTTTTAGCGAAGTCAAAATTTTAGGAACTCAACATTGTGGGTCTAGTAAATTCAACTTTTTACGACTTCAACATTTTTGGAATTCAACATCATAAGAATCCAACATTTTGCAAATTCAGCATTGTGGTCCCGAAGGGTTTTCCTGCAGGTCGTAACCACGACACGGATGAATCTTATAATATCATGTTTTTAGATAATAGACATGATTTTAGGTACATACATTGCATCTATCAGCTATATTTTCTTACCTTACAATATAGTCATTTTAGAAAGTTTCCTCGAGAAATTTAAAAAATCAAAAAAAATTCAAACTATTCATTCATGCTTGTATCTGATAATATTATTGCAATATTTCATTATTCATTATACAGCGCATTACAATAGTAATAAAAACCATAAATTGTAAGCGTTTAATATACAATGGCCCAACCGCCAACCGGAATATTTCAACCACAATTTATTGTGTATCTCAAATAACCGTTGACTTTGTTCTCGAAATATTGTCCACGGCAATAAAGACTAAGGCACTTTTGGCACAGGCTACAAAAGACATTCAGGAGTTGCAACCTGTATTTGGGTCACCTGAGGGTATACAACTGTACACCATCCATAAATACTACCCCGACAAAGTCGATAACACCTTTCTGGGCTTAACGAAACAAATAACATTACTTTTTCGATGAACCCTCCTTCAAGATGTATATGTCACCATTAAATTTTAAAAAGCGTTACATTGTAATATAACTAACGAGATTGCATAAATCTGTCAAAAGATTCTTTGTTATTTATATAAGGTTTGGTAAAATCAATTACGAATACTTCGGGCACATGATCTACTGCTTATTTAAAGACGTTTAGCAGAAAAATACTTGTCATAGGTACTCGAAAAAAATTTTTTTTCTATGGGCGAGTTTGCGTTTTGCGGAAAGTCACCCGTACATGAGATGATTTTTTACTTTGAGTATGACAATTATTTTTTTACCCAAACGTCTTTACATAAGCAGGGGATCATGTGCCCGAAGTATTCGTAATTGATTTTACTGAACCTTATATTTATAATGAAATGAAAAATAATGTGCTAGTTATAAATAAAAAACAAATAAAAACTGCTTTCTAAAAAGCGGACTAAAGCAACATAAAGGGTAGCATTACTAGTCTAAGAAAAGAGTAGTTTAAAGATACTTTTGGGACCTAAATTCTCTCCCTTATTATCATACCTTTAAACGACTAGTCTTGATATTAGCAAACTTACTAATTAGTAAACATGTTCACAAGCTCGACGCTAACGAACTCCGTAAGAGACAGTATCAAATACGCTCGGGGGCTACGGTAGTTTCCAGAAACTTCAAGTTGTCCCCTATGCGACATTTACTGGTTATTATGAAAAGGTTAAGTAAGGGTTAATGTCAATGTAGAGAAAGTTCGAGACACGAGATAAAATGGCCATAATCATGATACTCAGCTGAAGACAGTGATGAAGAGAAAGGAAATGCTTTTTTATGGGACTACCCCTGTCCCTTGTGTGTCAACATCGAAATGTGACGCGACGCGACGCGGCGTTGCGTTGCGTTGCAACTTGCAGCGCACACCTAGAGGCAACAACGCGTCTCGGCACAGATAAAAGAAAGATGAACAGATAAACAGCTACATAGTTAGCTATCGATTTGATTGCACTACTACAAGCATACGGTGTGTCCACGATTGTATGGAAAAATTGTAAGCCATTGAAGGGGACGTCAAAATTTTCAAATTTAGATCGATTTGGATTGTGTCCACGATTGTATGGAAAAACTGAAAGCCATTAAAGGGGACGTCAAAATTTTCAAATTTAGATCGATTTGGATTGTGTCCACGATTGTATGGAAAAATTGGAAGCCATTGAAGGGGACGTCAAAATTTTCAATTTTATTTCGATTTGGATTGTTCTATGAAAGCTGTTTGTCTGTACGTGAGTATATCTATTTTCTAGTATGTGATCTCGGTATGAGAAAGTTGCCTGCAAGTTGCAACCCAACGCGAAGTTATTCTTATAAAAAATAACTTGAATCTAATTTTATTATGAGCTTATAAAAGTCTGAAACAACATTTTGAACTTGTACTGACCGAGAGAAGTCTTGAAAGACGTAATCACTAAAATCAAAATAATAGAAGTGGCATAAAATTAAAAAACGTGCTAGTTAGTCATTCACGTCAACTGAATTGATCTGCGTTAAATTTTGCTAGGCGCTACAGCGACAGATAATGTTTTGGTTCAAAACATAAGCTAAAGTTCAAGCTAATTTTTTCCAAAATTCCATCGGGATCAGAAGCAACGTGATGAACTCTCGCAATACTTTCTTTAAACATACCTGGCTCTATTTTTAGCTACAACCATTGAATTGTTTTTCAAATGTTAAAAAGCATAGCTGAAAAAGTCATGTATGGTATTTATTATTTGGTTGCGAGTCAAACCCAAGGGACTTTTCTGTGTGCGGCAGTTGTGAAAGAAGTGTCGTTGAAAAAAATATTGAAAATGCATAGAGTTTCTGTAAATAACGAGAACACAAAAACCGGCCATGCATAGAGTTTCTGTAAAGAACGAGAACACAAAAACCAGCCAAGTGCAAGTCGGTCTCGTGCACCAAGTGTTCCGTACAAAACGGTAAAAAACGTTTGTTGTATCATGTATGGGAGCCCCTAAATATATTTTTTTTATTTTGTTTTTAGTATTTGTTGTTACAGCGGCACGGAAATACATCATATGTGCAAATTTCAACTGTCTAATCACGGTTCATGAGCTACAGCCTGGTGACAGACGGACAGACAGACGGACGGAAAACGGTGTCTTAGTAATAAGGTCCCGTTTTACCCTTTGGGTACGGAGCTCTAAAAAGCAACCGACGTGCCAGCCTTCTGGTACTTCTAAAATGTCGAACAAAAATATAATAACGTTCATTTGTATAAGATAGATAGTATAATATTATTTAATATTACATTCTTTTCCTCGGCCTATCAAAAAAATTTATCAATAACTACTTACAGCGTATAAAATAATACCTATTATACCTATAATATTATTATGATATAGCAGGTAGGATACGTATTCAAAACATTTATTATTCAGAACTTGGTACCTAACACTTGGCGTGTTTGCACTCCTCGGAATTTTACTGCCCTGTAGTCCGATTTTTAGGGTTCCTTACCCAAAGGACCCTATTACTGAGACTTCACTGTCCGTCTGTCACCAGGCTGTATTTCGTGAACCGTGATAGCCAGACAATTGCAATTTTCACAGATGATGTATTTCTGTTACCGCTATAAGAACAAACACCTACTAGAATCAGTATTAAAATAGGGCTCCCATACGTCAAACTTAAGGGTCCCACGGACGGTCGACATCCCATACAAACGTAGTTTCGTTTTAATTTTAAAACGGTACAACCAAACTTCATCAAACTTTGTACACATAATTTAAGGCATACTATCTAGTCGTTTTTATTAATTTTTGCCTCCAGAAATTAAATTCGCTCTTATTTCGTTCTTGGTTAGTATTTTCTAACCAAACCTAATTATAAGACTAGATATGATGCATTGAATTATGTGTACAAAGTTTGGTGAAGTTTGGTTGTACCGTTTTAAAATGAAAACGAAACTACGTTTGTATGGGAGCTCGACCATCCGTGGGACCCTTAATTTATCAGCGCGAGTCTTATTCGCACTTTCTTGGTTATTTTATTTAGACGCTCTTATTGATATAGATATGTCACCGTAAAATTGTAAAAACCGTTAGATTGTAATATAACTAGTATCGTAAAATGTTTATAGACTTCTGATGCGAATATGTTGCCTATAATTTCACACATTATTTTTCGTTACATTATAAATATATAGTTTTTAATATTTCGACATATTTTTTACAATCTCATTAGTTATTTTACAATCTAACGGTTTTTACAATTTTACGGTGACAGATATATTATAACATACGGCGTTATAAGTAAAAAGTTGGACGACCGGAAGTTCACACACACGGAAGTACACAAACGGCCATACTCGGCAGCTTTATATGAAACTGCAAAAGAAACACTCGACAGATCCATTACTAACCTGGCTCCAGCTGATGCGAGTCCAGCGGTTTATCCAGCAGCATATCTCCGAAGATGTCTCTGCAGTAGTTCGCTATCTTAGCCTGCTGGCGCGGGTTGCAATGGTTCTCGAAGCTGAGTATGACCGGGTAGTCGGAGGTCTTGAAGGCGCTTTCCGCTATCGCCTCCAGGACTTCCTTGGCGCTGATCTCTGGTACGAATGTGTAGCCGTGGACTATGATGGGCTCCTCCGTTCGCCCGTTCCAGAAGTCCAGCTCTACGCATCTGGAACAATAAGGCTGTTGAATAAAAGGGTTTTTCTGTAGGTTTACATTACCAACAAAGTTCCTGCTCGACCAGTTCCTAAACATTTTTCTTTGCACTAGAACGCCTCAAAATATTTTGGAGCTCTGCTCTACTAACAGCTGAATACTGAGATCATATCAAAATGAAGAGCCCTCCTATTCACAGGCTGTCGCTGTCTCTGCTAGTCGAAACGACAAGGACAGCATGTGACTTGAGCGTCACTTAAGTTAACTTTCGTTCTAGTATTTGGCCGTGAGACGCCATGGCGACGTCGCTGGCTACCTTATCTAAGCAGTTAATATTAAAATGTATTAAGTGCTTAACCCATCACAATAGCATCGGTGGTTCTTGAAACAATCGCTGGATAAACATACAGGTTAAACCTGAGAACCTCCTTTTTTGAAGTCGTTTAAAAAACAACATTTACTGTTGATAATTTAAAATTTTGTATCAAAAGCAACTTTGTTAAATAAATAACGAACTTGGAAGCTCGTAATGATGTTACAATACGTTAAAAGTCTCTAGAGAGAGCACGTCGAAAGAGTTCCCGAGTTTGTACAAGTTGCTGTCTGTGAACTTTCGTCGAACTTCACAGTATATTCCCTTCTTTACGTAGGGTTCCTTTTTATAACTCTTTTGTTTAATTACTTTTTACAATGCTACCAAGTACCAATACGTAAGCTTTTTTACAACTAACTTCTACTTATCTATACTACTAATAAAGAGGAATGATTTGTTTGTTTGTTTGCATTAAATAGGCTCCGAACCGATTTTGATGAATTTTGGCACAGATAACCATATCTATCTATACTAGTCAAAACAAAATAAGGGCCACTGCGTTTTTTTGGTATTTTAAAAATGTTATGAGGTTTCAGGGTTAAAAAATGATTGGATTTAATAAATTGATTATTTTTTAATGTAAATAGGTAAAAGAAATGATTGAAATAACAAACAAACGGCAGTAATGTTGTTTTTAATAAAATAAGCATTTATTCTTAAAAGTAAAATAAAAGTAAAAAGTGATTTCTTAAAAAAATATTAAACATTTTTAGGATTTTTTTATTTTTATTAGTATGGTGTATGGCCTCCCCTCTTTTGTATGCATTTTTGAAGTCTGGTAGGCACACTCTCTACCCGGTGTCGTACTGTCTCTTGAGGGATTTGTTATCAGCTTCTTTTAAGCACATTTATGAGTTGTGCTTCGTTGTGCACGGGTAGATTTGTGTTGCCAACACTTCTTTTTAACAAATCCCACATATGCTCAATCGGATTGAGGTCCGGACTGTTAGCGAGCCACGGCAACACCTCTATACCAGCTTCTTGTAGAGCTTGTCTAGTGGCTCTACCTGTATGAGCACGGGCATTTTCGTGCATCAACTTGAAACCTGCACCAATTCTGTGTGCATATGGCACCACATGGGGTCCTATGACCTGTTCGATATATCGTTGAGCAGTTACCGTGCCTTCGTTGAGGATTACCAGCTCAGTTCTACCTAATAGAGAAATTCCTCCCACACCATAACATTGGGACCCCCAAATCTGTCACTTTGGTGGATACACGCATCCGAAAATCGCTCACCTTCGCGTCTCCATACTCTAATACGACGATCATCACTGAAAAATTTTACTTTAGACTCATCCATGAACAAAACGCTGCTCCAGTTACTCGCGTCCCAGTCCTCGTACTGCCTTGCGAATGTTAATCGGTTTGCACGATGAGCACCTGTCAATGGAATCCGTACTACTCGTCTCCTAAAGAATTGTTGATCTTCATGCAACCGATTTCTAATCGTCTGGTCACTAACGCTCGTACCTGTCGCCTGCCGCAAGCGGTTTTGCAAGGAAGAAGCGGTGACAAATCGCTCCCTGCGCGCAGTCAGGCGTATGTAGCGATCTTCCTGTGATGTGGTTGCTCGATTCCTGCCTGAGCCTCGTCTCCTGGTGGCACTCCCAGTCTCTTGAAACCGATTCCAAGCGTTTTGGATCGCCCGCCGTGAAAAACCCAATTGCAAAGCTACAGAACGTTGCGATCAACCCTCCTGAATCAATGTTATGGCTGTAGTTGTGGTCTGTACGTCCATATGTCTTCGTATCCTCGGCATTGTGTTTTTAAAATGTTTATTCACGCTTCAAATCAACAAAATTTAACCGATCACTAAGAAATTCACAAATGGAATGAGTTAAATGTTAGTGTAAAAATGGGGTAAAATAAAGTGGTTGAAAAAAAATCTACCCACTTAAAAAAATACGCAAGTGGTATGCTCCTATTAGTTTGTTAACACTTAGGGAATTACCACAAAAACGTTTAGCCAATTAGGGTTGCTTAAAAATTAATAAATTTGGTCAGACTTCAAAATTATCAAGTGGCCCTTATTTTCTTTTGACTAGTATATAATCTACTAGCTTTGCCCGCGACTTCGTCCGCGTGGAACAATACTTTGGGATATCGCTGAAATTTACCCGCGACTTTATTTATGACTAACGAAAGCGGAATCCTATTTTTTTAAACGGAACCCTAAAATAAAAGTAGCCTATGTTAGACCTTATAACATCAGCTATCTGCTAGTGAAAGTCCCGTGAAAATCGGTCCAGCCGTTTCAGAGATTAGTCGGAACAAACAGACAGACAGACCGACTGACATACGGACGGACAGACAAAAATTAAAAAAAAAAGTATTTTATTGTAAGTACCGAATATACTTTCAGATTCATTATGTAAAAAGCTGTTAATTTGAAGTAACAAACAGACACTTAAATTGTATTTAACTGTATAGATGTATAGATATTATAATGTATTATATTTTAAGATATTATCAATTTGATGTTTATAAAATAACTAAACTATTTAAACTAAACTAAACTAAACATTAACCCGCACGCGCACCCCGCCTTGGTGACGCCCACTTCGCAACGGGCCGTGCAGCAGAAATCGTAATATTTTAATTTCGCCATAACTTCAAAACCAAACGTCCAATTTTAATCATTCAAAGACCAAATATTATCTACATAAACTGTACTTAGTGATGAAATAATTTATTTTGATAAGGATTAATAACATGAGTAAAATAAACGCGTTTAAATGTAGTCCAAAAAAAATTCAAGATTTCTAAATAAAAAAATGGTTGTTGTGCCTCACTCGACATAGACAGGTATAGTGTGTCGCGGACTTTTTTGTAGATATTTATAAAATCTACAATTAATTAGAACATTTTATGGTTCTATCTTTTATAGTTTAGGCAGCGTACGCAAAATAAGTAACTTTTCTGGTTGATTTTTTACACTTTGTGTCCGAAAAACCCAAATATCTTACGGGACCCTATTTTTTTCCAAAATAAAATTTAGCCTATGTTACTCGTGGATAATGTAGCTTTCCAATGGTGAAAGAATTTTTGAAATCGGTCCAGTACTTTTTGAGCCTATTCATTACAAACAAACAAACAAACAAACAAACAAACATACATACAAACAAAGTTTTCCTCTTTATAATATTAGTGTAGATATATTCTTCCACATGGTCTCAACCACAGAACACTTAATACTGGCGGAGAAGAATGTCGACTTCATACAAAAAAATGTCGACCAAATTAGCGCCTCTAGTGAGCTGCCCCCTCAAACTTTTAACCGCCTTCTAACAAATGAGGACTATGTATATATATGATTATTATGAATATGGCGGGAAATTTAAGATACGTAATTAAAATTTATGTTTACGTTAAATTTCTCCTTCGAATTATACTTTACATTCCAACAAAACCGATCAACCATCTCCATGAACAAATCATTACTACTACATAACAAAATGTTCGTGGGCATCTTATACATACGTCTAGTGTTTTCGATAGCGCGAGTCAGAAGCGGCATAGTGTCATCGGTTGTGGATTTTTTTTATGTAACATTAACCATGTAAGACAGAGAGCGATATATTGAAATATCACCATTCTTGCCGCACCGTACTGCCCCTTTTTTTGGTCCAAGGTCATTCATACAAAGTCGGCTACCCCAGAACCTCAATTCTCGTATTTAAAGTAGACAATTTAAAGAGTAAATTTTACTTTGTTTGGATTGTAAGTGTACCGTGAACCGTTTTTATGACGTTTCGACCAATCAGAGCGCGTTTCACGTTGGTTTAACGTTCATAAAAACACCGTTTGGGAGTATAAGCGTATCGGGACTTGATTGTAATTGTATTAATGCAGGTTTTATTTAGCAGAATTGTCCCTCTGTTCTCAACTACTAAGTTGAGACCACGTGGAATTTTTATTGCGGGAAAATGTACGGTTTCGGCAGCTTTTTTTGCGCTCACGAAGTCGCAGGCAACATCTAGTAATTAGTATAATAAGCTTTTCTTTGCTTTTTATCTCGAAAATATAAAGGAATAATTTTCATAAGTAACTAGATTAGTAGTTTTATTATAGTTATTAGAATATTTATTGCCCAAGTGTACCTAGTAGATATACTAATGATTAATGATAAATTACAATTAGAAAAGTGACTCGAACTTTTTTTTTTTTTTGTTTGATTCACAGTTAGAAACAAGTTTTGTTAACCTAAATTACTCTGATTTTTTCTTACCATAACAAGAAACTTAATTTTGACCTTTACTGACTTATGTGGTTGTAATTTGCATGTGCTGATTGCATAATATAAACTTTTGCATGTTTTTTATTTTAACAAGCAGTCTTTAAAAGATTCAATTTTAAAGTTTAGCTTTAATAAGCACTTACAAGAGGTCCAAGTTGAAATCACTAATAAGTGAAGGTCAAAATAAATTAACCACGAAGCAAAATAATAGGTAACTTATGGTTTTGGAGACCTTAACCACAGAAACCACATACATAATTTAATATTGTATTTTACCGAGTAGGTAAGCAGTCACAAATATCACTTACTTTAATTGTTTATCCAATTACTTTCCAGAATTTGTTCCTTATAAACACTATGATGTCATAATAGAGAGTGTATCAATGATTTCAAGATGGGTTATGTCGTTCATTTGACAGAAAAAAAACATCATACAAGAAAAAATCACTCCATATCTTGATATCAGAAGATATGCCATGGCCGTCTTGATTTCAGAAAGTTTTGTCAAATAAATGCAAACAGCAGTAGATATATGAAAATGTTCTTAGAGAATAGCACTGCAGCAGAGAATAACACTGCTGCAGTGCTATTCTCTAAGAACATTTTCATATATCTCGACAGCTGAATGCGTGGTGAGTGTCAAATATCATATTATACTGCCTGTCTATTCTGTAAGAACATTTTCAAATCTCGAAAGCTGAATCCGCGGTGAGTGTCAAATTCGTGTATCTAACGGAAGGTGTCTAACAAGGCTCGTTTGGCTGTGCATGCGGGGGTGTTGGTTCCGACACTCATGTACGGAAGTGAAAGTTGGGTATGGGAGAAGAAACATGAAAGCAGAATAAATGCAGTTGAGATGAGAGCATTAAGAAGCATGATAGGAGTTAAACTGGGTGACAGGATAAGAAATAGTGAGATAAGGAAACGTTGTGGTCTGAAAGAAGATGTAGTGACAAAAATTGAGAAAGGTATGCTGAGATGGTTTGGCCATGTTGAGAGAATGAATGAAGAACGATTGACGAAAAAAGTGTATAATGCGAGTGTGAATGGAAGTGTTGGACCTAGGCGGACGTTCCAAGACCAAATCGGGGACGTCTTGAAAAAATGCCAGGTCAAGAGTACCCTAAACCCAAGAGCATGTATGAAGGGAATAATGAAAGTGGATGAAACAAAACAAGTATGTAAGGATCGTAGCAAGTGGAAAGAAGTGGTCTCTGCCTACCCCTACGGGAAACAGGCGTGATTATATGTATGTATGTATGTATGAAAAGAAAAAAACAAGCACTTAGATATCCGGTGGTCTAGAATTCTATAATATATTATTGAATTAATACTATTGGAACATAACAACTGAACAGTCGGGATCCATTATTCGACAGCCAATCTAATTTTTCAATGGATCCCGACTGTTCAGTTGTTATGTTCCCATAAGATTAATTCAATAATATATTATAGAATTCTAGACCACCGGATATCTAAGTGCTTGTTTTTTTCTTTTCAGTTTTAATTATGTACTTAGTTTAGTTCACTTTTTACGCAGTCGGGTTTTTAAATTTTTTTAATTATTTTTTTTTACAATGTCGTTAGTTATTTTACAATCTAACGGTGTTTACAATTTTACGGTGACATGTATAATATAAAAGTATTAAATATATTTCTGTTGTCTGGTACCCGTAACACAAATTCTTCGAGAACTTACCACGGGATCAGATTGACGTGGTGTGAAACGTCCATAGATATTATTATTATTATTATTATGAGAAAAAGTAGCCGATGCGTGGCTAAGTACATTATTGAATAAGCCACTATACGGTTAATTTGTAACTTAATCCACCATCTTCTTTGCCGTTTTTTTTTTGTTTGTTTATATTTATGTATTTTTTTACAATAATAATAACTCCTCACACCGATTTCGGTGACGGTGGCTGGTTTTATTGAAACCAGGCGTTACGCAGGAGTATTTTTATAGTGCCCAAGTGTGTGCGCAGTACAAAAAAGCACACTCTCTTTTACTCTCATAATCCCAGCGCGGGAATCGAACCTTCGACCTCCGAGTCGAGAGCCAAGCTCTAACCACAAGACCACGGAGGCTGTTGTTTTTACAATAAAAATAACTCAAAGCAAATGCTATAGCCGATACCTACGAGCTCAACGTCCGTCATGCTTGCCTGTTCAGAACACACTAACTCACTCGCAAGCGTGCGGATGGCGACGTTTGATTCCCTTTTTCAAGTCAAGCGTTTGTGGAGGTTTGGAGTTTGTGGCAAGTGGCAAACGTGCATGACGTTTTTGGCGTTTTTCTTTAATGGCAAGTTGGCAACAGGTAGACGCTTGCAATATGAATTTTGGTTTTTTATAATACAATACATTTTTTATACCAATAAGTGATAGGTCAGCTGTAATTAAATAATAATATTATATTACTTATCGTCAAGCAAATCAATTGCAAAATTAAATAAAACAAGCGTAAAAACCCCCTATTAACCCCTTCAGATACCTTTTCTCCCTAAATTTAGGGAAAAAGTCCCAAGTTGGCATCACAGATAGACCGGCAGACATTTTGTTGTGATAAGATAAGAACCTCTACGTGCGTAGGTTTACGCAGGTTTACGCACTTTCTGGACAGAGTCTAAATTTGAATTCCCTATAATGGGTATTTTCACGGAGTAAAAAAGTCTTATCTTAAAGACGACTGCTGGCAACCCTGTTGTTTAAATTTGTAAACCTTTTATACATAATTTGAAAGCGATGATGACTATTACGCTATTTGGTATTTGCTCAAAAATTATAAGCAACTTGTTAGGGACCTAATGTTCACTATAAAATAAAACCATGATCATCTTCATTATTAGTTAAACATGTATTAATCCAAAACTATCTGAAACAACGAAAAATGCTGAAAGGACTCGCGAGCCAGATTTTGTTAAAAACTGAAAGTACATGATTAGAATTTTGATAAATCAATTCCCCTAGCATGGGGGTTGTTTGCCAATTTGGTAATTTTGGCATTTTCACAGTACTCACACTAGTGAAATTTTACTTTACAGAGTGTTCCGAAATCTTGTGCTGTCAATGTTTTGTCAAAACCATTTTTTTCTGAAGACAACTTCTATTAAAACCTTCAACACACAATTGATATCGATTTGAAATAGTTAAAAGTGTCATCCCCTGTATTTTGGAGTGCAATGAAAGCGTAGTAAGATCGAGTTGCCAAGTTTCAAAAAATATTTCTCCCTAAAACAAATAGTACGGTTCCCGTGGATTTTACCTAGCATGCGAAGACTCTCAAATATAATTATTAAAGTACTTATGCTTCTCTAAACTTCATAAAGTTACATAATACGATAAAATATATAGGTACCGTTAAAAATAAAAAAAGTTACATACCAAACATGTAAGTATTACTTATTTAGAAAAACATACCTATAAAGATACTTTATACTGTAAAACTACTTTGCTAATATATTTCGGAAGTCCCACACATGGTTTCCAACATACGTCATTTCCGTAGAAAAAAAAGCGATGATTGCCGAAGGCATTAACAAATTAGTTGCACTGTACGCAGCACATTGAATGACGCGGTCGCGTCCTATTCGTGTTATATAAAGTCTATACTTTAGCCTATTCGCGTTATGAAGGCAGTGAATCATGCGTACATACTATGTCAAAATGGCTTACTTTAATAGGTAAATTAATGTAATCACAGCTAATGCGTCAATTTTGACATTTGTATGCATGATTCACTGCTTTTTTTAACACTTACAGACTATAAGTTATTTCGTAGGTATCTAGAGGGTAAAAACTGTATGACTGTCACCAGGCTATTTCTCATAAGATCATGATCCTTGATAGCTAGACAGTTAAAATTTTTACATAACCTTTACTAAAAATAGTCGATTTCGTAATAAAAATGAACCCTTATAGTTTTGCTCTGTCCCTCCGTCTGTCTGTCTGTCCACGCCTCTAGCTTCTGTAATTATGAATATAAATGGATTAAATTTGGTATAGTTTTTTGTATATTATATTATGTCGGATTTAGAATCGTAAAATAATAATAATTTTATATTTTGAGGGTGGCTCTCCATACATGAGAAGTGGGGATGAAATATATTTTTTCATTGTACCCCATTGTGTTGCTTATCGTTGAATAGCGCTTTAAAATAGAGTCAAGATTTCATACATGACTTTTTTCAAAATTTTCGAGTAGTTGTAGAGTAGAATTCTAAAGTATAGGTTAAACTTGTAAGTTTCCATGCTGATATATTATAATGCTTAAAACTAAGGGAAAATTATTTTGAACCAAACCGGACTGTGACTTTTGAAGTAATTTGAAAAACCTATTACGCGTTGATAGTAACTGAACCCTCCTTAGACACAACAAACGTGAATTTTTTGACGTTTTTGGCGTGATTCTTTAATGGCGAGTTGGCAACAGGTATACGCTTGCAATAAGAATTTTGGTTTTTTATACAATACATTTTTTATACCAATAAGTGACAGGTCAGCTGTAATTAAATAATAATAGTATATTATATTACATATCGTCAAGCAAATCAATTGCAGATTTAAATAAAACAAGCATAAAAACCCCCTAATAACCCCTTCAGATACCTTTTCTCCCTAAATTTAGGGAAAAAGTCCCAAGTTGGCATCACAGATAGACCGGCAGACATTTTGTTGTGATAAGATAAGAATCTCTACGTGCGTAGGTTTACGCAGGCTTACGCACTTTCTGGAAAGAGTCTTATACCCTATTGCATTGATATTACATAAATTGGGGACACCGTAATCTTTTACGCATAAAATCGCACGTATGAACGGGGTCTTGAAAATTTTATTTTCAGTACGGTCATAAAATTTTATTTGAGGACGGAAATTTTCACGAGCTCTCTCCAAGATTAACTTATGACTAGTGACATGTTCATCTACGTTCACTTGAATACGAATTGCGGTTGTAGTGGTAGTTGACATTTTTTAACTGCATAGATAGTACTCCTAAAATATAAGTAGCTTCTCAGGAAAACAGTATACAGTAATACAGCTTTTCGCAAGTCTTGTGAAAACGCTCCATTCAAAAGTCTGACGTCACGCATTCCTGCAGTTGTATGAAATAAATATTTTCTAATATATCTCTGAAATTATTATTGCATTTACGTTATAATTATGATTGTTTGTGTATTTCATGTTAGTAAACTAATTAATTATGTAGCTTTTTACACTAATTACCTATTATAAAAAAAACAAGTTTTATGTAGGTACTTAACTTTGAAATGCACCTAATTACAAAACTATACCTACCGACATAAAACTTTATATTTTTTTACAATTATCATGTGATAAAACTCAATATTTTAGAATATTTTAATAACAATAAATATTTTACATGAAGTTAACTTCTCTATTGTATCAATGCCATTGTTTCATCAATAAATTAAATATTGCGTAAATTACTTTAAAAGTATGTACATAGTACAACGCGCAACGGTAAATCTTGGTTACATAAGAGCAGGAAATGAAATCGGTTGTCTAGAAATTACTCGCAAAAAGAGTCTATATGTACAATGTTTAATCATTAATGCTTCGACTATAATTTCTGAATTAATTTGTATCTTGCATACAAAATAAGTAAATAGAAATTTGCAATAAAACTTTAATTCTGCAACGGAGTGGTCGCCCCCGTCTGAGTCATAGGAGAATGTAGGCGGACGCGTTAGTTATTGAATTACATTATGTCATCAGCGCCAACCCGCAGTGGATTCTTCATTAATTGCACCGCACATTAAAACCGCATTATTCGGCTCGTTTCCTAAGCATATTGTGATGACGACACACCTGACATGTGATCGCAACGTGCTCTAGTTATTGTTTTCTTTTCTTTCCGAAAGGCACGACCTTTGGCACAAGCTGAAAACTCATTGAATGACGAACATAAGAATATCGGTTGCAAATCTTACACATTACCATATAACACATAGTTTAATCTCACAATTAAATATGACCTCGTTTAAATAATACCCCTAAATCTTCTGTAGACTGTTGAACATATACCTATTAGAAAATAGGTTGTCCCATCTCGTATGCTTCTAAAGGATGCTTTCGGTCTTTCAGGAAATTAATAACGTGATCTAGAATTCAATTCACTTAACAATTTTCTACATAATGTCTGTTCGGTCAGCGCGCAGACTCATTCGCATACGCGTTATATATAGTGACCTGGTGATGGGATCTATGAGGAATCGAGGGAACTCCTCGAAATTTATATGGACACATGGTGATTTTGACTTTTTCTGAAGTAGCCCAAGCAAATGCTACCAAAAAGTAACATTTTGCACCAAGGTGGTATACCTTACCTAGATCCAAAAGTACAGAACAGAACTCCTGACTCTTTAAAAATACATATTTCGGTATTTCGGCGTTGTGTAGGGAACTGCAAACATATGCCTCTATGTTAATTACGGTAATCACCATCACACCATAAATCGTCATATTATGATGATGATATAGTGATTTTTACTTTTTCTGAAGTAACACTATGGTACCTACTAAAAAATAAGATTTTGCACCAAGGTATACCCTGGATCCAAAAGCACTGAACAGAACTCCTCAGTCTTTAAAGATAAGCTTTTGGAAATTTCGGCATTACTTTGTAACTTACAGTAATCATCGCCATCAATCATTCCATCGTTTATTTTAAACTTTCGTATATACTTTAAAAAATATCACTAAAAAGGCACAATTTTAATAATATTTAAATTTATTTTAATAATATTTAAATATTTAAATTTTTTAACTGACTTCCAAATTAAAAATACACAAAAAATATGAAATAATACTTATTTTCTAAATAATTCACCTTTTAAATTTGGCGAAAATTTTAACTATTTCTCTACTCAATCTTCTTAATTTTTAAGTCGGTAAGTACCAGCAAATTAGAATGTAAGTTCTATAAAATATTGTAGGATATTGTGTTAGAGAAATAGTTCAAATTTTAGCCAAATTCAAAAGGGGAATTATTTAGAAAATAATTAAGATTCAAAATTGAACTTGATTCACTACTTAAAAAGTGTATCTTTTTTTGTAGTGAGTTAAGTTCAATTTTGAATCTCTCGGTGTGAATTGACGCTAAAAGTACTCTCTGAACCTCAATAGGGAATATGCATGAAAATTTAATTTGCCTGAAATATTTTTTTCTCTGTTCTTTATTGTCGTCACATTATAACTAAAAGGATTTTTTTAAATTTAGTTCTTATTTAAACCGAAAAAAATATATATAAAAAATGCAAAATCAGCCCGGGATATTTAAAATTGCGAAACGCGTCACCATTGGTCGCGAACTCGCGAGTCGCGACCAATGGTGACGCGTATATATATATATTTTTGGTAATGTTATAACCAGTAGAAACGTTTAAAAAAATAAAAAAAATACATGCATATTCCCTATTCTCGTATTTAAAGTAGACTTTCATTTTACTTTGAATATATTATAAGTGAAGCGACATGTTATCATAAACTGATTTTGTGAAGTTTCGACCAATCAGAACGCGTTGCACTTGGTTTAACGTTTACGAGAATACCGTTTGACAGTTTTAGCGTGTCGGGACTCGATTGTAATTGTATTATTGCAGGTTTTATTTAGCAGAAATGACCCTCTGGTTTAAACATCTTAGGAAGACTTCACACTAACCTGCATCCAGCCAGCAGGCCCTGTCTGTATATCTCGACGCTGGACTTGCCGGTGATCTGGTGCCCGGTGAGGTAGGTGTTGTGCGAGCTGTTGATGAAGTAGTGCGCCAGCGGCTGGTCCATGTCGTCGCAGAGGTCTAGCTTGCTGGGTGCCACTATGGGGTTGTCTTCGGACATGAGGAACCTGCGAGAAAAACTCAGTTATACTTTCATTACAAATCAACGTCAAGGAAGCAGAACCCCAATTCTCGTATTTAACTTAAGACAATTTACTTTAAATTAATTATAAATTAATCATCTTGATGTCATAAACTGATGATTTATGATGTCAAGTAAAACACGTTTGTCGTTGGTTTGATGTTTATGAAAATATCATTTTGCTGTTTTAACATATCAAGACTGAGATTTAATTAGCAGAATGGACCTACTGACGTCTGTCTGATTAAATACTGATATTCCTGAATAGCTTTTGTCAGCGAGTGGACACAGGTATTTAGATATACGAGTAATAAACTTGAGTTTTGTTTATAGTTCGGCTTCTCGCCAACACGAATGAGATTTAATTAATCTTGTAACAGATTTTAACTAAGTCTAGCAATTTTATGTAACCTGTAAAAACAGCATAATGTTATATGTAACCACGATATATATTATATGGTACCGTAAAATTGTAAAAACAGTTAGATTGTAATATAACTAGTGAAATTGTAATTTTATTGTGATATGTAAAATATGTTACCCGCGCCATTATTACAAATCTATTGACACCTCATTGATTCATTATAATCGGACCAGTAGCTTACGCGCTACAGTGTAACAAACATACACTAGCTTCAGCGCGCGACTTCGTCCGCGTGGATCCCCATCCCCATGGTTTTTTAAGTAGCTGTTGCCCGCGGCTCCGCCTGCGTAAATATAAGGTTTGGTAAAATCAATTACGAATACTTCGGGCACATGATCCACTGCTTATGTAAAGACGTTTGTGTAGAAAAATAATTGTCATACTCAAAGTAAAAAATCATCTCATGTATGGGTGACTTTCTGCAAAACGCAAACTCGCCCATATAAAGAAAAAAACTTTTTTTCGCGTATGACAATTATTTTTCTTTTTAAACGTCTTTAAATAGGCAGTAGATCATGTGCCCAAAGTATTCGTAATTGATTTTACCAAACCTTATATAATGTCTCTCGGAAACTGTATTTTTTCGGGATAAAAGTACTACCTATGTTTTATTCCAGAGCCTAGCGAGCGAGCCCTTCAGTAGTTTTTGCGTGAAGGGGTAACAAACATCCATATATACATCCTCACAAACTTTCACATTTATAATATTAGTAGGATACATCTTAAGAACGTTTAAAATAAACGATCGAATGTATAATTGAAGACGCGCCAAGCTTCCATTAGGTATTGTAAATAAGATGATGATGATGATTACTGTAAATTACATAGTGGTAGGTATATGCTTGTAGTTCTTTAAACAATGCCGAAATTTCCAAACGCGTATCTTTAAAGACTGAGGAGTTCTGTTCAGTGCTTTTGGACCCAGGGTATACTACTACTTCAGAAAGCCAAAATCACCTTATGTTTCCATATAAATTTCGAGGAGTTCCCTCGATTCCTCATGGATCCCATCATCAGGTCACCACTTTGATGTCAAAAGGACCAATTTCGGATTATACCCTATACATCACAGATTTTTTATTACATATACATTACAGACGGCGGAGTAATCGTTGAACATCCAAAAATTATAATATTTTATACAGCCGAACGTATAACTGCCTCCTTTTTTGGAAGTCGGTTAAAAATATTAATCAAATTTATAACAAAGTTGCTAACTGACTGACTGAAGTTAGTAATAGGTTAGGACTGAGGTTAAGTCCGTTGGAACTAGGAAAAACAACTTTTCCGGCGTCTTGATAGTAGTACTTGTACATTTTGGCACAACACAGGATTTCCGAGAATTAGGATTGGACATATCCAATGATTTTTAGGAAAACGTAAGGCAGCGGTACGGAAGAGCTCGAACGGACTAAGTGAGTGTTACAATATGACGTCACGCGGCAGGAGCGTGGCCCAGCGGTCGCGAGTTCACTTTAAATTCTATAACTTGGAAATTAATTGACGTATCAAAATAATTCTTTCATATGTATTTTTTATTTTTGACAGAGAATACATTAAGCTAAAATTCAAAATTAGTAAACATTCTTCATTATTTTAAGATCAAAATTAACCAAATCGATCCAGCCGTTCTCGGTTTTAGCGAGACATTGGAATTATATTCCATTTTTAGATACACAATACCACGTTTAATATCACGTCCCTCGAGAACGAGATAAAAAGTCCGTCCTATGTCCATCTACTGGTTCTAAGCTATATCCCTACCAATTTTCAGGCAAATCTGTTCAGCCGTTCTTGAGTTATAAATAGTGTAACTAACACGACTTTCTTTTATATGTATATATGTTACAGTCAATGTGATTAAATAGCTATTATACATAATAACTGGTCATTATATTATATAATAACTATATTGTCTAGATAATGTGATAAATTAATCACTTTGTCCGGATATTATTCATAATAGCTGGCCAAAGTTAGCTAAAGTAATAAACACGATTCAACTTAGTGATGCAACAGAACTCTGCTTCTGCTTCCGCTTCCGCGGAAGTTCTGCATGTCTATTCTTTTTTTTTTTTTATGAAATATGGGGGCAAACGAGCAAACGGGTCACCTGATGGAAAGCAACTTCCGTCGCCCATGGACACTCGCAGCATCAGAAGAGCTGCAAGTGCGTTGCCGGCCTTTTAAGAGGGAATAGGGTAATAGGGGAGGGTAGGGAAGGGAATAGGGGAGGGTAGGGAAGGGAATAGGGTAGGGGATTGGGCCTCCGGTAAACTCACTCACTCGGCGAAACACAGCGCAAACGCTGTTTCACGCCGGTTTTCTGTGAGCCCGTGGTATTTTCCGGTCGAGCCGGCCCATTCGTGCCGAAGCATGGCTCTACCACGTAAAACTACCACTTTCGTTTCGGGAAAACGGGACCAACCTCGGATTATAATCCGAGGTTGGTCCCGTTTTCACTAAAGTGGTGACCTGATGATCACATAAGCTTTGATCAGAACTCCTCAGTCTTTAAATATACGCGTTTGAAAATTTCGGCATTCAAACTCAAACTCAAACTTAAGAACTGAGTTCAAAGAACTGCAAGCATAATATGCCACTATGTAACTTACAGTAATCATCATCGTCATCTTATTTTTACAACTATACAATACCTAATGGAAGCTTGGCGCGTATTCAATAATTATATATTCGATTGTTTATTTAAAACGTTAGTTAATAATTTAACATATATCACTAAAACCTTACCAAGAGCATGTCAGGACATGTGTAAGGAGGGTTCCGTAACTATAAATGCGTAATATGCTTTTTTTTAATTACTCCAAAAGTTACTGTCCGATTTGGATCACAATAATTTTCCTAAAGAGTTTTTAGCATGATCTATCAGCATGAAAATTTGCAAGTTTCTATCTCCTATAGTTTAAAAATGCTAGGGGGGGACCAACTTACAAACTAGTTTGGAGGCCGATTACTCGAAAATGGTCAACTTTATAAAGGAGCTAGAGGCGCGGACAGACAGACAGACAGACAGACAGACAGACGGACAGAGCGAAACTATAAGGGTTACTTAAGTATTACGGAACCCTAAAAAGGGTAAAATTATTATAAAAAATATATTTCATAAAGTTAAATTACTTCATATAGATCACAATAAAATTGTATCTATGACAATGTTATTATAATAATTATAATAAACATTATAATTATTATTATATAAAGGCAGATTGAAATACAATTTTATAATCTTTACCTGTACCTACTTTTTTATTACTTTATCCAATTCTTCGAAGATATTATATAAAATGGCCAGTCAATGTGATTAATTCTGTGTCATTTATCACTTTGTCTAAATTGAGTAGACATTATAAATAATGGCTGGATAGTATATAATATAATATCCGGATTTATTACTTTGGCTGTAACATATATATAGATTATTACACACAGACTGCCAAAATCATTACCCTTTGATTTAGCTTCGGCAAAGTCGGCTAAAAACCACACAACAAATTACAAAAACCTATTCACTTTAGTGTTCCTTCCATGTACAATATTCTTCTTCCAAGATAATAACGGCCGAGAATGCGTTAATTAAATTCCGCACTTGCATAATTCCAGCAAAAGGCACAACCGTTTTTAATTTTTTCATAAAGACCGCTCCGTTTACTGTTTCATAAAAACCTTCATGAAAAGCACAGGAAATACACTGTTTCAAGTTAATGTTAGTAATGAAAAAGGCTTAGGTACTGGGCGTAAATGAAACATTTAAGACTTCGACAATCGTAATTTTTGATAGCGTTATTTGATATATTATTATTGGCTGTGTTCCGCAAAAATGGCGCTTGTTAGCGCTTACTAGCGCTAAAAAGAAAATGACAGTTGTCGACCAGGACACGTTTACTAACTTCAGTAGCGCTGACAAAATCCGCCATTTTGCTTGTTTATTTTGAAATCAGTACTTAGGGTTTTAGAGGATAACGTGACCTAGAGGAAATAAGGTCCTAGCATTTAGCATTGACAGCGTTTACCGCTTAGCAATCGCCATTTTGCTTACAAGCGCTAACCTTTTTTCGCGGAACACAGCCATTGTATTAAAAAGTTTTCATCATTTTTTCTTATACCGCAAATTACTATCGAAATATAGTTAGTGATTACATTTTTAAAGTGGTAGGCATTAAGTATTTATAGATACTTACGAATAACTTACGCACACGAAATCTTTCTAACATCTCAACATCAAAATGAATGAACACTCCATCTTACAAACCTCAAGAAGCCGTCAAAAGTGAGCTGCGACCGCTGCTGATGGTACTTGTTGTGCTCGTACGCTTTGATCAGGTCCTTCGCCCGTTGGACGTCGGCGTACGGGTGTAGTATCTCGTTGAGGCGCGGGTCCCGCTGGACCTCGTTGAGGAAATCGACCAACTGGTTGGCCGACAGGTGCGGCTTGCCGTCCGTCCTGGAACAAACAAAATCGAGGATTGTTTGTGTTTACTTTGCACGTGTAATAATGGTGGACGTCGGGACTTTTATTAGAAACAGACTCTTCGTCTAATTAGGAATTCGAGTTCATGGACGTAATAAAATAAATAATAAAAAATTTAAAAAAACCCAACTGCAAAAAACGACAAATACCTAAGGAATGCACTAAAAAGACCGAAACAAGATTGAGAAAACAGACTACACTATGAGCTGAAAGCCTAAGATAAAAGGCCAGGATAGAAAGCCACTAAGATACACGCGAAAAACATAACCCTTCTTGACAGTCGGGTAAAAAAAGGTTCGACTTTTACTGGTTTATACACTTACCAAAGTGTATCTCTAAGAGCCACCTGCGTATGAATCAGCAAGGTGTTTGCAAAATATTTGCAGTGTCTGGGACAATGATTTCAAAACTAAGGATAGGTTATGTCGATGACGTACATTTGACAGATAAAATCTTCATACACAATATTGATTTTAGAAGATTTTGTCAAATTAGCCATAGATGTATTATATATAACGTCTCCGATATCAATGAAAGACACTTGGGGGGCATGATTCACTGCTTGTGTAAATACGTTTAGGCAAAAAATATTTGCCTGTTACTTTGAGTAAAAAAAATCACCTAATTTTTGGGTGACTCCGCAAAAGGCAAACTCGCCCATATAAAGTAAAAAATTTTTTTCGAGTATGACAATTATTTTTCTGCCTAAGCGTCTATACATAAGCATTATGCAGTAGATCAAATTTCCAAAATATCCGTAATTGACTTTACCGAACCTTATATTATAGACGAGGCATGTTGAGGTAAAAAGTGTCTCCAGTTAAATGACCCAGCTTTTGAGATTTTTGGGGCTATTTTGACATTTGAACTATGGCGAAAACAAGATAGCTAACATTTGAAGCATACTGAAAACCAAGATGGCGTAATTTTTTATTGTATGAAGATTTGTTCTGTCAAATGTATTCTGTGAATTTTGAAATATTTGCAAATAAATGTGGACTAAATATCCTGCGGAAACCAAATGTCGGAATGTCAAGATGGCAAATGTCAAATCTCGACTACCCCAAGCCCCAAACAATCCCAAAAGTAGGGCATTGTAAGTGTGGACACTTTTTGCCTCGACATGCCTCGTCTATAATATATTATCTCTATGGACTGGGATGTCAAGTAGGTACGGCAAAAGTCATATTATATACTTAACATAAATAAAGATTTAAAAAGTCTCTGAAATCCAGCATGATGCTTCAACACGTTGAATACGTTCTCTTCTGCATTCTTCAAACTACACAGAGACATATTCCTATATTTAATCCAACGTACAACATCTCGCTACCTGTACCTACAGTGTACCACTTGTGGACCTTATTACCATAGCAATAAGATGGAGATATCTAGCTGCCGGCGACCGTGTCTACTCAGATATGTACATCACATGACGAAGTCCATTAAACCTACCAGAGCCACTAACTCGCCCTGTAATTTCCCCATTTCCCTGACAGGCCATGACGTGTGCTAGCTAGAGACAATTTACATTAATTATACATACAAGTTAAATAATAATAGCTGGTGCGGAGGAATTCCGTAATTAGTCGCTAGATCAATATTGAACTATTCATATTTGGGTATTTGCGATGAAATGAAAATAACGTTTGCTTCTCTCCCGTTAATTTTACAAAATATTCCAGTGAATTTTAAAAAAGTTAATAACTATAACCTGTCTACGAAAAATATATAGTTTCCCGTTAATTTTACAAAACATTCCCGTTAATTTTAAAAAAGTTAAAAATATAACCTGACTACGAAAACGAAATAGTTTCCCGTTAATTTTACAAAATATTCCCGTTTTTAAAAAAAGTTAAAAAATAAAAACTATAACCTGTCTACGAATAATATATACTTAGTTTCCCGTTAATTTTACAAAACATTCCAATTAATTTAAAAAAAGTTAAAAATATAACCTGACTACGAAAACGAAATAGTTTCCCGTTAATTTTACAAAACATTCCAGTTAAATTTAAATAGTTAAAAACTATACCTAATCCGATAACGAAAACTATATAGCCTATGTTAACCGAACCATTATTACGAATCTATTGACAATACTTTCATTAAAATCTGATCAGTAGTTCAGACGCTACGATGGAACAAACATACATCCATAGACTTCCAAAATCATTATCCTTCCTTTTGGCTTCGCCATAGTCGGGTAAAAATTGCACTCTAACAAGCATTTTATAGTGTACAATTTTATATCTATGTAAAAAAAATGCTCTCAATTCCTCACTAGTCAAACAATATATATGTCGCCGTAAAATTGTTAAACCGTTAGATTATAATATAACCAGTGAAATTGTAAAATGTTGATAAGACTTCCGACGCGAATATGCTGCCTACAATTTAACATATTATCTTTCGTTAAATTATAAACATATAGTAATGAATCTTTCGACATATTTTTACAATCTCGTTAGTTAATTTACAATCTAACGGTTTTTACAATTTTACGGTGACATAATATATAAACCAGAACAAAATAACAAAGCAACAATAAAACCATGTCCATCCAATTCGAAATCCATTTGTCTACACTAATATTATAAAGAGGAAAACTTTGTTTGTATGTTTGTTTGTTTGTTTGGTTGTAATGAATAGGCTCAAAAAGTACTGGACCGATTTCAAAACTTCTTTCACCATTCGAAAGCTACATTATCCACGGGTAACATAGGCTAAATTTTATTTTGGAAAAAAATAGGGTTCCGTAAGATATTTGGGGTTTTCGGACACAAGGTGTAAAAAATCAACCAGAAAAGTTACTTATTTTGCGTACGCTGCCTAAACTATAAAAGATAGAACCATAAAACGTTCTAATTAATTGTAGATCTTATAAATATCTACAAAAAAGTCCGCGACACACTATACCTATCTATGTCGAGTGAGGCACAACAACAATTTTTTTATTTAGAAATCTTGATTTTTTTTTTTGGACTACATTTAAACGCGTTTATTTTACTCATGCTATTAATCCTTATCAAAATAAATTATTTTATCACTAAGTACAGTTTATGTAGATAATATTTGGTCTGTGAATGATTAAAATTGAACGTTTGGTTTTGAAGTTATGGCGAAATTAAAATATTACGATTTCTGCTCCACTCCACCAAAGCCGGGGCGGGTCGCTAGTGAACAATAATTATATTCGTCACACGTTCGCCAATGTGTGTAATAGTTTGATGTAAATGTAGTTAGTAGTTTGATCAATTGTGCCCAGGTGCAGGGAGCGCTGACTTCGTGTTGGATGGGATTATTGGATATCCCTTTAATCTTCCCCGTCGTGGAACATAAATTGGACTAGGTTACGTTTAGGTTGTTGACTTTCGTATGCTAACAACATCAGTCAATTACTATATCCTATAAAGTTTTTAAGTCTCGTATAAATCTTATATATAAAAATGTTATGTTGGTTTGTGTACGCTTCAAAAACTCAAAAAGTTCTGCACCGATCGAGCTGAAATTTTAGCATGATATATTATAATCCGCATCAAGGATTGTTTTTATATATTTTTTATCCGCGTCCGCGAAAAAACTATATTTACGCGGGCGGAGCCGCGGACAACAGCTAATGTGACATATAAATGTGGGTATAGGGAAGAACTTTTAAACAGCTATGAAACTCAATGTATGAATGACTATGATTCGTTTGTTCTTATATAAGGTTTGGTAAAATTAACTACGGATATTTCGGGTATATGATCTCCTGTTCATTAGTGGCGAAGGCTGGTTCTCCTTCATAGGGAAGCCGGAGCCTGCATAATAGGTAGGGATTTTGATGAGGGTCTTCAAAAGGTAAGTGGTAAAGGAAGCCGATAGGAATGGAGTTATAGGTATCCCTCGCCACTGCTGTTCATATAAAGACGTATAGGCAAAAAATTAATGTCATACTGAAAGTTAACAAAACATCTTATAATGGATGAATCTCACGCATACTCCCCCATATCAAGTAAGTTTTTTTTTTTTTATAAAATATGGGGGCAAACGAGCAAACGGGTCACCTGATGGAAAGCAACTTCCGTCGCCCATGGACACTCGCAGCATCAGAAGAGCTGCAAGTGCGTTGCCGGCCTTTTAAGAGGGAATAGGGTAATAGGGGAGGGTAGGGAAGGGAATAGGGTAGGGGATTGGGCCTCCGGTAAACTCACTCACTCGGCGAAACACAGCGCAAACGCTGTTTCACGCCGGTTTTCTGTGAGCCCGTGGTATTTCTCCGGTCGAGCCGGCCCATTCGTGCCGAAGCATGGCTCTACCACGTAACAATTACTTTACAGTATAACAATTACTTTTCTGCCTAAACGTAGTAATATAATTGATTTTACCGAACCTTATAATATATAAGTACCTACTATAGTACGGATTTTGACACAATTGACAAAACACAAAACCTTAAATGGACCTAGCCAAGAAAAGGACATTTCATGAAGCTTTAAAATTGTACTTGATAAATGCGCCGGATCGCCTGCATGAGAATTTTATGAAAGGCACTTTTGATAAATGCGCCGGATCGCCTGCATGAGAATTTTATGAAAGGCACTTCAATATTTTCAAAAATTCAGTTCGTCATTTCGAATTTACTTTTTTTTTTGTTTTAGAGTTTGAAGAACATTATTTATTATCATACCAATAAAGCTAAGGTTTTGTCTTTTTTATCCGCAAATAAATAAACCTACAGAATAAAATATATAATGTAGAATATGATAATATGACCAACATTAACATTCGAATTTTAAAATTTATTCAATGTTAACAGCATTACGATATTGTTTTATATTGCGCCTAATGACTACCCACAATAGTAGGTAGATGATGAATTTATTTGAAAAAAAAAACACATTTTATTAATAACTTGTTCTATTGTTTATTATCATTACGAGTATTGCGTGTTGTGTTTAAACTCGTTAATTTTAAAATAAGTCTAGCTCTATCTTATCTGACCTCATTTAATAGTAGGCATATAATATATAATTCAATTTTGATAAAAGTTTACATTGCAAATTAGGCCATCTAGATTCTAGACACATACACTAAAGTCGTTACGTTAATATGTATGTAATAAAATCTCAAATATACACGGTTTATTATGAGTTATATCGACGTTGATCCTTTAAGGGGTGGTAGTTGGTACATAGTTCCTACAATTTCTGATAAATTCGTCTATATAACCCTAAAAATACTATTTTGCTAGGTTTGGAACATTTAAATTAAACTGAGATTTTTTGTCCAAATGGTAAAAATAGGACCCTAATTCAGTGTCTGTTTGTCCGTCCGACCGTATGACAGTCTGCCCGTCGACGGTCCCCAGGCTACTTAACCGACAGCTATAATAATTAGCCAGAAATAAAATAGCCAGACAGTTGAAATTTTCAGACGGTGTACTTATTTCTGTTGCCGCTTTAACAACAATACTAAAAACGGAATAAAATAAACATTAATAGCATACGGCAGCCATTCTTAAATACGAAGAAAACCTTTTACGTTTAAATAGCTAGTAACAAGGTATGGCTGTCAAAGATGTTTCTAAAATTCATTGAAAAACCTTATGAGAAATATTTTCAGACAGCAACAACAACTAAGGCCTGATACAGATTAAACAATCTGAATATACTCGTATTTATAAACTACATACGTAAAGAGATGTTTGATTTTGGGTCAGCTATGACCACTACATAGGTGAATAGGAAAACAATATGGGAATTTCATAAAAATACAAAAAAAATTGAAGAAGGGTACATATGGGTACAAAAATGATTATTTGAAGAGTTTTTTATTGCGAGAACACTATTTTTAGGGCGCACAGTGTTTTATAAACCCAAAAAAAGTGACATCGTTTTTTTATTGCAGTTCTTTAAAGATTAGATCAAAAGAAATGCAAGAGTAGAATTCCCGATTTTCTGGTGTGCCTAAATCCGGGGATAGAAGCCTTCGAAAATGCGAAATTTTTCACCCGGATTTACAAATAAAAATTAATTATAAATATCTGGTGCATATTAGCATCAACTGGATTTATTTCATCGATGAAGACATTAAAGACGCACATAATTCAGTTACAAAATTTATTTGAAGTTTATTAGAAAATATTTTAAAATCATTTTTAACATTTTAGATTTTATTTAATAACTCGAATAGTCCGCAAAATCGACACTTCGTTCTAATTTATAAATATAGGTATTAACTTGGTCTACACGTATAAAAAAAACCATAGATCGATCTCGTGAACTAACAGAGTTATGACGATTATACGTACACCCGGCGTATTACCAGGTTGGATTGAGGTTAGGGTTGTCAAAGAGCAATGCCGATTTTGTAGTCTTTTCGTTATCGGGCGGCCATAAATCAAACATTGATTTTGGTTTAAGACTGATGTAAGAAATCAAATTTGCTAAAGCCTCTAAAACTTTAAACTCAGTATGAACGGGGATATTATAGATTGAAAGTCACAAAAAAGTTTAAAAAAATATCGTCCTATATTATTGTGCCATTTGAAAGTGTTGCTAGCAAGGAACATTTTTTTGTAAGTAATGTTAAATGACATTTTTTTGTAAGTGATGTTATATCGAAAATTTGATAGAAATAAATTTATGCACGATATTTGCCATAGAGCTCATGTCATCAGATCCAATAATTGCTGCACACTCACAGCTCAATAAAAAATAAAACAGCCATTGACTGCTGCCGCTCTAGCTTTACTGAAAGCCAATGAATATATGTTGGGATTTATTGACGAGATATAATCAGAAAATATTGTTAACTAAAGATGAATAATAGACTTTATTTACGTACTTTAAATTTCCCGCCATATTCATTACATTCTTCTTTTAATGTTTCCCGCCACTTTGTGCGCGCTAAAAGAAAGCGGTAAAATGTACGGTTCCCGCGAGGACCGTACATTTTGCCGCTACAAAAAATGGTCTAATATGTCCATCCTCGTGGTCTAATCTATATCATTTAAAGCGGTCCAGTAGTTTCGGAGCATATTCAATGCAAACAAACATTCCTTTCCTCTTTATAATATTACTTATTAGTATAGATATACTCATCCTTTTAATATAATAATATATCAAGCGGTCTCACACGTCGCATCGCTTTGATATGATAGGGTCCTGTTTTTATCCATCGGGTACGAAACCGTAATAACATTTTCAATATTGTATACAGAAGTATATACTTACACTGCTATATAGCAGTGAGTGAAGTTATTTGATGAAGAAGTTTTTTCTTCAAGGACACTATTCCACGCGGGCAAAGCCGCGGGCAAAAGCTAGTAAAAATAATGAGACGAAATCTAATATTTAAAGAATCGTAAAACTGTAGAAAAAACGATGTCACTTTTTTGGGTTTATAAATTAGAGTTTCATAAACGCGTGGGACGTCTGTTGCAAAAAAGTGGTCGAAATGCAAACAATTAAGTATAATCAGTAAATCAAAAACAATTCTGCCTATGACAGACGTTAATATTAAATAGTTACAACTTACCTACCAACTAAAT
The DNA here is from genome assembly GCA_905404095.1 of Glaucopsyche alexis. NCBI lineage: Eukaryota > Metazoa > Arthropoda > Insecta > Lepidoptera > Lycaenidae > Glaucopsyche > Glaucopsyche alexis. Next base: position 23,196,542 of record FR990047.1, on the reverse strand, counting down.
ATATGTGAGTTAACAAAAAAAATATATATATCATTTTTTATTTACTCGAATTATGCATAAATTGTGTTAAATTATGCGTAAATATTCGAAAGACATTATAGATCCGCATATTATTTGAAAATGATTCAATCCCTATAATATCAAATTGATAATCTTTTTTTTTGTTGGTTAATATAGCATACAATCGTTATGATAATATTGGCTCATGAATAACATTTTAAAATTTCGTTTAAAAAATTACAATTCATAATATTATCAAATCCGGGTTTAAGTGACAACCCTACGAAAAATATTTGAATGCTTTTAACTCTGTTAGTTCACGAGATCGACCTTTGATTTTTTTTATGTGTGTAGACCAAGGTAATACCTATATTTATAAATTAGAAAGAAGTGTCGATTTTGCGGACTATTCGAGTTATTAAATAAAATTTAAAATGTTAAAAATGATTGTAAAATATTTTCTAATAAACTTAAAATAAATTTTGTAACTGAGTTATGTGTGTCTTTAATGTCTTCATCGATGAAATAAATCTACTTGATGCTAATATGCACCAATCATTTTTAATTAATTTTTATTCGTAAATCCGGGTGAAAATTTTCGCATTTTCGAAGGTCTCTATCTCCGGATTTAGGCACACTAGAAAATCGGGAATTCTACTCTCGCATTTCTTTTGATCTAATCTTTAAAGAACTGCAATAAAAAAACGATGTCACTTTTTTTGGGTTTATAAAACACTGTGGGGCGACCGACCGACCTTCTTGAATGTCATGTGTCTTTCTTTGTCAAAAGTCATGTCATTGTCAAAATGACATTCTTTGGATACTTATAATCTGATCCGCCATGTTTTATTTTACGTTGTGTCGCTCTCCTTGACGAAGTTATTTTAAATGTACATTGAAACGAAGTGAAATTAAATAAAATGAAGAATAGGAAACAGTTACTATATTATGTAACTATATTTACATATTATAGTGTACATACTGCTGGCCCACGCCTCATACATTTCTAGAACATCTCTTTTAAATTTCTCTTTTCATAGAACATTTACACTTCCAAAGAATATTCCACATGTCTGAACTCACTTAATACGTAATAATATATTCCCAAAAATATATTAAATTAGGTACCTAGTGAAGTAATGTAAGTAATAGAACAGAACAACTTCAAAATCAAAATAAAAGAAATTAAAAAGAAAGAATAAAGAACAAAATTCAAAATATCAACTCACAGCTCATTGAAGATCTTCTGCACCTCGGCGCGCTGCGTGAGATTCTTGTAGAAGGCGAAGAAGTCTTCGAACTGGAACTTGGATTGGCTGATGGTGTCGTTCTTGCCCGTGGGTAGACCGGACTCGCTTAGAGCCTTTTCAACCCGCTTCTTGTCTTCCTTGTTTTGTGCGAAACATCGGACGATACTGCAACAAAATAAATTATTTGTAATGTATACTAAAAATCAAGCGAGAGAATTTAGGTAAGTAATGGCTGTATTCCGCGGAAAATAGGGCTAACAAAAAAACGTAAGCAAAATGGCGACCGCTGGCGTTAAATAAGCAAAATGGCGAATTATGTAAGCGGTACTGAAGTTAACAAACGTGTTCTGGCTGATAATAATCTGTTTATTTTTTTCTTTAGAGCTAGCCGCTAGCAAGCGCTAACAAGCGCTTTTTCCGCGGAACACAGCCAATGATCATGATGTGTACAATGAAAATAATTCTAAAATCAATCAACCCACAGTAACATGCGTGTCATTGAAAATTAATTACAATTTCACTTGGTAGGTTATTATCTAGATATGTGACTAATTGTCACCCAGCGGTACGATACCATTTTTGTTAATTTGAATTTGTTGTTCAAGTGCAAAGACAAAGCAACGCAACTTTTTCCGATTTGATCCTAAATTTGCGAGCCCTTAAACAAAAATCTTGTTACCTGAACTCAATTTTAGTTTTTAGTATGTATTAATTTTTGTTGTAGGTAGATATTCATTTTATTCATTTCATTTTCATTTCAATGTTGTAGATAATATATCCATAATCCATCTGCACTTTTGGCCCATTTTCTTACACAAAAAACTTAATTTTAAATATTTCATAAATTATTTTTGATCAAATCATCCGATTTACCGTGTATTAGATTACATTAGATAAATCAAAGCAGCAAAAAAGAAAATTTAATAATTTGCCACTCCTTATTATTCGAACCATTTAGTAAATATGCGTCTACATATCATTACAATAAGTAAAAAAAAATATCACTTGAAATAATTGTAGACACCACCTGAGTCCTGAAAGCGATTCATTAACTAAAGTAGCCGGCGGACAAGTGTTTGTGACAAGGCGAAAGCCCTTTGTTACCCACTAAAAATAAACGTTATTTTTTAATACTTTCAGCATACAAATTCGGCAAATTCATAAAGTGAATATTTTGTTACTTTCGTAATAATTGTCAATGTCAATGATTTGTCACAATAATTAAATTCAATATATTTATGTACGACATAATTAACTTTTTTTAATGAGATGATAATAACATGCGTAACGTTTTCATCAGTAGATAAAGGTCGCGCAACGAATTAAGATCTTTCGACAAAAGTAGAGGGGGTATTTTTTTTTTTATGAAATATGGGGGCAAACGAGCAAACGGGTCACCTGATGGAAAGCAACTTCCGTCGCCCATGGACACTCGCAGCATCAGAAGAGCTGCAAGTGCGTTGCCGGCCTTTTAAGAGGGAATAGGGTAATAGGGGAGGGTAGGGAAGGGAATAGGGTAGGGGATTGGGCCTCCGGTAAACTCACTCACTCGGCGAAACACAGCGCAAACGCTGTTTCACGCCGGTTTTCTGTGAGCCCGTGGTATTTCTCCGGTCGAGCCGGCCCATTCGTGCCGAAGCATGGCTCTACCACGTAAAAATCAGTTATGCGCAGAAGTCAGTTATTGGGTGTGTTGGCGGTAGCGGGCTCGGGCGGAAAGGTGTGGATGCGCCGAACGCATGCCGAACGTGGCTGCTGTCACGCTATTGGTACGTTAGTAATGTATATTCTTTGCTATTGGTCACATGCGCGAACGATCCCCTCCACTTTCACTGAGCGCTCATAAACCGTTGCGCGACCTATACTTAATATTTAGTTTAGGTCGCCATTTGCTAATCGCTATAACCCAGGGGTCGGCAACGCGGGATGTAGAGATGCGGCTCTTTAGTAGACCGTACCTAATATAAGCAACCTTTATTTACTTAAAAAAAAAAAACAATTATTCGTTTCGTTCTGAATTGATGATCCAAAAAGAAGGCACTATTTCTATCTATCAGCTTTTCCCGGTGCTGCACTCGTTTTTCCCCGCACCCAGAGGCGGCATTAGGCGTGGGCGACATGGGCCACCGCCTACGGCCTCGCGCCTTAATTATGCATAGCCCAGGTATCTAACTTGGAATTCGGATGCAATAAAAAAATCTAGCTCTGCACTCGCTAGAGTTAATGTAAACAACATACAGCCTTTAGGAGTTTATTTAACCTGTAAAATAGATAAGAATCTGATGTTTCCATCTTTCCAGGTTTAGTTAGTTTAGTTAGTTTGGCGTGTTCACCATTTCTTATGAATAATTAATAGATTATTTTTTCATCAAAAAACTTTATAGCTAGTAAGAATAGTTTATTGTTGGCAAAAAAATTGGGCTAAGTATTCAAAAAGTTTTTTTTTTTTTGTAAATCTTCCGAGTTCAACTCGAAAAGTTGCCGACCGCATTCGCGATAAAAATAGTAGGTATGTTATGTCAACCAGATGGGTGAAAGATGAAGAAAACAGTTTTTCCTATAATGCGACAAACATTAGTGACTCATTCCAATCGTACGCAAGTTTCATTCACTTTTGGCCTCCTACATTGGCTTACTCGAATTTCGAATATAGACTTCCATGTTTGACATTTTGCCAAATGCCAAGTATACCGCTCATAACATCTGTCACCTGCTTAGTAATGTTATTAAAATTGATATTAACACGGAACGGAAATAGCACGCGAATTGTCCTAAAAGAGTCATTCGGGATTAATACTCAGTTAATCTGCCTTAAAAAGTTGAAAAGGGATCACTGTAACCTCCTTTGAGCAGCTGTTTGACTTACAATTTAAGCACTTATTAATTACTGTCATTGTTCTGGAGAAAATTTGTGTAAAAATAAAACTGCTGAATGCGGGATTTACACGAGTGACGAAAGAACGAAAAATTGCGACTTCGCCGAATTGCCATTTAGATTTTAGACAGTCTCATTTCGCCGTGCAGTTAGTCGCCGTTTAGTCGCCCATGTAAATCCCGCATAACACCGAAATGTTGCAATTGTAGGTCTATAGTCGAGTTGGTGAGACGGAATAAAAAATGACAACATAGATTTTTTCGCAATCTTTGGATCAAATTGAAAAAACAATTTTGTCACTTCGTCATAGACTTGAATTACAAATTGGTCAAAACTAAAAATGTACGCCGTATTACTGGTTGGCAATTAATGTGACATATTCTAGATTCTAGATTATAAATGACTAGATGTTGCGCGTGACTTCGTGCTCGACAAAAGGAAATCTCGTGGAACCGTACATTTAACCGCAATAAAAAGTAGCCTATGTCCTTCCCCGTGGTCTATTCTATATCTGTTTCAAATTTTATTAAAAACGGTCATGTAGTTTCTGAGCCTATTCGATGCAAACAAACAGACAAATTTTTCCTCTTTATTGTATTAGTATAAGAAGTATAGATAATACAACCAAGTGATTGAATAATAGTTTCAAATGATACGTATGTAAGTCTAGGTTTTGACAGATGATCATTTTTTTCATATCTCGTGGTTTTTAGGATAGGTATATTTTATGAACATCTCACCATCTGTTGCCAAATAAACATCTTTATTTACATCAACAATAATTATTAAAGCTACCAACAGCTGCCACATAGCTCACTACCTAACCGTTGACAACAATTCACCTCAAGACACAGACGAGACATTACAAAGGCCTACACCGTTACTTAGCATCAAAGCATTTCAACGTCGTGTCGTCTCATTGTGAAGTCTTGGTATTCATACTAAATGATTATCAGCATCGAACGCAGATTACGTCACGTGACGAATCCACCCATGTACGAATTGAGATCTTAATCAATTGTCTATATTATTTTTATTCTCATTTTACCATTAGATAGCTCTTTTATAAACATTAAGAGGTTCCTGAGACGATTTTTTGATTTAGGTATCCGTTTGCGAGATATTAAACTTTAAATAGCTTTTTTTTGTTAAAATAGTCCCTCTAAAAGCTATGTGTATGTACTCTATATGCTCTATGTCTTAACACCTTCGCTGCGAAACCAAAAGTGCAGTTTTTTCATATGGTGCGTTAGAAGGCCAATATGCCCGATACGTCAACTCTCTACTTAGGTACGCGTTATAAGGCTCATAGACCCAGTATGGTATTGATGAAATAATAACTTATTATCTTCATGAAAACGCCGAAATTGATATACTTGCCTATAACTATACATAGTAGAAGAGTTAAGTATTATAGTACTGGCCCCGCCCCGGGTTCAGATAATATACTGAGAAGATATATGAAAAAATAAATGAAAGGTCTATTAACCTGCTACCACATTGAAGCATTGGTTAAATCAGAGCCTTTGTAGTGATGGGAAACAAATGATCGATACACTATATAAATTTACTTTCCTTTATAATTATTTTATATTACATATGGACATCATAAAAACATTTAAGACAATAACTTTTCTCTACATTCTACGCCATTACTTGGTCCAGGTTGTTGAGTATCACAAAAGTCAACATTTTATTCACTAGAATTTCCAGTTGAATCGTATTTTAGTAACGATAACTCCAACATTTTTCAAATAGTTAATAGAATCAGGTGTTACTTTGCCGAAATCCATAGCATACAATTAATTAATATTATGATTGAAAGCAATTTTCCGCCAAATAATACCCACAACCTGCAAGCAAATGTGTGAGTGAGTGGGAGGAGGGAGGTGCTTTACGCATGCTTATCACTCGCACGCGCACTCATACATTTACTTGCAGATTGTATTATTTGGCGGAAAATTGCTGCTAAAAAAATTAAAAATTTCAACTTTTTAGCTATAAGAAACCATACTTATTATTACAAACTAATTGATGAAAATGTGAGTCGGAGTTCACTTTTAGTAATTTTTTCAAAGGCCATAAAGCCTAGTTCGCATTAGGCCAGTATTTTAGTCGAGTAGTGAGTTATTTAGTAGCTAAACGCGTCTGAACACCAAAAATGTAGTCGAGTAGATTAGTAAGTAATTTAGTCGAGTCAATCCATTTATTTCTATTTTTCATGGGCGAGTAGCCCCCCCACCAGGCGTCCCTGCTCACTGGCTCACCGGCTAAACAAGTCCGAACCTATCGATTTAGTCGAGTTCATTAGTTGCTACAAAAATAGCAGAAAATTTGCACAATTTTCGGTCATTCTTATAGTATCGAAGTATTATTTCGGATCTTTCAACGCTTCCTTCAGAAGACAGTTAGTTGCTCCTAATGTATTTCTATCGATCCATTTTCTTATCCATATACCTAGCTTCTTTTTCTTTATTACACAAACTTCTTCATCCACCTCTACTGAAATAACTTTTACAATTAGATTAATCAGTTTATTCACTTTGGAGGATTCACTTTTACTCTGACCAGAGTATAAACAAAATTCACGACCTCATTTTTTTTGGTTGTCCGCTTGACGTGAAATGCCCAATGTTCTATAAAGTTATTTTGTTACAGGACATGATTCATTTAGCTTCGTTCCATTTACTTCAGATAGGGTAACAATTTTCGTTTTAATAGTGAAAATACACCTTTACGGTTGATCTATGGTACATAATTCAAAAAACCACTAACTCGCGCTTTGTCTAAACGTAATTTTCAAGTAGCTATTGGGCTTACGAGCTGTTTGACTATCTTGCGTTGTTCCTAATTTGCTTATCAACTACTTCGCTGTTCACCTAAATCTTATATGGCATAACTCGCGCTATGCCTGAAATTTCGTACATACTAGATTAGAATGATGTAACGTTATTTAACTGTCATACCGTACACGAATGTGATACTTTTGCAATAGTCAAAACCGAGATCTATACACAATCCCCCTTACTAATAAACGCTGTATAAGCTTTAAATAGTTATACAGTGTTTTGTTCCCGTCACACAAGAGACATTTTTAATTCGATGGAAGAAGACAAAACACTATATATATAAATATACCAAATTTTATCCATTCATGTTCATAATTAAAGGAGCTAGAATGGCGGACATCCAAATAGCAGACAGACAGACAGACGGACGCACAGACCTTATACTTAGTTTATAGAGGTTCCTTAAATACTATGAACCCTAAAAAGACTGGCTGATTATACTAACATTTTCTTTTTCTTTCTCTCAAAACATGATCCTTGTAAGGAACTTTCGGTTTCGGTTTCGGCCGAAACTGAGACCGTTGCCGAAATTCATTTTCGGTTTCGGTTTCGGCCGTAAATACCAGTTTCGGTCGGACACTAAACAGAGGTAGAAATATAATATTATACAGTACCGGTACCTATTGTCAGAAAATGTTTTCGAACTCGTTTCGTAGCGCTACGCGTAGCACACTCTACGGCGTCCGGCTACGGTCTACGAGACTCGTAGGCTTGCGTTTTTTAGCGATGACAAAATATGAATCACAAATACTTTGCGTAGTATCAAACAGTTAGTTACGAACGTGGCTGAAGGGGTATATTTCTTAAAAAAATCGTTACTTTATTTTATAAAGTGAAGTAAAAACTTACCACATTTTTTAAATCGTATAATTTAGTTTAGATACTACGTAGAAGGCTTTCACAATCATTTAAATTTAAGGTATAATATTAAACACAATACGAAAAGTTCACTGAGAGAGTGTAATAAAAACTGACGCTTAATGGGGTATGCGATAATGTAATAAAACGGAATACGATAGTTTTGACACGAGACTTATCATGTTATAGTTTTATATCACACATTCGTTCAAGATCTTCTACTTCATTCAAAGCTTCAATGTTTTGGCGAGTTTCATACTAAAGGATTATATCTCCACTTTAAAAAATGTATCTCTATAATATGTATAGTAAGGGAGATAGACATAATATTGAGACAAATTGAGTCGATCTACGAAGCACAGAGCGAGCGCTGTTACATACAAGTTTTCGTAATGCCGAGCCTCCCCTTAAGCCCATTAGTGCACGTCCTATATTTTTAAATCCCTGTACAAATAGTATCCAATAAGTCATAAAATCGTGTAATTTATACAGTGGGATTACAGCAGGTTTCCACAGTTTATCAACGCGGCGTATTGTTTAATTAATTTAATCATTCGGCGCCACTCCGTAACGACTCGGCCATCTGTGTCGTATTAGCTTTTCATATTTTTGTTCTGATGCCTGCAATTACATATCTATATACAAATAACATAATATACAAAATGACATGAAATAATAGACCTGTACTGGCTTAGCTCATAAGGCCCACTTGCGTACATCAGGGTTAAGTATCATGTTATCTCTCTCGTTCTTCGTATTTATGAAAGAGGAGCAACGATATTTTAACCCAGGATTAACTTTTACCCTGAGTTTAATATCATGTTGCCTCTCTCGTTATTCGTATTTATGCAAGAGAAGGCACGATATTTTAACGCAAGTGGGGCCTAAGAGGTTAAAACGGGGGTCAAAAGTGGCTCCGAATTAGGGCGGCCATGTATGTACTAGTTTGTAATCGTAGACAGGTGTCAAACATACAGGCTGGCCTTCCACCACGTAGCATGACCACCGTAGAAATGCGTTTTGTCTACACAAGAGTAGACATACCGACAGATTGTATGGAACATTTCCCTTTATAAATATTTTTTTAACGGGCAATTGTCCCACCACACTTACGCACCACTGCAACTCCTGTGTAGCCAGGATCGACAGTGGTAACCAACCACAAAATACCCTTTGATATCTCAGGGGTGCCCGAGGCAAATCAAAATCAAAATTATTTTTGTTTTCATGATATTCAAGTAAATACATACCATGAATAGACATTAATATGCGATATTGAACCTACCGATATCAAAAGCGATCGTTTCTTCGGAACGTTCAATTTCAGCCGCCAGCTCATATAGCATGCGGCAAATGAATTCTATTGTTAGTATGTCAGAAGTAACACATGCGATATTAAATTATATATTCACTAGCTGTACCGCGGCTCCACTCGCGTAAATACCCATACTGTCGAGTATTCTGCGGGAATACCGTAATTTTCCGGGATAAAAAGTAGCATATGTTTTAATCCAGAGCCTTAACTACTACCTTACCAAATTTCATCGAAATCCTATCGGTAGTTTTTGCGTGCAAGAGTACATCCATCCCTCCATCCTCACAAATTCTCACGTTTATAATATTAAAAGGATAATAACGGCTCGAGTAACATATAGGCTATAAAATTTATGTAGTCAGGTTATAATTTTTGTTTAAAAATATGTAGTTATTTGTAATCCATTAACTAAAGTCCAGACTATGCCATGTTCTCATTTATAGCTACAGTTACTTCGAACTAAAGTTCTCTTAACTCTAAAGAGTGCTTACATTGCAGTAAGAACATTGTTCAACAATAGAATATATATACTTTTTTACAACATTGTATACAATACGAACTTACGACTATTATCGCCGACTCGTCTGAATCTAAAACCTGGGGGCCTAGCAGGAACATTGTACAGCGGCGTAAACGTACAAAAGTATGGGTGCTGTCATGATTTTTAATTATGTCTTATTTATAAAAGTACCTATATTAAGTATAATTAATATAGTTTACATTTTTCTTGTACGATGGGATTGACATAGCCACTATGTGCGTTTAAATCTCTAAATTAAAAAAGAATTTAAAAAAATGATGTTTACAGATTTTCATACAATTCTCATTCGATCAGTTTTCGTTTACGCCGCTATTAAATGTTTCCGCTAGCCCCACTGAAACTTCCAGGTATCGTTAATTTATAATCACCGAAGCCTTGATGCCTTCAGTTCGGAGAAAATGCGGGAGTGTGCTCGACTAGTTTACAACCAAAGAAATTAACGCCAGGAAACTACTGATTTACTGTAACAAGTCAGAGCATTTGCTCATATTTTCATCAGGTAGGTAAAATGACCTAAAATATATAACAATAATACTTAATATAATAAGACGTAAAACTTAACTTTTTTCTACTTAGAGGTACTCTGCTCAAGGTATTTTCTACATATTCTCTCCTGGTACAAAAAACATCATCCTTTATTACGGGTAATTTTCATTCCTTACTTGTTTTTTTTAATTTACATATATCATCCTAAGATCTAATTTATGTAACAGTACACTTGCACTTAGCCAAAACCATAAGGCATTGGCGCACCTACAAACAATCGTGTTATTCAGATCATAATCAAATGATAGAAACACTTCATTAGGGGCGCGGAGACGTTCTTGGCACTCATTATTAACGCACATTATTGATTGCCATTCCGCATTAAAATGTTAACAGAAGATTTTTTGTGTACTGACGTCACTGAAATTATATACTTATCTAAATAATAAATATTAATATATCTATGGACGCTTCACACCACGTCAGTCGCCCCGTGGTAAGTATCCAAGGAACTTTTTCTGCGGGTACCAGACAACGGGATGTATCATTAGGTAATACTTTTATTCTGTGCATATATTTAAGATTTTTACAGGGAGATACATGACAAAGGAACACGGAACAATTTTTTGTCCCCGCGGCGAGATTCGAACCCGCGGCTTAAGCACAGACACGCTTAACCACTACGCCACAGACTTACCTCTACTTACCTCATCCATATTTTTATGTTAAAAAGAACGGAGGTAGAAAATCTTGAAACATGGGATCAACGTGGAATAAGCCCATAGTATACCCATCCAGGAAATTAGCGTTTGAATTGAGCATAGGCTACGCGACACGGCAGAGCTAAGAAGCATCATCGGCATCGACATCATCACTTTCAGCCTATCATGATCATCATCCACTACTGGACTTAGGCGCAATGAGCGTCAACCATCATGATCTTAGCCAGCTATCCTCGGTCAGTACATCGTGCAAAGATGAGATGTAATACGTATAAATGACAAAATTATTCTCTACAGTCTACAGTGTCAGCATTGCCGTGCTGCAACGCTCAATGCAGTTTACAACCAATGCTTTTATAGATTGGATGAATAAACACTCGGTGTAAAAGCCCTTCTTTCCTAAAAAACATTAATAAAAAGGTAAAAGCGATAATGATTGCGTGTAAAAAATATGAAATCCCGAAACGAAATCAGGGGAAATTCGGACAACAGTTAATGTGTAAAAATGTACGACAGTGATTTATATTGATGTAATTACGCGAGATTATATTATTGCGGTGAAAATTTTGTGGGACATTATAAAAGGCATGAGGAAAACGACATCAATTTATAATTTGCCTAATGTGTGAGTGAGGGAAGTTTAATTAAATTATTATCAACTAGATATTAGCCGCGACTTCGTGCGCGCAAAAGGAAATCACGCTGAAACCGTACATTTTGCTGCAATAAAAAGTAGCTGATGTCCTTCCCCGTGGTCTGCTCTATATTTGAGCCAAATTTCATCAAAATTGGTCCAGTAGTTTCGGAGCCTATTCAATGCAAATAAACAAACAAACTTTTTCTCTCTATAATATTAGTATAGACTAGATTTTTCCCGCGCTCCACCCACGTAAATATAATATCCTACAGGAACACTGTACTTTTTAGGGATAAACAGTAATCTATGTTGTAAACCAGAGCCTAATCTACTACCATACCAAATTTTATCACAATCCGTTCGGCGTTCAGTAGTTTTTGCGCGAAAGAGTAACAAACATCCATCCATCCATACTTACAAACTTTCCCATTTATAATAGTAGTAGGATTATTAATATTATTATGAAAGCATTTTAGGCCACTTAGGCATCATCCTTGAATATTACGGCGATATTCCGGGCAGTAGACTAAGCCCTAAGGAAGCCAAAAAATTGCCACATTTAAACTTGTATAAAAGCGTGTCTATTTACTTTTTTGTAGACAATACGTAGAAGAAGAAGAAGAAACTGTCTTGAGCGTAATGGAAGTATTTAAGGTGTCTTAAATTTATGGCACTGGTTTCGTCAACTTTAAAAAATACTATGCCATAACTATTATTTTATTTTATACTATTTATGCTTAAAATTATATGTTTGATTGTTGTACTGCGTTTTTTTAAGTAGGCACCACATACACTATCTAACAGTGCCGAAGCGTGAGATCTGCGAAATGGTAAGCCGCGTAAGCCAATATCTATTGTAATACACAGAATAACGATATTTCATTTTTGTTGCACTTAGCGCCATCTATTAAGTACCTAATATTCAAAAGGGAAACTGATATAACGTCGAGTTGTATATATCACCGTAAAATTGTAATAACAGTTAGATTGTAAAATAACTAACGAGATTGTAAAAATATGCCGTAAGAATAAAAACTATATATTTATAATCTAACAAAAAATAATGTGTTAAATTATAGAAATAGATACTGAAATATAAACCAAAAATAAAGGTTAAGGACAATAAAGAGGTATCCACGAAGCCAACAATTAAAAATTCAATCAAATTAAATCATCAACTAGAAGCGTTGTAGCTGCAAGTGGCGTCTGCGTGTCTTGGCAACTTCCCTGTGAGTTACCGAATCTGCCAGATACAAGTTTCATTAATTAGGAAAAAGGTCAGTAGACACTTCCATTGTCATCTTTGCCACTACAGTGCCCCCAGATTCGTTGCATAAAACATATTATTATCTTGGCAAATGGTTTTGCTTTGAAACTTTTTAATTAAATATGAATCCTACTAATAATAATATTAATAAAAATGTGAAAGTTTGTGAGGATGTATTGATGGATGTTTGTTACTCTTCCACTAAAAAAGTATTAAACGGATTTCGACGAAATTTGGTATGGTAGTAGTTTACGCTCTGGATTAAAACATAGGCTACTTTTATTCCGAAAAATACAGTATTCCCGTGGGATACTATATTTACGCGGGCGGAGTCGCGGGAAAATCCTAGTACTTCATAGTACGTCAATCTGGTCCCGTGGTTAAGTATCTAAAAACAACATCCCGTTCTTAAATATGTCCATGTTTGCAATCCGTGCTACAAAGTAATAGGCAAAAGGGAACACGGATACTTGCCAACAGGAATTATCTCAATTGGTCTCAGTTCCTACAACCGATTGCTGTCATTGACATACCATATATCTAAGTACGTTGCATCGTCCTTTACAATAACATTATAACGTACTTACATCACATTACCAGATGGAAAGCGACTACAGTCGCCCATGGACACCACTCACAACACCAATATAGCTTCGCAAGACTTAAAAAGGAAAACGCTCTTTTTTGAAGATTTGAAGCTCGTATTGGTCCGGAAACAACCACAAGCGACAGTTCATGCCTAAGTTCAATTTTCGTCATACAGATAAGAACAACTGTTGATCTATAGCTATCAGAAGTCGTCCTGTGATTGAAATTCGTCCATTCATATGATTTTTAAGTTTGAACTTTATAAACGTGTTATTTTGCCTTTTACACAGAAAAACTATAAATTTTGTGACCGTTAACGTGTTACAAGATTGCATCTATCAAACGCACGGTACTGTGTTAATCTCAGGTTATTTTTATGGATTTTATGTATTTCTTAGCATTTTAAAAAAAAATATATGCTTTCGGCACACCTTCCAACACATAAGCTTTAACTGTACGAAATATAACGGAGGAGTCTCCGTTCGCACAATTCTCGTAAAACTGTAGGTACTAAAAGTTTTTGCTTCACGTACTCATAATATGATATTATGATGATTGTAGGTCGGGCATTACGATGTATATTGAACACATTTTTTAAAAGCGACGTTTCCAGATACGTAAATTCGTAAAGTAAATATGTGTACGGCATGTGTACATATTTACTTTATGAATGCGATATCCCCAGATACAGAACATCAATGCCTGCGTTCGATATTTTTAATTGCGAGCTGAAATACGTTTAGCGCAACGATATCCGTCCTCTTCGGTGCAGCGGAAGTAATAGTTATAATTCTCCATAACCACCGAAACCGCAATTTCCAATCCCTTAGATGAATATTTGCTATGTTTGTGGATACCGCAAGATAACGACGTGGTTCGTTAAGGTCTACCTCACTACCTGATATCTATACTAATATAATAAAGAGGAAAGGTTTATTTGTTACTTTGCATCGAACAGGCTCCGAAACTACTGGACCGATTATGATGAAATTTGGCACAGATATAGAATAGACCACCAGGAAGGACATATGCTAGTTTTTATTGCGGCAAAATGTACGGTACCCGTGAGATCTGGCTTAGCGCGCACGGAGTCGCGGGCAACGTCTAGTCTTTATACAAGCGTACAAACAAATAACTTTGTTAAATTAATTCGGTCCGAGAATAAAGAAAATTCGTAAAGAATTTACACTAGCCTAATGGTAAACAGAGTCAGGTAGTTGGCGAATCATCGCTCAGGGTGACATGCCAAATGGGAAAGTGGAAGCAGTTTGGGAAGACTAGAGCAAAAAGGCACTCAAGTGTAGAGACTGCGCTAACGTAGTTTTTAAATTTTAAATGTTAAACCGAGATTTAGTTAATACTTTGTTCTGACATTACCAAACTTAAATAAAAGACTACGTCGCGCACTAGTTTTCGCTATAATAAAGGGCATCACAAACGGCAGCGATACTATAATATTTTATGTTAAGATAAACTATCGCTTGCTTTACAGTATGTATGAACTAACACAGGCGGCTAACATACTATATATTTTCATAATACATTATATTTTACATACAGACATCTAGGATAAAATATTATAGTATATAATCGCTTTATGTGATGCCCTTAGCGCATTAAATAGGAAGGAAGAATAGAAAGCAATAATAATAAACAAGAAGGTGAATAGGGAAAATTGGAAATATTAACGCAATCAGTAACACCTAATTGGCAAGCTTTTAGGCGAAATGGGCTTTTATCTTCTATTAATTAATGACGAACAAAACACGAAAGTGTCTTCATTTTGTTTAGTGTTTATTTGGCTCTTTCATTGTTCTTGCGAAAACAATGCTTATTTTTGTTTAAAAAATATTTATGTTTTTTCAGTTTATTGGAGTTTATAAAATAAAACGGTATCTTACTTAATATCAAAATAATAATGTACCAGGTAGGTATACCTACCTAAAACATACCTTATTATATTGTTAAAATATAAAATAAATCATTAGTTTCATCATTTTTATCCATGTAAAAAAATTGCTAAAACGTAAATTGAAACACCTTATACAGATCATACCAATAAGTTTATTTATAAAAACTAAACTTTCATTCGTCCATTGTCACCCAGCATTTCAATCTGTTTATTGAACATGATATAAATAAAATTAAAGAAGGAATATATAGGGGGTACCAAAATCAACGGGGAAAATTCTACTTTCATACGGTTTGCTGATAACATAGCTGCCGTAGCTGAGCAAAGAATAACTACCAAAACTCCTTTATCACATGAACAGAATATTTTTGGAATATAAAATAAACATAAATTTTTCAAAAACAAAATATTTTGTAGTGCATAGACAGAGTGAACATGAATAACTAACGATTAATGAAAACACAATAGAGAGAGTTAATAAATTCAGATACCTAGGAAGTATATGACGAGTAACGACTCCAGATGTACTGCGGAAATTACCACTAGAATTGCAATAGCCAAGAGAGAATTCAATAAAAAGAAACAATTTTTAACTAAAAAAAAAGTAAAGAAGCAACTAATAAAATTATAATATCTGGAGCTTAGCTTTATATGGTAGCGAGTCCTGGACAATGAGAAGTAGGTATAGGGCACGATTAAAAGCGTTCGAAATGTGGTGCTGGAAAAGGAAGCAGCTGCAGCGGATAAGTTGGAAGGAAAAGAACTTGTACAGACGATAGGAGAAAAGAGAAACATTAAAAACTCTAGAAAATAGAAGAGGAAAGATGATTGGACGTCTTCTAAGATATGACACATTCATAAGGACAATATTAGAAGAAAGGATAGAAGGAAAAATGGGTAGGGAAAGGCCAAGGAAAAACTATGTTAGTCAACATGTAGAGAATGTGTAAATGTCATGTCCTATAGAGAGCTGAAAATACTAGTGGAGGATAGAGAAAAGTGGCGGAAGCTCCACCGACAAGGGCACTGTCCTTAAATAAAAAAGAAGAAACTTTCATCACCTTTTTCATGAAAAAAAAAATAAACTTTCTACAATAATCTCATTAACCTCACATTAAAAATAACGCTGCATCCTCTCTCATTCGTTATCGCATCGGTGACGTTCTATTGAATCAAAGCCGTAGACAATAAGTGTCGCGCTGCATTCGTTTTGCAAAGCCTTTGCTACGGTTATCGGTATCTAGTGGTGTAAGTGAATCTATCAGTGCCTCTGACATTTGCTATTCGCATTCGAATTTACATTTTAGCTCGACTTTTGAGCTCTACATTCGAGAATTCCTTTCTTCTGATATTCAAGCTATCGACCAATTGACAAGGGCTTTGTGAATTCCATTATACATTATCACAATTTATTCGTGACACCACCAAATTCAACGTCAGAAAATACAGTCTCTGCGAAAAGTGAATCAGTGCCGCTGAAATTTTCTATTCGACTAGACTTTATTATCTACATTTCAGCTCTACATGATTTCTCTCGAATGTGAGGCAAATTTGAAAATGTATTATTTGCTTCCGATATTCCAGCTACCGCCCAATTTACAATAAAAATACGAATGCCATTGTAAATTGTAGCAGTTCCTATGCGGCTACACCAACTTTCAGCCTTAAATCATGCCAATGAACGTAAAATGTAGACGTAGAGTTGCAGTAACCATACAATATACTGTATATATATCCAATCTGCATAAACAGTATAATGTAACGTCAATTAGCGCCCATACACGGTCAGTTCTAACAAATTGGTTTGCTAACCAACCAACCACCAGCAAACCAGCCAATCAGACTCTCTGATCATGCTCACAGGTCGCGCGGTTTCGGTCTCGGACCGCGCTCTTGCGTCACGCGTAGCGTACATCGCAAGGCTACCTTTAGTTTTGAGCCTACCCGCATACATATTTTATTTGCAATTACAACAAAATGCTAGTTCGTTTACTTTTTTCATCGGTAAATGTTGATTTTGTAGCTTTTCTCTTCTATCACAATTTCAGACAAATAATAATACAAAGAGCACTCCACTAAACACAAGCGTATGTTGTCTATCTATATGGTATAGATTGACATGACAAATGTATGAACAATTTATATCGTTCCCATCAATGATCCATGGCTCTTGACATAATGGAAATGTTTTCTAAGACCACTTAGCAGTTGAGAGCCTCACAGAAAAATATGTTTTGTTTACGTAAATGGTTCTGATAATAGTTTTCTGAAAAAGAGCCTCATATCAAATGCTAAATAGATGGTATATACTATAATATACATTTTAGGATTTAAACTGAGAATAATATAATATAACATTTCGGCAAATACCCTTTTACTTTACCGAGCCATTACGTCAAAATCAATGATGGGCGCGCAACATAACACGGGTGGGTGCCTAAATATTTTAATAGAACAAAGTGCCATACAAATATATAGGTCCATTATTTCGTTAAGCGAGGACGGAACCACGCGGGAAAATGAAGGCAAGAAATTGTTCCAATAAGTGCGTTATTGGGACCACCAGCCTCTCTAATCGTTAACCCCCCGTGACTAAGGGGCGACTGAATTAAGATGTAATATGTCGATTATCGTTTATACTATAGTAGCTATAGTGACGATACACGTGTGGTCTTAGGTACTGACGTAGAAATAAAGGAACGATTTACTATAATAATAATAATATCTATGGACGCTTCACACCACGTCAATCTGGCCCCGTGCTAAGTATCCGAAGAACTTGTGTTACAGGTACCAGTATATTTAATACTTTTATACTATACATATATTTAAGATTTTTATTATATTATACACATATTTAATACACATCCATGACCCAGGAACACAGAAAAACTTTTTTGTTCCTTCGGCGGGATTCGAACCCGCAACCCCCAGCTTGAGCACCAATGCTCTGAACCACTGAGCCACAGAGGTCGTCTACTGCTATGTAATACCCTTTTTAGGGTTCCGTGCCCCAAAGGTAAAAACTGGACCCTATTACTAAGATTCCGCTGTCCGTCCGTCTGTCTGTCCGTCTGTCTCAGACAGTTGAAATTTTCACAGATTATGTATTACTGTTGCCGCTAAAATAACAAACACATACTAAATAAAAAGGAATAAAATAAATATTTAAGTAGAGCTCCCTAAATCTATACTAATATTATAAAGAGGAAAACTTTGTTTGTATGTTTGTTTGTTTGTTTGTTTGTTTGTTTGTTTGTTTGTAATGAATAGGCTCAAAAAGTACTGGACCGATTTCAAAAATTATTTCACCATTCGAAAGCTACATTATCCACGAGTAACATAGGCTAAATTTTATTTTGGGAAAAAATAGGGTTCCGTAAGATATTTGGGTTTTTCGGACACAAGGTGTAAAAAATCAACCAGAAAAGTTACTTATTTTGCGTACGCTGCCTAAACTATAAAAGATAGAACCATAAAATGTTCTAATTAATTGTAGATCTTATAAATATCTACAAAAAAGTCCGCGACACACTATACCTATCTATGTCGAGTGAGGCACAACAACCATTTTTTTATTTAGAAATCTTGAATTTTTTTGGACTACATTTAAACGCGTTTATTTTACTCATGCTATTAATCCTTATCAAAATAAATTATTTCATCACTAAGTACAGTTTATGTAGATAATATTTGGTCTTTTAATGATTAAAATTGGATGTTTGGTTTTGAAGTTATGGCGAAATTAAAATATTACGATTTCTGCTGCACGGCCCGTTGCGAAGTGGGCGTCGCGTCGTCGCCAAGGCGTGCGAGTTTAGATCTATGAGTAAATTTTTGTTTTGTGTTCGTTGTAACTATGATGGATAGATACTTGAGTAACTATTTATTTATAGATTGTTGTATTGTTAGTTCTGAAAAGTGTAGGTATTTCATACGATAAAAGTATACCCACTTACTTATTTCATTAAGTATTAGTAGGTACCTATATTAATTTGTTTCTGTTTGTTTTGACTAAATTTCACCCGTTTTGTTAGAGGTTTAAAGAGATTCTGTTATCTGTAGTATTAGTATCAGTATTGTACCCGTGCGAAGCCGGGGCGGGTCGCTAGTATATAAATATTATTTATCCCTATAAAACAAACGTAGGTTTTTGACGTTTGTACGGAACGTGCGATTTTGGAAAATCCATACCAAATCTGGAGCGCGTGTGAAAAAGGACTGCCTTCGACAAATTTTTAACCCCAACTGGGTATAGTTTGCGGCTCAAAAACATATACATTTTTTTTTTTTGGAGTATACTGGGTGTCCCAAAAATACCGTCTCATAGTGACATGGGAGATAGATTAGCCTTATATCTCTCGGATAAAATAAAAATGACCTTAGTAAAAGTTGCTTAGTTTTCGAGATATTTGGATTTTTTTGGTTTTATTCAAAATCTCCATTTTTAGTTAGTTTTTATTTCCGCATTAGTACAAATTCCTTTAATTTATTCATTTTTATTTTTTTTAAGTATCTCGAATAGTTGTTTGATGCATACAAAATAAATTTTTGTCAAATAGTAGTGTATTTTTTAAGAAAAAAATATTTTTGTGTTGCGTTTTAGCTCTCCCAAAATTTCGAACAAAATTTTGACAATCTGCCGTGAAAAAAAAATGTACTAAAGTAAACTGGAAAATTATTTTAAAAATTACTCAATTTATTGCAGATTTAGAAATGGTATAACACTTACATAAGAATTTTACAGAAACTTAGAAATTGCCATTTTTATCATTAAAGTCTGATTCAAGCCAGACTCTTATGTAGTAAAGAAGATGAAAAAGTACCAGGAATTTTCATCGCAATCTTATTATCTATCGACCTTTATTATCTTTTGTATCTGTAGACTTGTAAAACTGAATGTACTATTGCAACCCTAATTTGTTATTTCGTTCTTTCCTTCGCTGTTATGGGGCACTGTGATAGTAAATAAAATTAGAAAAAAACTTAAGAACTTAGATTTATTACAGTAAATGCTCGAACTGTCGACCTCCAACACGAATGCACAATCGACATCTTCTGATAAAATTATTCTTTAATCTTCTCAAACTTATCTGAGATATTTCTTGAGCCGCTGCGGTGACTCTGTCGCGTAGTTCCCTTTCGTTGCGTATTGGTTTACCATAAACTTTGTCTTTAAGACATCCCCAATAAAAAAATCCAGGGGATTAAGATCAGGGGATCGTGGTGGCCATAAGATTGGCCCCAGTCGCCCAATCCACCTTCTCGGGAACCTGCGGTCCAGGTGTGCTCGAACGTCTCGAGCGTAATGTGCTGGGCAGCCGTCGTTTTGAAACCACATCGTTCGTAATGATTCCAGTGGCACATCCCCGAGGAGCGTTGGCAATTGGTTTTCTAAAAATTCCAAATAGGTGTGACCATTTAATATTGGAGGCAGCTCCACTGGTCCTACTATTGTACCGTTGTAGATTCCGGTCCATAAATTTATTTTAAACATGTGTTGCGACCGATCTTCTCTATTCTCGTGTGGGTTTTCTAGCTGCCAGCTATGAATATTATGAAGGTTTAAATAACCATCTCTTCTACATTGCGACTCGTCACTCCACAGTACTTTATGAAAAAAGTCGGGATCTTCCCTAATTTTTTCCAACATTCGTTGACAAAATTGTACCCGTCTGGCATAGTCACTCGTAAGGAGAGTTTGCACTCTTTGTATGTGGTACGGATGATACCTGTTCCTTTTTAAAACGCGATGAGCAGATGATTTCGGTATTCCAGTCTGACTTTGAATCAAACGAACCGAAGTTGACGGATCTTCGGTAACTTGCTGTAACACGACATCTTCGTCGGTTGTTTGCGGTCTCCCTTCACCACCTCGAGTTCCTGGGACTCTACCCTCTCTGTAGGCAGAATCCAATCGTTCAATCACATGATACGATGGCGGTGTACGGTTTGGATAACGTTCCGCGTACAATCTTGCAGCTAATCTTGAATTTAAAGTTACTACGCCTCGATTAGAAACACGCCTGGTTTCCCCATAAATTAAGTACATGTCGGCGTACTCACGATGAGTAAATTGAGTAGCAGCACCTCGTGGATTTTCCATTCTTAGCACAGTAAAACCAGCCAGCTGTCTGTAAGAGCGCAAACCGTCGTTGTTGTCACCAAATCAGTTCAACAATAGTCCAAATCGAAAGCAAATCAGAGTCCAAAAATAACGCCTAGTAATAAAAAAAATGAGAGAAACGAGAGCAGTACAAAATAGCACGTGTATCGCACAAAACGGAAGAGAACGTACTAAAGTCCACGAGATCGTTCGTGGAACACGGTGTTGTAAAATGTGGGAAGAGAGTAGCGCATATTGCGCGCTCCCTTGCACTTATTAGGCCTTTAACAAACATTACCGTTGATCATTGACAGCTATCTCACTCAGTTTTTAACCTAAGAACAGGATCACAAACGCCGAACACAAAGGACAACATGTGGCCTTTTCATTGTGTTTGAATATTGAATATTCACTTCATAGTTGAGTCCGGCTTGAATTAGACTTTAATGATAAAAATGGCAATTTCTAAGTTTCTGTAAATTTTTCATGTAAGTGTTATACCATTTCTAAATCTGCAATAAATTGAGTAATTTTTAAAATAATTTGCCAGATTACTTTAGTACATTTTTTTTCTACGGCAGATTGTCAAAATTTGGGTCGAAATTTTGGGAGAGCTAAAACGCAACACAAAAATATTTTTTTCTTAAAAAATACACTACTATTTGACAAAAGTTTATTTTGTATGCATCAAACAACTATTCGAGATACTTAAAAAAAATTAAAATGAATAAATTAAAGGAATTTGTACTAATGCGGAAATAAAAACTAACTAAAAATGGAGATTTTGAATAAAACCAAAAAAATCCAAATATCTCGAAAACTAAGCAACTTTTACTAAGGTCATTTTTATTTTATCCGAGAGATATAAGGCTAATCTATCTCCCATGTCACTATGAGACGGTATTTTTGGGACACCCAGTATTTGTGTCCGCGCTTGCTTTTCATATAATTAACAGTAGATTGTAGACATGATGGGCGTCACTAATGAACGAAGATACTATAATATTTATCGTACTTAGATGCCTGGATATATTTCATATTACAGTACGTAATATGAAAATATATACTATCTTAGCCGTCTGTGGTAGTTCATACAAAGTTTACAAACTGTAGAGTGTTACGAGTTGTATAGCAAGCTATATTTTATCTTAACATATAGTATCTTCGCCGTCGGTGATACCCCTTAACCTGAATTTAGTAAACATCGTATACCTTATATAAGTTATATCGTATACCTTAATATAATACAGTATACGAGGGAGGATCTATCTCATTAGCTGCCAAACCGCCCATACTGTCACTATACGAGTACTATTTACATTCCCTTAACATCTATTCACCTAAGTAAAATAAATAGGACGCATTTCGAACGAGATTTTATTGCCAAATATTTTTCTTGTAAGGTTATACTAGTGCCACACTACAGGGTTACAAAAATAGATGCCATTGACAAATGTCTTACTCTTCAGCTATGTCGATATTAATAAAGGCCAATGTAAAAAAACTATCGTGACTACACTAACATATTAATAACGACAACACTATGTATTTAAATAGTTAATGGAATCAGGCGTTACTTTGCGGAAATCCATAGCATACAATTAATTAATATTTAGCATAGTTAATACATAGTATACAATTAATATTAATTAATTGTATACTATGTATTAACTTTTAATATGACCAAAACCAACGTTTGCCCCACAGGACTACCGTCGACCCTGGTAGAAATGAAATCGAGTTTTTGCCCAATAACTGGCCAGTTGAACTAGACTTAAACTGGCTAGTGCACTATCGAGCAACTGTCTAGTAACTGGCCAGTTATACTAGATATCAAATAAAACATGGCCACTTTAAGCGGACAGCTGTCAATTAATATGTAACACAAAATTTTAATTATTTACACTGCTTTTTGATACTTATTGGAGTTAATATTACATATAGGTTACAGTGAAAAAAGAAAATAAACATCCACCCACACTAGCATACGTAGAACATCAGTGTGACCATTGCTTAATACTTAGTTGTAGGTGGCGCAATTTCTAGTTTTTATCTAGATTCGCTGGCCAGTTTACTGGATATCAGTCGCGTAGGATTCCTGTAACTTTCCTATCGGATTCACTTCCCACTTACCTTTTGAAGACCCTCATCCAAATCTCTACCTATTATACAGGCAAAGGCTTTCCTATGAAGGAGAACCAGCCTTCGCCACTGCTGGCCAGTTACTAGATTGAATCGAGTAAAACTTGGAATTTCTACTAGGGCATTGCGTCCGCAGTATTTAAAAGAATTTAATAAGCTAAAAACGTCACAGTGAATTAAGAAATTGCAGTGCAATCCCATTTCTAGAGTACTCGTGTTGTGCTCCTTTCGAGATAAAATCTAATAACACTAATAGCTTTTGTACTCACTTTTTGACAAGTATTTTCCCGGACTTGTCCGCTTTGAGCACGATTTTCGTGTGTAGCTTCTCCAGGAATTTGATGGTCGGGTTGTTGTACTGGTTGAGATTGTAGGCCAGCGCGAACAGCTCGTCCGTCCATAACTGCCGACAATAATATCGTTCATTAAGAATGCAAAAACGAGCGAGCCTTACAGTAGTCGCATAATATGATGTGTAACATTAGACATCTCGCCTTAGTAAAAACACAATGCTTAGTACGATTTTCTAATGTGGTTAAAAAATACGGATACTTTTCCACTAAGCAGTGACAGAAATCAACGCCAAAATTTAAGAATTAGCTAAATACTGAAATACTTTATTCGAATCTGACGGTCAACTCTACCTCCACCACCGCGCGCTTATTCGTCAAATCAAATAGCTCGCGCTCCCACGATTACACACTTCCGTCCTATTTTACAAAATCACTCCTACAAATTGCAAGAGGGCGAGTAGAAAGATGTCACACATCAAAAAACCTGACTGCGTCAAATAATTTTAATGTACCCACTACCCAGTGTCACTCTCACAGTAAAAAACGAATCTATCAAAACCTCTCAAAATGAAATCCATCGAGCCGTTCGGGCCGCAGAGCGTGCCAAACGATTATACAGTGATAACTAAGGATACGTTATACCCTTACAAAACTGACAAAATTTTTGTGCCGCGACACACACATAGACATTTTTTATTATTGACACATTTCACTCACAGCAAAAATTCGTGACAAGGATGGCATTCCTAAATCAAAAATATGTCATAGAATATTTAACGACACAGAAGGTACAAAATGCGTATAAATTCTATTTAGTTCATAGTTACTTTTAAGAGGTAATTTATTAAAATTTAAATATATTATAATAACCATTTTATGTAAGATTAATCTATATAATAATGGCATGTCTACTATTATTTAGATAAAACTGCATAATTGTTTTTTTTTTTCGTTAATGTCAAACAGGAATCGAAACCTGGGATTTAAAACACGTTTGTATTTTTTTTGCATTATTTAATAGTAGTGATGTTGGGGCACAAATTCTGCAAAGTAACAAAGGACAGCGCAGATGAAGAAAGACCTTATTTTTAACAAAATACTTTTTGTTAACCAAGCTTTGTGTAAATATAACGTCAAAAATGTAGATTTTTTAAAAGTTAGCTTATTTTCCAGAATTTGTTTCTCATTAGACTGGGACTATTATATTTATGCTCCGGAATCCGGAATGCCGGTGAAAATTCTGAGAATTGAAAATAGAACTCTGCGCTAATACAATAGAGTTGAAAATGGAAGTTTCGAGCGTTGTCATTTAAGGCATTGACATTTGACTCGACACTCATGTGTTTGGTTTTCAACTATTATTAACGCAGAGTTCTATTTTCAATGCTTACAATTTTCTACGGCTTTCCGGATTCCGGATCATAATATAGTCCCAGCCTTAGAAAAACTTACTATCAATCCTTTCAGGTAAAGGGTAAGAAGTAGAGCTTGCAAATAAATAAATAATGATTCGCAATTTTTTAATATTCAATTTAAAAAATCACACACACACATACACAATTCGAATAATAGAGAAAAAAACTATTTTTTATAATCACTTTTTTTGCTTCATAAACTTAAAAATACAGTCATATTAGGTATGACAAAATATTGCTTCATTTACACGAAAATTAATAAATTCTTAATAACAGGCTTTAAAATCTAGGTGCGTAGGAATATTAACAAACAAAATATAAAACAGAAACATACAATATTAAATAAACGGCGGTTACGGAAGTTTATATTTAACTGACTGAAAGATATACTTAAATTATTTTCGTCAATTTTATCAAAATATATTTAAAAGTAGATAAAAAACAAAACAAGTGGACTGTCTGTAACTCCGTACAACTAACGACATTCGCTTCTGTACTATAATTATTCTATGGCAGAAATGCATGCATCCTTATTAGATTCACAAAAAAAGTATATATTGACATTGCTTTCCTTTTTTCTTATGACAACCTGTCAAGTATTTTCTTGAAATTATTTATTGTTGAAAAATATATTTTTAAGAAAATACTTGACTGATACTTAATTAACTTTATAAAGTTACTTGTGGAATGAAATTCCTTGACTTTTATTCACTTTCTTGTCATGGTTTGCACAGCTTATAAAGGCACACGATGGCATTTTGTGCAAAATGCACGGGACGCGTAGTACGTGCTACTCGTCGACCAGCTGGTCGCATACTAACCAAAATTGACCCGACTCGCACCAATTCGAGTCTTCATTTTAACGCGTTTATAACATATCTACCTCTTATTAATATTATATATCTATGCGATTATACATACATACATACTCCCGAAAAACATAACCCTCCTTCTGGCGCAGTCGAGTAAAAAGTGTTTTCATCGGTAGGTAACTACATTTTTAAAAAGTCCGTACAAATTAAATGCTGCTCTCTTTTCACCCGAAACTTTTGATAATTTTATTCTTGAAAACGTGGCGAATTAAAAAAAATATGTGTGTGTGTACTTATGTACACGCGTTAGAAGTTATACTTCTTTGGTTTTTCTTCTTTTCTCTCAGAATTTTTACAGTTTTTGTAACTGACAAATTTATATAATAAATAGGTATACGTATTATTCAAAAATATATTATTTTGTATAATTATTTAAGTATAATAAAAATTGTCGTACGGACTAGTGTTGCCATGGTAACAACACTTGTTTAACGTCAATCATATCTTTTTACCTATTGTAAGCTTATAGTTGAAGGTTTCATAAAATACTTCTAATTAATAATATGTAAACGTGCAATGAATGGTTTAAATGTGCATTAATATATAATTATTATTATTTGGTTATGAGATGAAATGATTTTATAGTTTATTTCTTAGGCATAAGAAATAATATTCAGTGCCATGTTCAATTTGTATAAAAAATGCAAGATCAGTATCGTCGTTTGTTTTGTATTGGCATTATTACCGAGAGACGGCCATGGAGGCACATGTTATGTTAATTTATGGAGAATAAATCCTGTATATTATTTATTTGAAGTTTTAATCACTGGATATGAATAAGGATTTCAGAGAGGACTTTACATTTCAGAAGTGTGATCGGCGAAAATTATATTTTTTTTCGCTCTGAGCCTACGTAAGTATCGTTGTTTATATCGACATTTATTTTGAAAATATTTCTTTGTTTTTGTGGTACCTAACTACCTACCTAATAATGATTAATGTTATGGTAAACTATAATTAATTGCTTAGATAATAGTAAAGTGAAAAATCGTAATATTATCTAAAGGGATTAAATTAAATTTTTGATGCATATCGTGAAAAAAGGGCATAGAGAATCGGAGGAAATTTGAAAATGGAATACATATTTTATTCTCGACGTGCTCATGAGTCATGACGTCATATGAGTGCAAAAGAGATAGAATGCTGATGGAAGAGATAATATTATTAAAATAATAATTTAAATAGTAGTTAGTTATTAATAAATAGGTTTTGCGATTTTATGATATTATATCAGATACTTTAATCGAGATGATATTGTTTATACATAATTATTGTTTATTAATATGTAAGTACAATTGGTTTTTCGAAAACAGTTGCAAGTATTACCTACCATGAAATTTGCAGAGAAATGTGGGGGAGTAAAATCGATCTCACTAAGGCTTATATCTGGAGAACTGTGCATTTTTTGCTACATTATGTATATGGTTTTTTTTTCGTCTTGTAACAATGTAATATAATTATTTCTATAATTTTGACTATTATAATTTATAAATGTTATGACAACTTGATCGAAATAGAACTCAAAATAATAATATGGGTTTTTTTCGACTGGAGCAAAAGATTTGTATTTATGTTTAAAAGAGCATTTATTAGTTGAACTTCAATATATATGATTTATTAATTTTAATATAGAATAACGCTTAAGATTCTTAATTTCTTTTTATTTGGAGTGACATGGTATTAAGCTGTATTCTGTCAGTTTCAGATCAGATGGAATTCCGATTACGACTATCTATTTTGGGTATTTAAGGACCCAGGGAGCCCAAAATGAGAGTGAAAGTCAGGAAGTTTCTAATACCATTAGAAAGTACTAGGTGAGAAATTAAATGCCAAAATTAATATGCCAGTTGACCAGGACGACCCGGATGTAAGCGGTCAGGTCAGCCGGTGGAGCAATACAGAGTGATACCCAGGGAGCCCAAGGTTAATGGGACAGGGTCAGGAAATAGACTTCTGCCGGTTGCTCAGGACGACCCAGGTGTAAGTGGTTAGATCAGCCGGTGGAGCAATACAGAGGGATACCCAGGGAGCCCAAGGTTATTGGGACAGGGTCAGGAAATAGACTACTGCCGGTTGCTCAGGACGACCCAGGTATAAGTGGTTAGATCAGCCGGTGGAGGTGAGTGGTCAGGGGTGGCGCAGGAGAGTAGCGCTACCGAGACCAGAATTGTAAGGGGATCGGTGGAGGCCGATCCCAGGATTGGTGGAGGCCAATCCGAGACGAAACAAATTGTAAGGGGATTGGTGGAGGCCGATCCGAGACGAAACGAGACGAGGACTGTATTGACGGAGAGCACCTATCAGAGAGTATTGGTGGGTGCCTATTCAAGGGCATTGGCGGAGAGCGCCTATTCCAGACGAGATTTGAGGATGGGATTAATGGAGTGTGTCGATCACGAAACGTTTTGATTATTCATGGAGTATGAGGAGTGAGGATGGTGTATTTTTCTGCCGTAGCCAGGCCAGATCGTGGGTCTACCGTGGAACACCAAAAGTGTGATAGAGATCAATCATAATTATTTAAGAGCACTATATAGTACTTTCGACATAACAGTTCGAGTAGAGTGGAGAGAACGATATAAAAAAAAAATGAATTTGAAACGAGGTGTAAAAGTGAGAGAAGTAAGGTACAGATTATGTTTGTATCAATTTTATAGTAAGGGATTATATATGAGATTTAAATGAATTTACAGAATCAATATAGAACAAGGTTTTGACAATAATAGTGTCAGTCAATGGTTTGGGTAGACAAAAATTTATTAACCTACTTTTACCACAAATATTGAGTTTGACGCTATGTCTAAAGATAAGACAATGTTAATGTAGCTTATAGTAAGAGATTATACATATATGAGATTTAAATGAGTTTACAGAATCAATATAGAACAAGGTTTTGACAATAATAGAGTCAGTCAATGGTTTGGATAGACAAAAATTTAGTAACCTGAGATTTAAATGAATTTACAGAATCAATATAGAACAAGGTTTTGACAATAATAGAGTCAGTCCACGGTTTGGATAGACAAAAATTTATTAACCTACTTTTACCATAAATATTGAGTTGACCCTATGTCTAAAGAGCAGACAATGTTAATGTGGCTTACAAGTAATATAAGTATTAGTTATTGGAATGAAAGTTCCTATGGGGCGTTGCGGAGAGGTACTCTAGTCGGCAAAAAAAAAAAAGGGGTCTGTAACGTTAAATAAAACCGTAAGATTTTTATGTATTAGTAAAAAGCAAAATTCGATCGATCGATCAATTGACATCCTACATTATGGTCTAGTGGCAAGGATGCCTGGATTCTCACCCAGGAGGCTCGCGTTTGATTCCCGGTATTGGAATTAAACTTTTACATTATTTTAACTCAAATAAGTATTTATAATTATCACTTAATAATAATAATAATGTGACCTACACAAACTTTCTTCACATAAAAATTATATTTTTGCAAACGTAAAACGCCACCTGTGATCTAGAAACGGTACTTTATTAGGGTTCATATCGGAAGCGATCGTAGTTCTTATCGAGACAAAGTACAGTTTTAAAAGGTAAAGCTGATCGACTGATGTATTAATGCACAGACCATTGCTAGAAATTTGAAATTTTGCACATGTATTTCTCATAATATGACAGGAATTGGTTGCGGGGTTATTAGGGTGGAGGTAATTTTCATTATTTTTCAAATAGGATACACCGTTTCTGAGATAGAAGTATTATAGAAGAAAAAAATACGGCAATGCTCTACTTTGACACACGAACGGTGTATAAATCTGTAGAAAATTTGGAAAATTCAGGAAGGATTTTTCAAAATTCAACCCCCCCAAGGGGGCAAAATATTGGATTAAAGTTTAAAACCTAACTTTACGCAGGCGAAGCCCCAGGAAATTAATATTGTTTTCTATAAACCTCAAATAGGTAGAACTTGAAATCAAAATTTTATAATGAGGAACTTCGTTCCTATCTGGTGTCCAACGACACCACACGGCTTTTTGTTCTAATGAATCGAATAGAACGACTAGGTATGTAAAAAAATTGTTAAATCGATGTAAGGTTGTGAGCTGTAGATTTTTAACAGCTGTACGGTATAAAAGATAGGGTGATAAAGATATGACGTGAGGCACTAGTAAAATTTTAAAGACTAAAATTCTTTTAAACATGTGTACTTGAACGATTACAATTTGTAAAACTTAAAGAGATGAAACTTTGGATAATTGTCATTCTGATTTGAATAGACAATAACTACTTATCTAAAATGAAAATTTAACTAAATAATTATAGTTTAATATTTTCTTTGGGCTTTGGCTTTGAATATGGGCTTCTGACCGAAATAATAATCGAACTTGAGGATACCGAGCTGGCTGGTTAAAAAATAGACAAGTGATAGAGAAAGTATATTTATAGTATACAATATAAATAATAACGTTTTCTTAGGTTTTTACAGTTTAAATATCACCTTGACCTTGCGGACTATGATAGGTACTAGATGCAAAGATTCCACTTTCTTCCCCTGCATTATCGTAGGAACATCTCCGATTTAGTCTACTTATGTAAAATTATTAACAAAATAGATGTTCCTGACTTACTAATTTGATACAGTTTAACGTTCCCACTAGGTAATCATAGTTTTATGCCTTTTTATGTCTCACCATTTAACACCTATTATCGTCGAAACTCTTTCATCCTTAGATCAAGCGCTCAAATGAATACATTCCTTAATGAAAATCCACTTGAAGATATATTTTCATTAAATCCACCTAAAATTAGGAGACTCCTAGCTGATACCCTTCTTCAATTGTAACTAATAAACCATTTTAAATATTAATCTTAATTATTAAAGAAATATAAGACTATCAAATAATTATGTGTACGAGTGTAGTTTTGAATTTTAATATTAACATTCATTCGGTTTATTATGTTTGTGGTTATGACTGCTTTTACTTTAAGGTATATATGGATATTTTTTTGACACATTCAGGGGCTTAACTTGAGCTTTGCTAATTTGTTTTGTAGTTGTGAAAACTTGTCATTGGTACTTTTTTTAATATGTTAATTTATTATCATTGTATTTGTTGCTGTAAGCTTTCATAACAAAATAAAAAAAAATCGCCCAAGTGCGAGTCGGACACGCGCGCCGAGGGTTCAGTACAAACCGGTAGTGATTTTGTTACACCTTAAATGTACTTAAAACCTGAGTGTTTGATATGAATTTCAATTTAATATCTCTACGCGTTCATGAGGAAAGGGGTAGTAAGTTTAAAATTATTAAAAATATTTTTATTATATTATGTAAAAACTAAAAAGTTACGGTTTTCGTAATTTTTCCTTTATATGTGCTATAAGACGTTACTCTATGTATTTCAAATTTCAAGATTCTGAGTTCACGGGAAGTAGCCTGTTGGTTTTAAGTTTGTGAACTTCAAAAATTTGCGGAAATTTGCGGCATTAACAGCTGTATCTTTTGATTGCATTGGCTTAGAAGTTTGTTTTTTTCACAGCTCTAAAGGACCGTAGACCTTACCTCTACGCGTTCCTGAGAAAAAGGGTCTTGACAGACATTCGGACGGACAACAAAATGATTCTATAAGGGTTTCGTTTTTTCCTTTCGAGGTACCCTAAAAATGAATAAAAATAAAAATTAAAAAAATAATTATAGTAGTAGGAAGCGCAAGTAGAGAGGCAGATTCCCCACGATGCAGATGGTCAGTTTCAAAATTACTACTCAAATAAGTCCGTATCGGGGAGTATACTGCAAAGTAAATGTAAATTATGTCCAGGGGTGGTCGACTCTGTATGAATGACCTTGGACCAAAAAGGGGGCAGTTCGGTGCGACAAGAATGGTTATATTTCAATATATCGTTCTCTGTCTTACATGGTTAATATTACATAAAAGTTACTTAAAAACCACAACAGATGACACTATCCCGCTTCTAGATCGCGCTATCGAAAACACTAGACGTATGTATATAAGAGCTCACGAACATTTTTCGGTTGCTCGGTTTTGTTGGAATGTAAAATTTAACTCTAAAGAGAAATTTAACGATAACTTAAACTTTAATTACGTATCTTCAATTTCCCGCCATATTCATATAATCAAATATATAGTCCTCCTTTGTTGGAGTTAAGGCGGTTAAAAGTTTGAGGGGGCAGCTCACTAGAGGCGCTATTTGGTCCCAATTTTTTTTGTATGAAGTCGACCTTCTTCTCCGCGAGTAATAGTGTTCTGTGATTATGTCATACTAGATGTTCATACGCGCAAAGAAAATTTTGTCACGAAAAGTAGCCTATTTAGATACTAGTGGTGACGATGATGTTTCTGAGAATGAAGAAGTGGTCCTAATAGTTATAAATATATTTTAATAACAATAGTCAGTAAGAAATTCATAGTTGTTATCTTTGAGTATATAACCACGTTGTTATATCTCTACCTCTCAATTGTCAAAAGTGTCCATTTTGTATCTGTCGGACTAGATTTCGGTCTAGGTCTAGAAATAGCGCCCCGTCGCATTAAAATGACGAAAACTTCCTAATTTTGTATGAAAGATATAATTATATAAAACATATGTTGTTAGAATCTGTGCAATGTAAACTAACAGAATTAATACAAGTTATATTCTTTTACCCTAAAATATTTTGTAATCCTAAGGAGAAAATAGGTGAAAGTAAGTGAAAGTATACGCGAATATTTCGAGTGATAATATAAAAAAAAAATCATTCATTCAAATTTCTTATATTCTTCGTACAAATGGATGTACTGTTTTGCAATAATTCATTAAAAAAAGCAGCACCTTTACATACTGTGTTTTTTTAAACCACAAGCTTTTTAAAAATATATATTTGGCACATCTATCGATACGCCTGTTTATAAAAACGCCATGAGATGGCATTCGACAGACAAGGGGATATTTCATTAAATTGAGCGTTTTTTGGTAGTTTCTCACTAGAGAAACTACCAAAAAAAATAGTTAGTAAACTATTACTAACTATTGTTGTATGTTATAATATTATGGTGTGTAGATAAAGTGTTATCTATCTATATAACTGAAGCGAAGGGACTCGCTTCTTGCAGGAAGGCCGAGCTGTAAGCTTATAGTTGAAGGTTTCATAAAATACTTCTAATTAATAATATGTAAACGTGCAATGAATGGTTTAAATGTGCATTAATATATAATTATTATTATTTGGTTATGAGATGAAATGATTTTATAGTTTATTTCTTAGGCATAAGAAATAATATTCAGTGCCATGTTCAATTTGTATAAAAAATGCAAGATCAGTATCGTCGTTTGTTTTGTATTGGCATTATTACCGAGAGACGGCCATGGAGGCACATGTTATGTTAATTTATGGAGAATAAATCCTGTATATTATTTATTTGAAGTTTTAATCACTGGATATGAATAAGGATTTCAGAGAGGACTTTACATTATTTAAAGGAATATATTATTTATTCCATTCTGTAGCCAACTTCATCATGTGAATTTTTTCGTTACATAGTGCGCGCGCAGGTCACAAATTCACTCTCATCAAACGCGCCAAAAGAAGTATAACTTCAAAAATACAATTACGTATTGAGATAAAGTGCTGTCGCGGAGCAAAGCGGAAGAGTCAATGTACGAAATTCTACTGCGCTCCGCGACCGCATTTTAGCTAGTGATTAATAAAATATATTTGGAATGCAAAAAAAGTAGAAAAATTTACGTAATATGATTTATGAACGATTCCACGTGTCTTTTATGACTTGTACCTACCCGCATTTTTAATCTCGCGGGGATCGTTTTAGTAAACATGACACAACACTTCATTAAATATATACGACACTCGTAAAGCGGGCGTACTCAACGAGAAACCTCAATAAATTACCCAGCCCCACCTAAAAGGTGAGATTACACAAGTTATAGCCACTGGCACTACACAAATTACCATGTCTATGATGGGCTTAATGGTCGTCTTATCTATAGGAAGAGTGCCTTTCAAGATTCAATGGGGAACATAGTTTCTTTTGGCTTTTCGAAAAGTACATACCTAATAAGCCTGGAAATATTGTCTATGCAATGGCATATATACGATCAACCGTTGACGAAATATAGTCATCACAAAATTGAGATCGTTGGAGAGCATTAAAAACGCTCTATACAAAAATTATAACATTTAAAAATGTATTTTTAAAAACATGCTTTTATTGGGGAGTAGTAAGTACTCATCAAGGCTAATCAAACGAGACCAAACTCGATGGGGTTATGTGGTTTTATTATAGAGTTCCTGTGGCCACCTTCCAGCTCAATCGTCAGATCAGCTCCACGTCATAATATTACATTGTCACAAGATTTACATATTCGTACAAAATTTTCGGGACCAGGAAGTGGATCAAATTTAACTTGCAAGATGCAAGAACCGACAACGGGACAGGAGATACTAAATAAAATCTTGTAATGAATAATGATGCAGTTGAAAATGTATGAACATAAATAAAATAACCCATCTATTCAATTATTACCGCTCTTATTCCATTAAAAATGTTTCTGATATTCATATTCTTTCTTTGAATAGGTCACCGAGTTAAAGCGGATCTTAGCTTAGAAAATATTCCGAGGGATGGTCAATCCGCTTAAGGTCAGTTTCATAAATAATAAATTATTGCGGGACCACAATATGATGTTATGATAGGTCCAACCTAAACCAACACTTATCTTACCGATATATTTGCTTATCGTGATTAGACTTTTGGATGCATGCCAATATTACAAACCTTATCTAAGTACATACATTTAACCGATTGAAAAATAAATGATTCATTTATAAAACAGCAATTGAATTTCGTGCAGGTTGTATTTCGTGCAGTGTCACAGACTATGGCAGTTTTTAAGGGCTTCGTACCAAAAAACGAGACCCTATTAATAAAACTTCGCTGCGTCTGTCTGTCTGTCCGACTGTTTGTCCTTAACGCGCCTATCCAATCCATCATCAACGCGTCGTTGCCGGGCCGGTAACTGGTATATGCTCTTCGCTACGTTGAATGTAAGAGGAGGAATGGATGGTATTGTGGGATTGTGGTGGCAAGCCCCAAAGGGACCTCCGACCGAGCGAAGTGCTATGCTCGGTCAGGCCGAAGCCCACCGTAGTAGCTTTCAGATGTTCTATATATGCCGCGGATCATAGAAAACTTCGATAGCGCGATTCAGGACTGTGCGCTGATTAGTCCGCCACAGTATGAATGAAAGTGGAAGAAGCGAAACAAGTATGTAAGGATCGTAGCAAGTGGAAAGAAGTGGTCTCTGCCTACCCCTACGGGAAAGAGGCGTGATTATATTATGTATATATGTATGTAATAGGCATGTTGCCGAAAAAAATTTTTTTCGTCTACTCGATGTTAGACAACATGTTAATCAACAATCCAGAACCCATGTTTGTATATCTGAAAAAATAACGTAGATACAAACCATTGAAATTTACAATATGAAAGAGAGCGATATATCGGCCTGTGACGTCACAGCCTGCTACCGCCATACATTTGTCATTTCAAAATGTATGGCGGTAGCAGGTTGTGACGTCACGAATCGTTTTGCGAGAAAGGGATGGACAATATTTTTTATTTGCTTATATTTTTAACCCCGTCACTCTAAATACCTATTTCTTTCAGATTTATGTATCTTTAATCAACAATTTTAAAATTTAATTCGTAAAACTGTGATATTCCACACAAGGCAACATCCCTATTGATTTAATGATGTATTTGAAAGCAATGATTAAGAACAGGAAGATTGTTAGTACGAAAACTGTTTTTGGTTAGTAAACAAGTTGTTATGCCTCACCTACATCACATATCATCGCAAATTGCCTCATAACAATTACCATAACAACGGTAGGCAGTACGTACGCGAGCGGGACAGGAAAGATGCCACGATAAAATGATAAATAGCACACTTATTTTCGGTGAAAGCACAACGACCCACAGATCGATCTACGAGTACCTTTAAGATATATCGTCGATAGGTATATTTATTTACTCTCATTATTCAAGCCTTCTAAAAAACCGGCCAAGTACGAGTCGAACTCGCGCACGAAAAGTTCCGTGCAAAACGACAAAAAGAAACATGCTTGCTGAATGAGGCAAAGGGGGGCTCCCTTGAATATATTATACATGCAACAGAAATATCTTCGTTGAAAATTTCAACTGCCTAGCTATCACGGTTATAAAGGAGATACAGTCTTGTGAAAGCCGGACAGACAGACAGACGGAAGGACAGCGAAGCCTCCATAAGGTCCCGTTTTTGCTCTTTGTGTATGGAACCCAAAAAATGGGATATTTAAAATGCCATTTAGATTGAGGTGACTAGGATATGATGGTCGGGTGTATTCGATGCATAGATATGGTAAAGTGATATTTTGTTCGATACATCTTGTACGTGTATGTAATTATATGTAAGTTAGTAAAATGGTGATACGCTGGAGTCTAGAGTTTAGAAACTAAATGACGTGGACTATAGTCGAGTTCACGTGACAATAAAAAATTACAACAAAACAATTTAGGGATTCGCAATCTTTGGATCAAATCAAAAAAGGAGGCTTCTGTAACTATCAACACGCAATACGCGTTCTTTAAATTTTAAATCGCTTAATTTTGTTATCCTTCAACTTGGCTCAAAATAATTTTCCTGAAGTGTTTTAGTAGATATGATCTATCCACATGGAAACTCACATGTTTCTATCCCTTATAGTTTAGAAATGCCAAGGGGGATGGGGATTAACTCAAAAACTCTTTGGATGCCAATTCTCGACGATTAATGTGTACCTATTAACATAAAATATTCGCTCGTGGTTTTAGTACCTAACTACCTACCTATAGCAGCCTTTAATATTATAATGATGTCATAACATCTTAACATAAAGCAAAAAAAGAGCATACCTACCAAACGTAAATTTTCAATGTCAATCAAATGTTATCGCTTCTCTACAACTTTTTCTCGCGCAGAGAGAACTTCTCGCCGCCGTGCACACAAGCTATGTCCTTACTTGTGCAGCAGAAGTTTATGAAGGTGACGATGACGAAGTCGGCCCCGTAGCACAGAGAACTTCTCGCCGTGAGATCGGATGCCGCATTGCACATGTACCTGAGCTATGTCCTTACTCGTGCAGCAGAAGTTTATGAAGGTGACGTTGACGAAGTCGGCCCCGTAGCACAGAGGACTTCTCGCCGTAAGATCGGATGCCGCATTGCACACGTACCTGAGCTATGTCCTTACTCGTGCAGCAGAAGTTTATGAAGGTGACGTTGACGAAGTCGGCCCCGTAGCACAGAGGACTTCTCGCCGTAAGATCGGATGCCGCATTGCACACGTACCTGAGCTATGTCCTTACTCGTGCAGCAGAAGTTTATGAAGGTGACGTTGACGAAGTCGGCCCCGTAGCACAGAGAACTTCTCGCCGTGAGATCGGATGCCGCATTGCACACGTACCTGAGCTATGTCCTTACTAGTGCAGCAGAAGTTTATGAAGGTGACGTTGACGAAGTCGGCCCCGTAGCACAGAGAACTTCTCGCCGTGAGATCGGATGCCGCATTGTACACGTACGTGAGCTACGTCCTTACTCGTGCAGCAGAAGTTTATGAAGGTGACGATGACGAAGTCGGCCCCGTAGCACAGAGAACTTCTCGCCGTGAGATCGGATGCCGCAATGCACACGTACCTGAGCTATGTCCTTACTCGTGCAGCAGAAGTTTATGAAGGTGACATTGACGAAGTCAGCCCCGTAGCACACCGTGACCGTCTTCTCCTCCAAAGACCCGGACGAGCCGAACCGAACCACGTTCCGTATTTTCGGATCCTGTGAACAATATTTCACGATTAATAAAATGTGATATGATAAGATACTAGTTGTCCCGACACACGTTCGGTCAATACCTACCATCCTACTTACCGATTTTTTGAAAAATAAGCAGGTAAGCTAAAAGCACCTATACGCAACCTATTAAGTATATTTAATAGTCAATTTACAAATTGAAAACAGTGAATAGTTACCTAATATGGGAATATTTAATCGTCGTTTTAATATTTTTCCCGCAATTCTTACAATATTTCTCACCGTAAAAACTTCCCTAATATAAACTTCCACAATTATTTCAAAACTAAAATTATCCAAATCGGCGCAGCCGTTCTCGAGTTTTAGCAAGACATTAGAATTGCAATCCATTTTATACGTTTAAGAAAGATATGCACTATGTAAAAATATGTAAATTATGTACGAGATTTTCAAGCCACAGACTAGGCAGAATGTAAGGAAAGATTTTTTATTATTATTTCTATAGAAAAACTTACAGCTAAACATAACTTAGTAGTAACAAAATTAAAACAGATAGCCATTTACAAGTTTTTACAGATTTATAAAAGATATTAAAATGAGTGCTAGCTTTACACTAAAGAAAATGAAAAGGAAAGGAAATGATAACAAACAAAAGATTCGAGAAAATTCAATCTAACCAGATTTTTCGGCCGAATAACCATGATTTTAGCTGCTTTAAAAAAACATTTAATTTCATACCTAATATAAGGCGAAATGCGAAATCGAAAATAGCTTTCACAAAAATAGTCTAAAAACACCCAGATGTTCCAAGTTAACAAATATTTTACAATCAATCACGCGAATATTGATAAACAAGAAGTATCTCGCGGCACGTTACATTTTTTTAAACATTTTTATTGTAGGTAACATTTTATATTTTAATAAGACGAGAATATGTAAGCTCAGTGGTGTCCAATATTGCCACGAGATAATACTTAAAGAATTTCATTAGACCTAAACAAGTTCATGGCTTAGAAGCCCAATAGGGATTTAGGGAACGTGTATAATGTTTTTATTGACTTTTCGAAAAGTACAAACCTAATAAGGCAGGAAAAATTGTCTTTGCAATGGCATATCTACGATCAATCGTTGACGAAATCACAAAAATTAGATCTTTAGACAACATTAAAACGCTCTATACAAAAAATTATGCACGAGGGAAGTCACAACTCACATCAGTTGAAAATTTATTAAGATAAATACAAAATTTAAAACAAATGCATGTTCCCTATTCACGTATCTATTTTCTGTTAAATTTGCAGTACTTGGACCCGCATCTCCTAGCATCCCGTGATGAGATGACAAGATGGCACTGGAGCCATACTGCAAAATGAACAGAAATAATTACTAGAGTTGGACCCCTGAGTGAAAGCCAAAGTAGTAACTTCAGAAAATAAGAAAGAAACGAGAGAAACGACTAATCATGAATACGTTAAAGTTTATTTTCAGAAGAAAAGCTTGGTTTTGTGCAACTGACGGGGAAGGAATTACACTTAAGAAGATTAAATATGCTGTCGGAATAGCCATCGATCAATGTAACATGCAGGGTAACGGAACAGAAGGGTTTGCAAACTATTCACAACTTACACGCGTATGTTCGGAATATGTCGGGCAAATATCTGCGCTTGCTAACGGCATTCGGTATTAAGGACTCTTTTTTTTTTTTTTCTCACAACCTCACAACTTTCTACAAAGAGAGAGAAGAGAGGTTAACTAAAAACTTGAACACTAACTCAAATTTTCTTTATATTTTAAATTTTAATAGCTACAGAAAATATCAACAGCAGCAAAATGAAGATGTACCACAATCGTTAACCTCAAAGCTTTGTTAACCCGAGAATAAAACATTTCCACCGACGAGGGTAAGCACGCTCCGTATAAGTATAATGAAATTTAAAAATGGAATTACAAGATGGCGGCAGTTCTAGATCGTTCCATTTAAACTAGATTTGAAATAAATGCTACGTGCTCAAGAATTAAGTTATTTGCGGAAAGTGGAGCACGCCTCGTCCGATGCGACATTGCAATGCGATTTAGTTATCCAAATTCGTTACAATTTATATTTACTTTCCATTCTAATTCAATGTGGAAGCTTTTATGATCTTTAACAGCTATTTCCGGGAAATACTAGGATCCGGAAATGGCTTTTATAAAAACCCACTTAACAGGAAAAGCCGAGCATATTATAGTAGGTAGAGTTCTGTTTTGAACAGTAAACGCTTTTTGGAGTTTACTCCATTTGAGTTATAAGGCCCGGTACGAAAATTTTATGAGGAGTAAAATCAAGTGTAACAGCTTCCGAAGCTTTTTTTTTCGAAAGAGTCTACGCTAACGGTCGGGTTAAGACCGTTCTAGCTTCGTCGAACTATAACTAGCATTTACTAGCCTGGTAGCTAATTGATTAGGCACTCGAAAGCTTGAGGCGTTCGCGTTATGTAGAAAGAGATAAAATTAATGTAGGAGTATATCTGTAGGATTGAACGTGCAAAAGAATGAGATGGAATACATTACACAGCATAAAGGAAATAAATTAAAAACACCAAATTTTACTTTTAAGAGTCAACTTCAGTCGTGCGTCGAAGCTGACACACATTTTTATCCCCAAAATAAAAATCCTCATTAGAAAACTTGTAGTTTACAAAAAATACTGGTTATTAAAAGTATTTTATACTTTGATTAATTATTACATAGATACGTTATATCCTTACAAAACTGACAATATTTCTGTGCCACGACACACATTGACATGGGACGCGTGTCAATGTGTCTACGTCGTAGTAACACAAAACACGCTATTACTCGCAGAGCAGTGAGCACACTAACCAAATTGGCCCGACTCGGGCCAATTCGAGTCTTCATTTTTACGCGTTTATAACATATCTACCTCTTTTTAATATTATTATATCTATGATTTTATACTGTTTTATGTATGACTAAATCTCAAAAATAAGCGAACCATAAATCATTTTAGTAACAAAGTAGGTAATATATATTTAGTTACGTTTAGAATTTTGAGATTTATTACAATGAAACACGTCGACATAACAAGTAATTTATTGGTAACTAGAGAGCACATAAGGGACAGAACTTTCCAAATAACATACCTAACTCTCCTTTGTTGGGTTCAGTTTATTTTTCATTACACGCCTATTAATTTGTCTCAAATTTAGGTAACATTTGAGACAAATTAATAGGCATGTACCTAATGTGTATCTACCAGATAGTTATATTATAATTACTTTATTAATTAACTAGCATTAATTGCCCACGGCATAGATAGATAGATTACTAAAGTGAAAAGACGTAAAAAGCTAACGTGGTCACGGGACCATGGTATAGTGACGGTACCAATAAACATATTAGGTTGGGGAAAAAGTTTCTTCGCAAAAAGTTTATTTACAAGTGACTAAAGTATATAGGTGCCATTTTGTTCGATAACTTTTTGCCATCTTGTTGGTAGGTACATGATCCCATTGCTATAAAATTTTTGGGGCTTCTGATGAAAAAACTGCGACAAGTGGTTTTGGCAGTCCTCTTGTGATGTCAACCTGACACTGCCTAAGGAATTCTGCAGCGACCGAAACAGGTGAAAATCTGAAGGTGCAAGATCAGGACTATACGGCGGATGCATTAACACCTCCCAGCCAAACTCCCGTAATTTTTTCTGAGTGGCTAAAGATGTGTGAGGTCTAGCGTTATCATGGTGAAAAACCACACCCCTTCTGTTGATTAATTCCGGCCGCTTTCTCTCAACTTCTTGCTTTAATCTCATCAATTGTTCGCAGTACAGTTCAGAATTGATGGTCCTGCCTGGAGGTAACAGCTCATAATGAATAATGCCCTTCCAATCCCACCACACACACAGCATCACCTTGTTGCGAGTTAACCCGGGTTTCGCCACAGTCTGTGAAGCCTGACCGGCCTTTGACCACCATCTTTTTCGCACGTTCTTGTCGTACGTGATCCACTTTTCATCACCAGTTATCAGCTTCTTCAAAAATGGTTCGGTTTCATTACGTCGTAATAAATAATCACAAATGAGTACACGGTTCATTAGGTTTCTTTCAGTGAGCTCATGAGGCACCCAAATATCGAGCTTTTTTGTGTACCCAGCTTTTTTCAAATGCGCCAAAACCGTTTTGTGGTCAATCCCCAGTTCTTCAGCTACATCGTAACTACTAATATGCCGATCTTGCTCCAATTTTTCAAAAATGGCAACAGTTTTGTCCGTAACAGGGCGACCAGAGCGACGTGCATCTTTGATATCAAAATTTCCGGATTGAAAACGCTTAAACCAAATTTGCGCTACTCTCACAGATACTGCATTAGGTCCATAAACATCACAAATTTTTTTCGCGGCTTGTGTTGCATTTTTACCTTTTTTGTAATAAAATTTTAAAATGTATCGAAATTCTTCATAAGAATCACTCATTTTAACAATAAGAAAAACAAATGAAAATCTCAAATTTACCTAATTTGAATTTGGAATTGTCTTCTGTAAAATTAAAACTTTTTAATGATACCAAAATCAGCCAGATACAATTGGTATAGCCCAAGATATTTTATGACAAGTTCATACATACTATAATGCGAAAAGACTTTTTCCCCAACCTATTATTCTAGAAACAAATTAAAATAGAAATTCATTTAATTTTTTAAACTTTATAAATGTTATTTTGTCTCTTAGATAGGTACCTACGAAATAAAAATGTAAATTGAATGTGAAGGACAGATTGACAAACTTTAATTGTGCCAAATTTCACACTCCTCTGTTCGCATAATTTTTGTAAAATTGGGTACAAAGTTTTTGTTTCACGTATTAACATATTAAATACATATACCTAATATGATTCATAGAACCCTCTGTAGGTACTCACACAAAACGATACGCAGCACTATTCCCAGTCCATTTGCTTTGAAACACTCCGGACCACTTCAGCCGAGCTCAGCAGACGAAGCGAGATATCTCGATATCACGCAATTAGGATCCGCCACTCGAACAAATAGACTCCAGTCTCTCCACCTGACAATGGGACTATCGGAAAACGGAAATATCAGAGTTGGCGTGGCTTGAACAAATAGAGGTTTTACACTGATACCGTCTCTCTGTATCCGGAATTCCGGAGATACGCGGTATTTCCTTTCAATTTAAAAACCTTTTGGCTGACTTGCACCGTTCGTACACATCCCTGTGTTAAATGACACATGGTAACAAACGCAATGATCACGGGTTGAGCCGTATTCCGTAAGGGCTCAGTTATACGAGACGCGCGATGGCCGAGCACCAGCTTTCATTGTCCACAACGTACTAAGTAATAAGATTGTTGGGTTGCTTGAGCGTTGTGGCCTTGGCGATTTAAAGCTCAATTTCTATTCGTAGCAAACGAATGAGGGTCGTTAGTCGATTCACACCGCAAGGATTCGATCCGCGGTGTGAATCGCCACAGCGCTGTTTCTGGGGTCGTCGGTTCGGACCGCGGTTCGAATCGACGACGACGTTTTTAGAATGGAGCGATTCGAACCGCAGTTGAAAGCATTCTTTTGTTGGATGAATAAATAGTACATCCATGCACAAAATTACATAAAATTACGAAAAAGGAGGTCATCGAGAACAAGCATTGGACCACTGCAGATCGCTATGGGCCTAAAAGTTTGATATAAAACCGCCAGTCTGGCGGTTCTAAATCTGGCAGATAAAACAAGAAAAGAAACAAGAAATAAGGAACAAGAAAACTATTTTGATAGACGGGTGCGTGCCAACAAGAAACCGATAAAAATGCAAGTCTGGCAGTCCTACTCTTGACCAGTTTCCAGCCAGACCGCCCTGAACGTGTAAGAATTTGGAGTAAAAAAAGGTCATAGAGAACAAGGTCAAGTTATACGTCATTCTGTTCGTCTCCTAATCCTCTTTCGAAAACCGTCGGTCTGGCATGCTCAAACCTGGCCAAAACTCTTCCATTCAATCTTCCTCCTGTGATACATGTAATTCGCCGGTAATGCTGCATGTAATAGAATGGCCGAATGTAATAACAATAATATTCAGCTTTACCTTGTAGATCTCAATTCTTACACATTTCCATTAAAACTCTTTCGTTTCACTGGTACCGGCAGTTTTAAAAAACTTTAAAT
This sequence comes from Glaucopsyche alexis, assembly GCA_905404095.1. NCBI lineage: Eukaryota > Metazoa > Arthropoda > Insecta > Lepidoptera > Lycaenidae > Glaucopsyche > Glaucopsyche alexis. The sequence continues at coordinate 23,152,447 of FR990047.1, read as the reverse complement.
AAAATTAAGCAAATTCAATTGTCATTAATATGTCATTACTTAGAAAAAAATAAAAATAAAAAAGTAAAAGGAAAAAAATATTTTGTTTTAAATACTCAGACTATAAATTCACTTATTTTGATAAGAATTTATAATTATTGATAATAATGACTAATAAACATGACCTAACGATTCAAATTATTTTTTTTATATAAAATACTAATTTTTAGGCTTATATATAAAAGTAAGGCATATGCTGTCGCTGACATTATTATTGTTACATAGGCATTATTCTGGTTATTAGGTTAGGTTACTATTAGGTTTGGCGTTTGTGGACTATGAGAAACCCTTTGATTCGATTGAGACCTGGGCGATGTTACAGTCTCTTCAGAGATGCCGCATCGACTACCGTTACATTGAAGTGTTGAAGTATTTATATAGTAAAGCCACCATGTCGGTGCGAGTACAGGCTTCATAGCACAAAGGCGATCCCACTGCAGCGCGACGTCAGACAGGGAAAGGTCATCTCTCCGATACTCTTTTCCGCTGCATTGGAGGATGCGTTCAAACTCCTGGACAAGCAAGGACTTGGGATCAATATAAATGGCGACTACATCACTCACCTTCGATTTGCCGATGGCATTATGTTTATGGCAGAAACTCTGGAAGACCTTAACTCTATGCTCGATGACCTCTGTAGAGTTTCACAACAGTCTTAGTATGAACATGGATAAGACAAAAATTATGTTTAACGTCCATGTTGTACCCATCCAAGTAACCGATGGAAACTCTACGCTCGAAGTTGTTGACGACTATATAATATATACCTGGGGGCTGGGGCACAAAGTCCAGTTAAGTAGGTCCAACTTTGAAAAAGAGGCCTATCGTCGAATCCAGCTCGGCTGGGCAGCGTTCGGGAAACTCAGAAACATCTTCTCATTAAAAATCCCTGTGCCTGAAGACAAAAGTTTTCGAGCAGTGTGTGCTACCGGTGATGACATAATATGTAGCCGAAACGTGGTCCTTCGCAATGGGGCTTATTCGTAGGCTTCGTGTCGCTCAAAGAGCTATGGAGTGGACTTTGCTCGGAGTCTCTTCACGTGATAGAATCAGAAATTAGGAAATCCGTAGCAGAACTAAAGTTACCGAGCTGGACATATAGCCCGTAGAACCGATGCCCGCTGGGGCCGAAAGGTTCTTGAGTGGAGACCACGAACTGGAACTGGACGTCGAAGCGTAGGACGGCTTCCCATCAAGGAGGACCTGAGGAAAGTCGCAGGGAGTCGGTGGATACAGGCGCGGGACCCATTATAAGGAAGCCGATTATTGATGGGCCCGACTTTATAAACGCTTAAATTTACTTTTAATATAATAATCAGGTATTATTTGGTATTTCTTCACATATATCACTTTTCTACTCACCAGTTTAAAATAATTATAGAATCCTAATATTTTGACACGAATATTTCATAATGTGGTCCGAATCGACCCTTCTAAAATATATCTGGCTAAATTCACACCACAATTTTTAAGCGGTGTGAATCGACCTATTCAGAAGCAATGTTGTGGCGTTTCACACCGCGGTTCGAATCCTCGCGGTATGAAACGACTAACGACCCACGAATGAAAGTTGTGATTCTTGTTGTTTGTATATGTCACGGTAAAATTGTAAAAACCGTTAGATTGTAATATTACTAGAGATATAATATTATTTTTCGTTATAATTATTATTATGAAAAAGCAAAAAATATGGCGGCGCGGGGCACTTCTCGTATAACCAATCGGCACAGTAAATATTACAATATAACGAAAAATAAGGCGTACAATTGTAAGGAGAAATGTTTATTTGACAATCTGTCGACTTTTTATAATAACTCTAGTAATATTAAAATCTAACGGTTTTTACAATTTTACGGTGACATCTATAAACGAGCCCTAATACGCTCACCGAATAAACTTTGACATACGTTGTTTAAGCTATCATAATATTTGAGGACCCGTAGGCAAATAGTAGATACCTCAAAAGCATAGAGATTTGCTACCGATGAATGTAGATTTCAATGGTAGGCAGAACATAAAATGTTACAGCTTGGGCAATGTCAGCCGCGCTTTGCAGCGATATCGGCAAATTAAAATCGAAAGGAGGTGACAGGAGAAACTCGCTGAAGTGGAAGTTGGTGCAGGTGCAGCGGCGCGGAAAGACAACGGCGCACTCGACAATACCTACCTATTGAGTCCTAACTATTTGTTGAATGTTGGCAACTAGATTTTCTATACATAACAGACTGTAACAGTGTGTGTCCTAAACACCGTAATTAACTTTTATTGAATTATAAATGAATAGTCAACTGTTATAATTAACTGATTTTTGGAGTACCAGACACTTATTTTAACCCAGGGATAGCTTTAACACAAAGTGTATTTATTTATGTCGGCTTTAGTAACTTATTGTGTTTTGTGTATTTTTTTAAGTTTCGTATATACGAGTACAATAGTACTTTGGCGTTATTAATCTAAGTTTGTAGTACAATAGTACTTTGGTAATTTGCTTACCTACCTACATGTTAAGAATCTCCTGTCTAAAAGTTTTGAAGCCACTAATGTTGGCTAAGGCTGCTTACCGCACTAAAAAAATAAAAAAGTCACTAATGGAACTTCCTTTTAAGAATGCCGAAGTAAAATCTCTTAAGCACTCAATAGCAGCTTATGTATATAAAGGCAACGCGTTATATCTTCTGGATCAGGTACGCTTTAAAAATATTTACCCTTTACTATACTTTCCCTATGGCCCCATAAAGAAAGCCTACGTAAAGGAAAAGCCTAGTTGATCCTTTCATCATAGCTACAACAACATGAACGATGATAACAGTTTTATAATATAGGGATATGTTTTATCAAGGTATAATGCACACCACACACATTAAAGCGTATGATGTAGGCCATAGGTACAAGATCCAATCAGTTCATTGGATGAAGTAGAACTGACCGTGTATATATGCGTTAAATGGCGTGCATTGGCGTGGATAAGCGTGGATTGGCTTCACGGTCCGTACTGTTTGTGTCAACTGATCGAAGCGATTTAATCAAATCGATTGGACGATCGATTGAATGGTGTATGGCTACTGTAAATCAGCTATTGGATCAAACAGAAACGTAAAATTTGTTTTATCGTGTTCAAAAAAATATTTTGCCCAGTGTTCCTTCCCACACATGTAGTAGTCCGCAAGCAGTGACCGATCACAAATGACTACTTACTAGCGTCATGTATAGGTAAACAAGGTATTATTTTTGTGGTAAGATTAGTAAAGAGACACATGCACCATTAATATTTAATAGCTCGGATTGCACCACATTTCGTGAAGCAGCTATAACAAATACACTATATGCAATTAGTGCCCGTTAGCTAATTTTAACAACGTGACAAACTATATATCATTTCTATGTAGGTACACAAACAATAAAAGATTTACCTATTTATTTACACAATCTAATATTGAAGCAATCTTCTGGTTAGTTTTTTTTTTTTATTTACATACCCGTGTATGCACATAAAGTGCCCGTGTAAACACTTAGTAAATCAAGCACTAAACTCTATCCCAGTTCCATATTCTATTCCATTTATTCAACCCCTGTACAGAGCAGCAGTCTTTTGACATATAATATTATTATAGTTAAAAACACATTCAGTAATTCCGCTTGTTATACTACGTTAAATTTATTAAATTAAAAACTGAATTATATGTAATATGATTATATTATTTTAACTAATTACTATACAAATATAAAATATGTATTTTACGGTGTGTAATAGGTACATGAACTGAGAGTCTCATTAATTAACACGCTTATATTAACTTCACCTGTATGTAAGCTTGTTTGCTTGCTTGTATGTAACTATCAATACAATGCGGTCGCCAAGCAACCGTTTGAAGTTATTCCACGCGTTACACCGCACACGTGCTGTGAGATGTGACTTGTGCTCGTGTTGTGCCACACGCCAACTTTCTCCTAATTATATGCTTTATTAAATGGACCTCTATCTTACAACAGTCTAGTATCTACACCTAAATTGCTTTTACATCAATGATGAATGTATAAAATAACTAAAAAGTTGAAAATAAATATAGTTTAAAAAAACTAAAAAAACACGCTTTTAAAGAATATCGAACTAAAAAGTTGAAAATAATTTTAATTTTTTTAAAAATAAACTTAAAACAGTAGTATATAAAAAATACTAGTATAATTGAGGGAAAAGCGTGGGTCGCTCGATATACGAAAATTATGGCACAAAGCTAGTAATATAATATATTCTTTGACAAAGCGCCCCACGCTTTTCCCTCAATTATACTAGTATTTTTATATACTACTGTTTTAAGTTTATTTTTAAATTTTTTAAAATTATCATCAACTTTTTAGTTCGATATTCTTTAAAAGCGTGTTTTTTTAGTTTTTTTAAACTATATTTATTTTTAACTGACTTTCAAAACACGGCGGTAACAATATTCGGATGTGAATATTTCGGGATATATTGTTTTGTTAAAAAAATGTTTTGTTAAAAGATAAAACTATTTTTTGGAAAAAAATATTTCATTGAGTAGATACGAACTCAGTAATTCAAACTATTTTCATTCCTATAGTCACCAGTGTAAGGAAAATATGAGTCCAGAGTCTAGACATAATACAAACACACGGCGAAACGAAACGTAAAAAAAAAACTCGGAAATGAAAATAATATTATTGCCTAGAAACGTAATCACAAAGAGTTATGCGAGCTATGTTAGCAATAACGATGGAATGATTACAACTAAAAATAACTTTTGTTTTCACAGCACATTTCGCAACGCATCACGTTTGTCGAACGATACTTTGACTTCACGAAGGTATTCAGCAATTATTTTTACACTGGTTGTTTCCCGCGGCTCCACCCGCGTAAATATACTAGAGGTGGGACGTATTTAACGTAACAGGTAAAAAGGAACAGGTAATTGGAAATAACACATAACAGTCGATATCCAGTTACTAAAATAACAGTTATTAAATAACATAACAGAGTACGTCAGTTACTAGCAGCGTAACAAGTAAAAAATACCTACCTGAGTACAGCGTACGTGTTACCGATATAGGTACTATAGTCCGATCTTGTCTCTCTGTTACACATACAACGATTCCATATGCAAAAACGAAAGGCACTTAGTATTTAAATACTCTGTATGTCTCTCTTATACTTATATGCATCTACTACTTGCTAGAATGAGAAATAATTAGTATTTTTTTAGTAAAAAATTCAGGTTGTAGTCAATCAAGAACAAATCCCATATACACTACGTGCTATTACATATGGTCGGGTTATAGACAGACGTCATTTGTCACGAGTTCTGTCTTTTTTTTTATACGCGTTGCGGCTTCAAACCATTTGCCAGTGTCAAGTTGAAAGGGCGGGAAATTGAATTTTCTTTTAAATTTTCAACACCGTAGTCAAGTCCAAAGTCCAAATAAATAGTCAGTGCACTTAAAGTCAAGTCAGTCGATTCAGTAAAGTGATAAAAGCTTTACTGAAAGTTCCTAGGGAGTATTGATTATTTATTCTCTTTGAACTATCAATTTAATCAATTTAAAAATTCTAAAGTCAATCAAAAATAATTGTGTTTTTGTGTTTCTTTCAAAATTATTGTTATTTTGGTTGTTAATGCCTAATATTGGTAGAATATATTTTACCATTAGATATTCGTTGTCGTGTACAAATGTGGGCAAGTGATTCAACTACAAAATGCGTGCTATTTTGGGGTTTTCCGCCAAAACTCCACAGGAAGTTTCAGTAAAGCGTCTACCACTTTACTGAATCGACTGACGACTCATTGACTACCCTGACTGTTTATTTGGACTTTGACTAGACTTTGGACTTGACGATTTAGAAATACGGTGATGAAAATTTGAACGAATATTCTATTTCCCGCCTTTTTAACTTGAAACTGGCAAATGGTTAGTACTGTTATAATTAAATGTACTTACAGACTACAGTGTTATAAATTCTAACATCACACTAAATATTATGAACAAATACATTTACAATATGAGGAATTTATTGTAAACGTTGTGGAAGGCCGTTCAAGTATACTTGAACGACCTTCCAACCTAGTAATCGAACTGAGTACGTATAATACATAGGTACCTACTAACATGACTGTTATTTTTAACAGGTATCCGAAACAGGTAGTTACGTATAACAGTAACAGGTATAACAGGTATCGTATTTAACCTGTTATATCCCACCTCTAAAATATACTATCGGGTATCCCGCGGGAACACTGTACTTTTCCAGGATTAAATGTAGCCTATGTTTTAATCCAGAGCCTAAACTACTACCATACCAAATTTCATCAAAATCCGTTCAGTGTTTCTTGCGTGAAAGAGTAAGAAACCTACTCCATACTCTAACAAACATACCCAAATTCATCCATCCATAGATCCATTTATACTTTCACATTTATAATATTAGTAGGACGTAGCTATTTTGTAGGAGAGTTGTACCTATTGCACTAATAATAATATTATCTCCCCCACACCGATTTTTTCCCCCCACTAAATTTTGACTTTTTTTTTCATTGAAACCAGGCCAGTTACGCAGAAGTAATTTTTATAGTGCCCAAGTATGTGCGCAGTACGCAAAAACATTCTCTCCTCCTTTACTCTCGAAACCGACGAATAACCTACACGACTGCGAGACATCAAGCGCAGGTCCGACTTTTTACATGCCTTTTACATCCGACGCATGGATCAAGTCAAGGAGACAATCAGGTGATCAGCCTGTATTATCCTAACCAAATTTGGAAACAACATTTTTGTTGTACTAATGAGGGAATCGAACCCACGACCTCCGAGTCGAGAGCCAAGCTCAAAACCACTGGACCACGGAGGTTGTTATTTTTGACCTATTAATTGCACGGTTAGGTACAACATAATAATAGGTGAGAAGGTAGTTGATATGTGTGACAAATCGTATAATTGCAAACGTTTCTGGTATACTTTCAGAAGAACAGTCTAATTTTATGTCTAAAATAAAAATAAAAAATACAACAACCTACTTTCTCTATTCCCAACTTAATAAGCTTCTTCAAGATTGTAAAATAACTTTAGTAGATTTTTGAGCGCCTTTCGCAATCTGATTTTCAGGACTTTTCAGAACTTTTATACTTATAATCATAGATTTAAAAAAACGCATCACATTTTAAATAAACGTTTATTGTGTGTCGTTTTTATGGTGCTAGTGCAATCGAACGTAGTGAAGTTTTATGGTGCTTTACTAGTGCAATGGTTTTACTGCTACACAATAAATACTAAGGGCATCCTCACTTATATGCGCTCATAAAACGTAGATTGGTAGTAGACCAGAGAGAATTAAACACAAGAAATTAATTAAAGCATTTGTATATTTACTATGGATTTCAAAGCGGTTTATTTTCATTTTAGGCAATACCAACATTTCAGTTAGGTACAGACATATAGCTAATACTTGGCACCTACAACATGTACACATGTTACGTTGTATGTCGTCTGTCAATATAAACATTATGTGACGTGTTACGTCATGACTATGCATGACAGCACACAACGTAACATGTGTACATGTTGTAGGAGCCAAGTTTTTACTATCGACCTATACTTTGAAGTGCCGCGTTCGTTGGTCACGGTAGGTATATCGCAATTTCATTTACAACAAGAACGCAATATTATGTAAAGCGTAAATCCTGTTCGCGGCCATTAGCGCAGTACAACGGATATTAATGATCATATAATAAACCGCATCTCCGTCGCCGTCAGCCACCGCAGAGGATATGACCCGATGAAGATTCCTCTCATTACATACTGCACATCTTTAAAGTCCGTTCGACGTCATGGTTTCATTGCAAAATATCCTATTTTAAAATCGGTCAACTTAAGTTCTTCCTTTTAAATTTAAATACCCAATATTTAAACATTTGGCTTTGTTAAATAATTACATAATTAAGTACCTATATAATATTTTTACAGGTATTTTTTTACAAAGTTTCTATATTTGCAGTTTACAACGTGTTGGAAAAGACGCAATTTGGTTGGTAAATAATATAGAGAAAACTAAAATGTTACAAGGAAACAACAAAAATCTTTAATCATGACGACACGGTACAGATATTCCAAAGTCATAATATTATTAGGAGGATGATATGAAATCATTGTTCAATGATTTCATCATTACCATCAATTCATATCAATAAACAATGTGTTATAAAATCTTTAACACTATAATAATATGTACAGTAAAACATACAATATGGAGATAATTTCTCAACCGTCAATTATAGGTACCTTGTTGTTGTTTATAAACTTTTACAAATCATGCTGATGGAGATAATGCAACACTCCTTTAAAATGCTACATTTTCAGGGCCAAGTTCAAAAGTTGGCCCTGGTTTTGATCTTCCTCCTATAACAACGAGTTATATTCTTTATGAATTAGAATTATGTTCCATATCGTTATACAGAAGGAATTCCCCAGCGTAGAAACCTACACCACGCAGGAAATATTTTATGTATAACTTATCTAAATATCTTTATTAATAAATAAAATAATAATACTACCACACCGATTTCGATGACGGTGGCCGGATTTATTGAAACCAGGCCAGTTACGCAGGAACAATTTAATATAGTGCCCGATTGTGTGCGCAGTACGTGTTTTTGACGTGGGAGAGCCATGCTTCGGCACGAATGGGCCGGCTCGACCGGAGAAATATCACGGGCTCACAGAAAACCGGCGTGAAACAGCGCTTGCGCTGTGTTCCGTCGAGTGAGTGAGTTTACCGGAGGCCCAATCCCCTACCCCCCTAGAAATGCCGCAGTTGAAAAACAATTTGTTACCCCAGGAGGGTACCAACTGCGTTGGAGAATCCCTCTCTGGACGTCCATGCTCAGGGACCCCTGGAACTGAGCGTGGACGTCCAGGCTGCCCCTCGTATTCTGGGGAGGGCAAAACTGCGCTACAATCTGCTCGGGGCAAGAGCAAACACACAAAGGCACCCCCCTCGATATTAGCCATGGACTTCTGTAATATCAGGGGATTACACTCCAACCTTAATGCCGTCCATTACCACCTTGAGACGGCAAAGCCGGCTTTGCTCTTTTTAACCGAGACGCAGATATCATCTCCGAGTGACACATCATACCTTTCCCACCCAGGGTATTATCTCGAGCACTCCTTTCTGCCCAAAGCTGGAGTGTGTGTGTATATCAGAGATGATATCAGCTCTCGCCGCCTCAGCAATCTTGAGGACAGGGACCTGTCAACATTATGGCTCCGCATAGATTGCGACGACCACCCTCGCGTCTATGCGTGCTTATATAGGTCCCATAGTGGTGACACCGAGACGGACCGACTCTTGGAACACCTGCAAGCTGCTTCAGATTTTGTACAGCGGCAGATCCCATCCGCAGAGATCATAATACTTGGCGACTTTAATGCCCACCACGCCGACTGGCTCAATTCCAGTAAAACTGATCATGCGGGGAGATCTGTATGCGACTTTGCCCTTGCGAACGACCTAACACAACTGGTTACTACGCCTACGCGAATCCCAGATGTGGACGGTCAGAATCCTTCCTTGTTGGACATTCTGCTGACTTCAAATCCTGATGGCTACCAAATATCCGTAACCGCTCCACTTGGTTCATCGGATCATTGCCTTGTCAGGAGTTCTGTGCCACTCACGACGGTGTTACGACAGCGTGCTCTTAAATACCGTCGTGTGTGGCACTACAAGTTAGCAGACTGGGATGGGATGCGGTCGTTTTTTGCATCCAATCCTTGGGGCAACGTGTGCTTCTCGCCGGATAATCCCGACAACACTGCCAACTCTGTTGCCGATGTGGTAGTGCAGGGGATGGAACTTTTCATTCCGTCCTCTGTAGTGCCAACTGGCGGCAGATTTCGTCCCTGGTTTGGTTCATCCTCCAAAAAAGCTTCTCGCCGGAAGCAGGAGGCTTACCAATCCTGGGCCAATGCAGTGTCTTCTCGGGATTTAAATACCAGCACATATAAAATGGAGTACAACCATGCCTCTAGGTCCCTCAAGAAAGAGATCATTTGGGCAAAGAAACAGCACGTCAATAGAATTGGCAAGAGACTCGAGCGCCTCCCCTCGGGAACCCGTGCATTCTGGTCTCTGGCCAAAGCTATTGAGGGAAATTTCTGCAAGCCAACCCTACCATCCTTACACGTAGGAAATGGATCGTTAGCCCAGGACGCAAAAGACAAAGCCGATCTTCTGGGCAAGCTCTTTGCGTCTAACTCGACCCTAGATGACGGGGGGCAGAAACCGCCGACCATACCGCGATGCACGAGCTTCATGTCGGATATTCGGTTTCATCAGCGCTCAGTGCGAAAAGCCCTCCGTTCCCTTGATATCCAAAAGTCGAGTGGGCCTGACGGAATCCCTCCTATTGTGTTGAGAAAGTGTGCTCCAGAGTTGGCTCCGGTCTTGACGCGCCTTTTTCGGCTCTCCTATTCCTCTGGCATCGTCCCGGCTTCTTGGAAGACAGCCTTGGTGCACCCGATCCCCAAAAAAGGTGATCGCTCAAATCCTTCCAACTACAGACCAATCGCCATAACCTCTCTCTTCTCAAAGATAATGGAATCCATTATCAATGGCCAGCTTCTTCGATACTTGGACGGCCAGGGATTACTAAGCGACAAACAATACGGGTTCCGTAAGGGTCGCTCGGCTGGTGATCTCTTGGCGTACCTAACTCATCGTTGGGCTCAGGCAATTGAGTCGAAGGGAGAAGCATTGGCTGTTAGTTTGGACATTGCGAAGGCCTTTGATCGGGTTTGGCATAAAGCGCTGCTTTCAAAGCTTCCATCATACGGGCTGCCCGAGAAATTATGCAAGTGGGTCACAAGTTTCTTAGCAGACAGAAGCATAAAGGTCGTAGTTGACGGCGAATGCTCGGAAACTCAGTCAGTTGATGCTGGTGTCCCTCAGGGCTGTGTGCTATCGCCTACCCTATTCATACTGCATATCAATGACATGTTACAGAACAACGGCATTCATTGCTATGCGGATGATAGTACAGGTGATGCTGTATATACCGGCTCCCCTAATATTTCTCGGCTAAATGTCATCGAGAGTCGAAACGAACTTGTGTTTAAAATAGAGAATTCATTGGAGAAAGTCTCTGAATGGGGTAGACGTAACTTAGTCCAATTTAACCCCGCCAAGACACAAGTCTGCGCGTTCACCGCTAAAAAGTCACATATGGTCGTACATCCTCGTTTTGAGGGCACATCTTTAACCATCTCCCCTAGCATTGAAATACTTGGCGTTAGCATATCGAGCGAAGTCCAGTTCCGATATCATCTAGAGGGTAAGGCCAAGTTAGCCTCGAAGAAGCTTGGTGTTCTCAACAGAACGAGACAGTACTTCGGTCCGGACCAACGCCTACAACTCTACAAGGCGCAGGTTCGGCCTCATATGGAATATTGTTCTCATCTCTGGGCAGGAGCACCAAAATACCAACTGCTCCCTCTGGATCGTATCCAACGAAGGGCCGCTCGAATTGTTGACTGTCATTATGTTTCAAACAGCTTGGACCACTTGGAATTACGCCGAGATGTAGCTTCACTCTGCATCCTCTATCGGTTGTATCACGGGGAGTGCTCTGAGGAATTGTTCGGAATCATACCACCTGCAACTTTTCGCCATCGTCCCACGCGAAAAATATTCCATCCTCATCACCTTGATGAGTGGCAGTCTTCCACCATGCGTTTCTCGCTCAACTTTCTGCCGCGCACTATAAAACTCTGGAACGAACTGTCACCAGCAGTATTTCCGGACCTATACGACCTACAAACCTTCAAGAAGAGAGCGTATTCCCTCTTAAAAGGCCGGCAACGCACCTGCAGCTCTTCTGATGTTGCGAGTGTCCATGGGCGACGGTAGTTGCTTTCCATCAGGTGACCCGTTTGCTCGTTTGCCCCCTTATTTTATAAAAAATAAAAAAAAATAAAAAGGGCACTCTCTCTTCCTTTACTCTCATAACCCAGTGGGTCGGAAAACCGACACGATTGGCGAGAGATCAGGCGCAGGTCCGACTTTTTATCATCATCATCTCATATCATCTTTCTTGTCAGACAATCAGGTGATCAGCCTGCATTGTCCTAACCAAACTTGGAAACAACATTTTTTGTTATTCCAATGCGGGAATCGAACCCACGATCTCCAAGTCGAGAGTCAAGCTCTAACCAATAGACCAAGAAGGCTGGTAAACAGTTCCTTAAAGATAGACAATATTTTATATTACTAACCGAATATCTATTTAGAAAAACCAATTATAATCTAACATCCAGGGTGTTTGATAAAAAGTAGGTAGTCAAATCCATTAAAAGGAAATCCGGGCGTGCAGAAAAATCATTTGATCCCTCCATATCTATGGTCGATATTGGACCGTTTCTGAGATATTCGCCATTTAGTATTTTTTCCAAAGTTGATGATCGAACCTGTTTGGGTCATAATAAAACACTGAAAATGGTTTCAATTTCCTCTTTTTTTATATTTCGATCTTTTATTTATTAACGTTTTACTTACAAATAATATTATCATTATGTTACACTTTGAAGTTTCACCTACCATAAAATTAAAAATATTTACAAAAAAAATACTGAAACACTCAAAAAAATGGGCGGTTCCAACTTCCAATGATAAGTCTCCACTCTTTATAACTCGGATATCACAGATTGGCTACATTCAACCAAACACCCAGTATAATTACGAGAACTATACGAAGAATGTTCGAAACACATTACCGCAATATAATGAGATACCCGCCGAGAATAGCATCAAACAACGGCCTAAGAACTAAAGTTTCTAATGTTCACGTACGAAGTTCGTTCAATCATTCATATGTGTCTCGAAATTACGAGGCAACGTTCTTTACGACTTCGTAAATCTTAAACATATTACACGCCAAACGTATAGAAGCAAAATATTTGTATACAAAAGTTGCTATTGGCTGGTTCCTAATTAGTAAAGTAGTATTATGAAGTTATATGTCAGATTTACAGGCTTACAGAAGTTTTACTTTAGTTTAAACATTTATTGACAGCTTTTTTATAGGGACTTATTGGGCTAGCATAGTTTGTGAATGACAGCCTCCGTGGTCCGGTGGTTAGAGCTTGGCTCTCGAGTCGGAGGTCGTGGGTTCGATTACCGCACTAGAACAACAAAAAATGTTGTTTCCGAGTTTGGTTAGGACAATGCAGGCTGATCACCTGATTGTCTGACAAGAAAGCATGGCATGAAAAGAGTCGGACCTGCGCCTGATCTCTCGCCAGTCGTGTCGGTTGTCCGTCTTACTGGGTTATGAGAGTAAAGGAAGAGAGAGTGTTCTTGTGTACTGCGCACAAACTTGGTCACTACAAAATTACTCCTGCGTAACTGGCCTGATTTCAATGAAATCGGCCACCGTCACTGAAGTCGATCTGGGGGGTTATTATTATAATTATAGTTTGTAAAAATTCTTTAAAAGTAAGATGATCTCAGGAAGCTCATATCAACTATCCCAGTATAGTTGATATGATATTGGATAACATATTGACCACTCATCTAAAAAAATAGCTTTTACTCGCGGCTCCGCCCACGAAAATATACATTATCACACGGAAACACTAAACTTTTTCGGGACAAAAAGTAGCCTACGTTAATCCAGAGCTTAAACTACTACAATACCAAATTTTATCAAAAACCATTCAGTAGTTTTCGCGTGATAGAGTAACAAATTTCTATTCATCCATTCATCCATCCTTACAAACTTTCACATTTATAATCGTAGTAGGATATTATAGTCATAAAAACATTTTATTTTATTTATCAAGGTAACAAACAGCCATTACATAGAATATGTTTAGATAGAAAGTTAACAATCAAGCCTAAAGTACCATTGCTAAATACAAAGCAAATGAAATTAATATGAATTCGTAGCATTAAGTCTATAAATAAATAATATCTTAATAAGTAACTGTGGAATGTTAATGTAAAGTAATAATTTTTGTTCAGAATCGTCATCGATCAAATTGAACGTCGTAACGATATATTGTGTCATTTAGAGCTACTGTCGAAACTTCTCATTTATTTTTAAATCATTGCTTCCGAGAAACTTACTGTTATTACGATATACCCAAATAACCATTCACAATTCCAAGAATTTATAAATTCGTTCATAAACTAATATGCTCTACACAAATCATACATCTATTCCAGACAAACAAATAATAACACCTATTGTTGCTAAAATACTTTGCGATTTGCGAATGGGTAAGCCGAATTGAGCGGATCCGTGTTAATTCATAAATCTTATGTATAGAAATAATTATTTTGGTTTATTAGTGAAAATAAAGAATCTTTTTAATTTTATCTCAACTTCATCTACCCACCATTACAAAACGTACCTACTCTCGTAACCAAAACACGATTTTTACAACCCCAAAATATAAACAGCGTCAACATTTAATCACTGAAATCGGTGTGTCGGTGTCACGAGCCGAACAAATTGCATGAAAACAAATTTTATCGTAAAGCGACACGGATTTAAAGCGTGTTGAGTGAAATGATTTTTCATTTGCTAAGTGGGCTGCGGGCGCCCACGGTGGCGTCTGCCAGCCGCCAGGCGAGCCCTCTACGCAAAACACCTACGATATTTAATGTCACCTTCTTTATGGATTTCTTGCAACTTTTGCCCGACAAACATTCAAGTTCAAGGGTGACATAATCCCATGACGTAGAATCCAAAGATTGGGATAAAAACTCAACATTTTACAAAAAAGGGTCACGACGCACTTTACCAGAAAACACATTTAGATATAAACCACAAAATCTAATTTATATACCCATTACCCAACCCTATAAGTAAAATGATAATTTGATTTATATCCAGAGGTCTCAATTTCGGTAGGATAAAAATAACAGAAAATGGACCAAACCTGTCGCTACCGGTGTCGTGTCGGGTGAAAGGGGTTAGATTTTTCTAAAATAACTGGATCTGCACAGATCGATACGGGTGTTATTAGCACAGATCGATACGGTCCGACCACCCTTTAAAATATTTATATTTTCCGAAAGTGGCAATGACCTTCCATTATTCACGTGACAAGTTAAAATTGGATAATCGAGATATATGGGATGGGATACGCTGGTATGGGATAAATATATTTTCGGTTAGGTACACTTTTACAGACGAGCTTCACTGTAATATAAACAACTATTAACAGTAGCTTTAACTGCAACTTTGCATCCTCTTTAAAGTTAAAAATCATTGGAGGATCGACGTAACAGTAACTAAGGCTGAGGCCTCATAAGCGCATTGTGTTGCGTCGCGTTGCTTGCCGCACGACATTACAATGCAAGATGGTGATACCGCGACATATCATCCACCTTCCGTCTTCGTCTCCTGTCCCTCGTTCCGTTGAAACATCGTGTTCGACGACGCAACGCATTAATAGGGCATGTCATAAAAAATCGTCCAAAAACACAAAACATCGCACTAATGGAGCCTTGCTCTATTACCTCTCTCTCTATCTGATAAAACGCTTCTCTCATAATCTCGACAGGGAATAAGTAATAATTTCTTCCGCAAACGATACCAGCAGATGTACAAGGGTTCAATACTATAAGCTAAGATTAAGAAACTTGTGATTTAAAAGTAAAATATTCACATTCCTTTACTAATAGTTATAGTTTCTGCTTGACCAGTAAAGTCAAGTGGACACTGAATATTTCAACATCCCCAGAAACGGACAATAGCGCGAAACAGAATACGAAATGAAAACACTAGACCTTTCAATAAACTAGTAGAGAATAAACGATTCGAAATGGAGGTATTCATGAACTCAGTCGCTGACCCAAGTGGGAGCGACTTATATTAATTAAAAAATTTAACTTGATTTATGTTATGAGACATGGTTCGAGTTCACTTCTTTAAATTGCCAATTTTAATTTGGTGAACCCAGTCATCAAAAAAACCATCCAGTAGGAATTAAAAAGCTACCCTTCCCTAGCTAAGTATCTACCCATTTAGGTAAAAAATGTTATTCTCTGGAACTTTGTAACTTTAAAAAATCTACTCTAAATAAGTAGGATCTGAAAATAAAATTAACCAAGCTAACGGACATCTTCATCTATACTAATATAATAAAGAGGAAGTTTGTTTGTTTGTTTGCATTCAATAGGCTCCTAAACTACTGGACCGATTTTGATGAAATTTGGCACAAATGTAGAGTAGACCACGGGGAAGAACATAGGCTACTTTTTGTCCCGGAAAACTGTAAGGCGAAATTAACTTTTGCGCGCACGAAGTCGCGAGCAACATCTACTTAGTTAAATATACTTTGACTTCGTTACTTCAATGTAGCTTCGTAGAACGTCGAAGTTCGTAGCGGAGTTTTGTTTGAGTTTGTATACCTTCCTAATATAAGCCGCGGTCTACGTACAAAATAGTTATTCCTCAGCGGTGTAAAGAATAATCCCGGGAGCGCAATGCAGTTTGTTGACTTTTGCACGGTAAATATTTTAAGACGTCATCTAGCTCCGAGGTAGAGAGATATAACAGGTAGATTTACGTTATATCGAGGGTAGGATGTAAAAGAAAAATATGACTTTTCTAAACACACAACTCACGCTGAAAATGTTTCTGATTCGTCGTGTTTTTTAAAATATTGATAAGATATTACTTTTTGTAACATATTCGAATTTACATGCTTTTTATAAACTTCAATAGTTATAACAGATTAACTTTTATCAGGGTGTCCACGGGTAATGTTCGGAAAAACTCCCAAGCTGTATCGACATAATGTAGATCACCCCAAACTTGGAAAAAAATGCTTCGATGGATAAGATATTAAGGATCATTCTAGACAACAAATTAATTATACCCCTTATTTTTTAGGAGTTGTTTGGGACATACAGAAATTTTGGGAGCCAAACAGTGTAAAAGCTCAATATTTCCCTGTCTTTCAGGAGTCCCGTCTATTTCGCTGACTTTCCTCGACTGCTTTGAGCTTTCCTGACTTTTCCCTGACTTTCCAGAATGTGGACGCTGGACACCCTGTTTATGTTTTAAGTTCAGTGGAGCTGGCGGGCGCTATCTTATTTTAGTAGATAATAGGTAATATTATATATTTTAATATTTAACTAAATTGTATATTGTAAATTGTAACTTGAAATGTTAGAAAATATTATGGAACATCAAACTGTTAACGTGGTGCAAACAAACCAATTCACCAAACTATATGATTAAAAACATTTCAATTTTTATAGGGAATCCTGATTTAGTTGTATAATTTGGCTGCGAGCCAGGAGGTTAGAGATAACATACCCATCTACGAGTATAAATAAGGTAAAAGAAATAATAATATGAACAGACATATACCGTAGATAAATTACTTTTAACGATTGGGTAATTATTCTGAACGTTTCATATTAAATATTGATCTATAAATGATTTATAGATCAATATTCAATGTAGTCGACTGTTTTTTTTAACCCCCGAAAAGAGGGGGGTTATAAGTTTAATATGTAGGTATGTCCGTGGCGTCGTCTCCTAAACGATAGGCCCGGTTTAGGTGCTGTTTTGTTTGACAGCTGACGTGATCGAATGTTTTAAGCTATAATTCATCATCATCAGCTCGCTTAGTGCTGACAGTTCGAGGATTACTTTAATTTTTTAATTTTCTTTATAATAATAAGCAGAAGCCTGATGGTAGGTAAGCAATTTGCTACCTCCCTTGAACACAACAACAACAAAAAAGATTACAAACGCGTTCCCTTCCTTTCAAATTCTCCGGTAGCGCTGACGCACTAGTGCCGAAGCATGGATCTCCCGTAATTGTATGCTCAAAACCTATTCCAGATTTAAAATTCACATTTTTCCCACGACATTCGCCGGAAGACGGTCGGCTCTTCGCTCACCGGATGGCGCTGAAAGTTCCGCTTCCGCTACTTTTTCACAAGTTCGCTGTGAATATTAAATGTTGTAGCGAGGTATACAACAAAAAAGTAAACAGCCTTACGCTTCGCTTATGTAACAACTAACAACTGATATCTAACCTTTGACACAAAACAATACCGCCAACTTTACCATCGCACCGGTAGTTACACATTTCCGTCCCATTCACAAAATCACTCCCACAAATGACACAGAGCGAGAGGAAAGACTCGTATTAACGACAGGTATAAAAATTACTTTTAAGTTAAGAAAAGCACGCGGAAACCGTACATTTTCCCGCGATAAAAAGTATCGTATGTCCTTCCCTGTTGTCTAACTCTATATATGTGCCAAATTTCACTAAAATCGGTCCGGTAGTTTCGAAGCCTATTCATTGCAAACAAAGATAAGAAATAAATATTTCCTCATAATAATATTAGTGTAGATGTATTACATAATATATAATATTATATGCCTAATAAAATCCACGCACCTATAATTTCTTTTCAATTGAAAAAGGTTTTTTTTAGTCCGATTTAAAATTGTAAACAAAGATATTATGTCAGTCTTTAACCACAACTAAGTCGTGGAAGATATAATATAATCTCTGAACATACAGAATACTTAAGCCTCCTGTCCACTTATACCTTGCCGTTACAAAGTTTTGACATCCCTTTACGCTTTTCATCTCAATGATGGATTATATTTACTTACGGATTACTTACGTTGTTTGAAATATGTCTTTATGAATTTAATATTATATTGGCATTAGCTACGCAAGGGGTTTGTAATATTTATTGAAATAAAAAACCGGCCAAGCGCGATTCGGACACGCGCACGTAGGGTTGTTATTTTACACGCCCCTTATTTTTTTTATATGATGAGGCATTAAAAATACATACTAACAACCCAAAATGTTCACCCTCCTAATAAAAATTATCTTATAGAAATAATATTATATAATTATGGCAAAACAACGTGTGCCATGACAGATAGTGATAAATAAAATTGGAAATAAATGTTTTCTACTCTTTCAAGCGAAAACCACAGAATTTTTGTCAAATTTTAGTTTGTCAAATTGACTTTGAAGGTAGTATAATAATAGAGTTGCCAAATTGAAAGTTTGCAAATAAACCAGGTTCAAATTAAGTTTGCCAGACTCTACTTTTAAAATGGCACGGGCCATCTTTACTCATAGACTATCTTACCATAATAAAAAAATACCAAGTAATATTTAGGTATAAGGCCGATGATGAATATTAGGGAGTTAAGGGCCATTACCTTGAGATACTGCGCGAAATGAGATATTAGATAAACGTTACAATGAACCTTAATTCATAATATAATATTATACTGCGTAAATTATTATGTGAGTTATATTTCTGTTTGTTACTTAGTAGATTTTGCCCGCGGCTTCGACCGCGTAAACACTAAACACAGCATCCCACGGGAACACTGTTTACGTATATCATATGAGTTAATCCAGAGCTGAAACTATTACCATACCAAATTTCATCAAAATCCGTTCAGTAATTTTTACGTGAAAGAGTAACAAACATCCATCCATCCATCCTCACAAATTTGCACACTTATAATAGCAGTAGAATAATCAATAACAATGTAACACAATAAAAATAGGAAGCTGCGGCATGGCAGTAGAAACAAGTGGACATTCCGCAAACCTTTCACCATAAACGCCCGTACGCCACATTTGGTAAATGGCGTCTATCCATAACTACTTTAGAACTTTCGATGGCCATATACAACGGTAGAAAATATCCGTTTGGCATCAACAAAAGTTTACTTGTAAGGATTTTTCTGCTAAACTGTACTGTACTGCTGCTGTACGAAGTGACAAGTGAAACATCTAATAGGGAACATGCTTTTGTTTTAAATCAGCAAAATTGTAAAAGGTCACATAAATATAGACGGAAAAACGCAAAAAGTACAGTAATCAGTGCTAAATTAAAAAGTTACACGATTAAAAAATTCACTATTTTTTTTGCTTTAAGTAATCGCAACGAAAATTACAAATCCTTATATTATTGTTAGGTATTTGTGACATTTTTGGTTATTACAATGATATACATAAACGCAGTATTTAGATTAAATAATAAAATAAATAAGAATTGTGACGACTGTATTTTGTTAACGGTTGTTCGTAGATATGTCATTGCAAAGGCAATATTTCCTGGCTTATTATGTACTTTTCGAAAAATCAATAAAAAAGTATGCTCTATTGCCGTATTATATATTACACATCGACAAGTGAGGCAGTTTGCTGACACAATGAACATATGTTCATTGTGTCAGCAATACTATATGTCTGCTACATAGAGTACTATATCTCTGCCAAATTTCATCAAAATCGGTCCAGTAGTTTCCGAGCCTATTCATTCAATGCCAAGAAACATACAAACAAACTTTTCCTCTTAATAATATTAGTATAAATTAAAAATCGTTTCATATTAACTTTCACTGATTTTCTTTTTTGCACGTGCTTCTAAAGGGTTCAACCGAGAATTGTATTAAAAAGTTTTCATAACATGCCGCCGCGTGACTGCTTCAAAATTTCCAATTTTACTTGGGCCGATGTTTACCGGCCTGAATAAACTAACTTGGATCTAAATTTTGCGTTTTATTGTTGTTGTACGTATAGCTTATTAAAAATTCACATTGTCCTGAGACCGCGGTGCAAGTGACCCAATTTTTTCATGCAAATTAACTCAAGCGATGTCAAATTAAAGCTGTTAAGGGCCAAAAAGTTTAAGTGGCTCATGAGAAAACGGTCAATTAAGATAAATGTGAAATCTACATTTAAGTTTAAACTGAATTTAACATAAGGAACATTCCCAATACTCATACTTCGTGACCTGCTTAGGGTTTAGGTTTTTGTCTCGTAGTCAAGACATTACTGTGTTGGATCTGCAGGCTGGACCGTGCCTATGGCAGTTGAAGTTTGAACTATGAGTAATTAAAACCGTATAGTTATGAAAAAAAAATACGTGAAAAGGGGGGTGGGGGGTATATCCCACGGTCATGGAGTGGGGAGAAATGGGTAAAAAGTGGTCACGCAGTGGGTACGTTCCCTTAACAGACAAGCCGTCCGTTACGAAGGTTTAGTGAGATCTTGCACATTACTTAGGTTCACCCTTAGTTACATAATTACTATAATCTTAATATATTATACATTTCTTTTGTGCGTGTGTATGTCACTGAACTCCTAAACGACTGGACCGATTTTAATGAATTTTTTTCTGTGTGTTCAAGTGGATTCGGAAATGGTTTAGATCTGCAATTGGTCCCGGTAAAGTGGCACTGATGTCAGTACGTCAACAAATTTTATTCTTAGGCGGTACGAAGTTTGCCGGGACAGCTAGTTCCTAATTTATAAATAGGAAGTTAATTTTAGTAGATATAATTACGAATCTATTGACGCCTCAGTTATTAAAATCGGATCAGTAGTTTAGACGATACGGTGGAATATAGACTACTAAAATCATTACCCTCCCTTTTGGCTTCACCGTAGTCGGGTAAAATGGTAGTCACTGAACTACTCGCTACCCATTTTATCTGAATCATTATTTAAATCGCTAAACCGGTTGTTGATAGCGATAACGTACTATTCCGTTAATATTATAATTATTTTGACATTTAGGTGACGAAGTTTTATCGCTGGTGATAACAACCAGCAACCCTGGGAACGCTTCGACGCTGCGGTTGCGAAATCGCCACAACAAACGACGGAAAATAATTCAGATGACTCGACTTTCAAAAGTATCATTCATAAAAGTACTGGTAATAAATCTATACAAATAAATGAAATTGAAGTGTCTGTAATTTTAAATTAACAGCTTGTCACTACATTCATATGAAAGTATACACGGTATTTTCATTTTTTTATTTTTGTCTGTCGTGTTTCTTCTGGAACGGCTGGACCGATTTTCACGGGACTTGCACTGGCAGATAACTGATGTTATAAGAATTAACTTAGGCTACTTTGGTCTTTGGGTTTCGTTTAAAAAAAAAGGGGCTCGTTTCCGATAGTTGTGTAATGCAAACGAAGTTACGGTCTCCAGCTAATTTTAAGTAATTATTTATATTTATGGTCTCGCTAGCTGATGCCCGCGTAAGTACAGTAACCCACGGGAACCGTATATGTCCCGCGATAAAAAGTAGCCTATGTCCTTTGTCAGGCTCTAGACTACCTGTGTACCAAATTTCATTTAAATTGGTTCGGTAGTTTTGGCGTGAAAGACGGACAAACAGACACACCCACTTTCCCATTTATAATATTAGTATGGATTACGAAACTTAAGAAACCATCTTCTGTTGTCATTATGCCCCCTCCCCTTGATTCTCTGGTTTCGTACAAAAACTTTCTAGTTACTTTATTATGTCGATCCGCGTTGAATAGATTTGCAACGTGTTGTTTCGTTAAACAGTATGTCACGTTACTATTATCAAAATACATGTTTTAAGTGTTATGAAGCAAAATTAATATTTTTATGTGATTTTTTTTGTATAACTTTAGATACACACAATACTACCTCCTCCTCCCACCCTTCTTTACAGAGCTGTGCCCATTTCTCTACGAAACGAGGTTTAACCCACTTTGTCCTGGTTTCCTCGCGTTTATAGAATAGACTATAGAGGAATTTCTTTCAGCTATTGAGGTAGTATAATATATTATCATTTTACACGTAAGGAGTACCAAGTAAGGACATGATAGATTTACGCGTCACCATAATCCAGCTATTGTGCAATTTTATTTATGGCACATATTTTTTTATAGAATGTTTGATGAGTTGTTGCTGTTGTTGCAGTTAATTTATACGCTTTAAACCTTCCCAGTCCAAAAAACAATATTTTTTTTACTATTACTAAGCTGTAACTTTGTGGAGATTTGAATAAAAATAACTCCCCCATACCTATTTCGGTGACGGTGGCCGGTTTCATTGAAACCAAGCCAGTTACGTAGGAGTATACTATAGTGCCCAAGTGTGTGCGCAGTACACAAGAGCACTCTCTCTTCCTTTACTCTCATAATCCAGTGGGACGGATAACCGACACGACTGACGAGAGATCAGGCGCAGGTGCGACTTTTTACATGGCCATCCGACGCATTGATCATCTTTCTTGTCAGACAATCAGCCTGCATTGTCCTAACCAAATTTGGAAACAACATTTTTTGTTGTTCCTGTGCGGGAATCGAACCCACAACCTCCGAGTCGAGAGCGAAGCTCTTCAGAATTGTTATCGTTTTAGTAAGAAAATTCGCCGTTTTTTAAAAACATAAAAATTTACCCAGTAGAATTATTATTAACAATCAACATCTTTATGAAGATAATAATTGGGAGAAGGCAATTCAATCAGGGCTTGAAGTATCCAGCGAGAAGTATAGTAGCATACCATACTCTCTTGAGATCTTTCATGATTCATCTAAATTAAACAATAACACTATAGTACATTACAGTGGCATGGAGTTCCTATAACTCCATTCCTATCGGCTTCACTTCCCACTTACCGTTTGAAGACCCTCATCCAAACCCCTACCTATTATGCAGGCTAGGGCTTCCCTACGAATGAGAACCAGCCTTCACCACTGGTACACTAAAGCCCTAACAATAGGTGTACAAAGAATATAGCTTAAATTTAATTTAAAAATACTTTACTACTTTTATGCAAGCGCCTACACATCAATTTATTAATCCAAAACATTTGATAGCCAGTGCTAAAAGTGCACTTAAGTGTAATAATTTGCTTGTTGAATTTATTGCATTATAAAACATAATAAATTTATGACTAAACTTTGTTGAGACAATAATTCAAATGTTGAATACAGTTTAGCAGTCAAAACACTAATAATGTTATATATTAGCAATACTATATTAGCACTACACACAATAGTATTTTGGAAAACATAATATCATTTCAGTAGCCTACTGATCTGCAGTACTTTAAAATTTATATCTAACCTCAGAAGTTTCTGTTGTTCTTAGCTGAAGAAGTATGTTGCTGCAAAAATATCACATAGGAATAATGATTTATTACAAATTTTCCTTACTTATTATTTATATCTGGAGAAGACTCATAGTTATCCTAGGGATGAAAAATATATTTTCTTTATTATTATTCTAAAAGAATAACACAGTCATCTGTGTTTCGTGTTTAATTTTATCTACAATAATTTATGTAATGTTTTCACTGACCTTAGGTATTTTAGCGTAGACTCCAGTCCTCACATCTCTAATGGTGGCGATGTCCAGCATCTCCACCTCCATGTTCTGATCAGTCCAATACAGGTAGAAGCCATTGGGATCAACCCTGAGTGTAACCGGCAGTAACGTTCCTGGATCCTAAAAACAGCACAAGATATTTTTATAAAAATTAAAAAAAAAATTAAAATGTTTATTAGACAAATTTATAAGTAGAGTTTTGTTGCTTGTGCAATTCATTTATTATTATTGTATTGTGCGTATATGTCACCGTAAAATTGTAAAAACTGTTAGATTGTAAAATAACTAACGAGGTGGTAAAAATATGCATGTTGAAAGATTCATTACTATGAAAAATAATGTGTTAAATTATAGGCAGGATATTCGTGTTGGAAGTCTATAAACATTTTACAATTTCACTACAATCTAACGATTTTTACAATTTTACCGTGACATATATAAAGGTTAACATTAATTATTGTCACAATTTACTATTTTACTGATAATTTTTTACATTAAAATAAAATTGATTCTAAAAAAACTGTGATTATTGATTATACTATATTATGCTTATTTTATAACATAAGCAACTTAGGACAATTTATTTTATTTAATCGAAATATTCTTATTAGAAAATGTTTTTATTTTTAATAGCATTGTTACAGCTTGTTAGTATTTGCAACTTAATTAAAAAATAATTCATTTCTTATTTTCAGTTTAAATAACGTTAGGAACATAATATACCTAAGATAAAATTAAAAAATATATATTGAAACTCAAAAGTACCTCATCCCATTTCATGAATTTCTCTCCATCCCGCAAAGCCTTTGGTACTTCGATAAGCTTCAGGGACACCTTAGATGACCGCGGCGCACTCGTCATTATGAACGATTAATACAATTTTATACAGAAACAATAATAAGATCAAAGATAAATACAGTCATCTTTCTTTTTGTGCACAAATTTATCTAAGACATCCATCAATGGTATACACGACAAAGGCACTCTCCACTGATGAACTTTAACCACTAAATAAACACGCTACTGTTTTTAAAACAGTAATTCATCATACACTTTAATAACAATAATAATTTATTGCGATAAAAATAACGACAAACACTCCTCTACACGACGAAACCAAACCTCCGAAATTTTAGAAATGTGAAATGTCAAAATTCACCTCCCGATTTCCATTGAGCATAGAGCAATATTGGATACTGGAATTCGTCTACAGATTATAAAAAGATTCCTTAGTGTTGTCTATGGCATTCTTTTTTAAAATAAGCTTTACGCAATTGACAAAATATATGAAATATCTATCCAGTCTTTGATCTATCCATTATTTTCACTATCGTATAAACTATACACTATATTCAAATAGAAAAAAAAAGTAATTAAAAAAATGGAAATTCCCGACTGCGAAAAACTCCCAATACCTAATGCACTAAAAAGACCGAAACAAGAATAAGAAAACAGACTACACTATGAGCATAAATAAATGAAATAATTGACGTTATGTTTGGTAGCAGGCAAGTAGCAGGCACATAATTGGTATAGCTCTACCAGAATCTGATGGCATTTTAAAAAAAATAAAAAATGTGATTTTTATATGGCAATGTCAAGTATGACCCGTCAAATCAAAGTACGTGATCTGTCAACCGCTGCTAAAATTTTGTGATTATGTTCTTGGAATTTGTTGTTTTTGTAAAAATATCCAAAAAGGCAATTCGATCTCAAGCGAGAAATATTGTTTTCTATGTCTATAGTAAAATACAGAAAGAAGAAGGTGTAAATCGAACTCAATCTTATAATTTAAAGTTCGTGGTAGAGTTGACCGGTAAGTTAGAGTGAGTTGTTTTGATACTTTTAGTTTTTTTATATTTTCTTAGGTAATTATTGTGACTTCTTTAAATGTGTTTCCAGTACTACTATAAGGTGAATCGTAGCTGATGGCACATCGAATGATGGTTTGTTTTCCATGCCTGGTAAAAGGAGGAGAGGAGGAAAAAAGAAAATCAACATAAGACAGTTTCGATTTATAGTTGATTAGGAATAAAGTAAACGAGTTCTATACAGTTCGGAAGGAAATTCCAACATTAAATAAACTGTTGCCAATTTAATTGTATGTTATTCGTAATAAATAAGTATATAAAGTAATTCACGATTGATTTATTTTTCATGAAATATCATTATATTAATTACTAGCGACCCGCCCCAGCTTCGCACGGGTACAATAATGATACCTACTAAATACTACAGAATGTCTTTAAACCTCTAACCTACTAAAACTCAATGAAATACGTAGGTGGGTATACTTTTATCGTATGAAATACCATAGATCTAAACTCACGGCACGCGCACTTTGCAACGGGCCGTGCAGCAGAAATCGTAATATTTTAATTTCGCCATAACTTCAAAACCAAACGTCCAATTTCAATCATTCAAAGACCAAATATTATCTACATAAACTGTACTTAGTGATGAAATAATTTATTTTGATAAGGATTAATAGCATGAGTAAAATAAACGCGTTTAAATGTAGTCATAAAAAAATTCAAGATTTCTAAATAAAAAAAAGGTTGTTGTGCCTCACTCGACATAGATAGGCATAGTGTGTCGCGGACTTTTTTGTAGATATTTATAAGATCTACAATTAATTAGAACATTTTATGGTTCTATCTTTTATAGTTTAGGCAGCGTACGCAAAATAAGTAACTTTTCTGGTTGTTTTTTTACACCATGTGTC
The DNA here is from genome assembly GCA_905404095.1 of Glaucopsyche alexis. Classification (NCBI taxonomy): domain Eukaryota; kingdom Metazoa; phylum Arthropoda; class Insecta; order Lepidoptera; family Lycaenidae; genus Glaucopsyche; species Glaucopsyche alexis. Next base: position 23,125,499 of record FR990047.1, on the reverse strand, counting down.
CGAAAAACCCAAATATCTTACGGAACCCTATTTTGTTCCAAAATAAAATTTAGCCTATGTTACTCGTAGATAATGTAGCTTTCGAATGGTGAAAGAATTTTTGAAATCGGTCCAGTACTTTTTGAGCCTATTCATTACAAACAAACAAACAAACAAACAAACAAACATACAAACAAAGTTTACCTCTTTATAATATTAGTGTAGACATAGTATAAAACAAAGTCCCTTTTTTGTCTGTCCCTATGTATGCTTAAATCTTTAAAACTACGCAACGGATTTTGATGCGAGTTTTTAAAATAATAGTCTTTAAGTATTTAATAGTCTTTAAGATATTATAAGATTATGGTAAAATTTATATTCAAGTACTTATTATGTAAGTATATTATCAAGTGGTCGCGCATGTCGTATCGAGGTGATAGGGTCCCATTTTTAACAATTTGCATTGGGCAAACCTAAAAACATGTTCAATATTGTATCAGTAGTATATTGCTGTAAGTAGGTAGAGAATTATTCGCCGAAGTAGTTTTTTCTCCAAGAACACTATTCCACGCGGGCGAAGCCGCGGGCAAAAGCTATTTTTCTATATTATACACCGAACATTCTCCATACAGTCTTATTATAATTCATGTTCAATAATACTAAAGACATAATTAAATATTAACCAGTATCAAGATCGTTTAATCCAATTTCCCCAGTATTGCACACTACAAATTTTTTTTTCCCTATTTGCCATGAGATTTTGGTACACCTATAGCAGGGCCGGGGACATATATTTTGCATTATAAAGTGTACAAAAGTCGTCTTTTTAATTTAATATATCTATGAAAAAAATATAGGTATGGGCAGGTATAAAGGCAGGTATGGGCCCCGCCTGCTAAGAAACATAACGTCAATAATTATTTCACTTAGACTTTCAGCTCATAGTGTAGTCTGTTTCCTCAATCTTGTTTCGGTATTTTTAGTGCGTTCCTTAGGTGTCGTTTATTGCAGTCGGGTTTTTTTTATTATTTATTTTATTTTAGATTTTTTAGTTTAACCAACACACTTAGTCGATTTAAATCAAAGAGATGACTATTTGAATGCATTGATTACAAATTTATTCGAATTATTATTTAATTAAAATGGTTATATTTTTTCCTGATTTAATTTAAATATATAAAATATGTATATTTTTGACATCTCCTTTTAATTTCCTTTATTTTACTACCTACCTTTATTTTACTACCTGGCTACTCGATAGGTTTGGTTAAAAAAAATTTAAACTACTTACAATTTGGCGCGAAAGTCCGCCATTTTGTATTTTTTCGTTAAACTAGAATATACAAATATCTAAGGACACTTGGGTTATTGAGACAAATCAAACGATACCTACCATAAGTGTTGAAATCCGTCTAGCCGTTTGGAAGATACGTCAGAATAAAGGAATTTACATACATACATACAAGATACGCGCGAAAAACATACCCTTCTTGACAGTCGGGTAAAAAATAGCGTAAAAATATTTTGGTGCTAGCTTACTAGCTACGTATTTATATATCGGTACCTTGAGCTATTACGAAAAGCTCTTTACTCACAGTAGTCTGCAAATCCAACACCGGTATTATTAGTTGTCACTAGTGTCAATGGTGTCAGTCATTCTTTTATGGTGTAAATATTAAAAATCTTAAATTTATAAATAAATAAAAATAAAAAGTATTTATTTCAGGCATAAAGGTACATAATATGTATTTTATATAGTATAAATATTATATTAAATATTATTATACTTCCCGTTTTCTGGTACCTGTAACACAAGTTCTTCGGATACTTAGCACGGCGCCAGATTGACGTGGTGTGAAGCGTCCATAGATTTTATTATTATTATTATTTGTCTAGACTTTGGACTAGAAGGTTTAGAAATACGGTGACGAAATTTTGAATATATTTAAAAAATATATTCTTTTTCCCGCCTTTTTACTTGACCCTGGCAAATAATGCCTGTAAGCCGACGCCATTTAAACAAAAAAAAATTGTCAAAACCTTTTCCTTTGTCAAAATGACAATTGACAAGGCAATCGCTTGAGAAATATTATGCTGTTTTGGATTTTCTTGAATTTCTTGTAAAAATTCTCGTGTTTCCGATAAAGATTAAAATAATTGCTTAAAATTAATTTTATACGGCAAAGATAGATCTTCTTAAATGAAACAATGTGCCGGAGACCATATTATTGTGTAGCTAAATAATACTTTTCGAAATTTGCTGTGTATAAGGTTTACTTTTGCTGTAAAGTGAGAAATAAATAAATTTTACGAAATGGCCAACTCCGTGAATATTTCGATTGAAGCTCCGATAGAAAATCAAATCCAAGAAATAACATACGATGGCCAGGAAATATACCAAGCGTAAGTATATAATATAACATCACAATGAGTCCCAAAACCTTCACTTTTGAATCTGCTGCAGCAATTATTTTGACTAATATATATTTCTTGTAGACCCCTGTCTATGTCGGAGAATCTTACACGGTTAGCGCAAAAAATCGATTTTTCTAAAGCGGAAGATGAGTTCTGTAATATCAAAAAAGATGGAGAGAGTAGTGTAGACATTAAATCGGAGGAGGAGAAGGAACCAGGTTACCAGTCTGTTCTGTGGCCGTGGGACTCTGTGCGCAATAAACTGAGGAATGCACTCACAGAAGTTAGTGTTCTTGCTGATGTGCTGAGTATTGCGAAAGAAAAAAGATACATGGTGAGTAACTTTAACTATATTGACTCATAAATGTTATGGTTCAATCTAAATACACATTTTTGTGAATAAAGGAATAATCTATCTTTTTTAGGTTCTAATATTTTTGTGAATAAAGGAATAATTTATCTTTTTCAGGTTCTAGACCCCATTCAAGCGGACCAAGTAGAAAGTCGTCCGATGGTACAAGTGTATGGACGTAAAAAAGCTTTATCAGCAGCTGGAGCGGTACTTTTAAATGGTGTAGAGAGACTGAGGGCCAGTGAAACCATGAGGATGGCAAGAAATATGCCGGACTTCCATATAGACTTGCTAAGGCTAAGGCAGAATTGGAGATTAAAGAAAGTTTCAAATACTATAGTCGGAGATCTTAGTTATAGAACAGCAGGTTCTAAGTTCAATCAAACTGGTGTTTTTGAGGTAAACTCTTTGTGTTAACTTTAACAATAATTTAAAATATAAATAGTAGTGGTCACCTAGTGGTTGTAATTAAACTAATTATTAAGATTGAACTTTATTTGGGTTCTTTTGCCTCATTCATATGCAATAAAAATATGTAAATGTTGTCTATAAAATGTGAAAGAAAGATTGACAATTTTGTCAAATCAAACAAATAAAACCTCCAATGGTGTACTAGTATGGTAGTGAGTTATGAATCTGAGGTAGTGTGTGTTATTTTTATTAATTTCATGCATAGATATATAATATTAAAAAGAGGTAGATATGTTATAAACGTGTAAAAATGAAGACTCGAATTGGCCCGAGCCGGGCCAATTTTGGTTAGTGTGCTCCGCGAGTAATAGCGTGTTCTGTGTTACTATGCGACGTTGACACATTGACACGCGTCCCATGTCAATGTGTGTCGTGGCACAGAAATATTGTCATTTTTGTAAGGATATAATGTATCTATGTAATAATTAATCAAATATTTCATGTATTTATAAGCACATTTTTTAAAAATATTAGCATGCTGCACTCAACTCCCACCATATAAATTTTACTGTACCAAATTTCATACTCTTCCATTTATTTTCCATACGCTCAATTCTCGTAAAACTGTACTCAAATTTGTATTGTTGTATTAATATACTTAATCATATTTATTTCTATTATCTTATAATATGTAAAATAAATAGAAATAAATATGATAGCTACATCATATTTATTTCTATTTCTCAACTATATTTTTATGCCTTAAAATACTTTAAACTAGTTCTATATTTATTAATTCGATTATTATAATTTTGATTGTGCTATTTTGTTTATTAATATAATTTATGATGGTTTTTAGGTAACAAAAGCACCAGAAGAACAAATAGCTCAGGCCATGAGTATGAACGCTTCAGGTCCCACACCATCGGCCCTGCGTGTGACTGTACCACCAGAGCTACAGGGAGTCGCTTTTATATCTGTATTGTGCCAGAAAGGTAAAAACAGATTGATTCAAAAATTGCTTTTTCTTCTAAATTACACACCGTAAAATAATAAGAGTATTGCCAGTAAAAGCCAATAGGTACTAATATAATTTATTAATCTTAATTAAAAGTACTTAAAGATTAAATATAACAACAGTAAATTAAAGCTGTGGCATGACAAACCACAAAAATAAGCTTGTCTGAAGATTTTTCTAGGCATTAAATTAATATGTTATACTCTTATCTATACATAGCTGCCCCGGCAAACTTTGTACCGCTTTAGAATAGGCATGTTGCCGAAAAAATTTTTTTTCGTCTATTTGAAGTTACACAACATGTTAATAAACAATCCAAAATCCATTTTTGTATATCTGAAAAAATAACGTAGATACAAACCATTGAAATTTACAATATGAAAGAGAGCAATATATCAGCCTGTGACGTCACAACCTGCTACCGCCATACATTTGTCATTACAAAATGTATGGCGGTAGCAGGTTGTGACGTCACGAATCGTTTTGCGAGAAAGGGATAGACAATATTTTTTATTTGCTTATATTTTTAATCCTGTCACTCTAAATACCTATTTCTTTCAGATTTATGTATCTTAATCAACAATTTTATTAAATTTTAATTTGTAAAACTGTGATATTCCACACTAGGCAACATCCCTATTACATTTGTTGACGTACTGACAGCAGTGCCACCTACCAGGTCCAATTGCAAATCTAAACCATTCTCGAATCCACTTGAACACACACAAAAATTCATTAAAATCTGTCCAATGTGAATAATTTTCCCCGTTTTTGCAACATTTTTCACTGATGTTTCGCTCCTTTTTGTCGCAGCGTAATGTTAGCCTTCTTTGACGAATGAACTACTCAACACAAAAATAATTTTTCAATTCAATCTAGCAGTTCCTGAGATCAGTGTTTCCCAACAAACAACGAAGCCCTCACAGATGAATAATTTTCCCCGTTTTTTCCACATTTTCCACTGATTTTTTGTTCCTATTGGTCGCAGCGTGATGTTATATAGCCTAAAGCCTTCCTCGATAAATGGACTATCCAACACAAAGATAATTTTTCGTTAGCGCATTCAAACAAACAAACTCTTCAACTGTATAATATTAGTATAGGTAGATATATCATATTGTGTGGTAAATTCTAGAACAAGAAGACGTAGTGACAGCAACGCTAAGCTCCTCTGCTCTCAATTGCCCTGGCACATTACCCGGCGACGGGGCTGAAATGCACTGGCAGCAGAAACTAGAAGCAGCGCAGAATGTCCTCTTCTGTAAAGAGCTGTTCGCGAGGCTGGCGGCCGAAGCTGTGCAACTAGATGCCTCTATACCACACATGGTTGTAGGCAATCAGATTATGGCTACTGTAAGTTTTTTCCAATATGGTAACTTTGATTAAGTCACTGAGATATATAAGGTTCGGTAAAATCAATTACGGATTTTGATTTATTGTCATACTAGTTTTTTTTTATATGGGTTAGTTTGCAGAGAGTCAAATGAGATTATTTTTTACTTTGAGTATGACAGTAATTTTTTTGCCTAAACGTCTTTACATAAGCAGTGGATTTATGTGCCGGAAGTATCTGTAGTTGATTTTCGGAGACATTATATGTTGAGGTGTTTGGGACAACTGCAAATCTGACTTGACCGATCCCATTTACACCAGAACTATTGAATCATTTTTAATTTGTATACTGATAATAATAATCATTACGTTTTCAGGTGTTACCTGGAATTCAACTTCTCATTGGGTTGTGTCACAATAACGGACAAAACACGAATAACCAAGAAGGGATCAAGGTATTCATAGTTTTAAACATATCATTATTTTTATACTCCACTTTGAGGCTTGCTTTATTGCCTATGTTGTCCACGACCGCGACGGACAGAAAAATTTGATTTTTTTTTTCTTCCATTTCGTCACTTAGCAAAGGCCTTAATAGGATCCTTAGGCTAACCACACATTAGGCTTGCGCGTTCCTGGGGCGTATGAGCGTCGCGTTTTGCTGCTCTGCGGCGTGTGTGGAAGTCGCGTCGCGTTCTTACCCCTTCGCGGCGAAGGGGTAAGAACGCGACGCGACTTCCACTTGGTTCCACTGGCCAAAGCGGGCACAGAGTGCGCGCTGCACACACGCCACACGCCCGAGGAACGCGCACGCCAAATGTGGGGAACGCCTTATAAAATGTCATAGCCCTGCGTAAAAAATAATATCACTATTAATAGATAACTAATAACTCCCCCCACCGATTTCGGTGACGGTGGCCGGTGTCATTAAACCAGGCCAGTTACGCAGGAGTAATTTTATAGTGTCCAAGTGTGTGCGCAGTACACAAGAGCACTCACTCTTCCTTTATTCTCATAATCCAGTGGGACGGATAACGACACGACTGACGAGAGACGAGGTGCAGGTCCGACTTTTTCGTGCCCATCCGACGCATGGATCATCTTTATTGTCAGACAATCAGGTCTGCCCGCATTGTCCTAACCAAACTTGGAAACAATATTTTTTGTTGTTCCAATGCGGGAATCGAACCCACGACCTCCGAGTCGAGAGCCAATGCTCGAACCACTAGACCACGGAGGCTGTTAAGTCCTATCACTATTAATACTCTATTTAATTGTCAAGTCGGAGGGCGGCGTCAGCGGGAACAAGTCGGAGCACGACCACGTGCTGGAGCACTCGCTGCATCAGCTGCTGCGCGCCGTGCACCACGCCAACACGCACCACCCCTTCCCGCACCCCGCCACCGGCCCGCTCGGACCCAGCAAGCGCCGCGCGCTAGCAGGTACCCGCCTACGTCTGGGACACGTCCGTCTGTCGACGTGAATACTCTCTATAATATGACTGTGGGAGAGCCAAGCTTCGGCACAAATGGGCTGGCTCGACCGGATAAATAACAAGAACTCACAGAAAACCGTGAAATAAAGCTTGCGTTGTGTTTCGCCAAGTGAGTGAGGTTACCGGAGGCCCAAGGACCAGGGGACTCTAAGGACCAGGAACGCAAATTGCAACACCAGAGAAGTTACAAATGGTCTCTCCTCCTCTGGTGTTCCGAGCGTCCATCAGGACGGCGGTAATCGCTTGCCATCAGGCGATCCGTCTACTCGTTTGCTGGTTCATTTCATCGATATGTAGAAAAATGATGGCGCTTCACCTCAACAGGTATAAAAAAAAATGAAAGCCGTACTTGCGTCAGAATAACATTGGCTAGTATGCATATTATAATTATATAAATATAGTATTTAAACATGTTTCAAATAGTTCATTGCGTTAACAGGGCCGACGGCAGCGGACCGCTACGAATTGCTGGAGATGAGCAAAGAACAGTCCCTGCTGGAGCAGATCATACAGCAGGCGCAGCACTTCTTCATGAGGAGACGCAGCGAGTACGTCCTAGACACCATCGCCAAGGAGGTGAGACAGTTTATGAGTATAATCATCTATAAAAGACATCTACAAAGACTGTAAAATACAATATTCCTGGCAGATGGCAGTCGTTAATTCACCCTAACAGGGTCTGGTTCGACCCAATGGATCTATTTATTTATTTAGGCTCTAGTTATATATATGCGTCCGCGCGACAGCGAAATTACAAGTATAACGATGCTCCGCTATTCAAATAAATTATTGCATAAAGTTGCTTGTAATTTCGCAGTGTAGCGGCCAAGCCGCTTGGTCGCGCGGCCGCATATATAGAGCCTTAACTTAAAGCTTGTTCTCGGAAAAAAAATCCTGTATGCCCCATGAGCAAAAGCCTCCTAGAATTCTTTCCATTTCTGCTTATCCCCTGCGTGTCTTGTACAGGTTTTCCTGGCCAACTTCTACAACCTAGGTCGTCCTCCCACCTTTTTCTCTATGTCATGGAATGTGAGGTGTTGTGTCATTAAATATGTTTTTTTTGTCAGGTGAAGGATCCTCTTATCGTATCACACTGGAACGCTCTCAACAGTCCAACACAGTCTTGTGTCAAAATTAACATTATGGCTTATGGGTAAGTGAACTATAGTTTGACCATCTGCAATTATCAGCTAGTTAGTTCGTCGGTTCGTGCACATAGAAATTCCGTAACTAGCAGTTACTAGGAGTAAGGTTACACGGTCAGTCTGGCATCAGTCTCCTGCGTAACTGGCCTGGTTTCATTGAAACGTAACGTAAACGAACAGTTACGCAGAAGTAATCTTTATACTGCCCAAGTGTGTGCGCAGTATACAAGAACACTCTTTCTTCCTTTGGGGGTCGTCGACTAATCACGTGATGCCTAAAGGGGGAGGGGAGGGGGCGAAAAAAAATCACCAAGTATCACCAAGGGGAGGAGCCCCGTATAAGGAGACATCACGTGTATTAATTTTCGAATCTAGTCTATGAATACCGAACTTATTATCGCTTGTAGATTCGTAGTGTTGTTTAAATACTTACAAGACAAATGACTCGTATAGTTTTTAATACTTAAATTATTCGATTAAATTGTTTTTTAAGTTTTTCTTCAAACATGACCTGCTTACTATGTAAAAAAAAATACACGTGATCTTAAGTGGGGAAGGGGAGGGGTCTAAAAAGTTGTTAAAAACATCACGTGATTAATGGACGGTCCCTTACTCACGTAACCCACTGGGACGGATAACCGACTGACGAGAGATTAGGCGCAGGTCAGACTTTTTACATGCCCATCCGACGCAATCAGACTATCAGGTGATCAGCCTGCGTTATTCTAACCAAACTCGGAAACAACATTTTTGTTGTTCAAAGCGGGAATCGAACCCCCGACCTCCGTTCGTGTAGAGAGCCAATGCTCTAACCACTAGACCAAGGAGGCTGTTTATATTTTTATTAGTAAGGGGGTTACTCATCAATCATTACGTTCACAGATACGACGCGGTGTGCCGCACGTCGCTCGTGGTACACGTGGGCGAGAAGACGCTCAAGTGCATCTGCCGCGACGGCAAGGTGCGACATCTGTCGTACGAGCTGCAGGAGCTCAGAGACCTCATATTCTGTCAGGTAAATGCGCACGTTGTTAATGCGAGATTTACATGGGTCGCTCCTCGCCGCAGAGTAAAAATATATACTTACCTACGTACACCTAATAAGAGAAGAGAAGAAGAGAAACACCTAATAATATAACATCTATGAACACTTCACACCACGTCATACTGACCCCGTGGTAAGTATCAGAGGGACTTATGTTACGGGGACGAGACAACGTCTTCGTTCTTCCTTCGGCGGGATTCGAATCCGCGACCTCCATCCAGCTTGAGCACCAACTACGTGCAAACCATTGGGTCACAAAGGTCGACGATTGAATAGGTTTAAACATAACCGTCGCCTCGTTGGCGTCGGTTAATTCTTATTTTTAAACAAAAAATTAAGCCAAAGTAAAAATACACAAAAAATATGAAATAAAACTTATTTTATAAATAATTCCCCTTTAAATTTGGATATTTCTCTACTTAATCTTCTTAATTTTGATGTCGAAGGCGGACCAATCAGCGCACAGTCCTGAATGGCGCTATCGAAGTTTCTGAAGTTCGGAACTAGGTATATATACGACAGCTAAAATGCGTACGAGTCGGCTTCAGCCTGACTGGCCATACCACCTCGCTCGGTCGGAGATCTTCCTTTGGGGCTGCCATTACCACACTTGTGTTACTTCAGTAAAAGTCAAAATCACTATATGTGTCGATATAAATTTCGAGGAATTCCCTCGATTCCTCATGGATAGCATCAAGTTTCGAATTAAACCCTTTACAATAACAAAAGAATTTTGCAAATTGACAAATGTCCATATGACACGGCAGAGTAATGTTCAAAGATCTCCGTGTTAATGTAAAATACTATAAGAAGTACCCTTTTATATCATTGATGTATGGTGTGATAGTGGTGGTGATGATGATGATCCATAAACGGCAGAGTAATGTTCAAAGATCTCCGTGTTACACTATTGACAGGGTTGCTTGCAGTTCTTTTAAACAACGCCGAAATCACCCAACATGTATCTATAAGGAGTCAGGAGTTCTGTTCTGTACTTGTGGATCCAAGGTATATGTTGGAGCAAAATCTTACTTTTTGGTAGCATATGCTTGGACTACTTCAGAAAAAGTCGAAATCACCATGTGTCCATATAAATTTCAAGGAGTTTTCTCGTTTCCTCATGGATCCCATCATCAGGTCACAACTTTTTTGGAAACGGGACCAACTTGGGATTATACCCTTTACATCAAAAAAAGAATTTTGAAAATCGGTTCATAGACGGCGGAATGAGCTAGATGAGTGTAATTATTTTATAATGTATAAAAATCAAAAATAAAATCTAAAAAATATTAGTGAAAGAATTTTTTCGATATCTCAAAAACTGAATTTTTTATTAATTTTTAAAGTTGGATGTTTTTAAAATCAGCGCGAGCTTGACCGCTCAACGCGTGACGTCATTTCGCCGGCTCTGACCGCCGCGGTAAGGAACTCGTGCAGTAATTTTGAAGTTTTATTGAAATTTTTGGAATTATGGTGATAAAATAACATATAGATATAATTGTATAACACCTTTATGTATAATACAACGGTTAGCACTCCAGAAAAATACTTTTTTCATGTGCCCAACGACAAAATCTGAGAAAATTAGTTGTGTAAAGTGTTGAAAAAAGTGTTATAGCTACAAAAATCAGTAGACATTTATTGCGAAGAATATTTTAATGTGAGTACTGAATAGGTACCTAAATAAATACGAAACATCTACCTACATTTTTTTTGCATTACTAAATGTTTAGTTTATAGAATATGCTCAGAATGAATTCAGTATTTTAGTGACAATGTATTTTAAACAATGGGTTTTACATAGAGAAATAAAACACGAGTCACGCAGATATGTTAGGTACCTACTTAAAAAATATATTTAATCTATTGAATGAAACTTAAAAGATGAAATAAGACAATACAAAAAACTCCCTACCTACTTTTTCCCCTCGCTTATAACTATGTTTATGGTGTAGTCACTTGTTTGAGATCTCGACAAAAAACTTTATGAACAAAATGTCATAGATTGACTATTATATTTTAGTATTTTTTAACCGACATCCAAAAAAAGGAGGCGGATATACGTTAGGGCTATATATATATATATATATATATATATATATATATATATATATATATATATATATATATTAATTTCTCACCTTTTGAACTTTCCCTGAACTGATACAATTATTTTAAGATCAAAATCAGCCAAATCGGTCTAGCCGTTCTCGAGTTTTAGGGGCCATCCATAAATTACGTCAGACGAATTTCATGATTTTTGACCCCCTCCCCCGTCCTTGTCACATTTGTGAGACCCCCTCCCTCCCTAGCGTGACGTCACATTTTACAATTTTACATCTAGAAATAATTATTCAATTAAAACAGTAGTTCCGAAATTTGTTTAATTTGAATTGGTGGGACGGATGACCGACACGACTGTCGAGAGATTAGGCACAGGTCCAACTTTTATATGCCCATCTGACGCATGGATCGTCTTTCGATCGATCCCGTGGCCCGCCAAAGGTGGTATGGAGTGGAGTACCGCCGAGTTTTTATTGAGTAGGGGCTGCGCCCATTCACCATCTTTTCGGGTGCAGCAGAGTCTCACATACTCACGGGTAGGACCGCTATCCCCTAGTGGGATGCTGAAACGCATTTTCTCGGCGAAAAAAAAATAACTTATGTAATAAAAAAACAACATTATGATCTCTTAAACATCACTGGGGCTGGGGGGTCTCGACACTGGGGGAATAGCTATCATAATATCATATAGCTATTACTTATGATTACTATATTAACACTTAGATTAAAATAGATTTTGAAATGTAACGTCACGAAAATTAGGACCCCTCCTACCCCCTTGTCACACAATGTCACACTTCGTCGACCCCCTCCCTCCCCCCTAACGTGTGACGTTATTTATGGATGGCCCCTAATTTGAAATTGGCCCTTTTAGACTTTAGTCACTAAAGTGGAAACCTGATGATGGAATCCATGAGGAATCGAGGGAACTCCTCAAAATGTATAGGTACATCTTTAAGAATTTGGCCAATGTGAAGTAAATTAAGCATATCATACCAAAAAGTAAAATTTTGTGCCAAGGGTATACCCTAGATCCAAAAGCATTGAACAGAACTCAGTCTTTGAAGACACACGTTTGGAAATCGCGTAATAGGTTTTTCAAGTTACTTCAAAAGTTACTATCCGATTTCGCTTAAAATAATTTTCCTAAAGAGTTTTTAGCATGATCTATTAGCATAGAAGCTTACAAGTTTCTATCTCTTATAATTTAGAAATTCTAAGGGAGGGGGGACCAACTTACAAACCACTGGAGGCTGATTACTCGAAAATAGTCGACTTTGTAAAAAAGTAATGTTAAAAGAAACCTTACCTAAATTCTAAAAGACCTATTCAACGATAGTCGATACCCCACAAATGGGGTAGAATGAAAAAATATTTCATCCCCCCTTCAGAGCTACCCCTAAAATATAAAATTATTATTATTTTATTATGCCAAACCTAAGATCTACACACAATCTATAACTGTACCAAATTTCATCCATCAATATTCATAATTACGGAAGTATAACAGACGGACGGACGGAGCGAGCGAAACTATAAGCGTTCCTTGTGTGCCCTAAGTGGAGCCCTAAAAATGGAAAACATTATAATTTTGAAACAAAAAATGAAAACAGACTTCCAAAGTAAAAACGCACAAAAAAGTATGAAAAAAATCTTATTTTCTAAATAATTCCCTTTTTAAATTCGGCAAAAATTTTAATTATTTCTCTCATAGACGTATACTATCTCCAGTTAAATGGTCCCATTTTTGAGATTTTTGGGGCCATTTTGACATTTGAAGTATGGTGAAAACAAGATGGCTAACATTTGAAGTATTGTGAAAACCAAGATGGCGTAACTTTTACTTGATAAAGATATGTTCTATCAAAATAATGTACTTCATAGCCCATTTTGAGTTTGAAATTTTTGATTTCTCTACTCGATTTTCATAATTTTGAAGTTGGTTGCCAACTTAAATGTGAGTTCTATAAAATATTGTTTTATCAGGATATTGTTTGGGCTGGCACAGACTTCAAAATTAAGAAGATTGAGTAGGGAAATAGTTAAAATTTTAGCCGAATTTAAAAGAAGAATTATTTTTAGAAAATAAAATTTAAATCATACTCTTTTGTGCGTTTTTACTTCGAAAGTTGGTATTAATTTTTTGTTTAAATTTAACAATTTTCCCTATTAAGTCATATTGATTATAATAATATATAAAAATGAATCGAAATGAACGAAGGTAAGTTTACAGAGCGCGTGTCAAAAACATACTGTATGCACATTGCATAGTTAGCTAGCTACGCACGGCGATGTGACGTCACAGCCATTACTCGACGGGCGCAATCAGTTTTCGCGCGTTCCCATATTGATTTGCTTATAAAAAACTCAATTTTCGTGATATCAACACAATTTTTTCACAGTTAGTCTTATTATTGCTTAAATTTTTTGTTAGGGCTGAAAAAGGGGAATAAATTTTGATTTACATCTTCCTCATTATCGTTGAACATACAAAAAAAAATATATACAGCCGAACGTATAACCGCCTCCTTTTTTTTGGAGTCGGTTAAAAATACATTACATTAGACCAGTGGTCCCCAACCTTTTTTTTACGCGGGCCACAAACCCGTTGTACTCCTGGTGTCGCGGGCCGCAACCAAAATTTTATAGGGGCAAAAAATACGGTGTTTAAATTTAACGATTTAATAATAGAAAAACACAAGGTAGTTAAAAGAGTGAAACTAAACATTTAAGATGAGATAACGACACAAACTAAAATAAAATTACAAATATGTAAGTATTATAATAATAATGTTCACTCAGTGAGATTTTTGGAATTGTGAACGCTTTTTCACAACTTTATCTAGAGCTGGCTTGTCGCTGCATGCTATCCTGATTACATCGTAGGCTGTATTTCAAGAACCACTTTAGCTAGAAAGCTGATATTTTCATAAGTCTTAATTCTGATGCCGCTATAACAACATAATATCATATCTAAAAAACAAGATAAAACAAATAATATAAGGAGAAGTCCTTTTTATGACAACAAAACGCTATTTTTTGTCCTTTCTTTAGTCGATGGCAATACTTTAAATATTCACAAGATACTAAATTGATTTCTACTCCAATATATAATTCAAAATAAAAATTAAAGCTACAAAAGGGGTTTTCATAAAAAATAAAATTTTTGTCTATTTTTTTTTTCTTGGCTGATTTGGCTGATTTTTAAGTTACAGATTTCACGCGGGCCGCGGGTTGGGGATAGCGGCATTAGACGTTCTTTATTCTCCACTAGCTTTTGCCCGCGACTTCGTCCGCGTGGAACAATACTTTGGGATATCGCTGAAATTTTCCCGCGACTTTATTTATGACTAACGAAAGCGGAATCCTATTTTTTTAAACGGAACCCTAAAATAAAAGTAGCCTATGTTAGACCCTATAACATCAGCTATCTGCTAGTGAAAGTCCCGTGAAAATCGGTCCAGCCGTTTCAGAGATTAGTCGGTATTAGTCGGTATTAGATGTATTTTATTGTAAGTACCGAATATACTTTCAGATTCATTATGTAAAAATAACTTCAAAACCAAACGTCCAATTTTAATCATTCAAAGACCAAATATTATCTACATAAACTGTACTTAGTGATGAAATAATATATTTTGATAAGGATTAATAACATGAGTAAAATAAACGCGTTTAAATGTAGTCCAAAAAAAATTCAAGATTTCTAAATAAAAAAATGGTTGTTGTGCCTCACTCGACATAGATAGGTATAGTGTGTCGCGGACTTTTTTGTAGATATTTATAAGATCTACAATTAATTAGAACATTTTATAGTTCTATCTTTTATAGTTTAGGCAGCGTACGCAAAATAAGTAACTTTTCTGTGTGCGTGTGGTTTGAGGGACCAACCCGAATTTCCCCAAAATAAGTATACCAAGTTTTAGTAGAAGTCTAAAAACAATTGTAGAACAAATCTGGGAAATTGTAAAAAGATAGTTTAAAAGATATAGCCCTCAGAGTGTGGTCCCTCAGTTCACACACCGCTATTTTCCAGATCTCGAAAAGTATGTGGAAAATTATGGTTTTTTCACTACAGAATTTTAGTAGAACTTTTGTAAAAGTTTTTACAAATTTATCAGATACATAGCATTAGAAATAAAAAAGCTACAACCACCGAAGTGTGGTCCCTCAGTTCACACAAAAATGACATACTCATTTCGCGATATATGACTGACTTTTCTAATTATTTTTCTACGTAGAGTTTTAGTAGAAAATTTGTAGAATTCATAGGCAAAATTTCAGAAAAATCTATCGGCGCATTTGGAAGATATATACCATTATGTTGGGTCCTACCTAACCTACCCCAAGTATTAAAATATATAAGCCTTATGTACACCGTACATCCCACAAATTAACTTTCTCCTTTTCATAAAAGCTTGACATTAATTTAAAGACCTAAGATTTCTATATTTCTTTAATGGAAAATAGGTAGGTATAATAAAAATATGAAATTTCATAAATGAGGGTTCTGTACCCAAAGGGACCCAAAATATTATTAAGACTTCGCTGGTTGTCCGTCCGTCTGTCTGTCACCAGGCTGTATCTCAGGAACCGCGATAGCTAGACAGTTGAAATTTTCACAAATTATGTATTTCTGTTGCCGCTATAACAACAAATACTAAAAACAAAATAAAATTAATATTTAACGAGGGCTCCGATACAACAACCGTGATTTTTTTTGCCGTTTTGTACGGAACCGTTTGTGCGCGAGCCTGACTCGCACTTGGCCAGTTTTTTATTCATATAATATATATGTAATTACATATAAGGAGTTAGCAAGAACGGACAGAGAAAAGGGCGGGCAGAGCGAAACCACAAATAGGTACATAAGTAGGTATATAGGTTGTTTGTAGTACTATGAATCCATATAATAGTGAAAAGGTAAATTTAATAAGGTATAACACACACAATAATATTAGGTACTGTCCGAATTTTGCTTCTTGTGTGGTAACCCTACTCTGCATTTTCATACAATCAAAAAATTAACATTATCTCAGTTAGGAAGCAAGAAATTAAATATTTTATGTGCTAATCCAAGAGAAAAAAACTTCTACTAAAACTTAAGTATAGTAGACTTTCTGTTAGTTTCCTCGTTTATTAGTTATTTGAGTTTTTCTTATACACAAGTGTGTGAACTGAGGGACCCAACATAATGGTATATATCTTCCAAATGCGCCGATAGATTTTTCTGAAATTTTGCCTATGAATTCTACAAATTTTCTACTAAAACTCTACGTAGAAAAATAATTAAAAAAGTCAGTCATATATCGCGAAATGAGTATGTCATTTTTGTGTGAACTGAGGGACCACACTTCGGTGGTTGTAGCTTTTTTATTTCTAATGCTATGTATCTGATAAATTTGTAAAAACTTTTACAAAAGTTCTACTAAAATTCTGTAGTGAAAAAACCATAATTTTCCACATACTTTTCGAGATCTGGAAAATAGCGGTGTGTGAACTGAGGGACCACACTCTGAGGGCTATATCTTTTAAACTATCTTTTTACAAATTCCCAGATTTGTTCTACAATTGTTTTTAGACTTCTACTAAAACTTGGTATACTTATTTTGGGGAAATTCGGGTTGGTCCCTCAAACCACACGCACACACTTTTCTGGTTGATTTTTTACACCTTGTGTCCGAAAAACCCAAATATCTTACGGAACCCTATTTTTTTCCAAAATAAAATTTAGCCTATGTTACTCGTGGATAATGTAGCTTTCGAATGGTGAAAGAATTTTTGAAATCGGCCCAGTACTTTTTGAGCCTATTCATTACAAACAAACAAACAAACATACAAACAAAGTTTTCCTCTTTATAATATTAGTGTAGATAAAGATGTAGTACCTATGTAGAGTGTAGACGCGTATTGGATACATTTATTTTCCTTACTAGGCCTCTACGGACACAAGGTTTAGACAAAGTCCAAAAAACCAAAGGACCTGGGGGTCCAAAAAAATACCTCTCGGTTGCTTCGGTGCGATCTCCATGGACGGCGCTAATCGCATCTGCTCGTCACGTTAGATTAAAATGAAATTGAGTTTCCATAGTAGAAGCTCAATTCTATTTCGGACATAATCTCGATTCGGTCAACGTGCAGACTCATTCGCATCAAATCGTGCGCGTGCAGGCGGGACAGCATGAAAATCCAGACGATATTTAACCGATAATATTTACGAGAATTACCGCACTGTCTACTATTTGATACTTAGATAGATATAACATAGGCGTTTCATTGTTCTTGGAGGTCAGTAACCTCACGTGAGCGTGACTGCCTATTCGCGTGCAAAGAAATCTAAAGTAGATGTCATTGATTAATGATTATACTTATTTTTTACCCTTTAGCTGGTAATTTTACTTTAAATAAGATTAAATTTCACTAAATGTAAAAAATATTATAATATACCAATTAATGCAAAACTATTGTTAGAAGAAAAACAGGAAATTCAGGTTGAAATCATTTAAACCTAAACATGCTGTTTCCTATATTCGTTTTGCAGTGTCCTTGGACCAGACTTGTTTTACTCTTGAGGACAATTATTTCTGTCGTACAAGAAAAAACATTGATATTTTACAAATTTATTTTTTTTCAACAAATTAACATTTCTTTTAGATATACCAACACCAAATGACTGCGGTGCAGGCAGTGGGTCGTTGTATGGGCTGGCAACAGCTGGCCAGCAGCTCCCATATGGGCTCCGGCCCTGTGGAACCCCTCGGGAACGCCTCTTCCTGTCTTCTGGCCTCTCCTAATGGTAAGACCTAACAATTTGTACTATTCAGTGCGATATGTTCGACGACATTCATACTTAGCCATTTGTTTTACTTCGTCGACAATTTGTTCCCTATCTAAGTCTTTACCAAGTTTAGCTTATTTCTAACTCACCTCTTAGAGGTGAACAAAGTGCTAATATAGCACATTATAACATAACATATTGTTCCATCCATTTAATTCTATAGACGACAATATATTTCATACTACACTTATACTAAGTTTCTTTAATCAGTTCATTTACTTTTAGTTTTTTTTAAGGTTCTTTGGAATATAGGAGACAAAATAAATACGAAAAAATCTTTGCAGGTGACCGCATGATAGCAATACGATGTGAACCATCGAGAGGAATACAAGTGTTTATAGCGCAATCACCTCGGAAAGACTTCTTTGTTAGTGAACTGGTACAAGATAAGAAATGGGAGAACCTGGGTGGAGCTTTCAAAGAAGTAATTTTAGAAAAAATGGAAGGCAAGAACTTTTTAAATAAAATGGAATTATTGATGGCCTGTCTAAGTAGTCCATCGTAGTTTAATTTTAGTATTTAAGGATAATTTATAATCTCTTTTATATGAATAAATATAATGAAAGTATGTCGATTTTTTTACTTATTTATTATACATAGAACTTATCCCAAGAATGCTTAGGATTAATGTTAAAGATTTACTGAAGATTGTTCGTCCATTTATATCTATTAGCAAAATTAAATGATGCTGGAAGTTGATGGTTATCCCGAGGTGTTAAATTTGAGACGATGCGTGGAGCTGGAAATAAAGAAAAAATCGTTGAAACAAATTAATTAAGCCTTTTTTCATAAGTAACATATACCCCATGCAGAATCATGTTATACAAATACAAGTTCGTTTATTACCATTATAACAAAAACATTTGAAACAACCATCCCCCAAACTAGGCGCTGCCTGTACTATGGGGCCATCCACATATTACGTCACGCAAAATTTCGACTTTTTGAACCCCCACCCACCTATTTCACGGTTTTTAGTATCCCTGTACCTGTATTTAACATGTACTGTAACATTTAGTATGACTCCCCCCTCCCCCATGCGCTGTGACGTAATATGTGGATGGACCCTATGGGGGAAGAAACTTATGGAACTTTTAATGGTAAAGTGACAACAAACCTAAGCATTAGGGTAATAAAAGGATCTTATTTGATAATACTCTTGACTAATAATTGGACTATGCCTGGTTTCTGGTGTTTTTATAGTGCTTGTGATTCGTAAACGCGTTTGCGTCACCCAATCAAAACCACTATTGAATAGATAAACTACAGACAAAAAAACTTCAGAAACCTTGCATCATCATATAATTATATCACAAAAAAGTTTAGTTTTTAAGCATTTAGTACACTAAAAGCAAAATAATACATTTCGTAATGTAATTTATATGGACTACTAGCTGTCCCGGCAAACTTCAAACCGCCTTAGAAGTTAGAATTTAATTTATTGACGCACTGACAGCAGCACCAACTACCGGGTCTAATTGTAAATCTAAACCATTCTCGAATTCACATGAACACATACAAAAAGTTTCATTGATATCGGTCCAGCCGTTTAGGAGTTCAGTGACATACACACGCACAAAAGAAATATATATCAAGAATAACCATAATAAAATAGGTAAGTTTATATTTCTCTTTAATTTTTAATAATATAGTATTTCTATGCATTAGTTCTATAAGGTTTATAAAATCAACTACGGATGTTTTGGGTATATGATCTACTGGTCATATAGAAATTTAGGAAAAAAATTACTGTCACTCAAAGTAAAAAAATCATCTCATAATGGATGAATCGCTCAACGCAAACTACAACGCCCATATAACAAAAGATTTTTTTTCGAGTACAACAATAGGGTATTATCCTATGATGAAAATATACATCAGATTGTTGATATTTTATGGCTAAACATTAATTTAAACCAATTTAACCAACTTTTTACACAAAAATATGTATGATTTTTATAAAATATCAAAAATAAAATTACGAATTTTTCACGTTTGACCACGTGACTAAAAACGCACGAGATTTGAATGTGACGTCATATTCTTGTACTTCTTCTTCTTTTTTTAATGGCCTCCCGATTTCCATAAAGAATAGCCAGCATCAGAATCATTAACGTCATGCGTCAGCAAGTAATAGCAAATTTTTCCGCATTGCAGTGTTCTTTGGTATGGTTACAGATATTTTCCTCGGTGTTTTAATAGACGTATTAGTGAATTTTGGCACTACGCACCATTTATAAGGCATTTTTCATAGGCTAAATAACATTTATTTACAAACGTAAACAGTAGGTATTCTGGGATTTGGCATTTTCAGTGTAATTTGACACTTGACACTTGGCAGTTACAATGTCACAAGAATATGACGTCATGACAACACATTATAGCGTTTTCGCGCCTATAATATTAATTTAAACTTTTAGGCTAATTTGCAAGGAAAATAAAGAAATTCACAAAGAATAGTTCTAACTGCTAATGTATTTTAATATTAGGAACAATTTGACATACTTTTCAAAAACTTGGAAAATACCCTATTATTTTTCTGCCTAAACAACTATACATAAGCAGGAGATCATCAAAATATCCGTAGTTGATTTTACCGAACCTTATAGATTGTTGGTGTGAAAATACAGCTACAGAAGAGTTAATGAATGGTCATTAACTGTGACATCATTTATTGGTGACTCTCCGCTCAATGCAAATTCGTCCATATTATAAAGGAAGATTTTAGGGATTTTCCAGCAGTTTTTGAGCCCGCATACCAAGATATTTATAAAAATTATATTAAAAAAAAAAGATTTCTGGCATGATAGAGAAATTTTAGCCCTCATCACACATTTCAAATAGGTAGGTATGCCAGACCCTTCCAGCAAAAAAAGTGGTTTGCGTGATTTTATTCTAAAAGCGGATAAAATTTACTATCAAATACATTAAAAATAATTAATATCCACAATGACTGCAAAACATTTTGTAAATTTATAACTTTTTTTTGACATTGTTTCGGCAAGAGGTTAAGTAACTTATGTTCTATTTATTTAAATAAATATTTTTTGATTCCGCTATGATGGGAACTTTCAGTGTTACCGGCTCCCGGACCATAAAGTATGTGTTTGCAGATTTATTACTTGCTAATGTTTTTATCACTACCAAATGTTTGTAACGTAATTTGTATAGGTAATATGAAAGAATTGATGCATAACTTGAAGCACCTATTAACATACAGAAAGATCATAAAGCTAATCCTTAGTTTAAGGTCCAATATGCATGCATAGTTTTTATTTATTTTTTGAAAAGTACATAAATAAGCCAAGAAATATAGTATTTGCAATGGCATATCTACGATCAACCATTAACAAAATACAGTCGTCACAAAAGTGAGGTTGTTGGAGAGCATCAAAAATGCTCTCAACAAAAAATGATGCGACAGACACGAGTGACGTCACAGCTGTTGAAAATGTGACGATAAAATTTATCTATTACAAAATTGATTTTATTTACTTAAATATGGCGTTTATATCATTGTACCTAATGTCACAAATAACATAAGGATTTCAACAGTAATTTTCGTTTTGTGATCAAAGCAAAAAAAAATAGTTTTTTTAGTCGTGTAAATTTTTAATTTAGCAACTGATTACTGTACTTTTTGCATTTTTCGGTCTATATTTATGTGGCCTTTTGGAAAAAAATAAGAATTTTGCTATTTTAAAACAAATGCATGTTCCCTACTGCTATTGAGCCACAGGTTACGCTGAACACAAAGTAAATACCCAAAAATAGAGACTCCGAAAAACCATTGTTATCTATCTGATAGTGTGAAAAGGCTTATTTTAATGTGAATAACTAGCACATCTAAACAAAGAAATAGGAAAGTGAACATCTCATGCAAATAACTGTACCTAGTATTTTGATATTGAAATTTTAATTTAGTTTTCATTAATTAGTATTGTTTCCCAACCGGTGTGTGAACAAGTGAAATTTGAATTGATTATTGATTGAATTGAATATAGAATTGAATAAGCAGGCATAATTAATTTCAATTACAGATCATATTGCATCATTCCATATTCATTTCTACAAAGTTTCACATCCATATTCATTTTTACAAAGTTAAAAAAACATGCACTCTCATTTTATAACCTAAAAAATCAAGAAAACTCACCTGTCAAGTTCCAACGTTTCGGGGAACAGTCTTCACAGCGCAAACCCCCAGTATTTAGCGATATTAAAATATTAAACACTTGGAAGGCTTCAGATAACGTTAACACTAAACCTAACTATGAACTAGATTTAAAATTAGAACCGATTGTGGGGCGACCTGGATCTGAAGTTACCGCCACCGCCGCCGCCATTTCCTCCAGACCCGTAGCCGTTACCCTGTCGGTTATAAGGACGGCCGCCACCGCCTCCGAACGACCTGCCGCCTCCAGGGGGGCCTCCGAAACCACCACCACCACCGCGGCCTCTGAAACCGCCGCCGCCCCGGCCACCCCTAAAGTTGCCGCCGCCTCTGCGCGGTCCGTCCCTCTTTCTCGACAACTCTACTTTTAAAGTGGCGCCCAGCATCTCGAAACCGTTCATAGCGCTACACGCATCCTCAGCCTCCTGCACGTTTTCAAATTCAATGAACGCAAAACCTGGGGGATTTAGCGCAACCCACACTGAGTTCAGTTTTCCATATTTGTCAAATTCCCGTTCTAAGTCTTCTTTCTTGATGCCTTCCACCAAACCTCCGACATATACACGTGTGCCTCCTGAACTCATGATGTTAATCTCTAAAATAAAACAATAAAAACAGTAAAATTCACGCTAAGATAATACGTAGATACATTCGGCATACAAAATGTCGTCGCATCAATAACGATGCCACGCCACCGAAACATTGAAATGAAATTATTGATGTACTTACATGTTTTGTGTAGTTTATTTCAAGTCGATGTGGTCAATTTTTACATTGACTATTAAATTAAATAATTTCGTAAACAAATACAAAGTATTTATATTCAAAATTTAATAAAATAGACGGAGTTATCTAAAATTTCGCCCGATTGATCCATTCACCGACTTAAAAGGAAGAACGAATGAAATAATCAGTGTTACCAGTAATTCCAGTAAATAGATTGTTTGTAGCAGTTGCCACATCACAAAATATTTTTCCCCACAATGAACAATAGTTAATTTTTTAATATTTAGTGTCTAGCTGCTTAAATTTTAAGAATAAATAAAGAAACACATTATTAGGGAGTTAAGATGCTAGCTGTTGGCGATGAAAGTAGCAACAACATATTCCAATATAGTATTTAATTTGACATTTGTTCAACTCAATAAATAGGATATTTCCAAGTTTTTGAAAAATATGTCATATTTTTCTTAACATAATACATTTGCAATCTGAACCATTATTTGTGAATTTCTTTCCTTTACTTGCAAATCAGCATAACATTTTAAATTTAAATAAATGTGAAATGCAAAATGTGTTGTCATGACGTCACTTCCTTAAGCCGCGTCTCCTGCGCGTGTATCTTTCGAAACATTACACAAAACATCGAAACATTGGGGCGTGGCTATACACATTTGTGTAGGAATAGACAATGTTTTTGTTTTCGGAGACGAACAGAAAACATTCCCGCGCGGGTAGAGAGGGGAAGAAATGTTTCATTTCATAACAACTGTTCACATCATTCACATGACACCTAGGTAGGTACAGGTTTTTTAGGGTTATAGTTTTGCTTGCTGTGATTTTTGTGTTTGTTTTTGTGATCGCTCATAATATATGGCCTAACTTAATTAAAAAGTGATGTTTTATTTTTTATTTTGACAGATTTCAATACAAAATGCGTAACGGTGCACATTTTTATATGACTTGAAAAAATTACTTTATGAAAACCATAAAGTATGAAAACCTAAAGTGGCCTTTTCAGAACCCCTGTGTTTTCTCTTAGATTCTGCATCTGCAATCGCTAAAACTGCGAGTGCTTACGTCTTCCTCATCGGAAATCAGATCTTGTCTGCACGAAATGTTTTGTTTCGATCAAAAATCATTTTCTGTAGCTGGACACAGCTAGTGTATGAAAACAAATGTTTTTTTGTTTCAAGTTTTCTGTGTGATGTTTCGAAAAAACTTTTGCAGGAGTCACGCCTTTATATACACCTGTTGTCACCACTCACCAGTCAAGTATGAAATGACACTAAATGACTAAACATGTCAGATCCCAGAACGCTTGGACGTGTTAACTTTGTTAATTTTACTATTTTAAAATGCCTTATAAATCGTTTAATACTAATACTATATAATACTACAGTATACTAGCGTTTCTCTTCTTACTAAACTTACACTAAAATTCGACAGAGAAATGACATACCATTTTTATACGACGTTTAGGCTCGGACTATACGCACCGGAATCCGGAAGGCCGTAGCCCGTAGGAATTTCTGAGCATTGAAAATAGAACTCTACGCTAATACAATAGAGTTGAAAATCGAACAATTGAGTGTCCAGTTAAACGTCAATGTCATAAATGACAGATTGACACCTGACTTTCAACTTTCAACAACTTTCAACGATTTTCAACTCTATAGTTTAAGCACAGAGTTCTATTTTCAAGGCTCAGAATTTTCTACGGCCTTCCGAATTCCGGTATGTATAGTCCCAGCATTAATGACGCTAATAATATTGATATTGGCTATTCTTTATGGGATTAGGGAGGCAATTTAAAAAAGACGAAGAAGTACAAGATGGTGACGTCACATTCTCTTCCTGTGAGTTTTTATTCACGTGGTCAAACGTGAAATATAATATTATATTTTTGACGCGACAACGTCTTATAAATCGACGAACCCTGGGTGTACGCACAAAAAATTGTTACGTTCCGCCTGAGCCGAGCGTGCAAGTGAGAGCGCGGAACAAGCGATAGAGAGGTACGATCGGCCTAAGCATTCGGCTTGTGATGCATAACGTTATCATGCAAAATTATCGTCCGTAAACCGACTTAACAGACAACCATTATTTTATAGCTGTAAAGAGTTGGTCAAATTGGTTTTAAATTAATGTTTAGTGATAAACTATCAACAGTTTGATGTATATTTTCATCATAGTATAAATTGCTTAATATAAATCACCGTAAATCGTAAACATTTTAGCAAAAGATTTTTTATTAAAAAACGATAAAGAAGATCAGTATTATGAACAACTATAACAAAACATATTTATAAATTGCATATTATAAGATCATAATAAGAAAAAATTAAAAAAGAACGAAAGCAGTTTTCCCCTAAACTATAAAATAATATTCTATTCTGGTAACACCGTTCAAGTGAAGGGAATGCGGATGAACGAGTGAATGAAATTTGTTTTATGAGTGAGTAACTGTAGAGGACGCTTTTCAATTTTCATACAAAACAAAAGACCGGAGGGAAGGTGAGAGGAGGGAATTTTATACACAAAACCGGCTAAGCAACTTTGTTCAACGGTCGCGCGCAACAGCGCGCGTTTGCTTGTTTTTCGTGCGCAATTAGCCCCACCTTTGTTACATTTACTTTAGTTTTTATTAAAATGTTGTGAGAAACATAATGAATTCTAATATATTTTATTATTTTTTATGCTTTTTTGTAACTGCAGTGAGTGCACCGCGATAGTGATAACATGTACTACATTAGAAAACAATTGTGTACCTGTGCCGTGTTTAGATAATGTTAAAAACAGAGAGGACATGTGAAATTAATCTATAAAATATTAAAATGAGTTACAAAGAAATGGGGGTTCAAAAGAGACATAGTCAATTTAGTGACACAAAGTACAAGTGGAGGACTGTGGTTTTACTTGGGTGTTTTGTGTGTTGTGTCGGTCAAGAGGTGAGGATAGGAGACACGGATCCCTACATGCTGAACAAGTCCTCGGGCCTCACGGAGTTACCGGGCGGTGTTTTGGCGGGAGGGAAAACCGTTTGGAGGGCAGGTGGAAGTCCGTATTTGCTGCGGGACGACCTGCTGGTAGAGAGAGAGGCGGAGCTGGTGGTCGAGCCGGGCGTCGAGGTCAAATTCGCGCCTATGATAGGAATCACCGTTCGAGGAAGACTTGTTGCAGTGGTATGTAAATATGAATAGATAAATATACCTACATACCTACAAATAGGTTCGTAACCACTAAAGTACCTATTTATTTGGTAGGTAGGTACGAAGACCTTGTCAGGAAATACTTACCTATAGGTAGGGTGCGAGATGACATACTCGTAAGTCGTAAGTAGGTACCCAGTCTTTGGCTAAGGTTAGTTTGTTTTTATACATGTTTACAACTTATGAATTAAATATTCATCATGTAAATGAAGTCGCAGATCGCAAGAATGAAGCTCATCGACTATTATAACATTCTGAGTTTGAACCTGCTACCACGAGACTCAATGCTACATACCTATAATTTTATGCCTTTGGCCTCCCTTAACTTTGGCGTACTTAATACTTTTAATTTCAAGAATGCAGTCAAGATAAAGGTCATTATTATGCACATACCTACTTATTTGAATGGCAAAACCGCTGCCGACGTGTGTCCATCCAGAATTTAAAATTTAAATGATCTTTAATACTCGTCTCTTCTCGACTCTCGTTTGTTATACCACTAAATGTTGCCCGCGACTTCGTGCGCGTAAAAATTAATTTCGCAGAAACCTTACTTTTTTCCGCGATAAAATCTAGTCTATGACCTTACCCATGGTCTACTCTACATCTGTGCCAAATTTCATCAAAATCGGTCCTGTAGTTTCAATGCAAACAAAGAAACAATACTTTGGTTTCGATTTTCGAAGTTTGCTCTTCTTAGTTCACAAGAAGCATATTTTGCTTGTTTTGAACTAAGAAGAGATTTTTTTCTCATAAATTATATTACCTATATTACCATCAGATAAATAAAAAAAATGTAAGTACCTACGCTCGTCGACAGATCTTATTAAAGTAAGGCTGTGACTGTATGATCCGGAATCCAGCGAGTACAGAAAATAGAACTCTGTACTAATACAATAGAGTTGAAAATCGAGTAGTCACGCTGTCATATATTATGCCATTGACATTTGGCGACACTTGTGTGTTCGATTTCAGCTCTATTGTTAATTAGCGCAGAGTTCTATTTTCAGTGCTCTGAATTTCCCCCTGCCTTAGGGATTTCGGATAATATAGTCCCGGCCCAAGGTTCAAAAGTGGTACAATATATAGGTCTATACTAATTACCTATGTAAAATCGCCGACAGATCCGGTGTACAACGCATAAGTACCTATGTACTTATTAACTTATACCAGGTTATCCTTATCCTTCTTCGCGTCTAGCGTGAGAGAGACGAGAAAGTGTAAAGTGACACCATCTCAACTGTCTCGCGCTTAACGCGGTGAATTTAAATCTGTAAGAGGCAGGTGAGGTCTCTCTCTGCCTTTACCGATGGTGGTCAGCATGGTTCCCCAAAAAGAGACACCCTCACAAAAACAAGATTAAGCTGAAAAGGTCGAAAATGCTCATTACGAAAATGGTTTTCGATTTTGACGCGCATAATATGAAGTATTATAATTGAAACTTCAGTCACAGCTCACTAGGCAGTAGGCACCTAAAAATAATAAGATATTATCAACAAATCGTGTTCTGTAACAGCGTGGGATTCCTGTAACTCTATTCCTATCAGCTTCACTTACCAGTTACCACTTACGTTTTGAAAACCCTCATCCAAATCTCTATACAGGCTAGGGCTTCCCTATGAAGGAGAATCGGCCTTCGGCACTGTTGTGTAATATTAATTAATCATCACACTCAGAACTCGCAGTGTGTACCAAATCGATAGTATAATATCTGCCTTTCTGTGATAACAACAATTGATAAATTCCACGGTGTATGATAAAATTGTCCGTCGATAAACCGATATATTCACCTGTAGTATCGATTTCTTCATATCACGTGCTTGAAAAATTCATAGCATATTTTTGGTTCAAGGGTTTTAGTCTACTTGCCTCTAGTAAATAGGTACCAGCCACCAGGTATTGATAGTAAAACTAAAATCAACGCATAAATCCTCACGGCTAGTGGATAAGGTGCAGGACCTTTATCTGTGGCTTTTTTTAATACTTCCAAGTCCCATGCATTAAAGAACATCAAACAACAGCTCTTTTATCACGCAATCCAGTGATTATACGGTATCCTACTGCGAAGTCTTGAGACAACTCGTTTTCTAGTGAGAAGTAGCAGGAACTCTGCGAGAAAACGAGAGGGCGGTAACACCAACGATATTCTCTTGAGATATGCAAAAAATCTCATTCATTTGACGCTTTCCTCAAGTTTCTTCCTTTCAATTTATCCGACCGCGAAGGCCTCGGAAAAACAATGAAGCAATTGTTATAACGTCAATCTGTTCGCCCTACATTGCGGATGAGTCAGCGGCAGATGGCAAAGACACCGCTGACCTGACCTTTCCCCGAGTGACATGCCTAATTAAATCTTTGCATTAGGAAGCCGCCGCAGCTTCCGAACTCGTTAGCATTTGTTTCACTTTTATTTACCAACTGCAAAAGTTTCACCATTCATGTTTATGGGCAATAAATGTTACTGTAGTGGTAGGCAACAAATTGATTTAGCTTCTACGCTTAGAAACACCAATACTCTATGTTGACCAAACTCTAATTAGACCTTTAATCTTTACTTTCCTATAAGAATAATTATCTTATTTTATTAGATGTACAGTAAAAATTTTAGCTATTTTGAAATTTGTTTAAAAATCTATATCTACTACTGGACGTATTTAAAGTCAAAAAAACAACGATGACCATAATGGGTCCAATAAGGTAGAACGAGTGTCAACAAATACTTTCTCCCGACGTCATCCGAAACCGGTTAGGGTTGAGAAAAAAAACCAGACGTGGGGTGAATGTTACCCTTAACGGGTTGGCTTATTTGAGCGGGTCATGATACTGAGAAACTTGCTGAAGTTTTTACCGAGGTCTGCATTCAAGTTGGTCTATTCTTTACTAAGAGTATTTTTGTTCGTCGAATTAGATGGAGCAATAAAGAAACGAGGGATGTATAACATAACGAGCAGAAATAATTTTGATAAACACACTTAATGTAGGGAATTGCTTTTCCGAATTTTAATTCTGGCAACGTTTTCACATAGTTTTTTTAGTGTTTGACGTTAAAGCAATGAATATGATTTTAATAATCAAAATTCAAAATCGCTCAAATCGCAGTCGAGATAGAAAGAAAAAAAAAATAATAAAAAATTATTTATGACTAATATAACGAGGAACATAATTAGAAAACGACATAGAGTTGAATAAGTTAAAGAATATTTTGATAATAATTATTATTGTCCCTTACATACGTGAATGGCACAAGAGTTTAAACTATGTTTAAACACAAGTGTTATGGTTCCTCACCACAAGCTGTTTAATTAGGACGTTATCAAAATAGTGTCAAGATCTGTAAACACTGATAACGTGCACGTCCCAAGACCCGAAAGATAATCTTCCAATTCGAAAACTCACTTTCCAACCTCGATTTTTTGCTCATAAAGAATGTAGAAATTCGCGTTGAGTACCTACCTAAAATAGAGTAAATGACTCATTTACATCTTAGTAATTACGAACTTCTGAATAGAGCTTTCTTATTTGACAATAACTAGCGAAAGTTGCGACAGTTTTTTCACCAACATTAGCAACAATTAACTAATTAACATAAATTACTGTAATAGCCAATATTCCAAAGGAAAATCCAATTAGGTTGAATGAACTGTTTGTTTCCAACTTACCTAATTATTATTAGGTTATTGATTCGAAATATATAGTTACTGCAGATTATATTATGAAGTTTTTAATTAGTAAACGATGTACTTAATCGCATTAAATGACCCATTGATTAGTTGCTTGTTAGCTAAAGCATCTGGCAGACCGAGCTTTGCTCAGTTCTTCAGTAGAACGATAAAAAGATATAAAATATTTAATATACAAAAGAACAAAAAAAGGATCACAAAAATATTCGTCTTACCGGAATTCGAACCCGAGACAGCAATTTGCCAACAACGCAAAAAGTGCAATGCTAACAACAACCGCCAACCTAATTAGAAAACGAAATCTCTTACGCGACGAAAAAAACATACTTAATAATAATATTGTAACTTAAAAATGCGCTATTTCCCAGGCATAACCTGCATACAAATTTTCATGGAAATACTTCCGAGATTAGTTGAAAGTCTGATACGTAATTCTAAAAGGGCTAATAAGTAATTTTGCGTTTCTTTAATTTAACGAGTCATAAGTATCGAGACATGGCGATCGGAAGGTACAATCTTCTCAGAGATAAAAATATTCACGCTAAATATTTTTCTTTTTGCAAAAGCTCTTCGTAGTCTCCAACCTGATTATATTTTTGGAAGCAGTTAAATCACTTAAATGCGATTAAATTAGATTTGCGGTAATCAACTAAATATTAATCTCGTGTCTAGATTTTCTAGCAGAGAGTAAAAATATATAATAATACTTTAGTGTCTATCCCTTAATACAGCTGAGACATAATCTGCGACACCTCTCGCATACACTGGCACTATACTTCCATTACCATTCTTGATTGCCAAAATGGAGAAGATTGCCAATTATCAAGAATGGAAGTAAGGTGTACCATGAAATTTTGGTGAACGACCTATTATCTCACAACTGTGTGAACAGTTGTTGCACAGTTAGACCGCGGTTGAGTGGCCCTGAGTTCACTTAGCTCCGTTTAATAGTTCACCTTGTAGGTACAGTAAAATTATTCACCGAAACTGATGCCGTTATTGGAAATTCTATTCTCATATAAATTTTCAACAAAGTAAGAATTACAGAGGTAGTAACTAGGGTGATATTTTTTTTTTCCTCGCAAAGTTATTTTAAAATTCTGGTTCGTAAGTCTCTAACAAAGAGTTGTGTTCATTGTAACGCGAAGTATTTCATTGTAAATATTTAGAACACCACTATCGTCCAGGCTTCCAGTTTGAAAAATTGCGCATAAATAAGTTACCACGCATCCTAAACGTGGAATGTGCACATGCTTACTGTACTTTACTATGTCTATGCAGTGGTGGCTGGTACGTAGTCTGTAGCTGAGCAAGTGATATCACCAATACCTTCTAAACATAATATTGTTCTCGGTTCTCATGACCGTCACGCATCATTTGTGACTCACAAGACAATGCTTAAGAAGTGAAACCTGAACCAAGTAAGTGATTACTTTCCTTGTTATCGTTTGCTCTATATTTACTTCATTATTAATTACCACATTTATGATAAGCGCATGCTCTGAAATCGGAGTCGTATCAAAGGCCACCTTTCGCAAAACGTTGTGATCTTTAAGTATGGGACCACATTGAGTTTTAAAAGTCTACAAGGATAACGAATTTGCATATGATTCCCCCACGCAGATTTTAAATGCCGCGGCCGCCAAAAGCTAACGATTTTAGTAATTATGCTGATGTCATTTGATGGACTCTGATGGTCAAATGCAGAAATCCAAATTTTAAATTAATTTTTGTAACATTCTTCTTCTATCTTGAAAAAAGTACCTGTTCCTTGTTGTGATTTTACTTAGATGATAATAAAGTCAAAAGACAATTCGTTGGCATCAGGGGAAAGTCGAACGATTTGCACTTGAAGTCGGTCAGCGAATTGAATCGAATTTAAAATTCGTCGTAGTCGTATAAATTCCTTTTACTGTACAATTTAAATCATTGGTCCGTTGCAGTTATTGTAAAGCGTGGCGTACGATTTGGGGCTTAGGTTTTAGGTTTTACGAGTAGATGACATAACTCATAAATCATAACGTATGATACTTGTAGCTATCTGTTACAAGATATAAAAAGGTTTTCTTTTACTTCCTAGTTGTTATACTTGATCAATAGATGTAATTTTTTCGCGCTATACTCGAACATCTCAAGACTCAAGTTAACTCATAATCATAACACATACTAGGTGACATATTATTTTACATCATTTGTTTCACCATCGTCGCTATAAAATCTTGACAAGTGCTTATAATTCGTCACCACACACCTTACGTTGAGTCACGGTGTAGTTTTACATACTTGTTTATCGACTACCGTATGTATGAATGAAACATGTGCTTCTAAGAACTAGTACATACCTTTGTCTTATCTCTATCGTAACTCTGATAAATTAGCGCGTCTTTATCTCAAAGTACTTGAATTACAACCGTCCCTTTGGTTATAACTGAGTGGTTAAGTGTGCCTTTTACATTTGGAAACATACATGTCTCTCTTTACATTTATTGTGCACATACTTTACACTTTCCTATAGTTTTAGTCTAAGGTTTAAATATACATTTACTTGCCTATCAAATTATACCAGTATTTCTCACTTTGTTTTATTCTAGTCGTCACGAGACACAGTTATTTTTATCAGTTATACATTTTTTTTGTATCTATCAGAATAACATTAATTTTAACATAGCAAAGAAAATCTCTGAAAACTCGCAGCACGAAGGAAAAGTAATCTCATCAGGTTATCGAACTAACAACGTGTTTAAAGTCACGTTTAACTGTGACGGACAAACGGATACTCTTTGTAGATCACGAATCTAAAGGCTTATAT
The DNA here is from genome assembly GCA_905404095.1 of Glaucopsyche alexis. Taxonomy (NCBI): domain Eukaryota; kingdom Metazoa; phylum Arthropoda; class Insecta; order Lepidoptera; family Lycaenidae; genus Glaucopsyche; species Glaucopsyche alexis. Next base: position 23,092,810 of record FR990047.1, on the reverse strand, counting down.
GCTGGATTTGTATATAAGTAAGCGGATTATACTTAAATAAACGAAAATTGTTATATATATCACTCCTATGACGACCGTCTCTTCTTCGGCAGTTGGGTAAAAATGAAGAGTCTGAGCTAATTGTATGTAGGAATGTTAGTGCTACTACCACAAATATGTAAATATTGCAACTTACAATTGCACCTTTGACTGTAAAGTAGGTTGCGGTGCTCCAGCGAACAACTTGTGCAATTAATTTACAGAAGGTGGTTGAACCAGACGCGTCCTTCATGGATCGTTAAGCCATATATTAACATAATATTCTTAAAGATATTATAAAATATCTAGTTATAATAAATGTAATCGTATGACAGTTGCGACTATGTAGTTTATTCTCCTTAAAAACTCAGTAAGTACCTAAATGTGAGTAAATCATGCGTACAATCTATACATATAAAATCCTTTGTCCTGAATGACTGACGGATCAACGCACAGCCTAAACCGCTGATCGTAGAGATCTGGAACTTGCAGAACTTGCTCTTTGTATTGCGTAGGGATCCGATAAGAAGGGATTTTTCGAAATTCGACTCCTAAGGGGGTGAAAAGGGGGAAAACCGTTTGTATGGGGCAACGTGATTCCTTGGTCTAATCTACTTCATATTTTGCACAAACATTATGTAACAGAATTGATGGAATTCGTGTATCATAGTTTATTGAAATTCGTCCCCTAACGGGAATAAAAAGGGAAAGAAAGTTGTTTGGGAGCGATTTGCTTTAAAGTTGATATTAATACTCGTGCTTTTGATTTAAAGCTCTCAATCACAAGCGATCGATCGATTTAGTCTTTACAATTTAAACATTTACTGGATTCGTAGTTACAAGTAAATCGGTTTAGATAAAATTGAACATAGTCTGAGATCATAGGACCGGGGTCCTCTTCTTTCGCATAATTTTATTTGTCATAATTTCATTTGGCATACCTCACTTGGCATAATTTTACTACGCATAATAATACTTTGGCATAATGGTTTCTTGGCATACTACGTCATTAGGCATAAATATCATTTAGAATTTTAGACTAATATTGTTTGTCCTAATTTAATGAGGCATAACTCGTAAGGCATATTTTTTCTTGTCATAATAATACTTTGGCATAATTGTTTTTCGGCATAAACTCGTTAGGCATATTTTTTTGTCATAATAAATTCAAGGCATTCTGTCACAAGGCACAAATATGCATAAAATGGAACGACATAATGAAAACACGGTTAAGGTAATTAAACGCATATTTATGAAACATTAAAATTATGGTATTACACTCATATACCATGTGTAACAGTAGGTTAAGTTGCGGCGGGGTGGTCCTTGGGCCACCCGTAAGCCGCTAACATGTTTAAAATAATTAGCTCGGCATGTTCTTATATAACAGGTCGTGTTTTTTGTCTGAGTTTAATTTCGTAATCAGTCAAAAATTACAATTATAATTGTTATTTCGTCTTAACTCGCACACCCAGTAGAATTTATCATTCATTAAGTATTTGAAAAAAAATGCTACAAAGATGCATGCGTAAATTATATAATAATATGCTTAAATATCATTATGCGTAAATATATTTATGCTTTTTAATATTATGCATAAAAATATTATTCTTAATGAATATTATGCGTAAAAAATTATATGCATTACAATAAGTATGCCTAACAATTATTATGCTTTTAGTAATTATGCGAAAAAAAATTATGCTAAGAAAGTTATGACAAATGAATATTATGCGAAACTACTATTAGGTCAAATGAAATTATGCCAAGTAAAATTATGACATATGATTTTATGCGAAAAAATAGGGAACCCCTAGGACCACCTTACTACACTTTTTATATGAAACTCGTATATATACGCGTAAATTTTGTTCCAACTTTTGACCCCCACCGCAAAAACTAGCTGGTACTTGGTAGGTCTTACACTAATCATTTTGTGTAATAGTTTGTCGTAAGTAATTTACTTTCAAATACGAATTAATTTTCAATTTGATCGAAGCAATCGATAGCCCGTGAGTGGGGAGCTTTATTTTTATTTTGACATAATATATTGTCATCATGTTGAAAAATAAATCTGACAAGAATGCGAAAGTTAAAAGAGATGTTTGATTTTGGGCCAGTTCTATGTACACTACATAGGTAAATAGGAAAAAAATATGGGAATATCGTAAAAATACGAAAAAAATTATTTGAAGAAGGGTACATGCGTACAAAAATGATTATTTGAAGAGTTTTTTATTGCGAGAACACTATTTTTAGGGCGGCCATGACAGTTGTTTTGACTTGACTTTTGACGTAGTAGACAGTTTTACGAAGAGACGTCGTCTATAATGTCATACGTCTTTCTTTGTCAAAAGTCATGTCATTGACAAAATGACATTCTTTCGTTAATTCTGATATGATCCGCCATGTTTTATTTTACTTTGTGTTGCTCTCCTTGATAAAGTTAATTTAAATGTACATGGAAACAAAGTGAAATTAAACAAAATAAAGAATAGAAAACGGTTACTATATTATGTAGCTATATTTACATATACTGTACATAGGGCTGGCCCAGGCCTCATACATTTCTTGAAAATCTCTTTTGGTGAAAATTTGAAAAACTAGGCACCTAAATATTTGCGATTGCTGCATTAATTATATTCTGAATAATACTTATTATATTACATACTAAGTATTTCAGTCTTTTATTAATTTTTAATATTATATATCTATGATTTCAGAAGAATATTTCGAGTGTAGGTATAATTAAATTTATTTCTCTTTTGTTGTTATAATATGTAATATTTCCTCTTTTTAATATTATATATCTATGTAATATTTAATTTATTTGTGCTTGATTTATCAGTGTTTAATACATAGGTTTTTAGTTTTTAACCCAAAACCATAGATGTATAATATTAAAAAGAGGCCCAAAACAATGACTTTTAAGATTTTCTTAAAAGATTTTTGATCTTTACGTTTGTGCGCGCTAATCTCAGAAACTACACAACAGATTTTTATAAAATTTGTTACCGTAGTAGTTTAGCCCTTGGATAAGCACATAGGAGTCGCTTTTTATCGCGGAAAATTTTTAGGTACATACTACCTACGGGTTCCACGCGGTTAGGAATTAGGATAGCTCTGCTTATAATTTTGTGTAGGTATTTCAATTCAATCGGTAACATACAAAAAGTTTTATCAATTTAAAGAATAACATGGTATAAAATGCTATAAAATAACCAGATATTTGAATTGGTTAAAACTTTACCTAGGTATTGCCTAATCATTAATGTGTATGATTATTATATATGAGGAATAAGTGAGAAGCTAGATGGCTTCGTGGTCGTACTGCTAACTCATCTCTCTCTCAAACTCTGTCGTGGTCCCAACTTGGATGGGCGATCACAATCTAAATTATATTATCGACTAGTTACAAAGAAATCCTTACGTTTAATATTATACCTAAACGCGAAAGTTTGTATGTACATAATAATATGTTTAGTTTTTCATGCAATAAAGTAAAGTAAAGAAAACACGTAAAGAATTTTGATGAAATCAGGTATGGTAGTAGGTTATGCACAATTAACACAGAATACTTTTTGCAGCTTAATAAATTTTATTTACGGTACAGTTCTCGGTAGATTTCTTGAGTGTACCTACGAAGTCGCAGGAAACATTCAAATAAAATACAACCGATACGACTGTGCAGTGCCTACACCATTATGTATTCAATTTTGGTATTGGTATTTTCCCGAACAAGCTTTCCCTCTGACTTAAACCCAATTTCACGCGAGCGAAGCTGCGGGCTTTTGCCCGCAGCTTCGCTAGCTTTTGCTAGTGTGCATATAATATGTCAAAATGGCTTACTAGAATAATAGGTTATCGATTTTGATATTTTACTGACGCGAATAGACTAGGTACTTAGTTACTATTATATAATATTTTATAGCCATGATTTTAGTAACAGAAAATTGGATATTTGCTAATTAATTTTATTGAGTCTTAACTAAAAGATTTAAATAAACTAACAAACAGGATGTAAGACTTACTAAATTGACTATTACACTAGTGACTAGACAAAGGCAATCACAACATAATGAAATTCTATTCACTGTACATTGCAATCACTGTGATTGTTATAGTCGTGTAAAACAATAAATTGCAACAATTACTATCAGAAATCTAGCTTATATACTATGCAACTCTAAACATCCAGCTGCCTACATAAAACCATTGTTGACCCCAGTTGATGATACAAATTACACGCCTAAAAGCTGTAACGGTACCTATTTTTGTAGGATTAACATAATTATTTATTTAATGATTTCAATAGGTAACCCTAATTTACTTAACTTTTACCACTATTTTTGTCCTCCGAATGTAGGGTTAAAACAATGCTAATACTTACGATAAAGCTTAAATTACTGTTAAAACTTAAAGGCAAGCAAGCATTATATTCGCCAGAGCTGCAAGGCTATGCGCCCACCATGGCAACTTTCGCAATTACATTTGCTTTTGTCTAGTTTTCTAAATTAATGGGTAACTAGAATATTCATTCCTAGTCCTGACCTTTCAGACTGAAAAATTATTTCCATCCAGTGGTGTTGGTATTTTATAATTTTAATATTATTCGGCATGTACAGTTAAACTCCTCATAATCTAAATCACTGCGCCAGTCAATTACATATTATTATAATATTATGTATATATCTATGTTGAATTGTATACCTACCTATTCCCTGCATGATAAATTGTTAGTAGCTACTATAGTTAGATAATTTTTTGTACCTAAATCACAAGTGGGTGTTTCAAAATATTAGAATTTGTTGAAGATTACAAGATCTGTGTAAGTCTGTTATTTTCGTTTGGTAGATCTTAGCCGCAATAAAACGGGACCAATGTCTGTTTATCTTTAATCTCGTGCACTTGGTGCATTTCATGCTACCATGACTGCGTTGATTTCAGATAATATGGACAAGTAAGACGAAGATACGTGGTTGACAACCAACAAGTTCAATTGTTAAGGATTCAGAATATTTCAGCAATAATACTTTTTGCTTCATAAAGTGAAGTTCCAGAGTTTTCAGTCCAGACGGATACCTTCGTTTTTAATGTAGATTGTAGACATAATTATTTGGTTCACTTAATGAGGATATAAAATACGAGGTCGTAATTAACAAGCCGCTAAAAACAAACTCAATAACTTTTTAAACTTGTTTCTCAAAATCCGTAGTGACCTTGAGCTAGCACAAAATCATTTGGAATTCATTATCACATGCGAATCATAAATCCAAAACGGTTCTTGGTCGTTGGTTGACGTAAGCCTATCGATCGGACGAATTGAGTATGATAAATTTCGTGAGCAAATTTAGTTTAATATTAAATATTATGAATAGCAGGTAAACATATTTAACATGAAATCATAAGATAGGGGGAAAATATTTTTGTAAGTTAGTTAAAAGTTTTACAACCTTCCCGCAAATAACAGTCCTGTGAAAAAACCCACGTAGTTTCAAGTTCAAGTCTAACGGCCGCAATCATTTAATGCTTACTTAAGTCACTTCAGACTCAGAAATTTTAACTTAGTAGCTCCTTATGTAAGCATTAAATGTCTGAATGCGGCCGTTTAGCACTTAATCTACTGTATTTAACGGAGTTATATTTACGGTGCTGTTTTTCCGATTTCACGACCAACTCTTATAAATTTTCTCTCCAAACTTAAGTCAAAACCCTCTTTAATCGCAACAAGTGACAACTACCTAGGTACTTAAAAATTGAATATCCCCCTAAATTTTTGTATGATTAAGAATACTAAGTATATAAATACTACAAAAATCAATTATTAATTATACCTAAATAAGAAATAAAATGTAAGTATGTCCTGATATTTACCTTTTATTGTCCATTATTAAAATTTACCTACCAACTTCCAAAAGTTTATTTTCTACAGGCTGACTTCAAATCGCTTATCGATAAAATAGCTTAATTTAATTAAAAACCTTAAAAAACGAAAAGGGAAATGGTTGATGATGTAGAGTTTTTTTACCCTAATGTTAGAGGGGAAACAAATCCGTGGTCTGCTCCGGGCCGAATCCGATTGTCTGTTAAAGTGTTAATATAAGGTTAATATACTTACTACTCTTATAACAGTGACGCTTCTTAATATGAATGTGAGAGTCTTCATTATTCATACAGAAGTCGAAAAACCAAAACAGAATAGAAATGACAGTGACAATAGTGGCTCGGTTCATAAACATTTGGTGCAGAGATACCAATCGTTTCGGTCTGCTTGCAACAGCTGAAAAGCGTGACAAACGTCGCGATATTTTAATTGTCACCGCAGTTCTCATGTCTTCTTCTTACTATTTTTCACATTGAATTTTCAATCGTGGATTCGTAAATTTAAGCCGTATTTTCACCGGGAAATATGATATGACTCCGGGGTCATATGTCAGAACTGAAATGGATAGGAATAAATTGGGCAACGCAGTAGACGGTCATATTGCAATTGTGTGCACATTGCATCCTGCAATAGATTTTAAAGAAAAAAACAATTAAAATTGGGTACAATTTCCTGGCGATTTCGCAAACCAACCCATTGTGCTTGACCACAAAGCATTTTAACGTTAAATAGAAATAACAGTTTGCAGTTTCTACTTTTCTAGTAACAATCATTCTGTCATTGAAAGTAATCACGACTTTACGGAACTTTCAAAACATTAATTGTTCGCGACATGCAGTAGAATTTGAGACCATTATAATCTAAGAAATAGAAGGAACACCAAGTATAAAGTTGTTATACTCGTATATACTGTAGTAGGTATATACTGACGTATGTAATACGTGAAATTGAATTAAGTTACCCTATTGTTATTATAAGTTGAACCCTGGCAATAAATTGCTTATTTCCACAATCCTTAACTACAAACTAATACCTTAACTTCAAATACAGTGAACATTTATTACGTACCTAATACGTATCCACTCTAATTTGATATTCCGTGTAGCGTATAGGGAGGTCTGGGCATTGTTCGCACCGGAAGCCTTTACGCACATCGGTCGTTAATGTCCTATGGTATGCAGGTGTACACTGAACGTGTGGAATTTATGTCTTGGGAATTTGGGATATGTCAACCGTCTTTTAGTTATAATGTACTTGTCTTAAGATGTACATGTATCACGTATTACGCTTAGGTCTTAATACATGAGGCTATGCTGAAGTCTTTTGAGTAGGTGTTATTACTTGTTTTGCTGCTTCTGACTAATAACGTTACCTCACGAAGATTAGAAGTAACGGAAAACGAGACTGCGTATGATAAGGTTTTCATCAAAGCGTCCCGGTTTCATTAAGATGCCGCTGTAAATTGCTTGCGGTAAAGAAAGGACGAGGAGTTTTTATCGAATGAGTTCCATATTCATCGGATGTTCTTGACGATTATTTAGTACCTATTCACTAAACACTATAACATGCGACTGTAGCTCATATTTCATTCTGGATTCCATGTATCCAAGATTTGAATATCCCACAATGATGCTGTTAGCTGTCCCAAATAAAGAAAATCTGAATAACACACTTTTATCCCACATTTACTCTGAATTATAAGTTATAACTACTACTATAAATGTGAATGTTTGTGAGGTTGGATGGATGGATAGATAGATACATGTATGGATTGATGTTTGTTACTCTTTCTCGCAAAAACTCCCAAACGGAATTTGATGAAATCTGATATAGTAGTAGAATAAGCTCTGGATTAACACGTAGGCTACTTTTTATCCCGAAAAAGTACGGTGTTCCCGTGGGCAAAAGCTAGTATAAGCGAGTTGTCTAACCAAATACCACATCAAATCAAATAATCAAATATACTTTATTGTGCACAAAACAAATAACAGAAAACTTAGAGACAATACATTAAAAAAAAAATCAAACATGCACACAAAGGCGGCCTTATTACAATTTGCAATTTCTTCCAGGCAACCTTTTGGATGGCATTGGAAATAATAATTAGGACAATAGGCGATGTGCAAAAGTATATTAAGTAAGGAAACTATCGTTTCGAAATTTTTTATATATATATTATGCTTAAATATATTAATAAATATATGTTTTATACATACATAAGAAATATATAGGTATAGATAAGATTAGTGGTATAAATACTGAGGTACTTATTAACTTACTTACTTATGTTGGCTAAAAATGGAATTTTAAATTTTAGACTATTTCATTGAAAATTCTTTTATTTTAGCCAAACTTCATAAACATGTCTCCACTTATTTTACTTGTAAGTTCTTCTATAAACACAATATTATTATTCTCTTTGTCCCTATTGCACAAGAACCGGTGAAAATTCTTCATCTTGCTCAATATAAAAGACTGACCCAACGTGATGAGTCATGAGGCTCGCGTCCTTAATACGTCCTCAGTCCTCACAGTCACAGCCTTCGTAATGTATTTACACTCGTCGTTTTTACAAGCAACCGACAATAACGGTTAGCGGCCATTTAACCCACCGTTAAATCTCATAGCTTCCATTTTCCAATTGGGGCATGTGATAAGCGTGACAAGTAGGAAGTGGCTAGGAAGGAAAGGTTTGGACTGGCAGATTTTTCGTCAAATGCCAAATTCTTAATGGTTATAGTCAGTAATACGAGAAATAAAACAAGAAACGTTGGTAACAGTGGCGAGGGATTCCTATAAGTCCATTCCTATCGGCTTCCCTTACCGCTTACCTTTTGAAGACCCTCATCCAAATCCCTACCTAATATACAGGCTACGGCTTCCCTATGAAGGAGAACTAGCCTTCGCCACTGGTTGGTAAACTGTAAAGTAACAAGTTACAGGACAGGTGTTTGACAATGTAGAACAGCACCAGCTGTCACCACCAAGTGCAAAATCCGAGTGCCAAACATTTCCTGACAATGTGAAAGTGAAACGTGGTAAAACCTGCCCGTCATAAGGCGCAAAATGGATGGATCTAATTGGAGCTTAATAATTAACATTTAAAAAACCGGATCTCGAGACTATACAATTCCGAAAAACGTGACTAATTTCCTTTACTTACGTAAAATCAAAACAAAGATGTGAGTAAAATAATTTTATCTTGTTTGCACGTCCAGTACTCTAGTATAATAACAATTATAATGAATAATAATAATTATTTATTTATTTAATATCTTACTTTGCAAATAAAATGTGATCCAATTATAATACTATTATAAACTTTGTAAGACCGTTTTCTCTAGTAGAAGATGTACTTGTTAGTCTGTTTACTGTTAATACCATGCTAACGATAGTCAAGACTCTAGGTTCAAGACTACACTAAATGACACTTTAGAACTCCTTGTCTGGTACAATTTCAATATCTATTCAAGAGATATTAATTTATTTATTAGGTTCTATGTCCCGACACACGATATTCTGTATGTCCGTGTCTATGTCTATGTCTGTGTTATTTCCAATCGTCTTTTTAGTGTTTTCTTTATTTATTTATTTCCCAATATTAATTCTTATCATTTAAACCTTCCCTGAACTTACACAATTATTTCAAGATCAAAATAAGATCTCTGAGCAAAGCTCGGTTACCCAGGTACTAAAATATGAAACAAATGAAACAATAAATAAAAATTTAAATGAGTAAATATATTTAATCATAATACTAAAACCTTTACCGTTACCCTTTACCATAAGCAAATTACTGTGTTCTTCTTTCTATCAAACTTCGTTCTTATTAGGATTTAATGGATACCCGATATAAATTGCTACTTATTTCGAAACAACGGTTTCATAAAGGTATTATTTAGCAAGCGGGCTCGGCAGCTCGTGACGATATGAATGGGGACGGTAAAAAGGCAGGAAGTGTGAAGTGCAAGGGCGCATCGGTGTGCCTAACTGGCTACGTCAATAGTGTCTGATGTGTTTAGAACTCAATACCCATGTGTCAAGTATGTGGATTATGTCCATAAATTATTTCAATACATTTATGACTTCCGACCTTGTGATGATTTTTATTACTTAAAATTTTACCCCTTATCTTGATTTAGGTATTGGATTTTGATTGCGGAAATAAGTTCACCTTTAAGTCAAGAATACTCAGAGTAGGTACTTAGAAGGCTTAAGAGATACCAATCGCAAAAAACGTCATATCCTTTGCTTTCGTTCGCATTGAATTTTGTAACGTGCTAAACAATGTCGAAATTATTTTTAAAACAATTGCCTTTCCGCAAGACCTCAATTTGTTGCGAACAGGGGCGATACGAATCGCAAATAATCGCGAATAGCCTCGAAATAGTGTACAACGTGTACAACGAAATAGTGTATCATCGAAAATAGTGTACAACGGATGGTCTGAACTATCTAAGAGTTATGCAACCGAGCAAAGATTTTAAAGTACTAAGGTAAAGTAATAAAAAAACCCAATTGCAGAAATACAGATACCTAAGCAACCTACTAAAAGACCGAAACAAGATTGAGAAAACAGACTATGACCTGAAAGCCTAAGTGAAATAACTGACGTTATGTTTGGTAGCCGGTAGGCAGGGACCCATTTGCAAATTACAAAATATATGGGTTTTTTTATATTTTTAATTATTTATTTTATTTTTGATTTTTTAGTTTAACCAACACACGCTTGGTCGATTTAAAGCAAAAATACGACTATTTGAATGTATTAATAACAAATTTATTCAAATGATTTAATTAAAATGGTTGTATTTATTATTTCCTAATAAAATTTAAATAGTGACATGTGTATATTTTTTAAATCTCCTTTTAATTTCCTTTATTTTGATACCCTACTCGATAGTTTTAGTTCAAAAATTTTTTGAACTACTCAAGTACAATTTGGCTCTAAAATCCGCCATTTTGTATTTTTTCTTTGAACTAGCTGTGTATATGGACACTTGGGTTATTAAGACAAATCTATCTGACGATACCTTAACTGTCGAAATCCGTCCATCCGTTTGGAAGATAGATACGTGTGAATAAAGGAATTTACTAACATACATACATACATGATACAAGATACGGGCGAAAAACATCCGAACAACCGAACCCTTCGTAACAGTCGGGTAACCTCTTTTTACGCCATACGGTCTTCTCTTAAAGTTCTTTGCAGCTTTTTTATAACTTTTGTTAATTATTTAGAAGTGCAATGACCAGTAACGAACGTAACATGTTTTATGTATATTTTAATCCAAAATTTCGAATACGATATTACATTATCAATTTTTCTTGGCGCAGGATTTATGTAATACGATTACTCAGTTACACGATAAGTTAGTTAAGGCTTGTGACTAAACATCGCATAAAAAGTGCAAAAACTTTCACTCTTCGTCACTACTATTTCTTCTGTTATTACGATTTACTGTTGATTTCTTGGAAGACGCTTGGTCATTTTGGAAAAATAAATAATTAGATTATTAGATACTTTCTTTATGGTCACTATTTAAGATTTATTTTGTTTCTATTTCAGGGTGAAAATGACAGAACTATAACGTTTACAAGTACCGAAGAACCCGAGACGAAAACAAAGCAATGGCCGGATATTCGTCTCGTGGACGGACCGTCAATATTATCTGGTAGAGTTCAACTTCTGCACAAGGGACAGTGGAGATCTGTGTGCACCAACTCCAGAAAGTATAAAAATATTCTTTCGTCAATACCAGTTTAATATATTATTTATAATGCGAAATTATTCGTAAATGGACTTTAATCATGTCCCTTAACTTTACCTTTTGTTTTAGTTGGACTATAAACGACATGGAAACAGCATGTAGACAATTAGGCTTCATGGGCGGAAAGTTTTACAACTGGATGGATCGGCAGCCCGGTCGACGAGCACGGCTGTTATTCGAGGAACCCAAGTGTAAAGGCACCGAGTACGACCTCTTTCAGTGCGACTGGAATTCGAGACAACTCGGCTCAGGTGTATGCGACTACCATCCGGATTTAGGTATCGAATGTCAACCGCATCACGACAACAATGAGCTAAGAGACTCTGGAACACATTGGAGGGGCATTCGATTTGAAAATGCTGTCTATGAACGAATACTTACTGCGTCGAATACGCTCTACGTACCAACCTCTATGTCCAGTTTGGTCCATGTTTATATAAGAAATGCAGGACTAGGAAGAGATAACAATGCGACTAGTGCGTTAGATATTATAGGAGTCCCTCCTGGAATGCATAACATAGAAATATCAAATTCTGCATTCAATGCAATTAATGTTACCTCACCGAATGCGCCGATAATTATTAATAATTGCACAATCCACAACAATAGAGGATATGGTGTTTATGTAAATTCTACTTATGGCATGACAAAGATTGAGAATTGCTTGATTCATGACAATGGCGCTGACGGGGTCAAATACGTGGTGCACGAAATGAATATAGATGAACGCTTCGATCGTAGTGAAATATTTGATTTGTGCACTTTAGCTTCTACACCTAGTCAGACATTCCCTATACAAATGTCGATAGAACAATCCCGATATTCAAATATGGCTCGTAATTGTAATCAAAAGTTTTACACTCGCCCGGACCACGTGCTCACACTGAGCTTTATAAAAATTATGACTAATAGAAATGACACCGGAGAAATTTTTATTTACGATGGTTTATCCACTGAAGACAAACTTTTAATGTCTTTTAGCATTAGAAATAATACTCGACCCCAAAGTGTAACTTCCACAAGAAATAGAATGCATGTTAGATTTCATGCTGATACCAGAACTGATATAATTGGTTTTCTAAGACTGACTTCCGGGCCTAGTAAAATATACGATTTAAATGTATCTGATACTATTATTTCTGATAATAATGGCCGTGGTGTGGCCATAGAAAACTTAAGATCACAAGTTCATATTCACCGAACCTCAATATCTAATAACAATCACGTAGCTGGTCTACATGTTATCAATGGTGCTGGAGATATAAATATAACAGAAAGCAGAATATCCTTTAATCAGGGGGATGGTATTAATATAACAGTCACTGGTGGTAATAGAAATATTTCGAGAAGTACGTTAAGCTCAAATCAAGGATACGGTATCGCCATATGGTTAAATACTACTGAAGAAACTGAATATATTCCCGTTAACCAAACGACAGCTGTGGAGTATTCCGAAATTTTCAAAAACATTGATGTTGGAATTCTTCATGGAAATTACTGCGGAGATAGTTGGGTGAATATAACTGGAAACTGGTTTAACTCCAGTATGGGGAGTACAATAGAAATATCAACATGTTGGCGGTTTAGTGATCAAGCTAAAATTCTTAATTTACAAGTTGGACATAATAGATTTTATCAAAACCGTCGGGTTCCCATAAAGATTCAACCAGCTTTAAATATTATGGGACGTATTGAGTATAATTATTTCGAACACGGCGATTATGGTGCCATAGCAATTTTGAATCGAGTGGATGGTAAATACTTCGAAGAGTTTGAAATATTACCAGCAACATTTTCTATACAGCATAATTACTTTTATGGTAATAAAGGACCATTCGTAGTTAATCTTGGCTTGTCGCCCTATAGCGACATACAATATATTTTATTTACGAGAAATTTCCTAAGAGATAATAAAATAAGAGAGCCATTTGAGCCATTGGAAGGATTGTCATCTAGACTAACTCCAAGAAGTCGAGTTGCAGCTACTATAGTGTTAGCTTCTAGTAATATTGATGTTTTTAGAAATATCATAAATAATCCTGAAGCTCAATATGAAATTGGGTCGCACGTTGAAGATCAAAGTAAAACACTAAACTGTACATATAATTGGCTAGGATTTGGTGAAGAAGAAAAAGTTTACAAACGTCTATTTTATAGAAAAGATCGATATAATTTAGCAAAAATTGTATACATGCCATATTTATTACATAGCAGTAATCCTGGAGCTACTCAAGTAAATTATAATTCTCTGTATGTGCCTCAATTCAACGTGCCTGGAACCTTTACAGTAGGTGGTGAAGTAGAGGGAGTAGAAATGCTAAGATCTGGTGAATATGATGTCGATAAAGATATTAACATACGTCCTGGGGGTAAACTTATTTTACAATCAGGAGTTATTCTGAAGTTCCCACCCGCAATTGGTATGATGGTTGCTGGAAAATTAGAAGCACGAGGTAAAAGACCCAATGATATTATATTCACTCTAAAAGATGAAATTATAATGTCCAATGACAGTATTTATGAGACTGATATAGAAATAGAACCCACTACTCCTGGTTACATTGAGCCAATTGTGCCAATACGTTTATTGGGTGGTAGAACACCACACGAAGGAAGATTACAAGTACGAATAGATAGCCAATGGGGAACTATTTGTAACTATAGATGGAATATTATTAATGCAGCTTTAGTTTGTAATCAACTTGGATTAGCTCTTAATCCAGATGATTGGTTTTTGGAACCTAATGAAATTCCTAGTGCAGGAAAGACTGAGGATGTTTTACTCTCAAATGTTGAATGTACGGAGTTTGATAATGACATAACTAAATGTAAAGCGGAAACAGTAGAAAACTTTGAAAACTCATGTACACATGACAATGATGTAGGCATAAGGTGCTATGAAACAAGTTGGGCGGGTGTGAGATTCAGTGTGATCGCAGAACGGACTGACTTACAATACTTAAGTATTGACAAAGCTGGATTACTAGATTATTCGTCCAATTTATTTAAGCCTGCACTTCAAATAGATTTTGCCAGACATAGCCTTGAAAGTGTTAGAATAACAAATAATTACCATGATGGCTTGGGAATTCTTTATTCCGATTTATATGGGGCAGATGCAATAAATACTGTAAGAAATTCAGAGTTTAGTAACAACAAAGGAAGTGGCATAAGTTTTAAACAGTTAGGTCTCAAAGTGTACAGTTCTATAATAGAGAATAATTATGCTGGAATCTCTCATAATCCGCATATAACAGGTCCGCAGCAACGAGAAATCGCAGGATGGTTTAATTTAGACCCTGGATTTAACATGGATGAATCAAATTATCATCCCATTATGATACCAGAATATGAAACTGACATTTCCTTAGTTAACGGAGAAACTAGACACATTGTTTTTACTAAGCAGCTAGGAGGAAATATTAGAAAGACTTACAATATAAAATGTAATCCAGGATATGTCTTAGGACTCCAACTTCTTAATCCGATACATAACTTTTCTACAGAAAGTATTTGCATATACGATTCTCAAAACATTAACGTAGGAAGCACAGTTTGGTGTCTCGATCGAGATTTATCAACTTTTCCAACAACAAGTAACACCTTTGGCATAGTGTTGAAATATGAAAGCGGCGGGAATGCTTTAGGAGGTGTTGTATTAGTTCTAAGTACAATAGTGGCACCAGTCCAAAATATAAGAAACAAAATAATAAAAGGACCCATACCGACTCTTCAAGTAGTTAACTCTAAAATAAAAGGTAATACAAAAGGAATAAAAGCTTTATATTACAATAGATATTTAAATGAACTTGGTGACCACTTTTTACGAAAGGCTAATGAAACCATCAAAATAATAAATTGTGAAATTGCTTACAACGTTGAAGAAGCTGTTTACGTTAATACTCCGTTTTGGGATATCCATGAAAGTAATATTACAGAAATTATTATAATGATAAATAGTACTTTGATAACGGATAACGGAGCTGGAATTTACCACTTTGCCAGAGATTTGAGAAGTTCAAACAATCTCTATCATTACGTTCTTCAAGATAATAGCATAGAGAGAAATAAACGTGGAGGATTCGATGTGAACTTACCATACGTTTGGCAATATAACGAAAATTTTACGCATTCTGTTTTTATGCAAAATAATACTTTCCGAAATAATAAAAACTTTGGACTAGTGATTGATGGTCATTTTGCTGAAGTAAATATGACAAAGAATATATTTACTGAAAATAATTGCAAAACCGGCTTGATATCTCTACGTGGAATGGAAAAGAAGATGAAAATTGATGGTAATCTAATAGAAAGAAACAATGGACAGTTTATGGTACAATTCTACATGGATAGCCAAAGTGAAATCATGGGATTTGTTTATGCTGTATTCGTTCTAAATCAAGTTAGAAATAATAAATACTTCAATC
Source organism: Glaucopsyche alexis (assembly GCA_905404095.1). Taxonomy (NCBI): domain Eukaryota; kingdom Metazoa; phylum Arthropoda; class Insecta; order Lepidoptera; family Lycaenidae; genus Glaucopsyche; species Glaucopsyche alexis. The sequence goes on along the minus strand of FR990047.1, from coordinate 23,076,707 downwards.
CAATTAGTCGCGGTGCAATTATGAAAAGTTTAGATCCTACTTATGTTATTGGATTTAAAGGAATACAAAAGGTCAAAGTGAGCAGGAATTTGTTTGGTAATAATGCAATTCAATATACTTTACTAGCTGGAATAAAAACTGCTAAAATTAATAATCTACTAGATGTAACGGAAAATTGGTGGGGAAGTTCCGATGAGAAAGAAATTAGAAAACAAATATTTGACTTTGATGATTGGAATAATCATGCCGTTGCTACATATTTACCTTATTTACTGGAAGAAAGTTTTGACTCAAGTGTTTCAGTTTCTTTTACTTCTGAAAAAGCTATTGACACAAATGAGCTTGGTGGCAGGCTAACTTCCGATCTTATATTAGATGCTCGAGTAGAACCTTATGTTGTTAAATCGGATATTACTGTAATGCCAGATGCAACACTCACAATAAATCCTGGTGTCATCTTAGAATTTGCACCAAATGTCGGAATACTAGTTTTGGGTACACTTCGCGCCGTTGGTCATAGTCAAATGCCTATATTTATGAAACCTTTGTTTACAAGCACTAATATGGAAAGTAGTAGATTAGAAAGAAGGCATATTAATCAGTATTCGCCAAGTCATCGTGTAATAAGGCGACAAATCGAAAATTTATCAACTCAAGAATCAATAAGATTGTGTACGGGTAGAAACTGTACTAATACTGATTACAGTATGAATAGAATGAACGAAGGATTTTTAGAATACTACAACAGAACAACTTTACAATGGGTGCCAATGTGTGATAATCGTTTTACCGAAAGAAATGCACAGGTTGTTTGCAGAGAGCTTGGTTTTGATCCGATTAATGTATTTTTTGCACATGATCGTCGCGTGGAATATCATAGCAATTCTCTGTCACGCATTTGGTCTTGGCCTGAGCCATTGCAATGTGTGGGCACAGAAAATCGTTACGAAGACTGTCCCATTAGACTGAACGGTCAATTGTACGGCCACCGCCATGAATGTAAATGGGATTCTGAATTTGTATTTATTCATTGTGGCACAAGAAATTTGGAAGATAATTTAGAGTATTGGGGTGGTATTAGATTCGCATATCCAGAGTTCGAATACGCTCTCTACGAGCACAGAATCCATGACCATACAACTCACGAAACTCTCAAGAAAGTTGAAAGCACTCTGCAGCATATACACATAATGGGTGCTGGTATTCTGCACAGCGAAAAATCTCCGGCGATTCAGAGCATTGTAAAGAATCCATCAATACAAAACGTAAATATTACCCACTGTGCATTCCACGGCATCAATTTGATCTCACCAACCGATACCATGAATATGATGTTCAACTCGATCAAAAATGTTCTTGGAGAAGGAGTAAGTGCAATATCTTTGAGTGGTGAAGGTAGGGAATCTGAGGAATCAAGTTTTACTCCTTTAAAAGATTTGAATCTTCCATACCACATATTTTCCTTGATAGATATTTGCGATAGCACCAAAGTTATAACTGTGGAGGAACGTGTCATTCTTTACTACAAATATGATAACAATCCCGTTAATTGCGTTAAAATTTTTAAGAGTATGTTCAGAGTGAAACCATTCGGCTTCAGGCTTCTGCAATTTAATTTATTTAATCATACAACCAACTATGGAAAGCGTGACTCGCTTAGTCTTTACGATGGTGATATTTACAACATCACAGCCCCAATGATTGGTTATTTGGAAAACGGATCGCCAGATGAGAAGAAACTCTTCAAAACAGAAGGTGCTAGCTTGAGTATTAAGCTTTTTGCCAATGGAGCGTCTTCATTGCATGGATTTGTTGCTGAAATCGTCACTTTGCCTATATCTTCGATTGGATTAAGTGAGTAAATTGTTATATTCAAATAGTTTTTTCCGTACCCAAACTCTAAAGGGTAAAAATGGGTCCCATATTACTGAGACTCCGCTGTCCGTCCGTCCGTTTCTCTATGTATCATTGCTGTCCCCAGGCTCTGCTCATCTCATGAACCCTGATAGATAGGTACACAATTAAATTAAGATAAATAATGAATTTCTGCTATAATAACAAAATCTAAAAGCTTAACGTAATTTTTACCGGTTTGTACGGAACCCATTGTGCGCGAGTGCTACTCGCACTTGGCTGATTTAAATATAATATTAAAGTGTAATTAACACAAAAATAAAATTATACCTATTTATAATTTATGATGCGACTTGAATGTAGAAAATGCGACTAATATTTAATTATTACCCAAACATTATTTCAGGTCGTGACGTGCAACACAACATATCCAACAGCGAGTTCATTAGCAATCGCGACGGTGCCATCGTATACCAGTCAGTCGGTGAAGTTAACCCTCTAGTGGCCATCACCAGGAACGAAGTCAGCAATAACTGTCTCAAGCTCTACGGCAACTTCACGACTTGTCAGGCAGCTGTGAGAGTCGACGTTCAGAATACTCAGACGCTGGTCTTTAGGGTGAGAATTTCTTGATCTAAAATCTAAGTTGCTCGAAAGACTGTCGATTATATTTTTTAAGATGATCTTTTTCTGATTTTCATAAGTAATTATCTATAAGTTGATATTTAATAGCAGATATTTTTTCATTTTTAGAATAATTTAGTTCGCAATAATGTTGGTGGACTTCTGCTAAGAGCAGACTCAAGAAGTACCGCTACGTCGCTTCGTGGTTGGATTCATAACAATTTGTTCTACGACAATCATGATCAGTCTTGTCTGAAAGTTGAGGGTAGGTTGAAAAAAGTAATCATAGTAAATTTATTACTAGTAGAGCGTTCCACTAGCACAGTCAGAACGAAAATTTCGTTATTTTCATTCACATTCTGTTTCTTTAGGGCCACTATGATCGTTCGTAACTGTTTTCAGCCCTGTTCCACACGCAACTGTCATCTGTCAAAAACTGTTAAAAACCAAAGTTAAAAACGCTAAGAATGATCACGCCATTTTGCATATTTTTACCCAGCTCCCTACTTGGGTTAAAATTAGCACTTTTTGACGTTTTCAACATCAGTTGTGATCAGCTGTCAGTTGTTCCACTAGTCACAAACATTGCTAAAAACGACATTTTCGAAATTTTCAATAATAACTTTATTTCGCTAAAGAAACACCATTTTGTGGTAAAATTATCGTAGCGTTTTGGGCAAAATTAGTGCCGTGTGGAACACGCTATAGATGGCGTTGATTTATCAGAAATATCTTGGAAATTTATATTTTCTATACAGATACTCAAGTCATTTTTCAATTTTAGGTCGTCAGTCATCGCCATACCAAGAAGTGACGATATATAGGAACTACTTCACAAGGAACAGAGTGCAGTACAAAGACGTCATAGTGTTGAGACAAGTGGTGTCCAACTTCACACACAACTATGTACATGATAATACCGGTCAGAGAATATTAGAGGTTTCCGGCTTCGATAAAGTACGGCTCCCAATTTACCAGACCACTTCACACAATGGATTTTACAAGTAAGCTTTTTGTTTAAGTACCATTTGCCAAGGTTTTTACGTGCAAGTAACCTATGAACCTCACAATAAAATCCACCAACAAAAATAATAGGTTGCTAGTCGTAAGGAACAGACGAAACTCGATGAAATTTATATGTCGACGACAACTGACGTCTACAAAAATGCAAATGGTTCAATAATATAGTTATTAGTGGCGATTTGGCGAAGCATGAGAACAATTATACTTTATTTTTTAGCAATTAGCGCCATCTTTCGGCGGTTTATTATATCATAAGCTTAAGTTATATTCGGAGATATATCTTCAATTAGCATTTTTCTACTAAGTCTTGCCAACTAAGCATAACTTACGGTGCGAATATTACGATTTGTAAAACAATTTGGATTCATCCTTATTCTTTTCTTACCAAAACTATTATATTTTTAGAAACTACGCCATATGCCGTGAAGGTCGCGCCACCGTCGCCGCCGGCACGGCAGGGCAGCACTACGTCGATAACGTGTTCTTCAACCCCGATAATGACTACGAAATGATCACCGTGAACCGTTCTATGTGAGTATTACTGTTCATCATCATCATCACCTCTGTCCCCACTGCGGGACGCGGAGGTGAGAAAAGACTCAAAGTGGACTACAACGCTATCCTCTAACGTTTCTAAGGCTGGGGCTATATGATTCAGAATCTGGTGGGCCCGGGAAAATTCAGAGCACTGAAAATAGAACTCTGCGCTAATACAATAGAGCTAAAAATCCGAACATGCAAGTGTCGAGTCATATGTTAATGTCATATATGATATATTTTTCTAATACACATAAATACTTATATAAGAAGAGAAAAGTCTTTGTAACCAAAATCCTCCGAAACGGCGTTATGAGAGGCTGACACTCGATACTTCGATTTTTAACTATTGTATTAGCACAGTGGTTTATTTTAGGTGGTCTGAATTTTCTCCGGCCTTCTGGATTCTAGACAATATAGTCCCAGCCTAAAGCTGCTGCTTTACCGGATAGATTTATCATTTATGCCAAATTTACCAACTATAAATAATAGGCATTATGACTTATTTTGAAAGATCTGTTCTTAATTATTGCTAAGTATCCATTAAAAATATAGGGTCTCTGAAAATCAATTACGGATACTTCAGGCACATGATCCACTGCTTATGTATAGACGTTTGGGCAGAAAAATAATTGTCATACTCAAACTGAAAAAATCATCTCATGTATGAGTGACTCTCCGCAAAACGTAAACTCGCCCATATAAAGAAAAAAAAAATTTTTTCGAGTATGACAATTATTTTTCTGCTTAAACGTCTTTACATAAGCAGCAGATCATATGCCCGAAATATTCGTAATTGATTTTACCAAACCTTATATTTATACAATAAATCAAGGTTTATGAAGTGAAACTTTAACTATAATAAATATTTATCTACACTAATATTATAAAGAGGAAAACTTTGTTTGTATGTTTGTTTGTTTGTTTGTTTGTAATGAATAGGCTCAAAAAGTACTGGACCGATTTCAAAAATTCTTTCACCATTCGAAAGCTACATTATCCACGAGTAACATAGGCTAAATTTTATTTTGGAAAAAAATAGGGTTCCGTAAGATATTTGGGTTTTTCGGACACAAGGTGTAAAAAATCAACCAGAAAAGTTACTTATTTTGCGTACGCTGCCTAAACTATAAAAGATAGAACCATATAATGTTCTAATTAATTGTAGATCTTATAAATATCTACAAAAAAGTCCGCGACACACTATACCTATATATGTCGAGTGAGGCACAATAACCATTTTTTTATTTAGAAATCTTGATTTTTTTTGGGCTACATTTAAACGCGTTTATTTTACTCATTCTATTAATCCTTATCAAAATAAATTATTTCATCACTAAGTACAGTTTATGTACATAATATTTGGTCTTTCAATGATTAAAATTGGATGTTTGGTTTTGACGTTATGGCGAAATTAAAATATTACGATTTCTGCTGCACACGGCCCGTTGCGAAGTGTTACTATGATGGAACATGTATACTTGAATACCTATTTATTTAGTGTTTGTTGTATTGTTAGTCCTGAAGAGTATAGGTATTTCATACGATAAAAGTATACCCACCTATTTATTTCATTGAGTTTTAGTAGGTACCCATATTAATTTGTTTCTGTTTGTTTTGAACTTTTGACTAAATTTCGCCCGTTTGGTAGAGGTTTAAAGACATTCTGTAGTATTAGTATCAGTATTGTACCCGTGCGAAGCCGGGGCGGGTCGCTAGTAAATAATAAACTAATCAATTTTAGTGATTCTTTACTACATTCATGATTCATCATACTTATTCTCTAACAATTTGTATCATCAATATAATAACTCGCTTTTTACTTTTAAGTTAAGCCATAAAGGAGGGTCCTTTCAAACATCACAAAAGAGTCGACATTGCATATTGTGGAACAAAAACACGTCTATCATCAATTCAAAAATCGAGTGACAAGAATATGTTTTGAATTTATTGCGTATCTTTAAATGTTTATATGTCTCTTATCTACTTATTTACCAAATATTTACTCGCTTTATGATAGTTGTAGGTTATAGGAACTATAATAACAAATTTTTCACTTGCATGTTTCTGTTGCATGGCTGCCCGGACAATAGCTTTGTTGATTTTAACCCCAATGCTATGAGGTAAGTTGCTTAAATTGTTTTACTACAATTTCTATAGGTATTATCAAATTGTATTAGGTTGATTCACTTTGAATTCTTCGAACGAATTCAGAAAAGATGAGAAGGATTGGGATACTTCAAAATTACAATGAAGTACAGAATTTAAATACATATTATTTCTGTTGCATGGCTATTATTATAATTGCACGATGTTGGTTTTTGGGGCTTGTGTTTACTCATTAATAAACATTTTTAAATCAATTAACATTGCCAGTGTAATCGCAACCTTTCAAAACTTTTGTCTCCAATACAACTGTTTACTGCAGTTGTATCCTACCGACTGCGCCAATTACCTATATTTTTATCGTATGTACATCATGTATTTTTATTTTATATATTTGTTTATGCCCAGCAACGCGCATTTATAACATGTATAAAATAATAAAATTCCGATTATATCTTTACCTATTACCTATATTATAAAGAGGAAAGTTTTGTTTGTTTGCATTGAATAGGCTCTGAAACTACAGGACCGATTTTGATGAAATTTAGCACAGATATAGATTAGACCACGGGTACGGACATGGGCTACTTTTTATCCCGGCAAAATGTACGCTTCGCGCGAGATTTGCTTTAGCGCGCACGAAGTCGCGGGCAACGTTATAATAAATTGACATAAATTGCGATATTTTAGCTCCCTGGACCTATGGCGTACCCGTATCGACGCGAAGCACAACTACTGGAGCTACAACGAGAGTTTGGCGGTGGCGGGCCGTATCCGCGACCGCTCGGACGAGCCTCAGCTACTCGAAGTGGACTATCAGCCGTATTATATGAACAATCAGACGGTGTTGGGAGGGGGGAAATGCCCCCCCGGCTGGGACCTTGTGGCCGATACGTGTTACATGTATGTAGGAGCGCCGATGACCTATGAGGAGGCGAGGCTGTTTTGCTTGGTGAGTCCCCAAGCTAGGTATGTGTGAAAAATACAGTGATAGATTTATCAAATTTTTGTGGTAGATTTGCTACCACATTTTTTTGCTTCTTTGACAATTCTTTAATAGTAGATATTAAATATAAATAAAAATAAAAAGTTCCTATTGGCCATTCTTAAAAGAATTCCCGATTATATTTTTACAGCTAATCAAAAATTATTTCAATGGTTCTGTTTGTTGTGACTTTTATGGTTCACAAAATTATGTTATTATAATAATTATGCTAATATTATAAAGAGGAAAGATTTGTTTGTTTTTGTTTACATCGAATAGGTTCCGAAACTACTGGACCGATATTGATGAAATTTGGCTCAGATATAGAGTGAACCACGGGGAGGGACATAGGCTCCTTTATATCCCGGGAAAATGTATGGTTCCAGCGGGATTCCCTTTTGCACGCACGAAGTCGCGGCGGGTAACATCCAGTAGGCTATAAATTATAAAGATATCGTTTAAAAGCCAATTTCATTTTTAATTTCAGTCGGACAACGCCTCCATGCCGTACGTGAGCGGCAACTACGAGGCGCTGTACGAGTTCATACGTCGCCAGAACCAGTGGTTCCAGTACGGCGACCGCGTGTGGGTCAACCATATCGACTACGTCACGCGCTGCACCTCCTTCGCCTTCTCGAACATCGACATAACCGACTGCAACCAGAAGAACGCGTTTATATGTGAAATTGGTGAGTTAAAACTACCTTGTGCTCCTGACGTTGTTTGAAGCAAAATACATGAGAATTCGATTTTTAAAAAGGCAATTGGCCCACCACACTTACCCACCACTGCAACTCCTGTGTAGCCAGGATCGACAGTGGTAACCAACCACAAAAAACCCTTTGGAATGATCTCAGGGGTGCCCGGGGGACATGCTAAATCTGTCTTGGAACCCGCGACTAATCTATCTAATCAGAAGATTGTAGTAGGAAGTATTCCAGTTTCCCTCCCCAAGCAAAAATTGTGATTACAAAAAAGTTAGAATTAAAGGGGAAGCACCACGGGTATAACATATTTTTTATGACTACAAGACAGAGAGAATTAGATGAGAATTAGATTGAGTCGGTGTTATTACTACGGTATAAAACTTGGCTTTTTTTGTGTAATGAACCAGTAACAGACCACCTGATGGTAAGCGATTACTACCGCCCATAGACACTCGTAACACCAGAGGATAAATACTTGTAACTCGTAACTCCTCTGGTGTTGTGACTTGCGTTCCTGGTCTTTAAAATCTACAATTTCTCCCTTGGGCCTCCGGTAACCTTACTCTTTTGCGAAACAACGCAAGAGTTATTTAAATTTACGACAAAAATCTGTGTGGCGAATTTTAGCGCAATCCATTCTGTGTTTAGAGCTGCGTATTGCTCAATCAGTCTTTTGAATATAAATACGTAAAAAAAGTATATTGAAAAAAAAATCAAGATACCTATACTTATTTTGTTCCACAATAGGGAATATGCATAAAATATAAAAATAGCTTAAAATATAATAATATGATACTAGACAGAAAAATAAAGAAAATGGCGAGAAAATTTTCAAAATCTGTTGATAAATGAGCAAGATATGAGCGGTCAAAGTTTGTAATCTATCTCTTTCTAGCAAAACGAAATTTAGTATGAACTTTCTATGAAAGTCGTGTTATGTGACGTCACGATACACGTCGGATCTCTCTGTCTAATATACCACTTTAAACGTTCATATCTTCGTTATTTTTAATGATATCAAAAAACTGATTTTACCATACGGTTTACCAAACAAGATAGATCTATATAAATAAATAAAAAAAATACGTGCATATTCCCTATTAATAATTTCAGACCCGAAGATCTCCATATCGCCGATGTCGTGGCGCGCGGACTCTCTCGCGGTTGCGTTCGTGGGTATCCTGGCCGGCGCGCTGGTGCTGGTCGGCGCCGCGCTACTCTGCTGGTACTCCAAGTCCAAACACAGGTGTGTACAACATTCTATTGTTTGACCCAATGACAATACTATATTGACTCAACCACGCAAGTGTATGTACTTCGCTTGTAACTTCCCGTGTAAAGTGGAGTCAAAATTATTTCCTTCAGCGCTATTTCCTCTCGAATATTCTCGGTGTCAAAAGAAAACGCAACGGGGTGGCGCGCGGTGACGGCCTTTGAATCGTTTACTCGGGGATGAGGAGTTGACTCCATAAAATCGCTCTTGTGACGTCACAGTAGGTAGAAAAATAATGACACGTTTGGTTTCTATACAAACGATGAGACTTGCGTTATCTAGTCAATAGATGACTGTGGTTTGATCTATGCTGTCCCATTACTGGGCAAAGGACTCCGCCAAGGTCTCTTTTTTAGAGTTCCGTAATACTTAAGGAACCCTTATAGTTTCGCTCTGTCCGTCTGTCTGTCTGTCTGTCTGTCCGCGCCTCTAGCTCCTGTAATTATGAATATAAATTGATGAAATTTGGTACAGTTATAGATTGTGTATATATCACGGTTTCGGGATCATAAAAAATAATAATTTTATATTTTAGGGGTGGCTCTACATGTGAAGTGGGGATGAAAAATATTTTTTCACTCTACCGCATGGGGTATCGTAGAATAGGACTTTTTCAAGGCAAGGTTTCATACGTTACTTTTTTATAAAGTTGACCATTTTCGAGTAATCGGCCTCCAAAGTAGTTTTTAAGGTGGTCCCCCCCCCCTAGCATTTTTAAACTATAGGAGATAGAAACTTGCAAATTTCCATGCTGATAGATCATGCTAAAAACTCTTTAGGAAAATTATTGTGAACCAAATCGGACAGTAACTTTTGGAGTAATATTTAAAAAAAAAGCATATTACGCGTTTATAGTTACGGAACCCTCTTTGGACATGTCCTGACATGCTCTTGGTTAGGTTATTGTCTCGCTATAGTAGCTTCGTTTGCCTCAAAATATAACTGACGGTTATACACTACTGCTGGTAATTAACGTCCTTGCAACAACCGCTTCATTCAAAATATATATCAACGCGGTTGCTTTAAAAATCTTAATTCTATTAAAGATAAAAGACATTGGGTGTTTTTAAAAGTGACGCCCACAAACTAAAGTACAATTTTTTTATTAAATTTTCATCTCCCGTAATTATTTAATTCAGACCCCTGGAGATGTGGAGATAGTCAATAAATTGTTTATATGCCGTATGCGATTGTAATCAAATATCTTTGGTCGTCGCGTCGTGGCTATTTATATGGGAAATAGGGTCTTGGAATCCAAACAACGTTTTTAAATGTTCATAAAATAATATTATTTATTTCAGATAATTTTCACTAGAAAGTCAGTAACGTCAGTATATACATAAAAAGCTAAGAGGATTTATGAGTGGCCTATATTTGGGATGCTTACTATAAAAATTAAAACATTCCTTTTTAAATAATAATAAATTAAGTTGATTCATTTTTGTAAATACTTGTACATAAATTCAACACGCCCCCTCAAAAATTAATCAATAAACTCACAAAACAATATAAGACCTACAGATCGCTAATTAACTTTCTAGTGATGCCTGGGAGATATGTACAATATTATAATGGTCCAACATTTGTTGCTGAGGATTAGGGAAACCCAGGAAAACCTAATCAGACCATTGCATTCTTAATAAACTTATTTACAATCATAAATAAATATCATTGTTTTATACAATGCAAATAATAACATAAGTTTTCTTCTTTTAAAAAAAAATCTCTTCTGTTTATAACAAACAAAAAAAAAATGAACTCTGTGTCTTCATTAGAATATACGAAATAAGCGAGGTAACTTATTATAGTAATCCCATTTTAATTCTCATTTCACGGTAAGTGACTGCAGGTAACGGCTTTGTCAACACATCGGCCAATTGTTGATTAGATGGAATGTATTGCAATTTAATCACACCCTTTTCTACTTGTTCCCTGGAAAAATGATACTTTATATCAATATGTTTTGACCGTTTATGGTTAGTAGGGTTGTTAGCAACACTAATGCAACCGTTATTATCTTCGAAAATCATCATCGGTTCATTGATTTCAATTTTGATGCTGAGAGCTAAAGATTTAAGCCACAAGGCTTCTCTCACAGCTTCATACACCATGTACTCAGCTTCTGTAGAAGATGCTGCTACCGATGTTTGTCTTTTTGTACTCCATGTTATCGTACACTGATCAAAAAGCTTGAACAAATAACCGGTGGTGCTTTTTCTGTCAGTCACTTCCGCCCCAGTCTGAATCTACATAGCCGCATATAATATTTTTAAATTCACCCCTTTTATATGTTAATTTTAGATCAATAGTACCTTTTAGATACCTTAAGACCCCTTTTAAATTTTTCCAAAGTTCTTCATTGTTATTATTTGTGTATCGGCTTAGTATATTCACGCTGGTACTTAAATCAGGTCGTGTACATAACATGAGGTACATTAAGCATCCTATGACATTACGACAAGGAGCGTTGCATTTTTCATCTGAATTTAATGCCTCGTAATTCAGTTTGCTTTCTAACGGTGTACTTACAGGCTTGCAATCCTGCATATTAAATTTACTTAAAACCATTTTTATATACACACTTTGATCCAGTGTTATAGTGTCGTCTGTACGAGTCACCCTGATGCCGAGAAACAATTTTATGGAATTTAAATCTGTCATTTCAAATCTACTCATTAAATATCGTTTAAAACTATTCATTGTATCATTTTTAGCATACGCGATAACTAAATCATCTACGTATAAGACAACATATATATTTTTATTTATGTCGCCTTTATCCAATACATATACACCTGTCAACTGATGAATTTTGAAAACCTTTTTCTTTCAATGACTGTTCGAATACTTCAAAGCAACATCTAGCTGCCTGTTTTAGCCCATATAAAGCTTTGTTTAATTTGCACACAAAGTTAGGCTCGCATTCAACACCATCAGGAACTTTCATAAATATTTCTTCCTTCAAGTTGCCATTTAAAAATGCAGTCTTAACATCCATGTAATGTATCATAAGATTATTTTGATTAGCAAAACTAATTAGAAATCTAAAGCTGGCTATTCTGGCTACGGGAGCAAAAGTTTCGTTATAATCTGTAAGGTATTCCTGACTAAATCCCCTAGCCACTAGATGCGCCTTGTAACGCAAAGGTTTTCCAAATTCGTCATATTTGATGGTAAAAATCCATTTAGAATCAACAATATTTCGATTTTCAGGCGTAGGTACCAATGTCCAAGTATTATTCATAGAAAGAGAATTAAGTTCGTCTCTAATAGCCTTTTCCCAGTGTGGTCTATCTTCATGAGTCTTAATCTCTTCATATGAACTTGGTACTTTATTAATAATGGATTGAGCACACAACAAGTAGTCACTTTCATCATCAAACTCTTTGAATGTGATGGGGGTACGACCTTTGAGCCTATCACTCCTCCTTAGTTCACTATTTTTATTTGTGATTTCAGAATCTACCTGCAAAGTAGGACAATCAGATTGTATTTCAGGCATATGCGCTAATTTACGCATTTTAGAAGGACATTCATTCTCATCAGATTTATTTTCTGATTTATTACTGTCAGTATATTGTTTTTGTGATACTGATTTTGGCGGCACATAAAGCCTATCAGTTTTGTTTCGGGAATTTATGTTATTATTCCCTTCAGGCTCCAGAAGAGGCCTGGTTTTTAAGAAATTTGTTTCATCAAAAACAACGTCCCTGACAGTCATGAATTTACCACAATCGGGGTTCCAAACTTTGTAACCGTTTGGTTCGTAGCCTACCAGTATTCCTTTCCATGATTTCACATCAAATTTATTTTTACTGGTTTTATCATGTACAAAAACGGTTGACCCAAACACTTTTAAATATTTAATTTGAGGCTTTTTGCTATGCCACATTTCGAATGGTGTTTGAGACTGTTTCAAAGCTCTGGATGGCGTTATGTTAATTAAATAAGTAGCAGTTAAAACTGCTTCACCCCAAAATATTTTATTTAATTTAGCACCATTTATCATTGACCGCGCTCTTTCTGTAATAGTGCGGTTCATACGCTCTGAAACACCGTTCAATTGTGGAGTCCTGGGAACCGTTAAATGATAAGTAATCCCTTTCTCAATGCAGTATTTTTTCATTTCAGTGGATAAGTACTCACCACCGTTATCACAGTAAATATTTACTACTTTAGAGTTAAATATCGACTCACTTTTGGCTACGTAATCCTTAAAAGCTTGAAATACGTCTGATTTATAAGTTATTAATTAAGTCACACAGTAATGTGTATACTGATCTATAAATGTCACAAAATAGTTTTTGTTATCAACTGTGGAAGGAGTGATGGGTCCACACACATCAGAGTGCACAACAAATAATGGTCGTTTAATGTGATCTTTATTTTTCATTTGATTAAAAGGTAGTCGCGTCTGTTTCCCATTTATGCAATCTTTGCACAAATCATCTTTGGGCATTATGGTTTTTATTAAGTCGACGTCATCAACCATATTTTTATCTTTTATTTCCAAGAATTTATGTCGACTAATATGGCCTAAACGCTGATGCCACAAATCGTAGCTATTTTTCTCGTTTTTACATACATGGGACACAGAGTGGCTGATAGGTACAGATACAATAAAATCTAAAGCAATCAAGTTGTATAAGGGCCTACCTTTCATGATGACTTTACCATTTTTGCATATTTGGGTACCTTCCTTATTGAAAATTATAGTCATACCCGCTCGTTGCATTTTTGATACCGAAATTAGGTTGTATGGCGCCTCCGGACAATATAGTACATCCTCCAATGTTCCTTGAACGCCCAAGTTGCTGGTTACGGTGACTGTCCCTTTCTTCATGGCTGCAATGAATTGACCAGATTTTGCAACTGAAATTTTTAACGGTATAGGTATTTGTGAAAAATTAGTAAACAAATCTTCCCTATTTTTGATGTGATCTGAAGCCCCGGAATCTAAAATAAATGTAACATTTGGTTGTCGTCTGTGTAGTCTCCTGTCATATAAGCAAACCCGCAAAAATCACTTGAAGTCGAGGGCTGATATTGCGTCAGTTCAACAGTTTGAACTGTCCTGGTTCTGTCCTCGTTTTTCTTCTGATTCATTCTCTTGTAGAAGAAACAATCATTAATAACGTGTCCTCTACGACCGCAATGATGGCACTTTATAAAATTTGACCTTTTCTTCGCTTTAGGTTTAAATTGTGTTTGTTGATTATGCTGCTGCTGTCTCGTACTTTTTTGTCTTCGTTTAAATGTAAAATGTTTGTTTTCTATTTGTAGTACTTTTAAACTTGTGTCACAACTCTCATTCTTTAGTTTTACTTCATGATCCAATAATCTCGTCTTAACAAATGCTAAGGTCAAACTGTCTTCAGATAACGTCTCAATCGCTGTAATAATGCCATCATAAGCCGTGGGTAATGTGAGCAACAGATGCGCCACTTTGTCGGTTTCGTCTAATCGTGCACCGGCGGCTAATAATTCCGTCAACAAATCATCAAAAGTAGAAAAATGTTTGATAAGAGGTACAACACCTTGAAGTTTTAGGGTAAGAAGTTTTTTTCTTAACGCCAATTGCGTCGCAAGACTTTTTCTTTCATACAAAGCGTCTAAATTCTTTAATATGTCTTTGGCGGTACTTCCTTCTTGTGCAAAACCGAGATAAGAATCCGACAGATACTCCACTATCAAACTTTTTGCAATGCGATTTTGCTTTTCCCAAGCACTTGTACGAATTTCAGGTTCTTCGTCTATCGCATTTAAAACATTCAATTCAGAAAGTAATGACCGAATTCGGAACTTCCACACGCTATATTTCTCACCGTCAAATGGTTTAATATTTCGTTTCGACTTGGAAGATTCCATTTTTGCAATCGTCGATTCCGATTTGAATTTTGAATTTATAATGCAGTAAATTAAGTACTTATCTTATGAATGAGCGAGGACTGGGCCCATAACCTATGGGAAATAGGGTCTTGGAATCCAAACAACGTTTTTAAATGTTCATAAAATAATATTATTTATTTCAGATAATTTTCACTAGAAAGTCAGTAACGTCAGTATATACATAAAAAGCTAAGAGGATTTATGAGTGGCCTATATTTGGGATGCTTACTATAAAAATTAAAACATTCCTTTTTAAATAATAATAAATTAAGTTGATTCATTTTTGTAAATACTTGTACATAAATTCAACAATTTATTCCATAGTAAAATGTCTCATGTCCTTTCATAAACTTTTTGTTTCAGACACTTACAGCGCCTAGAGCGACGCAACTCAATCCGACAGTCGCTGCACAGCGTGCGGTCCATCGGGTCCATCAATGGTGCCTACCCTGATGCCTCCTACAGAAGAAAGATTGCGCCGATGGTATTTTATTTTATTTTTTATTTAGATAAGGTACAAAAATAATAATTAATGAACTAAGTTCATACAAATTATGTCAGTAACTTATATAAATATAATTTATTTAATTCTTCCGTCTAAAGTTGTACACAGTACACAACATTGTACAACAACATTTTAATTTAACAAAATATTATGTAGTTTGCTTATCTAATATCGTGATGTATGGGGGCAAACGAGCGAACGGATCGCCTAATGAAAAGCGATAACAGTCGCTCATGAGCATTGAGCACCTACAACATCAAAGGAGTAGTGTATGCTATTAAAATATGCTTAGGGCCTTTTTACATGTCACGCGGATTGCCACACCTATCACCCACGAGCTGACGAAATCCGCGCACGGGTGATTAATTGCTCCAGGGGGCCAAGCAGGAATATTTCATAGCGGTGTAAACGTAAAGGCGGCGATTGACACTGAATATTCGCTCGATGTGAGCACGTTACAAGTCGAATATTCGGCATGTGACGTCAGTAGCTACAGCGAGCCGAGCAGCAGGTCTAAAAAGGCCGTTTTGGAAATTCATTTTCAATTCTTGTTATGAATTACTGTGTGAAAGATGACAGCGATCGTAAAATGGCCACTTGAATTTCAATCCATAATATTATTTGCATACAATTCATATACAGAAATTGGCTGAAATGCATTAATTTGACAGATTAACAAGCAGAATTGCTTTAGTGTCAAATAGCAATATTGCGATGATATTGCGCAAGTGGCCTTTTTAGACCCGCAGCTCGATACGAGCACAGTATAAAGAACAGTAAAACATCTACACACAAACGTGCTCGTTTCCTGGTTCATTACATTAAAAAAAGTCCTTTTATCTTTTACAGAGCTCACGTTCGACTGACACTCTCGCCAAAGGCTCGGACTACAAGAAAATACTCGCGTCCACTATGTCAATGGAATCCATGGAGAAGAGTCAATTCAACTCATCCGTAGAAGACAATCAGAGCTTCGACATATACGAGGCTCACAACCCCAACTTTAAACACTCCACCTTCCAGAAACCTTCGGAGTACAGCGTCCCTCACTTAGCGTATAGGAATGAGGGTTATAGGGAGAATCCAGCTTCGAAGACACCTGATGGAATGAATGGACATTCCGCAGCGCCGTCCATGACGACAGTGGCTACGGAAGAATTACCCATCATCCACCACCCGGGAGGCCTAATTGATGATAGTCCGAATGATAATTACTTCTCGTCTGATACCTTACCGCTGCACGAGAGACCACAAACCCAGAAGCAGACTGAACCACCTCAGCTATCGTTTCTATTGGAGTTGAAGTCGCGACTGCCGGATCCACCCACGCATTCCACATTTGGTAGACCCGCAGGTAAACAGTAATTTTATATTTTAAATTAATAACGTAAATCAACCAACTGTTGAACGATGCAGGACAGATGTGAAACAACGAAATTATTGACGCTATATTTTAAAAGGCATCATCCAGGTGGCTAATTGGTTATTTTCAACAGCATACTTTTGTAACCTAAGTAATTTATGCAATTTCTCATAGAATATTCTTAACGGGCTTGCATTATTTGTTTGTGAGTTTGAATTTTAAATATTTACAAGCAAACCTACTTTTTCCCAGATCAAAACCAGTACTACGACGACAGCTGCAGTCCCCAGCCGTACATGAACGACTCGCACGACACCTACCCCTCCCCTCTTCCTCCCTCCCCCCAAGACTACCCCTCCCCTCTTCCTCACTCTTCCCAAGAGTACCCCTCCCCCCTGCCGCAGGACTACGACTATCCCCACAGATCTCGATCCGAGGCCATATTGGAGACGAACTTCGACTTCCAACACGAAGACATTCCTCAAATGACGGAAGCGAATAGATCGCACAGCCAACCGCTCGAGACGGCCATGTAAATACAATGTGTAGTGCCTTTAATTTGTGTGAAACATGTCAGTTGTAAAGTATGAATTTCGAATGTGACAACCGTAGAGGAAAATAAGACAGTGATTTCGAAGTAAGTGTTGCCAATAAATGAATCTAGGTTCCCCTAATGGTCTTAATGTCAAGCGCTAATCGCAAGGCGATGTAAAGACATTAATTTATGACTTAAAAACATTTAATATTAAACATTTAATTATAATGTTTGCACTACGTGTCTATGTTAAATGTGCCTGCATTTTATACTAAACATCAGCATAGTTATAACTATAACCTGTAGGTTTTACATATAATTATGTAACAAGATATACCGTCCTACTATCGCCTTAAAAATTAAAATATAATAATATTATATTTGTTACATTTACACCGTTCAAAGTTTACGTTACTATCTTATATTATATTTATAACCGTTAATTATAATGTAGGTAAATAGCTAATTATTATAAGGGTAGATATAAAAAATTAAGACTGAAAACGTCTTCTTGTTAAAGAACTGTATCGTAATCTTTCGTTTTATTTCAATATTCTACCTCTGCGAGTGTATTTGGCTTTTTAAGCTCTGTGCTATCTTTTCTTTATGTAGGCAAAGATTTACGATCTCATATGAAATAATATTGTAATTATGTAACATTACTATGAAATACTTTGTCTATAACATTCTTTAGCCTATACGTAATGTAACCGTGTCTTTAGTGTTTATAAAAATATGGGAAGTGTTTATTTGCTTTGCTTTATTTGCAACCTGGCAAATTGTATGAACCTTCGTCCGCAAAGTTGCAATTATTATAACTCGTATTAATATATGAGCGCGCCTACAAAGTGTGTTGTTTGACAGTACAGTGGCCTAGTAAGTAGTAGGTACGACACTTCTTTAGAAATGTTTTGTGCAATAAATCCATACAGTGACCAAATAATATAAGCCATATTTTTTTAAGCGTTAAGCACGAAGTAATGTTGAACGAATGGTCTCAAATTAGGGGACAGAATTTTTGCCGGTAGATCGCGCCATTTTTCTAATATAATAATAGCAAAACACGTCGAAATTTTGTTTTTCCAAATCAATTTTTAATATTGTTAGTTATTAGATTAATTTGAAACAAATTTTCCGCTATCTTTGGGTATTTTAAAACAAAAAAGTAAGCTACATAAGAGCAGACAAATACTAATCCACGACGCCTTTTTGTAAACTTTGGGTTTTGGAACATTGAAGTGGTTATGGAAAGTTGGTTTTTCCATACTAAATAAAATCTTTGTACCGATTGTTAATTTTGTAGGATTTGGTTTCATTTGGTCACAAAATGGACTGAAAAACAGCCAATTTATGTCAAATTTGTAAACGCGCCTTTAAAAACGACCGCTCACCTATTTCAAGTGTATTTCAGATGTACCAAGATTCTGCTATTATAAATAATTTTAGTCAATTAAAATAATATTATGTACTTTGTCCGTCCTTAGTTTTAATAGAATATTTTATTTTACAATTTCTATTTTTCTACGACCAATCTAATGAATTTATTTATAAACTATTATTTTCTCTTAATATTATGTATTTACACTATTTAAAATATAACGACTTTTATGTGTATTAGGAATATTTTTAAGATGTTCTTTTTAGCCTATTTTTAATTAGCATTAAGTATTTTAAACTTTTGTACAGTCAAACACACATTTTATTATGCTTTAATCATTAACCGTACAAACTTTGATATTGGAGCAGAAATTAGATCAATATCAGAAATATAATATAAAAGTATTTTTAAACCACATAAAATGCGTTTTATTCTTAATTATTCTCCTCGTGCCTCGCATCCTCTTCGTGCCTCGCATCCTTCGTGCCTCGCATCCTCGTCGTCCATCTTCAGTAGAACCTGCGTGGGAACTTCTGTCGTAAACCTGTCGTATCTGTAAGATAAGCTGTAAGCCCATGGGCGCATGTCGCATATTAGACAAATATTGTTTTTATATTATTACGACCATGCGCACCAGGCGGCCCATCGCTAGACACAAGAGTAATACCATTCTGAAACGGCGTAGCTGTGGCAACCAGAGAAAACATGACGGCGCTCTTTAATAAGACTGCTGCAATCAGGGACTTCCCTTCACCGACCGCGACATATTATGAATGATGAAAGTTGAAACCCGAGTTTTACTGCCGCAGCATGAAAAACTAAATTATTTGCCTCTAAAATTAAAAAAAAAAAAACATTCAATGGGGGAATGTCAGTGCAATGAGGGTAGAGATTGGTAGAGGTCAAAGGTAGAGGTACTCCATAGTTTTACTTACAAATTCCTTGAGTTTTGCAAGAGTTTTTCCGGGAATGTCAATCAGCGATGCTGTGTGTATTTGTGTTTCTTCAAAATTTGTGTTATTTCGGTTTTTAATGTGTAGGTAATATTAGTAGAATATTAACCATCCCACCAAAAACATATTTTTCATGTAAAGTGATCCATAACCAAGACGATACCATATGGCTGGCACTGTCAAAAAACTATCAGATCTCATGTACAACAAGCCTAACTTCACAAACTCTACACCTTAGTCAAGTTATATGGCCTGACCATTTCGCTACATTCGCCTTGGCGTAAGGTGAAAAATTTACGGACTGTTTTTCTGTTATACTATTCTTGTAGGAACGAAGCCGCCAAGCCACATTACTTGACTAAGGTGTAGAGTTAAGGCATGTAGAGTCAAAAGCTTGGTTTTACATGAGATCTGATAGCTTTTTGACAGTGCCAGTCATATGGTACCTATCGTCTTGGCATAACTTTTTTAGTGGGATTTCATTTCTTTTTGAAAGTTGTTATGACAATATTTTTATTTCCTTTTTTATTTTATTGTTACTATTTTTAACATCGATCCCTACAATAACTATCAGCAGGCCTTTAGAGTAAAAATTTGCGTAGGTCTCTTTTGTAAATTTACAAAATTTCATCCCCTAGTTTAAGGGATTGGAGGATAAAAGTTCCAAGTTTGGCAATTTTTATGTTATTTATGTGCTAAAACTAGCTTACATACCTACCAAATTTCAGCTTTCTAGGACATTCGGAAGTAGGTACCAAAGAGAGTAGGTACCATATAATTTATTGATCATCAGTGAGTCAGTGACGACATCAGGGTTTTTTTACATATCAATAAAATCTAAAGTATAAGACATAATATGCAATAAAACCTTTATAATGTTTAATTAGTCTGCTACTGGGAACATATCCTGAAATTTTTGTTTATCTTGTATAATCCAAACCCAAGTTATGAGGGTTCAAAAATATCGACGAAACGCTTCGAGAAAAGGTAGTCTGATAGTGCCCATGCGCTTAATAAAAATAATAGCTCGTCTTGGGGGGGGGGGGGGGGGGGGACACTACCGTGCTCCCAGATTAGATATTCGTTGACGTACACAAGTGGGGGCAAGTGATACAACTATAAAAAATGTTTTTTTTTTGTGTTTTCCGCCAAAACCAAAGGCCAAAACTAGGACGTTTTAATAAAGCGTCTACCTTGCGTCTACCCTTTGAGTTTGCGTCTACCACTTATTTGAATCCATAGATAATACAGTATATATATAGAGATTTGAATCGACTGACTTGACTGATTGACTACCCCGACTATTTAAATTGGACTTTGAGAAGACTTTGCACTTGATAGAAATACGGTGATGTACGAATATTCTATTTCCCGCCGTTTTTCTAGACATTGGCAAATAGTTATAAGCCGACGCTATTTATTTAAAAAAAAAAGTAATTTGTCAAATTTGATTTCGAGCTAAAGCCGGGTTTTCACAATACGAGTACGCTCGGATCGAGTGCGCTCGTACGAGCCTAATCGTATACGAGCCCACTCGGAATTTGGTTTTCACAGTTTTGGATTTTTGAATCAAAGTAGCATTTGAATTCTAAACACATAAGATGACGGCGACTGATTTGTTGCTCCGAGGTGTAGAAATTGTAGCAGATATGTTATTGGCTGAAGTAGAAAATCACGGGAGGGAAATAAAAAAATATAAAATAACGATTTGGACTCGAAAATAGATTTTAAAACGTGACCAGCTGGGCGCTTCAAATAATTTTATTCGCGAAGTGCAATTCTCAATCTCAATTTTTTAACGTGGCTTGATCTTCCTGATCAAGCCACGTTAAAAAAATGAGATTAAATACTTAGCAATTTGAGTATCTATTAGAAAAAGTAGCGCCAAGAATACAGAAAACAGATAGGTACCCATAATTACGAGGAAAGCAATACCAGCTATAGTTAAACTTCAAATAGTAATAATGAGATATTTAGCAGCTGGTGACTGCTTTCATTCTTTAGAAAGTCACTATCGAGTGCCAAAACGTTTTGTTGACGCTATTTCGTTTTTAAAATTTCATCCCAGTCAACTCGTAAAAGTAGAGCCGCGCACGAGTCGACTCTGATCGGATGCCATCGTCCGAGTGTGCTCGCATCACCTGTTTACACATTACGAGTAGCGTCCGAGTAGCCATCCGAACGCACTCGGTCCTAGTGTACTCGTGTTGTGAAAACCCGGCTTAAACAGTGTTGCCACTTTAGTGATTTTGTCACTAGATTTGGTGAATTTTCGGAGTTGGACAGTGATATTCTAAAAAATAAATCACTGAAAAATTATTTGATGACTTTTAGTGATATTTAAAGAATCTCAAAGAATTAGGAAGTACATATTGGCAACCCTTCGCTAAAGGCCCAGATAAATGTTTTGGATTTGGCTTAAAGTAAAATGTACGCTTTGCTGAGTAAAAAATACCTATTTTGAAACGTTGCTCTAGACAAAGAGAGTCGAACCAGCAAATCGTGGCTTTAAAAATCTTATGCTGTTGTCTCTTAATATTGTAGTGACTGCACAATTTTACACAAACATGTTTTTCTGAGGTTTCTATGTCTAAACATATTTCAAAATATTTAAAGTATCAAGATAGTTTTTCGACTATACTTGAAGTTAACAGCTTAAAATATATTTTTAAATTTGCCGCCAATCTATTGAGCCACGCCGCGCCGCGCCATTCCCACGACTCATTGGTTCAAATGAGAGCTACTTAATTATTTATCTTAGGATGAGAGTACTATAATAAGTTCGACTCTATATACAATAATTGTGGTCTTGTGTGTGTGTGTGGTGTGGTTTCAAATATGTCAATTTGAAACCACACCACACACACTTTTTTAACTTACTTTGATTACTATAGCTCTACCAGAATCTGATGGCATTTTAAAAAAAATAAAAAATGTGATTTTCATATGGCAATGTCAAGTATGACCCGTCAAATCAAAGTACGTGATCTGTCAACCGCTGCTAAAATTTTGTGATTATGTTCTTGGAATTTGTTGTTTTTGTGAAAATATCCAAAAAGGCAATTCGATCTCAAGCGAGAAATATTGTTTTCTATGTCTATAGTAAAATACAGAAAGAAGAAGGTGTAAATCGAACTCAATCTTATAATTTAAAGTTCGTGGTAGAGTTGACCGGTAAGTTAGAGTGAGTTGTTTTGATACTTTTAGTTTTTTTATATTTTCTTAGGTAATTATTGTGACTTCTTTAAATGTGTTTCCAGTACTACTATAAGGTGAATCGTAGCTGATGGCACATCGAATGATGGTTTGTTTTCCATGCCTGGTAAAAGGAGGAGAGGAGGAAAAAAGAAAATCAACATAAGACAGTTTCAATTTATAGTTGATTAGGAATAAAGTAAACGAGTTCTATACAGTTCGGAAGGGAATTCCAACATTAAATAAACTGTTGCCAATTTAATTGTATGTTATTCGTAATAAATAAGTATATAAAGTAATTCACGATTGATTTATTTTTCATGAAATATCATTATATTACATAGTATAAAACAAAGTCCCTTTTTTGTCTGTCCCTATGTATGCTTAAATCTTTAAAACTACGCAACGGATTTTGATGCGAGTTTTTAAAATAATAGTCTTTAAGTATTTAATAGTCTTTAAGATATTATAAGATTATGGTAAAATTTATATTCAAGTGCGATAAATAAAATACTTATTATGTAAGTATATTATCAAGTGGTCGCGCATGTCGTATCGAGGTGATAGGGTCCCATTTTTAACAATTTGCATTGGGCAAACCTAAAAACATGTTCAATATTGTATCAGTAGTATATTGCTGTAAGTAGGTAGAGAATTATTCGCCGAAGTAGTTTTTTCTCCAAGAACACTATTCCACGCGGGCGAAGCCGCGGGCAAAAGCTAGTTTTCTATATTATACACCGAACATTCTTCATACAGTCTTATTATAATTCATGTTCAATAATACTAAAGACATAATTAAATATTAACCAGTATCAAGATCGTTTAATCCAATTTCCCCAGTATTGCACACTACAATTTTTTTTTCCCTATTTGCCATGAGATTCTGGTACACCTATACTACACTACACTACATTATAAATTATTTAGTGAATTCTAGTGATTTTTTTAGTTTTAAATATTCCTTAATCTGGTGATATTTCAAAATAAAACTAGTGAAAAAGTTTTCTGCGAGGTGGCAACACTGGGCTTAAAGTCAAAAATATTTTTGTATTGACATCAGTAAACTGTGTCAGTAAAACTTCGTTTCTTTTTGTGTAAAGTAGAAGATTTTCTACTTTATTTCCATTTCTCTTTCAAAATGAACAAAATTTTCTATTAAACATTGTAGTCTGTACAGTGAGTAACCGATTTAAAGGATTAGAAACTAATCGTATTGTTTGTATAAAGTAAATAAAAAATAAACAATGGATATGGACGACACTGGATCGATCAACAATGACGATTATATTGAAACTATTGAGAACGAAGAGGATGTTGATTATTCGGAAGACAGAGAGTTAGTCGGAGACTCTTGCTCTACAAAGGTTCTCAATTCAACTGAGGTACCCAGGGATAGGTACCGAATGGTGTATTTTTTATTTTACTTGTTTGGAATAACTTCTCTTTTACCCTGGAATTTTATGATAACTGCGAATGATGTGAGTATATTTCCTAATGAATTACATCTATTAGTTGTCTCATATGTCTCATGTTTCATGAATCTTTTGCTGTGTATAAAGGGCCTTATTTGTAAGTAATCAGACCAGCTGTTTACAGATGAATACAGTATGATTTTTGTAATCAAATATTAGTGTGAATAATTTTCTGCATGATGTCATTGTTGTCTAATGTTGGTCTATAAGTTCACATCAAAAATTATAATATATTGTGTGTGTTATAATAACCTTTACAATAATTATAATGCTTGTTATAATAATTGTAATGGTATTAATTTTATTTCTATTTAAAATAAAGTACAAACTGAGAGTAAATAAATATAGTAAGTAGTACTGAAATAAGGGCTAGAATTTAGAATCATGCCCCACATTTATCCTATAAGTAGGTTTATGGTAATTTTACGGCTGAAAGGTCTTCTAATTACGAATTAATTCCGCAACTTCTCAAAACGATACGATCCGTAGTTTTCGAGATAAAAAATATTTAAAATTCGAAAAATTCTATAGAAATTCGGCCATGTTGACGTTTCTTCGATGTTCCGTTTTACATTGCCTGCTGTCAAATATTTTAACTTTACATAAAAGCTGATAAATAAGTAATAAATATACTTCATTTTATTTAATTTGTATCACAGTAATAATATTTTGAATCAGAAATATTTTTATGATACATTTTATGAAAATATTTAAATTATTTAAAGAGCTGCCGTGTATATGCCTTAGACGAAAAAGCGTCAATTTGGGTTGGATTTTATAACGAGTCGCCTAAATTTGAGAGTATTGATGGTGTACGGGGCTTAAGGGAGTTAGTCTTAAACCCCCCAAAGAAATTTTGGCTGCCGGAGTTGCGTTTAAATATTTTTAAACAATTTTCAAAAATTCTTAAATATTGCAATTATGCAAAACGGAACGTAATCTTTATGCTAAAGTACAAGGGGATGAGCCAAGATCTTTTCTTTATCGCTTCTTTAAAGAATCGCCGATCAAAATGTATGGAATTGAAATTTGGAAAAAGAAAATACAATCGAGGTAATTATATTTTATATATTATAATGTGATATAGGAAATGTATGAGAACAGTATATAATTCTTAGGTAATTAATAGCAATGTATTACTCCGAGTTGGTCCAATACGACTTCATTGGGTTAGGTTAGATGGCTAAGGCGGGAGCGTAGCGCAGCGAAGAAGAAGCTTCTAAACCACCCAGAAGTAGGAGCCCCGCGTAGCGGGGCTCCGTCGACTCATAATTGAAGCCAGTTGTTATTGAGGACGGATCTGAAGATTTGAGGTTGGAAGTGTGTCCAGACAATATTCGCTCTGCTGAGGTTTTGGTGCCACTTATATTAAAGAATGTGGAAATTGGCACCACCATCCACACTGATTTTTGGAAAGCATATGATTGCTTGTCAGAACATGGCTACATACACAAAAAAGTCAACCACTTGAATCATGACAACCCATTCATAGCTGAAGATGGGACTCATACTCAACGAATTGAGTCCCAGTGAAGGGAAGATGTCCCAGATGAAAGTGTTATATTTAAACCCGGAGGGAGAGCAGCCCCCGCCTGCCGTAATGGAACGCAGTAACGCAGTCCAGAAAGCCGGAGCTGCCTAAGGCGAGTGTTGGTTTCTGCGTTTTGTTACGCTAGGGCGAAGGGGTTGCATTTCCCGCAGCGCCGGAGACGTGACAGACTGACAATGTCCCAAAAACGAATCTATCAACCCGACTCCACATAGTACTTGTCTGTCAACCCCTAGAGTGTTATATTTAAGCCCGGAGGCGCGGAGGGAGAGCAGCCCCCGCCCGCTGTAACGAAACGGAGAAACCAGGACTCGCCGTGGCGGTGGAGGCTGGTCGCCGAAGGCGACCAGAAAGCCGGAGCTGCCTAAGGCGAGTGTTGGTTTCTGCGTTTTGTTACGCTAGGGCGAAGGGGCTGCATTTCCCGCAGCGCCGGAGACGTGACAGACTGACATTGACCCAAAACCGTCCCAAACAGTAAATATCATCTAAGCCGTGAGTCCCCTGAGGAGGGGGGAGTGGTAAGGAGGAGTCCGAAAAACCCCCCAACCTCCTTCTTCCACCGCACCTCTGACATAAAGTCTCGTAAACATCCTTTAAAACAGTTATAACCTCAAAACTTTAATCATTTATAACTTCTAAACCGGTGGTTTCCTAGAGGGGGGTGGTACGGGGGGGTTTGCCTCCCTCCCCCCCTCCCCCCTCACCCCCCCTCCTCCCCCTAAAAAGGGGGCATAGTCCTAAATTTTTACCAAAAACTGTTCAAATGTAAAAGAAACCTAGAAACATTTTTAAAAATCTTTATTTGGAAAGTCCATATGTTTTAGCATCAAACCTATCTAAAATAACCAGTGACTTCTGATCTTTTTTGAAAATATGTTGGTAAATTATTGACAGCAACAAAGTTTGTGTTTAAAATGATGCTAATTAGGCGTTTTATCCTAATATGTAAGCAATAAGATTAGGTGCATAATTAGATTATAATCATTTATGTTTGTTTGTGTAATACACTTTAGCCACGGGCTCCGCCTGTGTAAAATACAGTACCCATAAGTTGCCTATGTCCTTTCTAGTGGTCTACTCTATATCTGTGCTAAATTTTACAAAAATTGGCTAAGTAGTTTTGGAGCCTATTCAACGCAAACAAACAAACAAATTTTGCCTCTTTATAATATTGGTATAGAAATATAGATAAGGTATATGTTCTAATTAGTTAATTAGTCAATAGAAATATCATTGTCTTATTTTAGTTATCTTTATTATCTCTCATATTATGTAAGCCAGTGAGTTTTTTTAATAAACAGGTAAAAAAGAGACCATGACCACAATGATTTAGGTAAAAATTAAAAAAATAATATTATAGCTAGGTATATGTACACTTTTTTTTCAAGTAAATGTTATAATATTTGAGTAAATGCTATTAAAGTAACACACACCAGAACCCCAATTCTATTGAACTTTAACTTATTACTTATTTTCAATGAAATATAAAATATCAGTTTTGATATCATTAACTGATTTTTGGAAATTGGACGAATCAAAATTAATTTGATGTTGGTTTGACATTTACGACAATACTATTTTGCTGTTTTAACATATCAAGACTGCATGAAAACTGTTGTAAGATTTAATTAGCAGAATAGACCTACTGATTTCCAGTTACACATTTCTATTACACGCTACTACAAAATCATGTTAAGTAGGTCTGCTGTTTTAACATTACAAGATGTATAAAAAATTCTTATTTGCAGTACTGGATGTATAAGTTTCGCGATACGACACCACACAATCTTACAATATTTGTCAGAAAAACTCAGTTCCAGACAGAGTTCACATCGTACCTCAATGTGGCTACGGCTATACCCAACTTAATATTCCTTGTGCTAAACTCACTTTATGGACACTGGTAAGTAAAATTTTTGTTCACTATTTAGCATTAGCAACCTTTACAACCCAATTAACATTGTACTTGTAAATCCCAATACTTACAAGATCTATTTTATTCATAATGTCAATTGTTTTAGGGTGTCTGTAAAATGTAGACTCCAGGGGTCTCTTATTGTTGTGACGCTGGCGTTTCT
Source organism: Glaucopsyche alexis (assembly GCA_905404095.1). Taxonomy (NCBI): domain Eukaryota; kingdom Metazoa; phylum Arthropoda; class Insecta; order Lepidoptera; family Lycaenidae; genus Glaucopsyche; species Glaucopsyche alexis. Next base: position 23,048,678 of record FR990047.1, on the reverse strand, counting down.
GGTGACCACGGCGCTGGTGCAGGTGGACACGGATGAGTGGCAGAACACCTTCTTCATTGTAACGATGGTCACTGTTGTGATTATGACTGGTGAGTTATAATATATTTTTTATAAATTTTAAGACTTTTAGCCTTTGTTTTTTAAGTGAAAATATTAAAGAAGGTACATCTAATAGGTATTACTTGACTAGAACTTATTTCCATTTTAATATTGTAAAGCTTCATTGCAAAGATTTCATTTTTAAAATAAGAACATGAGAGGTTTGGTTTCATTACATATATATATACAATAATTTACTAGTAATTAGATGGCTATGACTTGACTTATTGTAAGGATACTTATTACTTACCTACTACCTACTTTAAATACGTACGGCGTGACTTCCTCTGATTCAAGTATGTTTAAAATATATCAAATAACAAAACAGAATGCGTGCAGTATTTAAGAAAAATATTTTACATTCGTCCTGGTTCGAAATAAAAGTAGTTTCAAATAAGTAAAAGGGATTAGGCACAAAAAAGGCTTTGTCAGAAGTGGGATTCGAACCCACGCCCACAGAAGTGGACTGCGACCTGAACGCAGCGCCTTAGACCGCTCGGCCATCCTGACTGCACTCTCGAGAGCGAAATTGTTCATCGGTTATGAGTTTTAAAACATAAGTACCTCACAAAAAATCTGTAGATGATTTCTAAATTTATGATAGACTAGCTTTTGCCCGCGACTTCGTCCGCGTGGAACAGTTACTTTTCGCTAAAATTCGTAGGATATCGCTAAAATTTACCCGCGACTTCATTTACGTAAAAGGAGACGCGCTTCCCCCTCACTTCCCGCCGCGCGCCGTACAATAGTATTGCGCGCTTGATTATTTTATTACTGTGATATCTTTTAAAATACTCGTTGAAATCAAATGATGTAAACGGCTAATTTCTTCTAAATTAAATGCTTGTAATGAATAACGTATTTACTTGGATAAGGATTATATCATCTTTAAGTGAGGGCACAAATAATGCTTAATTTTAGAAAAAATTTGGTTAGCATAAAAAGGTTATTGTGAGCTAACCTTAAGAAATAGACATATATATACAGTCGCGGACTTTTTTTTAGAACTTTTAAAGGCAAACAATTCTGACATAACTATGTAACGGTTAAAGTTTCGCTAAAATTATGTAATTTTAGCGAAACTTTAACCGTTTCCGCAGCGTACGCAGCGAAAGCTCTCAAAAGAAAAAAAATCCGATTTTGAAACATTCTTGATTAGTGCTCCGCTTGTATTGAGCTTAGCATGATGTTATATAGCCTAAAGCCTTCCTCGATAAATGGACTATCCAACACAAAAATATTTTTTCAATTCGAACCAGTAGTTCCTAAGATTACCGCGTTCAAACAAACAAACAAACTCTTCAGCTTTATAATATTAGTATGGATTTGATCCTTTTATTTCCTTTTCATTTCTAAACATTCATTTTCGTAAACGTAAATTATAAATGGTCTTACCAATGTCTTTGGTAATTGCTCTAAGAGTTTGGAGCTTTTCAGTTTCGAGTCAATAGCTACTAGTACCTACTTAGTTCCTTAAGGGCCTAAGTGCCCTAAAGCCTCTTCAATACGAGCTCATTTAAATAATGTTAGTAAAATCATGATAACAGCTGCAAGATAATAAAACTATTCCGTATTTACATAGATTACATGAACTAGTAGCTTGACCCAAATGAACTAATGATAAACTAGGTCTAACCTAGACTTTTAGATAAACGTTTCACGATATGTGCAATATTAAACCTTACTGGTTTGTGATAAAGATGAAAATTGTTAAAATATACAATGTTTGCGAATAAATTCGAATCTAGTAACTGTACTTGCACGCAATTAACTTTATCTACATTAAAATGGTAATAATAGTTGCATTCATTTTTTGTACTTTCGATAAAAATTTGGACATAAACATTGGCTGTACAATTTAAAAGGTTAATATAATATGTGACAAAGAGAGACTGTAAAAACAGTAGGTGAGAATTAGCCAAAGAAAGATTAAAAAAAAATAAGTTTAAAAAAATAAGTTATTATTTAAAATTATAAACTGTTTATTATGTTATAAATTATAATATTTGATGACCTTTGTGGCTCAGTGGTTGTCGCGTTGGCGCTCAAGTCGGAGGTCGCGGGTTCGAATCCCGCCAAGTTTTCTGTGTTCCGTGAACTTCCGTGGTCATGGAATGAGTGTAATATAATAAAAATCTTAAATATATGTATAGTAGAAAAGTATTAGGTAAATATATTTCCGTTGTCTGGTACCTGTAACACAAGTTCTTCGAGGACTTACCACGGGACCAGATTGACGTGGTGTGGAAGCGTCCATAGATTAAATCCATAGATATAGGTAATTTGTTTGGCTCGTACGAGTATGTCGCCGTCGCACATAATTATGACGTAGGGCGTTGGCAGTTAAGCGATGACTAATTAACTACTTCATGTCCACGTGTGACGATCATCATCATCACCTGAGCATATCATGTAACTTTTGTGGCTCAGAGGCGGATTATCCTAAAGGCAAACTAGGCATGTGCCCAGGGGCGCGAGGGTACAAAGTGGCGAGGCGAGGCGCGCGGGTGGCATTGTAAATTAATGAAATATTATAATTAAATTAATGAAATATTAGATTACTCTTTTTTCCTTGGCCTTCATCTCACCACGCTTTCGTAAGGCGCGGTACAGCGGTTTCGGTCAAACTATAGTATGAGTTATTTTTAATATAGGGGCGCCGGCCGCGCCAATGAGATGCTTGCCTACGGCGATCTCAACGTTTAATCCGCCTCTGCATCGGCTTCACTTACCAGTTACCACTTACCTTTTGAAGTCCCTCATCCAAATCCCTATTATATAGGCTAGGGCTTCTCAATAAAGGAGAACCAGCCTTCGCCACTGGGATCCAGTGTACCACTTTCCGGCACTGTATTATAACCGTAATGCCGGGGAAAATTCAGAGTACTAAAATTTGAACTCTGTGTGAATACAATAGAGCTAAAAATCGAACACACGAGTATCAAGTCAAGTATCAATGACAAATCTGACAATTCGAACATATTGTGTTCGATTTTCAACTCTATTTTATAAGTCCAGAGTTCTATTTTCAATGCATTGAATCTTCTCCGGCCCACTGGATCCCGGACGATATGGTCCCAGCCTAAATTGGTAAACAAGAACTTTTAATTACCAAGGAAAGAGTTTAATTTTCATTAAAATTTATCTCTACCTACATAGGTTTTTTAATGTAGATACACCTACTTAATATTTTTTTCGTTATCGGCCTAATGTAAATGAGTCTTATGTGTCCTTGTTTTCATGTTTTGGTAATCGATAAAAAAATATTGGTAGTATAGCTGTGACACCATTTAAAATTTACCTACGTACCGTAGGTAACAGAGCTTTACTCGAAATTCTCATGAATAAAATAAAAAACAGAATCAGATAAATATTTTGCTGACCGGGATTCGAACCGAATTTTCGAAAATATAAAAAAATATTCATACCCATACCAAATTGCCAATCGGACTGACGTAATAGTCCAAATTATTGATTTATATTGTTGAACGACGAAAGAATTATTATTTTTAAACAAAAAATTAAACCGTCTTCCAAAGTAAAAATACACAAAAGAGTATGAAATAAAACTTAATCTCTAAATAATTCCCCTTTCAAATTCGGCTAAAATTTTTACTATTTCTCTACTCAATCTTCTTAATTTTGAAATCGGTACCAGCCCAAACAATATTCTACAATATTTTATAGAACTTACGTTCATATTTGCTGGTACCGACTTCAAAATTAATAAGATTGAGTAGAGAAATAGTAAAAATTTTAGCCGAATTTGAAAGGGGAATTATTTAGAGATTAAGTTTTATTTCATACTTTTTTGTGTATTTTTACTTTGGAAGTCGGTTTAATTTTTTGTTTAAAAATAATAATTTCACCCTTTTTAGTGATATATTTTGTTAAGTTATTATTAATACGTCTTAAGAACGTCTAAACTAAACGATCGAATGTATAATTAAATACTCGCCAAGCTTCCATTAGGTATTGCTATTAAGATGATGATGTTGATTAGTGTAAGTTATAAATATAAAGTGGCATATGCTTGCAGTTCTTTAAACAATGCCGAAATTTCCAAACGCATATCTTTAAAGACTGAGGAGTTCTGTACAGTGCTTTTAGATCCAGGGTATACCTTGGTACAATATCTTATTTTTTTGGTAGTATATGCTTGTGTTACTTCAGTAAAAGTCAAAATCACTATATTTGTGGATATAAATTTTGAGGAGTTCCCTCGATTCCTCATGGCTCGCATCATCAGGTTTCCACTTTAGTGACTAAAGGACTAATTTCGAATTAAACCCTTTACAACAACAAAAGAATTTTGCAAATAGGTCCATAAACGGCAGAGTAATGTTCAATGATCTCCGTGTTAGTGTAAAATACTATGAGAAATACCTTTTATATCATCATAATCTGATGATGTTTGGTGTGATAGTGGTGATGATGATGATGATTACTCTAACTGACAGGGTGGCATATGCTTGCAGTTCTTTAAACAATGCTGAAATCCCCAAACATGTATCTATAAGGAGTCAGGAGTTCTGTTCTGTACTTTTGGATCCAGGGTATACCTTGGAGCAAAATCTTACTTTTTGGTAACATATACTTGAACTACTTCAGAAAAAGTCAAAATCACCATATGTGTCCATATAAATTTCGAGATGGGATCCATGAGGAATCGAGAGAAATCAGGTCACCACTTTGATATCAAAAGGACCAATTTGGGATTACACCATCTATACATCACAGAAAAATTTTTGAAAATCGGTCCACAGGCAGCGGAGTAATCGTTGAACATACAAAAAAAATAAAAAATAATAAAAATATATACAGTCGAACGTATAACCGCCTCCTTTTTTGGGAAGTCGGTTAAAAAACGTATAACGCTTAAAAACAGATTTTTCTCCTCTAAAACTACCTGCATACTAAATTTAATGGTAATACTAGCAGGTGTTTTCAAAAAACCGATTATATAATTATGTACTAGATTGTCTTGTTTCAATTATAAGATTATGCAGTACCTAGTATCTGCTTAGGCCTACTCATATGGGAAGCCAGCGCGCAGCATAACGAATGTACCTGTTTTGTTTCAGCTGCGAGTGCGATCTTCATCGGCGGCATAGTGGGCATAGCGAGCAAGTTCTCCGAGGAGTACATGACAGCGGTCATCAGTGGCCAATCCCTGGGCGGAATTATAGCCGCAATCGCCCAAGTGATATCGCTCGCGTTCAAGATATCGCCTTTACATAGCGCGCTCATATACTTCTGTATAGCGGACGTTGTCGTAGTAACCTCCCTCCTGTCCTACGTCCTGTTATATAGGATAGACTTTTTTACGCACCACGTCTTTCGCGGCTCCGGTTTGGCTGTGAATAGACATAGGGATGCGTCGGTGAAGACTATTCTGAGGAAGATATGGGTGTACGCGTTCAGCATATTCGCGGTGTTCGGGATATCCATGGCGGTGTACCCCGCCGTGACGGTGCTGGTGGAGTCTCATCCCTCCACGGCGGGCACGGATTGGAATAGTGAGTAGTTTTTGCTTCTTTATGAATAGAATTTGACGCCGGAAAACGAGGAGATACATCGCCTAATGGAAAGCGATTACCGCTGCCCATCTACACGCGCAATACCAGAGGGAGTATAAGTGCGTGACCGGCCTTGCAGTAGTGTATTAAAATGAAAAAAATCTGCAATAGGATACTCCAATGGAGTCACAAGTCACAACCTACAACACAAAATAGGTACGCCAATGTAAATCACACAAGTCAGCTGTAAGATGTATTTTAACCCCCAACGCAAAAAGAGGGGGTTTATAAGTGACGTATTGTCTGTGAGTCTGTCCGTGCCATCGTAGCTCCCAAACGGATGAACCGATTTTGGTCTAGTTTTTTCTGTTTGAAAGCTGACATCATCGAGAGTGTTCTTAGCTATAATTCATCATCATCGGCTCGCTCAGTCAAGCGCATTTCGGGGGTACTTAAAATTTTCAATTTTGCTTATTCAAAATATTTGTTGTTATTCTGAGGTCATTTCAATATCTGCAATTTATTAGCCACAAGAGTCAAATGAAGATTAAATTACATTTGTTCCTTTTGTATAATAAGGTCATTGTATATCACAAATCTCCATTTAAAAACAAAACATCGATCATCGGTATGCTCCGAAATGACGTAGGTTGCGCGTGAGACGTTGTGTTTAGTTTGTCCTTCATTAAAAATTCTATACAGTAAAAACAATAAAAAAGTCGATGAAATCGTTGATCGATTGAACAGCGAAACAATTACATTCAGCAAATAAGGCCATACGATTTTGCAATTATTTTGCTCTGCATACTTAGTTAAAATTGTATATAATGCTCATTTAGGTTCATTAAAACAGTTAATGACAATTTATATTAAATTGCAGATATATTCTTCGTGCCTGTGGTCAACTATTTGATATTCAACTGCGGTGACTACGCGGGCAGGCTGATCTCTGGGATTTTGCTTAGGGTAAGTTAAAACTACATAACTAAAGTAGTTTCTGACCCAGTTATGTACCCAGCTTGTTGCTACTTTATAAAGAATTGGAAGGTTTCATTTATAAGTAAAATTTTGTGTACTTTACTGTCTGTAAATCCTAACACGTTTATTATTTACATATCATACAATATCAGAATTCAGAAGATAAAGGACAAGGCAATTTACAACCGCAACTGGTTTAGTACTGGCTCTTGACTTTAAATATGCTATATAGTATGATATTTGTTTTGTATGTACTATGTAGGATCCAGGCAGTTGCTTATTGATGAATGATACATAATTATCATAATATATTATGTATTACTTATGTACTCGTACATACGCTAAACTTGTAGGACTAGTATGTTTAAAACATGACTCACAAAGATACATAATTTAAATGTCAATATCTTGAGATGTACATTAACATTTGAAAATTGAGATGCAATTATTCGTCTATTACATTTATTATACATATATAATTGGTGGCTTTTATTAGATAACTAGCTTTTACCCGCGACTTCGTCCGCGTGGAGTTCAGTTTCCATACAAAATTTTAACACCTTCTTCACCCCCTTAGGGGATTTTCAAAAATCCTTTCTTAGCGAATGCCGACGTCATTACAACTATCTAACTAGCAAAATCCGTTCACTAGTTTCGGCTGTGCGTTGATAGATGAGTCAGTCAGGTTTGCCTTTTATGTTGTCTAAAAAACATTTTAATAAAATTTTCCTAATAGACTTTATACCCTGGCTTATCAAACATTTTACGCGGTATATTATGTGGTTGTCGGAAACAACAAACACATTATGTCTGGGTGAAAAGGAAAAGTTCTATTGTCCTCGTGATGTCTTCACATTTTTTCGTATCATAAGATTGATAAGTGTAGCTTATTACTAGCTTTTAATATTATTACGGCGCTTCGATGTATGGAACATTCTAGTGTGTCGCGGTGCTTACAAAACAAAGTTGTTTACCAGTGCAATTGGTAATAATAGAACATTCTAGTATGTTGCGGTGTTTTAACCGTGTTTACAAAACAAGTTGTTTACTTATACAATTGGTATAAAACAAATAGGAAACTAGCGTTTTACTCCAAATATCAGACCGTAATCCCGTAACAATATTTTTGCGTGCCGTACGCAAAGTGCGTACAGCTTGGCGTGTGCGTGCACACTGCACGTCTTAAGTTCGCAGACTTGTACTAAATAGCTAGCCAGCTTTGAAAAACAAACATATTTCTTTACAGTTTACTGTATCTAAATAACTCAATTTCTACCTACATAGATCCTGTAGGGCGATTCTGCTAATTAAATCTTACAATAATACAGTTACTATGCAGTCTAGACTCTAGATATTATGTTAAAACAGCAAAATGGTTTTTAATTCATTGAAAGTAAAATAAGAGTCTTAGTTAAATACGAGGATTGGGGTTCTGATTAATAATCTCAGACCTCAGTATGTAAAATAACAAACGTAGGAACTCTTTCCTTCTTTGATAGTTAGAAAGTTTTCTCTGTTAATTTACTAAGAACCGACTACGTATATTAGGTACGCATAACCTACGTCACCCGGGGTAATAATATTACGAATCTATTGACACCTCATTTATTAAAATCGGACCAGTAGTTTAGGCGCTACGGTGTAACATACAAACACATACATAGACTGCCAAAATCATTACCCTTTCTTTGGCTTTGCCGAAGTCTGAAAAAATCAGAGTACAATTATATTTTGAAGGCATTTTAAGCTTTTATTTATAAGACATCCTATCATTCCAGCCAACAAACCAGTGGATAATAGCAGTAGCCAGCGTGCTCCGTGTGATCGGAGTGCCGATGCTCATGGTGTGTAACGCGCAGCCACGCTCGCACCTCCCCGTGCTGTTCCCGTACGACTACGAGTACATCGCGATAATGGTGGTGTTTGCGGTCACCAATGGATACATATGCAATATCGTCATGATTAATTCTACAAAGTAAGTTGTTTCGTTACCCGCAATACCAGGTAAAAGGCCTATTACACTACACGGTATTCAGGGACCATTATCCTTATTTAGGGCAGTGTAATAGAATTCCTGGAGCAAGGCTCGTGTTTTCGATTTTCAGCTCTGTTGAGCTGAAAATCGAAAACACGAGCCTCGAGATTCCAAATTGCTGCCTTCGATTTTCAGTACCATTCGATTTTCGATTGTCATCCAAGCAGGAACATTTTGATTTTTGCGTTATCGTTACGTGTACGTAAGTGAGAAATATTGTATGAAAACCATGAAAGCGCCTCTAGCGGACGTAACAGTAACTAAAATTTGCATACAAAATTGCTCATATTTCACGTTTACGTACACGTAACGATATCGCAAAATGTCCCTGCTTGGGGTACAGCTCTATTATATTAGCGTATAGTTTGATTCACAAGATCCATTTCAGTGAATTTCTGTCCAAGGGCACCGAAAATTACGATCCAGGGCTCATTCGATTCGGATGACCTCCAGAAACTTTTTGAAAAATTTCAAGAGTGGCTCGAAAAAATTGCAAAAGTTATACTTAAACAATTTAGTAAAAAAGGGGTATGATTTTTTGAAAATATCTTGGAAACTATTAAAGATATCCGAATTTTCAAAAAAATCTCTAAAGAGGAGGAAGTTTCGGGTAACCGATAGCACGGACCCGCGCGCTGCGCGCCGCGGCGCATCACCCGCTTTTAGTGCTATTTTTACCACTAAATTAAATTATAAATATTGGTGAGAGATTTCTGGGACTTTTTTAGAAAATTTCCTCCTCTTTAAGGATTTTTTTCGAAATTCGGATATCTTTAATAGTTTCCGAGATATTTTCAAAAAACCATACCCCTTTTTTTACTAAATTGTTTATAACTTTTGTATTTTTTTCGAGCCACTCTTGAAAAAACCAGAATATTATATTTAAGATTTTTATTATATTATACACATATTTAATACACATCCATGACCCAGAAACACAGAAAAACTTTTTGTTCCTTCGACGGGATTCGAACTGAGACCCCCGGCTTGAGCACTAACGCGCTGAACCATTGAGCCATAGAGGTCGTCATTTAGAGCCACAGAGGAATTATGTCGACATTGTAGAGATGGTGTGAAGCGTTTTCTCCTACAAATGTCACATCGGTATTGACAGGATGATGCTCTACAAACTGAATATCTCTTTTTAAAGGTCGTCGTGCATTCTCTTTGGCTAAATACTTAATAAAATAAATTGATTGTGATCATACTGTCTTTCCAGGATTGTCGAGGTCCACGAGAAGGAGAAGGCTTCTTCGGTAATCGCGACGATGCTGAGCGTCGGGCTCACCGTGGGCGCCGCGGTCGGCATGCTTCTAGTCAGGTTGCTTTAATTTGTGTACATTAGTCAATAGACACAGTTCACAATCGAACTTAAATGTTATGTCCGTTCGCCGGACAAACCGGTGGTTACTTGAGCCTAAGTGCCGTGCACACAAGATATATCTAGCAATATTCCGCTAAAAAAATACCCACAACCAAATGTGTGGGTGCACGCATAAGTGATATTCAATTTTTGCAAAGTAACGCCTGATTCTTGTAACAACATAAAACGTGTCCGACGAAAGTAAATAAGTGATAGTTCCAAAACTGGCCACAATGGTGCTAGAGTCAAAAGGGTTGATATGAAGTTAGCAATAAGACATGGAGTGAAGATAAGAGTGAAGTTAGTTGCGATTAGTTATTTAAAAACTTTCTTTGAAATTCACACCATTGCTACAGTAGCGCCATTCTTAATTAACGCCTTTTTGAGGGACAAATGTGCTCCTTTCATGGAGACCCATGGCCATAGTAGTAAGGTCCACAAGTAGTACACCGGCTTGTCGGCACTAGCCTACTGTTCATACAAAGTTATAAAAAGTTAAATGTTTGGCCTAATAATTAATTATAAATATGAATAAATATAAAATGAATATCGAAAACATAATTTTTAAATAATTTTAAAAACTATGTTAATTCAATAAGGGACCGTCCATTAATCACGTGATGTTTTTAACAACTTTTTAGACCCCTCCCCTCCCCCTGGTGATACGTGGTGAGGTTTTATACTACCCCCCCTCCCCCACCTAAGATCACGTGTATTTTTTTTACATAGTAAGCAGGTCATGTTTGAAGAAAAACTTTAACTTAAAAAACAATTTAATTGAATAATTTAGGCAATTAAAAACTATACGAGTCATTTGTCTTGTAAGTATTTAAACAACACTACGAATCTACAACCAATAATATTTTCGGTATGCATAGACTAGATTCGAAAATTAATACACGTGATGTCTGCTTATACCCCCTCCCCCCCTTGGTGATACTTGGTGATTTTTTTTCGGACCCCCCCTCCCCCTTTATGCATCACGTGATTAATGGACGACCCCTAAATAGTAAATATGATTCAATGTTTATCTAATATGAAAGACAGAACTAAAATCAGAAGGCCGATCCTGCTAATTAAATCCTACAATAATACAGTTACGATCCTCTCCCATTAAGTTTACATACAAAGACATAAACGTCAAAATGTGATTGGTTCAAACTCAAAAAATCAGTTTATGATAACAAGACGATTCATTTGTAACTCAATAAAAGTAAAATGAACGTTAATCACGAGAATTGGGTTTCAGATTTAAACACCTCTTATCTTCTGGTATTAATGTGTACGCAAAATTGCGTGCTGTACGTAAAGTACGTGTGCGTACAAGTCAAAAGTAAATTTAAGTTCGCTTGTGAACCGAACTATGTTAATGTTTATTATCTTACGATCAAGATAGGTACACGATCTCAGTATATCGTTTAAACTATATTTTATATGAGTAGATATTATATTTCTCATCATGTATCCATCGTAAAGTAATTTTGTGTACGTAAATCATTTTTGACAACTTACTTATTTATAAATAATATTTTAATGATTACGACGTATAAATGTGTTTAATATTTTAATTATGTATTGTATACCAATTTACAGTCATTGGCAATTGACATTATTATAATTTACAGACGAACAGAATATTGACATAATGTAAGTTTTTTTTTAATTGTGTCTGATTTTATGATTTTACTTTGTACAAATTTAGTTTTAATTATTTGTAATAAGTGAGTAGTAATACCTAAGTGAGTTCTTTATCTCTTAATTTGCCTTAGTTAAGTTTTATTACAAAGTTACCATTTTATAAAACCTAAGAATATTTTAACTGATCTCTATATTTATTTTATTTAGGGCCCGTTTATCAATCGCCTAATAATTGTCGAATAGTTTATCTGGAAGTTTGTCGCTGCTTAGGGGTCGTCCATTAATCACGTGATGCCTAAAGGGGAGGGGGGGGGGGGGGTCCGAAAAAATTCACCAAGTATCACCAAGGGGAGGAGATATCCCCGTATAAGGAGATATCACGTGTATTAATTTTCGGTTGGTTTCGGAAATTATTATCGGTTGTAAATTCGTAGTTTTGTTTAAATACTTACAAGACAAATGACTCGTATAGTTTTTAATTGCTTAAATTATTCAATTAAATTGTTTTTTAAGTTAAAGTTTTTCTTTAAACATGCCTGATTGACCTGCTTACTATGTAAAAAAAATACACGTGATCTTAGGGGGGGGGGGGGGGGGGGTTAGTATAAAACCTCACCACGTATCACCAGAGGGAGGGGAGGGGTCTAAAAAGTTGTTAAAAACATCACGTGATTAATGGACGGGCCCTTACTTTATGCTGAGCGACAGAGACAAAACATGCGAATAAGCTATCTGTCACTTATCAGTAGATTGCGAAATACGCCCTTAAAGATTTTATCGAATCATTTTACTGTAATAGACAAAATATACGTTTAGGTTCAAAGTACAATGTGAAGATGATAATAATTTATTATATCAATGCCGAACAACGTTATACAGGATTATTTTTTCACCAGTACTATGAATCAACATACGTAATTGATGTCAAAAATAAAAAATACCAGCATTTTTTGTTACTACCCCTTTGGGACAAAAAAACAAAAATAACGATGGCCGAACTTATCCGCTGAGTGGATGCATTACGCATCTATCGAGGCGCATCTAACAAAACGCATGAACTGGCAACTATTTGTTTATTTCATTGCGCGTGGTGCCAGCGGACACCCACCCACCCATACCGCACCCGTTGACGCCTTGTAGTCAGTGTGTCCATGTGGTACTAAATTGGATGAAGGATAAATTAATTGAAATGAAAAAATATAAATATATTTTATTTGTTAAATGTAATCTATTATCGATACCAATGACGTATTAAAATTTATCCTACCGGTGAATAAGTATTCCTGTATTTGTTTATGTACAAGTTGTATGACAAAGTTAATAAAAATTACAATTAAGAGCACGCATTCCACTATTTTAGTAAAAGGAATTGATAATGACTTAATTTTGTAAGTTCATTTTAGTTATTTGCATTGCTTTCAATGTATTCCGTAGATATCATCTATTTTTTATTTTATTTTTGGATATGCAGTTTAACTTTTATAATTATAATTGTTATTTTTATAATGTGTACGTTAGATAATTAATTCGCTCTAGTTTTGTTTACATTCATGCAATTATCTAATGATGTAGTTAAAGATCGTTGTAGCTAATATAAATAATTTACGTCCATTGAATCATCTAAATAATTTTGTTGTTGTTGTCTTAGATATTTCCAATATTTTTTTTTGTACGTAGGTACGAATTGTACAAAACTATACTTACTTGCCAAAATGGAATGTATAACGTACGTCACCGACAGACCAGGTAGGTCCAAATTTGGTACACTGAATTTGTCGATTGTACATAGATTATGGAAGAAATTCGGCCAGTGCCGGCTTTGGGGCGTTTTCTCCGGCCGGCGAGAGACGGTGAAAGGAGGACTGTCACATGAAAAATGTCCGTAAATTAGCGTTAAAATAGTTCCGAAACTAGTCACAATGGCGCTAGAGTCGCAAGAGACTCCGTCTCTCGTTGCTAAATTTATATCATACCCTCTTCTGACTCTAGCGCCATTATTTCACTACTTTTATCGGACAAAATTTCCTCCATTCCTCTACCATCCATAGTCAAGCGGCTATACATTACATTAAATACATTAGCACTTGGCAGTTGGCAGTGTTTGACAGAAATGGTGCTTTACAAAAGCTGATACCAACCGAATATATCGTATTTTATTAGGCTGGGTCCGTATTTTACAATGCGTATGAGCGGTGAAAATTCAGAGTTGAGAATCAAATACAGTCGAATTGTCATATTTGACATTGTCATTTGACTTCACACTCGTTTATTCGATTTTCAGCTGTATTGTATTAGCGCAGAGTTCTATTTTCGGTGGTCTGAATTTTCCCCGGCCTCTGGATCTGGACCCCGGACTCTGGATCATAATCCCAGCCATAGATGTGTTTTGTTTTTGGCCGGGTACTGTATTTATTCCTGTGACATAATTATAAGACATATCATGACAATCTAGTAATATTAACGATTAGAAGGGAGAACGAATATTACCTATATAAGTAATATACGTTTATGATTCTTTAGTTTTTTTATAATTATTGTGATAAATGAGTATTATTTATGCATGTTATGCATTTATATTATGCCTGGTGTATTGGCGTAGCTAGGAATTTTGTCTAGGGTGGGCAGCCGTCCGTGGCGTGGGGGGGGGGGGGGGGATATAAGTTAGTAATTTATTAACACTGTCTATGGTCTAGGGTGGGCAAAGAAGTTTCTAGGGTGGGCATTGCCCACCCTTGCCCCCCCCCCCCCCAGCTACGCCTATGCTGGTGCCGCTTAATCCAGTCTCCTGTGTTATCTTAGTTAGATTGAAAAATACAAGAGTTACGATTCGTCATTTTACTAACTTGTTCATTATGCTTTTAATAGTAGAAGTCCAAAATGTATAAGTTTAATCCAAATGGCACCAATTAAATGTAAAAAACATACTTCTTGAAGAAATTGAACTAAAAAGCCTTTATTGTAAGTGTAACCACGTGTAACACTCGTTAATAATCATGTAAAAACATACTACATAATATGCTTAGTCGTAGTGACCAATGTTTACACTGTAAGTAATTAAATATATTGATAACTGTTAAATTTTCTTTTATTGCTATCAGTGAATTTAACCGTTATATAAGGTTCAGTAAAATCAATTACGGATATTTTGGGCATATTATCTACTGCTTATGTTAAGACGTTTAAGCAGAAAAATAATTGTCATACTAGAAAAAAAAATTTTGTCTTTATATGGCCGAGTTTGCGTTTCGCGGAGAGTTACCCATACATGAGATGATTTTTTACTTTGAGTATGACAAATATTTTTTTGCTTAAACGTCTTTACATAAGCAGTGGATCATGTGCCCGAAGTATCCGTAATTATTGATTTTCGAAAACGTTATATAATGAACAACATGGTTTTTTTATGTAATAACCAGGAATCGAGTAGACGGATCGCCTGATAGAAAGCGATTACCGCCGCCCATGGACACTCGCAACACCAGAGGAGTTACACTCGTAACTCCTCTGGTGTTGCGTCTTGCGTTCCCAGTCCTTCAAAACCCCAATCCCCCTCTTGGGTCTCCGGTAACCTCACTCTTTCGGCGAAGAACGCAAGCGTTATTTCACGTCGGTTTTCTGTGAGGTCGTGTTATTTATCCGGTCGAGCCGGCCCATTCATGCCGAATCGCGGCACAGTTAATTTAAAAAGTAATACAATATTAATCTAAAAGGGTAATTTACGAATGCCATCAAAATACTTATTGAAAGTTGCAGTAGCATTTTGTTCTGTGGCATTTTAAGATCTCGCTATTCAATATTGAACCTTATTCATTACACAGGAAGATTCACGTTTCACTGTAAAGCCTCATTTACACAAGGAGAGTTTCTCGAACGGGTGCAGGCGACAATGTCAGGCGAGAATATTCTTGCATAGTGTAAACAACCTTTGAGGGCGAAAATCATATGGCGAATCTCGTATACGAGAATGTGATACGATATTCTCGCCCAAATCGTACGATAAACTCTCCTTGTGTAAACCAGGGCTAAGAGTAATAATGTGCAGCGCTATGTAGTGTACATATGACTGATGTCATATAAAACGAGTATCTATTTGTGTATAGCAGTGTTTTTTAACCTTTTACATGATGCGACCCCCCTTGTATGAAAAAACATTTCGCGGCCCCCCGACCCTTCGCTTTTTTATCATGTATGTTACAGTGTTACAAATATTCATTCCATACAACGTTTTTATGAGTCTCCATAATAATGTGTGCGTGTGGTTTGAGGGACCTAGCTAAATATCCCCAAAATAAGTATAGCAAGTTTTAGTAGAAGTCTAAAAAAAATTGTAGAACAAATCTGGGAATTTGTAAAAAGATAGTTTAAAAGATATAGCCCTTAGAGTGTGGTCCCTCAGTTCACACACCGCTATCACAGTGTAATAAAGAGATACAGTGGTCCAACGCGTTTGAAGTCGCGCGAAATGCCGCTTTTGTGTAGGTATTCGTCATTGCTGCAGGGTTGTCACAATAATGTGTTTTATTATAATCTGTTCTACATTTTGTGTATTCGTAGTATGTGTATGTAGAGTACTAGGAATAAAACAAAAAAATATATATAGAAGTATTAATATAGAGTTTTATTATAAAAAATACAAATGCGTATACAAAAGCTCAGGGTTCGCATGATATATATCAATTGATATAATATATCGGATATATATCATGATATATTACATCAATTGATATATTTTATGCTTGATATATATCAAAATTGATATTTATGTTTAAAAATGTAAAATAATGTTTTAAATGTAAAAAATCTTACATCAAGTCATAGTCTAAATACACGGGTCTTATTTTCCTAGAGTTTCACAAGCCTAGGTCATCAAAAACTTGCTATTTGACACGACATTAACTAATCATTAGGCTTATGACACCCACGTGACCCCCTGTTTTTCGGAAGAAAATTCCTTGTTTGTTATTATACTATTGTTATACCATTTATACCATGTGTCAAATTAATTCGACTGATAAAATTAATACACTTTTTTTTTCTTCTGGTTATAAACAAAAGTCATTTTATGGATTTAAGACTTAAATTGATACTCAAAAGTATCTATCGTTGATTTTTAATTTATTTGAAAACATTGAATATCAATCCATACTAATATTATAAATGCGAAAGTGTGTCTGTCTGTCTGTCTGTCTGTCTGTCTGTTACCTCTTCACGCCCAAACCGCTGAACCGATTTTGATGAAATTTGGTATAGGGATACTTTGAGACCCGAGAAAGGACATAGGATACTTTTTATCCCGGAAAAATGTACGTTCCGCCGCGATAAACGAATTTTGGCGCAACGGAGTGGCCAAAAAACCTCATTTCTCGCGGGCGGAGCCGCGGGCAAAAGCTAGTAATAAATAAATGAGTTTAATTTTACTTCCCTATCTTCAAATTATCAGAGTTACAAATTATTTCGATACAACTATTACGAAAAAACATATCAGAGTATGAAATTTGTATGTAATTTTGAAAATATCAAAAATATAAAAAAATCAAAAATATCGGATATATATCAAAGATATCTGATATTTTGATATTTATTATAAATGTCGGATATTTACGAACCCTGCAAAAGCTACAAATGCGAAACTGAAACTATTTTCGACATTTGGATTTACTAGTTTTTAGATTGCGATTGTTGAATTTGACGATGTAGTTAGTAAATTCTCATACGTAGATACAATTTTACTAAAAATTCTGACGGGAAACAGGCGCATGGTTTTGTATTAAAATTAATCTTCTATAGCTGTTCATATAATTGACCATTGTAAATAAGTACCTACATACAACTCAAACGAAACACTGTCGCAAACCACTTAAAACAATCAAATTAAAAAGCGTCAACCCCGGCTGACGTGTCCCAAGCGAGTGTATGGCAGCTTGGGCTCGCTACCGCCCCTCTCTCACCCCGCACGCCCCGCACGATTGCTCTGTCTAGACGTGTCCGTTGGACGACTGTAGGTAAGTTCTATAGGCTGTGCCGCTATTTTCCAGATCTCGAAAAGTATGTGGAAAATTATGGTTTTTTCACTACAGAATTTTAGTAGAACTTTTGTAAAAGTTTTTACAAATTTATCAAATACATAGCATTAGAAATAAAAAAGCTACAACCACCGAAGTGTGGTCCCTCAGTTCACACAAAAATGACATACTCATTTCGCGATATATTACTGACTATTTTAATTATTTTTCTACGTAGAGTTTTAGTAGAAAATTTGTAGAATTTGTAGACAAAATTTCAGCAAAATCTATCGGCGCATTTGGAAGATATATACCATTAGGTTGGGTCCCTCAGTTAACACACTTGTGTTTAAGAAAAACTCAAATAACTAATAAACGAGAAAACTAACAGAAAGTCTACTATACTTAAATTTTAGTAGAAGTTTTTTTCTCATGGATTAGCACATAAAATATTTAATTTCTTGCTTCCTAGCTGAGATAATGTCAATTTTTTGATTGTATGAAAATGCAGAGTAGGTTACCACACAAGAGGCAAAATTAGGACAAGTCCAAATATTATTGTGTATGTTATACCTTATTAATTTTACGTTTTGCTCGCGGTTTCGCACCTTTTCACTATTTTAGGGGTTCATAGTACTACAAACAACCCATATACTTACCAATTATTAACTATGTACCTATTTGTGGTTTCGCTCTGCCCGCCCTTTTCTCTGTCCGTTCTTGCTAACTCCTTATATGTAATTACATATGTATTATATGAATAAAAAACTGGCCAAGTGCGAGTCAGGCTCGCGCACAAATGGTTCCGTACAAAACGGCAAAAAAAAATCACGTTTGTTGTATCGGAGCCCTCGTCCTCGTCTCGTCGTCGTCTCGCCCCCAGCACCAAAGATTACTCAATGTAATATTATGACTGTACCTAATATTTTTGTTATATTAGCTTTTGCTCGCGGCTTCGCCCGCGTGGAATAGTGTTCTTGGAGAAAAAACTACTTCGGCGAATAACTCTCTAAGTCTCTACTTACAGCAATATACTTCTGATACAATACTGAAAATGTTTTTAGGTTTACCCAATGCAAATGGTTAAAAATTGGACCCTTCCGAGTTTCGCCTCGACACGATATGGGCGACCGCTTGATATATACATAATATTATATTTGTCGCGCTTGAATATACATTCGTTGCGTCATGCTTTCGTTGTTGGACATCTACGAAGTGGTAAAAAATACTAAGACCACTCGTGAACTGTATTTTAAAAGTGGAATGCTATCGTGTGTTGGCGTCCATAAAAAAAAATGCACACAAAAAAAAGCACACACACTTAAGAATAATGTACACCGTACATCCCACAAATTAACTTTTTCCTTTTCATAAAAGCTTGACATTAATTTGAAGACCTAAGATTTCTATTTTTTTTTTATAGAAAACAGGTAGGTATAATAAAAATATGAAATTTCATCAATGAGGGTTCCGTACCCAAAGGGATCCAAAATATTATTAAGACTACGCTCTCTGTCCGTCCGTCTGTCTGTCAACAGGCTGTATCTCAGGAACCGCGATAGCTAGACAATTGAAATTTTTACAAATTATGTATTTCTGTTGCCGCTATAACAACAAATACTAAAAACAAAATAAAATTAATATTTAACGAGGGCTCCGATACAACAAACGTGATTTTTTTGCCGTTTTGTACGGAACCGTTTGTGCGCGAGCCTGACTCGCACTTGGCCAGTTTTTTATTCATATAATACATATGTAATTACGTATAAGGAGTTAGCAAGAACGGATAGAGAAAAGGGCGGGCAGAGCGAAACCACAAATAGGTACATAGTTAATAATTGGTAAGTATATGGGTTGTTTGTAGTACTATGAACCCCTAAAATAGTGAAAAGGTGCGAAACCGCGAGCAAAACGTAAATTTAATAAGGTATAACATACACAATAATATTAGGACTTGTCCTAATTTTGCCTCTTGTGTGGTAACCTACTCTGCATTTTCATACAATCAAAAAATTGACATTATCTCAGCTAGGAAGCAAGAAATTAAATATTTTATGTGCTAATCCATGAGAAAAAAACTTCTACTAAAATTTAAGTATAGTAGACTTTCTGTTAGTTTTCTCGTTTATTAGTTATTTGAGTTTTTCTTAAACACAAGTGTGTTAACTGAGGGACCCAACCTAATGGTATATATCTTCCAAATGCGCCGATAGATTTTGCTGAAATTTTGTCTACAAATTCTACAAATTTTCTACTAAAACTCTACGTAGAAAAATAATTAAAATAGTCAGTAATATATCGCGAAATGAGTATGTCATTTTTGTGTGAACTGAGGGACCACACTTCGGTGGTTGTAGCTTTTTTATTTCTAATGCTATGTATTTGATAAATTTGTAAAAACTTTTACAAAAGTTCTACTAAAATTCTGTAGTGAAAAAACCATAATTTTCCACATACTTTTCGAGATCTGAAAAATAGCGGTGTGTGAACTGAGGGACCACACTCTGAGGGCTATATCTTTTAAACTATCTTTTTACAAATTCCCAGATTTGTTCTACAATTTTTTTTAGACTTCTACTAAAACTTGCTATACTTATTTTGGGGATATTCAGCTAGGTCCCTCAAACCACACGCACACCATAATAATTAGGATTCGGATATAAGTACATAATATAGTACGTCAAACACATTATTTTACAATTACATACTCGATGATATCGATGATCGATTAATTATGAATATACCTGTAGGCAACAAAAGTATTTTATAATATAAATTGTCATGTTGTTATTGTGTTTATAATTGTATAAAATAGAATAGTAAATATGTAAGATAAAATTTGTATGTAACAAAATAATTAATATTATATCAGCACTACACTTTAACCGTTGTCGGTAAACGAGCCACCTGCGTGATATTTCTGGGAATTATTTGTAGTAAACGACAACATGTTTTGATAAAATTATGCAGCTGGGCACACAGGTGTCAGGTGCATAGAATGTTCTAGAAACAATTTTGGGTTGTATATAAGGGCTAATATTTTTATGTGAGTCAGTGGCATTGTGATCTCTTCGGGACAGGGCTCCTCTATGAGCTCTCAATATATCGTGTGATAATGTTGTAATGAATAAACTAGTATTTGTTTTGAGTGTATAATTGGAGAGTGGCAAAGTAATCTCCGTCGGGACAGAGTTCCTGTTATAGTGAACTCTAAATATATCGTGTGATAATAGTGTAAAGATTAAACTCTGAATAAAGTATATTGTGTTTTAAAGACTTAACTGTTTAATTTGAAATAGACCTCTGCCATCGTGTTGATTGAATCCTCGCGCCTGAATCGCTAGTCCACGGGACTGGCCTATAATACCCTTTTGTTAAAATTGTCTTACTTAATAAATCAATCTTTATAATCTTTATTGTTTTTTTACTAAAGTTCTCTCGACATCTGGCGACCCCCCTGAAGAAGCTTCCCAGGGGGTCCCGACCCACAGGTTGAAAAACACTGGTGTATTGAATAAAGTTCAATTTTGAATAGCTATCTTCAAAATCGTATCGTCGCGGCGTAAACTGAACCTAACAGTTAAAAAAAAAACAAATAAATCAGTCCGTCCCTTTAATAAATAATGTCATGTAAAAAATAAAATCACAATTTACAACTCGCAATGCGCCACTAAACCTAGGAACACATGCATACCTGCATCGCCAGCCAGCGACATTCTTTACATTAGTAACATTCTTTTTACAACGAGCACAATTTGTTTATTTACACACCAATGAGCATTTTGCGGCTGACTGTACAATATCGACAAAGTTCCTGCTCGACCAGTTTCAGAAAATTTTGAAGTCCGTATTACAACGTGAGTATGTGCGTACGTACGATTCAACGGCCCTGTTAAGGTATTTTAATCTTACGTCCGGTCGAGCCGTAACTTGTTCGATTGTACATTGATCAACAGGCACCTTACTTTAAAAGTACAAAACGGCGTACAATACATATTCATATAACTGTAAAACAAATAGTCAATGACTTCTGTAAGAGTACATACATAATCTTTCCACAAAATCGACTTCCATAAAAAGCAATATGATTTTATTTATATAAATTGTAATTTAGAATAATATAAAATGTCTTATCTCCATTGATTAGACCCCTCGAATTACAATAATTCAATAAAAATAACCTCCTCCTTGTCGAAAAAAAAAGCACAAGTTTTTAACTTAGTAAAATTTTTTAAGCCACTTGATATGCCTAGACATTAAAATATTTTCCTAATAGGTAATCTTTTAGTTATTTCATCCATTATCTAAATGTTTTACTAAAATGATATTTTGATTTAAGAATGTGCGTTATAGCAGTGAGCCAGTAGCATCCTATAGTTTTAAACTCGAAACAGAAAACAAGTGAAAGTGTTATGTCATAATTTGGAAGTTGCTAATACACCGATAATAATCATTCATCGCACTTCAAACAAATAATTCGTTTGATTGGTCGTTTATATTAAAGCTAAAAGTAGCATGTTTTATTTGAAAATATACCCTCACACCAATGGATAAGTTTTATTTTGTTATACTGCTAAATGTACGACGTTTTGTATTCTGACGGCCGAATACTAGAACGTCATTTAAATTAAGTGACGTTTAAGTCACATGCTGTCCTTGTCGTTTCGGGTAGAGAGACAACGACAGCCTGTGAATAGGAGGGCTCTTAATTTTGATTAGCGTTCCAGTATTCGGCCGTTAGTGAAATAAAATTTGAAGAAATCTGGAATGAAAATAAGTACGCGTAAGAACGCTTGGTTGTGGCACATGAACCACGCCCACTTCGCACATTCACTTGTTTTCTATTCCGTGGTCTTGACTACCAGTTTTAGGAGTGAAACGAGCTGAGATTTTTTTTTATGGTAAGCGATAAACACATCGGCCATAGATGATAGACGCCAGAAGAGGTGCAAGGGAGTTTACAGCAGCCTTAATTTTATTGTACAAATCGTTTAAACAATGTTGTGATTCTTCGTAGGACACAAATTTAAAACAATATTTTTTGTTCCTTTAGCAAGAGAGCTGTACAGTAATACAGTTTTCAAGTCTTGGGGCGTACCTACCCCTTGAAATTATAACCGTAATCATTTACATACTATACATTACATTAGCATGATTCTATACAATAGCACCTATATTTTATTCCCCTTATTTATAAAAACATTTACACAGTGGCTAAGCTATACAATATTTTGTCCTACAGTGTTTGAAACGTTGGAAAAGCCGCTTGACAGACAAGAACAAAACATTGTATTGCTTATACACTGTACAAATATTTTTGCGGGTTAATATTAAATTACATTTATATTTTTGTAGATAAACAGACACTAAACATCGTAATTTTTTCAAGAAATTATGTTTTTAAACTGTGAATTTGTAAACGTACAAAACATTTTATGCTTTCAGTATATGATTTTGTGATTCTGATACATATTTTTATAATTTATGATAAATAAAAAAATTTGCAAAGCATGCGTAGCGTTAGAAATAATTACCTTCACCGCAAGTCACCAAGCGAGAAAAACAAAATTAAATTTTAAAATTAGAATTTTCTTTAAAGCTGGTTCTAAAAGTATCTGCTGTATCAGTTTGTACCGGAATTGTAAACAATTGTCGTTATAAGTGATAATGACGTACATAAGTATATCAGAATTAAGGTTTTTCAATAATCACGTGATGTTTTTAGACGATTTTTTAACAACCTTCATGGAGATATTTCGTGATTTCATTCCGAACCCCGGCCCCCAATTAAAGCCTCACGTAATTAATGGATGCCACCTGATTTTATTTTCGTCTGCAAAAAAAAGCAACGACTATTGTTTTCCAAATATGAAAAAAATATATTAATTTGTAATAAAACTCTCACTCGGGACACGTCATAAATTCAGTGGTTTGAGTAATTTCAGCAATCACCTGCTGCGGTCGTCGCTGGCGTTGTTCTTCACGAACCGGAATATGCCGTTGGATATCGCGACCACCGGCGAAAACAGTCGTAGTGGATACTCACTGAAAAAAAAAATTAAAAGCACTAGAGATTGAGTTGTGTTGTGTTGAGTTTTATAGATAGAAAGTTGAGTAGACAAGATATTCAGTTGAAAGTTGAGTAGCGACTGCGTCGAGTCGAATGCCCAAAAACCTGATGGCGTCTGTGGCTTAGTGCTTAAGCCAGAGGTAGCGGGTTCGAATCCGGCCGAGGGAACAAAAAGATTTCGGAGGTCCTGGGTCATGGATGTGTATTAAATATGTGTATAATAAAATATAAATCTTAAATATATGTATAAATTATAGTGTTAAATATACTTTCCGTTGTCTGGTTCCCGTAACACAAGTTCTTCGGATACTTACCACGGGACCAGACTGACGTGGTGTGAAGAGTCTATAGATATAAAAAAAAATTGAATCGTGCTTTCGTCGTTCTACAATCTACAACGATGGCTTGTGATTCAGGACTTTGATTATATGAGTCTTTTAACTTTTTAATATTAATTATGTAAGTAGTATAGTTTTTAAAGCTCATAAAATTGCAACGGTTAACTGTTACGGTTCTTATAGGTAAATTTTACGTGTGCGTTACGATTGCTCCGCCAAGTTATCTAAACAGAAAATAATTTCGCCAAAAAAATTGTCGAAATTTGTCAAAATCGAAGGGAACAAACCAAAAATTTGTCAAGGTAGAAACAAAGAAGTCACAAGGATTTAAAGTTGGCCGCGCGAACGTTACGTGGAGGATTGCGCGGCCATGAAGATCTCAGGAATCACGTGGGTCAGAGAACTAATTCATTTTGTCATATGAAGACTGAATTTGTCAAAAATTGTCGAAAAACGAATTATAAACTGTAATTCAATATTTTAAGAAATATTTACCTTAGAAGTTATGGCCGCGCAATCCTTCACTTGTCATTTTTTAATGTTGATTATTTCTTTATAACTTAAGACTTAGTACAAAAAACTGTTACAGGAAGAAAGGTCTTAATTTGTCGAAACTAGTGAAAGCAATAAATACTACAAAAGCTTAGTTAAACAGACAAATCAGTCCGAAACAAAAAATACATGGCCGCGCGGTCGAAACGTTACTTTATACGCTGATAACTCATTATCTGTAATTACTAGGATTTCGGTGTGAATACCCATTTATTCGACATATTAACCTGATTAGAATGATGTATCGTTTTACCCTCAGAACAATTTTCAACACGTGTAATCTCTAAAAATATGTTCTCTCGTACAATGTTCGAGCAGGGTAACCATAATTTTGATTTAATTTGGGAATACCTTTTGCTCTACTAGACGAAAATGTATATATTTCATCAATAATATCAATTTGGTCACAGACATTTCCTATAGTCGAATTTCGACCATTTACTCGTAAAATTAAATTTGGTAAGTTATGAGTTAAAAAAAAAAACATTAATTTAGCGATCGCTATCTTTGTCAAGATTGCAGACCCAGGTCAATGAGCGTTGATTTTCGCTAATTATCAAGTGGCCAGTATCGTTAACTGCCATATTATGTAATAAAGACAGGGAGCTCCATAGATTGATTTGGTGCCTTTGTTAACAATAAGGAATATGCATGAAAATTTAATTTGCCTGAAATATTTTTTCCCTGTTCTTTATTGTCATCACATTATAACTAAAAGGATTTTTTTAAAATTTAGTTCTTATTTAAACCGAAAAAAATATATATATAAAAAATAAATTGCGAAACGCGTCACTATTGGTCATGAGTCGCGACCAATGGTGACGCGTGTGTGTGACGTCACACTACACGACTATTGTTATTTTTTATTGTTTTTGCCTTATTGATTTTGGTTTTAATTTTTATCATTTTCATATTAGCACATTATATTTTTATTTTTAAATATTTCAAATTTAGAACAGTAATGTCAAATTTTTAAACTTTTAATTTTATCTCACATTGAAACACATTCATTTTGTAAATTTTGTGTACCTTATTAATAAACTTTATCTATTTAAAAAATATTATTATTTGAGACCTCCTGGCAGAATATAATACACCTAGGTATGCCTCCTGGTAATTAATTAACCCCAAATATATCCTCCGTCCTGAAGAGCGTTTATTATTTTTAGAAATACTCAACTAGACCAGTGAAGGAGGAAATGTAATAATAAAAAGGTATACGTTAACTCCCTTACTAATAATTAATCAAAAGAGTTTTTTTGTCAAGCTACTTTTTCTATATTATATCAGACAAGGACAAAACATTGTATAGCGTACTTATCCATTGTGTAAATATTTTTATTAGTGAAGGGGTAAGGATTTAATATAAATAAAATAATCTTACATAGAGAAAAACTTCAAATTTTTATATGACAACGTTTTAAGATGTTAACAAAATATGCCGGTGGACTGACTGTTTTGGTTGATCCATTCGGTCGCGCGAAAGCTATCTGCGAAGGATCGACGCGAGTTTGCCTTTTGGGTTCTCAATCTAATATAATAATTAGAGTGAGAGCGCAAAAGGCAATCATTATGATTTCTCACTCGCACAACTGCTAGCCAGCGGACCACCGACTGAATGATAGCCGCTTAGGTTCTTAAAAATGAGCCGTTAATCTTGTTTGAAACTTGGCTGTGTGAATTGTGTTTATTCGGATCGCAACATAAGAGGAGTGCTCTGCTTGCTGACCGATAGTTGTAGCTACATGTGACGACCAGGAGAGGTGCCGAGTGCTCTGCTTACTGATCGTTGTAGCTACGTGTGCTGACCAGGAGAGGTGCTTCATGCTCTGCTTGCTGACCGGTCCGTGTAGTGGACTGCCCGTTGAAGCCGATGAGGGTTCGACCAGGGCGCGCTGCGTTGCGACTGGTGGTCGAGGTACCCGAAGAGGCTGAAGCTGGTTGGCGTGGTGCGGAGGGGTGGGGAGTGATGATGATGATATCCAGAAGGAGTGTTCTGTCGAGGGTCACCAATGTGGGAATAGTGGTGGCAAGCCCCAAAGGGAGATCTCCGACCGAGCGAAGTGCTATGCTCGGTAAGGCCGAAGCCCACTGTAGTGGCTTTCAGATGTTCTATATATATCGCCGATCTTAGAAAGCTTCGATAGCGCGATTCAGGGCTGTGCGCTGATTGGTCCGCCACAATACTAATACTTTTGCAAATTGAGTTAGATGTTGTTCAATATAATTGCAAGTCTCCAGTTAGAGGTATTCCCAAATTAAATCAAAATTATGGTTACCCTGCTCGAACATTGTACGAGAGAACATATTTTTAGAGATTACACGTGTTGAAAATTGTTCTGAGGGTAAAACGATACATCATTCTAATCAGGTTAATATGTCGAATAAATGGGTATTCACACCGAAATCCTAGTAGTTACAGATAATGAGTTATCAGCGTATAAAGTAACGTTTCGACCGCGCGGCCATGTATTTTTTGTTTCGGACTGATTTGTCTGTTTAACTAAGCTTTTGTAGTATTTATTGCTTTCACTAGTTTCGACAAATTAAGACCTTTCTTCCTGTAACAGTTTTTTGTACTAAGTCTTAAGTTATAAAGAAATAATCAACATTAAAAAATGACAAGTGAAGGATTGCGCGGCCATAACTTCTAAGGTAAATATTTCTTAAAATATTGAATAACAGTTTATAATTCGTTTTTCGACAATTTTTGACAAATTCAGTCTTCATATGACAAAATGAATTAGTTCTCTGACCCACGTGATTCCTGAGATCTTCATGGCCGCGCAATCCTCCACGTAACGTTCGCGCGGCCAACTTTAAATCCTTGTAACTTCTTTGTTTCTACCTTGACAAATTTTTGGTTTGTTCCCTTCGATTTTGACAAATTTCGACAATTTTTTTGGCTAAGTTTTTTTCTGTTTAGATAACTTGGCGGAGCAATCGTAACGCACACAATTTTACGATCATTATTCATACATTTTAGAAAGTACGGTAGTAAATATGTTATTAGAAATTATGTTAAAAATTGAAATAAAACCTAGGTTTGAGAACATTGAACTTACCCTCCAGTGACTGGCGTCGCTTCGTTTCCACTCAATATGAATACAGGGAAGAATATTGAGAACACACAGCCACTGAAATTAAAAAATAATAATAAAGAGTTGCGAAATGTTAACTTATTTAATGCTTATACTGGATGAAGGCCGCGACTTCGTGCTCGCAAAAAGAAATCCCGCAGTAACCGTACATTTTGTTGCGATAAAAACTAAAAAGTAGCCTATGTCCTTCCCCGTGGTGTAACCGTGTAATCTATATCTCTGCCAAATTTCGTCGAAATCAATCCAGTAGTTACGGAGCCTATTCAATGCAAACAAACAAATCTTTCCTCTTAAGATCATTGGAGCTATAAAAATCCAGATCCAGATTTTTTTAATAACTTTCGTCGCAGACACGAGATTTTACGAGAATTTTGACATTCTAAATATACCCATATTTAGAACGTCAAAATGAAGGTGCATACGAGTTTTCAGCTCTCTCATTCCGAAATATACGCAAATTTTACTGTACTAATTTGTTACTCATTCTGTGCATAAAATATGTGCCCGTAAAATGCATAAAAACTAAAGAAATATCTCTAAATGACTGCTCAGCATTTTTATTCGCCATAACAACTCGATAATAATATTATCAAATCTAAACTCATTAATCATTATGATAAGAGACAAGAGCCAACAATATTACATCAGCATGTTATTTGTAGATTGACTTTTGGGCATCAAAGATAATTATTAAATTGGACTTTAATATTTGCCAAAGTTTATATCTACAACTTTTATATTAAAACTTGATGTATGATGTATTGTTTAATATAAAATTGATTATATCTCATATTCACATAATATATCTCCGAGAAAAATATTTTGTTCAGGATAATGACGATATTTATTCAGTATGGCTTCCATACATAATTGCGAATTTACAAATTTACGGACAGGCCGTAGTTGAAAGCGAGAGATCGACGTCGCATCCGCGAGATTATATGCGGCCAGGCCGTAGGTGCGACCGAGAGATCGGCGTCGCATCTGCGAGATTGTATACGGCCCGGCCGTAGGTGCGAGCGAGATCGGCGTCGCATCCGAGATTGTATACGGCCACGGGCCAGGCCATAGGTGTGAGCGAGAGATCGGCGACGCATCCCGATTTACGAAGTAGAAATTGGCTGCCGGACTATAAAATTCTGTATAATGCGTAAAAAAACTACTATCATTATCCTGAACAAAATATTTTTCTTGGAGATTGACCTGTCTGTACTCACCTTATAATATACGACTGTGGTATCTGCGTCAGTACCGCTAGTGGAAGACCGAAGCCGAGGAAGTAAGGCCAGTTGGTCTCGATAAAGGTCAGCCTCTTATGGAGCTCCCAGCCCATGTTAAACCACTTGTACTCAAATGAGTACAGCGAATATAGGAGACACATATGTACCAGGCATAGTACCTCTCCTATGTATGTTATTGGTAACATACTGACTAGCATACTCTGGAAATTCAAATATTAATGCTATACATTATTAGCTTAAACCACTGTTAAATCTTATACTTTAAACGAGACAATCTTCTATATATATTATCGGTTTCTTGAAAACGGCTGCAAGTATTACCATGAAATTTAGTATGCAGGAATTTTTGAGGAAGTCTGATTGGCAATTTTGTGTGTATTGTGTATATATTTTTGCTTTGTTTGAAAATTCGGAATATGGTGGGTTGGGTTCCCAGTCAGATAAATATTTTGTTTTTTTTTTTTCTAGGTTTTGAAAATTTATCGGAACTCTAAACAAAGCTTGATTACCTAGGTACTCGTTTTTATTTCTGTAGACCTTAAAGTGTGTGTAAGTACTTTGCTATGTTGCCTATGTTTTTATTCAGAGCTACCCAACCCACCCCCAATTCTTGCAATTTATTTATTTAATAAAACAATCTTTTTTTCCAAATTTCATCACAATCATTAGAGTGGTTTTGTGTGAAAGAGTCACAAACACATCCATTCATCCATCCATCTTTACAAACTTTCACATTTATAATAGTAGTAGGATCTTCTCACCTGAACTAGAAATAGAGCTTGCACCAGTAAACTAAACAGAGAGTCGGCAATTATTTTGCTGACACTTGACATAAACTGCGGACGTCCACGTCTATGTCTGTATGCTGAATCAGCTATATCCTGAAAACATGTGCACATAGAATATATTTCCCACTAAAAGAGCTAGAGCAGAGTTATTTTATTAGATATAATATATTATTATATTATTATTTAAATTAAAATACATAAACAGATTAGTCATTTATAGCATTTACTTATAAAGCAAGAAAATTGCATGCTTTATCTTACACTTTAATCAGGTTAATCTTATATTTATATATAATCGAAATATCGGAAAGGGTTGCAATTATGTCCATGAAATTAGTTACCTAAATATTCAAGGTGGGCTCCCATACAACAAACATATTTTTTGGTATTTTTTACAGAACCCTTTTGTGCAAGTCCAACTCGCACTTGGCCCTTTTTTTTTTGTATTGTTAACCTATAGAGTATAGGGCATAGCAAGAAACCTACATAGTTTTATGAATTCAGGTATCTATAAATAAAGAAGAAGGGGCATTTTTGTATGAAGCCCGTCCCCACTACTGTAACACTACAAGACATATATCAAATGAAAGGGCTTAAAGTGTGTAATTTTAAAAATATACATTCTGTATTATTGCACCATTCGATAGTGTCACAAGTAAGAAACAATTTCCAGAAAGTAATTATGTGCGAAAAAATTAAGGAAATAGCTTTTTTTAGCATTTTATTATTATTCCATACATTTCTTCAAAATATGAGGCAGTTTATCAAAATATACCACTTTTATGAAGTTTGCTGTATATCATTACTTCCCAAAAATTGATCCTTATTAGCAACACTATAAAATAGTGCAATAATACAGGGTGATTTTTTTTTACTTTTTTCAAACCTTTAACCCTCATTAACTTTTTCCTCCCATGGTTTAGAGATTTTTCGTCATACAATAAAATTACACACTTTTTAAGCCCTTTCATTTGATATATGTCCTGTAGTGCTACAAGGGTGGGGACGGTTTGCCCCTTCTTCTTTAGTGTCACATTTCAAAATTAATTGTATTTTTAATGTTAAATTTACTCACTTGGAACCATAAGCTATTCACAAGCTTGCTAAGCAGGAACAGCGGTAAGACCCATATCATGCGGAATGTCATAGAGAGGAAAGGTTGTATCCACCCCCAGACATTGTGTGCCACACCCGGGTCATGGCCGAACACTACAATAACTAAGTACTTCACCGACGGAAGTAACACATACTCAAACACGAGTATGCTGAGTAAAAATATAAATCCATTGAGTATGCAAGACTGCAACACCCTCGTAAGTACTTTTGACTCTCTGAAAATAAACAAAATAATGTTCAGTGTGCTTTAAAATCTTAAGAATACAACATGTTCTCTTGTACCTATAAAAATTAAATACCGACTGAACTAACTATTTACCTATTTGTAAATTATTTCCATTGAAAATTGATAAATTAACAGGTGTATTAAATTGGCAAGCTTCCTAGACTGATAGCCAAATAGTAATTTAGTAACATAATATCGATTGTGAAAAATATTTACGTTTTTAGATTCAAATTATGTAATTAGGAAATAACACAATAAATAACTAACTAATCTAACATAGGTACCTAAATAACTAACTAATCTAGCAAAAAAAAAATATTTAATGTACTTTACAATTAAGGAATACCTGAACGCAAAAGATAATTTAGGGAAAGATTTCATACATACATACATATAATCACGCCTTTTTCCCGTAGGGGTAGGCAGGACCGCCTCTTTCCCGTAGGGGTAGGCAGAGACCACTTCTTTCCACTTGTTACGATCCTTACATACATCTTTCGCTTCGTCCACTTTCATTCTTACCATCCATTCCTCCTCTTACATTCAACGTAGCCAAGCGTCTCTCCATGGTCTGCTTTTCGCCTCCGCGAGAAACGAGACGTGATGGGTGGCGAACCACATCGCCGCCATTTTGGATAATTTAATTATTTTTGATTATCCATTGCGTTTCCACGGATTGGTGGAGAGGGTAGGAATAGGGAAAGGGAAGGATAGGTGGTGAGGAAAGGAAGATTGGTAAGTTAGAGTGGGAAATAGGGAATGTAGGATATTACCGCCCAGGAGGGTAAGGGATAGGACAGTAATAGCTAGGGAAGCCGGGGTCGCATACCCGTATACTATACCACAACTACCGGACAGGTAAGTTGGGAAGAGTATCCCATGACAAGATTTCAATATCCAAATAAAAGAAGGAATAAAAATATAAGCTTTAGTGGAAAATTATAATAATAGACATTATTATGAACAGTTAGGTTTGAAACTAGGCATGACTTACTGTTTAACTTTAGTTGGCTTCTGTTTATGTTTTTCGAACTCTAATTGCGGTGAACGGCTGAGCGCGCGTTCATTAATTTCTTTATCTAAATATAGAAGCACAGTTACGCCACGTAGACTATCTATAAACCCCTTTATGAGCGATACAGAAAAATTCTAAAACAAAGACAAATTCGATTAGCACTTAACAACAAAGAAGTATTAACAAATAATATATTATGATATACGCACCGTAACGCTTTCCATTTTAATTATTTTGACTAACAATAATCAAATTGCTGACTCATTATTTAACACGAACAATATTGATTCTGATTTTACATCATTGTTTTGAATTTTAAAGTTTTGACGTACCTAATAAAATTTCAGCTGTTTGATTGACATCATCGAATAAACAAATTTTTTTTTTTTTTTATTTATTTATTTATGGCGTCGGCTTATCACCATTTGCCAATGTCAAGTATATTATTTTCATCAACGTAGGTACTGTATTTCTAAATCGTCAAGTCCAAAGTCTAGTCAAAGTCCAAATAAATAGTCACGGTAGTCAATCAGTCAAGTCAGTCGATTCAGTAAAGTGGTAGACGCTTTACTGAAACTTCCTAGGGAGTTTTGGCGGGAAACCCAATTTAGCACGCATTTTGTAGAATGTATCACTTTTCCACACTAATGCACCTCAACGAATAATTAATGGTTAATATTCCACCACTATAACACATTAAAAACCGAATTAACACGAATTTAGAAAAATAATACAGAAACACAACATTGCTGATTGACTTTCCCGGCCTCGAATAAACAAAGTCAAACCGATGTGACCATATTAAAAATACGTATTCATCATGTGCGGAATTATACCAGAATCTCATGGCATTTAAAAAAAATGAAAAAATGTTGGACTTGACGATTTAGAACGTAGATGAAAATATATTTGATACTGGCAAATAGTGATAAGCTGACGCCATAAATAAAAAAAAGTGTCTGAAAAGTGACAGTTGACATCAAAGTTGACATATCGCAAGTCGCATACCTCAATGGTCGCAACTCGCAAGAAAAAAAAACTTGGAAGGTGAAAAAAAAAACGCGACATTTTATTGCTGTGTTTACGTGTTTACTTTTTTAAAACTAATGTGTACTGTTTAATTAAAATCAAGTGCTATAATCGTTACGAATAATGGAGAATAAGTTTCTTATTAACAACTTGGGGTAAGCAATAATCGTAATTCGTAAACAACAATCTAGAACACAGGTCTAAGCTCCCTGACCTCCTTAGTTAACCATTGCATTGCAAGGTTTTTAACTTCGTGTAGTCTTGTTTTGAACGACACTAATTAACTAGGTACCTCAGTTTCGTTAATATTTAAACTAGGTGTTTTACATTTCTATTCTATTGATATACCTACTTATTTTTTTTTATTTGAAGAGATTTCCTGCTGTCTGATTAAGACTTATTAATAATTATGTTTTATTTGTAATGTGATCGAACGTTTAAGTTTTAAACCTCAACACTGTGAGAAAATGCTTGCATAACCAAAGTAAGAAAGTAGGTGACAGTGCTATGTTATTCCAAACCAGTTTCAACATGGATATAACAACACAAATTACATAATAATACACATAGAACACCTTATTTGGAACTAAAATTAGGTAAACCATTGTTTATCTATTAATATCATTTGAATGTGCATAATTTTCTAGACCTTTATTTTTTTATCTCCACAAGATCTCCAGAGAATAAATGACTTATATGGTATTTAAACTATTGAATTTCCTCAACTTTTTAATATTCTATACATTATGTTGGTAAATATCTTAAAACAAGTACCCCCCCTAGGGGGGAGGGGAGGGGGGGAGGGGTAGACCTCCCCCCCAAGGTTATTTTTTTTAGGAACCCACCCCTTTAGCCGTAGTAAGGGGTCAAAGTTTTTGGACTATGGTCAGCGTTTTTCTAATAATTTTGATGGTAAAAGACATAAAATCTAGAGGTTTCGGGGTAGGCGGGAGGGGGGAAGGGGTAAACCTCCCCCCAAGGTTGGTTTTTTAGGAAACCCCCCTTTAGCCACAGTAAGGGGTCAAAGTTTTTGGACTATGGTCAGCGTTTTTCTAATAATTTTGACGGTAAAAGGCATAAAATCGAGAGGTTTCGGGGTAGGCGGGAGGGGGGAAGGGGTAAACCTTTATGAAACTCTCTCTTAGCCACATTAAGGGGTCAAATTTCAGAGTTTTTGGACTATTTCAGTGTATCCATTTAAATTTCGACTGTAGAATTCTTAAAATCAAATTAGATACAATTAAGTACTCATTAAATTATAAGCTAAAATTATTTTATCAATAATGTGGAGGGAAATAAAAACACAAGTATAAAAAAGTATTTATTACAAAAATTACAATATTTACTTAATCTATCCTAAAATTAGCCCTAACTTATACCTACTATATAATACTATTTATAAACATATTTCACAGCTTTTACTGCTTCTAAATAGGGGTCCAGCCTGTATTTCATTAATCTTCTTCGCCACAAATACTCAACTATTGCGTCCCCAAAATTAGCTGTATTATTATAATTTTCTTTTCTGAAAAATCGTTTCACAGCCCTCCATTGGGACTCTATGCGTTGAGTATGTGTGCCATCGGAGGCGACAAATGGATTGTCTGGGTCTGAATGATTAACTTTTTTATGTATGTATCCATATTGACTTAAACAATCGTATGCCCTCCAACAATCCGTATGTATTGTGGTGCCTACTTCTACATGTTTTTGGATTAGAGGCACCAACACTTCAGCAGAACGGATGTTGTCTGGGCATACTTCTAACCTTAAATCTTCAGACCCATCTTCAATTATACCGAGGACCCAATGGCCCTCAATGTGTCGCCCCCTATTATATTTTCTTTTTCCAAATTTTGACTCGTCTATTTGAACTATTTTTCCTGGACCTCCTATTTTACCGTGAAATTCTTGTTTTGCTAAATAATAAATTACAATACACTCACGACAATAATTATACCAATCGGATATTGTTGTCCTGCTTAACTTTGTGGTTTCTCCAAAAGGATTTTCCTTGATAGCCATATCATGATTCCAGCCATTTGAAAAAGCATAAATAAGGTAGAAAACAACTCTTAGTTCTATTTTGATGTTTTCAAAAAATGTGCCTTTTGTTCTCGGTATCTTAACCCGGCCTTTGCAGTTTTGTTTGGAGCAAATCCAGGACCCAAATGATCTGTTGACAAAAAAAAGGGGTTGCTTTAGAATAGGGGTAGCCTAAATAGGGAGGGGAGGGGGGAGGGTTACCTAACCCCCCTTCATCATTCCCTGCGTGAGGAAATGTATAGTTTTTGAGAAAAGTGGTCCTCAATAACAACTGGCTTCAATTATGAGTCGACGGAGCCCCGCTACGCGGGGCTCCTACTTCTGGGTGGTTTACAAAAAAATAACCACGATGGCTAAGGCGGTAGCTTCGCTGCGCTACGCTCCCGCCTTAGCCATCTAACCTAACCCAATGAAGTCGTATTGGGCCAACTCGGAGTAATACATTGCTATAATAATAAAATAATAAAATCACATGTTTAATGCAAATTAACAGAACAATAAGTATTATGTACTATTAACATAGTTTATAATAATAAAAATTCATACCTGTTTGTTGAATAAACAATATTCATTGGTGAACGATGCCGTGGACAAAGCTTCCTTGTTTTGATCATATCATTTTCAGTGGCATATCTTACGCATTGCTCATTTGTGCCTAACTCTCTTATGATTTTTGCTAAGTTCCATAAATTCAAAACTTCTTCAGTGTACATTCTTCTATTAACATACGGGCCATCATAATTAAAAAATTCTTCCTCTGCGGAAGATGGCGGTTCAAGTTGCAGCTCCGGAGGCCCACTTTGCGATGCCGACGAAGGCCCAGGTTGAGGTTCTAGAGTTCCAAGTTGCGGGTCCAGAGGCCCAAGCTTGGATGCGAGCGAAGGCCCAGGTTGCGGTTCTGCAGGCCCAAGTTGGGATGCGGGCGAAGGCCCAGGTTGCTGTTCCGGAGGCCCAAGTTGGGATGCGGGCGAAGGCCCAGGTTGCGGTTCCGGAGGCCCAAGTTGGGATGCGGGCGTAGGCCCAGGTTGTAGGTCCGTAAATTCGTTAGCAGCCATGTCCAAAGGAGTTTGCCAGAGGTCGTTCAAAAAAGCGATCCAATCGGTGTCCAGTAACAAAGCCAAGTCTAACGAAGAAGCGAGCCAAAACAAGTCCAGAATCAAAGCAAAAGCCGTCGTAAAATCAATCCAAAACACATAAGAGCACATTCGCGTATACCGGGAAGCAACGGAATGAATTTTTGATTTAGGGATGGGCGTTGAATGAACGAACTGTTTTATTAAACTGTTTATTTGTCATGAACGGGTAAACTAGTTTAGCGTCTACTGATAAACTAGTCTATGCGTGAACGGTTGCCATATTATGCCGGAACGGTGCGTGCGACAGAGACCGTTTCTTCGCGACGCGACGACACGATCGACGGACGGGCGCGGGGCACGACGACTCGGCACGAGCAATACGTCTATCTCTGTTCTTTACAACCGACGACGTGCTCTAATCTATGTAATAATTACATTCATTGAGTGGGCGGTGTTTTAATATAAAAACCCCCCGACACAAAAAATAAACTCTAAAAAATTATAAATAATATTTTAAAACTATTATAATTATATTATCACATAATATTATGTAAGTTGAAATAATTTTAGCTTATAAACATACTTCCAACATCATTGAAGTAACACGGTACCAAATTTCGAATCGATTGGACATAAGAAAGTTAGTAAGATCCCCTCATCAAGTAGAAAAGAGCTGATCATCTTCAAACGGCTGATCAGGTCATGGTTACCTTACCATGTTCTTTGAATATCGTTGATGTAACACGGTACCAAATTTTGAATAGATCGGACATTGGAAAGTTAGGGCCGGGCCACACGGCGCGGCGCCGCACCGCACCGCAATACTCCGCACCGCACTGGCGGCCACACGATCAATGCGGCGTCGCCCTGTGTGCACCCCTCCCCGCCTCATCTGTCTCGCCCCGCCTCGCGCCGTTGTCCGGTACGCCTGCGGTGCGGCGCCGGAGCGGCGCCGGACGCGTCGTGTGGCATACCATACATTTTTATATGTAAAAGACCCGTTGCGATACCGCTCAGGCGCCGCGCCGCAGCCGTACCGCACCGTGTGGCCTGGCCCTTAGTCAGATCCCCTCATCAACTAGAAAAGAGCTGATCATCTTCAAACGGCTATCTTCCCACCACCAGTTTTCTCATCGAATGAAGCTACGAACACTCTTGATTAAGTCATTAATATTCTCTTTCAGTGCGCTTTCATTTGAGACCCCACTCGAGTATATTTGCACATTCGATTATTCTTCCCCGCTTTCACCCCCAACAACTTTTAAACGGCTCAACCGATTTTCATCAATCATGTCTAAGAATACTCGCATGTAAGTCACCTTTAATACAAAAAAAAACTAAATCGAAATCGCGTCATCCGTTCGGGAGCTATGATGCCACAGACAGACAGACATACACACACACAGACAGACAGACAGACACGTCAAACTTATAACACCCCTCTTTTTGCGTCGGGGGTTAAAAATGAACTTTAAAGTAAGCTAACAATTTCCACCGCTCACAGATTAAACCGTCTCGTCGTTCGTCGTCATCACTAGTCGCGTCGATCAACAAGTTTGTCAAAACAGTTAATGCAAAAAGTCGTTCATTCAACAAAACTACTTTGTTTGTCATAGTTTATTGCTCAGTTCAGTATTCGTCGAATACGTAAACTAGTCGAAAAAAAAAACTGTTTTTTCAACTAGTTTACGATGAACGATAAACGGTCTCGTTTCGTTGATCGAAAAAGCGTCGACGACCACCACTATTTTTAACCGACTTCCCAAAAAAGGAGGCGGTTATACGTTCGGCTGTATATATTTTTTTTTTTTTTTTTATTTTTTTTGTATGTTCAACGATTACTCCGCCGCCTGTGGACCGATTTTCAAAATTTTTTCTGTGATGTATAGGGTGTAATCCCAAATTGGTCCTTTTGATATCAAAGTGGTGACCTGATGATGGGATCCATGAGGAATCGAGGGAACTCCTCGAAATTTATATGGACACATATGGTGATTTTGACTTTTTCTGAAGTAGTTCAAGCATATGCTACCAAAAAGTAAGATTTTGCTCCAAGGTATACCCTGGATCCAAAAGTACAGTATAGAACTCCTGACTCCTTATAGATACATGTTTGGGGATTTCGGCGTTGTTTAAAGAACTGCAAGCATATGCCACCTTGTCAGTTAGAGTAATCATCATCATCATCACCACTATCACACCATACATCATCAGATTATGATGATATAAAAGGTATTTCTCATAGTATTTTACACTAACACGGAGATCATTGAACATTATTCTGCCGTTTATGAACCTATTTGCAAAATTCTTTTGTTGTTGTAAAGGGTTTAATTCGAAATTAGTCCTTTAGTCACTAAAGTGGAAACCTGATGATGCGAGCCATGAGGAATCGAGGGAACTCCTCAAAATTTATATCCACACATATAGTGATTTTGACTTGAACTGAAGTAACACAAGCATATACTACAAAAAAAATAAGATATTGTACCTAGGTATACCCTGGATCCAAAAGCACTGTACAGAACTCCTCAGTCTTTAAAGATGTGCGTTTGGAAATTTCGGCATTGTTTAAAGAACTGCAAGCATAATTATGCCACTTTATAACTTACAGTAATCATCATCATCATCTTAATAGCAATACCTAATGGAAGCTTGGCGAGTATTTAATTATACATTCGATCGTTTAGTTTAGACGTTCTTAAGACGTATTAATAACTTAACAAAATATATCACTAAAAAGGGTGAAATTATTATTTTTAAACAAAAAATTAAACCGACTTCCAAAGTAAAAATACACAAAAAAGTATGAAATAAAACTTAATCTCTAAATAATTCCCCTTTCAAATTCGGCTAAAATTTTTACTATTTCTCTACTCAATCTTATTAATTTTGAAGTCGGTACCAGCAAATATGAACGTAAGTTGTATAAAATATTGTAGAATATTGTTTGGGCTGGTGCCGATTTCAAAATTAAGAAGATTGAGTAGAGAAATAGTAAAAATTTTAGCCGAATTTGAAAGGGGAATTATTTAGAGATTAAGTTTTATTTCATACTTTTTTGTGTATTTTTACTTTGGAAGTCGGTTTAATTTTTTGTTTAAAAATAATAATGATTTTGACATAACATAATTGCTATTGACAAAATGGCGGCGTGACGTTCCGTTTTAGGGCAGTATGACGTTTTGACATAATGAAATGTTAATGTCATGAACTATTTACATAAAAACACGTTCCGTTTCACCAATACGTGTATTTTATTTTAAATGTAATTATCTTATTATAAAAGCATTTCCTAAAAAAAAAAATCATTGGGGGGGTCTAATTTAAGACTCACGAAGCCCCCTGCATCATTAGTTTATTCAAATTAAGGTTACTTGTTTTAAGACCCAACCCATGAATTTTAGCTCTTAAGTAGTGTTGTTGAAATTAATACTTTGTATCTTACCTATACTACAAAACTACTTGTGTAATAATACCAATGTACTATCCTACAAAATATTTATTTTAAACCATAGATGTGTAAATTATAGATGAGGTATGTTGAGGCAAAATGAGCCTCCTGTTAAATGGCCTCATTTTGAAGAGATTTTTTGGGCCATTTTGACATTTGAAGTATGGTGAAAATAAGATGGCTGACATTTGAAGTATGGTGAAAACTAACATGGCCTAACTTTTTATCGTATGAAGATTTGTTCTGTCAAATGTATGTCATAGCCTGTCTTGATTTTTGAACTCTTTGTTTTAAACATACTTGTAAACATTTATGGTCTTTTAACCCCCGACGCAAAAACGACGGGGTGTTATAAGTTTGATGTGTCTGTGTGATTTTGTTTTTGATTTAAATGTATTAAAATGCCCGAAAATTTTATGAGTCAACAACTTGACAACAAAAGACGTCTTGAAAATTCTAAATTGAAGCAAATAAAACTTTATTGGCCAAGACAAAAACTTGTTTCTGTGTTTTTGTCCTAAGATACAACTTACAAGTACATATAATTTTATTTTAGTGGCATTAAAGTTTTTTGTTTTAGTGGTTTAAACATCTAGGGTTCCGTACCCAAAGCGAAAAAACCGGGACCCTACTACTGAGACTTCGCTGTCTGTCTGTCCGTCCGCGTGTCATCAGGCTGTATCTTGTTAACATTTGTCAGTTGACATTTTTACAGATGCCGCTATGACAACAAATAATTAAAACAATCGGGCTATGCTATGCCAAAAGAAGAAGAGGAATAAAATTAATCAAATAAATATTTAATTCCGTACAAGAAACATGATTTTCTTTCTGTTCATTACCAAACTCTTCACGAGGCAGTCCAACTTGACTCTGGACTCCGACTTGCCTGGTTTTTCATTTAATGTCTGACATTTTCATAAAAAAAAACTAAGATAGCTGAAAGCCATTAGCAAAATGGTTGTACTGTACATTGTTAAAAGCATCTATAATACATTGTTGAAAACTAAAGGAGATATTAGAGGAAGTACTTTTATAATTAAAAAATACCTCCATTATTATGACAGTATGCTCATTATGGGCACATTCCACTAGACAAGGGCAAATTATATCAAATTAAAAGATATATTATCATATTAAGTGAGAAACATTGTAGATAAGCTGTATTATTTTAGTATCGTCCTTAGAATAAATATTTATTTCTGTTTGACTAGCAACTTTCATATTCTATAAAAAAATCAGGAGTCTCTAGCAATTACTGTTATGATTTGATTTGTTTTTTGGCTCAAGAGATCTGGATATAATGGAATTTATAGCAAAATAAATTACTTATGATTAGGTGATAGAATTAATATTTGATGGTAGATTTTTCATTAAAAAAAAGTCATTCAGTCCAGACTCCAGTGAGCTCCACACGCACAAAGTTGAGGGCAACATTCAACAAACAGTTGCCAATGTTGTTAAAACTTGTGCTAATTATTTTTTAAATGTTATTGTGATTACGATACGCGCGTCCGTGGCGCAGGCGCAAAGTTCGAAAGTGCACGACGTCACAATATGGCCAACTGGCAACCAGTAATCACTATTCACTAATCAGCAGTAGATACGCATAGGCGTTAGGTATCGATTTTATAACGATTTATCTATAGAAATATCGATAAAATTTAGAATACTTGTCAATATTGGCATATATTGGTAAGCAGCGAATACTCAGTAATATACTAATAAAGTAATATAACTCAGTATAGGTAGTAGGGTACAAGCCTGAAGCCTCCTACTGGCTACTTCTCAAATCTCAATGTCATGGAGGTCCGTGGGTTATCGCTCAGGCTATTTAATTTTTATTAAACTGGGTAATAACTCTTGTCCTTTTCCCAGCCCGACTACCTCGTCACAAATCGATGTTCTACTCGTTTCAAGTAAACGAGTACTCGTATTCGTAAATACTCGCACAGTGCGTCCGCGATACCAGTCTGTGCGCGGTAGTGTGGCTGGTAGCACGCGTTACGCCACATCTTCCTTATCACGTAGATAATAGGTTTCATTGTGTGAAATGACAGTGGATTTGGAGTGCGCTGGGCCCATGGAGACTAATATCCTCCTCCCCGACAGGAAAGGGAGTCACACGGGGGTGACCATAGTGCCTGCGCAGACCAAGAGGCTGACACATCTGCCCAAGCGGCCGCCAGTGGACCTGGCATTCACCGACCTCACGTACAAAGTCCGGGAAGGACGCAAAAGCAGTAAGTTTTTTTTTTGCAAAAGTCGAGAATTTTGCATTATGCCAAGTGGGTAGGTAGGCCAGGTACCTACCTTCTTTTAACATTAGTTTTAAAACTGGCATTATTATTGTGTAGTATATTGTATAGCTATTTGATTGTAGCTGAATTTTAATGAATTATTTGTTTCGACATTTAATTTACAAATTTTGAAAACATTATGACTTGTTTTGTTACAATTACAAACAATGGAATGCCTATTGTAGTATGAGAAAATCTTCAAAATTGAATACAGCATAATACATTGTACAGACTACAGTAACAATAAAACAATGCTGTTGTTGAGTTGTTGAGTCACAAGTTCACAACTCACAAACTCACAAGTCACAAACTCATATCTAATCAATAGGATTAAGATAACCAGAGTTTGTTAATTGTTTCTAATTTGAGCAAAAGTAAAGTTATCTAATGGTGTAATAATAATACGGGTGTGTATTTTTTACCAAAATCAATAGATTCGATTCCTGGTTAGGGAAGCTGATTTATATATAAAAACAACTAACATCAAGATGCCCAAATGGTTAATAGTCGGGTATAACAGGACCTTATCACTAAGAATCCGCCGTCCGTCCGTCTGTTTGTCTGTCTGTCACCATTCACCAGGCTGTACCTCATGGACCGTGATAGCTATTAGCTACACAGTTAAAATTCTCACAGATAATGTATTTCTGTTGCCGCTATAAACGAAGACTAAAACATAATAAAATATTGTTATAATATGTAGGGCACCCATACAACAAACGTGATTTTTAGGCCGTTTTGTACGGAACCCTTTGTGCGCGAGTCCGACTCGCACATGGCCGGTTTTTTATCAAGCGGTCAAGTCGCAAATCCTTTCAGCATTTTCGCTATACCATAGTTTCGATTTCATCTACCATGACCAGTTAAAAAATTCATTCTGTACAATTATTTTGAACTTAATTTATCTATAGGGACAAAAAATGTAAAAGATTAATTCTTTCGTTATTAAGTATACCAAAAGAACTGAAATTTTGATCAAATATATTTCATTACTTACTTCTAAATTAAAACTTATAAATACGACCGATATACTAAGATCATTAACTAATGGAATCCATTAGTTAATGACCTTATATCGGTTATAATTATTATCCGTATATTAAATTATCCATTAAATGGATACGAATGATACGATATTGTCATAATAATCTTACTTATTTATGATCTACTCGCCCGCACTTGAAAATATGCGTTTTGTCTACACAACAATATAAATACTGACAGATTGTATGGAAAAAATGACATATTTGCTTCTCAATCTGTCATTTTGTCTATTTTTGACCGACTTTAAAAAAAAGGAAGCGGTTATATACGTTCGGCTGTATTTTTTTTGTATGTTAGACCATAATTCCGCCGTCTGTGGACCGATTATCAAAATTCTTTTTTTGATGTAAAAGGTATAAGTTGGTCCCGTTTTGAAAATAGTGGTGACCTGATGATGGGATCCATGAGGAATCGAGGGAACTCCTCGAAATTTATATGGACACATGTTGTGGTTTCGACTTTTTCTGAAGAAGTCCAAGCATATGCTACCAAAAAATAAGATTTTGCTCCAAGGTGTACCCTGAATCCAAAAGTACAGAACAGAACTCCTGACTCCATAAATATACATGTTTGGGGATTTCGGCGTTGTTTAAAGAACTGCAAGCATATACCACCATGTCAATTAGAGTAATCATAATCATCACCACCACCATCACACCATACATCATCACATATAAAAGTATTTTACACCAACACGGAGATCTTTGATCATTACTCTGCCGTTTATAGACTTATTTGCAAAATTCTTTTGTTGTTGTAAAGGATATAATTCGAAATTGGTCTTAGTCACAGTCAAGTGAAAACTTGGTGATGGGATTCTTGAGGAATCGAGGGAACTCCTCGAAATTTATATTGACACATATAGTGATTTAGACTTTACCTGAAGTAACATAAGCATATGCTACCAAAAATAAGATTTTGTACCAAGGTATACCCTGGATCCAAAAGCACTGAACATAACTCCTCAGTCTTTAAAGATACGCGCTTGGAAATTTCGGCATTGTTCAAAGAACTGCAAGCATATGGCATTATGTAAGTTACAGTAATCATCATTTGCTTAACTAGCTGCTAGTGAT
Organism: Glaucopsyche alexis; assembly: GCA_905404095.1. NCBI lineage: Eukaryota > Metazoa > Arthropoda > Insecta > Lepidoptera > Lycaenidae > Glaucopsyche > Glaucopsyche alexis. The sequence continues at coordinate 23,004,572 of FR990047.1, read as the reverse complement.
ACTACATCAGTAGAAAATCAAGTTGTCAGTTGGCCGTAGTCCGTATATTATGTAGGTATTGTATAATGTCACCGTAAAATTGTAAAATCCGTTAGATTGTAAATATTATAACTAACGAGATTGTAAAAATATGTCGAAGGATTATTTACTATATATTTATAATCTAACGAAAAATATTATGTTAAATTATAAGCAGAATATTCGGGTCCACAGTCTTTAAACATTTTACCATTTCGATAGTTGTATTATAATTTACAATCTAACGGTTTTTACAATTTTACGGTGACATATAGGTACATCTCGTGACAAAAAATTCGTCCACCTCGCTGATGATCATACTGAACTTCAAGAGTTTATTTCCGTTATCTTTTTTTAACATTTACAGGTATTTTTCTTTGTTTAAAATTGAATTTCTGGCTTTGATTTTTCGAAACAAAAGACATTAGTGACAGCTGAAGGTTCAAAGACATTTTCTTTGTTTCCACGTCTTAGCTGAGCCATAAGCCATGTTCAAGTTAAAAACAATTTCGATACTTCTTGGTCGCTCTAGAATTATGTATTACACTTCAGAGTTTCTAGCCGGAAAAGTATCTAAAATTCTATTAATTACATTAATATATTTTTTACGTTACATTATCTACACTAATATTATAAAGAGGAAAACTTTGTTTGTATGTTTGTTTGTTTGTTTGTTTGTTTGTTTGTAATGAATAGGCTCAAAAAGTACTGGACCGATTTCAAAAATTCTTTCACCATTCGAAAGCTACATTATCCACGAGTAACATAGGCTAAATTTTATTTTGGAAAAAAATAGGGTTCCGTAAGATATTTGGGTTTTTCGGACACAAGGTGTAAAAAATCAACCAGAAAAGTTACTTATTTTGCGTACGCTGCCTAAACTATAAAAGATAGAACCATAAAATGTTCTAATTAATCGTAGATCTTATAAATATCTACAAAAAAGTCCGCGACACACTATACCTATCTATGTCGAGTGAGGCACAATAACCATTTTTTTATTTAGAAATCTTGATTTTTTTTAACCGACTTCCCAAAAAAGGAGGCGGTTATACGTTCGGCTGTATATATTTTTTTTTTTTTTTTATTTTTTTTGTATGTTCAACGATTACTCCGCCGCCTGTGGACCGATTTTCAAAATTTTTTCTGTGATGTATAGGGTGTAATCCCAAATTGGTCCTTTTGATATCAAAGTGGTGACCTGATGATGGGATCCATGAGGAATCGAGGGAACTCCTCGAAATTTATATGGACACATATGGTGATTTTGACTTTTTCTGAAGTAGTTCAAGCATATGCTACCAAAAAGTAAGATTTTGCTCCAAGGTATACCCTGGATCCAAAAGTACAGTATAGAACTCCTGACTCCTTATAGATACATGTTTGGGGATTTCGGCGTTGTTTAAAGAACTGCAAGCATATGCCACCTTGTCAGTTAGAGTAATCATCATCATCATCACCACTATCACACCATACATCATCAGATTATGATGATATAAAAGGTATTTCTCATAGTATTTTACACTAACACGGAGATCATTGAACATTATTCTGCCGTTTATGAACCTATTTGCAAAATTCTTTTGTTGTTGTAAAGGGTTTAATTCGAAATTAGTCCTTTAGTCACTAAAGTGGAAACCTGATGATGCGAGCCATGAGGAATCGAGGGAACTCCTCAAAATTTATATCCACACATATAGTGATTTTGACTTGAACTGAAGTAACACAAGCATATACTACAAAAAAAATAAGATATTGTACCTAGGTATACCCTGGATCCAAAAGCACTGTACAGAACTCCTCAGTCTTTAAAGATGTGCGTTTGGAAATTTCGGCATTGTTTAAAGAACTGCAAGCATAATTATGCCACTTTATAACTTACAGTAATCATCATCATCATCTTAATAGCAATACCTAATGGAAGCTTGGCGAGTATTTAATTATACATTCGATCGTTTAGTTTAGACGTTCTTAAGACGTATTAATAACTTAACAAAATATATCACTAAAAAGGGTGAAATTATTATTTTTAAACAAAAAATTAAACCGACTTCCAAAGTAAAAATACACAAAAAAGTATGAAATAAAACTTAATCTCTAAATAATTCCCCTTTCAAATTCGGCTAAAATTTTTACTATTTCTCTACTCAATCTTATTAATTTTGAAGTCGGTACCAGCAAATATGAACGTAAGTTGTATAAAATATTGTAGAATATTGTTTGGGCTGGTGCCGATTTCAAAATTAAGAAGATTGAGTAGAGAAATAGTAAAAATTTTAGCCGAATTTGAAAGGGGAATTATTTATTTGGACTACATTTAAATGCGTTTATTTTACTCATGTTATTAACCCTTATCAAAATAAATTATTTCATCACTAAGTACAGTTTATGTAGATAATATTTGGTCTTTGAATTATTAAAATTGGACGTTTGGTTTTGAAGTTATGGCGAAATTAAAATATTACGATTCCTGCTGCACGGCCCGTTGCGGAGTGGGCGTCACCAAGGCGGGGTGCGCGTGCGGGTTAATGTTTAGTTTAGTTTACTTTAGTTAAATAGTTTAGTTATTTTATAAACATCAAATTGATAATATCTTAAAATATAATACATTATAATATCTATACATCTATACAGTTAAATACAATTTAAGTGTCTGTTTGTAACTTCAAATTAACAGCTTTTTACATAATGAATCTGAAAGTATATTCGGTACTTACAATAAAATACATTTTTTTTAAATGTTTGTCTGTCCGTCTGTCTGTCTGTCAGTCGGTCTGTCTGTCTGTTTGTTCCGACTAATCTCTGAAACGGCTGGACCGATTTTCACGGGACTTTTACTAGCAGATAGCTGATGTTATAGGGTCTAACATAGGCTACTTTTATTTTAGGGTTCCGTTTAAAAAAATAGGATTCCGCTTTCGTTAGTCATAAATAAAGTCGCGGGTAAATTTCAGCGATATCCCAAAGTATTGTTCAACGCGGACGAAGTCGCGGGCAAAAGCTAGTAGTTTATAATATACTAGCTACATATTATATGTAGGTAATAGGTATCCCACCGCCCACTGGAACACTGAAATTTTTCGGGATAAAATGTAGCCTATGTTTTAATCCAGACCCAATATTTACTACTACCATACAAAAATTAATTAAAAGAGTTAGTATACCTATGCAGTTATACTTATAGCACGGTTATGGCGAAAAGCCGTGAGTGAAAAAGAAAATTGAGGAAATCACAGGTCAGACTAAAAATAAACACCATGTATTGTACTTTGAGTGAATGTTTACCGGTAACGTGAAATTTCAGTCGGATTGTTCCCGAAGGCCGATAGGAAACGATAAGGCCCGGCCGGTATAAACTTTTAACAACTTCCCGTTCGCAATGCAATAAGGGCCTTGGTCATGTAAAATTATTATAAGTCTGATATAGGACATATCCATAATCCAACTTGATAAAACCCTCTAAAAATAAAAAAAAGACCAGCCATCGGCCTTGCACGTCCTCGGCTTACGGCGCCATACTCACGGCGCATCCAGCAAATCCAGCACCGGTACTAATGGCCGTCATTAGTGTCAATAGTGTTAATCAATTATAATTTTTGCCTACAAGTTCACTTCAAGGCTTGCTGCCTTTGCTTGCTGCCCTATTACCTAATACCACAGCCTATGGAACTTACCTACAGTCGTCCAACGGACACGTCTAGACAGAGCAATCGTGCGGGGTGAGAGAGGGGCGGTAGCGACTAGCGAGCCCAAGCTGCCATACACTCGCTTGGGACACGTCAGCCGGGGTTGACGCTTTTTAATTTGATTGTTTTAAGTGATGGCATGTATTTAAACTTGCGACAAAACAATTAAATTTTGGATGTGAAAATACCCAATATTGAATACTAAATTACCAAGTTGGCGAAAGAATGTAAGGAACAAAAAAATTACTAATCTGGTGACTAAATAATACCACTGAATTTTCCAAATTGGTAGACAGATTATGTTTTAGCGACTAAATAACCATCTTGGCGACAATTTGTGAGTACACATTTAATTTAAGAATAGGCACATATATTTTCCCTGATGTAGGTAACTCAAAAACTATACAAGCAGCGAAACGAGCGCACACAAAAAAACTATAAAGGAGCGTACAAAACGTTTTTTATTTTTCTCGGTTTTAGGGAGGTGTAGATTATTGTGTAGATTAATTTTGAAATTTAAAAATGGTGGTTATTTATTTTTCGTAAAATTGATATGGGTATCGTTTACCAGGTTTTTGGGAGTGTTACGAAAATGACATTCGTTTTGAAATTCCAATATGGCGGACATACTTAATTTCATAAAAATAATATGGGTGTCCTTTTATTGGTTTCTGGGGGTGCTGATTACAAAAAAGTCATCCATTTTAAATTTCCGTAGTAACCCAACAACCTCATATTTTCTTCATGATGGAAGAAAAAGAAATTTGAAAATCCCGAATTTTCCAACATTTCTATAGCTTTATACATCTAGGAATGTATCTCAATGTAGAGCATTTACTATGTTTTTATAAAGTTGATTCTATCTCGGAAACGGTGCATCCTATTGAAAAAATAATGAAAATTTCGCCCCCCTTTGGAATCCCGCAACATCATATTTTCTTCACGATGGGAGAAAAAAAAAATCGAAAATCCTGAATTTTCAAACATTTCTATAGCTATAAACATCCGTCGTATCTCAATGTCTGCATTTACTTTTTTTTTTATAAAATTGATTCTATCTCGGAAACGGTGCATCCTATTGAAAAAATAATGAAAATTTCGCCCCCCTTTGGAATCCCGCAACATCATAGTTTCTTCATGATGGGAGAAAAAAAAATTCGAAAATCCTGAATTTTCCAACATTTCTATAGCTATAAACATCCGTCGTATCTCAATGTACAGCATTTACTTCTTTTTTTATAAAATTGATTCTATCTCGGAAACAGTGCATCGTATTGAAAAAATAAGGAAAATTTCGTCCCCCTTAGGAACCCCGCAACATCACATTTTCTTCATGATGGGAGAAAAAAAATTTCGAAAATCCTGAATTTTCCAACATTTCTATAGATTTATACATCCGTCGTATCTCTTGGTACAGCATTACTCCTTTTTTATAAAATTGATTCTATCTCGGAAACGGTGCATCCTATTGAAGAAATAAGGAAAATTTCGTCCCCCTTAGAATCCCCGCAACATCATATTTTCTTCACGATGGGAGAAAAAAAATTCGAAAATCCTGAATTTTCCAACATTTCTATAGATTTATACATCCGTCGTATCGCAATGTACAGCATTTACTTCTTTTTTTATAAAATTTATTCTATCTCGGAAACGGTGCATCCTATTGAAAAAAATAATGAAAATTTCGTCCCCCTTAGGAATAACGCAACATCATATTTTCTTCATAATGGGAGAAAAAAAAATCGAAAATCTTGAATTTTCCAATATTTCTATATATTGATACACCCCTCGTATCTCAGTACAGCATTGTCATATTTTTTTCTATAGTCGCTTCTATCTCAGAAACGGTGCATCCTACTGCAAAAGTAATGAAAATTTGCTCCCCCTTATTAATCTAGAAATCGCATATTTTCTTCATGAATGGCAGAAAAATTCATGAATCCTGAATTTTTAAAAAATTCTATACCTACATAGCTGGTACTTTGAACTACATAACATACTGTAATAATAATCATCAATCCTAATTAGCATCCCAAAGATATTTTAATTTAGTATTCATATTCATTTTCCGAAGATTGAATATTCTCCATTTTGGAAAATGAAATTGGAAGACAATTTTGTAATCAGAACCCCCAGAAACCGGGAAAAGGACAACCTTGTTAATTTTAATAACAAAAATTTACGCCATTGTGGAATTACGAAACAGATTTTATTTTCATATTATTCTGCACCCCCAGAAACCTAGAAAATGACACCCATGACAAAAAAAAAACATACTCCAACAGTATCCAAAAATAGGATTTTCCGTTGCCTGCAAATTGAATTTTTAGCAGCCATCAATTTATCAACCAAATCTGGTTTTATAGCTGCTTATATGGTATAATGGTCACCAACTCGGAAATTAAGTCACCAACTTATAAGGGTAGAGATATACGCAACGGAATCCGGTAGGCCGTAGAGAATTCTGATCATTGGAAATAGAAATCTATGCTAATACAATAGAGTTGAAAATCGAACACATGAGTGTCGAGTTAAACGTCAATGTCATTTATGACAGCTCGACACCTGACACTTCAATTTTCAACTGTATTGCATTAGCACAGAGTTCTATTTTCAGTGCTCATAATTCTCTACGGTCTAACGGATTCCGTTGCATATAGTCCCAGCCTAAATGTCGGTGCTAATTTGGATTAAATTTCGCCTCTTTTTATCTGCCGACTTTAGAATTTTTTGTCACCCGAGTGTTTTCGCCAGTTTAGTAATTTAGTCGCCAACATATTAATTCGCTGCCAAATTCAGTAATACAGTATGCTCATGTGCAGCCGCCAACTTATTTTTTGTTCGCTCGATTAATTATATCCCTTAAGTGATTTGCGACAGTGTTTCGTTTGAGTTGTATGTAGGTACTTATTTACAATGGTCAATTATATGAACAGCTAAAGAAGATTAATTTTACTACAAAACCATGCGCCTGTTTCCCGTCAGAATTTTTAATAAAATTGTATCTACGTATGAGAATTTACTAACTACATTGCATCGTCAAATTCAACAATCGCAATATTACGCTGTGCTAATACTATAGACTCAACTGACAACTGGGAATGGACTTCATTTTGACGTTTGATCTTTTTAAAACACATTTTAAAAAGTTAAAATGCCAAAATGTCATAATTAGACATTTGAACTTTTTAAATTGTGTAATGTGTTTTAAAAAGTTAAAAATCTACTTTGAACTGAAAACTGTTTTAGCGGCGTTGTGCACTTTTTTTGGGATGGCTAGCATTGAACTATTTACATTGGCTTATTAATTATTACGTACTTTAGCCAAAAAAAAAAAACTATGCATGTTCCCACTTACAATTTGATTGAATAACTTGAGCGTATGTGTCGGCTATAAAAACCATTCGTTAGTGTCTTTAATTCTTTCTAATTCTTAGTACCAATTACCAGGTTTCTACGTACCAGTCAGTATAAATGGAAATAAATGAAAATGTTTCTGAAGACGCATTTTTATTGCGTTATTAAGTTTCACATAAAAATGTGTTTTTCAAAATAATTTGCAAATTAAAATAGTTGCATGTATTTTTTATGCTGCCCGCGCCGCGGCATGATTTAAAGACATAATATATTATGACCGATAAAGCCACAAAAAAAAAAACTAAAATCATATTTTTTTTGTAAAATATTATTACGTTACAATTGAAAATATTAAATAGTGTATTATTTTATAATTTCGTTCACTAATTGTTATATTATACAATTAATTTTATTATTCACAACATAAAGTTCACGCATGGGAAATAGTATGTTCATTCTTACTATTTACTTATTGTTTGTACTAAAAATATTTGTAAATAGCGTTTACTTTAGTTCTCATTAGTACAGTATAAATAACTTTAGTACAATATTATTATTATTTATTTATATTTAAAAAAATAATGATTTTTATGATTAGACGTATTTAATTGTTTATTAAAAACACTTATTTTCGCTTGCTCAAAACGTGTTAAATAATTATTTCTAAAGGTTTCTTTATCTGTTCTTATTTGCTAAAAGTAATTTAAGAGTGATTCTACTTTATGAGGCAAGTGGTGCGATCTTCCGTTTAAAAAAAAATAATTCCATAATAATATGTTAATTTTATGCAAGTGAACTTACAACATCTTATGCTATCTACAGACACACGAATTTGGTACGGAGCGACAGCGGACCATATCTGCAGACCGAATCCGGTGTCGCTACACACGCACGGATTTAGTACGGTGCAGTGGACCGTAAAGCTCGACACTCATGTGTTCGATTTTATGGTCTATTACATTAGCACAGAGTTCTATTTACAGTGCTGTTTTTAAACGACGCGATGATTCCCGCAATAATTCATTGATGACGGGCAGTGATACAAACTCTCAAAAATATTTCTCCCCAAATTTTACCCCTGATTACTTATACCATTGACAGGTCTAAGAGAATAAGCTAGAAAGAAAGGTTATGTGTTTAACATAAAGACTTACGCGTGAGTAACATAAAACTAACTTGTCTTAATCTGATTTTATTCCCAATACATTTTCATATCCCTGGCTATATACACACAATAAAATAATTTTATTATTACATACAAATTGATTCATAAGGAGTAAACTCTAAACATCCTGTCCCTTAGTAAACCCCCGTAGATATTTTCTCTAATTTTGGGGGGTACATCCCTAAGTTGTTAACACTGATACCGTTGTACGGCCTAACCATCGGACTGCTCTACACACGCACGGATTTGGTACGGAGCGGACCAGATCCGATGCGGACAGCGGCGAACTCTTCGCCTTCTTCTTATGTTCGCTGGACTGCCCTTCACACGCCCGGATTTGGTACGGAGCGTACCAGATCCGCTGTACGCTCCGTACCAAATTTGTGTGTCTGTAGATGCCATTAATGCCAATCACAATATTATAATGTCTAATTCTTTACGTTAGTCCTACTAATATTATAAATGTGAAAGTTTGTGAGGATGGATGGATAGATGTTTGTTTATAATATGTACTAGCTTTTGCCCGCGACTTCGTCCGCGTGGAACAATACTTTGGGATATCGCTGAAATTTACCCGCGACTTTATTTATGACTAACGAAAGCGGAATCCTATTTTTTTAAACGGAACCCTAAATAAAAGTAGCCTATGTTAGACCCTATAATATCAGCTATCTGCTAGTGAAAGTCCCGTGTAAATCCGTCCAGCCGTTTCAGAGATTAGTCGGAACAAACAGACAGACAGACCGACTGACAGACAGACAGACGGACAGACAAAAATTAAAAAAAATGTATTTTATTGTAAGTACCGAATATACTTTCAGATTCATTATGTAAAAAGCTGTTAATTTGAAGTTACAAACAGACACTTAAATTGTATTTAACTGTATAGATGTATAGATATTATAATGTAGGTATTATATTTTAAGATATTAACAATTTGATGTTTATAAAATAACTAAACTATTTAACTAAACTAAACTAAACATTAACCCGCACGCGCACCCCGCCTTGGTGACGCCCACTTCTCAACGGGCCGTGCAGCAGAAATCGTAATATTTTAATTTCGCCATAACTTCAAAACCAAACGTCCAATTTTAATCATTCAAAGACCAAGTATTATCTACATAAACTGTACTTAGTAATGAAATAATTTATTTTGATAAGGATTAATAACATGAGTAAAATAAACGCGTTTAAATGTAGTCCAAAAAAAATTCAAGATTTCTAAATAAAAAAATGGTTGTTGTGCCTCACTCGACATAGATAGGTATAGTGTGTCGCGGACTTTTTTGTAGATATTTATAAGATCTACAATTAATTAGAACATTTTATGGTTCTATCTTTTATAGTTTAGGCAGCGTACGCAAAATAAGAAACTTTTCTGGTTGATTTTTTACACCTTGTGTCCGAAAAACCCAAATATCTTACGGAACCCTATTTTTTTCCAAAATAAAATTTAGCCTATGTTACTCGTGGATAATGTAGCTTTCGAATGGTGAAAGAATTTTTGAAATCGGTCCAGTACTTTTTGAGCCTATTCATTACAAACAAACAAACAAACAAACAAACAAACAAACAAACATACAAACAAAGTTTTCCTCTTTATAATATTAGTGTAGATTACTGATTACCTATTTACGCGGGCGGAACCGCGGACAACAACTAGTCAGCTAGTAATATATATATTACTAGCTATTGCCTGCGACTTTGTCCGCGTCAACTGATGGCGCAAAAATGCATTAATTTCGACTAAATTTGATTACCATAGGGAGAGGAATAATTCTTTCATACATATTTTTTGGGTAACTTGAACCATTTACGCAGCGCACGCAACGAAATATGATTCTATCTAGCAGTTCCTGAGATCAGCGCGTTCAAACAAATAACGGAAGCTCTCAAAGATTAATAATTTTCCCCGTTTTTTCCACATTTTCCCCTGATTCTTCGCTCCTATTGGTTACAGCGTGAAACATCACGCTGCCTTCCTCCTTCCTCGATAAATGGACTATCCAACACAAAAATATTTTTTAAATCCGAACCAGTAGTTCCTGAGATTAGCACGTTCAAACAAACAAACAAACTCTTCAGCTTTATAATATTAGTATTGATATATTATTTTGCGAAATAAAATACTCATTGTATTCAATAATTCTTCTTCACGTCAGGTGTCAGAGTCACATGTGACGTCAACGGAACTGGTTTTCAGTAAACTCGTCTTCAGTTCAAACGAATAAGGCTATTAAAAGTAAAAATGTTTTTATAATGACACGTAAAATCTTCCGGATTAAGGCGCGTACACACTATAAGACTGTGACATTTTCAGCTCTATTGTATTAACGCAGAGTTTTATTTTCAATGCTCTGAATCTTCCACGGCCTACCGGATTTCGGATAATATAGTCCCAGCCTTACATAATGCACTAGGTACTTACATTTCATACATCCGTTAGTCGTTACTGATTGTTCTATTAACACTTTTCACTTCAAAAGTTCAAACTTCTGAACTTTATTTGCAATATTAGGATTCTTCAATGTTCATGTCTGAAAATTGAAACCGACGCAATTCAGTTGTTTGTTCTGGAGCAGTTTTAGGTTGTGAGCCCCAAAACATTGCTGCGTTTCATGCTCATTTTCATGCAAAGGAACATGAAAATGGAAACGAAAAAAGAAAATTCGAAAAAAAAAAATTTAATTCTCGCAAGTCGAATTTTCTTTATGGAGTTGTCACTCAATGATGACTGTAGGCCAAGCACGAACCATCGATAACAAAGTATTTGTAACGTTACCGAATGAAAATTGTATAGGCGCCGCCCGCCCGCGGCCGTGCTGTCGTGATTTTCAAGTTTTAAATTTTTATTCGATAACGTTACGATTTACGAATACTTTATTGTCAGTATGATAAGTTTGTCTTCTGGTAAGTGCGAGTGGGTTCAGCAGGTCTAAAAAGTTTTGGCAATTCATTTTCAATTCTTGTTATGAATTACTGTATGAAAGATGACAGCGATCGTAAAATGGCCACTTGAATTGCAATTCATATTAAGATTTGAATACAATTCATATGCAGAAATTGGCTGAAATGCATTAATTTGACAGATTAACAAGGAGAATTGCTTTAGTGTCAAATAGCAATATTGCGATGATATTGCGCAAGTGGCCTTTTTAGACCCGCTGGGTAGTAGGTAGTGGGTACAAAATTCTAATACTAAACAATAAATTTCTTAAACTGGAATCTTGCAAACGTTTATGTTTTAGCATCGAGCAGTGTTGCCAACCTCAGGAAAGCAAATAGCAGTAAATGGTACTTGAAAAACCTAACCAAGAGCATGTCAGGACATGTCTAAGGAGGGTTCCGTAACTATAAACGCGTAATATGCTTTTTTTTAATTACTCCAAAAGTTACTGTCCGATTTGGTTCACAATAGTTTTCCTAAAGAGTTTTTAGCATGATCTATCAGCATGAAAATTTGCAAGTTTCTATCTCCTATAGTTTAAAAATGCTAGGGGGGGGACCAACTTACAAACTACTTTGGAGGCCGATTACTCGAAAATGGTCAACTTTATAAAAAAGTGACGTATGAAACCTTGCCTTTATTTTAAAAGACCTATTCTATGATACCCCACACGATGGGGTAGAGTGAAAAAATATTTTTCATCCCCACTTCACATGTATGGGGAGCCACCCCTAAAATATAAAATTATTATTTTTTTATGATCCCGAAACCGTGATCTATACACAATCTATAACTGCACCAAATTTCATCAATTTATATTCATAATTACAGGAGCTAGAGGCGCGGACAGACAGACAGACAGACAGACAGACAGACAGACAGACAGACGGACAGAGCGAAACTATAAGGGTTCCTTAAGTATTACGGAACCCTAAAAACAGCAGAAAACAGTAAAATAGTAATTTCAAGACATCAAATCTACTGTCCGACATAACATTCGGAGAACTGATAAATAGTTATACAACTACTGTTAGATTTACCACAAATTGAATTTATTTAAGGAATTTCTGGGAATTGTAAAGTAAATAAAGTCAAAATTTAATTTAAAATAATTTTCCAAATACAAGTAAAGCACAGCTATTCTTGTTCCACATAATATTATACTACAAATGTAGCTATCCTGTTTTACTGTAAGTCAAAAGGATTGCCTCAGTAAAGGGGGGATCCTCTATGCTACAGCCTGCAAGAGGTCCGCTATTGATAGGGAATATGCACGTATTTTTTTTATTTTTTTATATAGATCTATCTTGTTTGGTAAATCGTATGGTAAAATCAGTTTGTTGATATCATTAAAAATAACTAAGATATGAACGTTTAAAGTAGTCTGTTAGACAGAGAGATCGGACGTGTATCGTGACGTCACGTAACATGATTTTCATAGAAAGTTCATACTAAATTTCGTTTTGCTAGAAAGAGATAGAGTACAAACTTTGACCGCTCATATCTTGCTCATTTATCAACAGATATTGAAATTTTTTTCGCCCTTTCCTTTATTTTTCAGTCTAGTATCATATTATTATGTTTTAAGCTATTTTTATATTTTATGCATATTCCCTATTCACAATGGTAAAATGGCGCGTGACCGACGCATACGAGAACTATTTTTATTGCTTTCTCTAAAAGATTGTTCCGGTTTGACCTGTTGGTTATGACTTATTTCCATTTGGAATTAATTATTATTTTAAAAACAGTAGAAATACGAACTAAAACAGAAAACAGGGATGTCAAGCCGAAAACAGTAAATCTACTGTTAAAACAGTAGGGTTGGCAACACTGGCATCGAGATGCATCATGCAAGATAATTTTAAATCCGTACTTTAAAATCGTTTTTTTGCTTTTATGGTTTCCTGCTAACTTCAACGCGGTTATAGTATAATATTATTTGCGCTTTACGGTTTACCACACAAGTGTATTTTATTTGTTTAGTTAGCACTTAGCGATATTTTGAAAGTTAAGTCAATATTTGTACATAAGTAACTGTACAGTGTACCGAGTTACTGACAGTGACTACTGAGCACTGACTAACTTGACTATCACAATACATACCTAATGACCTTCTTTAGGTACTTTACTTTTAGGTACCTTAGATACTTTAGGTATTGGTTTGAAATATGTAAGTACAATACTTCTAATTACCTATTATAAATTATTAACACGTGTAGCAAAGTATATTCAGTACTTACAGTTTTACGAGAATTGTGCGAATGGAGGAGTATGATATTTGCCGCCAGTTAAAGTTTATGTGGAGGAAGGTGTGCAAAAAGCTAATATTTGAAAGAAACAAGTAGCGATCAGTCAATGTACGAAATTCTAATTTCTACGCGCTCTGCGACCGCACATTAGTTTACATTTAACTAACTGTGGAAAGATGGTATATTAAATAAAGGTGACCAGTGCCATACAATAAGTAACCCCCCCTCTTACTTGAATTGAGTTACTTGAGTTTTGTCTAGACTTTATTCAATTTGTAGATTTTTGTATCGATCATTGTTGCAAAAAAAAACGTAGACTTCGCAATTTGTGGATTGGTAATTTCTCATATCACTAATAATTATCATCAGTGTAAAGTCTACATTGCATGATTTCATAAAAACACAAAGAGCTACATGAATAATTTATTAATTCAAATTGGAACATAACCTAATTCATTATCGTGTTAAATTGGTGATAAGAAGCTATGCGCTTTAATAGTTTTTATAATGTATTATGTAGGTATATCATATCTTTGATTTAGATTTAGAGTTTCTAGACTATAGGTAATAGTGGTACTGGCATAATAAAGAGAGCTTTATATATAAGCTTAGATTGGTTTAAGACTTTTAGTGGGTACCTACATATAAATTGAGAAAACGTACAATTGTACCTATACTCCTGGCTCTTCTGACCAATAGAGTCCAGATGCTCGTAGATGTAAAAACGATATTTTTACTTGAATAAGTCTTAAAGTCCATTACTGACGTGTAGGTATAATACGGTTAGAACTTTACTATGCCATGTTCAAAAAATGTAGGTACAATTGATAAAAATAAATCACGAAAACGTGACTGCGGTCAAAAGGGCTAGTTGTTGAAGTCTGTAATCTCGTACTCTATAAATAAATAAAACATTGTTTAAGTTCATAATATTACACATGTTGAAGATACCAAGCACCTAAATTATGCATTCGCTTAAAATAATTAATTGGTTTTTGTTGGTTGTTCGTTACGCTTGTGAGGATCGCTGTAAGAGCAAAAACCTTGATATCGAAATAATTACTTCAACTGTGTGTAATATCAGATGTGTCATCATCTTCACCAGTATAACTATGTCATCTTTACGTGCTTGGGTCTTCTCAACGTGAAGAGGATTTTGCTAAGCTTTGCGAGGTCTCTGACTTCACGAGCCTTGATGATTGTTAGAGCCGCTCCATTAGTGCGTTGCACTGCTTTGCGTAGCGTTGTCCCAGCGTCGACGCTGCGTCGTTTTTCATAGACTTTATGGAATATCACAAGCCCCATTAATATATTTCCGTCGTTTCAACTTTAACGGAACAACGGACAGTAGACGAAGAGGGAGGGTTGATGATATCTGGGATCTGATGGAACAATGAATGCAGCATCCAAATAATGTACGTCCCTTTTATAACAAGACCATCAGACCCTAGAAAGTAAATAGGCCTTCGACTATAATAATAATCAAATAGACAGAATAAGTAAAATATCAATTATAAATGTTTGAACTAGCTTTAACCCGCGCCTCCGCCCACAATACAGTAACCCAAAGGAACACTAGAATAGTGTTTGTAGCCTTTGTGTTACTCAATAGTTTAAACGTTACCGTACCAAATTTAATCAAAATCCGTACAATATTTTTGCGTGAGTAACAAACATCCATCCATCAATCCTCAAAAACTTTCACATTAATAATAATAGCAGACCTGTCCCACTCCCCGTGTAGGTATCGAAAATGTAAGTACGTACGGCGGCCCACTCGAGCGGGCCAATCAGTAGGATCTCACGCGCGAACAGTGAGCGACGTATGAGGTGATCAAGCGCTGCGAGATCTGGGGGGCAATTCTGCTAAATAAAACCTGCATTAATACAATTACAATCAAGTCTCGACACGCTTGCACTCTCAAAAGGTGTTTTTATGAACGTTAAACCAACGTGAAACGCACTCTGATTGGTCGAAACGGCATAAAATCCGTTCACGGTAACATGACGCTACACTTTCAATCCAAACAAAGTGAAGTTGACTGTTTAAATTGTTTACTTTAAATACGAGAATTGAGGTTCTGAATTAAACTTAATCGTATCGTAGTAAGAGTCCCTATTTCTTTAAATGACTTCGGAGTGAGTCTTCTGTACGTGTACTATTATTTATTGTGATAATAGTAGGATTCAATGAATTCGTCTATTATGGTCACCATAGAAATGTGTATCGTAAGTATATACATACTGACTGTTGATAGATTGTACGGACAAAATGCCTGATTTCATTTATCAATCTGTAATTTTGTCTATTCTGCCGTAGAACGAAACCATTTCTACAGTATGTACTATGGATCTGCGTCTTTGCTGTGAGTTGTGACTTCTTCAAGTGGCGTGCAAGCGGTTGGCGCCGATGTGTAATTAGTAATTACGGTACAATTAAGGGGCTTACAACACCTAAATGCGAGATTTCTAAACGGAATATCTATATGATAGAATGCGGTAATTGTATTGAGAAAGATATATAATATTATTCAGAATATATGCTATATCCATAGTGTTTTCAAAACACGATTCAACTTACTTTTCTCGATAGAAAAAAATCGCAAACATACCTCTAATAAAATCTTAAAATGATCGGTATATGTAGTAAATTGCACTCAATAATGATTTAATTTATGGACAATATTTGGCTACCAGTGTACTACTTTCATAGTGTTTTATTTTTTTAAATTAAATCCATAATTTGCAGTAATCAAGTATTTTCCATATTTTCACAACCCGACTAGACTTAGCGTAAGCGTGTGTGCGTGAGAGCCCTGTAGCGACAGTGCCGCCGGCTATCTCGTGAGGGGAGGACGTATTTGCGCTCCGTCGACCAATAAATCTAACCAGTTGAGTCAATCGAGTGTTTATTTGTAAATAATATTTTGTACAAAGAATAATTTAAGTATGTTCCAATGATTACGAATTTTTATTGTGCTCGTTTATGTTTTTACGCATTTGTTCGTTTATTTAATTCCGTAACGAAAATAAATCTTACACCGCTGAGCTGGGGTGGGGGTCTGATTAATTTGGTTACTATCGAGCCGCTGGTACTGAATCGCTTACCGTCTAGTGTAACGTGAGCTAACGTGTATTCAGTGCTAAAGACAGTACAGAAATTTGGCAAATATTCCATATGACCGCGTAGCTCAAGCGGTACGCCTAGCACTCCCGGCCTCGGTATCGAATGGTCCTGGGATCGCGCCTCGCTAGTGGCTTTCGAATTTAATAAATAACTTTTTAAATTTCTGTATCTATCATTTACCTACCTATTCACAAAAAATCTTACAGGAAAAAGACGCTTCAAAATTCTAATGAGTCAGAAGTACCCCATGTGTACTTTCATAAAACAAAACCCGAAGCACGTCAGTCGTCACTTATTGTTTATAAACCTATTTATTTTGTAATAATATAATAATTATTATTCACTTAGATTTTTCAGAAAACGACCAAGACTTGGTTACTATGAACCATAGACCTATTATAATTATTATCTGGGGGCACGGCAGTGCCCCCGCCAAGTCGAGCGCGAAGCAAACACTGCCGTACCATCCTTTACTGGAACCATTTCGCCGCATTTTCAGGTCCCTATTTGAGAACCTCTGGATAAGACCAGAACGTCGATCTGGGGGCACGGCAGTGCCCCCGCCAAGTCAAGCGCGAAGCAAACACTGTCGTACCATTCTTTACTGGAACCATTTCACCGCATTTTCAGGCCCCTATTTGAGAACCTCTGGATAAGACCAGAACGTTGATCTGGGGGCACAGCAGTGCCCCCGCCAAGTCGAGCGCGAAGCAAACACTGCCGTACCATTATTTACCGGAACCATTTCGCCGCATTTCAGGCCCCTATTTGAGAACCTCTGGATAAGACCAGAACGTCGATCTGAGGGCACGGCAGTGCCCCCGTCAAGTCGAGCGCGAAGCAAACACTGTCGTACCATTCTTTACTGGAACCATTTCGCCGCATTTTCAGG
This sequence comes from Glaucopsyche alexis, assembly GCA_905404095.1. NCBI lineage: Eukaryota > Metazoa > Arthropoda > Insecta > Lepidoptera > Lycaenidae > Glaucopsyche > Glaucopsyche alexis. The sequence goes on along the minus strand of FR990047.1, from coordinate 22,987,125 downwards.
CCCCTATTTGAGGAGCTCTGGATAAGACCAGAACGCAGAAATTTTCGTCATCTAGTAAGCTATAATCACATACTTAAAATCCAAAATTTGAAGTCTGTAGGTCATTTAGTTCCGAAGTTAAGCGAAAGCAAAGTTTTGAATTTATGACACTCACTCACTCAGTCACTCACTCATGATCATCAGAATAGAACTAGTACTTCTCATGAACTCAGAGAGCTGAAATTTGGTACAGAGTTAGGGTTTAATGGCCACATAAAGGGAAAACTATAAAAACTAGGATAATCGAACATCTGGAGACCCTGGTGACCCTGATTAGAAAACACAAGAGCCCAACCAAACTATTAGAGATCGACATACCGCCTTTACAAAAAATATTCAACATGGTGGTGGGCCGCTTCATTTGATGTCAAAAATCGAAGGTCTGAAGTATCTGATGAAGAATCCTCAGCTGGTTTCAGCTGATTAGAGATATGGTAATGCCCCCCTTCTACTATTGGTACATAAAAAAATCGACTGTCATTTCAAAAACCTAGCGAAGTGGGACACATCTTCTAATTTAATCTAGTCCGTAGCATTCCACTGCTGGGCGAATGCCTCCCTTTCTGCTTTTGATACGCATATAAATAAAATTAAAGGAAAACTCTGGATAAGACTAGACTGGCTTTTATATTTATATTTACAAGTTTACAAGAAGAAATAGTCGAACGATTAACTTTATTGTACTCGATCATTACACAAATTAAATAAACAAATTACACTGAAATCTAGTAAAATAAATCAATATGCCCACGTTTCTACAAAAAGAAGTGAAATCCCACCAAAAACATCCTGTAAAAAACTAGCCAAGTCTCGATAGAGCTGCTTGTTTATCTCTAAAAAGTAGTGAAATCTAGACAAAGTCGTGCCAAGTCTAAGGTTCCTTACTGCGATTTCTTTATTATTATAGTTAATGTTGTGTGACTTGGCCGTTGAAGGGTACACAAGGGTACTAAAGGGGCTCCATGACACCATTGCTCCAATACATGTGTTCTACGATTGTAGATTGTTGATTAACAACAGCCTAAAATGAGACACTACTCACTAGCGTCCAATTACCAATACCAGTATGGGCTATTATCTCGCTTAACAAACATAGGTAGTTACAACATATACATTACGTGTAAACAAAATTGACTTGTACCCACTTGTAACGTATAAAGAATGTTCAACGGCCAAGTCACACAACATTAACTATAATAATAAAGAAATCGCAGTAAGGAACCTTAGACATGGCACGACTTTGTCTATATTTCACTACTTTTTAGAGATAAACAAGCAGCTCTATCGAGACTTGGCTAGTTTTTTACAGAATGTTTTTGGTGGGATAGACTTGTCCAAAATGTATATATCTTCTTAATTTTTTCCGCAAGTTGCAAATCTTATAAAGATGTTGAGAAAAGTAAGTAAGCAAATGTATAATTTTAATGTAGATATTAAAGCTTTAAAGTAGAATATAACGCATAACTTTGTAACATAAATTGTAAATATGTAAATATAACGTAATTGTAACTATTTAAAGCATATAAAAAAACTATTGTCTAGTATAATGAAAAAGTCGGAAAGGAGTTGTGGATAACTAAATAAGCAAATCTATATATTAGGTTGGGGAAAAAGTTTCTTCGCATTTTATATAAAAATTCAAAAGGTTTTTTTATAAAGTTTATTTACAAGTGACTAAAGTATATAGGTGCCATTTTGTTCGATAACTTTTTGCCATCTTGTTGGTAGGTACATGATCCCATTGCTATAAAATTTTTGGGGCTTCTGATGAAAAAACTGCGACAAGTGGTTTTGGCAGTCCTCTTGTGATGTCAACCTGACACTGCCTAAGGAATTCTGCAGCGACCGAAACAGGTGGAAATCTGAAGGTGCAAGGTCAGGACTATACGGCGGATGCATTAACACCTCCCAGCCAAACTCCCGTGATGTTTTCTGAGTGGCTAAAGATGTGTGAGGTCTAGCGTTATCATGGTTAAAAACCACACCCCTTCTGTTGATTAATTCCGGCCGCTTTCTCTCAATTTCTTGCTTTAATCTCATCAGTTGTTCGCAGTACAGTTCAGAATTGATGGTCCTGCCTGGCGGTAACAGCTCATAATGAATAATGCCCTTCCAATCCCACCACACACACAGCATCACCTTGTTGCGAGTTAACCCGGGTTTCGCCACAGTCTGTGAAGCCTGACCGGCCTTTGACCACGATCTTTTTCGCACGTTCTTGTCGTACGTGATCCACTTTTCATCACCAGTTATCAGCTTCTTCAAAATGGTTCGGTTTCATTACGTCGTAATAAAGAATCACAAATGAGTACACGGTTCATTAGGTTTCTTTCAGTGAGCTCATGAGGCACCCAAATATCGAGCTTTTTTGTGTACCCAGCTTTTTTCAAATGCGCCAAAACCGTTTTGTGGTCAATCCCCAGTTCTTCAGCTACATCGTAACTACTAATATGCCGATCTTGCTCCACTTTTTCAAAAATGGCAACAGTTTTGTCCGTAACAGGGCGACCAGAGCGACGTGCATCTTTGATATCAAAATTTCCGGATTGAAAACGCTTAAACCAAATTTGCGCTACTCTCACAGATACTGCATTAGGTCCATAAACATCACAAATTTTTTTCGCGGCTTGTGTTGCATTTTTACCTTTTTTGTAATAAAATTTTAAAATGTATCGAAATTCTTCATAAGAATCACTCATTTTAACAATAAGAAAAACAAATGAAAATCTCAAATTTACCTAATTTGAATTTGGAATTGTCTTCTGTAAAATTAAAACTTTTTAATGATACCAAAATCAGCCAGATACAATTGGTATAGCCCAAGATATTTTATGACAAGTTCATACATACTATAATGCGAAAAGACTTTTTCCCCAGCCTATTATATAAAAGAAAGTCGTGGTAGTTACACTTTTTATAACTCAAGAACGGGTAAACTAATTTGGCTGAAAATTGGTGAGGAAGTATCTTAAAACCAGGAGAAGGACATAGAATACTTTTTATCCCGTTCCCGCGGCGCGCGGGACTAATAATTCGAGAACGGCTGGACCGGTTTGGCTAATTTTGGTCTTGAAATAATTGTGGAAGTCCAGGGAACGTTAAAACAGTAAAAATATTGGAAAAGGTGTAGGTTGTAGGAGTAGGTGTAGTCATTTATTCATTCCAGTTCATATTTAAGACAGAACAACGTGTGTCGGGACAGCTAGTGTATAATAAATGTATATACAATAATTATTTGTAAAAGAAGATTTACAGTACACATAGACTAACATATAGACGGACGAACAGACAGACAGACGGATGGACAGACAGACAGATGGACAGACAGACAGTAGAAATTTGGAACGAAGTACCTATATTATGTATATTATAAATAATAAAAAAACAAGTGTATAATACTAATTTGTAAAAGTAGACTTACAGTACACACAGACTAACATATAGATGGACGAACAGACAGACAGACGGATGGACAGACAGACAGTAGAAATTTGGAACGAAGTACCTATATCATGTACTAGCGATCCGCCCCGGCTTCGCACGGGTACAATACTGATACTAATACTACAGAATGTCTTTAAACCTCTAACAAAACGGGCGAAATTTAGTCAAAACAAACAGAAACAAATTAATATAGGTACCTACTAAAACTCAATGAAATAAGTAGGTGGGTATACTTTTATCGTATAAAATACCTATACTCTTCAGGACTAACAATACAACAAACACTAAATAAATAGGTATTCAAGTATCTATCCATCATAGTTACAACGAACACGAAACAAAAAATTTACTCATAGATCTAAACTCGCACGCGCACACCTCCGCCTTGGTGACACCCACTTCGCACTTCTTTTTGTAGAAACGTGGGCATATTGATTTATTTTCCTAGATTTTAGTGTAATTTGTGTAATGTTCGAGTAGAATAAAGTTCGAGTAGAATAAAGGGGCCTGAAAATGCGGCAAAATGGTTCTAGTAAAGAATGGTACGGCAGTGTTTGCTTCGCGCTCGACTTGGCGGGGGCACTGCCGTGCCCCCAGATCGACGTTCTGGTCTTATCTAGAGGTTCTCAAATAGGGGCCTGAAAATGCGGCGAAATGGTTCCAGTAAAGAATGGTACGGCAGTGTTTGCTTCGAGCTCGACTTGGCGGGGGCACTGCCGTGGCCCCAGATCGACGTTCTGGTCTTATCTAGAGGTTCTCAAATAGGGGCCTGAAAATGCGGCGAAATGGTTCCAGTAAAGAATGGTACGGCAGTGTTTGCTTCGCGCTCGACTTGGCAGGGGCACTGCCGTGCCCCCAGATCGATTATCATAGTTTTTATAGTTTTCCCTTTATGTGGCCATTAAACCCCAACTCTGTACCAAATTTCAGCTCTCTAAGTTTATGGGAAGTACTAGTTCTATTTTGATGATCATGAGTGAGTGAGTGAGTGAGTGAGTGAGTGTCGAAAATGCGAAACTTTGCTTTCGCTTAACTTCGGAACTAAATGACCTACAGACTTGAAATTTTGGATTTTAAGTACGTCATTATAGCTTATTGGATGACGAAAATTTCTGCGTTCTGGTCTTATCCAGAGGTTCTCAAATAGGGGCCTGAAAATGCGGCGAAATGGTTCCAGTAAAGGATGGTACGGCAGTGTTTGCTTCGCGCTCGACTTGGCAGGGGCACTGCCGTGCCCCCAGATAATGCATTGCATATTGCATATTATTTGAATTTGTACTTCATGAGCGTACAAGATTTTGAATTGTTTGTATTGGATATTAATATGTTTATTTAATGTTAATTATAAATAATTATATTTGTACAAAATACATTGAATTTATTATTTATTAAAAACCGTATGCAATGTTTTACAAAACAGTCAGTACAAAACAATGATTTTGTATATAAAATGTAAATTATTGAATTATCATTTTTCAAGCTACGAAACAGAAATAAACGTATTTAGTTTATAATTTCTGTCTCGTAGCTTGAAAAATGTCGTCATCATTTATTATGGCCATAATAATTAATATCTCGTTATTAAAAAAGTTTAATAATAAAAGCGCCATCTCTCGGAAAAAAAGTGTCAAAATCTCATCAAGCATTTGCACAGTATCCCGTGGTGTAACGCGCTTAATTGCTTTTACCGCTAGATGTCGTTGAGAAATTTTATGCATGTGTGCAAGCATCGCTCAAGGTCGATTAGCTGTTGTAAGCCCCTTAAAACATACCTAATTGTTATAGGTTTGCCCGGCCACGTGTTTCCAGTGTCTCTACTTGTTATTGTTGCAGTCACGTGCTCAGTATATCTTTTAAAGAACATACTTGCAATTTTTATAACATACAAGTCATACAACATGATCATCGCGTATAATAATAATATAACATCATGCTAAGCTCAATACGAGCGGAGCTCCAATCAATAATGTTTCAAAATCGTTTTTTTCCCTTTTGAGAGCTTTCGCTGCGTACGCTGCGGAAACGGTTAAATTTTCGCTAAAATGTTGTATGACAGAATTACTCCCCTTTAAAAGTTCTACAAAAAAATCCGCGACTGTATGTCTATCTTTTAAGGTTGGCTCACTGTAACCTTTTTCTGGTAACCAAATTTGTTCTAAAAATAAGCATTATTTATAAAGGTGTTTTCATAAAGATAATATTAATCCTTATCCAAGTAAATACGTTATTCATTACAAGTATTTATTCTAGAAGAAATTTGCCGTTTACATCATTTGATTTCAATGTTTTAGAAGATATCGCAGTAATAAAATAATCAAGCGCGCAATAATAATGTACGACTTGCGGCGGGCAGTACGTGAAGGGGAAGCGCTTCTTCTTCTACGAAAATGAAGTCGCGGGTAAATTTGAGCGATATCCCAAAGTAACTGTTCCACGCGGACGAAGTCGCGGGCTAAAGCTAGTAATTTATAAGCACCCTACAGTTCAATATACTTGACCTAACCTAACCAGTAGTAACAATAATAAAAACTCCCACACCGATATCGGTGACGGTGGCCGGTTTCATTGAACCCAGGCCAGTTACGCAGGAGTAATTTTACAGTTCCCAAGTGTGAGCGCAGTACACAAGAGCACTCTCTCTTCCTTTACTCTCATAATCCAGTGGGACGGATAACCGACACGACTGACGAGAGATGAGGCGCAGGTCCGACTTTTTACATGCCCATCCGACGCATGGATCATCTTGTCAGACAATCAGGTGATCAGCCTGCATCGTCCTAACCAAACTTGGAAACAACATTTTTGTCGTTCCAATGCGGGAATCGAGCCCACGACCTCCGAGTCGAGAGCCAATGCTCTAACCACTAGACCACGGAGGCTTGTCCCCCAGTAGTAACAATGGAAATGTGTAAGTACCCCCACAGTTCAATATATCACAATGAACATTGAACCTAACCAGTAGTAGGTAACAATGGAAATGTGTATTTTCCGCGAGGCTCACTCCATAGAAAAGCTTGTACAGTGCATCATATTATTATGTGACTCAGTTGTGCCGCATGTGTGATATCTATGACTCCTTATCAATTACCGCCATATGTTGCGTCAATCATTGTCTATCGAAATGACCTAAAAATTATCTATTATAAAACTAATATTATCATTTTTTATCTAAAGTGTGGTCGCGCTGGCGCAGCATGTAAAATTTCGTAAAATGACTCATCGCTACTTGTCTCACACTGCTATCGCGCTTCTATTGCGTACTTATGTAAATTAAATAGGGTTTTCTTGCAAATCATATCGATCCATACTAATATTGTAAATAGGAAAGTGTGTGTGTCTGTTTGTCCGTCTTTCACGCCAAAACTACCGAACCGATTTATTGAAATTTGCTACACAGATAGTCTAAAGCTTGAGAAAGGACATAAGCTACTTTTAATCGCGGGGAAATGTACGGTTCCTGTGGAAAACTTTATTTACAGTTTTACGTAAAAACTACTCAACCGATTATATCATGAAAGGCACGGCTATAAAGTAGACCACGGAAAAGGACATCTAAGGCTGCTTTTTAGGGTTCCGTAATACTTAAGGAACCCTTATAGTTTCGCTCTGTCCGTCTGTCTGTCTGTCTGTCTGTCTGTCTGTCTGTCTGTCTGTCTGTCTGTCTGTCTGTCTGTCTGTCTGTCTGTCTGTCTGTCTGTCTGTCTGTCCGCGCCTCTAGCTCCTGTAATTATGAATATAAATTGATGAAATTTGGTGCAGTTATAGATTGTATATAGATCACGGTTTCGGGATCATAAAAAAATCATAATTTTATATTTTAGGGGTGGCTCTCCATACATGTGAAGTGGGGATGAAAAATATTTTTTCACTCTACTCCATCGTGTGGGGTATCATAGAATAGGTCTTTTAAAATAAGGGCAAGGTTTCATACGTTACTTTTTTATAAAGTTGACCATTTTCGAGTAATCGGCCTCCAAAGTAGTTTGTAAGTTGGTCCCCCCCCTAGCATTTTTAAACTATAGGAGATAGAAACTTGCAAATTTCCATGCTGATAGATCATGCTAAAAACTCTTTAGGAAAACTATTGTGAACCAAATCGGACAGTAACTTTTGGAGTAATTAAAATAAAAGCATATTACGCGTTTATAGTTACGGAACCCTCCTTAGACATGTCCTGACATGCTCTTGGTTAGGTTATTATCGCGGGACATAGGTATGCGGTTCCTGTAGGTTACTGAACTTATGCGGGCGGAGCCGCGGGCATCAGCTAGTATAATATATATTTATTTGATAATAATGTTTCGCCTTAGAAAGACGTTATATCTCAAATTCCATCCTACCGGTACCAGGTATTTAATTTAAATGGCAAAGCGAGTTTTAAAATAATAAATTGTGTGACGAACATGCGAAAGGGTTTCCCGAAGATTCTTTGGCTTGACGTGAATTCCTAATTTTACACTTCTCAGAAAGATTTCTTCGTTTTACTCTTATTGTTCTATTAGTAGACCAGGGTCGATAATTTTTGAAACCAAAAAAAATAGTAGTAGGATGAAACCCATTAGAAAAGGAGGGGAATATGATAAAAATGAAAGGAAAAATAAATTACGGGCGATCTGAGTTCGGGAAGTGGGAGGGGGTGAGTTTTTAAGGGTAAAAAATGGTTTATCTTGATTTCCGGTAAAACTACAAGTCCTATGAAAAAAAGTTAAATGGCAAAGTTGTAGATAATAAAAAGATCTACAACTTTTATATTAACACTCTTTTCACATAACCTCAAAATTTATGTGAAAAATTCAAATAACCAAGTTTTTGGTTTTTAATTTTTATCTTGTACAAAAACAAAAAAAAAATTCACGAAATTTAGTGAAAACTTACCTTTTTATGTCCTAAATACACTGTAATTTTTGTGATTTAAAATATTTATTTTTTCACCTTATTTTATCTTAATATCGAAAAATTAACCCTAATTTTCAATCGAAAATTCTCCTGTCAAAATATCAGCTTTTTTTTAAAAATTGATGGGCTTCTTGTTTGTTGAAATCTATTCTTTCTGATAATGTAAAAAAATACATACATTACCATAGTAAATGTTCTCAGAAAATGCAAAGAAAAGAATAGGTAGTAAGGCCTAGCCCCAATAAGACATCTACAATATTTTGAGTAAGTTGTCGAATCTTCTTTAAATTATGCGCATACATGTCTATTTATTGCTATTTTAAGATGACTTGTATACTTGAGTGACCTGCGGATAATTTTAACCCATCAAAAGGTATTTCATATACAAGAGGGAAAGGGGCTAGGCGACCTGAGCCTTACTACTTGTTCTTTTCTTTGCATTTTCTGAGAACATTTACTATGGTAATGTATACATTTTTTTACATTATCAGAAAGAATAGAATTCAACAAACAAGAAGCTCACCAATTTTTTTAAAAAAGCTGATATTTTGACAGGAGAATTTTCGATTGAAAATTAGGGTTAATTTTTCGATATTAAGACAAAATAAGGTGAAAAACTAAATATTTTAAATCACAAAAATTACAGTGTATTTAGGACATAAAAAGGTAAGTTTTCACTAAATTTCGTGAATTTTTTTTTGTTTTTGTACAAGATAAAAATTAAAAACCAAAAACTTGGTTATTTGAATTTTTCACATAAATTTTGAGGTTATGTAAAAAAATTGTTAATATAAAAGTTGTAGATCTTTTTATTATCTACAACTTTGCCATTTAACTTTTTTTCATAGGACTTGTAGTTTTACCGGAAATCAAGATAAACCATTTTTTACCCTTAAAAACTCACCCCCTCCCACTTCCCGAACTCAGATCGCCCGTAATTTATTTTTCCTTTCATTTTTATCATATTCCCCTCCTTTTCTAATAGGTTTCATCCTACTACTATTTTTTTTCACTTTTTACCATTTTTGAAGGCTTCGACCCTGGTCTATAGGTAATACGTCAGCAAATGATTTTTTAAATAAATTTTTGTTTACTTATCAAACAATCTACATCAGTGGTCCCCAACCTTTTTTTTACGCGGGCCACAAACCCGTTGTACTCCTGGTGTCGCGGGCCGCAACCAAAATTTTTAGGGACAAAAGATACGGTGTTTAAATTTAACGATTTAATAATAGAAAAACACAAGGTAGTTAAAAGAGTGAAACTAAACATTTAACATCTTAAATAATTAAACATCTTAATTAGATAACGACACAAACTAAAATAAAATAACAAATATGTATTATAATAATTATGTTCACTCACTGAGATTTTTGGAATTGTGAACGCTTTTTCACAACTTTATCTGGAGCTGGCTTGTCGCTGCATCATGCATGCTATCGTTATTACATCGTAGGCTGTATTTCAATAACCACTTTAGCTAGAAAGCTGATATTTTCATAAGTCTTAATTCTGATGCCGCTATAACAACATAATATCATACCAAAAAACAAGATACCTAAAACAAATAATATAAGGAGAAGCCCTTTTTATGATAACAAAACGCGATTTTTTGTCCTTTCTTTAGTCGATGGCAATACTTTAAATATTCACAAGATACTAAATTGATTTCTACTCCAAAATATAATTCAAAATAAAAATTAATATAAAAGGGGTTTTCATAAAAAATACAATTTTTGACTATTTTTTTCCTAAAATGGCTTTTCCTTGGCTGATTTTTAACTTACAGATTTCACGCGGGCCGCAGATAAAGGCCCGGCGGGCCGCATGCGGCCCGCGGGCCGCGGGTTGGAGATAGCGGATCTACATAATCTACATTCATACATACTAAAGATACTAAAACAGATTGAAAACAGGTCTCATATATGCAATTAAGTATGTTTTATCACAAAAAAAAAAGGATTTATTTGCTCGCGCTCATTTGGATTAATTTTGAAAAAAATATTTAGCGAAGCTCAGAATAGCAATTTGCGTGCCTCAGCAGTCAGCATAGTCAATATTCAGAGGGTCAATTCTGCTAAATAAAACCTGCAATAATAATACAATTACAATCAAGTCCCGAATCCCGATACGCTAAAACTGCCAAACGGTATTCTTATAAACGTTAAGCCAACGTGAACCCGTTCTGATAGGTCTAAGGCTGGGACTATACGGCACCGGAATCCGGAAGGCCGTGAAAAATTCTGAGCATTGAAATAGATCTCTGCACTAATACAATAGAGTTGAAAATCAAACATCCGAGTGTCGAGTCAAATGTCAATGTCATATATGACAGCTCGACACTCGAAACTTCCATTTTCAACTGTATTGTATTAGCACAGAGTTCTATTTTCAGTGCTCATAATTCTCTACAGTCTACCGGATTCCGTTGCATATAGTCCCAGCCTAAACTTCACAGGATCAGTTGATGATAACATGTCGCTTCACTTGTAATACAATCAAACTAAAATGAAAGTCTACTTTAAAATTTAAATACGAAAATTGAGGTTCTGATTTCAGAAGCTTGAGCAGTTTTATTTGATCATTTAGCTATTGAATCGACACAAACTTCTTTAATTTTGATTTTATGTATTGAAAGATCACTGCTGCGTGTTAAGAGATCCGACCGTTATGTTTGCCATTTACTGTAGGTATACTCAATTACTACCAGGGAATCTTATCCTTTAGCTGGTAGAGCGTTTACATAATTTGTACCGTGTATTATATTTGAGCTCTACCTGATAAAGGATTCGATTCCCTTGTAGTACGTAGTGTAGTATAGGTAACACTAAATGGAAAACGTAATGGTCTGATATCTTAACACACAGCAGTGAACTTTCAATACAGAAAATCAAAATTAACAGAGTTTATGTGTCGATTCATTGGCTAAATGATCAATTAACACCTTTGATTAATTATTACATAGATACGTTATATCCTTATAAAACTGACAAAATTTCTGTGCCGTTGTGCACATTGACACGGGATGCATAATACGTGCTACTCGTCACACACTGACACAGAACACTAACTCGCGGAGCACACTAACTAAAATTGGCCCGACGTCTGGTCATTTTGAGTTTTCACTTTTTACGCGCAATGACATATCTACCTCTTTTTAATATACTAGCGACCCGCCCCGGCTTCGCACGGGTACAATGTATATATCTGTATAATCTATGGGTACAATACTGATACTAATCCTACCTCATAGATCTAAACTCCCATCCCGCACGCACACCCCCGCCTTGGTGACGCCTACTTCGCAACGGGCCGTGGAGCAGAAATCGTAATATTTTACGCCATAACTTCAAAACCAAACGTCCAATTTTAATCATTCAAAGACCAAATATTATCTACATAAACTGTACTTAGTGATAAAATAATTTATTTTAATAAGGATTAATAGTATGAGTAAAATAAACGCGTTTAAATGTAGTCCAAAAAAAAATCAAGATTTTTAAATAAAAAAATTGTTGTTGTGCCTCACTCGACATAGATAGGTATAGTGTGTCGCGGACTTTTTTGTAGATATTTATAAGATCTACAATTAATTAGAACATTTTATGGTTCTATCTTTTATAGTTTAGGCAGCGTACGCAAAATAAGTAACTTTTCTGGTTGATTTTTTACACCTTATGTCCGAAAACCCCAAATATCTTACGGAACCCTATTTTTTTCCAAAATAAAATTTAGCCTATGTTACTTGTGGATAATGTAGCTTTCGAATGGTGAAAGAATTTTTGAAATCGGTCCAGTACTTTTTGAGCCTATTCATTACAAACAAACAAACAAACAAACAAACATACAAACAAAGTTTTCCTCTTTATAATATTAGTGTAGATGAAATATTATTAACACCATATAAATATTTGATTAGCTTTATTTGACTATTATGATAATGTTTATGGTTTCCTCCCCAGATGAGAAGACGATCCTCAAGTCGGTGTCGGGGCGGCTGCGGTCGGGGGAGCTCACCGCCATCATGGGGCCGTCCGGCGCGGGCAAGTCCACGCTGCTCAACATACTCACAGGATACAAGTGAGTTTTATTGTAATTTGTAGACTAGCTTTTACCCGCGGCTCAACCCGCGTAAATACGGGTACTGTTTCGGTATAAAAAGTACCCCATGTATAGTACACCATAGCTTAAACTCTACTTGTATCCAGAGCTTAAACTACTACTTACCATACCAAATTTCGTCGAAAACCGTTCAGTAGTTTTAGCGTATCAAACATCCATCTATCCTCACGAATTTTCATATTATAATAGTATGTAGTAGGCTGTAGGAGTTAGGACACACATTGTCAGTGCTTACTGAATCAATAATTTTATTATGTATCTTTTGAGTTTTGTTTATAAATGTTCTTTACATTAGGTTTAAACTTCGTTTCGTGGTTTCCATGGTGAATTTTTGGAAAATCGAATTTTCAATGATATATTTTTAATTGTACCCATAATTTTCAATGATATATAGGTATGTGTGAGTAATATGAACGTACCAACTTTAGTATAACAACCGATATGAGAGAATTTCGAGTCTTTCAATCAGAGATGGATTGCAAAATGAAATTGTCGTTTAGCTCGCAAGTCGCAACGGCCGTGCCCAAATGATAGGTCGTGAATGGACCGGCTTTATTAGATAACACGACTCTTCCTGGTGTGAACAAAAATACCCGCCTAATGAATCTCTTTAACTTTTTGTTAGGCCTGAAATTGTTGCCGTGATGGTGGATTATGTGCGAAACGTGTTTAAATCCAATAGTAATAACATGGATGTGATTTAGCTCCATGATTTATAAGTATAATTAACTTCACATGAATTAAAAAGAAGCTTCAATTATGAATATTTTTTTTTTATATGAAGTAATGGTTTTGTCGCATAAATTATTTTCCGGTGTATTGTATGATTTATCATCTTGTCTATCTACTTAACTAGAAGTTTTTGTATGAAGCAAAACTAGTTATAATAATAAGCGTGTTTATGTATGACCTTTGACTTTAAACATTTTAACTGTAACTGCTAAATTGTTTATATTGTTTTTACCCGAAAACGGCGAAGCCAAAAGGGAGGGTAAGGTTAGCAGTCTATGTAGGTATGTATGTTTTTTTTTTTTTTTTAATATAAAATAAGGGGGCAAACGAGCAAACGGGTCACCTGATGGAAAGCAACTACCGTCGCCCATGGACACTCGCAACATCAGAAGAGCTGCAGGTGCGTTGCCGGCCTTTTAAGAGGGAATACGCTCTCTTCTTGAAGGTTTGTAGGTCGTATAGGTCCGGAAATACTGCTGGTGACAGTTCGTTCCAGAGTTTTACAGTGCGCGGCAGAAAGTTACGCGAGAAACGCACGGTGGAAGACTGCCACTCATCAAGGTGATGAGGATGGAATATTTTTCGCGTGGGACGATGGCGAAAAGTTGCAGGTGGTATGATTCCGAACAATTCCTCAGAGCACTCCCCGTGATACAACCGATAGAGGATGCAGAGTGAAGCTACATCTCGGCGTAATTCCAAGGGGTCCAAGCTGTTTGAAACACTATGACAGTCAACAATTCGAGCGGCCCTTCGTTGGATACGATCCAGAGGGAGCAGTTGGTATTTTGGTGCTCCTGCCCAGAGATGAGAACAATATTCCATATGAGGCCGAACCTGCGCCTTGTAGAGTTGTAGGCGTTGGTCCGGACCGAAGTACTGTCTCGCTCTGTTGAGAACACCAAGCTTCTTCGAGGCTAACTTGGCCTTACCCTCTAGATGATATCGAAATTGGACTTCGCTCGATATGCTAACGCTAAGTATTTCAATGCTAGGGGAGATGGTTAAAGATGTGCCCTCAAAACGAGGATGTACGACCATAGGTGACTTTTTAGCGGTGAACGCGCAGACTTGTGTCTTGGCGGGGTTAAATTGGACTAAGTTACGTCTACCCCATTCAGAGACTTTCTCCAATGAATTCTCTATTTTTAACACAAGTTCGTTTCGACTCTCGATGACATTTAGCCGAGAAATATTAGGGGAGCCGGTATATACAGCATCACCTGTACTATCATCCGCATAGCAATGAATGCCGTTGGTCTGTAACATGTCATTGATATGCAGTATGAATAGGGTAGGCGATAGCACACAGCCCTGAGGGACACCAGCATCAACTGACTGAGTTTCCGAGCATTCGCCGTCAACTACGACCTTTATGCTTCTGTCTGCTAAGAAACTTGTGACCCACTTGCATAATTTCTCGGGCAGCCCGTATGATGGAAGCTTTGAAAGCAGCGCTTTATGCCAAACCCGATCAAAGGCCTTCGCAATGTCCAAACTAACAGCCAATGCTTCTCCCTTCGACTCAATTGCCTGAGCCCAACGATGAGTTAGGTACGCCAAGAGATCACCAGCCGAGCGACCCTTACGGAACCCGTATTGTTTGTCGCTTAGTAATCCCTGGCCGTCCAAGTATCGAAGAAGCTGGCCATTGATAATGGATTCCATTATCTTTGAGAAGAGAGAGGTTATGGCGATTGGTCTGTAGTTGGAAGGATTTGAGCGGTCACCTTTTTTGGGGATCGGGTGCACCAAGGCTGTCTTCCAAGAAGCCGGGACGATGCCAGAGGAATAGGAGAGCCGAAAAAGGCGCGTCAAGACCGGAGCCAACTCTGGAGCACACTTTCTCAACACAATAGGAGGGATTCCGTCAGGCCCACTCGACTTTTGGATATCAAGGGAACGGAGGGCTTTTCGCACTGAGCGCTGATGAAACCGAATATCCGACATGAAGCTCGTGCATCGCGGTATGGTCGGCGGTTTCTGCCCCCCGTCATCTAGGGTCGAGTTAGACGCAAAGAGCTTGCCCAGAAGATCGGCTTTGTCTTTTGCGTCCTGGGCTAACGATCCATTTCCTACGTGTAGGGATGGTAGGGTTGGCTTACAGAAATTTCCCTCAATAGCTTTGGCCAGAGACCAGAATGCACGGGTTCCCGAGGGGAGGCGCTCGAGTCTCTTGCCAATTCTATTGACGTGCTGTTTCTTTGCCCAAGTGATCTCTTTCTTGAGGGACCTAGAGGCATGGTTGTACTCCATTTTATATGTGCTGGTATTTAAATCCCGAGTGGACACTGCATTGGCCCAGGATTGGTAAGCCTCCTGCTTCCGGCGAGAAGCTTTTTTGGAGGATGAACCAAACCAGGGACGAAATCTGCCGCCAGTTGGCACTACAGAGGACGGAATGAAAAGTTCCATCCCCTGCACTACCACATCAGCAACAGAGTTGGCAGTGTTGTCGGGATCATCCGGCGAGAAGCACACGTGCCCCCAAGGATAGGATGCAAAAAACGACCGCATTCCATCCCAGTCTGCTAACTTGTAGTGCCACACACGACGGTATTTAAGAGCACGCTGTCGTAACACTGTCGTGAGTGGCACAGAACTCCTGACAAGGCAATGATCCGATGAACCAAGTGGAGCGGTTACGGATATTTGGTAGCCATCAGGATTTGAAGTCAGCAGAAGGTCCAACAAGGAAGGATTCTGACCGTCCACATCTGGGATTCGCGTAGGCGTAGTAACCAGTTGTGTTAGGTCGTTCGCAAGGGCAAAGTCGCATACAGATCTCCCCGCATGATCAGTTTTACTGGAATTGAGCCAGTCGGCGTGGTGGGCATTAAAGTCGCCAAGTATTATGATCTCTGCGGATGGGATCTGCCGCTGTACAAAATCTGAAGCAGCTTGCAGGTGTTCCAAGAGTCGGTCCGTCTCGGTGTCACCACTATGGGACCTATATAAGCACGCATAGACGCGAGGGTGGTCGTCGCAATCTATGCGGAGCCATAATGTTGACAGGTCCCTGTCCTCAAGATTGCTGAGGCGGCGAGAGCTGATATCATCTGTGATATACACACACACTCCAGCTTTGGGCAGAAAGGAGTGCTCGAGATAATACCCTGGGTGGGAAAGGTATGATGTGTCACTCGGAGATGATATCTGCGTCTCGGTTAAAAAGAGCAAAGCCGGCTTTGCCGTCTCAAGGTGGTAATGGACGGCATTAAGGTTGGAGTGTAATCCCCTGATATTACAGAAGTCCATGCCTAATATCGAGGGGGGTGCCTTTGTGTGTTTGCTCTTGCCCCGAGCAGATTGTAGCGCAGTTTTGCCCTCCCCAGAATACGAGGGGCAGCCTGGACGTCCACGCTCAGTTCCAGGGGTCCCTGAGCATGGACGTCCAGAGAGGGATTCTCCAACGCAGTTGGTACCCTCCTGGGGTAACAAATTGTTTTTCAACTGCGGCATTTCTAGGGGGGTAGGGGATTGGGCCTCCGGTAAACTCACTCACTCGACGGAACACAGCGCAAGCGCTGTTTCACGCCGGTTTTCTGTGAGCCCGTGGTACTTCTCCGGTCGAGCCGGCCCATTCGTGCCGAAGCATGGCTCTCCCACGTTAATGTATGTTTATTCCATCATAGGGCCTAAACTACTGATCCGATTTTAATGTATGAGGTGTGATTAGATTCGTAATTATGGCCCGGGTAACATAGGCTGTGTAATTTGCGTAGTGTGGTTATAGTTTTTACATAAAAAAAGTTATTATTGCGGTTCTCCTTTATGTGAAGGGCTTTCGCGTTAAACGTATGTACTGCAATTTGCAAGTTATTGGGTCAAACCCAGGTAGTCTTTTATTTCGATTAAGGCCTGCACGTTCTCAGATTTTCCTTATTTAAGTATAACATTGTCCGTATCAACTATCTACTTGAAAAAAGTACAACTAAATTGGTATTCTATCTCTTTGGTTTTTTTGGACGTTTCACTTTGTACGTCATATTAACACACTTTCTCCCAAGATTCAAGAAGATTACTAGCGGTAACATACACAATACAGTCATGTTATTGCTTTCCTATTCCTGGATTTAAGAGTTAAGCGACCTAGAATGAAACTAAACATTTCAATTTTTATTTATTTTAATTTTGAACAAAATGGTAGTGGAAATGAAATTATTTTAAGTAAGTAAGTACGTAATTTCATTGCTACTATTTTGTTGTTAAAAAATTGTTGACGCAAATTAATAAACGCTCATTAGAAATTATAAGGCAGAAATCACAATTCATACATGTATATGTCACCGTAAAATTGTAAAAACCGTTAGATTGTAATATTAGGTTTTTTTTAATTACTTCAAAAGTTACTTTTCGATTTCGTTCAAAATAATTTTCCTAAAGAGATTTTAGTATGATTTAGATTATTACGGAACCTTAAAAACAGACTAAAATAAATAATAAAATAAATAATATCCCATACAACATACAACAAACATTTTTTTTTGTTTTGTTCGGAACCCTGTGCGCTTAGCCGGTTTTTTGTTAGTATAATATATAATGTACTCATTAGTAGTAGGTATCTATAATTTACATGCCTACTAAGTTACAATAGAATATTATGTACAGGTCGGTAAACACAAATATTGGTTAATATTGCAACTACAAATTGCGCTAGCATCGACATGTGAAGGCCAAATAATTGCTCATATTAATTTTATCTACTACCACAAAATCGGTTGCACTGCTGTTCGAACGGCTTTTAAAATAAATGACAATTGTAAATTTTACTGTAATCTCTATACATATGTATAAAATCCTTTGTCCTGAATGACTGATTGAATGACGCACAGCCCAAGCCTGGCCACAGACGTTCTTAATTTGTCATTTTTGGCAAAGTTTCCATTGCTTAATCTTTCAGATTCTTAAATTTCAGATCGGACTTTAAGAATGTCAAATTAAGAACGTCACAGGGTAAGGATCAGCGCGTGTGTGACGTGGTGTCTGAATATTGTCTATGGATTAAGATTCTTAAATTCAGGAAAGAATTCAGCACGTCTGTGGCCAGGCTAAACCGCTGATCGTAGAGCCCTGCAAGGGCTTGCTCTCTGTAATGCGTAGGCATCCGATAAGAAGGGATTTTCCGAAATTCGACTCCTAAGGGAGTGAAAAAGTTTGTATGGGGCAACGTAATTCCAGGGGTCCAATCTATTTCACATTTTGCACAAACATTCTTGAACATGAACAAAACAATTGATGGAATACGTGTATCATACTTTATTGAAATTCGTTCCCTAACGGGTTAAAAAAGGGAAAGAAAGTTGTTCGGGAATGTACTGCTTTAAAGTTGATATTAATTATACTCCTTAGTGCTTTTGATTTAAAGCTTTTACTCACAAGCGATTAATTTAGTCTTTACAATTATTTAAACATTTACTGCAAGTAAATCGCTTTAGATGAATGATGAATATAGCCAACAGGCAAATTTACTCGGTTAACAATCGGAGTAAATTTTTTCGCACTTTTGGCGCCCACCGCAGAAACTAGCTGGTAGTTCATACACTAATAATTTCGTGTAATAAGTTTGTCGTTAGCATTTTACCTTCAAATACGAATTAATTTTTAATTTGATCGTAGCAATCGGTAGCCTGTGAGTGGGTTTCTTTATTGTTTAGTGAAAACCTCATTAGCGGCGTTGTGCACTTTTTTTGGGATGGGTAAAAAACGTTAATCAGGATACGTGACCTGATCGAAAATTCGTAAGACGGAGGGAGAGTAGACGGGCGAAGCCGTGGGCAAACTAATGCTAGTGGTGGAATATAATTTATTCTTGACTTCTGTTTGTGTTATTTAAAATAAAATATTTTTTATTGTTTTCTACTCGGCAATTCGGCATATTGATTAAAATAGATTACCAAGGCGCTTGATAAGACTAATAAGTGGGTAGAAGCCGGATCACATTATCATTTATCAAGTTATTTGGGTCATGTCATACAATGCACATATATACTCGTACCTAGGTGACAAGTTGACAACCGACAACCCACTCAATAACTAACCCCCTTACTAATAAAAATATTTATTAAAGGCTAATAACTAACCCCCTTACTAATAGAAATATTTATTATAAGCTATACAATGTTTTGTCCTTGATTTATTGATTCGAATCAACGTATAAATTCGTATTGATTCGAATGAATGAATGAAATGATTGATTATTAATTCGAATGAAGGGTTTATTTGAATCATGGTTCGAATTTTCGCCGGGTTATTCGAATCGATTCGAATATTAATTTTCGATTCGAGTCCCATCACTACTGGGTAAGTGCAAGGTTTCGGTATTACAAGTGTTTGAAGAAATTATATGAACTTATAATTATCGTGCATTAAAATTCTCTTTACTTGATAGTTGATAATAATATTTCCTACTTCCGACTGTTAAATTAAAAGCATGATTAAAATTTCTCTGATATTTCTCGGCATTTCCTCAAAGTGCCAGACAAAAGGGCCGAGAACTAAAGTTCAAGCCTCAAGGTGCACACTTAAGTATAAAAGCGAAGGTCTTCATAAGAACTTTATTTTTTTTTCTTGAAATTATACGCACATTTTGTATTCTTGTCTCTTATTATTTTAAATTTTATTGATGCTGTTGGTAAGTTATTGTCCCTATTATCGATAGCTTATGTGACTCATATGCCTTGCTGATAACGGAATGACGTTAAAATTCTTGAGATAAAATAAAGGAGAGTTGACGCAGGCGTTGTCGGTTTATAAATCACCAATCTATAAGTAGGTATATAAGGTTCGGTAAAATTAATAACGGATATTTTGAGCATATGATCTACTGCTTATGTATATAGACGCTAAGGGCAGAAAAATAATTGACGTACTCGAAAAGAATTCTTCCTTTGTATGGGCGAGTTTGCGTTGAGCGGAGATTCTCCCATACATGAGATGATTTTTTGCTTTGAGTATAACAATATTTTTTTGCCTAAACATCTTTATAATGAGCAGTAGATCATATACCTAAAATATTCGTAATTGATTTTATCAAACCTTTTATAAAAGGAGAAGGAGATGTCCCCTGTCAGTGAGTCAGTACTGACATTAGGTATATAAATTAAGACGCACGCATAGGCGTACCGCGTATTAGCCGCTACATAATGATAAAAACTTAATATTATATTTGGACAGTTGTTTTAATTCATAGCGTAGACGCACACTAAGAAGGGATTTAAAAAAAAACATCTGTAAAGGGGTGAAATAGAGGTAGAAAGAAAGTTCGTATGGAAAATCTTGATTTTTTTGATTGAGTACGTATAATTATAATTTTTCGTCCCCTAAAGGGTGAAATGGGGTCCAATTTGCCTTGTGTATTATCAATAACTGGATTAGGGATGTTGCGGATGCATATTTTTTCACATCCGCGGATGCGGATGCGGATGCGGATCTGTACATAAAACTTGAGTGTTGGTTTGGTAGGGTAAAAAAACACAGTAATATTAATCCTTTCTTTATCTATATAATGTTATAAAGCTGAAGAATTTGTTTGTTTGTTTGTTTGAACGCGCTAATCTCAGGAATTACTGGTTAGAATAAAAAAAATATTTTTGTTGGATAGTCCATTTATCGAGGAAGGCTTTAGGCTATAATATAGCATCATGCTAATCGCAATACGAGCGGAGCACCAATCAAGAACAAAGATGATATTAATGCTTATCCAAGTAAAAACGTTATTCATTACAAGCATTTAATAATTTAGAAGAAATTTGCCGTTTACATAATTTGATTTCAATGAGTATTTTAGAAGATATCGCAGTAATAAAATAATAATCAAACGCGCAATAATGTACGGCGCGCGACGAGCAGTCTTGAGGGGGAAGCGCTTCTCCTTCTACGTAAATGAAGTCGCGGGTAAATTTTAACGACATCCCAAAGTAAATGTTCCACGCGGACGAAGTCGCGGGCAAAAGCTAGTTTAATAATAAAGTAGTGAGTTATTAATAATAATTCAATTTGAATATTGGAGCATTATATAGTGCGATTCAAATGAGAATAGGATCGAGTCGGCGCCATATTGTGACGTCATAGCTGTCAGTTTTACCCAATTGGGTAGGGTGAGCAAAAAAAGTTGTATTTCTTATATTATAATTTATTTACAACTTTGAGTGAAAAAACTGTAATCTGAATCTAGCTCTTCAATTTCGCTCATCTCTGTATTACTGTCCGAGTAGTCATCGTCGTCTATGTAACACAGCGCCTCGTTTACTCATTATCGAGCAAAATGAGTATGACAATAACAAAAACAATATAATTTTGGCAAGTTGCCTTGCACCAACAATGAAAAAGTAAAAACAAAATGTTAATTTATGATTTTAAAAACGAATTATGAATATGTATTATTATAATTAAATGTTTAGATAATTTAACGTTATTATTTAAATTCGATGTAAGACTATTATTCCTCTTCTTTTATCTATGGAAATCGCAGTTGCAAAGGTTTTGCACCAATCTGCCAATGTCGAGTTTATAAATAATTATTTCGACTATTATTATTGGCAAATAAGTTTTTCTGCTGACCGTACTTTTCACGAGACATTTGACAGATAGAGGTCATTGACGTTCCTATTCTCATTTGAATCGCGTTATATTTAATTAAAAGTAGAATGTCCGCCTTTTCGGACTCCAGTTTGTTTCGCAAGGGTTCGTATATTAATCCTGCGCTACTAAATAACTGTTTCCCTTTCTTTCTCGTCGCTACCTGCTACACATCCGCATCCGCATTAGATCCGCATCGATTTATGCGGATGCGGATGCAGATGCGGATGTCTAAATCGATGCGGATGCGGATGCGATATTCGCAACATCCCTGAACTGGATGTATTGCTTTGAATTTTGGCACACAAATAGTTATCAAGACGTAGACAGTTTACATCCGTTTTTTTTTTAATTTTTTCCCAACGGGTGTGCAATTGTGGGTATCCACGCGGACGAAATCGCGCGAAAATGCTAGTAATTGAAAACTAAAATGTACCGTCATGCCTTTAAATAAAATATGTAAACACGACATACGCATTTCGAAATAAACATACAAGCAGGTTTTAACTTCTGTATGTGTATACCTTGTAAGTATACTTGTGTCTTGTATAATTACAAATGCGACGGAAACGTCCAACGATTTGGAAATTTTACGACAACTCGGGCATTTCCTAGCCGAAGTCAACAAGCCAGTCAATGGCTAGCCGCACACACACCATATTATTGGCAATAATGCTCATATTGCCAATAATATTCCTTGTGTGTGGATCATATTGCCGTTTTTTTAATGTGATGACTATAAGTATTGACAAATTTATTCTGTCAATAAAATATGCTAGCCAATGAAAACAAATTCGTCTGCATAAGGTTTTTACCTTCATAAAACTCAATTCATATCTATTTTTCACTTCGCACTCAAGACCTCGAAATGGTCGAAATTGAGTTTTGAAAAAAGATTTTGTAGAATAAAAAAAATGAAGTTAACACACTTTCGGCCTCGCTTCCAAGTTCCAACTGATTCTCGTGAGTACGATAAGGACATAGATAAAAACTTATCCTTGTCGTCCTATTTATAGAAGAGACGACGAAATATCAAAACAATAACAACCTTGTGGTTATAAGGAAAAAGTATAAATCTGCGAAAGGATAAAATTAAAAGTTCTATTGAGGGAAAATACGAAAACCATAAAACCACATTACTTAACTGTATTATGTATTATGTTCATTTTATTTACCATACTTTATTATTTTTAATAGGTAACTAAGCTTATATGTTTAAAGTTTAAATCTTACCACATTTTCTGTTCATAGCTTATTCGGAAGTTTTATCGCTGTTTATATCGAGCGACAGAGACGAAACATGCAAATATTAGCTATCTGACACTTATCAGTAATTATCGTGAAACAGGATCTTTAAGTCTTTGGACTAAAATCAATTACTTCAACCTAAGTTACCTAAGTAATTGAATAAATGAATCGAAGCATCATCAACAAAGCATAAAAAAAACATAGGCCTTTGCATCCGTTAATGGATGATTTATACAGTATTCTCCGAGCGAAGTAACCACTCTTGAAATACTGAAGTGCCTGGGACAGTTGGTTTTTAAATGTCGTATTTCGTCGTTGCCCAAGTCGTCGTTGCCCAAGCACATACTTCTCACAACATAGTCAGCCTAGTCCAGAGGAACGAACTGGTCAATACGTCTGGGGCCAACTATGCGCGGGTTTCCTCACGATGTTTTCCTTCACCGTTAGAGCGTCCGTATAATGTAATTGAGATCTGAAAAATTCTCATTGGTACACGCCTCAACCTGGGATTCGAACCTGCAATCTTTCGAGTGCGAACCAAACGGTCTACCCACTAGGCTACGGAGCTCAACAAAGTATATGAATATAATAATATCACTAATGGATATATCGATTTAAGGCCAATTACACGTATCCGTTTTCAGAAACTCTACCATCCCGCTATGCGGTACCGTATTTTGAATTTTAGTAATAGACGCGTTAGGTTTAAAGTCACTCGATTATATTTTTAAAGGCTGATATTTATTTTTCAATTAGGTATATTCGCTGGTTTTGTGAGCTTGAATTTTTTTGTTGTAATTTTATGTAAATGTACGAATACGTACCGAACAGGCATATCTGGTTTGCGGCGGCTTCCGTTGTAAAGGTCGCGACGTCAGCGAACAACTGTTTCCTTGTCTTGAGAAACCTACTGCCTACAGCCTCTACCCTGCGTTGTTGCAAAACAATATCTACTCCATAATAAGACTTGATAAGAACCAAGCGAAAAGGAGACAAAAGAGTCTCTATTTTTTGACGTATAGGAAGTAGGAATCCTAGAAAAACCAAATGAGTCGCATCTCAACGTCAGACGCTTTGTAGATGTAAAAGAGAAAGATTGGTAGACGGTATTATTGAAATAACCAGAAAAGACTGGGTAAAAGTGTCCAAGACAGATAAAAATGGTAAATGATGGAGAAAACTGTATTATGTATTATGGCCCGCTACAAAAGGGGACCATAATACATAATATAATATAATTAAACCATCTAAAATATATCTATACTAATATTATAAAGCTGAAGAGTTTATTTGTTTGAACGAGCTAATCTCAGGAAAATTATTTTTGTATTTGATAGTCCATTTATCGAGGAAGGCTTTAGAAGTTTAGGCTATATTTATTATCATGCTAAGTTCAATGCGAGCGGAGCACCAATCAAGAATGTTACAAAATCGGGTTTTTTTCCTTTTGAGAGCTTTCGCTGCGTACGCTGCGAAAACGGTTAAAGTTTCGTTAAAATGATGTACGACAGAATTGTTCCCATTTAAAAGTTCTAAAAAAAAGTCCGCGACTGTATATATGTTTATCTTTTAAGGTTGGCTCACTATAACCTTTTTATTCTAACCAAATTTGTTCTTAAAGTAAGCATTATTTGCGAAGGTGTTTTCATAAAGATAATATTAATCCTTATCCAAGTAAATACGTTACTCATTACAAGCATTTAATCTAGAAGAAGTTTGCCGTTTACATCATTTGATTTCAATGAGTATTTTAGAATATATCGCAGTAATAAAATAATCTAGCGCGCAATACTGCCCTGCTAAGCGCAAAAGCGGTATCTCAAAAAAGAGAGTTTTGAGAAAATTGCAGAAATTTTGTAAAATACCTAATATTCTTTAATTCTCTTAGCAATTTATTCTTAGTGAAACCTTCTTTTAGGGTTTTTTAAATGTTTTAAATAAGATATGATACTATTTGGCTTAGTTCATTGAATGCGTTTTTTTTTTAGCTTTAACTAAAAAAAAAATGTTTTTTGAGATACCGCTTTTGCGCTTAGCACGGCAGAATAGTAATGTACGGCGCGGGGCGGGCAGTCGTGAGGTGGAAGCGCTTCTCCTTCTACGTAAATGAAGTCGCGAGTAAATTTTAGCGATATCCCAAAGTAACTGTTCCACGCGAACGAAGTCGCAGGCAAAAGCTAGTACTAAATAATAGTGATTTAATAATAGTTTTGTTGTTAGTTTGTTACGCTTTTTCATAAAAACTACACAACGGATCATCATGAAATTTGGCACAGACCACGTAGACCACGCCACGGGGAAGGCCATATGCTACTTTTTATTGCGGAAAAATATCCGAACATATTATACACCACCTACATACATCACAAGCCGAACGAACGCTTAGGCCGATCGTGCTTCTCTATCGCTTGTTCCGCGCTCTCGCTTGAACTATCGGCTCAGGCGGAACGTGACAATTATCGGAACGTGACAATTTTTCGTGCATGCATGCGGCGTTCATCGATTTATAAGACGTTATCACGTCAAAAAGATTTAAGACGAAATTGTTTTGTATCCCTGAGTATCGATGTGGTGACTTCGCTATATCACGTCAACATATTATATTTTTTACTCTCTGGTGTTAACAGTCAATCGCCGGATTTGACGAATCACATCAAAAATAATTATTAATAGGTACATTCCAAGCGCCAAGTGCAAGTTTCACATGATGCTACGTCAGAGGTTGTGCAACCACTCCACCGGCTTCCAGTGAAGTAATAACGACCATCGACCGCTTACCAATTCCTTTGTAAAACACTTGCCTAATTAACATATAATCGTATAGAAGTAATAATAAAAAAAAACGACAGAAGATTCTCGTGTTCTTTTTTTTTATTTTTTGGGAAAAATGTTTGTTTAAATGTTTCCGGGTTCATTTCAATAAGTACGCAAGTATTCTGCCAGATTTCATGTTTCAATCATAATATCATGGTTTTTGGTGGTTTACGAAACAAGCCATGTTATTTTTATCAGGGAAATTCTAGGTATTTCTCCTCGTCTCTCATTTCTATTGGTACGAAAGTAGCAGATATCAAGGTCTGATGGTGGTTTTGGATACATAATTGCGTCCATTATATTTAAATTAATACATAATGACATTGCTATTTGCGCATAATAAGGCACAATAATGGCACAGCGAACTGTTTCGGATAGGGCAAGGATGTATGTAATTATTATATGATTGACAGTTTTATTGTTATTAAAACGACGTTAATTGTCAAAGTGACATTTTTGATGCGTCATTGGATGGCCGGGAAACTACCAAAACAAGCTGTTTTTGTAGTTTCTTGTGATTATTGTTTTGGAATGTTTTTTTAATAATTCAATGAAATTCGTTCTGTAGTTTGTATATATTTCCACGAATCTTTACACCTACAGAAGAGTGTTAATTATTAAATATACTTTATAGCTATTATCACAAGTTTATAGCTTTAACATAGATAAAATAATTACTTATATAATGTGACGTCACATTTATACTATAGTTTAAACTTTAGAAAATAGAAATAAATTAATAATTTGACATTCAACCACTTACTTATAAAAAATCCGCAATTATAATCAACTAGCTGTTGCCCGCGGCTCCGCTCGCATAAATATAGTTTATTCGCGGTCGGGGATATGTGACTGATGCAAGAAATATATAAAAACAATCCTTGATGCGGATTATATATCATGCAAAATTTCAGCTCGATCGGTGCAGAACTTTTGAAGCGTACACAAACCAACATAACTATTATAATATATGTAATAGATTAACAATATACATACGATAGTAACAACTTACAATAGACGTATTACTTAATCATTTACAACTAATTATTAATTGTAATCGCTTTACATAGAACATTAAATTGTATCATGATTCAGGAAAGTAATATATTAAACTGTTTGTTTGTTCACAGGACATCGGGCATGGAAGGTAGCATAACTGTCAACGGCATGGAGCGCAACCTGTCAAGTTTCCGCAAACTGTCATGCTACATTATGCAGGACAACCAGCTGCACGGCAACCTTACTGTTGAGGAGGCGATGGTTGTGGCAACGTCGCTCAAACTGTCTACAGCAACCACTACTGCAGATAAGGAGGAAGTGGTTAGTTTGGTCACTTGTCATTGACAACAGTTCATAAAGGCGATGCCAGGCTAGATGTATGGCAATCATTATAGTTTCATTCACTTTAAAAAGATTGCCATACATTAGAAGCCCAATTCTTGTAACTATATTTTGTGATCATAATCCTGTTGCGGTTTGCGCGCTCAGCGCTGTCTCACTCGCTCACGCACGATAGCCCCGTGTGTGAATGCGACACGAATTGTGCTTCTGAAAAAACTTCACACTATTATTAAGGAGCTGAGCAAGGGATCATTATGAACTAAATTCAAAATCAGATTCGCCAACACGTTTGGTTAAAGCCCGAGCCATTTGAGCCTTCCGGCTTCCAGTAATAGTCCTTTCGAATACAATGCAATCTACTAAGTACTATTTCCGATTACATAATGACAGCAATATTACTCGGTGCTATTACTTAGTAATTGCCTATGTGTAGTATTAAGTGCGTACGGTCTAGTTATTTTAGTATATTTTCTACTAATCTACGTTTCTATTTTCTTTCCCCCTTACTAATAAAAATATTTATCCAGCTGCAGGCTTAGCATGCGCATAGAGGAAACACCGAAGAAAAGAAAATATGACAGATTGAAGAAACATTAATACCATTCGGAGCAAAATAGATCTTATTGTAAGGTAGCAAGGTCGATGTATCGTCGTTATGAGAAATAACATTTCTTTTCTTCCAGAGCATGAGCTCACAAAATGGCCTCTTTTGACAGCTAAAGTAGAAACATTTTCTTAATTTAATGTCAAAAAGTCTCACAATAATGTCAACCACTCCACATCATGGCGGTCCGAGACAAAAAGTTCCTTTACGTTGAGTCATATACTTGAATATTTGTTCGTTTTTGACAGAAGATTTCCCGGCAACCATTTTAAAAATATGGCGGTTTAGAAATGTTGACTTCTATTGACGACCTTGTTATCATGGATTAAGAACTATTTTGCAACGAACTGTTTTGGATAGAATATTTCTTCATGAAATGTATTTCTATGGATCGCCACGCTAAGCCTGCTGATAAGCATGTTTTGTCCTTGTCTGCCAAGCGACTTTTCCAATGTATAAGACAAGGACAAAGCATTGTATTGCTTATCTACTGGATAAATATTTTTATTAGTAAGGGGTAAATGTTCATAGATAAACTACTGTTCACTATCCTAAACTATGTTTCTCTTTCTCAGATCGAAGAAATCCTCGAGACACTCGGTCTAACGGAGCACCGTACAACCATGACTTCAAACCTATCTGGTGGCCAAAAGAAGCGTCTATCCATTGCCTTGGAGCTTGTCAACAATCCACCTATTATGTTCTTCGACGAGCCCACCTCTGGTCTCGATAGTTCCTCATGCTTCTCCTGTATAAAGCTGCTGCAATCCCTCGCAAGAGGCGGCAGAACTATCATCTGTACCATCCACCAGCCCTCCGCGAGATTGTTCGAAATGTTCGACCACTTGTACACATTGGCTGACGGTCAATGCGTGTATCAAGGCAGTACTGGACGATTAGGTAAGTCGTAAAGTGTAAAGGAGGTTTTCGTAGAAACAGCCGTCATGACTGTGGTCTTTTATGTACGGCTATTTCCTTGTCACGTCGCAATAAACAATTCCATTGCAGTGTTTACATATTATGGTAACCAAGAGCGTGTCGGGACACGGCTTTTAGGTTTTTTCAAATTGTTTCTAAAGTTAGTTTTTCGTTGAAAATTAGTTTTATATGATTATCCGAAAATGATTGACTTTATAAAAATTCACGTATGAAACCTCGTCTTTGTTTGAAAAGACCTATTTGAACACCTATTTGGGATTGAACGAGAAAAATAAATTCATCCCTATTCCACATGTACATATGTGTCCAAACCATCTATATTAACATCCAGATTCCAACCATAATTAAGGAAGTTAGCAGGGGTGGACTAACGGACGGATGAAGCCTTGTTGAACTTGAACCCTCAAGTTCAACAAGGCTCGCTCTGTCCGTCCGTCGGTCCGCCTCTGCCAAGTTCTGTAATTATGAATGAAATCTGGATCCTTGTTGAACTAAAACTTCCTTGTTAAACTACGGTACCCTAAAAAGAGATTAATATTTAAAGATGCTACATGTATTTATTTTTTATTCACATTTAAATTGACCTATTCAAATCGGGCATCCGAAAACTCTACATAGGAACAACAATTATTACTTTTAAGTTCCTTACCTTAAATGGATACAAGAGTCAGGGGCAGGGCTGCGTAGCAATGCGATCCATAAATACCTCATATAATTGTGATATTAATTTAGGTCATGCTAACTTGACATATGCCAGGGTTAAATAACGACCATGCTCCTTAGCTTACTCAAGACCTTCAGGCCTATTACACAGCTCTGGATTTAAAGATCTTTCTTATTTAATAACAATGCGGTCCTTTAATGCCAAAGGAAATATTCTTCTTTTGCCAAACTAATATCTCCGGGACTCCAGCAGGCTCTGTTGTTCACAACAGTCAGGTTCATTAGGTCACCTACTACGAGTGCTGAATAGGGAATATGCACGTATTTTTTTTATTTATTTATATAAATCTATCTTGTTTGGTAAACCGTATGGTAAAGTCAGTTTTTTGATATCATTAAAAATAACGAAGATATGAACGTTTAAAGTAGTCTATTAGACAGAGAGATCCGACGTGTATCGTGACGTCACATAACATGACTTTCATAGAAAGTTCATACTAAATTTCGTTTTGCTAGAAAGAGATGGATTACAAACTTTGATCGCTCATATCTTGCTCATTTATCAACAGATATTGAAATTTTTCTCGCCATTTCCTTTATTTTTCAATCTAGTATCATATTATTATGTTTTAAGCTATTTTTATATTTTATGCATATTCCCTATTACTACTACTTTTTGAGTAACTATATTATGACTCAACAATTTACATCCAGTAGATTGGACAACCTCCTATGCATATGGGTTGTGGCGGACCAATTAGCGCCACGATCCTGAATCGCGCTATCGAAGTTTTCACAGTTCGGCGCTATATATACAACAGCTGAAATGCATACGAGTGGGCTTCGGCCTGACCGAGCATACTGCCTCGCTCGGTCGGAGATCTCCCTTTGGGCTTCCGCTATTCCCATGGTCAATCATTTACTTCCAGTGTAGTTACATGCTGGTTTCTCGTAGGCATATTAATATATCCAAGGCTGCATAACCACATGGCTTAATTATTTGTTTCCAGTGGAGTGGCTGGGCAGCCTGAAGCTGCAGTGCCCCTCGTACCACAACCCTGCCTCCTTCATCATCGAGGTCTCGTGCGGCGAGTACGGCGATAACACCGGCAAGCTCGTCCGTGCGATTGAGAACGGCAGGAATGATATCAGGTAATGCTGATGGCAGCTGATTGTGTGGCTGGCTAGCTAAATATTTGACTTTTTACTCGACTACGGCGAAGCCAAATGCAAGGGCAGGATTTTGGCAGTCTATGTTTGTATGAATGTATATATGTTTGTTCTACCCTAGCGCTTAAACTATGCCTATGTGGTGTCAAAAGATTCGCAATAATGGCCCGGGTAACATAAGCTATATAATTTTTGTAGTCGGGTTATAGTTATTATAAAAATAGTTCAAAACAAATGTTACCGAATAGCTTTGAATTTGCATCAAAATATCACTAATTTAGCTGAATAACGATCAATATGAGCTTGTTGATAGTAAATAATGTTGCTATACTATATTATTTCTGCTATATACTTAGAAATATTTGCTCTTAAGGTTTAGCGAAGATTATCACGTTTCAATTTCTAGATGATGCGTTAAATTTGCGTTGCAATGCGCGTGAATCGCGAAATGAGGGCGTTCTATTTATCAATGCACCAACACTAAAGTCCCCTAAGACTGTGATTGGTTAAATCTCGAGTATTTGATATTAATGATTAATGACATTTCAATTCAGTTTCAACATAGCGAGATGTTTTTAAATATTTTTGGTCAGACTTATAATTTGTAAATAGCTTTATCTCGTAACACACCTAATCGCATATTTCTCTCCTAGAAACGGCATGCCTCTACCCAACCAGCCGGAGTACAACAATAAGAGCGACATGGCGGCGTCTCTCGCGGTCTACGACAAGAACGACGCAGCCAACGTGCGAGACAAGGACGGAGAGAGTGCGCCGAACGGAACGAACGGTCTACAGAATGGACTGCTGCAGTACGCCGCCAACGAAATCTCTAAGGGAAAAGGTAAGATTATGTTCTGTTTCATGGCGTGGGAGAGAGGAACGATGAAATCAAATGCGATACAAGGACGGACAGAGTGCGCCGAATGCAACGAACGGTCTACAGAATGGACTGCTGACTGCAGCAGCAGCGATTTCGTTGGCTGCGTCAGTACGTTTAGTAATCGCTAAGGATTTGTAAGATCTCTTGTTCTGCGATATGAGAGAGAAGGTTAAATAGCCAACGTGCGAGATAAGGACGGAGAGAGCTCGCCGCTTACGCTGCTCATTGCAATCCACGGACTTTCAAGTGCGATATCCCTTACCTTTACCTACCTTACGATACTGCGAAACAATACTAGAGTTTTGCGCCGGATATCTGTTAGACCCTAACATTATTTCTGTCGAACCGACCCATAGAGCCAAATCATACACTAATTTGAATTAATGAATTTTATTTCATATTATTTATAAAAATCCTTTCTCATAAAGTATTGTACTGTATATATTTTATGCAGCGCGATGAAATAGTTTTATTAAATCACCGAACCATAAAGATCCATTTGGACTTTGTTCAGATGTATTAATAACAATAATATAAAATATAGTAATGAAATATCTACGAACATAATAAATACGAATAAAAATGTAATTAATTTTTAACTTTTGGTGCAATTTTAATGTAGTTTACCTCGTGTTCAAGATATGCGTTTAAACTGTTCGTACTACGAAACAACAGTTGCATGGAACTATCGAGAATAAACTATTTGTCGTAATGCATCGTGTTCCATTGGATTATATTTATTACTTGCTGATACATAATATGAGTAGGTAGCATAAGTACAGCAATCCACGGGAACCTTTATATGCCCCGCGATAAGTAGCCTATGTCCTTCCCTATGGTCTACTTTATGTCTGTGCCAAATTTCATGACAATCGGCTTAGTAGTTTTTACGTGAAACTGTAAATAAAGTATCCCACGGGAACCGTACATTTCCCCGCGATAAAAAGGAGCCTATGTCCTTTCTCAGGCTCTAGACTATCTGTGTACCAAATTTCATTTAGATCGGTTCAGTAGTTTTGGCGTGAAAGACGGACAAACAGACAGACAGACACATACTTTCCCATTTATAATATTAGTATGGGTTTTGTACGAATGAGAAAATATTATATTTCCTTGTTGAAAATACATTTAATGCTTTTGTGTAATTTAGGATAAACTTATTTATTATTTTTGTACATAAATACAACTTGTAAATGAATTTTTCTTAAAGTTCAATAATTGTGATAATACATCATTTTGTAGATAAATTGCTGATATTTGTAGATTAAGGAAAGGTTAGTTTGATGTTTAAAATATTCATAGAACTACTATCAACACTTGTTAGCGTTATTAACGACGAAGTATACGGTAGCAGGTAAATTATTTTCATTTTACACTCGTTATACTTACCAAGGTTACATGCTGTAGTTCTTAATAATGTCTTGGAGCTAAGGGGATTATACTGATTGTTTTCTTAATAATGCCTTGTTGTGTATTAAATATACGTACACTATAATTAAAATCTTAAATATGAGGCCCCTTACTAATAAACGCTGTATAAGCTTTGAATAGTTATACATTGTTTTGTTCCCGTCACACAAGTGACATTTTTTATTTGATTGAAGAAGACAAAACACTGTATATAACTATTCAAAGCTTATACAGCGTTTATTAGTAAGGGCCGTCATGTATAGTATAAAATTAGTCATGTAAATAGTATACAATTCAAATATATATTTTCGTTGTCTGGTACCTGTGATATAAGTTCTTTGGATACTTAGTACAAGACCAGATTGAAGTGTGGAAGCATCCATAGATACAGGAAAACCATGACATTAATCATGAATTATTGACAGTAAACTTAGTAACCTGGTAGAAATATTATGGACTTTCAAGTTTATATTTTTAACTTTAGTAACGCTAAATCTTATTAGTTATCGACTATAATGTTTTCTAAATTATTTTTTAAAGTACTGAAGTACCTCTCTACATTTTTATCTTATTCACTAGATACATTTATTTATGGAGGCAAAATATTGAGCGTCTATTTTTTATAATAATTTAAGTAACGCTATGCATTCAAGTAAGTCATACAACGGTGTATCTCCTAATCTCATCTGTATGTTATCTAGTATTCGGGCAATGAGTTCAAACAATAGTTCCTACGAGTACTTTAAATTTGTCAATGTAATTACTTTGATCAGAAGCCCTAAGAGCAGAGCTTAACTAAAACGATATGTGAACTAGACACATACTTTTGCAATATTACGCAAAAGTATGTGTCTAGTTCACATATCGTTTTAGTTAAGCTCTGCTCTTAGGGCTTCTGATCAAAGTAATGTTACAAAATATTCTCACAAATATTGATCTATTAATTAAAGATAATAATATCTTTGTAGTTGTTTATGAGGCGGAATCAGGAAGTTATCTAGCGGTGAACTTTGAACTCAGCTATCAGGCAATGCTATACACACACAGTATACAGATATATTTCCTTACCTTTCCGGGACACAGATAAAGTTCAGCAACAAACAAAAAAAGCGATAAAGTTTTATCGAACATATTGCGCATTATTTATTTTTGCTTGCTAATGTGTTGTTTTTTTTTGTTGTCATAAAAACTTTTATTCCACGAAAATGCTTGATGTTTGCTTGCTTGAATTTTGTCATTATGTTGTCATTTAGACACTCGCCTAAAATCTGAAATTGACGTCACCTAGAGCGAGGTCAAACGAACATTATTTTGTGACGAAAAACGAACATATTCAGGATATATTTTTTAGATAAACAATATGCATTAATAACGAATTCATTTTTTTTCATTTATTTACAGTTTAATACACCTAAAACATTTATGTAATAATAACATCAAGAAACCACAGAGGTTTGTATAGATGGTATTACAAGTTAGCACCAACTTATAGGTAGGTAATTAATAGTATCTACTCGTATTCTATTAAAACAAACAAAAGTTTTAAAATTAAATTAATTTATAAAATATTTTAACGAAGTTATAATAAAGAATAGGAGCTAAGATATTATATTATTAATTTATTATAATGTGTCGCAATAAAGTGTTATTATAATTTATCTACACTAATATTATAAAGAGGAAAACTTCTTTTGTATGTTTGTTTGTTTGTTTGTTTGTAATGAATAGGCTCAAAAAGTACTGGACCGATTTCAAAAATTCTTTCACCATTCGAAAGCTACATTATCCACGAGTAACATAGGCTAAATTTTATTTTGGAAAAAATAGGGTTCCGTAAGATATTTGGGTTTTTCGGACACAAGGTGTAAAAAATCAACCAGAAAAGTTACTTATTTTGCGTACGCTGCCTAAACTATAAAAGATAGAACCATAAAATGTTCTAATTAATTGTAGATCTTATAAATATGTACAAAAAAGTCCGCGACACACTATACCTATCTATGTCGAGTGAGGCACAACAACCATTTTTTTATTTAGAAATCTTGAATTTTTTTTGGACTACATTTAAACGCGTTTATTTTACTCATGCTATTAATCCTTATCAAAATAAATTATTTCATCACTAAGTACAGTTTATGTAGATAATATTTGGTCTTTGAATGATTAAAATTGGATGTTTGGTTTTGAAGTTATGGCGAAATTAAAATATTACGATTTCTGCTGCACGGCACGGCCCGTTGCGAAGTGGGCGTCACAAGGCGAGGGTGCGCGTGCGGGGGGAGTTTAGATCTATGACTACTATGAGTAACTTTTTTGTTTTGTGTTCGTTGTTACTATGATGGATAGATACTTGAATACCTATTTATTTAGTGTTTGTTGTATTGTTAATCCTGAAGAGTATAGGTATTTCATACGATAAAAGTATACCCACCTCCTCATTTCATTGAGTTTTAGTAGGTACCAATATTAATTTGTTTCTGTTTGTTTTGACTAAATTTCGCCCGTTTTGTTAGAGGTTTACAGACATTCTGTAGTATTAGTATCAGTATTGTACCCGTGCGAAGCCGGGACGGGTCGCTAGTTTTTAATAAAATAAATGTAATTATATTTTTATCGCAGGCGACTTGGTCGTGCAAATGGACACGGAGAAACTAGACAATGCGTCCGTGGCGCTGCTGGGCGAGGGGAGCTCGCCGCGCCGCTACGCTACATCCGAGCTCACGCAGTTCTGGGTCGTGCTGAAGAGGACGCTGCTGTTCAGCCGGAGGGACTGGGTACGCCACTGACCTTGAATAATCTGACTTAGCAAGGGCGCTGCCGTGCCCTCATGATAAATGGAAATCTCAACAAGCAGCAAAATCGCGACTCACGTTCTCATTAGCGCAATGAATTATTAGCTCTAGATATCCACTGATGTACCTAGGTTATTTCGGAAACATATTTGATTTTGACATATGTATTTAGATAAAACACATCAGAAATCGATTTCGATTGAGACCCTCTGTATAATGGTTATATGTACCAGTTCAAATATTTTATTTGGTTACACCTACTGTCAATAATATTGAGCAGCCCTGTATCATGACAATATAGAGCTGGGATGTATCAGAATTCACAATAGCCTATATTTGTATCCGATATTGGCGTCTCTAAGTAGCAGGGCACTGGACAAGTAACTAAGTAAATCATGTCACATTTTCTTATATTTTTCAAAATCGTGGCCAAAACTTACATGCTGTTAATTCAGTTTACATAAAATACTATTAATTAATTATAGATTAATTTTTAATGCACCGTTAATTGATCCTTTTCTAGATTAATTAACTTTATATATCAGATGTGATAAATGACGGTACAAAGTTTAAGAAGTAATTTATATAATTACGAAGCTAAAGTTAATTTATGTAAAAGGTCAGGTGGCAAGATTATAGTTAGTACAAGACAGATAGACTCGATTATATATTATATGTCGCCGTAAAAATGCAAAAACCGATAGATTGTAATATTGCTAGAGATATTGCAATATGTCGCAAATTTTTCTCTCTTAAAGCTAAGGCTCGACCGAGACAGGTTTTTTCTTCTCGGCCGAGACCGAGACCGAGACCGAGAATAAAATGAAGTCTCGGCCGAGACCGAGAACCGAGACCGAGAATTGATAAATCATAAGAAAATGAATAAAACTACAAAAAATTTGCGTAATATATGGAATTTAGGCTTTATATTAAAAGTTTTATTACTTATTCAAAATGCAACAGCATTATGTTATAGCACAAAAAGAGCGAGTTCCTTCGTAGTCTGATTCACAAGATCCATTTCAATGAATTTCTATCCAAGGGCAATGAAAATTATGATCCAGGACTCATTCAGTTCGGAATGACCTCTAGAAACTTTTTGAAAAATTTCAAGAGGGTCTCCAAAAAATTGCAAGAGTTATAAACAATTTAGTAAAAAAAGGGGTATGGTTTTTTGAAAATATCTCGGAAACTATTAAAGATATGCGAAATTTGAAAAAAAAAAAACCTTAAATAGGAGGAAATTTCCTAAAAAAAACCCCCTGACTCCCGGAACTCTATCACCAATATTTATAATTTTAATTTAGAGGTGAAAATTAGGCTTGTAACGGAATTCCGCCGTCGCTTTCGTTACTGCGGAGCTTCCGCAAGAAATTGAACCTCCGCCTCCGCAAAATTGATGCGGAGTTTTAACGGAGGTTTATTTACGATTACATACAACGCACAAGGAGTGACGCTGGGCGACGCGGCCGCTCGGCTGCGTGTTTGAGCGTGAAATGCGAAATGCTCAAGATTTTGACGACCACTGTGGCTCAGTGGTCGTCAATAATAAAATCTTAAATATATGTATAGTATAAAAGTATTAAACATACTTCCCGTTTTCTGGTACCTGTAATACATGTTCTTAGGATACTTAGCACGGGGCCAGATTGACGTGGTGTGAAGCGTCCATAGATATTATTATTATTATTTTGCTTGTGCCGCGGGAACACGGGCGAGCCGTGGTGGGGGCGTGAATGAATGACAGGAATCAACTTGTCGAATCGTTCGGTACGACGTAGTTGTACTAGAGACGTGATTGTTTTAAGTGATTTAGTGCATAATTAATAGTCAATTTTATTTAAATCGCGTGAAATATTTCTGACTTTAATAAATCATGAATTTATTTATATTTTTTCCACTTCAAATTTCACCTCTGCCTCCGCCTCCGAGGCGACCCTCTTCTCCGCATCCGCCTCCGCCAAAGTTATTTTCACTCCGTTATTTTCAAAAAACCATACACCCTTTTTTTACTAAAGTACTTTTGCAACTTTTCTGAGCCCCTCTTAAAATTTTTCAAAAAGTTTCTAGAGGTCATTCCGAATCAAATGAGCCCTGGATCATATAATTTTCGGTGCCCTTGGACAGAATTCACTGAAATGGATCTTGTGAATCAGACTATCGATTCCTCATGGATCCCATCAGCAGGTCACCACTTGTTTGAAAACGGGACCAACTTGGGATTAAACCCTTTACATCAAAAAAAAATTAGAAACGGAATTCCACAGACAGCGGAATTATCGTTGAACATGCGTTCTTAAACCTACATGGTTTTTCTGTTAGTGCATAATATAATTGTACTTTTTTATCAACAAATAAATTAAAAAAACATCCTTTTTTGGTAGTCGGTTAAAAAGTGAGTGACGACTGAAAATGGGCGGGCGTCGGGCGATCGAACGAAAGGCGTGCTGCGGTTGGCGGAGACGTTAACCAGTCTCAAATCTCATTACCTGTACTGTGTTCTGTCTCGGTTATGGCCGAGAATCTCGGCCAATTTTGACCGAGAACCGAGACCGGATTCTCGGCCAGATTTTTGGCCGAGAATGCCGAGACCGAGAACCGAGACCGAGATCTCGGTCGAGCCTTACTTAAAGCTACCCGCATATTAAATTTAATGAAAATACACGAAGCAGTTTCCGAAATTCCGTTTTAATATACATACATCATACAAAATCTTGTCTGTGAAAATATTTAAAGATTTGCATCCTACTCGTACATTAATAAATTATAATATTCATCTATATGTTATAGCAAATCGTGTTAAGACGTACACAGTTAATATAATTTGTATAGGCTCTAATTTCGTAGCAATTTATTTTTTATGAAATTAGCATGTAATAAGGGTTAAAATACCTTTTGAGTAATTTATAATCAATTAATCACTCATATGAATAGCTGTTGATAACTGTACGTTTTGAATATTTTATTTCAATAGACGCACAGACTCCTCAGATACAGTGATTGGTTTGTCACCTACATAAAACACTTATTTTATGATTTAGGTACGTCTATCTGATAAACAGTTGATAAAAACAATCCACGAGTTCCATCTATATACCATCTAGCCATTTTCCATTTAATTGCAATCATCACTGATCCAGAAAAACCTAGGATAACCGTATGGCTTGTATGGGCTTAGTAGTAGGTATACGTTCAGGGGTTACGTTTATGTTAAGAGTATTTAAACTTAGCCCACTATAGATTATATTTAAAAAATATAAACGTCAGTTGTTCATGATTCTCGCTCTGTCTCTCATCTATGTTGTCTGTGTCTTTTATCTGAACTGCTTTGTAGTTTACCGCGAATAGAAACGCAAGATATGTAATATTAGTGTTTTATTGATTCACAACCCTAAATATGCATCAGAATTGAAGCCGCAGTAGATGTGTTTTTTTATTCTGTTTTGAAAATGTAATATATGTATGTAGGGTGACACACCCAATTGCTAGCACTGTACCTAATTATTTATCAGCACCCCGAACAAATAGTACAATTATAAGCTTCTCTGTAATTCATTTTTGTGTCCACTTAATAAAAACAAAACTTTAATGTTTCTGGAATCCACACCATACTTTAAACTACAAAGTATTTTCCTCTGTAATAATCGAGATTATAATTGGACTATTTTTTTTTAAGAGTGCGCTAGTCAACTGCTCGAACTCACTGCTTCGCGCGGAAAAAATGCTTGTTATTTCACCTAATATTGGGGAAAAAAGGATAGGTATACCCATAAAATAGTAATCTATACTTATAAGAGAAGCTATACTGCACACATTTATGCAGCTGTGTAAAGTATTTTAGAAAAGGCGTCTTCAAATTACGCCAATCGACACTCAGCTGTTGGTGTTCTATGAAAAAACTATATAATATTTTTGTCTTAAATTATCTCAATTGCTGAATAATCTAACTGTGTCGGTATGTGCTTGCTTTTTTAAGTTGGGCTAAAAATGCGATGTTTGGAGGCTATTATCTTTTACACTAATTTGAATTTCAGAAATATTAGCAAATGCCGACCTAGATAAGTGTCATAAAAATCGATATTACACTAGAATTTGGGTATACAATGTTTGACTTTGGAGTAAATCACCAACAGCGTTTGTATGGAGAAAAAACCGACCAGCCTTAAGTGCTGAAGTTTTTTTAAAGTGGTAGTAGTGGTACTGTTACCCTATATAGTTTTAAATGATTTTGTATTAATATCCGTACTAATAAACCGTCTGTTCCAGACTCTGATGTACCTGCGTCTGTTCGCGCATATACTCGTCGGTTTCCTCATCGGAGCTCTCTACTACAACATCGGCAACGACGGCAGCAAGGTTCTGTCCAATCTGGGCTTCCTGTTCTTCAATATGCTGTTCCTCATGTACACGTCTATGACCATCACTATACTCAGCTGTGAGTATTCATTGTTTATTGTTGTTTTGCCAGGCATTCTTCTACGAATTATTATTGTACTCGATTTCGGCCTCGACCTCGTGCGCGCAAAAGAAATAATCTTTTTTTGCCTTAAAAGGTAGCCTATGTCCTTCCCAGTGGCGGACTAAGCCCGTCAGGGGCCCGGGGCGGCAAAGCCGAATGAGGCCCCCCCGCTTAAAAACCGGTCAAGTGCGAGTCGGACTCACGCACCGAGGATTCTGTACAAACTTGTCATAAATAATAATGGTTCACGGTTTATGCATAAGGTTTATATTTATGAAATTAAATGTTTTTTTTTTTTATATTTGAGTTGATTAAATGAAAGGTATATTGCGGTTAACGATTTAATAAT
The DNA here is from genome assembly GCA_905404095.1 of Glaucopsyche alexis. Lineage (NCBI taxonomy): Eukaryota > Metazoa > Arthropoda > Insecta > Lepidoptera > Lycaenidae > Glaucopsyche > Glaucopsyche alexis. The sequence continues at coordinate 22,946,640 of FR990047.1, read as the reverse complement.
ATAGCCCTTTATTTCCATGCTTTACAATATATTTTTTTAGTTTTTAAAATTTTACAAGCTAAGTAAATTTTATTTTAAAATTAGTCGGTACATATTGAATTACTTATAAAATGTTTCTTATGTATTAGTTTTTGTTTTTGGCATGGCTCCTTTATCCGAATAAAGGCCTCCTCCAACTTTTCCCATTGTTTTCGGTCTGTTGTATTTGTCATCCATTCCTCGCCCGTTATGTTTATGATTTCGTCGACCCATCTATCCTTAGGTCTTCCTTTGCTTCTCTTTCCACCTGGACCTTTCCACTTGGTGAATCTGTTTATCTGTCACTAGCTTTTGCCCGCGACTTCGTTCGCGTGGAACAGTTACTTTGGGAATTGGGATATCGCTAAAATATACCGGCGACTTCATTTACGTTGAAGGAGAAGCGCTTCCCTGCCCGCGACTGCCCGCCGCGCGCCCCATTATTTTATTACTGCGATATTTTCTAAAATACTCATTGAAATCAAATGATGTAAACGGCAAAATACTTCTAAATTAAATGCTTGTAATGAATAACGTATTTACTTGGATAAGGATTAATATCATCTTTATGAAAACACTCTCACAAATAATGCTTAATTTTGGAACAAATTTGGTTATCATAAAAAGGTTATTGTGAGCGAACCTTAAAAGATAGACATGTACTGTCGCGGACTTTTTTTTAAAACTTTTAAAGGGGAACAATTCTGTCATACATCATTTTAGCGAAACTTTAATCGTTTCCGCAGCGTATGCAGCGAAAGCTCTCAAAAGGAAAAAATAACCCCCGATTTTGAAACATTCTTGGTTGGTGCTCCGCTCGTATTGAGCTTAGCATGATGTTATATAGCCTATAGCCTTCCTCGATAAATGGACTATCCAACACAAAAAGAATTTTTCAATTCGAACCAGTAGTTCCTGAGATTAGCGCGTTCAAACAAACAAACAAACAAACAAACAAACTCTTCAGCTTTATAATATTAGTATAGATACGGGCAACGTGGCCAGCCCATCTCCATTTAAGTTGTTGTGCACGTCGTTCTGCATCTATGAGTTTTGTCTTTTTACGAATAACATTGCTATTTTGTTTGTCGATAAGTTCTATACTCAGTATGCTTCTTTCTTTTGTGCACTGACACGTCCGAATCCGGATGCGTTGAGCGGAGATTCACCCATGATTTTTTAACCTTGACTATGACAATAATTTTTTTGCTTTAACGTCTTTATATGAGCAGAGACCATATACCCAAAATATCTATAGATTATTTTACCAAACCTTATAATATAATATGGATAGTATAATAAAAATCTTTAATATATTATGTATATAATAATAACTTCCCCACACCGATTTCCGTGACGGTAGTCGGTTTCATTGAAACCAGGCCAGTTACGCAAGAGTAATTTTTATAGTGCCCAAGTGTACACAAGAGCACTCTCTCCTCCTTTACTCTCGAAACCTAGTGTGATGGATGACCGACACGACTGGCGAGAGATCAGGCGAAGTTCCGACTTTTTACATGCTCATCCGACGCATGAGCATCTTTCTTGTCAAACAATCCGGGGATCAGCCTGCATTGTCCTAACCAAACTTGAAAACTACATTTTTTGTTCTTCCAATGCGGGAATCGAACCCATGACCTCCGAGTCGAGAGCCAAGCTCTAACCACTAGACCACGGAGGCTGTTAAAATGTATATAATATAAAAGTATTGAATATACTTCTCGTTGTCCGGTCCCCGTAACACAAGTTCTTCGAGTACTTAGCACGGGGCCAGATTGACGTGATCATAAATCATCTTTATAGCTAGCGGCTATTTTAATTTTTACACATCGTCTGCACTTAAATATCGCCTTGGACGAGTCAAGTGTAAGTGTATAATTAAGTAAATTACACGTCGAGGTATGGCGTCTCCGCCCCGCTTACCACACCGGTTACAACAATTAACTTAGATACCTACGACGATGCCATGTTTACTAACACATAATGAAATATACTTCCAATGAGTTGTAAGTTCAGGTGTTTAGGTGCTAAATCTATAATTACCCCCATGCTAATAAAAATATTTACGCAACGGATAATATATTGTATGTTGTTTTCTTTGTCTGACATGTTGCAAAAGTCACTTGACAGACAAAGATAGCATCATTGAATGCTTATCCATTGTGTAAATATTTTTATTAGAAAGGGGTGTTAGAATTTATCATTATATTAAGTAATACGCAAAACAAAAATTTCAAGTACGGTTTTACATTGTGCATACGGCTGTGTGAAATTTGGCACATTTAAAGTTATAAGTGGAGAAAGGCCTGCCTAAAGCTAATATTTTAAAAAATAATGCTTAGAACTACATACAATTTATAAAAATAACAACAACACACACTACCTCACTCATACTAGCATGTTTGTTTATTCAGTAGGTTTGACCCAATTGTCAATGAGTGTCAATCTTTCTTTCGCATTCCATAAACAACATTCACATATTTTTATTGCGTATCTCAGAGGCAAAAGAAACCTAAAAACATGAATTATTATGATCGAATTTTGGCCTCTAGTAACAACAAATTATATCTTATCTATGTATTTATTTTGTTTTTCTTCAATAGTAATAAAACGTCGTTTTATTTCAGTCCCTCTCGAGATGCCTGTACTAGTTAAGGAGCACTTCAACAGATGGTACTCGCTACGGTCCTACTACCTCGCCATCACGGTCTCCGATATACCATTCCAAGTGAGTACTCGATATAGATCTATATACATAAAAATAATACACGCAGCTAAAATAATAAATACACTCAACGGATTACATTGAATTTCTTAAAAATAAGTTAATATGGCCTGTCCGCATAGCGCGTAGCGGGTTTCACCGCGCGGATTTTATTGTCAAGGATTATATTCCGTGTTCGCGTATTTCGATTTGTGTACAATTTGAAATCACAGATTTATATGTAACCGCACTACATTCGTAATATTCAATGTCTTACAAAATTCCGAAAAAAAATACCATGCGGTGAAATATTGCTGTGCAGACAGTCCCTAAGGCTTCCTTCAAAAAAGGCCTTCAAAATTCACTTCCCATATCATAGAATAGGACATGGCTATGTAGGACTTTGCAATTATTTAGGATCCGCATGCAACTATTGCGAAAGTATGTACAAACGAATTTCTTTAGCTTGCTTTAAAAAAAAATTGTCACGTGGTACAATACGTGACATATATGTCACCGTAAAATTGTAAAAACGGTTAGATAGTAAAATAACTAACGAGATTGTAAACATATGTCGAAAGATTCAAAACTATATGTTTATAACGTAACGAAAAATAATGTGTTAAATTATCGGCGGAATATTCGCGTATATAAGTCTATAAACATTTTACAATTTCACTAGTTATATTACAATCTAACGGTTTTTACAATTTTACGGTGACATAATATATATTAATAATTACTCTCTCTCTCCCCAGGCGATATTCTGCGTGATGTACGTGGTGATCGTGTACTTGCTGACGTCACAGCCGCTGGAGTGGTTCCGCTTCTCTATGTTCCTTTCCTCCTGCCTGCTCATCTCCTTCGTCGCGCAGAGCGTGGGCCTCGTCGTGGGCGCGGCCATGAACGTGCAGGTATTGTGTCTCTTTTGCGTAAAATGTCTGATGTGTGAGAGAAATGGACGATACGCCATCTCCTACGTGGCACAGGGCGTGAGCCTCGTCGTTACAGCGAATGTCTGATGTGCGAGAGAGATAGACGATGCGCTATGTATTTTGTGGTGCAGAGCGTGGGCCTAGTCTCGTTATCTCTCTCTCTTACACACGCATGTACAATTAGCAAGACGAACACTTTTCATGGCGCAAAGCGTCTGTTCCGTAATCAGAAAAGGAAGATATTTATAAGTAAGCCGAAATGTAGAACATATGTAATTATAAACAACATTTAAATTATTAAGTAACCCCAAAATTGACAAGCAGTCAGCGAGCTGATAATGATGTATTATAGTTAAGAACACTCAATCATGTCAGCTTTCAAAATCAAAGTCAGATCAAAATCGGTTTTTAATTTTCGTTTGACGTTTGGCACCGAGAATATTCCAGAGGAAATGGCACTGAAGGAAGTAATTTTTACTCCTCTTTTACGCGCGAAGTATGCACTTGCGTGGTCTAGTCAAAAGATGTATGTGGTGTGTGGTATCTAATAGCAGCTCGTGTGGCTGCTATTAGATGTAGAACACATACATAACAGTGTGATAAACGTAAGTTGTATTTATATTCCAGAACGGCGTGTTTCTCGCCCCCGTTATGTCCGTCCCGTTCCTGCTGTTCAGCGGGTTCTTCGTGTCGTTCAACGCGATCCCGGTGTACCTGCGGTGGATCACGTACGTGTCGTACATCCGCTACGGGTTCGAGGGCACCGCGCTGGCCACGTACAGCTTCAACCGCACCAAACTGCAGTGTCACCAGGTAAGAGTGTGAAACAATGGCTGTACCGCGGAAAATAGCGCTTGTTATCGCTTGCTTGCGCTAAAGAAAAAAAAAACAGATTATCGGCTAGGACACGTTTGCTAACTTCAATACTGATAACATAATCCGCCATTTTGATTACGTTTTTTTGCTAGGGCTATTTTCCGCGGAACACAGCCAAAGATTTTTTTTATGATACGAACCAGGAAACGAGCAGACGGATCGCCTGATGGTAAGCGATTACCACCGCTCATGGACACTCGCAACACCAGAGGAGTTGCGACTTGCGTTCCTGCTCCTTAAAATCCCCAACCCACATATATTACAGAAAAAATCTTCATATAAGGAAAAGTTACACAACTTGTTTTCTTCTTCTTCTTTTTGTAAATGGCTCCGTAATGTGTTGTCAGAGTAGGTGAAGATAACTCTACTATTGAAGAGGGTCTTATGACAAAACAAATCTTGTTTTTACCATACCTCAAATGTCAGCCATCTTGATTTTACCATACCTCCAATGTTAAAATGGCCCCAAATAACTCCATAAGTGGGGCCATTTAAGTGGGGACACCGGACAGTTTTTGCCTCGACATGCCCTGTCTATAATATAAAATACGTCTATGGCATGATAAGGATAATGGCTAAAATTGTCCGGAGCCGACAGAAACTAAATTAGTTATACGAGTATAATGTAGTGATAATATTATCGTTCATTGCGATGGAAAATCATTGTTTTAGTAACCATTATTTTAAAATATGATTTTCTTTTCACTTTTTACAGTCCCATGAAGCTTAAAGCATTTCACCTACGAATCTAACGGAATAAGCTGAAATTTTGCATTACATTGTTGTGCCAAAATTAAAAAAATATTATGCTTAAATGTGTAAGATACCTGAGATATTCCAGGGTAATTCCTTATTCCGCTAAATTCCAACTTTGACTCCTTTTTCTGCCTAAGATGACTGCACAATTAGTAATAAGTAATAACTAATAACGAAATATTATTATGTTGAATGTTTGAAACTTGTACATTACAAAATGTCTCATGTCAGCGAGTTAAAGTACTTAAACAAAATACTTTTAATGTTTTCATTTACCTGGGGCCCCCGCCTTTAATATGTTATACTTAATACTGACAGGGAACATAGGGTACTTCATACATTTTCAGCTGCTGTGACGTCACTTGTGCATCATTTTTTGTATAGAGCGTTTTAAATGCTGTTTTTAACGTTAACGGTTGATCGTTTAAATGCCCTTGCAATGAAAATATTTGCTGGCTTATTATGTACTTTTCGAAAAGCTAAGAAAAAATATGCCCATTACATTTATGTCCTAATTTTCAGACGTACTGCCACTTCAAGAACCCCTTAACTACTCTGGAAGAGCTGGACATGTTGGAAGCGGACTTCACGCTCGACATCGCGGCCCTCTGTCTCATATTCCTCATACTCCGTATTGCCGCCTTCCTCTTCCTGCGCTGGAAACTCAAGTCCACCAGATAAGCGGTCAAACCAAGGAGCGCCCGATCATTGACACTTTTCCATTCGACAGCTGTCAACTTCTTCTTCTTTAAGTTTTGGAGACTAAAGTTTTTTTATATTATTTTTCACAAAGTCACTCTGTGACGAGAAATAAACATTGAATAAAGTGCTGAAGATTGTATAAGTGTCAATGATAGGGTGTTTTACCTGTTTAGGTGTAATTTAGTGTACGCAGTAAGTGGCCGTTTAGTGTATTTAGTGGTTAAAGTAAAAAAATATATAATTGTGATGTTATTATAGAGAATTCGTCCGCGGAACTCATTCCAAATAAATGTGATGGAAGTTTTTTATTAAACATGACAAAATATTCGTGATCGCTTTGTAATATGTGCCTTTATAGTATGAGATATACTCTATACTAGTTCAGTGATACTATAATACGTCTCACAATTACATTAACCGTCCGTATATTGTCACAAAAATATTCGAAAATAGTCCGAGAGCCTTGGATTGTTTATTAATTCTAAATAAAAAAATTTAAACATATATCGTTTTACCACAATTAAAATATATTATGTGATAACAATAATTAATATTGCCACTTTAATTATTGTGGCAAAAAGTTTTTAACATTTCCTTTTGTAATGTAACTTTAGGAACGGGTTTCGGTACTTATAAAGAATAATTAGTTTTGCAAATATTATACACATATTTAGTTTTGTAAATTTATTATTTTAAATTAATATTTAAGAATACCAAAAATGTGTCTGAATTTATAAAGAGTTTATTCAATCATCAATGACAATATTAGAATATAGCTTTACTAAAATATGTAATTATGAAAATATTGTGATGAATTTATGATTATTTAAATTAAACATAAAATAAATATGAAAGTGTTTATCGTTTTATTAGTAGCTATTTTGAGAGTTTCATATTAAAAATAATAATTTATTGGTCTTGAATTTATTAAATATTTTAATCGGAAATTTCAGAATTCAGCATTAATTTTATGAACATAAATTATGACTAGCTATAAAAACGATATAAACGTAAGATTTGCTCATGAAAACGGTCTTGCCTTCTTGGTTTGCCTTATGTCTGTTTAATATCGAGACTGTAAAGTACCTATACGATGCTTGCAGTACAAACATATTAGATAGTGAGTTAGATAGTAAATAGAGCGTGTCTGGTTTGGGTTAAATATAGCTTATGTATCTGTATTGAATAAAGAATTTACTGTTATTTACTGATAATTATTTTTATAAAATTTGTAATAAAAATATTTTTCTGTAAGATTTGTTTTCCTCGAGTCCTCATCTATGTTTTGTCCGTAACAGGGCGACCAGAGCGACGTGCATCTTTGATATCAAAATTTCCGGATTGAAAACGCTTAAACCAAATTTGCGCTACTCTCACAGATACTGCATTAGGTCCATAAACATCACAAATTTTTTTCGCGGCTAGTGTTACACTTTTACCTTTTTTGTAATAAAATTTTAAAATGTATCGAAATTCTTCATAAGAATCACTCATTTTAACAATAAGAAAAACAAATGAAAATCTCAAATTTACCTAATTTGAATTTGGAATTGTCTTCTGTAAAATTAACACTTTTTAATGATACCAAAATCAGCCAGATACAATTGGTATAGCCCAAGATATTTTATGACAAGTTCATACATACTGTTACGAACAATAAGACTAGCGCCATCTAGCGTCAACCAATGAAACCACTTGGTGCGAACAGGGACAACGTTTTCACGTCTACTCAATACTAGATGGCGCTACTGTGCGAATATTCCGGAACAATTCAACCAGTTCACGCGGCTAGCGAATATTTCTGGAACGGTCTGGAACTCGATTCGGCCCATATAAATACGCCACAGAGATGCGAACGAGTTCAGTTTCGAGCTACCTTCGGGCGATTTCGAGGCGAAACAGGCGATAAGTAAAAGTGATACCAGTGATTAATACCAGTGGAACCCGCGACTTGGCTACGACTTAAGGACACTGTTAGTGCTTAGTGTTTGGACTTAGTGCTTAGTGTTTGGACTTAGTGTTTAGTGTTAGACCTAGTGCTTTGTGTTGGACCTAGTGCTAGGGAATAAAGTTTTCAAAAGAGTCAGCAGGTCTTTTATCTCCAAATCTTCGAACCCCTAACACGTAACAACTGGTGTCGGAAGTGAGATTTGGAGATGCCATTGACTCCGAGAGAGGACTTCAAGGAGGGCGTCAGAACAAGGGCACAACGAGCTGCGGAAGCCACACCCACTGGGGACCAAGGAAGGACACCAGGACCCGCCCACTGACCACGCCCCCCAGGCTCCGCCCACTTTGACCCAAGCCACGCCCACCGACTCCGCCCACCGGGTCACATCCACTCAGGCCACGCCCACTGGCCCCGCCCACCGGGTCACGCCCACTCAAGCCCCGCCCACTGACTCCACCCACCTTGCCACGCCTTCCAGACAGGCCACGCCCACCAGACAAGCCACGCCCACCAGCAGTACCTTGGCTCTTCAATAAGGAAGTTTAATTGAATTAATGGAGCTGCAAAGGGCTGAAATTCAGGCAATGAAAGAATCACACGAACGCAGGCTCGGCGCTTTGCAAGACTCACAAGAACGCAAGCTCGGTGCTTTGCAAGAATCACAAGAACGCAAGCTCGGTGCTTTGCAAGAATCACAAGAACGCAAGCTGACTACGATTCAAGAGTTTCAAAAGGCTGAAATCAGAGCGATTCGAGAATCGCAAGAGCAACAAAAAGACCTTCAAGAAAAAGCGCTTTGGGCTATAAATGATGTCAGTGACACGGTGATTAAGCTTCGAAAGGATGTCGACGTATTGGAAGAACGTCGATAGTTCAGCACAGGATAGATACCGGAAGCGAGAGACCAATTCGTCAACGAGCAAGACGGATACCAATTGCAAAGGAAAAAGAAGTTGAAGGCCTTTTGGAGGACATGAGAAGGAATAAGATTATTGAACCGTCTGCAAGTCCGTGGTGCTCACCTGTTGTATTAGTGAAGAAGAAAGATGGTAGCACAAGATTTTGCGTGGACTATAGGCGTCTCAATGATGTCACTAAGAAAGACAGTTACCCGTTACCTAGAATTGACGACACTGTAGATACCTTGAATGGCATGAAATGGTTCTCGACCCTAGACCTGAAATCTGGATACTGGCAGGTGGAAATTCATCCAAAGGACAAGGAAAAGACAGCTTTTTCGACCGGTAAAGGTTTATGGCAATTTAACGTCATGCCCTTCGGATTGTGCAACGCACCTGCCACATTTGAGCGACTCATGGAGTGTGTACTGGCAGGCTTAGTTGGAGAGGCCTGCTTGGTCTACTTAGATGACGTCATCATTGTCGGCCGCGACTTCGAGGACCATTTACGAAACTTGGAGCGTGTTTTCGCCAAAATAGAGGGAGCCAAATTAAAGTTGAACCCAAAGAAATGTCGTTTATTCAGGAGTAAGGTCAATTATCTCGGCCATGTTATCTCCAGTGATGGAATCCAGACAGACCCGGAGAAACTGGAAGCAGTTCAAAAATGGCCTACCCCTAAGGACAAAACCGAAGTGCGAGCATTCCTCGGCCTATGTTCATACTACAGGCGTTTTGTTAAAGGATTTTTGGAAATAGCCAAGCCATTACATCGGCTGACAGAAGATAAACGACAATTTAGTTGGGATGAGACTTGTGAAGATTCTTTTCAGAAACTGAAGAAGCATCTGTGTGAAACACCAATCCTGGGGTATCCACAAACTGAAGGTCAGTTTATAGTCGACACGGATGCAAGCAACACGGCCATTGGAGGAGTGTTATCTCAAAAACAGGGTGAAAGAGAAGTTGTTATTGCATATTTCAGCAAATCTTTATCCAAGCCAGAGAGAAACTACTGCGTGACAAGAAGAGAACTCTTGGCTGTTGTAAATACGCTACAACATTTCAACAAATATCTCATCGGCAGACAGTTTTTGCTGCGAACTGATCACGCAGCCTTGAAGTGGCTACTGCAATTCAAGAACCCAGAAGGTCAAGTAGCTCGATGGATTGAACAGCTTCAGGAGTATGACTTCAAGACGGAACACCGCAGCGGAAAGACGCATGGGAATGCCGACGCACTTTCACGAAGGCCGTGTTCGGAAGACTGCAAACATTGTGTTAAGCAGGAATCTAATGAAGTTACATTGAAGCTAACGAGAACAAGTCCTTTGGGTCTCTGGGAGAATGATGCTATGAGGGAGGCCCAAGAAAGAGATGACGACCTTCGGCACATCATTACATGGAAGAAACGGGGTGACGTCAAACCAATCTGGAGTGAGGTTGCACCCACTGGCGCTGTCACAAAGGCGTACTGGGCGCAATGGGACAGTCTGATACTTCAAAACGGAATACTCTACCGGAAATGGGAGAAGACTAACGGCAGAGAGTTCCATCTTCAGATAATTATCCCAAGAACGAGAGTACCAGATGTTCTCCGTGAAATACATGATGGCGTATCAGGAGGTCATCTAGGTGTCAAGAGGACGTTAACAAAAGTGCGCGAAAGATTCTACTGGTTGCATTGTCGAGATGATGTACAGGATTGGTGCCGCAAATCTACTACTTGCGCTGCTGTAAAAGCACCACAGACCAGGAGCCGTGGGAACCTGCGGTTGTATAACGTCGGTGCACCGTGGGAACGAATTGCAGTTGACGTAGCTGGGCCATTTCCAGTAACGGAATCGGGAAACAAGTATTTTATGGTCGTCATGGACTACTTCACCAAATGGCCCGAGGTGTTCGCCATACCAAACCAAGAAGCTACAACAGTCGCTTCTAAGTTAGTCGAAGAAGTGATATGTCGCTTTGGTGTGCCTCTAGAAATCCATTCTGATCAAGGCAGGAACTTCGAATCGCAGGTGTTCCAGGAAGTGTGCAGAATTTTGGGCATGCATAAGACGAGGACCACCGCGTACCGTCCACAGTCTGATGGAATGGTAGAAAGATTTAACCAGACCCTTGAGAGGCATTTGGCGAAATTGGTAGACGACAAACAAAAGGATTGGGACAAGTATATACCACTCTTCCTTCTGTCATACCGAACCGCCGAGCATGAGAGCATAAAAGCTACCCCGGCGTATGTCAACTACGGTAGAGAACTACGAATACCAGTAGACTTATTGACAGGAGGGTCACCGGAGGGACCAGAGACCGTACAAGACTATGTCTGCGATTTAAGGGAAAAAATGCGCTATATACACGCCTTGGTTCGGGAAAATGGGTTACAGTCAAGTAAGAACATGAAAACCAGGTACGACCGGAAATCGAACACGAGCGGCTTCGAGGAAGGGTTACTGGTGTGGCTGCATAACCCAACTCGCCGGAAAGGGAAATCTCCAAAGTTGCAGACCAAGTGGGACGGACCATACAAAGTGCTTACCCGAATAAATGATGTGACTTATAGGATCCAAAAGCAACCAAGAGGGACATTCAAAGTGGTACACATAGACCGTCTGGCGCGGTACCATGGCAGTAACAACGATGCTCGGGACCATAGAGTATAAAGAGTAAAGGCTATTAGCAAGAGGAAAATTATACATCGTTCCTTATCCCCCTATATGACACATGCCAATGAGAAAGAAAGAGATATCTGGTTGTTCGTTAGTTTCGTTTTTTGTAGACGGTTACAGGTTTTGAACATATGTAACCAACTTCAGACAGATCAGCTGTCTGAAGTTGGTTACAAGTTGCCATACTCGTATTTATCAGCAACTTCATATGTAAATATATTCCCGTCCGCCAGTGAAGTCCATAATGTAGTGTACGTAAGAAATCTGCAATGGTCTCATCCGATTTAAGTGTAGATTTTAGAAGTATGTATCTGGCGTGAACCTTATTCTTTTCTTTGAGATAAATTTTATCTAATAATTGAATGGTCGAGACATAATCTTTTGCTTCACGGATATGCGTATACACATTGTAATAACCTTAGTTTATTTTCCTCTGAAATCGTTTCTTTTCCTATCCCTTCACTGAGATAATATTTTGAGAACGTTGTTTTCCAGTATTCGTACTTTAATTCGGCTGCCAGTGACCCAGGTTCGACGTCGAATTTTTCTGGCTTTAGTAATTGCGCAATAGTAGACATCGAGGTTTGTAATGGTATTTATTGTTATTTGGAATAAATTGTTATGTAATAAAAAGACAAAACCAAGGAATATTTGGTTTTATTTCAAATAAAATGCTACTAATTAGTAATACATGTATATATAATATAATTAGTAATACATGTCAAGCTATGACAACAACATGAGATCAATATATGAGACATCTAAAGATATAAAAGAGGTCTAAATGTACACTACACCTAGTCGGCATTTTGTGTCGATAAAAATCAAAATGTGGATGAAAATGTTAATCTTTTCATAGCATAAAATGAAGTCTTTTATTCCGCTTTATGTTTGCTTAGATCTTTTAAACTATTAAATGAATTTAAAATGCAGTTTGCAGCCAATAGATAGAATGATTAAAGTGGAAGATTTATGCGTAATGATCTATGCACCTTTGTGATTTATAAATTATTATCAGTCGATCAAAAACGAATTTATGCAGTAGGTATTGTCTACAACAAACCGAAATATGTTGGGGAAGCTAGTCTCTTGAACTATATATTGGTATCTACAAAACTCCAATTAATAAAACCTCTGTATTGTTAACAGTTTAAAAAGTGAATTAATACTTTGACATATAATTGTCAATAATTTTATCTTGATATATTGGAATACATATTCTAATTCGAGCTACACATATTTTTATTTCTCGTCCTTACTACAGGTTATGTGCCCTACGTTTCTGTAAAACGTATCTCGAAATTCAGTAAAAGGAAAATTTTCAGACCCGAAATCGGGAAACCATTTTTTTTTTTTCAGCCCAAGATCTTTCAGCACCATTTTCAGTTTGTGGCTTAAAAAACAGTATCTACCCATATCCAAAATAACAAGCAGAGAGAATAACGTGGAAAAGCAACCGAAAATTTGGAGTTACCATTACAAGGATACTTTGTGAGCATTGGGATCGAAAGGAATCACGTTAGAAAGGATTAACACAAGAGTTGAATTTTTGCAACGAGAAGCTTAAAGCTCTACTGCTCATCAGAATCACTCGTTTCGAGTCAACAACAACAATCAGGAGAGTACCGTGTGATGTTCTAGCAATGTTAGTTGCGCAGTCAAATTAACACTAATATTCAGAAATTCTGTTTTAGATCCCGGAGCAACCAATAATATTGTCAATGTGAAGGATGTCTGTTAATCTTCTGTTGATAGATTTGCTCCCAAGTATAACTAAAACAATTTTTACCCTAATCTGGATCATTGGTATCTACTATCTACATGGAAAAGTACAAAGCCCTATTAGTGCATCCAGCCAACTGAGGAGCGCAGGGCCACAAAAGGATTTTATAATATTATGTGCACCGAGGTATCACATAGGTATATACTATACTATATTGTATATATTTTTAGTATATACAATATAGTATAGTAGAATGCAATAAGCAGGAATATACTAATTGTTTTTAATACACAATAGAAAATACAATATTTATAATGAATTTTAAATAATATAACCCAACAAGCAAAAATGCTATATAAAGGATGATTAATTATAGGGTTAAAATTCTTGTTTATATTTTATAAAAGCAATAGCTTAATATTTTCCCTTTATAATTGCATGCTATAAGTATTCTTTTGCTAATAATAGTATTATGGGTCTTAAAATTTATATTAATAGTGTATTTAAAAGCATAATATTATGGCTATTATGGTTGAAGCAAACATTTCAAAACTAAGTTGAAGTCTCATAAGATCAGAAATATTACCTTATATGACAATTAAAAACTATTATAAACCTTTACCTTTGCAATGTTTGATAAAATGCACATAATGCAAAAAGCAAGATATGTCATAGCTTTTATAATCAATATTTTTTTTTGGCTGGTTCTGTGGTTGTGCACTACAAAAACCAGTATTGTTATACATTTGTTTAATTGTGCCATTATGTAACTTCCTCAGCCAGAAATGGATTTAAAAACATGTGATATTAAACGGTGAAAACCAATTTTGATACAAATCCATCTATAAACATTATGTTCACTTGTTAATGATGCAAGAAAAAAGGGGTTTTAAGCAATAGATTGTGGAGACTGAACCCTAATTTCTTCAATATGGCTGAATAGGCATCTTATAGTCTCAACTATAAGAGAAAATTACTTTTATATAAAAGCATTGTACCAGATAATTCTTATTATAATATAAATTATCAGACGCCTAAAAATGAAATAAGAACTGAAATGCTTAATATAAAGATATCAAGTAAAATAACGGTCAGAGTATGAATTACTGAGATCATAATTTTTTAATTGTCGGTAAACACTGAAAGCCATACATTCCTTGTCCATAGAAAGATTATCCGTTTTTATTTTTACATGGCAAGATGAAAGATTGCTTATCGTAATATGATAAATTGGTAACAACAAAACGTCTACTACGATTTAACACATAATTTGTGCCCATAATACGTTTAATGACTGTTAATTAAAGAACTACTGTAAAGCAAAGAAATATTGTTTTCATAGCAATTATAAAGTAAGTTTTTGCTAGTTGGGAATATCGCTTTCAAATGAGATGTACAAAATATGTTGTATTACAAAATACAAGCAGATGTCTTTGTGGTTAGGGAATGTTATTATTCGACAAATTTTACTATTCGAATAATTCGAATAATGGCAAAACACTATTCGAATAAATTCGAATAATTCGAATAATACGAATATTAGTAATAAACTTGAAATACAAGTAATATAATGCGTTTATTTATACCTGCATATTTAATAATATCAAAATGTGACATGTTTCACAAATTACTCTAAAAAAATCAACGTCTTTTTGATAAAAAAAAATCTTTTAAGTTTCAAACTTAAAATACTAAATCGCAATTACTTTTTTAAATCTATTAACACATGAACGGTTTAGGTCTGGAGCAGACCATGGATTTGGTTGTCAACTAAGTGGTTTCTTCCAAAAATTAAGGAAAAGATCCTCTAGGGGAGAGAATTTTGGGGGTTTGTTTTAGAGGTTCGTATTTTCTGGTTTTTAATTGAGCTAAGCTATTGATCTATTCAACATAGTCAATCGATTTAAAGAGTCAGACCTACAGTCTGACTTTTTAAATTTAACTTTTGGTACTATAATTTAATATATACCTATAAAGAACACGAATATTACAGAACATATTTTTTTATTATTTATATATCAGTTTGTTTAGGATTGGAGAGAAATATATTTGCAGAGTTGGAACACTGCACAGAAATCGGAATGCACTGTAAATAGTGCTCTGTTCTAATATAGTGCAGCTGAAAACTCTAAATACACGAGTATCGTGCTGTCATAATGGTCTGCTCCCAGGGCCGGATTTAATATTAGTGCCGCCCTGGGCACTGAAGGAAATGCCGCCCTATCAGTGTATTTTACTTAAAATTGTAGTTTTTGTCTTATTTCTTACGAATTCATCAATCAATCTGCAATCAACTATATTTATTCTAACTAGGGGCCATCCACATATTACGTCACGCAAAATTTCGACTTTTTGTATTTGACTATTTAATATGTACTGTCACATTTAGTATGACCCCTCCCCCTCCCCCATCCGCTGAGACGTAATATGTGGATGGACCCCTATGATTGATTTTATTATATATTATACATAGGTACTTCAATAATACAAAAATATTTGTTTTCGTTCTAAGAATAAAAAAGGATCATGCAAAAAAATTTATGCGCAGTGTCCCCCATCCATCAACAGATTTCAAACCTATCTCAGTTAATAGCTCTTACCACGCTGATAATAATTATTTAGTATGTCGACTATCATCAGGAGTGGGGTTTAACGTTACCGTTATAATAATTAATTATTAATATATTGTGCAATGTTGATAACTGTAAAAAAAATAATGTAGTGTTCTAGAAATTATTTCTTTCACTTTCCAAATTTTGCCGCCCTACAAAATTTGCCGCCCTGGGCACTAGCCCCGACTGCCCCTAGTGTAAATCCACCACTGTCTGCTCCAGACCTAATCGGTACATGTGTATATAAACCGTAATAAGTAAGATAAACCGTCAAAATAAAAAGCACTCAAAAAAGATTTAATAACATAACGTTATCATAACAAAAAACTTCACAGTTGGTAAAAAGTGGTAGGAAAATCTTTAAAACAAAAATAACCTTTTTCCATTTTCAAGTTATCCGTGTTTTTGGTATATTTATGTTTTCAATTTTTCTTGAACGATGAGCCTTATTACAAAAAGGAAGTTAGAAAACAGTAGATTTAAAAATTGTATCATAGCCTGAGGAATATGTTGATGGTTTTTCTGAAAGTAGGCATCAGTGCAGAAGTAGGCATCAGTCGTTGTACTGCAAGAACAGAGTGTGTCATGTTACGAACCGTTCAGAAGATGAAGCGACGGTACAAAGAGACTGAAAAATATTTGACAAGGCCGTGCAAGACTTTGGATTTAATGGCAGACTCAGCGCTCGGCAAGACCGTTCAATTGTTTCCACTTGTTGAAAATCAACACTTAAATGCAGTTAAGTTCAGAAATAACTTCTTCAGACCCGAGGGAACTATGTTACTGACGGCACAGTGAAGAAGATTTGCTTTAGTAAATCTGAATCCCTTAAGACCGAGGCGAAGGGCGAGTGGTCTTACCTCGAGACCAAACTCGAAAGCCCTAGTATCGAGTAGCAACACTGTGATACGTCCGTGAACACATACAAAAGGATGAACGAGAATGATCCAGAATTTTGGTCCCAGATGAGTGGATTTACTCACTAACTTCACAAGTTAAAGTGAACTTCTCAAGGGAGGCTAAGTAAACGTGATCTGGTAGGGGATATCTTCAAGCTTACTTTTCAGATAGAGTCCAGTATGCTCAGGTATAGTACATATACAATGGGCTGGCATACTTTCAGGAATACGCGCTGAGTATGTGGCCACATAATAGCAATTGGACCTCTACCCGGAGAAAGATATGATCAAGAGATTCTTAAAGATTCTCTTTAATGTCCTCAGTCCTCACCTCAACCCGATATAAGTATACCCTGAGAAGAGCATAGAAGGCTAGTCAGAAGCCGCAAATTATCACCTACAGTTAGTACCCTCACAGCACTAAAACACGCCCTGATATAAGAATGGGAGAGAATATTGCATAATTCAGCTCTAAAACCTTTTCAGTATGACAAACCACCTCCAAGCTGTTGTTAGGCCTCGAGGAGTTATTCAAAACTGAAATTTTATATAACATGTAAATGTAGTCTTTAAGACTATGATTAAAATTATTAATTTTTTTTAAGATAAAAATAATATACTGATATATATAATTTATTACTTTTAAAGAAAGCTGATACATCTTGTTATAATATTTTGAAAAGTATGAAATTTGAAACGATTTGTACTTAGTTTTGCAGGCCAGTGTGATACTGTAATAATTAACAGGTATCCTTTATCGTTTCACTCTGTTCGTCCACTTGTCGCTCTTTCTATCTGCTCTTCTAGCTATATTGCGTCTAGATATCGGCTTTGGTTTGATAAAAAAATATAATTTTATTATATAGTTATAAACACTTCACATGTATGGAAAGCCATCCCGGGTTTCCATACATGTGAAGTGTGTGTTGAATATTACGTCTTTTAAAATAAAGGAAAAGTTTTATACATGACATTTACGAAGTCAACCATTTCCTAGTAATCGGCCTCCAAATTGGTTTCACCCCCCCTTGTCATTTCTGAACTATGAAGATTAGGAACTTACAATTTTCCATGTTGGTAGATCATGGTAAATTCTCTTAAGGAAAGTTATTTTAAACGAAATCGAACAGTAAGATTAAGAAACTAAAAATCGTATTACGCTTTATAGTAACAGAACCCTCCTTAGACACGTCTTAACACGCTCTTGGTTAGGTTATTTTTACAAGCGTGTGTGTATGGATTTCTTTCGCTGACGCCTGTAGGAAATATTCACCTTAAATATTATTTTATTTAAAAACAGCTTTGTATTCTTTCACAAACTGTGTAGTAAAATCTGTTTTAGGATATTATTGACGACAATATTAATAAATAATAAAAGTAATGTATTAAATAACGAAACATTGTGGTTTATGTACAAGTTTATTACTATTACTAGCATATTTTTGATAAATAAATAAAATATTTTTATTATTCGTTTTATTCGAAATATTCGAATATTGAACCCAGTCATATTCGAATAATGAAATCGTCGAATATTCGAATAAAACGAATATTCGAATATTCGAATAATATTCCCTATTTGTGGTGTAGTCTGGTAGCCCCGACTACTACTTACAAATAATAATAATTTGTTACTTAATAATTGTTGTTTCTAAAGCTGATTTTTAATTTTTTTTTGTCAGCTACTACATGAATGTTTTATTTTTAATGGTCGATTACAATAATGAAATTCTGTAAAAAATGAGCAGTGATGTTTGTAAGGGAATAACATAATTAGTTTAATCGCTGAAGATCCCCGATAAAATGCGGTGGCCAAACGCATAATTCATACGTTTAACGTTTACCTAATTCACTATGGCGCGGGCGTCAAGTATGAAATTAAATAAAAATCGAGGCAACAGCATATGGAAATCAATTAATTTATTATTTTATTTAAGTAATAAAAGAAAAGAAAAAGCTAATAAGCGATGTGACATGGTATAAACCCGAAAAATATTTAATATGTATTATAATAATTATTCCTGCAGAAGTTTTACTGCAGAAGATTTGTAATTGAAAATATTCCCGCCGAAATCAACAAACCAAAGATGGTCAACAGGCGAAGTTGATAGGCAATAAATTAGAAACACAATAAGCCAAAATCAACAAACCGGCGGAGTTGAAAGGGAAGAATATTACAATAGGTATACATACTTCCTAAGATTTTAAGCAACTGATTCAATTAAGGATTCAATATAGATTATTCAAATGTCTAATTAAATAATACTAAGCTGTGAATAACTATAATTATTATCATTGATAATAATAATAATTTCAATTACGTTAATGAATTGGCTAGATAGAGAAAAATGGTCAAACACTCAAAACAAATTGGTTCGTTACAAAGTAGACCATAATATGCTTAGATCTTAATCTAAGATAATATGTAGTATATAATCTAAGATAATATGTAATAAAACAAATAAGTACCTAGGTATTTAGTTGATAATTCTAGTAATGTAAATATCGATTCTGGAAAATGGATCTTTATATTTTATAATAAATATATTAAATTTTAAAATGTTAATTTATATATATTTTTTATTATTTGTTACTAAGTGTACAATGGCATTGAATACACGGAAACAAAGTGTATATTTTTGTCTAAGAAACATAAGCCAGGCATGTACACAGTTTTGTGAAGCTATAAAAGAGCATAAATGTTTATATTATTATGTATAATAGCTAGAAACTAAAAGCTCATATTTTAGCAGCATAATTAATATTATTTATAATGAATGAACCATGACAACAGTTGTTGCACATTGGTATAGAAGGAAACAAAGAAATTAATAATTAAGATATATTTAGGTACCTACAATAATATAAAGTAACTAATTACATGAAGTTCTATCAAATCCCATTCAGCATTATGTTGCAAACAGATTTGCGATGCTGGTTTTTAAATAGGCATGAAACAAAATTGTATTATTAGTGCATATCTGCTTATAGCAAATATTTTTATATGTAATTTTTAATATGTAAGATAATTTAATGATTGGATAAAAATCCTAAACAGCTGATAATATACTAAAATTAATGTAATATTTTCCACAGAATAATTACTTTTAGATATCTTCAGAAAATACCATGGAGGAATTATATAAAGACATTGTACCTAGTTCCATAATTTCAAGGAACAACATGGAAAATATAAATTAATATCATCGTGTTAAAAGATGAAATATTATCAGTTAGGTACTTATTTTAATGTTTGCCTATACTGTTAAAGCATTATTTACTTAATTGAATTTTTGAGGGGGTGTATTGGTATCTACAAAACTCCAATTAATAAAACCTCTGTATTGTTAACAGTTTAAAAAGTGAATTAATACTTTGACATATAATTGTCAATCATTTTATCTTGATATATTGGAATACATATTCTAATTCGAGCTACACGTATTTTTATTTCTCGTCCTTACTACACTATACACCCACACACTATGCAGGCTATCGTCCAATCGACTTGTCAGTTCTATATCCTACTACTATTTTAAACATGAAAGTTCGTGAGGATGTATGGATGGATGTTTGTTACTCCTTCACGCAAAAATTATTGACCAGATTTCAATGAAATTTGGTATGGCAGTAGTTTAAGCTCTGGATTAAAACATAGGATACTTTTCCCTTGGATACAGCTGGTAAATATATAAACAGTAGACGTATAGACTTTTTATGCATTTCTCCCTTTAGTTGGGGTACCTACGTGGAAAGATAAATGAAAACAGGAAATTTTAATAGATAAATTTATTATTTATTAACAATTGGACATCATTTATTACCTTACACGTTACGACAACACCAAAAAGCTCTCAGATTGTCAGCATGTAGCTAAATATGTGAAGAAAACAGTGCACAGCAGTCCGTTTATGTGGGAGAGCCATGCTTTGGCACGAACGGTCCACCTGGACCAGATAAATACCACGGCCTCCGGGTACTCAAGGAGTAGTTGCGGATTTTAAGACCGGGATCGTACTTGTGACACCTCCTATTGCGAATATGTATAGGTGGCGATAATCGCTCTCCATCTGGCGATCAGTCTGCCCGTTTTCTGGTCAATTAAAAAAGTACAAAGAAGTATTTTTGCAAAAGGCCACCTAATTCCCTGCAAAACCAAAAAGCAAAGTTAAATTTGAAAATTTGTGACATGTTTTTGTGATGATGTACAACAGTAACTCCATTATAATATACAGGAATTATTAATTAATAATTATAATTTAATAAAAAATACACCACACTATTTTATATTATATATTATCACTTAGTTTATATTTTAGATCTTACTAATTTGTATAATTGTATGGTGTTTGGTAAATATGAAGTAGGCAAAACATTTTTCTTTCAGATTAACATATTTTCTCTTTCGAAGGTTTATCGATATCCAAAACATCACCTATGTAAATACACAACCTCTGAAATTTATACAAAATTTCTATTATATTATATTGTTGAAATCCGCATATAATGGACAATAAACACATTTATCTACAAGAATATAATAACTTCAGTGTAATTGCTTGTATTTATATAACCTGAAACAATTCTCAACATACTGGTGAAAAGTTAACACTTCTTCACGATTTTCTTTCCTCGCAGAGTGTGATTTACAGCCCTCCACCAAACGGGCCATATTAACTTGAGCACAGCTTTGTTTTCTATTAAGACTTTTTAATATAAACTGAGATTTTTACCAAATAACACACTATAAATTCATGATTTGCTTCTTCTTCTTCTTGTATCATAATGCACACGTAAACAAATGGCATTAGCTGTCAGTGGCTAACTTCAGGCCACATCTACTGCTACTAATTCAAAATGTCACTTATTGTTAAAGCAATAAAGTCGTAATTCCAACGTCTAAAATTGGACTCCAATTTGGACTCCAAATTGGAGCAACCTTCGAAAAAAACGTATAGACATATAGATGGCTTTCTCTTTCACTCTTATTGGTTTTGCCTTTGATGTTTTGTGAGACAAATAGCTGTCTACGGCTTCGATTTTTGTTTTAGTTCTATTATACTCCTATTTCTTTGGTGCGAACAGGGACAACGTTTTCACGTCTACTCAATACTAGATGGCGCTACTGTGCGAATATTCCGGAACAATTCAACCAGTTCACGCGGCTAGCGAATATTTCTGGAACGGTCTGGAACTCGATTCGGCCCATATAAATACGCCACAGAGATGCGAACGAGTTCAGTTTCGAGCTACCTTCGGGCGATTTCGAGGCGAAACAGGCGATAAGTAAAAGTGATACCAGTGATTAATACCAGTGGAACCCGCGACTTGGCTACGACTTAAGGACACTGTTAGTGCTTAGTGTTTGGACTTAGTGCTTAGTGTTTGGACTTAGTGTTTAGTGTTAGACCTAGTGCTTTGTGTTGGACCTAGTGCTAGGGAATAAAGTTTTCAAAAGAGTCAGCAGGTCTTTTATCTCCAAATCTTCGAACCCCTAACACGTAACAATACTATAATGCGAAAAGACTTTTTCCCCAACCTATTATAACGAAAATAAGGTTTGGTAAAATCAATTACAGATATTTTGGGTACCTATAAGATCTCATTACTCAAAGCAAAAAAATCATCGTGTGCGTGTGGTTTGAGGGACCTACCTGAATATCCCCAAAATAAGTATAGCAAGTTTTAGTAGAAGTCTAAAAAAAATTGTAAAACAAATCTGGGAATTTGTAAAAAGATAGTTTAAAAGATATAGCCCTCAGAGTGTGGTCCCTCAGTTCACACACCGCTATTTTCCAGATCTCGAAAAGTATGTGGAAAATTATGGTTGTTTCACTACAGAATTTTAGTAGAACTTTTGTAAAAGTTTTTGCAAATTTATCAAATACATAGTATTAGAAATAAAAAAGCTACAACCACCGAAGTGTGGTCCCTCAGTTCACACAAAAATGACATACTCATTTCGCGATATATTACTGACTTTTTTAATTATTTTTCTACGTAGAGTTTTAGTAGAAAATTTGTAGAATTTGTAGACAAAATTTCAGCAAAATCTATCGGCGCATTTGGAAGATATATACCATTATGTTGGGTCCCTCAGTTCACACACTTGTGTATAAGAAAAACTCAAATAACTAATAAACGAGAAAACTAACATAGAAAGTCTACTATACTTAAATTTTAGTAGAAGTTTTTTTCTCTTGGATTAGCACATAAAATATTTAATTTCTTGCTTCCTAGCTGAGATAATGTTAATTTTTTGATTGTATGAAAATGAAGAGTAGGTTACCACACAAGAGGCAAAATGAGGACAAGTCCTAATATTATTGTGTATGTTATACCTTATTAAATTTAAGTTCTGCTCGCGGTTTCGCACCTTTTCACTATTTTAGGGGTTCATAGTACTACAAACAACCCATATACTTACCAATTATTAACTATGTACCTATTTGTGGTTTCGCTCTGCCCGCCCTTTTCTCTGTCCGTTCTTGCTAACTCAAATATAATATTCTACAAATTTTCTACTAAAACTCTACGTAGAAAAATAATTAAAAAAGTCAGTAATATATCGCGAAATGAGTATGTCATTTTTGTGTGAACTGAGGGACCACACTTCGGCGGTTGTAGCTTTTTTATTTCTAATGCTATGTATTTGATAAATTTGTAAAAACTTTTACAAAAGTTCTACTAAAATTCTGTAGTGAAAAAACCATAATTTTCCACATACTTTTCGAGATCTGGAAAATAGCGGTGTGTGAACTGAGGGACCACACTCTGAGGGCTATATCTTTTAAAGTATATTTTTACAAATTCCCAGATTTGTTCTACAATTTTTTTAGACTTCTACTAAAACTTGCTATACTTATATTGGGGATATTCAGGTAGGTCCCTCAAACCACACGCACACAAATCATCTCATGATCATATGCCCAAAATATCCGTAATTGATTTTACTGAACCCTACATAAAATTCACGCGTCAATAGGGGATCGGACTACATTTGAAATATTTAGTTTCATTAATATATTCAGAAATATTGAGGCATTACTACTTAGTAAATGTATAAAAATATCTTATGTGTAGTTTACTAATTAAAATCATTTAAAAAGTACCAAAAAAAAATATTTTTTTTGCGAAATTGGTAAACAAAACCTACATCATTAGTCTACTTACATCATATACAAAAACATTCATTATGGTAAGTATGAACTTAAACGCACAAATATCGGAGATATTTACATTTGTAAATATCTCCGATATTTGTGCGTATAAGTATATTTATATTCCTGCGGCCGTATAATTCATACACCATAACTTACAAGTGACGTCACTTGTAGGTTGAGTTTTATATGGAGCGTTTTTACGAGACTTGCGAAATTTTGTATACAAATCGCTGTACCTTTGAAAATATTAACTTTTGATATACGGTTTCTTTTGAGAAGTTACTCATGTTTAAGAGTACTATTCATTTATGCGATAAAAAAAATCAGTCCGCTTGCCTATTTAGAAAACACCTTTGAAACGTATGAAATTTTGCAGGTTTATTTAGTAGGTATAAAAATATGTAGGTTGTCTGTTATTTTTTCATACCCAAGTGACGTGCATGAATATATCTAGTACTTAATCAGGAGAGGTCAATAACCTCCACAGTCAAGTTCTGTGAAAATTCTTAAAATGCATATAATAATATATCTGTCAGTCCGTTAGATCGGGCTGAGATTTTTTAAATGTATGTATGTGACCAAGGCATGTTCTATTTTACAAACTTTTTACAAATAAAAATTAAGGCCTGATAATAAAGATAAGTCTCGTTTTATAAGATAAGAGTCGTTTTTAGGGTTCCGTAATACTCAAGGAACCCTTATAGTTTCGCTCTGTATAGATCTCAGTATTGGCATCATAAAATAATAATAATCACCTAGATACATTTTAGGGGTGACTCTCCATACCTACATGTGAAGTGGGGATCAAAAATATTTTTTTATCCTATCCCATAGTGTGGCTATCGTTGACTAGGTCTTTTAAAATAAAGGTTTAAGGTAAGGTTTCATATTAAGCTTTTTTACAAAGTCAACCATTTTTGAGTAAGATCTCTGAAGAGGTTTGTAAGTTGAGGTAGTTTAGTTAGGTAAGTTATTACTATAGGAGATAGAAACTTGTGAGTTGATGATAGATCATACTAAAAACTCTTTCGGAAAATTATTTGGAACAATAACTTAATGTTAAGTTAATCGAACAGTAACTTTTGAAGTAATTTGTAATATATAACGCGTTGATAGATACGGAACCCTCCTTAGAATTGTCCCGACATGCTCTTGGTTAGGTTATTAACAGTTTCATAAAGATCTAATCTTACTAAACTTTACATTTCTTTTTTGGGTTTTTATTAAAACACTGTAGATACGACGTCTGTTGGCAAACAGCAAGAGTTTGTTGAACTTACATAATATTAAACCAAATAAATAATGACGAGCACTGATGTTAACGTGGCTTATCCTACTGCCTATTTATAAATGTGAAAGTTTGTGAGGATGGCTGGATGGATGAATGGATGGATGTTTGTTAATCTTTCACGCAAACTACTGAACAGATTTTTAATGAAATTTGGTATGGTCTGATCTGGTCTGGATTAACACAGGCTACTTTTTATCCCGAAAAAGTACAGTATTTCCGTGGTATACCTACTGTATATTTACGCGGGTGTAGCCGCGGGCAAAAAAAAAAAATAATTTTATTAAGTTTCCTTGACTCATGATTTATTCTAACTTTTTGTGATTTTTTTTACTACCTGTAGGTAGTATAATTTTCATAATTTTAATAACACAAAAACGATAGTTGGCGTGATGTGATGATGGGTCATGGGATACACGTACCTATTGGTTCTGTTGGTTTTTTTAACGTAATCCAAATATGACTTGTTATTGGGCAGGTTTTAGTCTGTTGTTACCTACTGCTGTCCAAATGGATCTAAAATGACCTTCCCCGTGGTGTTTTTTCTGTGCCATATTTCATTAAAATCGGTCCAGTAGTTTAGTTTAGAAGCAATGCAAACAAACAAACATACAAAGAAACAATATCTTTCCTCTTTATAATATTGGCGACAAAACTTCCGAAAAAAAAAAACTATCCGACACTTTGAAGAATGTTTAAACCTGAGGTTTAAACAGGTCCTAAATGTCTTATTATAAGCAATTTACTGTGTTCTATAGAAATAAAATTTTATCTTTTTGTTGTTGTTGTTGTTGAGTTGCTCTGAATAGAGTACAGTTGGTACCGACTACCGGCCTCTACAATGTAGGTACAGTTTCGTACTCGTAGTTTTGTAATTATTATAAAAAAAGTCCTTAGCAAGAATCATTAGCTAAGTATTTTAAGTATGTCTACTTGTCTCGTTTTAACACCACTGTAGGGTCCCGTACCCAAAGGGTAAAATCGGGACAATAGGGAATATGCACGTAATTTTTTTATTTTTTTATTTAGATCTATCTTGTTTGGTAAACCGTATGGTAAAATCAGTTTTTTGATATCATTAAAAATAACTAAGATATGAACGTTTAAAGTAGTCTATTAGACAGAGAGATCGGACGTGTATCGTGACGTCACATAACACGACTTTCATAGAAAGTTCATACTAAATTTCGTTTTGCTAGAAAGAGATAGATTACAAACTTTGACCGCTCATATCTTGCTCATTTATCAACAGATATTGAAATTTTTTTCGCCATTTCCTTTATTTTTCAGTCTAGTATCATATTATTATATTTTAAGCTATTTTTATATTTTATGCATATTCCCTATTATATTGCTAAGACTTCTGTCCATTCGTCCGTTTGGCTGTAACTCATGAACCGTGATAGCCAGACAATTAAAATTTTCACAGATGTTTTTCTATTGCCGCTATAATAACAAATACTAAAAACATAATAAAATAAATACTTATTTATGGACAATAGGGCATTCAATGCTTTATACGGAACTCGTCGTGCGAGCACGACTCGCAATTGGTCGCTTTTTTATTTTAACTTTGAGGTTTATCCATCTAGTTTTTATAAACACCTTTTTGTAGTTAAAAATAAGTTTATAGCGGACTTTTTTTAGAAATTTTAAAGGGGAACAATTCTGACATACATCATTTTAGCGAAACTTTAACCGTTTCCGCAGCGTATGCAGCGAAAGCTCTCAAAAGGAAAAAATAACCCCCGATTTTGAAACATTCTTCGTTGGTGCTCCGCTCGTATTGAGCTTAGCATGATGTTATATAGCCTAACAAACAAACAAACAAACAAACAAACTCTTCAGCTTTATAATATTAGTATAGATTCTAATCTAATAAATGGAGGTAACAAATTACGTATAGCCCGATACCAGTTCATAATAACTCGGGATTTTCTATGAAAGTGATCCTTATGTCAATCAATCAAATATTATTTATTGTGCACATGTATAACAAATAACAATGACAGAATACAAAAACAAAAAAATCATTACAAAATTCAGACATGCACACAAAGGCGGCCTTATTACTAAGTAGTAATTTCTTCCAGACAACCTTATAATGTTGGAAAGTACAATGTTCTGGAAAATGGGTGTAGTGCAGAAAGTACACATAATAATGATAATTATAGATATATTAATTTGATAAATAGTTCACTAAAATTTTAAATAAATGTAAAATATAAAAATTAAATATATTATAGAGTTTACAAAACTTAGGGTCGACACGCAATTTCTAGGTAATGATTTTTCAGCTTGTCTAATTTGGACAGGTAAAGAATTCCAAGACAGAATGGATTAAACGGTGAAAGAAGAATTAAAGTATTTAGTGCGGTGGACAGGTATATTAAGGAGAAGATTAGTACAAGATCGCAGTCACACTTACATTCGTTGGCATAAAGGTCCTTTCAGAGGTAAAATAACTAGATTCTTAACGGACCGTAGCATAATGGCAGCAGTACCTACTGCGAAGTTCCATAATTTGTGACGTCCGATCGTTGACCCGGCAGTCGGCACATCCTGTGACGGTCCTATCTAATATACAACTATGTCAAGTTCAGTATGCCGTTACTCATAGACTATAGACCATAGTCATGTACTACAAAGAGCTAGTGAAACAGGATACAAGATCCTAGAAGTACCTAAGTAGGTATCCGTACTATCCATACTTAATATTATAAATGGGAAAGTGTATGTGTTTGTTCGTCCGTTTTCCACGTCAAAACTACTGAACCGATTTAAATGAAATTTGGTACACAGATAGTCTAGAGCCTGAGAAAGGACATAGGCTACTTTTTATCGCGGGGAAATGTTAGGTTCCCGTGGGATACTTTATGTAGTTTTACGTAAATACTACTAAAACGACTATCATGAAATTTGGCACAGATATAAAGTAGACCACGGGGAAGGACATAGGCTACTTTTTATCGCGGGTCATATAAGGTTCCCGTGGGTTACTACTTACTGTACTTACGCGGGCGGAGCCGCGGTCATCAGCTACTAACTATAAACTATAAAGTTGTATCTATAGAGTCCGCACAGCATAATATGTTTGTGTCTAGGTTTCCTGGCTTTCAACGTACCTAGTAATAAGTTAACTAATTGGATTTTTTTAGGAATACGAAACGGACGAGCATATGTATCGCATAATGGTAAGTTCGAATTTTTCCGGTCGAGCTGACAAATCCATACTGAAGCCTCACGAGTCACGCTTTATTTATATGCATGCACAGTAGGTACAGGAAATTAGATAAGTGTACCTAATGAACACATAATATATCTCCCCCCAGCACGCTGTACGTCATTACAGCTAATGGTGTGATGATTGATGAAGACACTAAGCGCCATAAGTAAAACGTCACTCACGGAGAAATGCCGTCCAATGTAGGCCAGGAGCCAACGAGCGCGATACTAGTATAATTTTATTACTAGATGTTGCGCACAAAGGCATTAATTTCGCAGAAACCGTACATTTTTCCGCGATAAAAAGTAGCCCATGTCCATCCCCGTGGTCTACTCTACATCTGTGCCAAATTTCATCAAAATCAGTCCAGTAGTTTCGGAGCCTACTCAATGCAAACAAACAAACTTCTTTATCTTCTATTATTATTATATAAAAATGAATGTTTGTCTGTATGTCTTTTATAGAATCGTAAACTATGCATTTGATCATGTGATGCTCTTTAGCAAAGTTGTTGTGCATAAGCCAAATAAGTTCAGTTGGTGCAACCAATTTTCGACAGATGGCGCCACTGTCATTTTTAATTTTAAGGTGGTACGGTTTTTCGGAACAGCTGTACTCGGGAACAGCTATGAGCTAGTAACAATATTTCTTTTGTGCGTGTTCACTGAACTCCTCCTAAACGACTGGACCGATTTTAATGAATTTTTTTGTGTCTTCAGGTGGATTCGAGAATGATTTATATTTATTAAGTAATACGTAGGTAGGTGGCGCTGCTGACAGTACGACAACAAATTTAATTCTAAGACGGTACGATGTTTGCCCGGACAGCTAGTATTAGTTTAAATACTAAATATAATTTATTGTTTGGTTCTCAATTCTACATACATACATACATATAATCACGCCTTTTTCCCGTAGGGGTAGGCAGAGGCCGCCTCTTTCCCGTAGGGGTAGGCAGAGACCACTTCTTTCCACTTGCTACGATCCTTACGCACTTGTTTCGCTTCGTCCACTTTCATTCTTAACCATCCATTCCTTCTCTTACATTCAACGTAGCGAAGCGGCTCTCCATGGGCCACTTTTCGCCTCCGCGAGAACGAGACGTGTGGGTGGCGAGCCACATCGCCGCCATTTTGGATAATTAAATGGATTAAATTCCCATGGAATGGTGGAGAGGGTAGGAATAGGGAAAGGGAAGGATAGGTGGTGTGGAAAGGAAGATTGGTAAGTTAGGTGGGAAATAGGAAAAGTAGGATATTACCGCCCAGGAGGGCAAGGGATAGGACAGTAATAGCTAGGGAAGCCGGGGTCGCATAGCCGTATACTATACCACAACTACCGGACAGGTAAGTTGGGATGAGTATCCCATGACATTCTCAATTCTAATACGATTTAATCATGTTAATATTGGTTTATTTAAGCAAAACTATAAAGTGTGTCTGAATGTGTGTCTCTGGCTTACCTACCTATACGTACTAAAATCGAATACAAAATTGGGGATTAGGCCTTTTAGCTGAAAAGAACGAATTGCGTTAAGTCAATTTTGAGCGGTCAAATATCAAATATGTGAGCTTAAAAAAATCACCTTGAAAAATATTTCACATGTTTTAAAGTCTGCCAATTATAAAAAGTATAGATGGACTTCTATGAACAACATAGTGAAGCCGGTTTTTTATGCATTGTGTGCGTGAGCCGGTGTTGCCATACTAAATTTTCATTACCCTAGATATGTTGGCTAAACTTTCGAATAACATCCCACATTTGTACTATTAATTGGTTTATGGTAATTTTACCGCTTAAAGTTCTTTTATTGTAGCAGTAATTTCGCAAGTTTTCAAAATTATAAGATCCGTAGTTTTCAAAATAACAATATAATAAAATTTCGAAAATTGTATAGGAATTCGGCCATGTTAACGTTTCTGTGACATTTATGTTTCGTATTCCATAGCTTTATATCAAAAAAACTTTGCAGAGCTCTATTTTACGTAAAAGTTGTAACACGGCCTCACAAAAACCTGGCGCGAAATAACGTTGTCACAACTCTCCCCAACTATGGAATTCTAAAAATACCCATTTTTAGAATTCCATAGTTCCAGATTAAAACATTTTTATTGCGTTCAAAACGTCTTTAAATGTGAAAAAAAACAGATAGTGATAATTCTGTTTATTATTTATTTATAAATAAATTTAGATAAAGGATAGGTAAAGATGAAAAGTTTCGATTTAGGTGTACCAATACATAATATTATGGTAATAGGGTAGTTAATATACGGTCACCGACAAGTCAGTGTACCACTTGCCTAATTTTTTTTTTGGTAGCATAATACGCTTGTTATTTCAGGAAAAATCTAAATCATTATAATTATGTGTCCATATAAATTTCAAGGAGTTCCCTCGATTCCTCATGGATCCCTCATCATCAAGTTTCCACTTTAGTGACTAAAAGACCAATTTCGAATTTATACCCTTTACAACAATAAAATAATTTTGCAAATAGGTCCATAAACGACATAGTAATATTCAAAGAGTGTTGGTGTAAAATACTATAAGAAGTACATTTTATATCATCAAAATGTGATGATGTATAGTGTGATTGTGGCGGTGATGATAATGATTACTTTGATTGACATGGTGGCATATGCTTGCAGTTCTTTAAATAACGCCAAAATCCCCAAACATGTATCTATAAGGAGTCAGGAGTTCTGTTCTGCACTTTTGGATCCAGAGTATAACTTGGAGCAAAATCTTACTTTTTGGTAGCATATATGCTTGGACTACTTCAGAAAAAGTCAAAATCACCATATATTTCCATAAAAATTTCGAGGAGTTCTCTCGATTCCTCATGGATCCCATCATCACGTCACCACTTTTTGAAAACCAGACCAACTTGGGATTATACTTTTTATATAAAAAAAAAAAAAAGAATTTTGAAACTCGGTCCACAGACGGCGGAATTATCGTTCCCGATATTTTCCGTATACCGAATATAGGGGCATTTACCTTAAATTGCTTCAAACTTCAAAACTTCCTAATTAAAAAATAAAAAGACAGTCTGACTCTCTACTTCATAATTTTGTTAAGAATTTGCCTACAAATTACTTACCTTATTTTAGGTTATTGAGAATATGAAATCCTGGCAACACTCTCTCGATCCGCCATTATGAAATTGACATTATTTATTTCGAGTAACCTCAAAATTGTGATAAATTATTTTAAATAAACTACAGTTTTGTGTGTACTTACTTATGAAATGTTATTTCCTGACACTTTTTGTTCGCCTTCGTACAGTTTTTACACCACTTAATAGCGCAGGACGACATTTTTGTGGCAAAATCACTGCACGACGACTCGTTCGATACTGACGAAAAGTAGCGTACTTTTTTTGCATGAGTGTGCGTGACCGCGTGTGTTTACACAAAGTGGCGTAGTTTTTGAAGCTTCAGTTGAAACAAGCGCCATGCGCAATCTAGTTTTTTATTTGATCTGAGGGCAGCTGATATGATTTAGACATTCTTAGATATAATTCATCATCATCAGCTTGCTTGCTCACTGCTTGATAACACAATAATTACAACAATAATTATTACTGTTGCCATGAATGAAGGGTCTCTTATCTTCCGAATTTGTAGGTCGCTAGTGTTGCACACATAAGTTCAAGTCAGTCGAATGTTCCTCGCTTTCTAGGTTAACCTGATTGCGGGGACGAAACTAGTTCATTGATAAAATAATGACCTTAGTACTGTGAAGTGTGCACGACGCGTCATCTCCTCAGCCATTAGGAACGGAAACCGACAAGGCTTAGGACAAGAAAATCATGTGAATTACCATAGATTAATCTATTTAATTGCAGACACATATTAGCCTCATTTCTTAGCCGTGATCATACCTCGATAATTGGTAATAAAAGCATTGACGTCTAATACTTGACCCACAGTAGGTCACAAAAAGCTAGATGACCTTTACAAAATTACATTCTTTCGACATTCGACGTTGTTCACGGCTTCTGTCCCGCGGCTCTTGCACTATAAGAATTATAAATACGGATAATTAACCTGTAATTACAATGATTTACCATTAACTAAAGAATATCATTCCGACAACTTCTTTCTACAATGAAGCTCATTCTACTATTTAGCTTAGCCAAAATTCTAAAAGGTTTGGCTGAAACAACGGTAAACGATGATGTCAGTCTTTGCATTACTAAAATCGTCCAAAACTTCTACACTCATCGAACAAAAGTTACATTCGTCGACATAAAATTCAGAGACGGAGAGAACATTTTAAAGGAACTGTCGCTTTTGTATCACGTCGCTATAAAGTCGAGGAACACTGTCAACATCAAAAACTCGGAAAGTGACGGATATATCGTAGCGGCTAGGAATCTTCTGGAGTTCCTTCGTGAATTTCCAAATCTAGAGAAGGAACCAGATTGGAGTCCGAAGAAAAAATTCCTCATCATCATTGACAACTTGGCACAGAGAGATTTACTGCCGATATTTCATACTCTACTAAAACTCTGCATTCACAACGCGATCGTCATTGACAATGCTCGGGATCCAGTTTTATACACATACAATCCGTTTGAAAATTATGCCTGCGGAAAAAGATTCGATAGCATCATTGAAATGGGTAATTGTTTGGGTCCATTACATGATATATATTTTTACAAATTCGTCACGGGACTCAGAAACTGCACGTTCAGAGCGAACAGTGCACACTGGCCTCCGTTCAGCATCGATCCGTCAAAAAAGAAAAGTCCACTAGGCGTGGAGGAGTATATTATGCAAATAATCGGCGAAAGGGAACAGTTCAACATAGTCCACTATAACTACAGCAATGACGCTGAAAACTTTTCCACAATATCGGAAAACTTATCCGCCGTAGGCCCACTTATGGCGATTCAGGAGAGAAAAGACGATATGATGTTTGGAGGTATGCTCCTCACGAATTCGAGGGCCAAAGCCTTCGACTTTATATGGATACACCTGCCGTATGTGGACGATATTAGGATTCTAGTGAAAGCTGCCACAGATGTAGACCCTTGGCGGAATTCTTACTTAGAGTTTTCTTTAGCTGTATGGCTGATACTAATAAGCGCATTTCTAGCGTACTACGGTGTGATGCTTCTATTGATTAGATCGAACGATAAAGGCATACTATTCTTCAAAATGTACGACTACTTCTTTCAACATGGGAGCAGAATACCTGTCAACTGTAATATCAAATGTGTAATTATATTTTGGATTTGGTTTGCGTTTTTAATGAGCTCTATTTACCAATCTAGCTTGGTCGGACTAATCACCAATCCTAGCAAAAATCATCAGATAGCAAATGAGGATGATATAGAAAAATTCAATTTGAAGCCGTGCGTCAGTCCATTAATGGCAAAATATTTTATTTCGGTTGAGAAAGATGTAGTACATGTGGATGGCCATGGAATTTTCGATCAATGCGATACTCTTTTGAAGAGTATAAGAACCGTTAGTAAATCTGATAACCTCTACACCTATACCTTATACGCTGTGTACTCCTACTACAAGTACAATTTTTATGACGACTACGGAAAGTCTGAGATATATGCTTTTAAAAATCCGACGAATAAGGTGATATACGCCATTTATCTCTATAAAGGTTTCCCAATGACGGAAAGATTGCAGAGTTTGTTTCTTCGGCTCAGGGAAAATGGGATGACCACTTATTACTTACAAAGGCTGTTGGACGAGCAGAAGAACAACTTTTATTTTAAGAAACCGTTGAGGAAGTTGAAGGTTATTGTGCCGTGGTACATACTCATCATCGGCAGCATGATAGCGACTGGGGTGTTCATAATAGAACTGAACAGAAAACCAAACTCCCGGAGATAAAAGTAAGATATTAATGATGGATGGATGGATGAGGAGTGGCTTTGATTGAACTGCATTGATAATAATTTTCAATTATTGGTAGTTTTCAGCTGTTACAGTTTTAATATAATATCTACTTTTGTAAGGTATGTAAGTCGTAGTTGCTGGATATATTTATGAAGCATATTTTATATAGTATGGCGACATTCGCCACAGGTGTGGGGTTTTGCAGCATTTGGAATTTTATTTTCTATTGTTATATTAGCGGCCCACTCCAGCTTCGCACGGGTGGACCGTTCAATCTATTGTACATATAAAGCTTCCCCTTGAATTACTTATACATTGCTGAAAACTGCATTAAAATCCGTTGCTTAGTTTAAAAGATCAAGCGAACAGGAAACTGAGTAACTTCATTTTATGTTGTGTCTGACTAGTCTTCTTCTTTCTTTTTTTTTAGTATATTTTTACTAATAATAAACTTACTTTAACAGGATATCACTGAAAATATTTACAGTTTAAGTGGCTCAGGCCTCAGTTCCTATTCGATCAGGGCCCCAATTCTCGTAGCTCGAATCTCGATTCGATTTTCGCGCTGACTCGTTCACACAGGCGTCAGATCATGCGTGCGCGAGCGGGACAGACTGACAATCGAACCGATATTCGAAGCACGAGAATCGGGGAAGGGAGAATCTCATAAACTAAGCTGCGGATTTTAATGCAGTCTTCAGCAATGGATAGAGTGATTAAAGAGAAAGCTTTACATGTATATACATTGAACCCGTGCGAAACTGGAATGGTTCGCTAATATAAAAAAATAAAATTCAAATTTCTGTCAAAATCCTACCTGAGGTGTCGTCATACTAAATAATTATTATCAGTTTGTCAAGAGCTATTTAAACTGAGATAGGTTTATAAATCTGTTGATGGGTGCCTGCCCTTACAGTTTTTCGTAAGGTCCTTATGCAGGTGTTAGACCGTATAAGAATAGGTTATAACTATTTTTTGTGTACCTACACCAACATTAGAATTTTTACTTCTTTGTAGATTTTTTATTTTATGATATTTATCATTAAAAAGCATACCTATAAACCCTTAATTTTCAGCCATCTAACACCAACCCCTATTGTTTGATAGCGATATTATTACTGTAACAGTATCTTCAATCCTCAGTTGTTGATAACTCTTTCACACATCACCAGTAGGTGTAGGTGTAAGTAGTAGGTGTAGGTAGTATGCGTAGCCAGGGGGTGGTTTAGGGGTTCAAACCCCCCCCGAAATGGGCCGGCTGGTATATACAGAGATCTGACCCATATACAGAAGCGTATTTAAAAATTTTGCGTCCCAGGCCAATTCACATGTTTTGCCGCCCCATTAACCCTATCTGAAAGATGATTTTTTGAAGTTATTTTAGAAAAAAAAAAAAACAATAGCCTTAAACAGAACTTTGATACTAATTTGTACTATGTTGCTGTTAAATGGGTTCAAACTGAGAAAGCGAGGAAAGTTTTTTACTCCTTTGCCTGTTAAAATCTGGACACGATCGTAATGCCGTATGTTGTGCCGGCTTTAAGAATCACGCACCCGCCGCGAAGTAACGACCAACATCCTATTATTCCTTATAAAATAATACATACATACATATAATCACGCCTTTTTCCCGTAGGGGTAGGCAGAGACCATTTCTTTCCACTTGCTACGGTCCTTACAATATTTGTTTCGCTTCGTTCACTTTGATTCTTACCATCCATTCCTCCTCTTACATTCAATGTAGCGAAGCGGCTCTCCATGATCCACTTTTCGCCTCCGCGAGAAACGAGACGTGATGGGTGGCGAACTACATCGCCGCCATTTTGGATAGTTAAATTATTGTTATGATTATCCATTGTGTTCCCACGGATTGGTGGAGAGGGTAGGAATAGGGAAAGGGAAGAATAGGTGTGGAAAGGAATATTGGTAAGTTAGAGTGGGTAAAAGGAAATGTAGGATATTACCGCCCAGGGGGGCAAGGGATAGGTCATAGGACAGTAATAGCTAGGGAAGCCGGGGTCCCATACCTGTATACTATACCACAACATGACAGACATATGAAAAAATAATAAATATAATATGAAACATATTTCTTACACATACTTACCATGTACTATGTAGCCTCAAGAAAAACTTCAAAACACATTTTCGACCTAGTGGCCCAACGTGAAACTGACCGGTGCGGTGTACTGAGTACTGACCGGTATTTTCGTAAATAACTTATTGCAATTCCTTTACAAGATAATAATTTTCCCTTGTCTAATTATATAGGCCTACGTACCGCCCTATTCCCGGTAAATTATGGGCCCTCCCACTTAATTCCACTCTATAATGATTAGCAATTACACACAATTACTTTTTTCCTATACCAAGCTCTTTGTTCTTGCTTAATAAGTTATTTATTTGTGTAAAAGCCGTTAAAATTGCTTTTGTATTAAAGTAATTTTATATGCTTCCTCTTAACTTACTACGGCAAAGATCTTACGCGTAAGCTTGTCTGGCCAAAATTCGAGCTAACAGAACTACCGAGCAGCACCGTGGTCCGTATCCGTAATACACTAACCATTTTAAGCCAATTTAGACCCCCCCTCATATATCAAAAACTATTTCACATTAACATATTATAGGTATGTCTTTGGCTCATGTTATATTGAAATTTGAAACTAGTGAGATTAACGTGTAGGTACTCCAAATTTCATAAACACAGACTGAGATATATTATATGCACTGGCTATGAGAGAAAGAGAATGTGCGAAGAAAATGTCTCTTGCATACCAATGTACGAAATTCCGTGGTCCGAAACGTGCTCTTGTCATTTTCAGTAAAGTATATGATATATCTTCCTCTCAACTTCCGTTCGCCTTGCCCGACCACACTTTTCGTAACGCTCTCGTCACATATTCACCAGCTTGTACTTTGAAATAAGAAGGTAGTAAATATTTATTATTTTATTATAAATTTTCAACTAATTGATTAGGAACACCTATACTACTTATTATAGTGCCTGTTATGTAAGAATCAGCAATTAAAATTGATGACAGCAGGTATTTATGTGGATTTTTGGGCTTGCTGGCAGAAACTAGCCATCCACCATAGTGCTAGAGCTTATGCATATTAAAATTATGAAGACTGAGTAGAGAAATAGTTAAAATTTTAGCCGAATTTAAAAGGGGAATAACTTAGAAAATGAGTTTTATTATTTCATACTTTTTTGTGCATTTTTACTTTGGTAGTCGGTTTTAATTTTTTGTTTATTGTTTTTCACATAAGTAGTTCTTATGCAAGCTTGTTCACGTTTGAAAATTTGATATACGTTTTAGGCAATCAGTTAATTTGAAAAGAAAAAAAAAGGGGGGGGGGGGGGGTTTAAAATGTACGAAAACTTATTAGGATTTAGCAATCAGTCAATACTAAAAGAGGGTGTTTAAAGTCAAGTTCTATGTCGTCAGACTCCGACGCAATCAATCAACGACATTCAGACAGTAATGAACTTTGGGTCAGGTTTACCATAATATTGTATGGAAAAAACCATACAATAATGAATAAGTGCTATTGACTCCCGCGAAGGTCGCGTCCTGCTATCTTTGTGCGACCGAATTGCGAATATCCGGTAGTGCCTAGTGGTAAATGGTAGTAGATACCGAATTACTCACGAATCACGAGATGAGAACCTCCTTTTTTAAGTCGGTTAAAAATGCTACATTTATGTCTTTGTACCCGATTACGGCGAAACCAATAGGAAGGGTGCTTCTCCTTCATAGGGAAGTCGGAGCCTGTATTATAATAGGTAGGGATTTCTATGAAGGTTTGCAAAAGGTAAGTGACAAGGGAAGCCGATAGGAATGGAGTTATAAAAACCCTACGCCACTGGTACCTACCCCTTCATCAAGGGTCTCATTGACTATTTTTGATACCATTTACAATACGGCCGATGTATCTTGTATTAGGGAAATTTTATTAGTACATAGGTAGGTATATAAAAATAATATAATACAATAATAGTTTTCTTCACGAGTTGCACATGCGCTAAAGTTCGCAGAGCCTATGTTCAGACCCGTCAAGATACAGCGGCCGTAGTGTACCTACTTACGCCACCACAACCAGATGACGCTTTGTGTGCGTTGGGTCTGCCCCCTAGCGGCAGAAAAAGTATCAAACACCCTCATTGACTAAAGCGTATTTTCTGCAATTTAACGTCAAGTCCTATGACTTGATAGTAAGTAGTTCAGGATTGGTTATGAACTTATGGTGTTTGATGGCCCGATTGCTTCACAGGTGTTTCTTCGTAGCCAAACTGGGTGGGGCAGACCGTGGATTGCGGACGGTACATAACCTAACAAAATAAGATCTAGGTCGGCTTATTTGTACCTACAATGAGTATCATACAGAGATACTGAGATCTCTGTATGTCTGTCATTACTCATTATAAAAGATAAGTATATAGGAGGTACAAATTAATTCACATTTAGCGTTTGTCTCGACGCGATGTCTGGTTTATTAGATGTGACCTCTGGTTGCACAATGCATTCTATGAGTTGACCTTACACTAGCATTGGCCCTCGCTGGCCCTGTACGTGTCAGAAAAACTAGCTAATTGATTGACGATTAATAGGCAATCGGACAATTTTTTTTTATTGCATAAATGAATAGTACTCTTAAATATGAGTAACTTCTCAGAAGAAACCGTATATCAAAAGTCAATATTTTCAAAGGTACAGCGATTTGTATAAAAAATTTCGCGAGCCTCCTAAAAACGCTCCATACTAAAGTCGACCTAAAAATGACGTCACTTGTATATGAAGTAGTATGAAGTAGTATATTATGAAGTATATGGCCGCAGGAATATATTTGTAAATATCTCCGATATTTGTGCGTTTAAGTTCATACTTACCATAATGAATGTTTTTGTATATGATGTGAGTTAACTAATGATGTAGGTTTTGTTTACCAATTTCGCAAAAAAAAAATTTTTTTGATATAAAGACTCGCGAAATTTTGTATACAAATCGCTGTACCTTTGAAAATATTGACTTTTGATATACGATTTCTTCTGAGAAGTTACTCATATTTAAGAGTACTATTCATTTATGCAATAAAAAAAAAATCAGTCCGCTTGCCTATTGTCAATGTAAAACTACACTAAATGTTTCTTAACACATTATTATAAGAAAACTAGCTGTTGCCCGCGGCTCCGCTCGCGTAAATATAGTTTTTTCGCGGTCGCGGATATGTGACTGATGCAAAATAGATAAAAGCAATCCTTGATGCGGATTATATATCATGCTAAAATTTCAAATCGATCGGTGATTCGGTGCAGAACTTTTTCAGTTTTTGAAGCGTACACAAACCAACATAACATTTTTATATATATAGAAGTATAAACTATGTATTGTATAAGTATTTCCTTTATAATAAATAATGTTTTTCAGAAAACTGGTGAATTTGGGGACGAAAACAGGAGCACAGTATAGAAGAGACGAGAACATAAACAAAATATATTATTGAGTTATTAATTTTGACTAACGCATTTAAACAAACAATCTTAATCGAGTATAGTTTAGATAAAATAAAAATTATAATTAAAAATTTATAGTTTTGAATTAATATTTATTCATCGCTTAAAATAAACTCATTGCAATGTAATTTAGTGGCGATTTTATCGAATCGAAAAGTAAATTATCATACATTTTCTGATAATGGTAAATGGTTATGGATTTTCTGACGTCAGTTTTTTTACAATACATAAAAACGAAAGAGTCACTGGCCTCACCTTAGTGATTAATGTACGAGCCATATAGTACCTCAAACAATACTTTTTGGCGTGTCATCTCACCTGTTTAGAAAATAGCAAAAGACAATGACCAGGTAAATATAGTTTTAAACAGTACCAATAATAATCAGTAAATAACTTAAATTGCGGGTAATAAGCCGTAATTAAGTTATTTACTTTGACTTTAAATTGACGACCATGAAAAAATGCTAAGGGTTGTTACTAAGTATAAACCTACCCATTTAAGCCTGACCGCAGACGTGCTGAATTCCTTCCTGAATTTAAGAACCTTAATCCATAGACAATATTCAGACACCATGTCACACACATGCTCATCCACACTTAAAACTTTAAGAATTTCAAATTAAGAACGTCTGTGGCCGGGCTAAAGACGTGTTTGCAAAATGTATTGTTTGATAAAGTGCAAACTGACATTTCTTCTGAAATATAAAAAAAAACCAGTCTTGACCAAATAAAATAAACTTTATTGCCATCAGTTTTTAATATTATATAATATCTATGATTGCCACCCATTGATTCATGCTTAACACTAACAGCGACAAAATTTTGAGGAGACTTTTTATGCTTTTTTCAAACAATTTTGAATATTGAGTTAGATATAATATTTAGTTTAATACTAATACTCACCTGCGCTACGTTAGTAATATAATATATTCTTTGCCTGCGCTTCACATAACAAAGAAAATCGTAAAAAGCTTGTAAAGCGATCGTAAGAGTTACCCGTCCAAAAAAAATTGACTTCTCTTGACGTTAAATATACGACCTACTATTAAATTCGATTAAGAACTATTTTGCTACGATTACCGATAACCTTTTTCAAAACTACAGAAGTTATAGATTGTAAAGAAAAAAAAAGTACGTATATACCCAATATAGAAAATTTTATTCTTACTCGGTAGTTTTAGAA
Organism: Glaucopsyche alexis; assembly: GCA_905404095.1. NCBI lineage: Eukaryota > Metazoa > Arthropoda > Insecta > Lepidoptera > Lycaenidae > Glaucopsyche > Glaucopsyche alexis. Next base: position 22,905,648 of record FR990047.1, on the reverse strand, counting down.
AAGTGATAAATTTTGCTATGAAATACTTTCATTTCAAATCTTTAATTTAATGAAACTTCAATCTCGAGCTTTTAGTAGACAATTATAAATTCACATAAATACTGAATACTAGCTATACAACAGTATGTTAATATGTCTACTGGGTAACAGTTAATGTCAGTGAATATCAGTACGTCTCTAGCGCCTCAGGTAGAATGAATCCACTCCGACTGCCTATCTACTCCACCCGCTCATATCCATAACTCTACCACCGCAACCAACTGGTGGAGGTGGCGGGAACGGAGCGGTGTTGCAAATAAAAAAAAATAAAATAAAATCATGACATATACTCTAAAGTTTTTTGTTAGCTGATGGCGAGTCATAATTATTGACCCCTGGTGTCACTGTGACCCGAGCTTCGCGTAGTGGTACTGGAGGTGGCCCCAGGCCTATGCTGCTCGCGAACTGAACGATATGGTTAAGATTGGAGCTGCGAATTTCTTTTGCGGGAGAGTTTCGTGCTGCCCAACAGCCAACTGCCAAAGGTATCTGTTTCTACTCCTTTAAAGCGCTCGACAGTTGTCTGTCCAAAAAGAAAACCATAAGACGCCCCTCCACCTTCTTTAGAAGGTGGAGAAACGTCTCATCCTTTTCTTCTCAGAATCTGCAAGTCGTTGTGTCACCAATGCCCATTTGGCCGAGTTGTTTGTGGAGCTTGCAGTGCCCAGTGAGAATGTTTAATTTATTCCTATTCATTTAAAGCGCCAATCCCGCGAGTATTTTATTGAAGCCCGAGATTAACACTTTGGGATGCTCAAGGCCTCCAGGCTCCAGGCCTCCAGTTCCAACTTCAGCCTATTACTATATACTTAGGCTGCGGCCCCATTTCTTGACTTCTATAGTTTTTTTTAAGTGTTGTACTTTCTTTTATAGCACATGTGCTATTCGCAAAGACACCAAAAGATCTAAGTAAGATGATCAATGATCTAGCAACAGAAAGTGCAAAGGCAGGTCTGAAGTTAAATCCGGAAAAAACGAAAATCATGACCAATGGCCCCAAAGATCCTATAACAGTTGGAACAACTGAAATCCTCTATGTTGATGAATACATATACCTCGGCCAACTGATGTCTCCAAGAGATAACATAAATAAGGAAATTGAAAGAAGGATTGTGAACAGCTGGAAGAAATACTGGAGTCTGAAAGAAATTATGAAGGATAAGAACTTACACATATCAACCAAAAGCAAACTATTTCTTTATTCTGCCATCAAAACGCCAAAGAAACGACTCAGGTCTACGTTCACAGAGTAGAAAATATAATATGTACATAAGTACAGAGAAACGGCATAGAATCACATATTGTAGCTGTACCTCTTTAATCTGTGCTACGGCGGTGGTCATAATTACGTTTACGCCTGTAGGCTTAATACGTTTAAAATTACAATTTGTTCATATATACTTAAATGACGTATAGTTAAGTGTACACTTGACATTTCGTATACAAGTGACTATGCGCATTGCACATCTGTTCGACAAGAGCTCATTTCATCTTTGTTGTCTGACAAAAGTGAGTGGCACCGGGCGGCCTCGCCTTATCCACACGATCTACGGAGTCAGCTGCAGCAGAAGTCTTTAACCTTACCAATTATCACGTATTTGGTAATCCATACGAACAATAGGAAAAAATGCCTAACAGAATTTTATTTCATGGAAGTCACAATTACTCGAAACACAGGTCAGCGACTTCTGCGAGCTTACGTTATCTTGGATTTCCTGTAATAGGTAGTGGAGTGTTGTTTTTTCAACTACACACAAATTTACTTATTTTGACGAGAACCAGCACGACGTTTAAAATGACATCTGAGGATGGATCCTCAGTGTGAGGCTGGAGCCTCAATAAATTCTCTGGATATGAATGATTCAAGTTCTAACGTAAATGGTCAAATAGAGTAGATATTCGGCAAAATACTAAGTTGGATATAATGATAAAGTGTGGATTTCAATAAAGGAGCAAAAAGTGTTTTTATCATGGTATTCATCACTGACAAATAGCTGGCGAGGCATGTCACATGACAATTGACAGGACAATAGCACTACATAGTGCAAAATTATCGAACCTGCGACCTCACGTTTTGCAGTGGATTTCCCAAGAACGTCAGTAACATTGAATAGCTACCAATCATCATGTCATATTTTACGAAAAGTGTATGGAGAATAGAAGTGGTGGTGTAATATTTGGTAGAAGAATAAGGATCGCAAGAGTCCTATTATAGCTGTAACAATATTATAAAGCGTTTTCACATTACGCTATGCGATATCGTATAGCACACGATAAGGGATAACGTGAGAGGTACGCTTTTTAAAGACTAGAGCTTTTACCTCTGAAAATGGTATAAATAAAATAAATTTATAGTAGGATGAAACCCATTGGAAAAGGAAGAGAATATAACAAAAATAAAAGGAAAAAAAATTAGGGTGATTTGAGGTTTAAGGTCATGTGAAAAAAGTGTTAACACATCACAACACATCTTTTTATTACCTACAACTTTACCATTTGACTTTTTTCCATAGGACTTGTAGTTTTTCCAGAAAAAAAAATAACCGTTTTCTACCCTTAAAAACTCACTCCCTTCACTTCCCGACCTCAAATCCCCCGTAAATTATATTTCCCTTTTATTTTTGTTATATTCTCTTCCTTTTTCAATGAGTTTCATCCTACTATGAATATATTTTGTTTCAAAACCTATTGGCAGTTGGCAGTCGTCGGCTTATGAGCGTTTTCACATTGATTAGTTCCGATGTCCGATATAGCGCGAATATCTTCGAATATGTAATGTAATGACAAAGACAGCTATATGTTAAAATGTAAAATATATAGCTGCCTCTCATACCATATAGCGTGGTCTGAAAAGAGCTTTATATTAACGTGGAACTTGTGGAATTTAAGTAAATCCTACTATAGTAATACTATTGTAGATGTGAAAGTTTGTGAGAATGGATTGATGGATCTCTTCCAAAAACTACTGAACTGATTTTGAATTTTGAATTTAAGTATGGTAGTAGTCTAACCCCTGGATTATATAGGTTACTTTATATCGAAAAACTAGTGTTCTCATGGGATTTTTTAAATAATGCTTAGATATACATTAAATTAATAAAAAATATCGTTACATACACTATCTCAGATTAATAACTCACACTACCATGCGTTTGATCACTACCACTAAACTAATAGTGATGGTAGGTAGTGGTAGTGCCACTACCTACCATCACTATCAGTTTTGTTACATGTCGACGTTAAACTTTGGTAATATGTCACAAATACATAGCATTTGCTTATTTTCAATCTAAGTTTCTATCTATTTTATAAAGTTCAAACTTAGAAAGAAGAAGGGGCATTTTTGTATGGAGCCCGTCCCCACTACTGTAGCACTACAACACATAATATATCAAATGAAAGGGCTTAAAAAGTGTGTCAATTTATTATATGACGAAAAATCTCTAAACCATGGGAGAAAAGGTTAAAGGTTAAAAAAAAGGTTAAAAAAGCTATTTCCTTAATTTTTTGGCACATAATTACTTTCTGGAAATTGTTTCTTACTTGCGACACTATCGAATGGTGCAATATACATTTGTATGTATTTTTTTTACAATATGTATATGGGTTCGAATCCTGGCTTGGAAAATTGAGTTATTAAAAATCTAATGATGCAGTTTAAGTTTTCATCAAGTCGGACTCGACACTCCATCAGTCTTATTAATAAAATTATTTACACCACGGATTAGCTAATCCAACATGGCTGTCTCTGTCAGATACTTTGGAACAGTCACTTGATAGACAAAGAGAGCGATTTGGATTTGCTTATCCATGGTGTAAATATTTTTATTAATAAGGGTGCGTAGGGCTAAATTGCTATTCCTAATTTGTTTTAGACTTCTCTTACAACGCGACGCCCAGAAGAATAGTTCACCATAGTCCATATAATATTTTTTTTTTTAAATTTTTTTCAGTGCATAATCGTTTGAAAATAATTTTTGCTTTAATTATATGTATTTTAATGTAATTGTTTTATCTATATCATTAGATTTTACATAAACCAATTTTCCAGGCCAGGATTCGAACCCGCAAATTAGGAAAAAATACATTCTGTATTATTGCACCATTCGATAGCGTCGCAAGTAAGAAACAATTTCTAGAAAGTAATTACGTGCGAAAAAATTAAGGAAATAGCTTTTTTAGCATTTTATTATTATTTCATACGTTTCTTCAAAATATAAGGCAGTTTATCAAAATATACCACTTTTATGACGTTTGTTGTATACCATTACTTTCCAAAAATTGTTCCTTATTAGCAACACTATAAAATGGTGCAAATAATACAGGTGATTTTTTCAACTTTTTTTAACCTTTTACCCTCATTAACTTTTTTCTCCCATGGTTTAGAGATTTTTCGTCATACAATAAAATTATACACTTTTTAAGTCCTTTCATTTGATATATGTCTTGTAGTGCTACAAGGGTGGGGACGGTTTGCCCCTTCTTCTTTAATGAAATAAGGGCGAATTTCGACCATAGGATGACCTCTAGTATTTAAAATAAGGTGTTACATAGATTATTAGTAGTCCAAAGTCCAAACTATCCCACTGCTGGGCAAATGCCACCTCAACTTCCTCCGGGCCAGAACCTCAATTCTCGTACTTAAAATAGACTTCATTTTACTTTGGATTGAAAGTGAAGCGAGATGTTACCATGAACGGATTTTATGACGTTTCGACCAATCGGAGCGCGTTTCACGTTGGTTTAACGTTCATAAAACACCGTTTGAGAGTTTTAGTATATCGAGACTTAATTGTATTAATGCAGAATTTATTTAGCAGAATTAGAGAAACCCATCAGAGTTTCTGCGCCACCATTGACTAGATGCATCCACAGTAAGGGATTAAGACTTCTTGATGCCCTAAGCAATCCACGCCCGTATGTCAACTTGAATCGATCTTTAAAAAGCACCGCCTAAAAACATTAGTTTTTAGGGTTCCGTAATGTATACTAATACATATTATAAAGCTGAAGAGTTTTTTGTTTGAACGCGCTAATCTCGGGAACTGCTGGTTCGAATTGAAAAATTATTTTTGTGTTAGATAGTCCATTTATCGAGAAAGGCTTTAGGCTATATAGCATCACGCTGCGATCAATAAGAGCGAAGAATCGGTGGAAAATGTGGAAAAAAACGGAGAAAATTATTCATATTTGACGGCTTGCGTTCTTTGTTTCAACGCGCTGATCTCAAGAACTGCTTAAACGAATTAAAAAAATATTTTTATGTTGGTTATTCCATTTATCGAGGAAGGTTTTAAGCTATATAACATCACGCTGCGACCAACAGGAGCGAAGAATAAGTGGTAAATGTGGAGAAAAACGGGGAAAATTATTCATTTTTGAGGGCTTCTGTTGTTTGTTTGAAAGCGCTGATCTCAGAAACTGATAGATCGAATTGAAAAATTATTTCTGTCTTGGATAGTCGATTTGTCGAGGAAGGTTTAAAGCTATATAACATTACGCTGCGACTAATAGAAGCAAAGCATCAGTGAAAAATTTTGCAGAAACGGGGAAAGTTATTCATATTTGAGGGCTTCCGTTGGGTACGCTGCGTAAACGGTTCAAGTTACCCAAAAAATATGTATGAAATAATCATTCCCCTTTAGATGATCAAATAAATGTCCATGACACTATAAAACTAAAATACATTAAATACTAGTCTTTAACCTATTAGAAGCCATGGGCTCATTAGAATAATAGGTCCTCATTTTTCTTTCGTTTTTACCTCTTTCAGCTTTAAGCTTGAAAGTCTGTGTAATGCGACAAAATACAAATATCGATAGCCTAAAGCTGAACGTCGGTACTGAATTTTATAATATGTTCTTGGCCAAATACGAGCGAGCAAAGCGAGGGAGCAAATTTTTTTTCCATTTTACAGGTTAAAATCTGTTCAAACGTTAAACTAAAACACTAAATAACGGTGAAATTCAGAAAAATACCATACAATCAACCAGCTAAAACAGAACATCGGTACTAAATAATTTAATATATTTTTCATGTGAAACGCGAGCGAGCGAAGCGAGCGAGCAAAATTTTTTCCTATTTAATAGATTCAATCTGTTCCAACTTTAATCCCTAAATAAAATACTGTAAAACTAGGATAATTTTGTAATTTCAATTACAGTAAAATTTGCGTAATTTTTGATGTTTCAAAATAGATGACAAAATTAAGTTTGGTTAGTCATATAATACTTATTTCACACTTTTTTCGTCGTACATAATTACAAAATTTTGTGATCAGTGACGTGCCCAAAATATTGTGTCAAAATATTGTGCTATAGGTTCACGATTCCTGTTTTAGGCTATTGATTTTATTGTTTTTTTTTTCTAAAGTACAACAGTCTTTCAGGGTTTAAAGTTTAAAAAGATTGAAAGGAGTAAAAAACATTTGCTCGTATTCTCAGTTTGAACGCAAATTTAGGGTTAATGGGGCGGCAAAATATGTTAAATGTCTTGGGGCGCAAAATTTCTAAATACGCCTCTGTATATAGGTCAGATCTCTGTCATATATATACCAGCCGGGGGGGCACTAGCGGGCAGCGAATAGGCAAGCGGGAGCGGGGTTATGACTATTATTTTTGTGCTTCTTCTAGTGCCCCCTCCAGACGTGATGCCCTAGGCAATTGCTTAATTTGATAAGGGTTAATCCGTCACTGTGCATCCACCTCGTCGCACCATCTAGTAGGTATCCCAAAAGCTGTGTACCCACTACCCACAGCAACGTCGTTTATCTTTTGTTATTATTATTATTATTGATATTTGAACACTTTTTCTTTTGATACTCGTGGACAAATAAATTTCTCTTAATTTACATTATGTCCTGAATACATAAAAATGCAGATTGTTCATTCCATAAGCACCTGCTTTATCTCGGTAGTGAAAATATTAAAATGAATAAATTATAAACGCATTGATGTCAACATTTCAACTGGTTAGCGAAGAAAATTATTATTAAACCTGTAATCCTCAGGTCTGCGTCAGTTGAGAACTCAATGTCCTGCGTTGAACTTTTGAACTATGGACTAAGGCATCGTTTCTCAACCGGTGGGATGCAACCCTTGGGGGGAGGGTCGAGTTTGTTTTTAAAGGGGGTCGCAGTTTGTTGAAAAATAATAAATAAAAACTACATAGAGGTACAAAAGATACGTTCAAAAAACGAATCTTTTGTCGAACGTCGAAAAATCGTGACGGGGTCGCAACTCGCAAGACTTTTTCTTAACTTTTTGGATTTTTCGTGGGTCGCTACATAAAAAAGGTTGAGAAACAATGGACTATGGTAAAACAATATAGACAAAGAAAACCATTTACGTTGTTATATATTTGGTGTTGGACTGTTGGTATATGAATATTGAACACGATACTTGATGAGGTTGTTAAAAATCAATTAAGCATATTTTGGGCATATGATCTACTTCTTATGTAAAGACTAAGCAGCAAAAAATAGGTAAAGAAACAAACATGCAGTCGTATTTTCGGATTGTAAACCTTGGGAAGTCGGTTAAAAAGTTTCAAACACATCGTACGATATACTAATAAAAAAACCCGACTGCAAAAAAGACATATTATACCTAAGCAACGCACTAAAAAGACCGAAACAAGTTTGAGAAAACTGACTACACTATGAGCTGAAACCCTAAGTGAAATAATTGACGTTATGTTTGGTAGCAGGCGGGACCCATTCGCAAATTATAAATCGTACAAAAATATATGGGCCCCGCCTGCTAACAAACATAACGTCAATTATTTCACTTAGGCCCACTTGCGCCAATCCGGGTTAAAGTTAACCTTGGGTTAAAATATCATGCTTTCTCTTTCACAAATACGAAGAACGAGAGAGATAACATGATTTTTAACCCAGGGTTAACTTTAACCTGGATTGGCGCAAGTGGGCCTTAGGGTTTCAGCTCATAGTGTAGTCAGTTTTCTCAAACTTGTTTCGGTCTTTTTAGTGCGTTGCTTAGGTATAATATGTCTTTTTTGCAGTCGGGTTTTTTTATTTTTTTAATTATTTATTTTATTTCAGTCTTTTCAGTTGCTTTTGAATTGTAGTTATCTATGCAGGCGGGTTTTTGTTTTTTATTATTATTATTTATCGTTATATTTAATATAAAACTGCAAGTTATATACATATTTAGAATCAGTGTTTAAAATCCTTCATTTTAATACCCCACTCGATATACTTGGTTGATATATTTTTTTTTACCTCACAACATGGCGTCAAACATCCGCCATTTTGTTTTTTTTTTAATGTCACCTATCTAAGAACACTTGGGCTATTAAGACGAATCTAACGATACCTCAAATGTGAAAATCCGTTTAGCAGTTCTGAAGATACAAGGTAATAAAGAATATTACATACATACATACATACATACATACAAGATACGCGCTAAACACATAACCCTCCCGGCAGTCGGGTAAAAAGGTGTTGATGGCGGAAGTCGAACCCGCGAGCACTGGTTTAGGGAATTTACCTACGACAGTTAACTGTAGTCAAATTCACGAGACAAGATAAAAATGAATGTGAACAAACACCTAGGGGTCCTTAAGCCTTTGGACCGAATAAATAAAATAGTTTCGTCACTTTGTCATTACATCGATTAACAAATTTCCAAAAAAATGGCACCATACCGATGGTTGAAAATTCATGAGATACACGTATAAGTCCACAGAAACAGCTAAGTGTTCGTCGTAAAATTGTAGGTATGTTACTTTGCGCTGTTTGAATTTAGAACTCTTTTTATTGAGCAGCATTATCAAAATGCTTCATGATCATTGTTGGAACGAAGTTCCTTATCGCGCGTTGTGAAAGGGGGCTAGAGTCTAGACGGAAAAAATTCTTACGAAAAGTTGTCACGACACTTTTTTAATTACAAAAGATAATTTAATTTTTTATAAAAATTAAATATTTACGCGTATACTTTATTATATTGATGTATGTATGTGTGTATGTATGTATGTATGTATGTATGTATGTATGTATGTATGTATGTATGTATGTATGTATGTATGTATGTAATGTATGGATAATATCGGTTCGGATATTGTATTATTATTTATTTTATATATAGGTACATGTACAATTGTTTGTCTGTATGTCTTTTTTTTTTTGCTATAGTAAGCTATTGTAAGCTGTGCGGCGTCACATGTTTCTCTGTCTGTCTCTCTCTCTCTTATAGAAAGCAAGCCAGATATTTTCATCCGGAACTTCGTTCCATCCGGGTGTCCCTTGACACCTCTCAAGTTTTTTTTTTACATAAATTATTCTCTCTCCTGGTTTTTAGTATAGTTAGTACTTAACCATTTTTTAACCGACTTCCTCCGACTTCCAAAAAAAAAGGAGGAGGCTATACCTACATTCGGCTGTATATACCTAAGTATATACCTAATACCCATATATATTTTTTTATATGTTAAACCATAATTCCGCCGGCTGTGGACCGATTTTCAAAATCTTTTTTTTGATGTAAAGGATCCCGAGGATGAAATTGGGCTGAGTCCTAGGTCTACGTATGACGCATACATGAGTATGAGTTGGGAGTTGGGTCACTAAGGCTGGGACTATATGCACCGCAATCCGGAAGGCCGTAGCGAATTCTGAGCATTGAAAATAGAACTCGGCGCTAATACAATAGAGTTGAAAATAGAAGTGTCAGGTGTCGAGCTGTCATATATGACATTAACGATTAACTCGACACTCATGTGTTTGATTTTCAACTCTATTACATTAGTATAAAATCTTTTTTCAATGATCAGAATTTTCTACGGCCCTCCGGATTCCGGTGCATATAGTCCCAGCCTAACGTCCCCAATTACATAACAATCTATACCGCGTTGCGGTACACCGTACACCTAGTGATAACTATCCAGCAGCGCATAAACTTGCATAATACCTCCATGGCATTGGCCAGCATTATGCATTCGTTTAAAAAGAAATACCGACTAAAAATAAAAATAAAAAATAAAAACATTTTGTTTTTTACATTCTACCTTTTTTTCTACGTCCATAGTTTTTTACGAATTTTCTGGAAGATCATAAGACATATGGTATGTAAAGTAAAAATATGATAAAAAAAATTGTAGGTTACTATAGTTACTATAGTTGCCCTACACAAGTTGAATAGAATTTAATTGCGAATTCTGTCATTGTTTTGTCCAGGTTTTAGGCCATACAGGATATCCCTCAGATACGGTTTGGTGAGAGCTAGTAATGTTGTGTATAAAACTATGCTTGTATACTCGTTTGTACGAACGTTGCACCCGGCCCAGCCGAGTCGCTAGTCGCAAGTTGAGGTTAGCGCGAAATCGACGCGGGCGGCGTTAAAGCGGCTTTTCAAACAGTGTTATATTTTTGTTCGTTTAATTTTTTTGTTTATTTTTTAATTTTCGAATATCTTGTGTTTAGTGTGTTAAAATTGTTTCATTCAGCAGGTAAGAATGATAATGCAATTGCCTAAGTCCTAACATATAATTATTAATTTGCGGATATTTTTTTGACATTTTTAGTTTGTTTTAGCTACCGTTCTAGTATATACCTAACATTTAAGATTATGTGAACAATACAGTGGAATAGAAAAGAGATGCATAACAAGATTTAACCTATATTGCTAAAAATAAAAAGTATGTCAACTAGGGCTTGCTTACAAGTTACACTACTGCTACTAACCTGTGCTACACTAGTTCTAAAATATTTTTAGAATAAGTACCTGCAACATTATAAAAAATATTTATTATTTATTTTTACAACCGCATCCGAGAGCGTAAACAAAACAAACTACACACACAATTTTATTATTTGATAATCAAGCGATAATAATATTAACACTTCGTAGGCCGTAGGTAGACATCAAAAATATTTTATCGTTTTCGATTGTAATCTTGGTTTTATTTTTCTTATTTTAATATAAACTAGGTAGTTTATAGAATTAAAATTTCGCAGTATTTAATCTATTATAGTTTAAATACAATATTTTAATTTTCTATAATATTTACAAGCGATTTAATTTAGTATGATGCATATTGTAGGGATAACCTCCGCAAAGGGTTCTTGCTATTGTTTTTTTTATTTTGTTTAGGCTTTATTTAATTTCCTACTTCTTATATTATTTTAGTTATTATAAGTAAGTATTACCTTTTCCAAATTATCATAAAAATATTATACAGATTATGTTGGCACCTAAAAGGTTGGTAGTCTAGGTATACCTACCTAAAAAAGTAATTGAAATTATAAAATAACTAGCTGTTGCCCGCGGCTCCGCCCGCGTAAATAAAGGAAGTATCGAGTATGCCGCAGGAATACTTTACTTTTCCGGGATAAAAAGTAGCCTATGTATTCAACCAGAGCGTAACGACTATATCTACATTTCATAAAAATCAGTTATTGCGTTTTGTAGTTTTTGTGTGAAAGTAACAAACATCCAGCCATCCTTACAAACTTTCACATTAATAATATTAGTAGGATTGTTCTGTAGCACTTTGAATACAAGGAACCCTTATAGTTTCGTTTTGTCCGTCCGTCGGTCCGTCTGTCTCAGTTTGTCTGGCATACCTATAATTGATGAAATTTAGTACAGTTATAGATTTCATATCTAGATTTTACGTTTGGCATCATAAAATAGGTATAAATAATTTTATATTTTATAGTTGGCTAAATTTCACTCCCACTTCACATAATTTATGGATGGATATTATTAATTAAGAATTATAAAATAATAGATAATTTTCTCATTCTTTCCCATCGTGTTGGATATCGTCGAATAGGCCTTTCAAAATAAGTTTTATAACGTGAACCGTTTTCGAGTTGATGAGAAACGGCTATATTTTAGAAATGTTAGCATAGAAAATGAGGTAGAAATTAAATTTATTATAAATGGGTTAATTTACATACCAATGCTAAACATTACATACAACAGAAAATTGTTTTGAACAAAATCGGACTAAAACCTTTTATTATAATCTAGCATTAATTTTCCCCCGGCTTTGCCCGCGTGAAATTTTTATCCCCTATTTTACTCCCTTGGGGGTTGAATTTTGAAAAATCCTTTTTTAGTAGATGCCGACGTCATATGAGAAATACGTGTGCAAAATTTCACATTTCTAGCATTAAAGGTTTGGCCTGTACGTTGATACATCAGTCAATAAGCTTTGCTTTTTATAATAATATACTTAGTCCAGTAGGAATCAGTGCATGAGTACCGAAAACTATTCCACCTCAATTTTTTTATGCGATCCTCTTCAAATCGCCCTCCTAATGATATAAATGCATGTTGCCATGGCGCAACTCGGTGCCATATTGTTTAAACCGAAATTGTTTAAACAATTGCAAGGAATTGTTATTTTTCAACCGGACAATTTTTTTTAAACCACATATTATACATATTACATGTACAGTTTCATTCACAAAAATATTTGGTAAACATTTGTTTGTTACATTACCACAAAATTTTAAAATTTAATTTATAATTTATTTTACCTCGCTCTATTTATATAAAATAAATTAAAATGAATATTAAATGTTTTTCAAATCAAAAATATCAACATTAAAATTGTATCTACAAAAACAAGATGAAAAACAATTTAATTATAAACTATGTAGTAAAGTCGGTTAAAATCATCATAATTTTTTGCTACTTAACATTAACACGATGATTTGTTATACCTATCTCGATTTTTTATTCTTGAGTGAATATTGCTGATTGGACTCTTTATACAACCATGTAATTATATTATAATATGTCAGAAATACTCGATAATTTGCACCGTAATAATGGCACCATTAAATATAAATGCAAATGGCAATTTTATATGACACGTACGTCGTTATAAAATAAAAATTTTGACCCCTATTGCAAATAGAGGGGTGTTACAATAAGTTTGGCATGTCTGTCTGTGGCATCCTTGCTCCGAAACTGATGAACTGATTTTGTTCTAGTTTTTTTGTTTAACAGCTGAAGTGATCGAGAGTGTTTAGCTATAATAAGTCATCATCAGCTCACTCATTGCTTAGCGATTCGACGTTAATTAAAATTTAAAATTTTGTTTTCACTATTATATTTATAGTAACTGTAGAAGCTAAAACAACCTAGTGTACATAGCACCTACTTGGTGCACTTTGCACCGATTGTTTCCGCGTGATTCATCTACATGACTTGATATGAGTAAATGTCGATATACATAGTTGGGAGTTGGACCATTTTTCGGCTAACCTTTAACACACAGTAAAAATATATACTTACATACCTTTATCTCCGTCATTATGTCGAAACGCATAAAAACTGCGTCAATTCCATATTCATTATCGTTGAATTCTTATCATATGCAATATGTTCAAGTAATTTGTTGCTGACATCCGAATACTGGAACGATAGTTAAATTAAGTGACGCTCAAGTCCTTGTTATTTCAGTGACAGCCTGTGAATAGGAGGGCTCTTAATTTTGATTAGCGTTTCAGTATTCAGACGAGTCGCAAATGTTCAGCAGACATCATTTTTAGGGTTCTGTGTCCAAAGGGTAATATCCTAACCAAGAGCATGACAGGAAATGTCTAAGGAGGGTTCCGTAACTATCAACGCGCATTAGGTTTTTTTTAAATAAAAGTTACCATCCGATTTCGCTCAAAATAATTTTCCTAAAGAGTTTTTATCGGCATGGAAACTAACAAGTTTCTATATTGTCTTATAGACTGTATAGTTTAGGATGCCAGGGTGATGACCAACTTATAAACCACTTAACGCCAGATTACTCTAAAATGGTTGACTTTGTTAAAAAGTCATGTACTTTGCCTTTATTTAAAAATACCTATTTGTCAATACCCCACACGATCGAAAGAAAAAAATATTTTTTATACCCACTTTATATGTATGAAGTGGACTATGGAGAGTTGAACCCCCCACCCCTTAAATTTAATAAAATTATTGTTATTTTATAATTCTCTAACCGAGATCTCTACACAATCTATAATTAGAACTTTGCTATAATAATTGAAATTTTGGCAGATAATGCAGTGTAGTCTTACTTTTTGCTAAGAAGGCTGCCCCGAAACGCCTTGCAGATGTTAGACATAATTTTTTATAACATTAAACACTCGTGGTCAAAAAGGTGTTTCTTAGCAAATGTTACTTTACGGAGATAGCATTAAAGCGAACGGGTGCAGTAAACTAATAACAAACAATAAATATTTGTTCTCATGCTGGTAATTTTCAAATTTTTACAGTTTATGGTCAATTAGCTTGTGCAATAGGCAAGCGGACTGATTTTTTTTTATTGCATAAATGAATAGTACTCTTAAATATGAGTAACTTCTCAGAAGAAACCGTATATCAAAAGTCAATATTTTCAAAGGTACAGCGATTTGTATATTTTTTTTTTTTGCGAAATTGGTAAACAAAACCTACATCATTAGTTTACTCACATCATATACAAAAACATTCATTATGGTAAGTATGAACTTAAACGCACAAATATCGGAGATATTTACAAATATATTCCTGCGGCCATATACTTCATATACTACTTCATACTACTTCATATACAAGTGACGTCATTTTTAGGTCGACTTTAGTATGGAGCGTTTTTAGGAGGCTCGCGAAATTTTTTATACAAATCGCTGTACCTTTGAAAATATTGACTTTTGATATACGGTTTCTTCTGAGAAGTTACTCATATTTAAGAGTACTATTCATTTATGCAATAAAAAAAAATTGTCTGATTGCCTATTGTTTGGCCTCGTGGCTTGTCTCCAGTTGACGAAACACAGGCTACAATGTTTGCTTTCTATAATCATAGTTCTTGTCTAGTTTCTAGGAAACTGAAATATGTAATCATATAACTATATCAATACAAACGTTTAGCATATCCATACGCACTAAGTCGTGGACGCACAGCCTCTGTGGTCCAGTGGATTAGAGCTTGGCTCTAGACTCGGAGTTCGTGGGTTCTATTCCCGCGCTGGAACAACAAAAAATGTTGTTTCCAAGTTTGGTTAGGACAATGCAGGCTGATCACCAGATTGTCTGACAAGAAAGTTAATCCATGCGTCGGAACTCGGAAGTTCTTGTCCGAAGAACGAAGAATTCGTCCTGCGCCTGATATTTTGCCAGTCATTTATTATTTAAAAATATTAGTTTTCTGCTCACCTTCCTTCACATAAACTTTAACTGTGCCAAATATCATAATTCTTCGTTCGCTCACTTTCGCTAAATTATTTATTTATTTTTATTTATTCTTTATGTACACAAATTTTACAATTAAACTCAGACAACACAGTGATGAATGTACATAGGTGTGCTTATCTCTATAAGAGATCTCTGCCAGCAGACCTACGACAGGACATTGCAAGAGATATAAACGGACACAAATAGCACAAGAGAATAAAGGAAATATCGAAGAACAAGACATCGAATAGTTATATAAGTAATAATAATAATTAATGATCGAATTTGCGAATGATGAATGGTCGAATTTGCGTAATGAATATATAAAACGAATGCACGAATTTTGTAGACGTTCTAGTTTGTTCAATAGCTCTTCCGTTACATCCAAATAACAGGCATCAGCGTAATCTAAAAGAGGTAGTAGTAAAGATTGTGCCAATAGGACTTTCGCAGGAATAGGAAGAAAATTTTGCAACCTCTTCAGAGCATGCAATGAGTGGTGAAGTTTTTTGCTCACCTCATTAATATGTACAGACCAAGAAAGGTGGCAGTCAAAAGTTAAACCTAGGTTTTTTGCACTGTCTCTAAACTCTATCACATTGCCGCTGTAGATTACCTTACCTAGAGACTTGAAATCAATCCTGGAACGTAGCTGCCTGCTGCCAATCAAAAGTGCTTGCGACTTTTTTGGGTTAACAAGGAGCCCAAAAGTGTTAGCCCATTTATTTATATTTATAAGATCACTGTTGATCGAATTAATCGCAAACTCGATGTCATCGACACTAGAGTGCCTGTAAATTTGCAGGTCGTCCGCATAAAGGTGGTAGGCAGAGGATATGGACTTTGTTATCTCATTTATAAAAATTGCGAAAAGTAACGGAGACAAAACCCCTCCCTGAGGGATCCCAACGCATGTATTGCTCCATTCAGAGCAGCCGTCTGGAATGTATATTCGTTGTTTTCGTCCTCTCAGGTAAGAGTCAAACCAATTGAGTGCAGTTGGAGAAACACCTATGGATTTAATGATGGCTATCAAAATGTCATGATCTACCGAATTGAAGGCGCAGCTGAAATCTAGTAAGATCAAAACAGTGAGCATTCTGTTGTCCATTGCAAGCCGTATATCATCTGTAACTTTCAGCAAAGCGGTGGTAGTACTATGACCTGGTCTAAATCCTGATTGGTATGGACTTAGAATCTGGTTGTTGTTTAAAAAGTCAGATAATTGCTTAGATACCGCTTGCTCAAGAACTTTGGATAAGATAGGTAAGATAGAGATCGGCCGGTAATCGGAATTTAAAGTGGGATTGGAAATTTTAGGAAGCGGTATTATGTGACCATATTTCCACGTCGATGGAAAGGTACAAGAGGTAATAGAAAACAAGAAAAATTAATATAATAATTAACATCGCAGCATCATCCTGTCAACTCGTTTATTGGTATTTAATGTCTTGGTTGGATATTTATTATTAGCTTTTGAAAGCTATTGAATATGTTAAATATATCGTTGAAAATGTATAATTTATCTATTATAATACTGATATACAAAACAGATTTAATACTTTCGCAGTCGTTTTGTCGCGGATAAAATCTGTCGATTTATACGAAATTTCTTAATCGGCATTGAAATATAGCAAGAAATGCTTTTGTAATATTAATACATAAAATATTTCTACAACCGTCATATTTTTATCAGTACCGTGCGTTTGTACATAAAACGTGACAAAGATCCAGTGTTACCATTTTTTACCGAAAATACTAATTAAGTCTGTAGCATAATCGTAGGCGATAACGTATTTCATAATATCATAATGACACCCGCACATGCAAAGCAAACAGCTTACTAAGCAGCAGTGGCGAAGGCTGGTTCTCCTTCATAGGGAAGCCCTACATATTAAGTAGGGATTTGGATGAGGGTCTTCAAAAGGTTAGTGGTAAGTGAAGCCGATAGGAATGGAGATAAAGGAACCCACGCCACTGCTAAGCAGTGCAAGCACCACGGGGCCGGAGTTCGGGGAGATACCCTGAGACACGAGAGAACAAAAGGGTTTGTTTGCTAGTCTAGCGTGTACATCGCATATATCACTGTCAGTGTGTCGCTTCTTTTGTTCTACGATTTGTGAAGCAGGCTTGGTAAACTTTAGCGTGTGATAAGGACGCGTTTGCAAAATTCACATAACTTAGTAGTTTTTCAATCGATTTTGCAATCAAATGAAACCAAATCCTACAAAACTAACAAGTGTCTGTAAAGTGGTTGGAAATGTTATAAAAAATATTATTTTTAGTGTGGCAAAAACAATTATTTAGAACATCTTCAACCTTTTCAAAAAGAGGTCGTATTTATGACAATTTTTCTGTTCTTATGTGTTTTTTTTTATTTAAAAATATAAAAAAAAGCGGATAAAATTACCTTAAAATTTGCACAAAAATTATTCAAATGAGTATATAAAAATTTTATTTGGAAAAAGCATAAAAAGTATTAGCTATTATACATGAATCTTAATAGGTAGCAATAAAGGTTATTATTTATTTGGTCTGTTTAGATTTATTGCATATATTTTTTTAATTAACACAATTTGCAAACGCGTTCTTAAAACCATGATCTTATCGAAAAAATAGAGATTATATTAATATGAATCAATTGGTAGGCGTGTTTGCAATAGGCAAGCGAACTGATTTTTTTTTATTGCATAAATGAATAGTACTCTTAAATATGAGTAACTTCTCAGAAGAAACCGTATATCAAAAGTCAATATTTTCAAAGGTATAGCGATTTGTATACAAAATTTCGCGAGTCTTTATACCAAAAAAAATTTTTTTTTTTGCGAAATTGGTAAACAAAACCTACATCATTAGTTTACTCACATCATATACAAAAACATTCATTATGGTAAGTATGAACTTAAACGCACAAATATCGGAGATATTTACAAATATATTCCTGCGGCCATATACTTCATATACTACTTCATACTACTTCATATACAAGTGACGTCATTTTTAGGTCGACTTTAGTATGGAGCGTTTTTAGGAGGCGAAATTTTTTATACAAATCGCTGTACCTTTGAAAATATTGACTTTTGATATACGGTTTCTTCTGAGAAGTTACTCATATTTAAGAGTACTATTCATTTATGCAATAAAAAAATTTGTCCGATTACCTATTGGTAACAAAATTCTATAAAGTTAAGTAAATGAATATGGATACAACTGTGTCATGTCGCCATTACAGGCGGACACAGGACATGAGCAAATTAAGCAACTAACAACTTACTACGTCGCTGCACTATCATTAGGTACTTTCTATACTTGGCAGTATAACATCTATACTAATATACTAAAGAGGAAAAGTTTGTTTGTTTGTTTGTATGTTTGTTTGTTTGTTTGCATCGAATAGGCTCCGAAACCACGGGACCGATTTTAATGAAATTTGGCACAGATATAGAATAGACCACGGGGAAGGACATAGGCTACTTTTTATCGCGGCAAAATGTACGGTTACCGCGGGATTTCCTTTTGTCGCGCACGAAGTCGCGCGCAACATCTAGTAATAAATAAAAAAACATGAAATAAACTACGAGTAGTTTCGTTAGGTCTTAACTCTTAAACTCATTACTCAATTAATTAAATTATTTTCAATGCTATTGTGTCTTTCTAAAAAATTACCTAACCAAAAGCATTTCTGGAGTCAGGACTCAGGACTCATGCCCGAGTGGGGTTCCGTAATAGGGAATATGCATAAAATATAAAAATAGCTTAAAATATAATAATATGTTACTAGACAGAAAAATAAAGAAAATGGCAAGAAAATTTTCAATATCTGTTGATAAATGAGCAAGATATGAGCGGTCAAAGTTTGTAATCTATCTCTTTCTAGCAAAACGAAATTTAGTATGAACTTTCTATGAAAGTCATGTTATGTGACGTCACGATACACGTCGGATCTCTCTGTCTAATAGACCACTTTAAACGTTCATATCTTCATTATTTTTAATGATATCAAAAAACTGATTTTACCATACGGTTTACTAAACAAGATATATTTATATAAATAAATAAAAAAAATACGTGCATATTCCCTATTATCAAAGCGCAATAGGTTTTCTTCAAATTATTTCAAAAGTTATTGTCTGATTTCGCTCAAAATAATTTTGCCGTTAGTTTGACGTTTATGAGAACACCCTTTTGCTGTATTAACACCGAAAATGAATTATTATAAGATTTAATTAGCAGAATCGACCTACTGAATTGGAACATGATGTCTCTTTCGGGATCTGGCATTTTAACAAGATAACAATAATAATGAAATACTGACTATAATAACGTTGATATTTAACAAAATTCTTAAGTACGGACATAAAGAAATTCTAGATTGACGCAACACACAGGACTGGTTTTTAATTGGTATAATTAAATATCACACTTCAACAATATTTAAGGGTTCTTCCTAGAGTGTTGACGAATTCCAATTATTTTGTATTAAACATGTTTTGATGCAGTTTTTAGAATTCTGTTCTTCTGTTACTAAGACTCCGCTGTCCGTTTGTCACTAGGCTGTATCTCATAAACTGTGATAACTGATAGCTAGACAGTTGAAAGGACCATGAAAAAAATCGCCCTCCACCCACCAACAGATTTCAAATCTATCTCAGTTCGTAGCTCTTGCTACGCTGATTATTATTTCTAGGATATTAGGGATTTAGATTTTATTTATTAGGGAGGGACCTTAGAAGTGGGGTTTTGACAGAAATCGGAATTGTATTATTTTATACTAGCGACCCACTCCAGCTTCGCACGGGTGCGATGTATTAAATGCATATTATAAAGCTTCCTCTTGAATCAATCTATCCATTGCTAAAACTGCATTATAATACGTTACTTAGTTAAAAAAATTAAGCGACTTCATTTTATGCTGTGTCTGACTAGCCTTCTTTCTCTTTTTTAGCATAATTTTACTAATAGTTAAACTTATTTTAATATATTATCATTGAAAATCTTTACACAGTATAAAATGAAGTCGCTCAGTTTCCTGTTCGTTTAGATATATTTTAAACTAACATCGGATTTTAATACAATTTTCAGCAATGAATAGAGAGATTCAATAATAATTACATTGCACCCGTGCGAAGCATATAAAACAATAAAAAATAAAATTCTAATTTCTGTCGAAACCCCACTCCTTAGGTAAATGTATATGTCACCGTAAAATTATAAAAACCGTTAGATTGTAAAATAACTAACGAGATTGTAAAAATATGTCGAAAGATTAAAAACTATATATTTATAATCTAACGAAAAATAATGTGTTTAATTATAGGCAGAATATTCGCATCAGAAGTCTATAAACATTTAAAAAATTTACAAGTTATATTGCAATCTAACGGATTTTACAATTTTACGGTGACATATACAGAATGTCCCAGAAGTCGACGTCGTCCCTTCGAAGGCTGATAGACCAGCTCATGACTCACCAGAATATCGTAATATGACCTTAGTAAAAAATCTTTAGTTTTCGAGTTATTGGCACTTTTAATAATTTCTTAAAAATTACACCTCATGTCAGTTTTTAGACTGCCGCAACTACAATTTCCCGTATTGTGGGATACAAATTGGTATTGCGGAATCCTGACCAGTTCTGCTATTGACCACGGTTATAAACAAAGCTAATAGAGTTTGAACTTTGTAGAAAAAAAGAAAACTTTGCCCTAATCGTGATTTCAAAAACTTTTTCTCCTAACTTTCACTATCCATACTGAACAAAAAATATACCACACTAACCTGGGTTGTTACTTTAAAAAGTTGCTCATTTTATGTAGTTTTCGAAATAGTAAAATAGTTGCTATTAAGCTACGTCAAAAATTTTTTTTGCTATTTTAAGTGCACAGAGAACACATTTTGAATGTTTTTCTTTAGTTAGAATTTCGAACAAAAACACTCGTTACATTGAAATCACCCAGATGTTTACTTAAAAATTGTACGTTGAAGTGTAAGATGCTTACTAAACTTAGAAACTAAACAGAATACAAGGATTTTTTTTAAACTGAAAGGAGAAATGTAAAGAAGGAGAACACTTTTATAATATCATTTAACGAGTTAGACTCATTAGAATGAGAGAATAGGTGACGCCACGCACGTCTTTTATTTGTTCTATACGTGAGTTTGTTTATTAGTTACAAGTACGTTACGCTATTGATGTGCATCGTTTTGTTGTTTTCTTACTTTTAACGGATTTTGCATTGTAATTTGGACTTCTTTTGCCTAGTGACTCGAACTTAAGTGTGCTTGGAGACAGTAAAGAACTGACATAGCTCTCTTCTAGACTTTTATGTTTCTGTGATACGCGTCTTACTACCAGTCATTATGGCGTATACTATACATCAGTATGCTAACATGCATTACATTTACGGGGAATACAGAGGCAACGGTGCTGCTGCAGCTAATCTGTATCGCAAAAGGTTAAGGTACTCAAGTCCAGATTACAATGCAAAAACCGTTAAAAGTAAGAAAACAACAAAACGATGCACATCAATAGCGTAACGTACTTGTAACTAATAAACAAACTCATGTATAGAACAAACAAAAGACGTGCGTGTCGTCACCTATTCTCTCACTCTAATGAGTCTAACTCGTTAAATGATATTATTAATGTGTTCTCCTTCTTTGCATTTCTCCTTTCAGTTTAAAAAAAATCCTTGTATTCTGTTTAGTTTCTAAGTTTAGTAAGCATCTTACACTTCAACGTACAATTTTTAAGTAAACATTTGGGTGATTTCAATGTAACGAGTGTTTTTGTTCGAAATTCTAACTAAAGAAAAACATTCAAAATGTGTTCTCTGTGCACTTAAAATAGCAAAAATTTTTTTTGACGTAGCTTAATAGCAACTATTTTACTATTTCGAAAACTACATAAAATGAGCAACTTTTTAAAGTAACAACCCAGGTTAGTGTGGTATATTTTTTGTTCAGTATAGATAGTGAAAGTTAGGAGAAAAAGTTTTTGAAATCACGATTAGGGAAAAGTTTTCTTTTTTTCTACAAAGTTCAAACTCTATTAGCTTTGTTTAGAACCGTGGTCAATAGCAGAACTGGTCAGGAATCCGCAATACCAATTTGTATCCCACAATACGGGAAATTGTAGTTGCGGCAGTCTAAAAACTGACATGAGGTGTAATTTTTAAGAAATTATTAAAAGTGCCAATATCTCGAAAACTAAAGATTTTTTACTAAGGTCATATTACGATATTCTGGTGAGTCATGAGCTGGTCTATCAGCCTTCGAAGGGACGACGTCGACTTCTGGGACATCCTGTATATACGAAGTTATTATCAGTGTGGCAAGATTAAACAAACGTATTTTTTTTTGCCCTTTGGTACGGAACCGCTCGTGCGCGAGCCCGACACGAACTTGGCAGGCTTTTAATCTACTACTTGTATTAATTACATTCAATTTTGTGACACACGTTCAATTAACATGTGGATAGATAAAACTAACCAAATCACCAAATCAATTTGTTTTGAATTATACATATAAAACCTACTATATCTTTATCTGTATATACTGGGAGAAATTGGCTATGGTAAAAGAAGTATTAATGCAATTAGACTTGTAAACCAGTTGTTAGAACATAATCTAGTCCTCCTGAATAGCATTTTCAAGAAAAATAAAAAAATCAAATGGACGCGGTCGTCTCTAGGTGGACTTTACAAAAATCAATTCGTAGCCACCCGAAAATGTTCACAGATACTTATATACAGGTTTAATTTTAACACGTACGTAAGCCATTTGACATTGAACGAGGAGTCCGACAAGGTGACCAAGCTAAACTGGAGGAAGACGGCCCAAACTGGAGGAGAGTTGCTACTGATAGGAATCAATGGAAATCCTTAGAGGAGGCCTATGTCACGCGACAAACTGAGCTTAGAGACATTCTGTAACAACCCTTATAAGAAAAGAGAAGCTCAGGGTAGTAAGGCTATATAGATAGATATTTTAATCAGTCCTAGGATATAAATTACCGTCCGTTTTTTGGAATTACTAATAATATCATAATATGTGACTCAGTGGCGAAGGCTGGTTCTCCTTCATAGGGAAGCCGTAGCCTGTATAATAGGTAGGAATTTGGATGAGGGTCGTCAAAAGGTAAGCGGTAAGGGAAGCCGATAGGAATGGACTTATAGGAACCCCCGCCACTGATGTGACTTAATTAACTTTACTAGTAGAGCAATTAAATGTTGAGCATCAATTTTTTATGTAAAAGATACAATTTATATTGAAAATCATGGCCAAAAGTAATATATGTACATATAAATATGTAGATATAGGCCTATCAATTTAAAGATTAGGACAAAAAAGTTTTTAAAGCCGGTTCATTATTCAAAGGTCAGCATCGTATATAAATAGTTGAAGGTTTTCGGAAGGGTTCCTTCTCGACCAGTTTCTAAATATTTCCTTAAAGGTGGCACTAGGACGCCTCAAAATATTCTAACACAAAGAAAGTGACCGCATTGACTGCAGGCGTGGATGAATGTCCACGTGAGTATGCGTGCGCATTTGGTTTGATGCTCTAAGCGTGGTGCGCACGATTCATTTGGCGCTGTTAAGCAATTTTTATCCTAAGTCAGTTTCGCCGTGGAAAATTTAAAACTGACTGAAAATACTAGTAAAATAATATTATTTCGATACGTTCAAGAAAAGAAAATTCCAATTTCTGTCAAAACCCCGCTCCTGAGGTGGGTATCGCCACACTAAATAATAATCAGCGTGGCAAGAGCTATTAGCTGAGAAAGGTTTGAAATCTTTTGGTGGGCGGGGACGATTTTTTGTATGGTCTTTTAGTTACACAACATTTAGTACATTAAAAACATTGCTATAAATTGTTTCCAGTCCCACGATGATTGCGATCTCTGCGTTGTGCAACCCAAGTAAACATTGTCATGATGAATTTTAAAATAACATTATTAGGTCCATTTGTTCAAAAATTAAAATCAATATAAATATTATAAATAATTATGATTTATGACTGTATTTTATATCGACGTGATGTTTCGTTCACATATTAAATGTTGTTAAATTAGATAATAATATCCCTTGATGAACATATTATAATTTCCTTCTTTTTTAAAGTCGGTTAAAAAGGGGAAATTAAAAATTGCAGGTATCGGAAAAAATGGCTTTATTTAACAAAATTAAAAATTTGCTTGAAAGTGATGTGTCTGTCGGTCGTAGTAGCTTACAAACGGATGTATCGATTTTGATGTTGTTTTTTATGTTTGAAAGCTGACATGATCGAGAGTGTTCTTAGCTATAATTCATCATCATCAGTTCGCTCACTATTTGACAATTCGGACGTTACTTAAAATTTTAATTGTACTTACGTAGTAACCATTCGATAATCTGTGGTACTTACGGCTAACATTCAAAGTTTATGTTAAAAGTTTTAAGCTAATTGAAAAATATTCTTTGTCATAAATGATTGCGTAATATCACTACATATCACTAATGTAATGACTAGATGATGCGTATGAATCTAGAAGGAAACTTTGATACAAATTCTAACGAACATACGAAAAACTTTATAGACATGTCACATAAGACATCATTATTATTGTTATGTTGAACTTCAATCCAGGTTATTATTGTATGTTCTAATTGCCATAGGATTGTTATATTGTCGTGTGTTAGTTGTTACTTTACAATGGGTATAATTACTAGGAAGACAATGTGATAGCATTTATCTCCTATAAAGTTATTGGACAAGGAATGAAAACTCTGCAATTTTTTAGTTTTTACAATGGCTGTGTTCGGCGGAAAATAGCGCTAACAAAAAAACGTAAGCAAAATGGTGACCGTTGGCAATAAATAAGCAAAATGGCGGATTATGTTAGGGGTATTTAAGTTAGCAAAGGTGTCCTGGCCGATAATCTTTTTTTTTCTTCTTGAGCGCACAAGCGCTTATTTTCGCGCAACAAGGGCTAACACAAACAGCCAATGCCTCAAAATAACAATAAATCACGCATCATTACATTGTCTTGTATTAACTTTTTAGGGTTCCGAATCCAAAGAGTAAAAACGGTACCCTATTACTGAGACTTCGCTGTCCGTTCGTCTGTCTGTCCGTCTGTCACCAAGAGAGATACAGTCTCGTCTCAGTAACCGTGATAGCAAGACAGTTGAAATTTTCAAAGATGATGTATTACCATTGCCGCTATAACAACAAATACTAAAAAGTGAAACAATGAAATAAATATTTTTATTAGTATAAATAAATATTTGTTTTATTATACAAAAACCTTCGTGCGCGAGTCCGACTCGTACTTGGCCGGATTTTTCTTTTGTTTTCACTCTTGGGTTTACTTGTAATTTTATTAAACGACAAACAGCAAAACAATATTTGATTAACGTCAAATTTGTTAGTTTTAATTAAATTAAATTAAAAAACGTTTATTTGATAGATAGTACATACACTACAAGATTTTACATTTATACATTACAACACAGAACACAATAAAAGAAAAGAATAAAAAGAAAGAAAAGATAAGTACCTATACTCGTATAACATAAAGTGGTAAACAAGAAAAACATTATAATTTCTAATACTAAAGGTACCATCAGAATCAAATGGTCGGTAGTGCAGTGTATTGCCTAACCATCAAAATGGAGCCACTCAGTTTACTACAAGTTTTGTGTACATTCATTTGGCAAATGATAAGGGACCGATAATAAATTAATCATAATGACCTAACAGACATTCGAACATGGTCCGCGGAGCGTATTCCTATATATTTTCATACCCTAGGCTGTATCTAGACACGCTGTAGCATGTCAAGCCAAGTTCAAGTAACAGAGCCAAGTTCAATATTATGATATTATATGCGTTGGTTGTTGACTTCAACGACAAAAGAAGTGAGATCAAAATGGGTGCAAATTCAATGCTCAGTCCTGAAATTTATATGTAACAACATAAAATATCATTTCTTTTCATAACTTAAGATAATATATTGTAGCCTAAGGTCTGACTTGGCTAATTCTCATATACGAATTATTATGTTCGATGGCTAATTTCTATCAGCAAGCCAAATTTTCGGAATAATAAAATAAGAATCGACAAGTAACAGGTTTAGAACTTGCGAAGGCTATAATATAATTCGTAAAAAACTAGCCAAGTCAGACCTTAGGCTACAATATATTATCCTATGTTAGAAGAATAATAATGTTTTATGTTGTTACAAATAAATTTCGGGACTGACCATTGAAATTGGCACCCATTTAGATCTTACTTCTTTTGTCGTTGAAATCAACAACCAACGCATATATCATAATATTGAACTTGGCTCTCATTTACATTTATGTTTTTGAAAGCATACCGATTACAGATATAAAAATTTATTCTGAAGGAGTAAACTCAAAATCCTGCCCAATAGTAAACCTCCGTAGATTTTATCCCTAATTTTGGGGGGAAAATCCCTTATTTGGCAACACTCAGTTGTCCGGCCCAATCGTCCGACTACACACGTACGGATTTGGTACGGAGCGAACCGAACAAATCCGTGGTCCGTTCCGTACCGAATCCGATTTTAAACTTTGTGGCAAAGAATGCGGACCGACCTCATTCTTCATGGCCAAAGAAGTGGAAAAAATATTGTTTTTGTGCCATTAAATATTTAAACAGGGCAATAATAAAAATACAATTTAAACATCTCAATAACTTGTATTGCAGAATTTCTGATACGTATACGATATACTTATATTAAACGTATTATTATCGAACACTGATTTTATTTTTTACAAGTGCGCGCAAAAGTAATTTCGCAGAAACTGTACATTTTTCCGCGATAAAAAGTAAAATAATATTATGTTCTTCCTCGTAACATATGTTCCCTGTTCTACTCTACATCTGTGCCAAATTTCATAAAAATCGGTCCACTAGTTTCGGAGCTTATTCAATGCAAAGAAACTTTTCCTCTTTATTATATTAGTAAAGAAGTATAAATGTTGTCTGCGACTTCGTACGCGCAAAAAGTAATTCCGCTGGAAACGTTACATTTTGCTGTGATAACGTAGTCGTAACTACTATCATACCAAATTTCATCAGAACCTGTTCAGTAGAACTATTGCGTGAAAGAGTTTGTGGGAATCGTGGCAGCCCCAAAGGGAGATCTCCGACCGAGCGAAGTGCTATGCTCGGTCAGGGCGAAGCCCACTGTAGTGGCTTTCAGATGTTTTTTTTTTCTTCCTTTTTGGCAGCTTGACACACTATATATATCGCCGATCTTAGAAAACTTCGATAGAGCGATTCAGGACTGTGCGCTGATTGGTCCGCCACAAGTTATAAACATCCATACATCAATATCTACATCCACACATGCTCACAAACTTCCACATTTATACCTAAAAGTAGTCTGTAGTAGGATATTACAGTAAATAATTATAAGTCATAACTTGAAACATAAAGTAGGACTAGAATATCTTCACGTTATAGATTTACACGCTACGCAAGCAGCTTGGCAATGAAGCAAATCCTTTTCCTTTGCCACCCGAGCTTCCCGATAATTCCATGCCTGCTTGCCCGGCGTGTGCGGGTACCGTAATTAGAACTTACAACCACTAAGCTATTTAGAATATTTTTTTCTAAAATGCTTTTGAGCAAAATGTTTTCGATTTGAATTTCGAAAAATACGAAAAAACCTATTTGTAATTCAAATTTGAACTGATGTTCGTTTACGTACATTTAAAAGTTATTTTGGAAAGAGGAAACGTTTAAATGACTATACTCTCATGTAGAGTTCGATAACCCTATTGAACCTGTTGTATACTTTACGATCTAACTGTGAATCCCAGATAATAAATCCTTTTTTTATTAAAAAGGTATAAGAAACACTTCATATTGCCAGTGTAGGAAAATATAAATAAAAAGAAAAAGATTTTTGAGATGCAAGCTGATCACCTGATTGTCTGACAAGAAAGATGATCCATGCGACGGACGGATTTCGTTTTCGAGTTTAAAGGAAGAGAGAGTGCTTTTGTGTATCGCGCACACACTTAAATTGGGTAATATTAATTAACTATGAATAAATAGTAAGCGTAGCTGACCGGCCACTGTCACCGAAGGCGGTGTGGGAAGCTATTACAAGGAAAAACATGATCTGTATATTTTGAGAAAAAACAATCTGTATGTTATAAGGAAAAACATAATCTGTATATTTTAAGAAAAAACAATGTATATTTTCAGAAAGTACAATCTGTATATTTTAAGAAAAAACATAATCTGTGTATAATGATTTCACTATCTATCTCGCTAGTAGTCCATTCTCGAAAAACTTGTATTACGAGTACCAGGCCTCGAAAATAATAAATATTATTTTTAATTACATAAGTGTACGTAGTAACTATTTAGTAATCTGTGCCTAAGTTGGTATTATCTAAGTAGTAAGTAGGTATTGTCTATCTATCTTCTATCTATCTATCTACACTAATATTATAAAGAGGAAAACTTTGTTTGTATGTTTGTTTGTTTGTAATGAATAGGCTCAAAAAGTACTGGACCGATTTCAAAAATTCTTTCACCATTCAAAAGCTACATTATCCACGAGTAACATAGGCTAAATTTTATTTTGGAAAAAAATAGGGTTCCGTAAGATATTTGGGTTTTTCGGACACAAGGTGTAAAAAATCAACCAGAAAAGTTACTTATTTTGCGTACGCTGCCTAAACTATAAAATATAGAACCATAAAATGTTCTAATTAATTGTAGATCTTATAAATATCTACAAAAAAGTCCGCGACACACTATACCTAACTATGTCGAGTGAGGCACAACAACCATTTTTTTATTTAGAAATCTTGAATTTTTTTTGGACTACATTTAAACGCGTTTATTTTACTCATGCTATTAATCCTTATCAAAATAAATTATTTCATCACTAAGTACAGTTTATATCTATACTAATATTATAAAGCTAAAGAGTTTGTTTGTTTGTTTGTTTGTTTGTTTGAACGCGCTAATCTCAGGAACTACTGGTACGAATTGAAAAATTCTTTTTGTGTTGGATAGTCCACTTATCGAGGAAGGCTTTAGGCTATATAGCATCATGCTAAACTCAATACGAGCGGAGTACCAATCAAGAATGTTACAAAATCGGGGGTCTTTTTTCCTTTTGAGAGCTTTCGCTACGTACGCTGCGGAAACGGTTAAAGTTTCGCTAAAATGATGTATGGCAGAATTGTTCCCCTTTAAAAGTTCTAAAAAAAAGTCCGCGACAGTATATGTCTATCTTTTAAGGTTGGCTCACTATAACCTTTTTATACTTACCAAATTTGTTCTAAAAGTAAGCATTACTTGTGAAGGTGTTTTCATAAAGATTATATTAATCCTTATCCAAGTAAATACGTTATTCATTACAAGCATTTAATCTAGAAGAAATTTGCCGTTTACATCATTTGATTTCAATGAGTATTTTAGAAGATATCGCAGTAATAAAATAATCATGCGCGCTATAGTAAGGCGCGCGGAGCGGGCGGGCAGTCGTGAGGTGAAAGCGCTTCTCCTTCTACGTAAATGAAGTCGCGGGTAAATTTTAGCGATATCCCAAAGTAACTATTCCACGCGGACGAAGTCGCGGGGAAAAGCTAGTAGATAATATTTGGTCTTTGAATGATTAAAATTGGACGTTTGGTTTTGAAGTTATGGCGAAATTAAAATATTACGATTTCTGCTGCACGGCCCGTTGCGAAGTGGGCGTCACCAAGGCGAGGGTGCGCGTGCGGGATCTATGAGTAAGGTATGAGGGACTTTAGATCTATGAGTAAGGTACCCGCAGTATTAGTATCAGTATTGTACCCGTGCGAAGCCGGGGCGGGTCGCTAGTATTGAAATAAAAGGCAAAGCTGATTGACTGATGTATCAATCAACGCACAGGCCAAACCATTAGGGATAGAAATTTGAAAATTTTCACACGTATTTCTCATATGACGTAGGCATCCACTAAGGAAGGATTTTTCAAAATTCAACCCTCAAGGCGGTAAATAGGTGATAAAAGTTTGTATGAAACTTTTTATTTCTTGGACATATTTGTATTAATTGAGTACGAAAAAAATAATGAGTAACGTATTTCAGGATTTTCTAAAATTCAGCCCATAGGTGGGTAAAATAGGGGATGAAAGTTTAAAACCTAATTTCACGCGGGCGAAGCCGCAAGCAATTAATGCTATCTAATTCGTCCTCGAGAGGACTAGGTAAATCCCATGGGCCATAAGAAATCTTACGAAATATCTGGCAAATTTCGTTGAGTGTTGTAAATAAAAATGAAGAACTCAATTAAAATCCAAAAATTTACAAATTTGGACCTTGTTCGTTTTGTAATTTATCAAAATATGTAAATTAGTATTTCACGATTCTAACTACCTATTTAACTCAATGTCAAAACTCGTAAAGTGATTATTAGGCGCTTTAATATTAATTATGTAATTTAACATTTTCATTAAGAAAGGAATCGGAATTTTTAAGTAACGCTTATTAGTTAGTAGGTATAGTTGATCGAAGTATAGACTTTAAACAAATACAATATTCAATCGATGACGAAATTAAAATATTGAACTAAAGCTTTTCACAATACACAGCAAAGGAGCGCTATTTGTATACGAGTAATAAGTAGAGCGCGAGCGCTTACCTACTCTACTTTTTTAAGGTTCCGTACCCAAGTTTATAAACTTATATGCTATTTCTAAGACTCCAATGTCTGTCCGTCCGTCTATCTGTCACCAACTCACTAGGCTGAACCATGAAAGCTAGACATTTGAAATTTTGATGATGTATTTCTGTTGCCGCTAAAAAAAGAATAAAATATTTGACATACATATGGGGCTCCCATACAACGAACGTGATCATTTTTCCATATTGTACGGGAGTCGGGACGCTTCGTGAGCTAGTCCGACTCGCGTATTGCTCGGTTTTTTCTTACTGAGTTAAAATATACTTTTTCACCCGACTATAAGGGTAATGTTATTGGTAGTGTATCTATGTAATATGTTTGTTTCACTGTACCGCCTAAACTACTGATGATATGTCAATAGATTCGTAATAACGCGAACGGTACGGGTAACATAGACTATATAGTTTGCGTAGTCAGGTTATAGTTTTATCTCTTGATTATATAATACTAGCTCTTGCCCGCGGCTCCACCCGCGTAAATACATTATCTCGCGCAAACACAACTTTTTCGGGTTAAAAAATATTCTATGTTCTTTCCCTGGACCCAAAGTATGTCTATACCAAATTTCATAAATATCGGTTTACCGGTTAAAGCGTGAAGAGGTAACAGATAGACAGACAGACACACTTTCGCATTTATAATATTAGTATAGAAGTATAGATGACACCAGCTTTTGTCCGTAGCTCCTTCCGCGTAAATAGTCTCCCACAGGAACACTGTATTTTTCGGGATAATAAGTACCTTAGATATGTTAATTCAGATCTCAAACTACTAGCATTACCATATCAAATTTCGTCAAAATCAGTTTAGTAGTTTTTGTGTTAAGGAGTAACAAACATCCATCCATCCATCGCCACAAACTTTCACATTTTATAATAGTAGTACGACTAGCCTTTACTTGTAGACCATTGCAAGATCATCTTACAACCACTACAATTTTGCGCGCCACTCGTGATGATACTCGCGCTTCGCGGGGTCGCACGCGGAGTACGGCGCGGTGTGTGAGTACTCTGCCCCCTGCTTCCTGCCCCCTTCAGCTGTCCTATCTCAGTGCAGTAGGTGCCTGCGCCCGATGCCTACGGAAGGCCTCAGCCACTTAGGGATGGGCGTATGAGTCGACGGACGTATGTTATTTGATGGATTTTTTTTATATTTTATAATTTATTTTACTTGTGTATAGCTATAATAATAGGTTGGGGAAAAAGTCTTTTCGCATTATAGTATGTATGAACTTGTCATAAAATATCTTGGGCTATACCAATTGTATCTGGCTGATTTTGGTATCATTAAAAAGTTTTAATTTTACAGAAGACAATTCCAAATTCAAATTAGGTAAATTTGAGATTTTCATTTGTTTTTCTTATTGTTAAAATGAGTGATTCTTATGAAGAATTTCGATACATTTTAAAATTTTATTACAAAAAAGGTAAAAATGCAACACAAGCCGCGAAAAAAATTTGTGATGTTTATGGACCTAATGCAGTATCTGTGAGAGTAGCGCAAATTTGGTTTAAGCGTTTTCAATCCGGAAATTTTGATATCAAAGATGCACGTCGCTCTGGTCGCCCTGTTACGGACAAAACTGTTGCCATTTTTGAAAAAGTGGAGCAAGATCGGCATATTAGTAGTTACGATGTAGCTGAAGAACTGGGGATTGACCACAAAACGGTTTTGGCGCATTTGAAAAAAGCTGGGTACACAAAAAAGCTCGATATTTGGGTGCCTCATGAGCTCACTGAAAGAAACCTAATGAACCGTGTACTCATTTGTGATTCTTTATTACGACGTAATGAAACCGAACCATTTTTGAAGAAGCTGATAACTGGTGATAAAAAGTGGATCACGTACGACAAGAACGTGCGAAAAAGATCGTGGTCAAAGGCCGGTCAGGCTTCACAGACTGTGGCGAAACCCGGGTTAACTCGCAACAAGGTGATGCTGTGTGTGTGGTGAGATTGGAAGGGCTGTTATTCATTATGAGCTGTTACCGCCAGGCAGGACCATCAATTCTGAACTGTACTGCGAACAACTGATGAGATTAAAGCAAGAAGTTGAGAGAAAGCGGCCGGAATTAATCAACAGAAGGGGTGTGGTTTTTCACCATGATAACGCTAGACCTCACACATCTTTAGCCACTCAGAAAAAATTACGGGAGTTTGGCTGGGAGGTGTTAATGCATCCGCCGTATAGTCCTGACCTTGCACCTTCAGATTTCCACCTGTTTCGGTCGCTGCAGAATTCCTTAGGCAAAACCACTTGTCGCAGTTTTTTCATCAGAAGCCCCAAAAATTTTATAGCAATGGGATCATGTACCTACCAACAAGATGGCAAAAAGTTATCGAACAAAATGGCACCTATATACTTTAGTCACTTGTAAATAAACTTTATAAAAAAACCTTTTGAATTTTTATATAAAATGCGAAGAAACTTTTTCCCCAACCTAATATTATTATTATTTATTACACAATTTTACGCAAATGTGCCTAGAGTAGTCTGTCTCACGCCTGACGATATGGGTCCACAGAATACCAGGGACTGTGGAGTATCCACGGTCACTATCCTGAGTGGATTCCATTTCGACGGTTTGTGCATTACACTACCTACCTAACCTAGTCCTTGCCTTCGTTTGTTTTCTTTTTATCGTATTTGCTGTGTTTTGTTTTATTTTTGTTTATTTTAATTAAGTAGGTATCTTTGAATTTTGTCTAGTTACTTATTACCCGACTGCCGGGAGGGTTATGTGTTTGGCGCGTATCTTGTATGTCTGTATGTATGTATGTAGGTATGTAATATTCTTTATTACCTTGTATCTTCAGAACCGCTAAACGGATTTTCACATTTGAGGTATCGTTAGATTCGTCTTAATAGCCCAAGTGTTCTTAGATAGGTGACATTAAAAAAAAAACAAAATAGCGGATGTTTGACGCCATATTGTGAGGTAAAAAAAAAATATCTACCAAGCATATCGAGTGGGGTATCAAAATGAAGGATTTTAAACACTGATTCTAAATATGTATATAACTTGCAGTTTTATATTAAATATAACGATAAATAATAATAATAAAAAATAAAAACCCGCCTGCATAGATAACTACAATTCAAAAGCAACTGAAAAGACTGAAATAAAATAAATAATTTAAAAAATAAAAAAACCCGACTGCAAAAAATACATATACCTAAGCAACGCACTAAAAAGACCGAAACAAGTTTGAGAAAACTGACTACACTATGAGCTGAAATCCTAAGTAAAATAATTGACGTTATGTTTATTGTTTTAAACACTTACGGATTTTGTCGCGGTGCACTTTTCTTTTACCCGACTTAAAAGAAAAGTGCACCGCGACAAAATCCGTAAGTGTTTAAAACAATGAACAATATTCGCGTAAACATAAGAAATCAATATGACGTTATGTTTGTTAGCAGGCGGGGCCCATATATTTTTGTACGATTTATAATTTGCGAATGGGTCCCGCCTGCTACCAAACATAACGTCAATTATTTCACTTCGGGTTTCAGCTCATAGTGTAGTCAATTTTCTCTCTGTTTTCTTTTTGTGCAATTTGGTTTTCTCGTTATATAGTGTGATGTCAAACGTGTCGAATAAATGTTTATTTATTTATTTATTTTTATTTAATTTCCTCTCTTTTGTTCCAGATCGTACAAGTTGGCTGATATGTGTATTCACTGACATGGAGCTGACGAACCAACAGCCGCTGGGGGAGGGCAAGCTGTCCTACCTGCCCCCGCGCCCGCCCATAGACCTGGGCTTCCAGGACCTCACCTACACTGTCAACAATGGAAAATGTAAGTTTGTAGGGATCCGTACCTCGAAAGGTACAAACGGAACCATTATAGGATCACTTTGTTGTCCGTCCGTCTGTCTGTCTGTCAAGACAGGAACTTTTTTTCTCAGGAACGCGTGGAGGTATCAAGCTGGAATTTATATCAAATACTCAGATTTACTGTCCCTTGGAGCTTTGAAAAAATCAAATTTCTAAGCCAACGCAATCAAAATTTTATTTATGCCGCATTAACGTTTATGCCGCAAATTTCCACAAATTTTCGACACTCGCAAGGGAATCAAATCCTACAGGGTACTTCCCGTGAACTCAGAATCTTGAAATTTGGTACGAAGCAACGTCTTATAGCACGGATGAAGGAAAAATTGCGAAAACCGTAAATTTTTAGTTACATCATATAATAAAAATATTTCTAATAATTTTAAACTTACCTACTACCCCTATTATGACTCCATTGTCGTGATGGGTGAACTTTTACTTATATACCTACGGGTTTGTACGGAACCTTCGGTCCTACTCGCCGGTTTTTTACAAAGTGTCTAGTCGTCCACTAAGCGGATTCAAAAGTAAAAAATATTCGTCTAGTTAACGGACGAATAAATATACAGTGTGTGTCATCTCGAGGTTAAGGTTTAACAGTAGGTAATAAGCTTAATTTTAACGATAAAACACCCGTTTTATTCAATGTTAGTTTAAGTTAGTAAGGAAGTAACCAAAACATAAAATATTTCATTGCATGTAGCTCGGAGGATGAGGGTTGCGACCACCAAAAGGGGGTATTTTGTCGATAAAATTAAGCCTATTATCAGCTGTTTCGAAATGACACACACTCGCGCGTAATCTAGATTATATAATAATACACTTAATAATAAGGCTCTCATATATATAATTACCTAACCAACTGCGAACTTTCGAATTTCAATATGCCTGAATTCTGAAAAGGACATTCGGACAAATATTCATATAAAATATCATTACCATTTTTTATTATATATCCACTTATCCATGGATGTGGATTTAAATAATTAAAGGAAATGAAATGTGATAAAAAATGTGCAATCTTACTTTTAATTTTGTTTGTGATTCGCCACTTTTTTAAACAGAGAGTAACATACATTGGAGACGTCTTAAAACATTTTATTATATCGCAACAAAGTTACTAACACGACCATTGTAATTAATGTATATTAAACATATTAAATTATATACGTTAGGTGCTGAATAAAGCAAAGTAATTTTTCATACCGACAGCCAAAGGCTAAAATGTGTTAAGAATGTTAAAAGTTGAAACTGTGGAAATATTGTGTGCAGGTTTGAGATGCATTCGTTACTGCAATACAGCTCGCTTGAAGTTGACCAACAATTACGAAAGATCTGCACGTGAACTGTAGGGATGTAAATATCGATATTTTTTGTCGATAAACGCGTTGAAATATCGACACTACAATTTTACGTAAATAATGTATTACGCTATTGAAATTTGGACTATATATAGTATAGTTATCTACCACGTATAAAAAATGTACGTTTCTTACGGTTTCATGTTACAAAACAATATCATTGAAATTAATTCCATATAAACGTTATAATCTATTAGGTAATGACGTGGGAAAATAGTGTTATCTACAATCTAATAAAAAACAAGTGTTAGTTATAGGGACAAAAACCTTCATCATTCTTGTTACAATATATTAAGAAACTAACGAAATCTATTATGAAATTAACAATGAACGCTACATAATATACATACAATAATTTAACTATTCAAGGTACACAAAAGCGTGTAATTGGTAAATTTTAGGTAAATTAGACGATAATAAAATTGGAGCTTTTCTTTAAATACTTATTCATGATACATGAATAAGTATTTAAATGACCTACTGATTAGAAAACATGACGCGTAGCGGACGCATACTAAATGAGCACGCATGACTAAAACTTTGGGATCTAAATTCTAATGTAATAATAAACACGACTTTAATCGCTCTGAAAACGATCTTTGTTGATTTTCTTCAAACAGTAGATCACACGATCAAACCGAGGATCAAACAAATTTGCCAAACATGAGAAATATTCGATTTACTTTGTTTGACAAACAGCGCAGTTGACGTTCAAATATGATTGTCAATCACAGTCAAACACAGCGTCAATCCAGAATTTCATCAAACAACATCAACCAACATCAAGCTCCCTGAAAACAGATAAATATATTTGACGAGTTTTACGTGTTACGTCGTAAGTCATATATTAGTATCGATATAAATAATAATATTTCCCATTACTACCTCGGGCACGTGAGTTCAGCTCACGTGGCTGCCAATCTCCAGGTTTCCGTTCACAGAGCTTTACTTTCCACGGCCTTCCACTTGCTGGAAGGAAGTTTACTTAACAACTGACTGTGGCCTTATAAGACATTTTTGAAATGTTCGTCCGGTCTATGGCCACCGATGATCTACTTTGATCAACTTAAAATGACGTAATATATAATAATATCTATGGACGCTTGGGCACACCACGTCAATCTGGTCCCGTGTTAAGTTCTCGATGAACTTGTGTTTCGGGTACCAGACAACGGAAATATTTAATGCTTTTATGCTATACAATATACATGATATATTTATGTTATATTATACACATTACACACATTTAATACACATCCATGAGTCATGAGTCATGACACAGGAACATAGAAAGCTTTATTGTTTCCATTGGGGGTATTCGAATCCGCGACCTCCGGCTTAAACACTGACACGCTCAGCCACTGAGCCACAGAGGACGTAGAGTTTTGTGTGTGAACTGTGAACCGTCAACAACTCGACACCACAATAATCTATTGAATAGGCAAGCGGACTGATTTTTTTTTATTGCATAAATGAATAGTACTCTTAAATATGAATAACTTCTCAGAAGAAACCGTATATCAAAAGTCAATATTTTCAAAGGTACAGCGATTTGTATACAAAATTTCGCGAGTCTGTACCAAAAAAAAAAAATTTTTTTTGCGAAATTGGTAAACAAAACCTACATCATTAGTTTACTCACATCATATACAAAAACATTCATTATGGTTAGTATGAACTTAAACGCACAAATATCGGAGATATTTACAAATATATTCCTGCGGCCGTATACTTTATACCTACTTAATACACTTTAATCCAATAGTGACGTCATTTGTGTGGCGATTTTAGTATGGAGCGTTTTTAGGAGGCTCGCGAAATTTTGTATAAAAATCGCTGTACCTTTGAAAACATTGACTTTTGATATACGGTTTCTTCTGAGAAGTTACTCATATTTAAGAGTTCAGTTATGCAATAAAAAAAAAATTGTCCGATTGCCTATTGTAGGTCTAGGTACTACTTGTAAGTATTATATTATGTATAGTAGAAATCAGTCAAACGATACTAAAAAATATGTATGCCACTATACATACAGTCAACTCCCATGTTACCTACCGCAATAAATTCACCAATATCAGGTTTCGTATGACTTTCTAAAATACCAATAATAATAATAATTTGGAGCGTTTCGAATCCTTTATCTCCTTGTCAGTTGTCGGCTCTATTACTACAATTAGCTTACAAAACATCAGTCACCGACCTCACAGTAAGTGCCGTTGCACACGTTCCGGTTGCCGGGTAGCCAGTGCCGGGTAGCCGGTCGCGAGTTGTATGGCCATGTACGATAGGCGATAGCTCTCACACGTACCGATGTATATGGCCATACACTTCGCGACCGACTACCCGGTACCGGCTACCCGGCAACCGGGACGTGTGCAACGGCACTTAGTCATTACTCATTAGTCGTTAGTCTTTACTCTTTACACTTTGGCTGATTTTCCACTTAGACACTGGCCCGACACCGGCAATTGGCCGGCGCGGAGGAGCAAAATGTATGAATGATATGATATGTCATGTTTTTAGGGTTCCGACTTCCGTTCTCAAAGGGTAAAAACGGGACCATATTACTGAGACTTCACTGTCTGTCTGTCTGTCATGCCGGTAAGCGGACAAAAAGCCTTTCTGTAGCGAGACCCTTATCTACTCTTGCTAGAGAAGTATTTCACCCAAAATCTAAAAGGAACCAGGGTGTCCTCAAATCATGAATTGTAATATGTAAGTATATCACCGTAAAATTGGAAAAACCAATAGATTGTAATATTACTATAGATATTGTAAAAAGTCGACAGATTGTCAAATAAACATTTCTCCTAACAATTGTACGCATTATTTTTCGATATAATTATTATTATTTGACGACCTCTGTGGCTCAGTTGGTTGAGCATGTTGGTGCTCAAGCCGGAGGTCGCGGGTTCAAATCCCGCCGAAGGAACAAAAAGTTTTTCTGTGTTCCTGGGTCATGGATGTGTATTAAATATGTGTATAATATAATAAAAATCTTAAATATGTGTATAGTATAAAAGTATTAAATATATTTCCGTTGTCTGGTACCCGTAACACAAGTTCTTCGAGAACTTACCACGGGATCAGATTGACGTGGTGTGAAGCGTCCATAGATATTATTATTATTATTATGAAAAAGCAAACAAATATGGCGGTGCTGGGCACTTGCTGTTTAATCAATCGGCACGGTAAATATTACAATATAACGAAAAATAATGCGTACAATTGTATGGAGAAATGTTTATTTGACAATCTGTCGACTTTTTACCATATATCTCTAGTAATATTACAATCTAACGGTTTTGACAATTTTACGGTGACATATATATTTTTACTCTCATACGTACTGCAAATCGGAAGAAAATATCTGACTTCATCTATTCAAGTGTTTATGAATTATTATGAGTGCCTACCTAATTTGTTAATTTTGTCATCTAATTTATAAATTAGATGACAAAATGTTCATTACTAAATTCGTAGGTTAACCTTCGACCTCTAAGCAAAGCTTAAAATTGACCTTCGCTTAACGTCAAGTAGTTACCTATTATTCTTTCAATTAAATTCTTGATTAATAGCTTTGGACTTCCAAAATCATTTTTATATTTCTTTTTGTTTAAGTGACCTCTGGGAAACAGAATACGTTAACCCCACCAAAACATTTTCATGTAAAGTAATGCCAAGATCGAACTGTCAAAAAGTAATCAGATCTCATGTAAAACAAAGCTTCTGACTCGACACGCCTTAACTCTACAAGCCTAACTTCACAAACTCTACATCTTAGTCAATTTATGTGGCCTGGCCATTTCACTACCATTCGCTTGGGCGTAATGTAAGAATATTACTGCCTTTTTTTCTGTTATACTATTTTTGTCGGAACGAAGCCACATAAATTGACTAAGGTGTAGAGTTTGTGAGGTTAGGCTTGTAGAGTTAAGGCGTGTAGAGTCATAAGCTAGGTTTTACGTGAGATCTGATAATACTTTATGACAGTGCGATCTTTGCATCATTTTGCATGAAAATGTCTTTGGTGGTATTTCACTTATTTTTGTAAGTTGTTTCATATATTTTTTTCTTTTTTATTCAGAATTTGTTTGAAGAAATTGTTTGTTACCTTATTCCGTTGAAATGATTAGTACAGAATACTCAGGAACTAATTATTTAAATATGACATCAGTTTCCAATCCAAGCGACGAAATACGACGTCATAACTAACACAGTTCATTATATACGCGATAGATGGCGCTTTTAAATAAATTTTACTTAATTTTATCACCTACTTTACGGGGTTGGAGGACAAAAGTTGTAACTTTGACAATTATTATGTTTGTTGTGTACTAATTACAACGTACGTACCAAATTTTAGCTTTCTAGGACATCTGAAAGTACCATATAATTTTGTTGATCATCAGTGAGTCAGTGACAAAATAAGAGGTTTTTGAATATCAATAAAATCTAAAGTATAAGAACTATGTAATCAATGCAATCAATACATGTTTAATAACTTCGCTACCTGAGAACATATCCTGAAAATTTAATTTATCTGGTATAATCTAAACCCAAGTTATGTGGGTTCAAAAAAATCGACGAAACGCTTCGAGAAAAGGTGCCCTTGCGCTTCGCTTGACTTATCTTGGCGGGGGCACTATCGTGCCCCCATAAAAAAATCACACGTCTCACGAATCACGAGTGTGACTTTTAGTAACAAATTACCTTTTGTATTATTATTAATGCAATTAACAAATTGCACAAAATAACGCAAACAATACAAAACACAATATATAATTATTCTTTTGTAACGCCCCGAATGTATGGAGAAATAAATTATATTATTTAATTGTAATTATTTTCCTAATATAAGGTGAAATTGTAAATTTTGAAATAGAAGAAAGGTTAATAGAGTGCGTACCTGAAAACCGATCAAGTCAGTTTTTAGATTTCTATACAGATAAATAAAATTGAAGTGTCTGTTTGTAATTTCAATTTATTAGTTTTTTTTTGACTTGTCCTTAATTTTTTTTTGTGATTCTTTTATTTTTTTTAACTCCGAGCAAAGCGCTTACTCGGTGCTTATATTTTATTGAAGCAGATATTCTGTCGCTTGTATTCTGCATACCATGAAGTAGTTATAAAGTTATATAAATAGTAATCACGAGATAATTAAGGACAATTACCTGTAGTCTATTGTTTTTATATTAAATTAGCACCTAGCAGTACTTAATAATTTAATAAGCTTAACCTTACGTTACTTATCAAATTATAAAAAATATAAACTGATTATAGAAACATCCGTGTGTAATGAAGGTACATGTAACATAATATTATGTAATCGCCTGAGTCGCATCGCCCTGTGGTCGAAATTGGATCTATTTATTAACCCCCGATGCAAAAAGAGGGGTGTTATAAGTTTCACGTGTCTGTCTGTTTGTCTGTGGCATCATAGCTCCCGAATCGATGAAGCGATTTCAATTTAGTTTTTTTTGTATTAAAGGCGACTTATCTGCGAGTGTTCTTAGACATGTTTGATGAAAATCGGTTGAGCCGTTTAAAAGTTGTGGGGGGTGAAAGTGGGGAAGAATAACTGAATGTCTGCAAATATACCGCTATGTGAGAAAAACAGGTGTAGTCGCAGATTGCAACAAAAGTTTACTCCGAAAAAAATTCACTCGTACCTAAATGTAATTCGTAATAATTAATTAGCTATTACTGGAAAAATACTTTATAAACTTTAGCGGTCCCCCGTCGAGGCGACGATTGGAAAATAAAAATATTTCAACTTACATAATATTTTATGTGACGATAATAATTATATTAGGTTTAAAATATTATTTAGTCGTTTTTAGAGTAAATTTTTTGTGTCGGGGGGTTATTAAATTTTTAATTTTACTTTTATTTATTAATTATTTATGTTATAATTTTAAGTTTGAACTTTATACGGGTTATTGAAAAACGATGAATTAAAAAATTAAGTAGCGACAGATTGATAATTAACGTTAAAGTTAGTAATTGTAACATAATTATGTGATTATATTATGATTATATCTATTCTGTAATAATCTGAGGTAGTGTGCGTTGTTGTTATTTTTACGTAAAAAAAAGTTTATTGACCAAAAAGTGAATTAAATCTTAAGTCTATCATTGATCTTCACACTAGGATTCC
This sequence comes from Glaucopsyche alexis, assembly GCA_905404095.1. Lineage (NCBI taxonomy): Eukaryota > Metazoa > Arthropoda > Insecta > Lepidoptera > Lycaenidae > Glaucopsyche > Glaucopsyche alexis. Next base: position 22,863,351 of record FR990047.1, on the reverse strand, counting down.
CTGTGTCGTGAAGGCCAGTCTCTTCCTTATTAGAATGTACATTACTTATATTAAATTACATAACTGTACGAGTATATAAAGTTACAAAGTTATTGAGGTATGTTGGTATTTAGTAAGTTATCTATATATATATTATAAATACATATGCTTAGATAACTTACTATATCTATACTAATATAAAGCTGAAGAGTTTGTTTGTTTGTTTGTTTGTTTGTTTGAACGCGCTAATCTCAGGAACTACTGGTACGAATTGAAAAATTCTTTTTGTGTTGGATAGTCCACTTATCGAGGAAGGCTTTAGGCTATATAGCATCATGCTAAACTCAATACGAGCGGAGTACCAATCAAGAATGTTACAAAATCGGGGGTCTTTTTTTCCTTTTGAGAGCTTTCGCTACGTACGCTGCGGAAACGGTTAAAGTTTCGCTAAAATGATGTATGGCAGAATTGTTCCCCTTTAAAAGTTCTAAAAAAAAGTCCGCGACAGTATATGTCTATCTTTTAAGGTTGGCTCACTATAACCTTTTTATACTTACCAAATTTGTTCTAAAAGTAAGCATTATTTGTGAAGGTGTTTTCATAAAGATTATATTAATCCTTATCCAAGTAAATACGTTATTCATTACAAGCATTTAATCTAGAAGAAATTTGCCGTTTACATCATTTGATTTCAATGAGTATTTTAGAAGATATCGCAGTAATAAAATAATCATGCGCGCTATAGTAAGGCGCGCGGAGCGGGCGGGCAGTCGTGAGGTGGAAGCGCTTCTTCTACGTAAATGAAGTCGCGGGTAAATTTTAGCGATATCCCAAAGTAACTATTCCACGCGGACGAAGTCGCGGGGAAAAGCTAGTGTATTTATAAGCTTAATAAAAAAAAAAAAGATTTCTGCACGCTGCGCTGTCTTCCACACAAACTTAAATTGTGCCCAATAATAGATACTTACTCCGTTAAAGAATATTGTTATATTCTTTGGTATTATATTACTATCGTAACTTTACTGTAAGTTTTTGCTTTATGTCCTTCTACTATTCAAAATGTGAAAGTTTATGAGGATGCATAGATGTTTGTTATTCTTTCACGCAAACACGCGAGATCGCTTAATATATTATTATGTATATTAAAAGGATGAGTATAATATCTGTACTAATATTATAAAGAGGAAATGTTTGTTTGTTTGCATTGAATAGGCTCCGAAACTACTGGACTGATTTTGATGATATAGATTAGACCACGAGGATAGACATATTAGTGTGGAGTGGAGTGGAGTGCTTGATTGGGGGCGCCATATCAAGTTTTTGCCCCGGTTCGGAAAAGCCGTAAATTCGCTATTGAAATCTATCTCGTAGGGTTCAGCCAGCGTTTGCAATGTAAGCGCAAAAAATGTGTTTATTTAGGACAATAGAAATCTCTAAAATTATCTGTGTTTCTCTACTATGTTATGCATGTTATATACCTAAAAACCTTCCCGTTGAATCACTCTATCTATTAAAAAAAACGCTATCAAAATCCGTTGCGTAGTTTTAAAGATTTAAGCATATATATAATGTACGCGCAAAAAATGTGTTTATTTAGGACATTAGAAACCTTTAAAATTATCTGTGTTTCTTTACGATGTTATGCAGGTTATATACCTAAAAACCTTCCCGTTGAATCAATCTACCTATTAAAAAAAAACGCTATCAAAATCCGTTGCGTAGTTTTAAAGATTTAAGCATATATAATGTAAGCGCAAAAAATGTGTTTATTTAGGACATTAAAGACCTCTAAAATTATCTGTGTTTCTCTACTATGTTATGCATGTTATATATTTTAGGTATAACCTTCCCTATTTATCTATTAAAAAAAAAAACGCCATCAAAATCCGTTGCGTAGTTTTAAAGATTTAAGCATATAATATAATGTCTCCGAAAATCAATTACGTATACTTCGGGCACATGATCCACTGCTTGTGTAAAGACGTTAAGGCAAAAAAATAATTGTCATACTCAAAGTAAAAAATCATCTCATGTATGGGTGACTCTCCGCAAAACGCAAACTCGCCCATATATATATTTTTTTCTAGTATGACAATTATTTTTCTGCTTAAACGTCTTCACATAATCAATAGATCATATGCCCGAAATATCCGCAATTGATTTTACCGAACCTTATATAGGGACAGACAAAAAAGGGACTTTGTTTTATACTATGTAATGATATTACGAATCCTGCAGATTAGTCTATAAAAAACAGAGGTATTTTATTTAAAATATGGTTGCAATCATTAATAAATTACATATTTTTTGCTAAGCAACAAGAAAAAAAAAATGTATTAGTGTAGCTAACTATAGCTTCTGTCAGTTTAATATACTAATTTATCACAACTTTTTGCTTTTGACAGTTACATCCATTATTTATGGGTTCATAATGCTCCAAAGTCGATACGGAAGGTCAAACTAGTGACGTAGTAGTAGCTAGTAGGTATCCATCATTACAAAAAGTAGTTGTCTACTCTAGTCACAAGATGCCAATTGCCATTTATTTTATTGTCGCTAATTTTAGCGTCAGGGTTGTTTAATAGATATGTTTTTTAAAATTCAGGAAATAAATAAAGAAAATGACTTATACCTACGCCTACCTTGCATTTTTTCATAGATGAGACTGTGGACCATATATATACTTGCGGATCCCCAGGGGTCTGCTGACCACAGGTTAAGAAACAATGCTTTAAGGGGTCGTTGAAATGGACAAGAGGATTATTTTTTTAATAAAAAAACTGAACCCCAGTCTTAATTACGCAGGTGTTACTTCTCGTTTCAGCCTGGTGACGTCCACTGCAGGACATAGGCCTTCCCCATAAATTTCCAGTGCGACCGGTCGCTCGCGGCCTGTATCCACCGACTTCCTGCGACTTTTCTCAGGTCATCTGTCCACCTGGTGGAAGGCCGCCCTACGCTTCGACGTCCAGTTTTCGGTCCCAGCGGGCATCGCATCGGTTGTACGGGCATATGTCCAGCCCAGTGCCACTTTAACTTGCTAATGCGCTGGGCTATGTCGGTAACTTTAGTTCTGCTACGATTTCCGCATTTCTGATTCTATCACGTAGAGAGACTCAGAGCATAGCCCTATCCATATAGCTTTTTGAGTGACACGAAGCTTTTGAATAAGTCCCGTTGTTTCGTTTCGGCTCCATAATTTCTGCTCGAAAGCTTTTGTCTTCAGGCACTGAGGAATTTTTGACGAGACGATGTTTCTGAGTTTCCCGAACGTTGTTACTTACAAAGTATTAAATTAAAAATATGTTTTAGCTCAGAATAAAAAAATAACAAATATGCGGAACAATTTGCACTTACGTCAATACTTATGCGGTGACTGATGTTTTACCGACATTTACGACTCTACCATAAAAAGGTCACCTAAAATAAGGAAATCTGAACTGCGAACTAGTAAATTGGCAGTTTAATATTAGAAGCGTTTTACATGGCCATAATAATTAGCATAGTAATATAAATATAAAAAAGATTTGGTTCTATCAAGGCATATAAAAATAAGAACGTAGCACTAAGGCGCGAAAACTAAGGAAAAGAAGTTTTATCAATTATATCAATTAGATCCAAGTAATGGATCTCTAGAATTCTATATTTGAATAGTCATCATGACAAAGGCGTCTAAAAGCTTCTAAGAAACACTAATAAAGTGTCCTTAGTGTATGCAAATACTTTTAAGTTTAAATAAATAATTTAATGTACCACGAAAGGACTGCCATTTCTGCAGTCTGCCTTGCACGATTTCCTTTATTTTTTAAGATCTTGTATCATACTAGATGTTGCCCGTGACTTCGTGCGCACAAAAGAAAATCCCCAAGGAACAGTACATTTTACTGCAATAAAATGTATGTCCTTCCCCGTGGTCTACTGTATATTTGTGCCAAATTTAATCAAAACTTTCAGAGCCTATTGAATAGGCTTCTAAACTACGGGTACTACTACGATTTTGATTAAAGGCAAACAGGCGTAACAAATAAGCTTCGCTCATGTAATATTTCGGGTTTGTTAACATATAATTATGTGTTCACTTTTCATCCAGAGCTCAAACTACTACCATACCAAATTTCGTCAGAATCCGTTCAGCAGTTATTGCGTGAAAGAGTAACAAACATCCTTCCATCCATACATCCGTCCATAGATCTTCACATACTTTCACATTTATAATAGTAGTAGTAGATAGTATAAGAGTAACAAACATCCTTCCATCCACACATCCGTCCTATATCTTCACATATTTTCACATTTATAATAGTAGTAGTAGTAGATAGTATAGAAAAGGCTTAGCAAAATAAATATGAAGTCTCACATTTGCCATGTATCTCGCAGCGGCTGTTTAATAAGACAAAGTAAAGGAATTAGGAAATTAGGTTTATTACTGAACAATACCTAACATTTACGAGTGTCGAGCAAGTTTTATTAATTAACCTTACATCCGCACCGAGATCTGCAATCGTAATTCGTAAAATCGTGACTACACATAGCAATCACAACAAATAAAATTAATAGTTGGATCCATAAAATTACAATTTATTTTACGCTTATGAGTTATGTTACATTTTAGTTTAGAAATGTTATTTCATATTAGTTTCATTGCGTTTCTGCGTGCTAAGTCGACTTAAGGCGAAAATATACGTAGATGACGTCACAGATTCGGGCGTGGCCTAACACTTCCCGCCGCGCCACCCGCATACACCCCGCAGCGCACGCGATCTCTGCGCGCGGCCGCGCCGCGACTCAAATTATAAACTGAGGAACGGCCCTTTTATACGACTTTAGGATTGATTTAAATGCAACTTGAAAATATTAATTTATTTCTGGTCTGGGAGCAAAGAAAAAACGTAGAATGTATTAGCCGCTTCTCCTTCTTCTGTAGAAGCTGGTCGAGGTAATTCCCGAAATCTGGAAATTATTTGGTAGGCAATGCGGCTTCCAACCCATCATATTTGATTTAATTTTCCACCTCTACGCCCACCAAAATGCAATACTTAGTGCTATTGACAGAATCACTAAAATATCCGCTAGGTGTTTTTTCGCTTTCCTAAAAAAGAAGTTTTATATCGACGCTTGAAAGGTAAAAATGCCTAAGCGACAAAAATACCGAAAATGAGTTTAAATATCAATGAGTTTGTATTTTATTTTTTTTGCGTCTATTGGTCTAATCGTCGTCTTCCTACGACGATTTTTTTGTCGCTTAGATATAGTGAAATTTATACAAAATCATGAATGTTATGTTCACTAAGCGACAACAAAAAGCGATTTATAAAAAAAATTCACTTGGATATTTTGAAGAATTTTAAAAATCAACTTAGTCTATTTTTATGTTTTTACTTTTTTTGTTTGCACAAAAATATTTTTACTTGTTTAAAAAATTCTTTTCGTGGACACTTTGTACATTTTCTTCATACAAATTATTTGTGAATTGTCCTTACAGTGCATTTAATTTGATACCATTATTTTACGAAAGTGCAACTTGTAGAATTTTACCCACAGTGAAATAAAACAATATTGGCGTAAAGATAGTTTTACATATTTGACACAATAACTATTCGTGCTATGTAGATATTTTTATTTCAAACTTTTGTTTTTAAGTATGTCGGTTAGATATTTTTTTTGGTTCCCTATTTTTTCGCATAAAATCATATGTCATAATTTTACTTGGCATAATTTCATTTGACCTAATAGTAGTTTCGCATAGTATTCATTTGGCATAATTTTCTTAGCTTAATTTTTTTTCACATAATTACTAATAGCATAATAATTGTTAGGCATACTTAATAAAAGGCATACATTTTTTACGTATTATATTAATTAAGAATAATTATATTTTATGCTTAATATTAAAAAGCATAAATATAAATATGCGTTTAATTACCTTATCCGTGTTTTATTATGTCCTTCCATTTTATGCATATTTGTACCTTGTGACAGAATTACTTGAATTTATTATGACAAAAAATATGCCTAACGAGTTTATGCCAAAAAGCAATTATACCAAAGTATTATTATGACAAGAAAAATTATGCCTTACGAGTTATGCCTCATTAAGTTCGGACAAAAAATATTAGAATTATATTTATGCCTAATGATGTAGTATGCCAAGAAACCATTAAGTATGCCAAAGTTATAGTATGCGTAACAAAATTATGCCAAGAGAGGTATGCCAAATGAAATTATGACAATTAAAATTATGCGAAAAAAGGGGATACCTTTTTTTTCTTTGAAATGTTCAAGAATGACGAAAAAAAATGTAATTTTTTCCTGTACCCAAAATATTATCTTACGTCGCTAAGATACAATACGAAATCAAAAATGTCGCATGAGTATCAATAAATTCAAATACATATGAATTTATAGACAGGAATAAATAGCTAAATGATATGAGTGTTTATAAAACTGACAAAATGTAACTAAAAGTATTAAATTAATAGTGTGTGGGAACATAAATGAACGCAAACATTGCTAAATATATTTCTATATTTATGCGCCTAATGTTTCGCTAGTTAGTCCTGTCGGTAGTAGTAAATATCAATATACTAGGTTATGGGAGTAAACTTTGCGCACATACTTGGATATAATAAAATAGCTCCTAAAGCTGGTCTATTTTCAATTAAACTGGCAACAGTCACTGAAATCGGCGTGGTTTCATTATTATTCCTTTTTTAAGGTTCCGTAGTTCATGTCTCGGAATCCTTATAGTTTTGTCATGTCCTTCCGTTCGACCGACCTTCCGCCCGTCCGTCTGTCCATCCAAACGGTGGTGCTTGAAATATAAAACTTTGAATGGGTAAGTTTATTTATCACGTCAACACAATGCTAAAATAAATGAAGATAATTTTTGGGTACACCTACACGAAAGGGGGAGATATAATTAGGTACATAGATATTTTAAGAACATTAAGAGGTTTCTGAGATTATATTTTGATGTTACGTACATTCCGTTTGCGCAATATTCCACTTTTAAGCGCATTTCTTGTTAAAATACGGCGTCCCCCCTCTAAAAGCCAAACGGCTGGCTCTAAAAATGTGGAAAATTCATGATGGTAATCCATGTAATAAACTTTGAACGAAAACTATAACGGTCCAAAAAACTTCATAAGTTCAGGAGTTATAGAGACTTAAATTGAATCAGTTTAGATGAAGATATCTGATACAGAGCCTACAGATTGTCCTTGTCCATAAAACATCCTAATCTTATAGAGAAGATTAGGATAATTTAAATGATATTTCTGCTACTGTCAATGCTTTCAGCGCAGTCTATCAAAACAATCACACTGCGCTGAAGGCACTGACAGCAGCAGAAAGAAGAAGGGGCATTTTTGTATGGATCCCGTACCCACTACTGTAGCACTACAAGACATATATCAAATGAAAGGACTTAAAAAGCGTGTAATTTTTTTGTATGACGAAAAATCTCTAAACCATGGGAGAAAAAAGTTTTAACCCAAAGGTGAAAAAAAGTTAAAAAATCATTCTGTATTATTACACCATTTCATAGTGTTGCTAATAACGAACAATTTTTGGGAAGTAATGGTATACAGCAAGCTTCAGAAAAGTGTTATATTTTGATAAATTGCCTCTGTTTATAATATTTTGATAAATTTTGATAAATGTATGGAATGATAATAAAATGATAAAAATAAGCTCTTTCCTCAATTTTGTCGCACATAATTACATTATGGAAATTGTTTCTTACTTGCGATACTATTGAAAGGGTGTATTTTTTTCATAATTTATGGGTTCCAATCCTGTCTAGGAAAATTGAGTTATTAAAAATTTTCATGTTTCAAGAGTTTAAGTTTTCATCAAGTCGGACTCGATATTCCGTAGGGCTAAATTGCTATTGCTAATTTTTTTTGACTCCTTTTACAACGCTCAGAAAGTAATTTACCATGTACTATATTTTTTTTTCTGTACCTAATCGTTTGAAAATTATTTTTGCTATTTAATTATATGTATTTGAATGTTTTATCTGAATTATTTGATTTTACATAAACCACTTTTCCAGGCCAGGATTCAAACCCGCAAATTAGGAAAAAAATACATTTTGTATTATTGCGCCATTCGATAGCGTTGCAAGTAAGAAACAATTTCCAGAAGTAATTATGTGCGAAAAAATTGAGGAAAGCTTATTTTTAGTATTTTATTATCATTCCATACATTTCATCAAAGTATGAGGCAGTTTATCAAAATATAACACTTTTCTAAAGTTTAGTGTATACCATTACTTTCCAAAAATTGTTTAATAGTAGCAACACTATGTAACGGTGCAATAATACAGAATTATTTTTTTAACTTTTTTAACCTTTAACCCTCATTAACTTTTTTCTCCCATGGTTTAGAGGATTTTCGTCATACAATAAAATGACACTTTTTTTAAGCCCTTTCATTTGATATATTATGTCTTATAGTGCTACAAGGATGGGGACTTTTTGCCCCTTCTTCTTTCATCTAAATAAGTTACGGCTTGTGTTCAAACGCTAAACATGCTAGGACGAGACAACAGCATCAGTCTGGTATGGGTTCTAGGCAACGGCAACATCTCCGGCAACAAAACCGCGGATGGGCTGGGTAGGCTTTGGGCCAATTGTGTCACGGTGTCATGCCCAGAATCGGTATTTGGAATATCTCCCAGCGCTACCAAGAGAGAACTCAAGGAATGGGGCCGCAGCTTAAGTATAAAGCAATGGGCTGCAATCCTAGGCCTTGAGTTTTTATATTTCTATACTTTTTATTATTTCAAGATCAAAATTAGCTCGTTTTAGTAACTGCAATTAATTTTTATAAACAAGAAGAAGGAAAATATTGTCAGTTAGGAGCAAAAATTTACAATGTCATTGAATAATAAATTTACTAAGATAACTTTAGCCGTAGAAAATTCTTAATGGAAGCAACATTTATGTAACTTATCTTGTTTTATTTTATAAACTCTTAGGCCATTTAGATGAATACTCCTATAATTTTTTTGTTTGGAATTAGTTATTTCTACCTGTTACTATAGAAAATGTATCTATAGCTTATCTATTTTTACAAGTTGCTGAAAACCTTTAAAATAAAATTTAGGCAATTTTACTTGCTATTACATAACTTTCGTTGATAGCTTAGATAATTTTACCTATTTTTCGAATTAGGACTTTTTTACCTAAGCGACATAAACTGCCTGTAATTCGAAAGCTATATGATTCGTTTTAATATCAAAAATTGCTATAAAAATAAGATACACGTTGTATTTTATTGATATATAGATGTATGTTAAAACCATCTAAATCCGACTATTTTGTGATTTTTAATGATTTTTTTTTTCTAAAAGTTTTAACTTTAAATCACTCTTCTATAAAGTTTACTAAATTTATGCGTCATATGTGTCTTTTTTAATTATTATTTCTTTAATTATTATTTTTTATCAATTATTATTATTTAAACTGGAAATATCATAATATGTATTATATTATAAAATATGAATTTGCTTTCCTACGCTATCGAATTGGATTTTGTCTGTAATGGTAGTTGTATGTGTGTTAAATAAATAAATGTCGCTTAGGCATTTTTACCTCATATACTATATAGCTCAAAGCGTTGATATACTAAATAGACAATTAAAAAAGAAATAATATAATATATCTATGGACACGTCACACCACGTCAATCTGATCTCGTGGTAAGTTCTCGAAGAACTTGTGTTACGGGTACCAGATAACGGAAGTGTATTTAATACTTTTATACTATTGGTACACATAATTAAGATTTTTATTATATTATACACATATTTAATACACATCCATGACCCAGGAACACAGAAAACTTTTTGTTCCGTCGGCGGGATTTGAACCCGCGACCCCCGGCTTGAGCAACGACACGCTCAACCAACTGAGCCACAGAGGTCGTCATAGAAATAGAACTATACAATTTCTGTGAAATTTACAAGTACATATACAATAAAATATTATACTATAATATACACTATATAATATTATATTAATATATTATTAAAATTTCAAGTAAGAAGTTGAAGGAACAAAAAAGTACATTCAACGATCGAACATTTTCATTCTATCGCAGGCAGAGTGCTCGCTAAGGTTTTCATAATTTATTTTTTACGGCATGTTGTTCCCTATTATTTCAAGAGTAAAATAAACGATTGCGAAATAGCGGCACCGCGGAGAGTGACACAACCTCCTCGTACGAAAGTCAGCGGCTCACTGTCCCGCGCGCCCGCGCACGCACCGCTTACAAATATTTTCACAAAATAATAGTTATTTACGTATATTTTGAAAACAAAACGGTATTTCGAAAAACCCAACGATGAAATGTTAGATAAATATATTCTTCACATTTTCGTAAAAGAACCATCTTTATAGCCGTAGTAGGTAGTAAGTAGATAGAAAAAGAAATCTGAAAACAGGGCTACTTAATTTTAATTTATTTAATATTAATCTTCGTCGTATTAAAAAAATTAACGATGATATTAAAGATGAAGGATTAAAGTGTGAAATGTATATTTTTTTGAATTTTTTTATTCCCATTTTTCGGAGTAGTTAGGACTCAAACTGAGCGATTTAGGGGCTATTTGCCCCTTAAGGATTAGTTACATAGCTATTTAAAAATCAACTTTAATAACTACACAAACAAATACACCTTTCATTTGAATTTTGACATCAGTTATACGAAACGTGTATTAATAAATAGTTAGATATAGGTACATTTTTGTCTGTTCTTCCATAGAAAACACCCATATGGGTCTGTGGTCGCGGTGGTCATATCCTATTTATTTTCGATCAAAAAAAAAAAACATTTATTCACATTCTACGACTTACACTACCATTACATTTAATACTAAAAAAAAAGAAAGAAAAATAACAATACCTACATTAAAAAGAAAAGAAAAAAAACAATTAACTAACAAAAAGCAATAATTATAAAAATTAAACTTTACAATAATATAAATTATTATGGCAGTGCAATGCCCAAAAATAAGGAAAAGGGGATCACTCAGGTTATGACAGCATCAGTCGCCGCTATCCCTGGACTTCCGTGATCCCCTGTCCCCCATCCAAAGTTCTATTCAGTATAGCTTGATGACACGATACTCGAAATAGATTTTCTTAATACATAAATTGTTCTAAAATACTGTTAAGTAGTTTCTGGTGTTTGCGTTGTTCGCGTCGTAATTTTCTCAATGGTTTCCTGTTTTGATACTCTATCCGTGTAAAAAAATAATTGAAATGGCTACAATCAAAAAGCTTTTATCATATAGTAGAGTTATTAAGAAGTGTATTTACATAATAGTTTGCGCGTAGTGATGCGAAAAACCTCAGTAGAAATTCTTGGTAGGTATAGGTAGGAATTCGCAAAAAGACTGCTAATATATGTTCAAGTAGCACATAAAAGGATTTATCGGAACGGATTTTGATGTTTGGTATGGTAGTGGCTTAGCTCTTTATTCCGAGAAAGTACACTGTTCCCTTGGCATACTGTATTTACGCGGGCAGGCGGTTAGATGCAGCGTGTCTCCTCTCTTCCTACTTGACAGGTAGGAGTAAAAAAAAGTAAAAAAAGTGAAGATAGAGCTCTGCTAACCACAGTGATAAGTGAGGCCGGTTTAAACTACGGTCTACGTCTCGCCGTGTAATCCACAGTGTCCTCGCAGTATCACAGTATCACGCACACACATGTAACAAAACTACGCTTTCTTAGGCTAGCTGTCGCTGTGATTTTTTTTATTATGTATGTAGTAGGTACGTAAACCGGCACTCAGTTTTTGTTTGACAAACTTTTGTCTTCACTTCTTTATTGGTCTGAGCTTGACGGTTGATGTCGAAACAACAAAATTGCAATTCCAATGTCTTGCTAAAACTCGAGAACGGTTGGACCGATTTGGCTAATTTTGGTCTTGAAATAATTATGGAAGTTTAGGGAAGGTTTACACGATCATAAATTTCAGTTTGTAGTTAAGGCAGAACAACATTTGTCGGGAGCGGGACAGCAAGTGGCTGATAATAATAATTATATTATTTGCTACTTGGACGACGAAGCCAGAAAGTACAACGATAAATACGGCTTACAAAATTTTCTAATAAAATAAGCAGAAAATTACTTCGAATTTGTTTTTACAAAACCTTGAAAAAAAAAAAAATACTTTGTATGCATAATGGACGTTTAATGTAAATTGCTGCAAATGGTTTGATTAAAATTTTCAGTTTGCATACAAAATTTGACCTAGACATTTGCAAAATACACTGTAATATTGTACAAAAACCTATTTGTAATTTTTGTGTGTAAATTAAGGAAGTGCACCTATTTTAGACTTTAAACTTTGACATACTCGGCAAAGAAAATAATTGTCAGAGCGTTTTTACATTATGCGACACCGATATCTATTAATTACACTTACTTTACTTCCTCTAAGCCGATATCCTGAAAGGCTTCTTTAACGCGAAAGATCGCATAGACGTCATCGTACTTTTCTTGTTAATTTTATTGCAATGTGACGTTGTTTTTTAGCGATGCGTCGCGCCTCTTCGCATCACATCTATGTGGCGTTGTGGGCTGTGGTCTCGCCCTTACGTAGTGGATAATATTGTAATGAGGTGAACACGGGCGTAGCCAGGTTTTAGTTTGGGGGGGGGGGGGGGGGGGTTCAAGAAAATAAAACGACTACGAGGGGGGGGGGGGTTTGGTAGTATCAAAGTTCTGATTTAGCCTGTTGATTATTTTTCTAAAATAACTTCTAAAATCATCTTTCAGATAGGCTTAATAGGGCGGCAAAATATGTAAATTGGCCTCGGGCGCAAAATTTCTAAATACACCTCTGTATATTGGTCAGATCTCTGTATTATATATACCAGCCGGCCCATTTCGGGGGGGGGTTTGAACCCCCTAAACCACCCCCCTGGCTACGCCCATGGAGGTGAATACGAAAATTAACAAATAACAAATCCACTTGATGTCTTCTTGCAACTTGCAACAGTTGCAAGATCTAACAATATTGTTATTTATAAAAATATTTTTTTGAAATGACAAAGCATTTTTTTTCGTAAAAAACACTTTCTCTAACTTAAATATAGAGCTAATCCGTTAAACATATTTTACTTTGAGGATCTCTGTGGTTCAGTGGTTAGCGAGGTCGCGGGTTGGATTCCCCCCTAAAGGGCAAAAAGTTTTTCTGTGTTCCTGGTTCTTGGATGTGTCATGTGAATAAAATATTTGTGCAGTACAATAAAAATATTAAATATGTTTATATTATGTAATATGTATAGTATAACAGTATTAAATATATTTCCGTTGTCTGGTAAGTAGTACGTGTGAAACAAGTTCTTCGGATACTTAGTATAAGTTACGTCACTTACGTTTTAACTATTTAGTAATCTGTGGTATAGGTCCTCTAGGACCAGATTGACGTGGTGTGGAAGTGTCTATAGATAAAATTATTATTATTTACTGCTTAACTCTATAAGCAACAACAAATCATCCCAAAGAGCAACACAATCAATTAATAATAGATTACTATAATTTTAATAAGATCATAAGATTAATATAAGATCAGAATAATTTTATTAATAAATTCATTTAATAATTTCTCGTAACGAGATGAAGATAAAGTTTGACATTTACAGTGTGTAATCTATTCGCTCGGTTTGTGGTTTAGGTATTACAAAACACTAACCTTGTAAACTACACTTTAAAGCATACTACTTTAAAGTATTAGATTTAGGACGCGACGTTGAACACTAAGCGCATCGCGACAGAAGTGTCAAGTGTCAAATGTCAGATTTGACAACTCTACACGATTTTTCAGCTCTATCGTAGGCCGGAATTCTTGGTCTTTACTTAAGAAAAGACATAAGAATTTTCGAATAAGTCCGCCTTATTTGTATGAAATAATACTTAAGACAATTCTTAAGTTACGACTGTGAATCGAAATGTCACCTTAAGCATGTCTATAAGGCGAACTTAGAAATAAGAATCGACCAAGAATACCGCCCGTAGAGTCCTTTTCATGAAAGAATTCCCCTAGACGCGGCGCTGTGATCGCGCGATAGAATGTTGTCAGCATTATTTATGGGTTGAGAATACGTTGATTCTGCTGTTCTGCTTCACAAAACACCTTTACCTTGAGTACCATTTCTCAGGCAGCACATTTTACAACCTCATGCATCATAATAACAATTTAATAAATATAGTTCCACTAATTTCCGCGGTACTTCTTTAGTGAAAAGCACTCTACCTATTAGCGCACAGTTCTATTAACATTGATGTTTTTTCTATCGCGACCACTAACACTCGTGGGAATGACGGCTAACCTTTTTAAGACCTAGCTATTAAAAGTAAATAATTTTCGCGGGTTAATTACAAATTAATAGACTCATACTGTCTTCGAAATGAAACACTAAACAAAAAATTTTTTTAAAGCTCAAATATCTTACTTATGCCATAATAAACAAAATATAAACGATTTAACAAAGTCTAAGGAAAAAAATTAGAAAACCTTACGTTACATTACGTGGGACGTGTTACCCATTTTAACAACTCATTATAGGTGCATTAGCATGTATATAGAACAGTGAGGACACGGCGCGCGGCGGGGTCAGCTCAACGAGGAATCACAATTGTTCTGGCTTGAGTGGAAATCGTTATTATTCCTCGTACTTTAACCGAAATACGGCTAAGACCGATAATTGGTGACCGATTTTTGTAGGCAATTATTATATTTAAACAAAAAATTAAACCGACTTCCAAAGTAAAAATTCACAAAAATGTATGAAATAAAACTTATTTTCTAAATAATTCCCCTTTTAAATTTGGTTAAAATTTTAACTATTTCTCTACTCAATCTTCTTAATTTTGAAGTTGCTACCAGCCCAAAAGAGATCCTATAATATTTTATAGAACTCACGTTCATATTTGCTGGTACCGACTTCAAACGGTCAGTACACTGAACAGATTTGCCTGCGAAGAAGTTAACTTCAATTTAACATCGAAACAACGCCTTTAGTGGCAAACTAGCTAACTTCTTCATGGCAAATAGTGACAAAAACTTGCACACAGTGTACCATAGATTATACAGATATACTGTACTATTGATTTCTTATGTTTACGCGAATATTGTTCATTGTTTTAAACACTTACGGATTTTGTCGCGGTGCACTTTTCTTTTGCCCGACGTTTCGGCTACTTTCCAGCAGCCGTGGTCACGGGAGGACTGAGGTGTCAGTTGTCTACTGTACTAGTTAGTACTGTGTAGCGCACTGAAGACTGCATCGGTACCCCGGAACGTTCACATACATTTTGAGTCTTTCGGGAATCGAACGGGATAAAAAGTATCCTATGTCCGTGTCCTGGTTCTAAGCTACCTCTCCACCATTTTCAGCCAAATTGGTTCAGTCGTTCTTGAATTATAAATAGTGTAACTAACACGACTTTCTTTTATATAAGGTTCGGTAAAATCAATTAAGGATATTTTGGACATATGATCATAATATGTTAAGTAAAGACGCAGTTAAGCAGAAAAAATAATTATCGTAGGAACTCAAAAAACTTCTTTTTTCTTTTCATGGGCGTGTTTGCGGAGAGTCACCCATTCTAGTTACAGTAGATGATTTTTTACTTTGAGTAAGTATGACAAATATTTTTCTGCTTAAACGTCTTTACTTATGCAATAGATCATATGCCCAAAATATCCGTTATTGATTTTACCGAACCTTATAATATATATTATACCTTATATATATATATATATATATATATATATATATATATATATATATATATATATATATATATATATATATATATATATATATATAACCTTTTTATGGGGGAAAACGAGCAAACGGGTCACCTGATGGAAAGCAACTTCCGTCGCCCATGGACACTCGCATCAGAAGAGCTGCAAGTGCGTTGCCGGCCTTTTAAGAGGGAATAGGGTAATAGGGGAGGGTAGGGAAGGGAATAGGGTAGGGGATTGGGCCTCCGGTAAACTCACTCACTCGGCGAAACACAGCGCAAACGCTGTTTCACGCCGGTTTTCTGTGAGCCCGTGTTATTTCTCCGGTCGAGCCGGCCCATTCGTGCCGAAGCATGGCTCTACCACGTAAACCTTTTAGATATAGATGAGTAAATGACAGAGGTGAAAAGCGATCATTACCTCACAGAAGTTTGTGAACAGACAGGACATAAAAGATAAGTGGCCCAAAAAGTGGGCAATTGAGAACATAAGTATTTAGAGGTCACAACATTAGTCAGTAGTTGCTACGTTAAATGTGACATTCAATCAGCCACACATAAATATTTAACAGCGTAATCGCAAGGTTCTATGCAAATTCATGCTGCATAATCTTTGTTTCGTTCAAAAATAAAACTTCAAATTAACAAAGTACCTACATTTATTTTTTAAAGGCCATCTTCAGACTAATATTTGGAAGCTTTTAGGTTTTGTCGGATGGAGTATGACACGAGTAAAGATGGCCGATACCATATATATGGCATCGCCATCTTTAAATAGGATAAATATTAAGGAAATATATGCTAGTAGTTTAAGCTCTGAATTAACGTATAGGCTATTTTTTATCCTGAAAAAGTACAGTCTTTTCGTGGAATACAGTATAAATTACTCGGGCGGAGCCGCGGGCAAAAGCTAGTTATTCGTGAAATTAATCTACGTTAGCTAAAATTACCTCAAGTTATTAACATTCATGATCATTTTGTGTAATTAATATAATATGAATCTACACTGGACAGCAAATAAACCGGGCCACTCGCTACTTTTGAACTCTAGTCCGATTTTCTCAAAAAGTATAATACTTACAACTGTCAAAGTCATGCATAGAGAAAGTGCATTTCATGACGATTATAATTAATGGAAACACATTATGATTTATCAATCAATTAAGTGTTTATTAAGAATTTTACAAACATGAGTCGTTTCCAGTCGCGCAAATCGTTTGTTATCACCAAGTAAAAAACAAATTAAACCGGAAACAAATAAAAAAATTGAAAAAAAAGTTTATGATTAGCATTCAGTGTTCCCTCCTCTTGCTCTGATAACTGATAGCATCCTCGTATTCATAGATCTCACGAGCCTGACGATGAAATCTTGGGGAATTGCATTCCACTCCTCTTCAATTGCGATTCGCAGCTCTGGAAGCCTTGTTGGAGCAGGTACCCGAGCTCGAACCCGACGTTTCAGCTCATCCCATAAGTGTTCTATAGGGTTCAAGTCCGGGCTTCGAGCTGGCCAGTCCATTGTACGAATACGTACGCCAACGTCGCGTAGATATTGGGTCACCACATGAGCAACGTGAGGCCGTGCATTATCATGCATTAACTGCATATCCTGCCCGATATATCCTGCGTAAGGTACCACATGATCTGCGAGGATTTCAGAAATGTAGCGATGAGAAGTCAATCCACGTGTACGGCCCGTCGGTTCAATGAAAACTAAAGCTGTAAGTGCAGTTAATGAGATGCCACCCCACACCATTACAGATCCTCCTCCATAAGCAACAGTTTCTTCGATGCAACACTGAGAATAACGTTCTCCAGGGCGACGATATACTCTCTGACGTCGACCATTTCCATGTAGACTCACCCATGTCTCATCAGTGACGAGTACTTTACTTCACTGCTCCAACGTCCAATCTCTATGCTCTTGAGCAAAGTCAAGTCGTGCTCGACGGTGGGCTACCGTTAATGCTGGGCCTGTTGCCGCTTTTTTCGGAGTCAAGTCTCATTCAGCAAGTCTCCTTTTAACAGTATCTGAACTTATGACCACTTGGCGTTCATGACGCAGACTTTGTTGGACTTGAACTGCGTTGAGTCGACGATTTCGCAGAACAGTAAGTTGGATGTAACGATCATCTGCTGCTGATGTAGCCTTAGGTCTGCCCGTACCCGGACGGCGATCGAATGCTCCAGTCTCTAAGTATCGTCTGTAAGCTCGTTGTACTGAATATCTGCTAATTCGAAGTCTTCGAGCAACCTTACGTTGTCCGTGGGTCTGCTTGAAGTAATGCTACAGCTTGAGCGGCTTCCTGAGGAGTTGTATCCAGTATTAACTGAAAAAAGTTACAAAAATACACGCGTCTATGCAAATGATGGAAAACATTTAAAGAAATGATAAGAAACATCGGACTACCCTGACTGTAGAATAAAAAACGCTGAGCTCGAATTCTAGCCAAAACAGAGCAAATCGTAAGCATTGGTGTTTGTTGCTTGATTGCAATGTAAGATGACGGTACTTTAGATTAAATTTTAGTCATTTTGATCGTCATGAAACGCACTTTCTATAGATATGAATTTGGCAGTTGTAAGTATTATACTTTTTGAGAAAACCGGACTAGAGTTCAAAAGTAGCGGGTGGCCCGGTTTATTTGCTGTCCAGTGTATATTTGCATAGCTGACAGCTCCAATTGCATGTTTAAGGATCTATTACACTTATTCGTCCTGTAGTAAAGCTAGGTGGTAGGCATCATGTAGGACAATTCTATAAGCGTTATGTTATAACATACATGGAAATAAAAATTTTGAGTTTGAGTTTAGGCTATGAATATAACCTAACCGGGTTAGTGTTCGCAAGTACAAGTAGGATGCGATTAGGTATAAGCACTGAATAATAACTAGTATAAGGGCCTGTTTCCCAATCAGTTACTAATAAGTATTAGATGGCTTATTTGCATGTTTTACCTTTTTTGTTTCGAGGGGGAAAAATGCATTACGCATACCACCCGGGCGCAGGGAGTACCAGAGTGGTTATGTGGGACTCCCGTATAGGCTAATGAGACCCACGGTATACACACTAAAAACCCCCCATCTACCTCCTCGCCGCCTTGTGACGGGGTTACGGGAACGATACACACATCCGCGACCCCGCCGGCGGCAGCCGCCCAGCGACTCGATCGCGAAAGCCCGAAGGCCCTCCACGATGGGCGCACCAGATGGTAAGGTGCGCCTTCCTCCTCGGCCTCCACCAGTACTGTAGCAGACTCCCCCCGAGTCTGCTACTAGGAGGCCATGGATACCAGATAAACTGGTACCCTGTGACAGATCAGGTCTGTGGTTCTGCCACCGACCACACCTTGGCCGCAGAGGATAGGGCAAGCGGCGCACCGCAATACCCACATTGCATGTTTTACCTCTATCGGCTCGATAAAGCAAGCAGCGACAAAACTTCCGAATAAGCTATCCAACACTTATTAAAATATTGTTAAACAGGCCCTTAGTGCTGTATTAGTTGTGATAGATTTGACCAATAAGATGGTAGGTGACAGTGCACTGTAAACCTACGTGCTTTCTTCATAATGTCTTTCGGGAATCTTCGTCTTCCGCAGAAACATAATTGGCGATGGTTTTCGTAAGCCAAGTAACAGTAAGAAACGTTGTATCTTGTATGTAATCGGCCTAGTGCTGTTTGATGTTCTATTTTTCTTTCTGCATGCTGAACTAATGTATATGAGGCGTTGCAATATAATTGCTAATTATTAAAATAAGTATTGTTATTAGCTGTGGCCTCGTCTGTCGATGTGTTATTATTTACCTTATGGTTTACACTATGGTACTCATTAGTTATTAAATCTCAGTTTATTTGCGATATCCTAGTCAGTATCTGGAAACCGCGTGTTGATTATATTGTGTTGACCTTTACTATAATTACTTAATAATTACATTATTGATAATTAAATTGAATTTAGTTAGGTATTTACTTATTAACCTATTGCATAGCTTTTATCGCGGGCTTTGAGCGCGGCGACCGAATCAAGAAATTCCGTAACGAAAAAACCTAACACCGCTGAGCTGGGATGGGGGTCTGATTAATTTGGTTACAATCGAGCCGCTGGTACTTAATCGCTTTCCGTCTTGTGTAACGTGAGCTATGTGTTATTTAAATTAGTAGCAGGAATATTGAATTATTACAATGGTTTCGCCATCTATGTATTCAAGCTTAAACTACGACGTGTGTATGTTCCCTACACATTGCTGAAGATAATGAAGTACTTGATTGGTAGATGGCGTTGTACTTTTAAATAATATGTATTTTATTTTAAAGTACAACGGAATGGAAAAAATGCATTATTATTTATTTATATTTTATGCAATAGCTTTACCGCGGAAATCCCCTAGTGCCACACATCTTTTTTAATAAAGTAAAGCTAAGCATAAACTTAGTACAGTAGCAACAGTCAATTCTACCACTACGAGTATTATTATAGATGCGAAAGTTTGTGAGGATGGATGGGTGGATGAATGGATGCATGTTTGTTACTCTTTCACGCAAAAACTACTAAACGGATTTTGATGAAATGTGACATGGTAGTAGTTTGGGCTCTGGATTAACAAATAGGCTACTTTTATATCGAGAAAGTACAGCGTTCCCGTGGGTGTATTTACGCGGGCGGAGCCGCGGGCAACGGCTAGTGTAATATAGTTTCTGCAATAGTACTTCAAGCAATTTGATCAAATTGGCTATCTCGTAATGGGCTCGTACCGATGACAAACAGACCAGAACGTGGGGACATTGAACGAAAATTGTAGGCAACACGTTCCTACCATACTGTGCATATGTCAACGTAAAATTGTAAAAACCGTTAGATTGTAAAATAACTAACAAGATTGTAAAAATATGTCGAAAGATTAAAAACTACTTTTATATTTATAATCTAACGAAAAATAATGTGTTAAATTATAGGCAGCATATTCGCGTCGGAAATCTATCAATATTTTACAATTTCACTAGTTTTATTGTTTTATTACAATCTAATTAGTCTGGGAAAATTAAGGAATTCAGACCGAATAATTCATGTAGTTTTGAAAGTTGCTACAGTTATTCCTAAAGGTGTCCAGATGAATATACTAAAAGCCCCCGAGGGAGGGACACGAGCCGGCGGTGGGGGAGGGGGGGTTAAGGTCTCTTTTTCAAGGTTTTTGCTTGTGACTCGAAAATTATTTATAATATCTCTTTAGTGACTTCTACATTAATTATCTACATTAAATTTCCTATAAATTACGTCTTAAAATATTTACTGTACGATCAATACTTTAGGAGATACAGAGTATTAAAGGTGATAAAAATAAGAAGCTAAATCGTTTTACAAATTTTAATAATAGATAAAAATCTTGATAATAGATGTTTTGCCCTTCCTGTAAATAGCTGAGGTTGTATCACACCCACTGAAACTATGCAGAAAGAGAATAGAACCACAAAATTTCTTGAAGTATACCGAGCGCCCTGTACTCAGTCTGAGATTAAGGCCACGAAGACCAAGCGAAATAGGCATTTAACGCTTCCAAGAGTTGCCCGCAATTGCCGCAAAGCGAGCCGCGCGCCTACGTCGCCGGCGTGAACTTACATGAACCCAAAGTGTTACAGTGTAGACGTGTCGGCAGTAGGTCATCTTATTTTATTATTTGTATTGAAAAAGATAATAAAATCCATAGATAACTGTTTTAATGCAACACATAGCACACATAATTTGAATAGATATTATAGGTAGGTACCTACCTAAGTAAAAAATGATTAAATTATATTCAATTATTTTGACAGTTTCTATGCAGTGTGTTCTGTTACAAGTAAAAAAACACGCTGTGTTCGATGTGTGCATGGAGACGAGTACCTATCGTTAGCTCGTGTGGTCACTAAAGTACGTGTCGTTTCGTGAGATAATAATACTGTATCAGGTAGGCGCTGACGATTTGATGGTAACTACTTAGGCAGGCACTTGCAAAAAATGTATTCCTACTGCCGAGTCCGCACGTTTGCCACTTGCCGCAAAATCCAAACCTCCACAAACGTTTGACTTTTTGAAAATCCAGATTTCCGAATTTTTTCTCCCAAAAATCCGGATTATCCGGATAATTCAGATTTTTTCATTTTTTTTAAATTTGTTGCATATTTTATAAAACTTTAATGTTTATTTTACTACTATGTTGTAACAAAACTTACACTCATTAGTAAAAAAAAGAGTTACTTTTTTATAATTTAATTTAAATAAATTCTGATTGTAAGTTGTAAGTATTAGAATTACAATCTGAATAAATAAAAACATAATGAGATTATATCAAAATTATATACTTAATTATATTAATTTTTTTTATTTTTAGAAATATTTTTGATTACGTTTCAAATCCTACAATGTTCAGTTTTATAGTTAGTATTTTATTTTAAATAAGGTATGTATATATTGTTATTTACTAAATGTTCCAGCAGAAAGAATTATAAAAAATTGGAATAGCCTGTGATCTTTTTAACGCTTTTTTTTACATATTCACCACTACCGTTTTCGTAAAGTTCCATTTCTATGTGAAAGTACTAACGTAGGAAAATTAATACAGTTTAATAAAACGTAGCAAACTGAAAATCCTTTAAATCGAGATCCGGGGAGTGAAGACAAATCATTTGAAGCATGGGGCTGAACAAATATTGTATGGACGAAATTGGACCACTTTTGAGTTATTGAAAGTAAAAATCACCCACCTGTTTGGGTAATAATTAAACACGTAAATGGTGCTTTTAATTCCCTCGGTAACTAACAGAAGTACAATAAGCAATTCTAAGCACAATTTAAAACCTATAACTGTTGTAAGATCTTTATTTTAACATTTTACTTACAAATAAACAGTAACATCTTACTCTTCATTGCACTTTGAAGTTTCCGCTATAAGATGAAAACTACATTACTTAAAAAAATAACAGTGGTTTACACAAATCGTTGGTGCTATTTTTGACACCTATATCTTATCTTTAAAATATTATCTAAAAATAATTATTTCTACGCAAAAACAGGAGCGTTGATTTTCATTTAGTTTTGCTACTGACTCGTTCGGCATAACTCTCTCTAATCTTAAACCAACCAGTCAGGTATTATCGACTCCAAAACTTCTTCCTGATATCATAGAGATAATATTTAGGTATTTGGACTTAGATATTCATTATTTAGAAGATAATTAAATATAGTTAAACCACTACATTTTTTTTTAAGCTGTCATATTAATTTGGCATTCTATGATTGTAGAAATTAAAATTGCAATAATATGTTTCGACTTTCGTTAGTAAGAATTCAATAAATATAAAAATACAAAGCTTTAATAGGGTTTGGATTTGCTTATTATACTTCTTACTACTTGTGCAATTGAAACTGAAACCATATTCAGTGTTTTTATAAATTGGATCACCTATTAATGAACTGTACTACTACTGAAAAAATATAAAATTGTAAGTATCTTAGAAACAGTCCATACATCTATACTAATATTATAAAGAGGAAAACTTTGTATGTTTGTTTGTTTGTTTGTTTGTAATGAATAGGCTCAAAAAGTACTGGACCGATTTCAAAAATTCTTTCACCATTCGAAAGCTACATTATCCACGAGTAACATAGGCTAAATTTTATTTTGGAAAAAAATAGGGTTCCGTAAGATATTTGGGTTTTTCGGACACAAGGTGTAAAAAATCAACCAGAAAAGTTACTTATTTTGCGTACGCTGCCTAAACTATAAAAGATAGAACCATAAAATGTTCTAATTAATTGTAGATCTTATAAGTATCTACAAAAAAGTCCGCGACACACTATACCTATCTATGTCGAGTGAGGCACAACAACCATTTTTTTATTTAGAAATCTTGAATTTTTTTTGGACTACATTTAAACGCGTTTATTTTACTCATGCTATTAATCCTTATCAAAATAAATTATTTCATCACTAAGTACAGTTTATGTAGATAATATTTGGTCTTTTAATGATTAAAATGAATGTTTGGTTTTGAAGGTATGGCGAAATTAAAATATTACGATTTCTGCTGCACGGCCCGTTGCGAAGTGGGCGTCGCGTCGTCGCCAAGGCGTGCGAGTTTAGATCTATGAGTAAATTTTTTGTTTTGTGTTCGTTGTAACTATGATGGATAGATACTTGAGTAACTATTTATTTAGTGATTGTTGTATTGTTAGTTCTGAAAAGTGTAGGTATTTCATACGATAAAAGTATACCCACTTACTTATTTCATTAAGTATTAGCATAGTAGGTACCTATATTAATTTGTTTCTGTTTGTTTTGACTAAATTTCACCCGTTTTGTTAGAGGTTTAAAGACATTCTGTTATCTGTAGTATTAGTATCAGTATTGTACCCGTGCGAAGCCGGGGCGGGTCGCTAGTATACATATATAGCGGCCATAATATTTTAACAGATCTTCATCCCTCGCATTTCCATTTAATGGATTGACTATGTTCTACCAAATAACTTGAATAAATGGAAAAATGTGTCAACAATTTCAACAGGACAACAAATAATATCAAATTATCCAAAGGCATGTATTTAAACTCACGACAAAACATATTTATTTCTTATGTTTACGCGAATATTGTTCATTGTTTTAAACACTTACGGATTTTGTCGCGTTACGTAAACGTAACCGTAAAACGTAAACCGTGACAAAATCCGTAAGTGTTTAAAACAATCACGACAAAACAATTAAATTTTGGATGTGAAAATACCGAATATTGAATACTAAATTACCATGTTGGCTAAAGAATGTAAGGAATAAAAAATTACAAATCTGGTGACTAAATAATACCACTGAATATTCCAAACTGATATTATATTAGCGAACAAATAACCATCTTGGCGACAATTTGTGAGTACACATTTAATTTAAGAATAGGTACATATATTTTCCGTAATGTAGGTAACTCAAAAAACATACAAGCAGCAAAACCAGCGCACATAAAAAAAAAACAAAGGAGCGTACAAAATTCCCAATTTTTAATTTTCCTCGACTTGGTGTAGATATTGGGTAGATTCATTTTGAAATTTAAAAATAACGGTTATTCATTTTTCGCAAAATTAACATAGGTGTCGTTACCAAGTTTTTGGGGGTGCTGGATACGAAAATGACATTCATTTTGAAATTCCAATATGGCGGACATACTTAATTTTATAAAAATAATATGGTTGTCCCTTTGTTGGTTTCTGGGGGTGCTGATTACAAAAAAGTCATCCATTTTAAATTTCCTTAGTAACCCCGCAACCTCAAATTTTCTTCATGATGGGAGAAAAAGAAATTCGAAAATCCTGAATATTCCAACATTTCTATAGCTTTATGCATCCCGGCCCCGGTTTTTCAATGTAGAGCATTTATATTTTTTTAATAAAATAGATTCTATCTCGGAAACGGTGCATCCTAATGAAAAATAATGAAAATTTCCTCCCCCTTAGAAACTCCGCAACATCATATTTTCTTCATGATGGAAGAAAAAAAATCTGAAAATCCTAAATTTTCCAAATTTTCTATAGCGTTTTACACCGTTCGTGTCTCAAAGTAGAGCATTATCGTATTTTTTTTTCTATAATGGCTTCTATCTCAGAAACGGTGCATCCTACTTGAAAAATAATGAAAATTACCTCTCCCTTAATAACTCCGTAACCATATATTTTCTTCAAGATGAGAGAAAAAGAAATTCGAAAATCCTGAATTTTCCAACATTTCTATAGCTTTATATATCCCTCGTATCTCAATGTAGAGCATTTAATTTTTTTTTATAAAATTGATTCTATCTCGGAAACGGTGCATCCTATTGAAAAAATAATGAAAATTTCAAAAAAAAAAAAACACCATAGTTTCTTCACGATGGAAGAAAAAGAAATTTGAAAATCCTGAATTTTCCAAAATTTCTATAGCTTTATACACTGTTCGTGTCAAAGTAGAACATTGCCATATTTTTTTTCTAAAATAGCTTCTATTTTAGAAACGGAAAAATAATACTATTACTGGAAAAATAATAAAAATTTCCTCCCCCTTAACTCGGAAATCGCATATTTTTTTCATGAATGCCAAAAAAAGAAATTTGAAAATCCTGAATTTCGAAAAGTTTCTATACCTTACATAGCTGGTACCTCTACAAACTACATGTTAATTTTACGAAGATTGGATAGTCTCCATTTTGGAAAATGAAATTGGAAGACAATTTTATAATCAGCATATGAAACATGGAAAAAGACATCCATTTTTAATAAAAAAAAAAATATACGCCATTTTGGAATTTTAAAACGGATTTTATTTTCATATCATTCTGCACCCCCAAAAACCTTGAAAACGATGCCCATACCAAAGAAAAAAAAACCTCCAATAGTATCCAAAACTGGGATTTTCCGTAGCTTGCAAATTGAATTTTTAGCAGCTATTAATTTATCAATCAAATCTTTATAAGCTACTTACATGGTATAATGGTCACCAACTTATCGGTGCTAATTGGATTAAATTTCGCTACTTTTTATCTGCCGATTTTTGTATTTCTTGTCACTTGAGTGATTTCACCAGTTTGGTAATTTAGTCGCCAACATATTAATTCGCTGCCAAATTCAGCAATACAGTATGCTCACGTGCAGTCACCAACTTATTTTTTGTTCACTCGATTAATTATATCCCTTATTCAAATATTGTACGTCTAGAGTACATACTAATTACAATTAAAATATGTAATTTTCATAGTAGTAACCAAGATTGATTGAAGTAATTTAGTCGCCAGCATATTAATTCGCTGCCAAATTCAGCAATACAGTATGCTCACGTGCAGTCACCAACTTATTTTTTGTTCACTCGATTAATTATATCCCTTATTCAAATATTGTACGTCTAGAGTACATACTAATTACAATTAAAATATGTAATTTTCATAGTAGTAACCAAGATTGAAAAAATCGAAAAATCCGGATTTTTCGAATTTTTCGAATTTCGAAGTATCCGGATTGCAACCCCTACTTGCGAGTGACTTGGTGTGTTCTGCAAAGGCAAGCATGACAGATGTTGAGCTCGTATCCTTATATTTTATTGTAAATAGAACAGCCTCCGTGGTCTAGTGGTTAGAGCTTGGCTCTCGACTCGGATGTCGCGTGGGGAATTATTTATTATTATTATTGTAAAAACAGAAATCGAAATAAAAAGAAACGAAAAGTACGGCAAAGAAGATGGTAGATGTTACAAATTCATAAAAACCGTTTACTGGCTTATTCAATAATGTACTAAGGCTACTCCACGCATCAGCTACTTTTTTCTCATAATACACAACACAATAATATATGTATGGACGCTTCACACCAAGTCAATCTGGTCCCGTGGTAAGTTCTCGAAGAACTTGTGTTACGGGTACCAGACAACAGAAATATATTTAATAATTTTTATATTATACACATATTTAAGATTTTTAGTATATTTAATACACATTCATGACCCAGGAACACAGAAAAAATGTTTGTTCCTTCAGCATTCAAACCCGCGACCCCCGGCTTGAGCACCAACACACTCAACCACTGAGCCACAGAGGTCGTCTCATCTGGCAAAAGCAACGACGTGGCGACGATAATGTTATTGTGTATGGTTATAACACAGCCTATAGAACTATTACCTACAGTCGTCCAACGGACACGTCTAGACAGAGCAATCGTGCGGGGCGTGCGGGGTGAGAGAGGGGCGGTAGCGAGCCCAAGCTGCCATACACTCGCTTGGGACACGTCAGCCGGGGTTGACGCTTTTTAATTTGATTGTTTTAAGTGGTTTGCGACAGGATTTCGTTTGAGTTGTATGTAGGTACTTATTTACAATGGTCAATTATATGAACAGCTAAAGAAGATTAATTTTAATACAAAACCATGCGCCTGTGTCCCGTCAGAATTTTTAATAAAATTGTATTTACGTATGAGAATTTACTAACTACATCGTCAAATTCAACAATCGCAATCTAAAAACTAGTAAATCCAAATGTCGAAAATACCTTTCAGTTTCGCATTTGTGGCTTTTGCAGGGTTCGTAAATATCCGATATTTATAACAAATATCAAAATATCAGATATCTTTGATATATATCCGATATTTTTGATTTTTTGATATTTTCAAAATTACATACAAATCTCATAGGTACCTACTCTGATATGTTTTTTCGTAATAGTTGAATCGAAATAATTTGTATGTCTGATAATTTGAAGATAGGGAAGTAAAATTAAACTCATTTATTTATTATTGATATTAAAAGTTTTCAAATCAATTAAAAATCAACGATAGATACTTTTGAGTATCAATTTAAATAAACCATAAAACCATAAAATGACTTTTGTTTATAACCAGAAGAAAAAAAAGTGTATTAATTTTATCAGTCGAATTAATTTGACACATGGTATAAATGGTATAACAATAGTATAATAACAAACAAGGAATTTTCTTCCGAAAAACAGGGGGTCACGTGGGTATCATAAGCCATTACAAGCCGCGTCGACGGCTATGATTAGTTAATGTCGTGTCAAATAGCAAGTTTTTGATGACCTAGGCTTGTGAAACTCTCGGAAAATAAGACCTGTGTTGATGTAAGATTTTTTTACATTTAAAACATTCTTTTACATTTTTAAATATAAATATCAATTTTGATATAATATATCAAGCATAAATATCAATTGATATAATATATCATGCTAACCCTGAGCTTTTGTATACGCATTTGTATTTTTTATAATAAAACTCTTCATTAATACATATATATATATATTTTTTGTTTTATTCCTAGTACTCTACATACACATACTACGAATACCTACACAAAATGTAGAACAGATTATAATAAAACACATTATTGTGACAACCCTGCAGCAATGACGAATACCTACACAAAAGCGGCATTTCGCGCGACTTCAAACGCGTTGGACCACTGTATCTCTTTATTACACTGTGGTTATAATATGTATAACTAGCCGATGCCCGCAACTTCGTTTGCGCCTAACTGACGGAAGCGGAACCCTATTTTTTAAACGGAACCCTAAAATAAAAGTAGCCTATGTTAGACCTTATGACATCAGCTATCTGCCAGTGAAAGTCCCGCGAAAATCGGTCCAGCCGTTTCAGAGATTAGCCGGAACAAACAGACAGACAGACCGACAGACAGACAGACAGACAGACGGACAGACATTTTAAAAAATTGGTATTTTATTGTAAGTACCGAATATACTTTCAGATGCATTATGTGAAAAGCTGTTAATTTGAGGTTACAAACAGACACTTCATTTTTATTTATCTGTACCTATAGATTTAGTTCAAAAATAAAAAGAAGCATAAAAAAATACAAAACAAACTTTCCTATAGATTTTTATTGTATTATATCGCTGCTTCAATTCAAAAGAACCACAAGTCAAAAAAATGTAAAAATGATTTTATTGCAAAAATACAATTGTAATAGTTCATATTTTTATATTCAAAAATACACTCGTTGATTCCTCATTTTAAGACACATAAACAACACAAAAGTTTCTTTTGAATTATTGCGTTTTACGTGCGAATTATAATCTAAACCACCATATTTTGAGTTGCGCGTCGACAATCGAGCTATAAGCATATATTTTTTATGCAAGAGTACCCTAACTCAAAATAATAAAAAAATTCTGAATAATTTTATACAGAAAAAAACCATATTTCGTAATACTTCTGTTTTGAAGAAAGGATCCATGTAAGTAAAATCATATTTTTAAATCAAAAGCACCATATTACAAAAAGGGGTTGTTTTGCACCGAAATAATATATAAATGAACTTAAATTTTTAAATCAAAGTTAACTTATGAGACAATATTATATTCGTTTTCCGTTTAAATTATTGAATAAGAGGTACCATAATTATATAGTAATATAAATAATTAAATATATTATGTAGTTTATTTTGAATATAAAAAAAAAACATATACTTAATTATTAACATTTTAAATAAAAATTACCTCAGGAATACACGCGTTTTGAATTAAAAAAAAAATTTGTTTGTGAATATTTGTTTTAATTCAAGACTGTGACTGAATAATGTTTTGAAAATATACCTTACATTAAGTATATTAATATACAAATTTTTGGTCCGTTGTAATCAACGTCGGTTATTATAAAATTTGTACTGTGTTTTTGTCCTTACTAATATTATAAACGCGAAAGTTTGTATGTGTGGATGAATGGATGTATGGATGTGTGGGTGTATGTATATGGGATATATGTGATGTACCTATATATGGATGTAGGGATGCAGGGATGTATAAATGTAATATTACCTATATATTATTATGTTTGTTACTCTTCCCATAAAACTTTCTGACCGAATCTTACATTTTTTACTCAACATCTTACAAAAGGTAGAAGATAACAGTGGAAGTAAAAGTTATTAATCTTAGAGATTTTCGAAATCTTCCGCAAATTTAGAAAAAATATTAGAAAATATTGGTTAGCCAATTTGTGGATGTTTTTGGAACTGGAATTGCGTGTTCAATGATTATTCCACTATCCAAAAAATATAGCTCGAGCTTTAAAGCTTAAAAATCATCGCCCATTTATGTACTAACGAAGACAGAGAAATGCTTTATGTAACTCCCGACACAAAAAATATATAAAAAAGTAAATAATAAGTTTCTTAATTAATGTTGTTTTTATTAATTATAACATTCTTTTATTTGGTTTCTGCGAAGTCCGTTCTATTTGAAATTCTGATAATACCCATTCTACCATTGACCAATTGACCATAAGTGTAAGGTTCCTTAGACTTAATAGATACAATGACGCGAAGACAACTATAGAATACATTTTGACCATTACTTATAAAATTTGCAAACATTTTTTAATGTTACAAGCGAGGTTCCAGTATCATGCTGCAGCATCAGGTGCAGATTATCACCATACATAAACATCCTATTCATTGGAGCCTTTTTAAGGAGCCCAAACAGGATACGTCTGCTGTATGTTAGTGATATCACCAGGTGCAAATGATCACTATTTATCTATGTCCTATTCAATGAGATCACTAAAATGTTCCTTTATCACATTTAATATACTCTTCGTATTGTAATAATTAGATATAAGATAATAGTTATTGTTGATGTAAAAGTAAGAGAATAATGGTCTAAAACTATTTTTAAAATTTTGAATGTCAAAAGTCTTTGTTTTATTCAAGTAAAGTTTAGATTTTTTAAAACTTTTTTGCGAAATAATTTGGTTTAAATCATTATTTTAATATACTTTTACGTTACTTTTTCATCGTCTTAAAAGAACTGAAACATTACTATGATAATATTGAAACAATTTCGAAGATTTTAGTTTGTTAAATTGTAATAAACTTTGATTTGATTTAAGACTCAGACAGTATTTAAATTACTTTATTATATTTTACTTTATTACTTTATATTGCATGGCGATTTTTAACTTATTCTTTAAAAAACATTAATAATACAATTAAAATATTCACACTTGTGGTGGTTTTATTCCACATTTAGTCTATTTCAAGCATTTTTTTTATATTCAAAAGTAACTTATTTGCTTATACCTCCTCTGGCATTCATTTTAGTATGTTACTACCTACAACATATAACGGTGCTTAAAAATACGCTTCCAATGATGTATAACATGTATATATTAGATATAGAACAAGTAAGTATTGGACCAAAAAAGGTATTCATTTTCTTTGATTGGCTCTCCTGTAAAAAAAGGTAATTTTGACTTGTGGTAGTTTTGAATTGAAGAAGCGATATGTCCAAGACCCGGGAACACAGGAAACTTTTTGTTCCTTCGGCGGGATTTAAACCCGCGACCCCCGGCTTGAGCACTAACATGCTCAATCACTGAGCCACAGAGGTCGTCTCATCTGGCAAAAGCAACGATGCGGCGACAATAAAATGTAACATGTTATTGTGTATGGTTATATGTATAACTAGCTGATGCCCGCAACTTCGTTTGCATAACTTCGTTACCCGCAACTAACGAAAACGGATCCCTATTTTTTATACGGAACCCTAAAATAAAAGTAGCCTATGTTAGACCTTATAACATCAGCTATCTGCCAGTGAAAGTCCCGTGAAAATCGGTCCAGCCGTTTCAGAGATTAGCCGGAACAAACAGACAGACAGACAGACAGACGGACAGACAAAAATTTTAAAAATTGATATTTTATTGTTAGTATCGAATATACTTTCATATGCATCAAGTGATAAGCTGTTAATTTGACATTACAAACAGACACTTCAATTATATTTATCTGTATAGATGTATAGATTTAGTTCAAAAATAAAAAGAAACATAAAAAAATACAAAGAAACTGACTTTCCTTTAGATTTTTATTGTATTATACATATCCATGACCCGGGAACACAGGAAACTTTTTTTCCTTCGGCGGGATTCAAACCCGCGACCCCCGGCTTGAGCACCAACACGCTCAATCACTGAGCCACAGAGGTCGTCTCATCTGGCAAAAGCAATGACGCGGCGACGATAAAATATAACATGTTATTGTGTATGATATGTTCAAAAATAAAAAGAAACAAAACAAACTGACTTTCGTACACTGCGTTAGAAACGAAAGAATTGTTCGATAAATACGCGGGTAAGGCGTGCGCTAGCAAAACTGACATAGGTCTGTCCTCGTCAACGCCTAGCGGGCGACTGTGGGGCGACTCTAGCGGCTTACGCACGCTGCATTTCAATATTAATTTATTGTTAAAATAATTAAACCAACATGCAAAATGTAACCAGAAATTATTCTTTTTTAAGTTATTAGCTTTTCGTAGATATGATTTTTGAAAGTAAAACTATCATGAACTTCATGAACAAAAAGAAAAATATTCAAATTTAGCCTCCTCTTCGGAATTATTTTTTATCGAGTGAAGTTTTCAATATTATGTTTCGAACCACAAATTGTTAAAGAACATTAAGTAAACAACAATGTGTTTTTTTTTTGGCTTTTTAAAGTTACTATTTGTTTGTTTATTATCGATTCAAAGTCATGTAAAATTGGGTCCACGTGGCCTTAACAGACATCGATTCACAGTTTTTCTGAAATCTTGTACCAAGCCCAAACCGGATCTTTCTTCCCTCCTTCATTGGGATACTGACTGTATACTCACAATTAGGGAATATTATTCGAATATTCGAATATTCGTTTTATTCGAATATTCGACGATTTCATTATTCGAATATGACTGGGTTCAATATTCGAATATTTCGAATAAAACGAATAATAAAAATATTTTATTTATTTATCAAAAATATGTTAATAATAGTAACAAACTTATACATAAACCGGAACGTTTTGCTATTTAATACATTACTTTTATTATTTATTAATATTGTCGTCAATAATATCCTAAAACAGATTTTACTACACTGTTTGTGAAAGAATACAAAACTGTTTTTAAATAAAATAATATTAAGGTGAATATTTCCTACAGGCCTCAGTGAAAGAAATCCATACTCACACGCTTGTCAAAATAACCTAACCAAGAGCATGTTACGACGTGTCTAAGGAGAGTTCTGTTACTATAAAGCGTAATACGATTTTTAGTTTCTTAATATAACTGTTCGATTTCGTTTAAAATAACTTTCTTAAAGAGAATTTACCATGATCCACCAGCATGGAAAATTGTAAGTTCCTAATCTTCATAGTTCAGAAATGACAGAGGGGGGGTGAAACTAATTTGGGGGTGAAATTACTTGGAAATTGTTGACTTCGTAAATGTCATATTGTATAAAACTTTTCCTTTTTTTTTTAAGACAATATTCAACACACACTTCACATGTATGGAAAGCCGGGATGGCTTTCCATATATGTGAAGTGTTTATAACTACATAATAAAATTACATTTTTTTATCAAACCAAGACCGATATCTAGACGCAATATAGCTAGAAGAGCAGATAGAAAGAGAGACAGGTGGACGAACAGAGTGAAACGATAAAGGATACCTAGTTAAGTTGATTATTACAGTATTACACTGGCCTGCAAAACTAAGTACAAATCGTTTCAAATTTCATACTTTTCAAAATATTATACCAAGATTTATCAGCTTTCTTTAAAAGTAATAAATTATATTATATTATATCAGTATATTGTTTTTATCTTTAAACAAAAATTAACCATTTTAATCTTAGTCTTAAATACTACATTTATATGTTATATAAAATTAAAATTTTTAATAACTTCTCCAGGCCTGACAAGAACTTGGAGGAGGTTTGTCATACTGAAAACGAGGTTTTAGAGCTGAATTATGCAATATTCTCTCCCATTCTTATATCAGCGCGTGTTTTAGTGTTGTGAGGGTTCTAACTGTAGGTGATAA
The DNA here is from genome assembly GCA_905404095.1 of Glaucopsyche alexis. Classification (NCBI taxonomy): domain Eukaryota; kingdom Metazoa; phylum Arthropoda; class Insecta; order Lepidoptera; family Lycaenidae; genus Glaucopsyche; species Glaucopsyche alexis. The sequence continues at coordinate 22,829,230 of FR990047.1, read as the reverse complement.
TTTGCGGCTTCTGACTAGCCTTCTAAGCTCTTCCCAGGGTATACTTAATCGGGTTGAGGTGAGGACATTAAAGAGAATCTTTAAGAATCTCTTGACCACATCTTTCTCCGGGTAGAGGTCCAATTGTCATTATGTGGCCACATACTCAGCGCGGATTCCTGAAAGTATGCCAGCCCATTGTATATATACTATACCTGAGCATACTGGACTCTATCCGAAAAGTAAGCTTGAAGATATCCCCTACCAGGTCACGTTTACTTAGCCTCCCTTCAGAAGTTCACTTTAACTTGTGAAGTTAGTGAGTAAATCCACTCATCTGGGACCAAAATTCTGGACCATTCTCGTTCATCCTTTAGTATGTGTTCAGGGACGTATCACAGTGTTGCTACTCGATACTAGGGCACTCGAATTTGGTCTCGAGGCGAGACCACTCGTCCTTCGCCTCGGTCTTAAGGGATTCAAATTTACTTATGCAAATCTTCTTCACTGTGCCGTCAGTAACATAGTTCCCTCGGGTCTGAAGAAGTTGTTTTTGAACTTAACTGCATTTAAGTGTTGATTTCAACAAGTGGAAACAATTGAACGGTCTTATCGAGAGCTGAGTCTGCCATTCAATCCAAAGTCTTGCACGGCCTTGTCAAGTATTTTTCAGTCTCTTTATACCGTCGCTTCATCTTCTGAACGGTTCGTAACATGACACACTCTGTTCTTGCAGTACAACGCCTGATGCCTACTTTCAGGAAAACCATCAACACATTCTTCAGGCTATGACACAATTTTTAAATCTACTGTTTTCTAACTTCCTTTTTGTAATAAGGCTCGTCGTTCAAGAAAAATTGAAAACACAAAGATACCAAAAACACGGATAACTTGAAAATGGAAAAAGGTTATTTTTGTTTTAAAGATTTTCCTCCCACTTTTTACCAACTATGAAGTTTTTTGTTATGATAACATAGCATTAAAATCTTTTTTGATTGCTTTTTATTTTTACGGTTTAACTTGTTTTGTTATTGCGGTTTATATACACATGTACCGATTAGATCTGGAGCAGACCATTATGACAGCACGATACTAGTCTGATTAGAGTTTTCAGCTGCACTATATTAGAACAGATCACTATTTACAGTGCATTTCAATTTCTGTGCAGTGTTCCAACTCTGCAAATATATTTTAAATCCTTCAATCTTAAACAAACTGATATATAAATAATAAAGAAATGTGTTCTGTAGTATTCGTGTTCTTTATAGGTATACATTAAATTATACTACCAAAAGCTTAATTTAAAAAGTCAGACTGTCTGACTCTTTAAATCGATTGACTATATTGAATCGATCAGTAGCTTAACTCAATTACAAACCAGAAAATACGAACCTCTAACACAAACCCCAAAAATTCTCTCCTCTAGACGATATTTTCCTTAATTTTTGGAAGAAACCACTTAGTTGACAATCAAATCCATGGTCTGCTCCAGACCTAAACCGTTCATGTGTTAATAGTTTAAAAAAAGTAATTGCGATTTAGTATTTTAAGTTTAAAACTTAAAAGAAGATTTTTTTTATCACAAAGACGTTGATTTTTATAGAGTAATTTGTGAAACATGTCACATTTTGTTATTATTAAATATGCAGGTATAAATAAACGCATTATATTGCCTGTATTTAAAGTTTATAACTAATATTCGTATTATTCGAATTATTCGAATTTATTCGAATAGTGTTTTGCAATTATTCGAATTATTCGAATAGTAAAATTTGTCGAATAATAACATTCCCTACTCACAATACATTTTTGATAATGTTATGTATGTAAAAAAATATAGTAATGAATTTGATAAAAAATGTGACCAACATAACATCAATACTAGGAATAAGCACAAGCTGGCTGTGCCAGTGACTAGACTCAGTAAAATAAACAATTCTTCTAAAGGTCAGTGTATACGTTTCTATAATAAACTCCCAGAAAATGTGAAAAATTTGTCAATAAATAAATTTAAAAAAGTAGTTAAAAGACATTTGTGTGGCAAAGGTTATTATAAAGTTAAAGATTTCATTGAGGACAGCACACCCTGGGAATAAGATGATCCTATGAGGCAATTTCAGTTTTAACTAGTTATACAATGTACTTTTGTACTGTAATATATTGTAATTTAATTTTTTTTTGTTTACATGTTTTTGTTATTGTATTGTATACATGTATTTTAAAAAAAAAAAAGAACAATTTTGGCTATCCTTTTTACTAAAAGGTGGCACCCGAGCGAGTTTCTTACGCCGGTTCTTCTCGCCGGGTTAGGGTTCCGAACCGGTGGTAATTGTAATTCTTCTATTTTTTTTTTGTTTGACGTTCGGAAAACAAAACCTTGTTTTTTTATTCTGAATAAAAAGATTTTTATTTATTTATTTATTTTATTTATTTATTCCTCCCTACCAAAGGGTCAGCGAAATATCACTCTTATAGAGTATTCCATCAAGTACAGGAGTGGCTTGGGAACCAACTGCCTCCTGAAATATGGGGTTGGACGCGAGGAGTCGATGGAAACTTAGAACCAATCACGACCTTGGATCCTCCTGCTCCTGACGCGTTGTTAAATTCAATTTTTTGCCGATGTAAAAGTTGTTGTTCTGGAAAATGCAGTTGCCGAAAAGCGGGCATTAAGTGTAATCTTATGATCTGTAACGGCTACCTAGGAGCTTGTACTAATGGAGCCCCATCGATGTTAATGATAAAGATGACGAAGATGAAACACAATTTCATTGATAAGTCGGCATACTCGTACAAAAAAATTTGTTTAACTTTTTAGAATTAAAATTTGTAAAACGATTTAGCTTCTTATTTTTATCACCTTTAATACTCTGTATATCCTAAAGTATTGATCGTACAGTAAACATTTTAAGACGTAATTTATAGGAAATTTAATGTAGATAATTAATGTAGAAGTCACTAAAGAGATATTATAAATAATTTTCGAGTCACAAGCAAAAACCTTGAAAAAGAGACCTTTCCCCCCCTCCCCCACCGCCGGCTCGTGTCCCTCCCTCGGGGGCTTTTAGTATATTCATCTGGACACCTTTAGGAATAACTGTAGCAACTTTCAAAACTACATGAATTATTCGGTCAGATCGACGATTCTGAACCTAATTTTCTTAGACTAAATGGTTTTTACAATTTTATGGTGACACATACACCATGACAGTGCATATACGTTCCAAGTATTTTCTTATTCTTATTAGGTACTCTCAGAAAAAAAGCTGTGCAAAATGCGAAATTAAAGATTTACACTTCAAAAGTTCGAATACTGAGTGATTTAATTTATTTCATTGACAAAATGACAGATATTATGTATTACGGATTAGAATCCGTATCCGCTTCCGCTTAGACACAAATACTTTTGTGTACCTATACACAAAAGTATTTGTGTCTAAGCTCAAGTATTTGGAAAATCAAGGAATTTAGGCCCTACCGTGCATACCGCACTTCATAGGGATCGGGTAGGGTGTAATTTTAATTGGTTAAGCGATGTTTTAAATTACCAATTAATACCATTTCAAAAATACCTTTGCAATTTAAAAACTTTTTACGCGATCGGGCAAGATTTCAATAGCACTAGGTCTTAACAATATTACGTCTCCCTGCAGTTGGTGAACTGGGCTCAGCCCACTAACACCAACAATGTAAATTCTACATAACCTCCTTTGTGACAACCTCTGTGGCTCAGTCGCGGATCAGGTCAGTGTGGATCAGGTCGCGGGTGCGAATTTCGGCAGGGAACAAAATATTTTTCTGTGTTCCCGGGTGTTGCTTTATTTTATCACCCAGGAACACAGAAATCTTTTTAAGTATATTTATTTATTTATTTTGGAAAACCAACAGCTTATATAAAGTATAAATAGAGTCAGTATAAGATTACAGAAAGCCAATAATAGGTTTTCACTGATAGAAAAACAATATAAAAAAAGAGCAAACTTAACTACTTAATTCTTAATTAGTACATACATAACAATACTTATTCTTAATTGTATTTAATGTATTTATTTACAAATACAGGTGATACTAATAAAAGTGGAATTGTATAACAATTATGCTGCAAACAAACTATATCAGTCATTGACTAAAAAAATTCTTATTAAAATCGGATCTAAGCTTTTTACTCTTGGTAGTATAAGGATCTAAATTGAGTTCTTTACAAAGAGTGTATAGTATAATAAAAAGTATTAAATATATTTCCGTTTGGGTACCCGTAACACAAGTTCTTCGAGAACTTACCACGGGACCAAATTGACGTGTTGTGAAAGCGTCCATGTATAATACTAGCTGTTGCCCGCGGCTTCACCCGCGTAAAAACAGTATCCCTTGGGAACACTGTAGTTTTTCGGGATAAAAAGTATCCTATGTCCTTTCCCAGGACTCAAAGCATGTCTGTACCAAATTTCATCAAAATTGGTTCAGCGGTTAAAAGAGGTAACAGACAGACCGACAGACAGACACACTTTCGCATTTATAATATTAGTTTTCGGGATAAAAATGTCCTTGTGTCCTTTCCCAGGACTCAAAGTATGTCTGTACTAAATTTCATCAAAATTTTTTCAGCGGTTAAAGCGTGAAGAGGTAACAGACAGGCAGACAGACACACTTTCGCATTTATATTATTAGTATAGAAGTATAGACTATTATTATTATTTTGGGTGCCGGTTAAAAACAAATCCCACACAGTATAACAACACAGAGGACTGAGTCAGTGTCGGTCAGCACTCGGCCTTGACATATAGAATGTGTATCGTTGCATAACGGCCGTTTTTTATCCAGCGCGCTACCTATGTGGCGATCGCCGGTCAATGCCCCCTTTTCTTGACCTTCCTCACTTCAATTGCATTTGTTTGCAAATCATTCGTCGATATTTCATTCATTCGATTAAACATTCTTTGTTGTTTCTGTAGCATCTTTCTTTAGACAACTTACTAACTCCTTCGTAATTTTGAATGTTTGTTATACTTCTTCTTACAATATTATACAGTATCTCAACTCACGGCGAGAAGTCTCGCGAGAAATTGTCTTGTCTGCGAGAGTGCGGCGACAAGGCGAAAAGTGTCCACATTCATATCTCGGGTTTCCCGTCGAGGGTCTGGCTAGGCCCTTAGATTTTTGCTGCCATGTAATTTGTAAGGGATTCAAAGGTCTATTTCTAAACATTGCGTTCGACCTGCCATACTAAATATTAAACATACATAATATCTAATGGGTTATCTAAAGTCTTAGGGACTGTTTCACAACCTTCTAATGAGTGTCAGATACAGAGCTTATTCGGAAGATTTGCCGATGCTTTGTATCGGGTGAAAGAAACAAAACATGCAATTATCAATACTTCTATACTAATATAATAAAGAGGAGAAGTGTGTTTGTATGTTTGTTTGTTTGTTTGCATTGAATAGGCTCTGAAACTACTGGATGAAATTTGGCACAGATATAGTAGACCACGGGGAAGGACATAGGCTACTTATTATTGTGGAAAAATGTAGGGTACCCTCTAGATTTACTTTTACGCGCACGAAGTTGCGGACAACATCTAAGTGTTATTTAAAACTTATCAGTTGATCGTGCAGGCCCTGAGTCTTTGTTGTTGCGTGTCGCATTTTTAGGATTAGGTAGTCTGATATGGTTAGCTAGTATTAGGTAAATGCCTAGCCTCTTTTAAGTTTTTAGGCTACGTATGGCTTTCGGGAAAACAATAAGTATACAGTAATCTTCGATCAATAATACAACACAGTAAGTTACTAAACAGTCCATAGAAAAAAATATGAAAATGTGTTGACTACATCATATAAGGCAGTTTCACACTGATGACGGGAAGATTTTTACTTTGAGCTTTACATTGAGCTGCTAGTTGTAACTTGTAAATTGTAACCTTCAGTTAAATATACGTTAATAATAATTACATATAGCAATGAATAAGCTAATCCCGAACACACAATGCCTGAATTCTGAAATAATCACACCAATTACAGCCTTTGTATTCAAACAAGGGCACAGGCCACGGTTGTATGAGTACATTCCAATTGAAATACATAATACGTACCGCAGTTTAATAACACACGAAAATGAAATAATAATAAAGTGGTGGTTATATACTCAAAGGTGGCCATACTCAACGACCAACCTGCAAATCCAGCGCCATTTATAGTGTCAATCTTTTTTTTTTAAATTTTTGCCTATTGCATTGCAAGTATTGCCGATAAATGAATAAAAACTAAATAGGTATGTAATAATTTAAAAATCGGAGTAAAACACAATATGATTTGAGAATGCCATAGAAACATTACATAGAGAGATATTTTCAGAAATTATGGTACAGTACGAACATGTTCTTTCGGCAATCGTCGTTTTTATACATCGTCTGTTACTTCCATTGAAAAACGAAGATTGCCGAGGGCCATTAGCAGCGAGGTTTGTTTAATTGTGAATGCAAAAAAATAAGCACTCTGTAACAACGTACAAAACCCACAAAAAAATTATTGTTAAGTATATTTTTAGTTTCCACACAGGTCAAATTAAAAAATGACCTAACACCGGTCACGACATGTCTAAGGAGTAAGGAGGGTTCCGTGACCATCGTGCAATAGGTTTTCTTTGAATTACTTCAAAATTTATTAAATCCCGTTCGTATTTCGCTTTAAATAATTTTCCTAAAAAATTTTAGCGTGATGGCATGGAAACTTACATCTATCTACCACAGTTTGGAAATGCAAGGACCAATTTATAAACCACTTTGGAGGCCGATTACTTGAAAATCGTTGACTTTATATGAAAATAAAAAGTCATATATGAAAATATACCTTTATTTTAAAATATCTATTCAACGATATCACACGCAATGGTTTAGAATGAAAAATATCTTTGATCTCCACTTCTCATGTATAGACTATAGAGAGCCACCCCTAAAATATAAAATTATTATTATTTTATTTTATAGTGTCAAAACCGAGATCTATAGATACACATTTTATAACTATACTAAAGTTAAGTAAGTTCTACATAATATCATAATTTTTATAGTTTTCCTTATTTAATCAATAAAGCTGTAAAAATACCATAAAAGATCTTATAAAATAAGTTATAACTTATTACTAGGTTGAGGTTAACTTAATATGCTGTTGAGATTAATCTAGATAAACATAATTTAATATAAAGATGTTAAAGCTAATGTCTCTACACGACACTTGGGGTCAAATATATAAGCTACATTTTATCCTTCTTTAACAGGTAAATTATGTTGATGACATCAAAGCTACATTCGGAAAGCCGAATCTAGCTTATACAGATCTTATCTGATAATATTACATTTCTGATCATTTACGTAATCATACATAAAAAATATATACTTACGCGTTGACTTGAGAACTTCCTCCGGCTTTTTCGTCGGCTGAAAAAAAAAATCACGACTGAAAAGCACAAAAATAAAACGTAAAAAGCTCTTCTACTTGTTTATTTTTAAACAAGTAGAAAAACTCTACGCGATCGATAGAGTTTTTTGTTTGCATGTCCAAATTGTCTATTGAATATGTATTACGGCTTAGCATTTCGTAATTCTTTTAGTGCCTACTTCATAGATGATAGATGTAACTTGTGACGATGGCAATAGACCTGATGGAATGACCCTGGTTCCTTGGAGTGTGGGACGGGCTCTTCGCTACGTTATATACTTGGATTATGGGACGCAACTTGTGTCGATACTCTTGCTCCGTTCCATGTCCATGTCGAGCTGTGCGGGTGCGGCTGCAAACCAAGCAGAGAACCTCAAACGGCGCAAAATGAGAACATTAGCGGATACCTCATATTTGAACCGTTTGGGGTGGACCAAGGCGCATGGGGTCCGGGCGCACGTATAAGCTTTTTAAAGAAATATCAAGAAAGCTTACTAAAGACCCCAGAGCCGGGAACTACCTAACACAACGGATAGCCATTGCTTTTCAACGAGGCAATACTATCAGTTTGAAAGATACTGTGTCAGATGGGGACGACCTGGGGAACTTTTTCTATCTATTGACATTTTTCGAGATATTCATATTTTTAGATAATTCTTCTTTTTAGTACCTACTAATTTTTAGTTCATTATTTGGCTGTGTTGATAATCTTAATTGCGGCTTAACATAATGTAGACAATCATTCTTGTTGCAGCGTCAAAAATAATTCTACGCGGCATAAACGGCGAGTTCCGTTCCGGGCAGCTGACGGCCATACTGGGGCCCTCCGGCGCGGGGAAGAGCACGCTGCTCAACATACTGGCAGGATACAGGTCAGTGTGTACTGCACCTCAGGATACAATAATCCTGCGCGTCCTAAACGGCGAGTTCCGTTCCGGACAGCTGACGGCCATATTGGGGCCCTCCGGCGCGGGGAAGAGCACGCTGCTCAACATACTGGCAGGATACAGGTCAGTGTGTACTGCACCTCAGGATACAATAATCCTGCGCGTCCTAAACGGCGAGTTCCGTTCCGGACAGCTGACGGCCATATTGGGGCCCTTAGGCGCGGGGAAGAGCACGCTGCTCAACATACTGGCGGGGTACAGGTCAGTGTGTACTGCACCTCACGATACAATAATCCTACGCGTCATAAACGGCGAGTTCCGTTCCGGACAGCTGACGGCCATATTGGGGCCCTTCGGCGCGGGGAAGAGCACGCTGCTCAACATACTGGCGGGGTACAGGTCAGTGTGTACTGCACCTCAGGATACAATAATCCTGCGCGTCATAAACGGCGAGTTCCGTTCCGGGCAGCTGACGGCCATACTGGGGCCCTTCGGCGCGGGGAAGAGCATGCTGCTCAACATACTGGCGGGGTACAGGTCAGTGTGTACTGCACCTCAGGATACAATAATCGTGTTCGTAATTCGGCGAGTTCTCTATAATATGAAGTATGTATAATATATTACCTACATCATAAAACCCCACAATTATTTGTTTTGCATCTAGTAAAAAATGCAGCGATTAATAATTCTTAATAATTTTGCCAGCTTCTAAGAGCTAAATTAATATTTACTTATGAAATGACAGGTTGGTAAATATTTTACTAAAATTTGCAAAAAAACATGCACGGTCATATTCAGAATAGACTCAAATTATTTGTTTGAAGGCTGTGCAAATTAGTAAAGCATTGCATCACAACATGTTCTGGAGTTCTGTACAAGGCCAGGCCCACGCGATATGCACATAAATCTCCAGCCTAAAATGTAGTATTAATTGCTTGATACTTATGTAGGTGGATATACCAAAATGATTAAAGAACAGATTAAGATGTTTTAGCTCCTCTGTATGCAAGATGAGCACGCACTAATATGCGATTCAAATGAGAATAAGATCTAGTCGGCGCCATATTGTTTCGAATTTAGACTGTTATGGTAGTTAAATTTATGTTTAGTTAATTGATTACTATTTAACGTTTATATTTAAATTCGATGTAAGACTATTAATATTTATATTATGCAAGTTTTTTTGAAAATCGCACTTTTCAAGTGATATTTGACAGAAAAAGGTCATTGACGTTACTATTCTCATTTGAAACGCGTTATACCTGATACTATCACGTATTTAATAATATTATAGGCTCACGCGTCGATTTCTCGTGAAAGTACACGGAGACTATGTATAAACAATTAGAGATAGGCATGTATTTAAACTTGCGACGAAACAATTAAATTTTGGATGTGAAAATACCGAATATTGAATACTAAATTACCAAGTTGGCGAAAGAATGTAAGGAACAAAAAATTACTAATCTGGTGACTAAATAATACCACTGAATCTTCCTAACTGGTAGACAGATGATGATGCTCCTCGGCCGTATTCGGCCACGGCGACTGCGTCAACTCCGCTGCAACTGTCTTTGGTGCGCTCGTATGTGGCTAACATAGCCGATCTTATTTACAAACGTTCGAGCACAGTGCGGGCATGTGAGCACACCATTACGGTAATTGTAATTTACCGCACAAGGTGGGCGTGCCTTCAGTTCATCGCGTCGGGCATCTAATTCAGAGCAGCGATTGTTTTCAAATATTTTGACTTTGTTTTTAACCAAAGACCTCCATTCATGTCGACGGGAGGCTGTCCGCTCCCACTTCGAAGGAATAATGTCGCATTTCTTCATATGGCGCTTAAGCACATCTTTATATCTAAGGAGTTGGCCGCCGTGTTATGCTTGCCTTCTTCAAGTTCAGAGAGAAAGATGCACTTGGCAATACGTCGATCCGTCATAGGCGACACGTGACCACACCATCGAAGTTGACGCTGCATGAGATTGGCCTCAATCCCCATGATATCGGCTCTTCGTAAAACTTCTGTATTTCGTGTGCGATCAGACCAACGGATGTTAAGTATTTTCCTCAGGCGCCGTAGGTGAAAACGGTCCAGCATTCGAATGTGGTAACGGTAAACTGTCCATGTCTCAGATGCGTACAGTAAGCTGGGTAGTACAATCGCCTTATAGATGTCGATTTTTGTGCTCAGTTTCAGGTCATGTGAGCTAAACACTTTGCGATTTAATTTCCCAAATACCGCAGCCGCAGTACCGATCCGAGTGTTAATCTCGTTATCAAGGTCACACTTGGATGTTACAATGCTTCCCAGGTAGCGAAACGTATTGACCTGTTTAAGTACTTCATCACCGAGTTTAATTTTTAGTGTCTCTTGGCCGCAAATGTCTAAAGACATCACTTCGGTTTTTTTGACACTAATTTTCAGGCCAAATCTACAACAGGACTCATGAAAGGCGGTAATAAGATGTTGTAAGCCATCTGAAGAATCAGTTACAAAGCATAGATCATCTGCATAGACGATCTCTGTTATGAGTTCGTAGGAAACTTTCGAACGTGCCTTGAGTCTTGCTAAATTGAAAATATTGCCGTCGAATACATAACATACTGTAATAATAATCATCAATCCTAAACAGCATCCCCACGATCTTTTAATTTGGTATTCATATTCATTTTACGAAGATTGAATATTCTCCATTTTGGAAAATGAAATTGGAAGACAATTTTGTAATCAGCACCCCCAGAAACCTGGAAAATGACACCCATGCTAAAGAAAAACATACTCCAACAGTATCCAAAAATAAGATTTTCCGTAGCCTGCGAATTGAATTTTTAGCAGCCAATAATTTATCAACCAAATCTGGTTTTATATTATGCTATAATGGTCACTAACTCGGAAATTGAGTCACCAAATTATAAATGTCGGTGCTAATTTGGATTAAATTTCGCCTCTTTTTTTCTGCCGACTTTTGATTTTTTTGTCACCCGAGTGTTTTCGCCAGTTTAGTAATTTAGTCGCCAACATATTAATTTGCTGCCAAATTCAGTAATACAGTATCCTCACGTGCAGCCGCCAGCTTTTTTTTTGTTCGCTCGATTAATTATATCCCTTAGAGAAACTTTGGGGAAATGATTTACTACCAGCTGTGTTGACTATTTTTAAGCAGAAAAAAAATCTAAAAAAAGACTCCAGGCTTGCCACGGTCGCGGTGCTGAAAAGGTCATCTAACGAAGCTAATTTTAATTGATTTAAAGTGATATTATTATTATTACAATTATTTTGAAATCAGTTAGCTAATGACGCGTAAGTATGTTCAAATGAAACAATTATTGAAGTAAGCGATTTTGACATTTGCATTGATAAGTGATTGCATAACGCGAATGGACTAATAATAATAGCTCCCACACCGGTTTCGGTGACGATGGCCGTTTGCTTTGAAACCAGTCAAGCTACCAAGTGTATGTGCAGTACAAGCACATCTTTCTTTTCTCATAATCCATTGGGATGGATGACCGACAAGACAGGCGTTAGATCAAGCGCAGGACCAATTTTTACATGCCCATCCGACGCATTATCCTTTTGTCAGACAATCAGTTTTCAAGATCAGACAAGTAGTTTTTTCCTAACCAGACTTGACAAAACATTTTTTATTGTTCCAACGTGGGAATCGACTCTGAAGTCAAGAGCCAAGCTCTAAAGTATAAACCACTTTACCTCGGAGGCGTCAATGAATGTCGATCAATCAATCAAAAGTCATCAACATATAAGCCCTTGTAGGGCTTCTGATGATGACTGTGAACAAAAATATTTTTTTTTGTATGTCTTGGATACTAATAAAAAAAATCCGATCCTGACAATTATTTCTTTGTTATCACTCAAATTCTCATCCTAAAATAAATTAAAAGCGACGATCGAGTTAAAAAGGGACAACCTATTTCGCAGGGCTGTTGGAGCGTCTGGTCTAATATCCACCAATGGCGAACCGCGAGACCTGCGGACCTTCCGCAAGCTGTCCCGGTACATCATGCAAGATGACCTGCTGCAGCCCCTGATTACCGTGCAGGAAGCGATGATGATGGCCGCTGATCTGAAACTTGGGAGCGGAATCAGGAAGGATCGGAAAGGTATTATTGTAAGTATTGGTTTAGTTATAATAAATGACCTAAGTAAATTGTAAACTTAAGTTAGGAAACAACAAAACTTGTTGCTTCCTAACTTTGATAGTCAGGTGTAAAATCTTATCTTTTGCAATCTTCACTTGTCTTAAAATGTTTTCTTCTTGAAAATCTTTAATCTATACAAATAAATAAAATATAAGTGTCTTTCCGTTTGTCGTTTGTAATTCCATTTTAACTGGTTTGCACTAAATGCGGAATTTAAGATAGGTAGGTACTTAGTTTAAACGGTACGGTATACACCAAAAACGAATTTTGACCGGACTTTCATTGGCAGATAGCTGATGTTATAAGGAGCAACACATGCTATTTACCCGACTGCGCAACGCAAAGGAGTGGTAATGTGTTTATCAGCCTATGTATGTATGTATGTATGTATGTATGTATGTATGTATGTATGTATGTATGTATGTATGTATGTATGTATGTATGTATGTATGTATGTATGTATGTATGTATGTATGTATGTATGTATGTATGTATGTATGTATGTATGTATGTATGTTCCTTTGAAGCACTATACAGACCAAACGCCTGGGCCGATTTTTATGATTCACACGTCAATCGATTCCTCTTAGTCCGGCGAGTGTCACTAAAGACATGACGTTAGTAAAAATTCAATATGGCGACTACTGGACGCCATATTGTGAAAATGAAAAAAATGAAAGTCAACAAACTATATCAAGTGGGGTATCGTTGAATAGGTATTTAAAAACCATTGTTAGTTTTCTCTCAACATTTTTCGATTCGACTGACCGTTTAGAATCTATATCGATTTAAAGTTGCGTAACAACCATTCTCACATTCCAGTGCACTTGTGATGTATTACTGATGCTTATAGGAAATCCAGTCTGGTAAATAGCTAGCTAGGTACTCATAACTAAAAAGTATAAAATAAAAAATAATAATTTAAAAAATTTAAAAACCCGACTGCGTAAAAAGTGAACCAATGTACTTAGTACATAATTAAAACCGAAAAGAAAAAAACAAGCACTTAGATATCCGGTGGCCTAGAATTCTATAATATATTATTGAATTAATACTATTGGAACATAACAACTGAACAGTCGGGATCCATTATTCGACAGCCAATCTAATTTTTCAATGGATCCTGACTGTTTAGTTGTTATGTTCCAATAGTATTAATTAATTATTATATTATAGAATTCTAGGCCACCGGATATCTAAGTGCTTGTGTTTTCTATTCGGTTTTAATTATGTACTTAGTTTGGTTCACTTTTTACGCAGTCGGGTTTTTAAATTTTTTAAATTATTATTTATTTTTTATCTTAGGGTTTCGTTTAGAAAAAAAGATTCGGTTTTCATGAATAAGTTCCACACAAACGAAGTTGCGGGCACCAGCTAGCCTAAAATAAGGAAGAAAACTATTTATAGCTAGCTTTTGCCCGCGGCTCCGCCCGCGTTAAAACAGGTCCCACAGGAAAACGTATTGTTTGGGTTATAAATAGCCTATGTGTTGATCCAGAGCTCAAACTACCACACCAAATTCCATCAAAATCCGTTCAGTAATTTTTGCTTGAAAGATTTACAAACCAGAATCCATCCTCACAAACTTTAATATTTATACCTAATAGTAGAAGGATATTAAGCAGTTTTTGTTAGTAAAATTTTGGAGAAAACCATCCTAACATTGGATGGACAACCAATAGTGGCCTAATATTTCTGACTTTTAATGAAAATTTTGTGCGAGCGAATTTCTGACAATCCTACTAATATTAATGTGAAAGTTTGTGAGGATGTATGGATGGATGTTTGTTACTCCTTCACGCAAAAACTACTGAACGGATTTTGATGAAATTTGGTATGGTAGTAGTTTTGGCTCTGGATTAACACATAGCCTACTTTTTATACCGAAAAAATACAGTGTTCCCGAAGGATATTGTATTTACGCGGGCGGAGCCGCGGGCAACGGCTAGTTAGTAGTTTCCATATATTTTTTAATGCAGCTAGGACGTAGTTTCAAATCATTTTACCCGACTACGGCGAAGCCAAGGGTAATGATTTTGGCAGTCTATGTATGTATGTTTGTTCCCTCGTAGCGTCTAAACTACTGGTCCGATTTTAATAAATGAGGTGTCAATGGATTCGTAATGATGCCTAGGGATAGGCTATATAATTTTTTTATAGAACGTGTAGACATGACCGTCATAATCACAATCACATAATTAGAAATTGTCGTGTCTGTCTGAAATATGTCCTTTTGTTTTCTTACGCAGCTAGTTATCATGCGCTAACCGGCGCGTTTTCACTTTCATTTTTCACGCTAGGCTTAGTGTTGTTAAGAATGGGTATAAGGAAATCCGCATGGTTATGTGTACGTTGCGTACAACGAGATATATAGTTTGTTGTATATACATACATACATGTTGATCAGTAAAGTGATCAGCAGAAAACAATATTGACTAACGACAGTATGGTGGATAGGACTTAGGAGCGCCGTAAGGTTTAAACCTCGAAATCCAGGTCCATCAATGAATATTTATATATACTTTGGGAATGTCTTTTAATAGTATATAGAAAAATGTTTTATTTCACATTTGTCCGATCTCATTTTTTTATTATTATTATAAATAATTATAATTTTTTCGGAGTTTTCCTTTACTCATAATAGTTTAAAGTTATATTTATTACGTTAAGGTTATACATATTTTAAAAAGGAGAACTATGACAACTTGATCTTGGGTCTCATGACTCATCTCAAAGGACTGCAGGTATAATGGTGAGGGAAGGGGAGGTTTCAAAGTATTACGGTACGTTAGTAATATAATATTCTTTGCTTACTTTATTTTTATTTATTGAAACAGGCCGTAGATAGATAGGTTATTGAACCTATCTATCTATAACTATTTGTTAAAAACCAGGCGTCCATAGATTGCGTGACATGTTTTGAGGATTTTCTATAAATACCTCACGTAATTTATTTTATGGACGCACCCAAGCTAGGTTTTTAAAACCTGTTGTTTTTTGCCCTTTGGACATTTTGCAGGAAGTAACGTTGAAATAATCTTACTTATATTATTGTTATTATTTGTTATTAGCGTTTATGACCTTAATATTGCTTTAATTGGCTTATTATAAAACGTTACCTATTATTAAGTAATAAATCACTTTACTTATAATGAGATTTTCCTAATAACATAAAATGTCAATAAAAGCAAGTTACCAGTTACTACTAACTTCTTATTATTCATTCCACATAGTTATCGTGAACCCAATTTTTGTCATGCCAACGTAGACCACCGTCGAATCTCTGAGGACCCCTGGACCACTTTGGGAATCAATAGTTTAAGGTGTACTTAATAACCTGTTATTTTTATTTCATATATTAAAATATATGAATAAGAAAAAAACAGGTTGTATGAAATAAAAATAAATTCTTCTTCTGCTCGCGAAAATTCCGGTAATATACAAGGCTTACTGATAAGTAGAATAATATTTTGGACTAAAGCTAAGTATTAAGTATACTACGGCCGATGTATCTTGGCGAGTCTGAACTTCGCGCATAGGAGAAGGTTGCGCAATAACTGTTAAGTGTATAGTGTTTTAATAAGTGTTTTCGTATTTATTTTATTTGTACTAATATTGGTCCACTGTATTAGAGAAATTTTATTCGTACGTAGGTATATAAAAAAATACAATAACAATTTTCTTCACGAGTTGTACATGCGCTAAAGTTCGCAGGCCTTTGTTCAGACTGGCCAGATACATCGGCCGTAGTGTAAGTACCTATCTCATGTTAAAGGTGGAAGAGATAGTCCAGCTCCTGCGGCTGGACAAGGCCCGGCACACGGTGACGGAGCGGCTATCGGGGGGCGAGAGGAAACGTCTGTCCATAGCCCTGGAGCTGGTCAACAACCCCCCTGTTGTGTTCCTGGACGAGCCTACCACGTAAGTCATAGCTCAGTATAATAGTCAAATGTCAATGTCATAAGTAACAGCACGACACGTGTGTTCGATTTTCAGCACTATTGTTTTAGCCCAGAGCGCAGAGTTCAGTTTTCTGTGCTTTACATTTTCCCAGGCCCGCCGGATTCCGGTTATTAAAGATCGGACCAGACTATAAAATAAGCAAACTGGACTATAAACTATAAAGTTTGATTTGCATAGTATACGAGTATTATAAACTCATAAAATTCTTATTTTATGTTTGACGTATTTTTCATAAATTATGTTACATAAGTTTTGACAACGAATACGGAAACTATAATAATATTATAGTTAAGAGGCGTAGAAGCCTCAAAGTACACCAATATATTATATTGGTGTACTTTGAGGCTTCTACGCCTTTGAGTATATAACCACTAGAGAGAGTTTTAGCCAGCAATCGCGTGTCCTTTTTCTGCTTGTGTGCATTGCATTAGTGTACGTGCAGGGATGTAACGTATATCGATATAATATCGATAAACTACTAGACTTTTTTGTGGTACCTATCGACGTTTGTAGATATTTTTATAATTCTGAATTTTTATTTTTTTCATTTTAAGTTTTATGTCATCAGTTTATAATGTGTAAAACTCATTAAGTACCTTTTTAATTTAAGATATAGGTATTTGAAATTAACAAGATTTTATTAGATGTGTAAAAAAAACTGTGTTCTAATTAGGTTTGTTTGTTTGCATGGGCTCCGAAAGTACTTGACCGATTTTGATGAAATTTTGCACATTTATAGAAAAGACCACATAGGCTACTTTTTTGCGGCACGGCATCGGCATTTCTTTTAGCGCACACTAAGGCGCGGGCAACATCTAGTTTTTATCATAAAAGCGTTTTCCCATTATCCGACACGATATCGGTAAATAATGCTGATAGCCGATACACAATAGCCAAAGGCGAGTAAAATGTATGAAATAATTAGTAGCATAATTCTTTCACACTATTCAGTCAATTGCGTATTTTAATTATAAAATAAGTATTATGAGAAAACGTTTTATTAATAACTATTTACATTAAATAAAATTACTCCTGAAAGTTTACAATTCCTAACAATTCTTCACTATTGTAATAGAAATAGACCGTTCATAAATATTTTTAGCCGACTTTAAAAATAAGGAGGTTCTGTGTTCGGCTGTAGGTATATAATATGTCACCGTAAAATTGTAAAAACCGTTCGATTGTAATATTACTAGCGATATTATATTATGTCGACAGATTGTCAAATAAAAATTTCTCCTTACAATAATTGTACGCATTATTTTTAGTTTTAATTATTATTATGAAAAAAAAAAAACAAATATGGCGGCGCGGGGCACTTGCCATTTAACCAATCGGCACGGTAAATATTACAATGTAACGAAAAATAACGTGTAAAATTGTAAGAAGTAATTTTTATTTGACAATCTGTCGACATTTTATAATATCTCTAGTAATATTACAATCTAACGGTTTTTAAAATTTTATGGTGACATATATTATACAGCCGAACACAGAACCTCTTTATTAGTAAGTAAGCCTTAGTAATACCGACCCGATAATATATCCCGACGGACATACTATCAGGAATCTGGAACGCCGGGGAAAATTTAGAGCATTGAAAATATAAAGGTACAGTTACACATGCTAGTTAGTAGCATACTTTTTAGTATGCTCATTAGCATACTTGTTTCGAGCATGCTCTGCACTTGTCTACATTTGCTAGATATAAGCATGCTAGTGAGCAAATTGTGCACGCGCACCTGCTGCTAACGACTGATCGATACTACCATAGATAATACAGATATATATTAGTATAGATGCGCAACTCTAAAATTGAAACTGAGTCTTGCAAAAGTTTCGGAATGTCGTTTTTAGATGGCGTTGTACCGTTTTAGTTACTATCAAACCCGCTAGATGGAAGTAGTACCGCCTGATAATTTTTATTGAACTGAATTATGGACAGAAATTAAGTTTTATCGAAAGTCGTAGACACAACAACGACAAGTTCCTCTTTAATAGTGGGATATAGTTGCTGCATAGTAAAATGTTCGCGAGCCCTTATACATACGCCTTGTGTTAGCGATAGCGCGATGTAGAAGTCGCTTAGTGGCATCTGTTGTGACTATCCGAAAACTTTCAAACTGTTAGTACCGGATATTCATTTTTAGATGTCTCTGTTCTCTGTTAATTTGTGCATGTATGAGAGTTTCACCCCCCTGGATACTACCAATTACCATGCTCAATAAGCAAACCTGTTCACACACGCTATAAGCACGCCCCCTTCCACCCGCGCTGCAGGTAGCATGCCCAATAATCGCACGACCGTCGATTTTTGAGCAAACTCGAAACTAGCATGCTCATTATTAGCAATATTTCGACACACGTACCACTAAGTAGCAATTTGCTCAAAAGTAGCATGCTTTCGTGCTACTAACTAGCATGTGTAACTGTACCTTAACTCTGGACTGATACAATAGAACTGAAAATCGAACACACGAGTCTCATGTCAAATCTGACAACACAAAAATTTTGCGTTCGATTTCCTCTCTTTGTATTGTATTTGCATTTTTGATTAGCATCTAAATAGTAAATACATTGAGAGATTAGCTGAGTCAGTCAGATTACTCACTTGATTGGGGGCCTAGCAGGAACAACGTGGTAGAGCCATGCTTCGGCACGAATGGGCCGGCTCGACCGGAGAAATACCACGGGCTCACAGAAAACCGGCGTGAAACAGCGTTTGCACTGTGTTTCGCCGAGTGAGTGAGTTTACCGGAGGCCCAATCCCCTACCCTATTCCCTTCCCTACCCTCCCCTATTATTCTATTCCCTCTTAAAAGGCCGGCAACGCACTTGCAGCTCTTCTGATGCTGCGAGTGTCCATGGGCGACGGAAGTTGCTTTCCATCAGGTGACCCGTTTGCTCGTTTGCCCCCATATTTCATTAAAAAAAAAAAGAACAATTGTCAATTGCGTAAGCGTTACGTTATCGAAAGAGATTTGTATAAAAATTATGACAGCGCTCATACAATTGACATTCGATAACATTGCATTTACGCACCTGTCAATAGTTCCTGCTAGGCCCATATTAACAAGAATAAAAGTTATTTTCGATCCGATATCAAACCAATAATGTGAAAGACCTATGTGTTTCATATATTTTACTTGCCCTTGCATGGCTATTGAATATCGATTACTATATCGGCATTCGATACCGATATCGTATTCGATCTGGATCGGATAATGGAAAAATGCTCTTTGTGCATTTTAATTGGAAAGTAAATAAAAAAAATATGTTTAAGAAAGTATAATTATATTATTGTAAGTCGTCTTAATTGTCCGGTAAAACAGAAATATCTTTCCCGTATCAATACCGTCACACCAAGCTGTCTCACTGGTGGAACACACTCTTCTAATTTTCGCATCTAACTGCTTCAATCTATTCGCCTCTTCTTCCGGAGCATTTCCGAGACCTAATAAAAACCGTTTAGTAAAAGTTTATTATCTTTATCGATAAACTCTTGTGTCAGTAGGGTACATCACTCAAAATACGCAGAAAAACAAAGCTTTTATTTTGCACAAATTATTACTCATTACGTGATATTCATCATTAAAGCGTGATATACTACGAAAAAGGGTTCGTTAAATTTAATGATTATCTGTTTATATTATAAAAATACTCATTATTTAGTTCACAAAACATTGTTAAAACATTACGTGTAAAATGATAATTCCAAGTATTTGACACCTTCTGTCGTCATTCTTGAGGCACAATATGCAGCGGCGCAACACATATTACATGTTTTAAAATTAATATCTCCTTTACACATTTATTTTCATTTATAAAACATAAAAAATACACAGAGCTACTGCTCTGCAATGGCCTACTGAGCTGGCCATAACATGACACGAAACACGTGTTTATACACCGATATAAGCTCTTTCATTCGCTCGTATTGGTACATCGTTAGTGAGACAGAGCAACAGAAAACAATAGTACCAACTTTCAAAAACTATGACTCCGTCTTTAGAAGTTTGTTCTACGCACTATTTTATTTTTAATTAATAAATGGCGTCGGCTTATAACAATTTGCCAGTGTCAAGTTAAACGGCGGGAAATAGAATTTTCGTTAAAATTTTCATCACCGTATTTCTATATGTCCAAAGTCTTGTCAAAGTCCAATAAATAGTCAATCAGTCGAGTCAGTCGATTCAATAAAGTGGTAGACGCTTTACTGAAACTTCCTAGGGAGTTTTGGTGGGAAAACCAAAAAAGCACGTATTTTGTAGTTAAAAGTACCAATATTACACATTTTATTAACTCACAGGTGATTTTATTAAAAAAGAGGTATGTGCTTCTTTCCAAATCCCCAGTCTCAATCAACAAAAATTCAACCACATTTTGTTACGTTACAAAGGATTAAGGAATAATCAAAGATTTTCGTTCCTATATCAAACTATTGATGCGACTCGACCCCTGTTTTTACTCGAGTCACTCGAGTGAACTTATCAAACTCGTATTCGATTGAAAAAAAAAAAATCTTACTCGGTGCATCGAGTTGATTCTGTTGCCACTAAGGTACAATTTTTTTAGCTTTTATTTGAAAGTTCGATATAATAGAACTTGCTACTCGAGTGAGACTTACTCGAGTGACTCGAAAACTCGAGTATCACTCGAGTGGGGTAGAAAAAAAGCTCGAGCGGCTCGAGTCACAAAATCTTATTCGAGTCGCATCACTATATAAAACATGTTAATTTCCATTCCAGCGGTCTGGACGACGTCGCGTCTTCCACATGCGTGTCCCTCCTCAAGCGCGTAGCTCGAGGCGGGAGGACCGTCATCTGCTCCCTCCACACCCCCTCAGCGCGGCTGTTCTCCGTCTTCGACCACGTGTATGTCGTGGCGGAGGGCAGGTGCGCGTACCAGGGTACTGCGGCTGGTGTGGTGCCGTATTTGAAGGAGTTACAGCTGCCCTGCCCGAAGACTTATAACCCGGCTGATTTCGGTAATTTTGATGATGTTATGCTGATGTTATGCTGATTTTAAGCTGTCGTGCCCAGAGGGTAAAACAGGGCCCCTATTACTGAGGCTTCGCTGTCTGTCCCTCCTTCTGTATATCATCAGGCTATATCATCTTAACGTAAATACCTAGACCATTGAAATTTTTACAGATCATATATTTTCTTTTGCCGCTATACGTGATTTTTTTGTCGTTTTGTATGGAATACTTCGTGCACGAGTCGGACTCGCACTTTTATGAACTAGAGCATAGTACTAACCATACTATATGAGCATAGTTACTATACACTTATGGGTATCATTGGCTACTTTACTATATTACAGTTACTACCATCCTTAATTCTTAAGAAATGGTCTCTCTTCGATTATAATACTACTTACTCACTTTCTTGTCAAAATATTGATTAAGACTCTGTCCAGAAAGTGCGTAAACCTGCGTAAACGTACGCACGTAGAGATTCTTATCTTATCACAACAAAATGTCTGCCGGTCTATCTGTGATGCCAACTTGGGACTTTTTCCCTAAATTTAGGGAGAAAAGGTATCTGAAGGGGTTATTAGGGGGTTTTTATGCTTGTTTTATTTAAATTTGCAATTGATTTGCTTGAGATAAGTAACATAATATCTGGGGGCACGGCAGTGCGACCGCCAAGTCGAGCGCGAAGCAAACACTGCCGTACCATCCTTTACTGGAACCATTTCGCCGCATTTTCAGGCCCCTATTTGAGAACCTCTGGATAAGACCAGAACGCAGAAATTTTCGTCATCCAATAAGCTATAATCACGTACTTAAAATCCAAAATTTCAAGTCTGTAGGTCATTCAGTTCCAAAGTTAAGCGAAAGCAAAGTTTCGCATTTTCGACACTCACTCACTCACTCACTCATGATCATCAAAATAGAACTAGTACTTCCCATAAACTTAGAGAGCTGAAATTTGGTACAGAGTTGGGGTTTAATGGCCACATAAAGGGAAAACTGTAAAAACTAGGATAATCGATCTGGGGGCACGGCAGTGCCCCTGCCAAGTCGAGCGCGAAGCAAACACTGCCGTACCATTCTTTACTGGAACCATTTCGCCGCATTTTCAGGCCCCTATTTGAGAACCTCTAGATAAGACCAGAACGTCGATCTGGGGGCACGGCAGTGCCCCCGCCAAGTCGAGCGCGAAGCAAACACTGCCGTACCATTCTTTACTGGAACCATTTCGCCGCATTTTCAGGCCCCTATTTGAGAACCTCTAGATAAGACCAGAACGTCGATTCTGGGGGCACGGCAGTGCCCCCGCCAAGTCGAGTGCGAAGCAAACACTGCCGTACCATTCTTTACTAGAACCATTTTGCCGCATTTTCAGGCCCCTTTATTCTACTCGAACTTTATTCTACTCGAACATTACACAAATTAAATAAACAAATTACACTAAAATCTAGGAAAATAAATCAATATGCCCACGTTTCTACAAAAAGTAGTGAAATCCCTCCAAAAACATTCTGTAAAAAACTAGCCAAGTCTCGATGGAGCTGCTTGTTTATCTCTAAAAAGTTATGAAATCTAGACAAAATCGTGCCAAGTCTAAGGTTCCTTACTGCGGTTTCTTTATTATTATAGTTAATGTTGTGTGACTTGGCCGTTGAAGGGCACACAAGGGTACAAAAGGGGCTCCATGACACCATTGCTCCAAAACGTGTGTTGTACAATGAACAACAGCCTAAAATGAGACACTAGCGTCCAATTACCAATACCAGTATGGGCTCTTATCTCGCTTAACAAACATAGGTAGTTACAAATGTAAACAAAATTGACTTGTACCCACAAAAGTATAAAGAATGTTCAACGGCCAAGTTACTCAACATTAACTATAATAATAAAGAAATCGCAGTAAGGAACCTTAGACTTGGCACGATTTTGTCTAGATTTCATAACTTTTTAGAGATAAACAAGCAGCTCCATCGAGACTTGGCTAGTTTTTTACAGAATGTTTTTGGAGGGATACTATTATTATTTAATTACAGCTGACCTATCAATTGGTATAAAAAATGTATTGTATAAAAAACCAATGCATGCAACCAATTATTGCAAGCGTCTACCTGTTGCCAACTTGGCATTAAAGAATCACGCCAAAAACGTCAAAAAATTCACGTTTGTTGTGTCTAAGGAGGGTTCCGTTACTATCAACGCGTAATAGGTTTTTCAAATTACTTCACTTAAAAGTCACAGTCCGGTTTGGTTTAAAATATTTTTTCCTGAGTTTTAAGCATTATATTATATCAGAATGGAAAGTCACAAGTTTAACCTATTATTTAGAAATCTACTCTACAACTACTCGAAAATTTGAAAAAAAATCATGTATGAAATCTTGACTCTATTTTAAAGCGCTATTCAATGGTATGCAACACAATACAATGAAAAAATATTTTTCATCCCCACTTCTCACGTACGTATGGAGACACCCTCAAAATATAAAATTATTATTATTTTACGATGCTAAATCTGAGATAATATAATATACAAAAAACTATACCAAATTTCATCCATTTATATTCATAATTACAGAAGCTAGAGGCGTGGACAGACAGACAGACGGAGGGACAGAGCAAAACTATAAGGGTTCCTTTTTATTACGAAATCGACTATTTTTAGTAAAGGTAATGTAAAAATTTTAGCTGTCTAGCTATCAAGGATCATGATCTCATGAGACATAGCCTGGTGACAGACATACAGTTTTTACCCTCTAGATACCAATGAAATAACTTATAGTCTGTAAGTGTTAAAAAAATCAGTGAATCATGCATATTACAAATGTCAAAACTGACGCATTAGCTGTGATTACATTAATTTACCTATTAAAATAAGCCATTTTGACATAGTATGTACGCATGATTCACTGCCTTCATAACGCGAATAGGCTAAAGTATAGACTTTATATAGCACGAATAGGACGCGACCGCGTCATTCAATGCGCTGCGTACAGTGCAACTAATTTGTTAATGCCCTCGGAAATCATCGTTTTTTTTCTACGGAAATGACGGATGTTGGAAAGCATGTGTGGGCCTTCCGAAAGATATTAGCAAAGTAGTTTTATTGTAAAAAGTATCTTTATAGGTATGTTTTTCTAAATAAGTAATACTTACATATTTGGTATGTAACTTTTTTGATTTTTAACGGTACCTATATATTTTATCGTATTATGTTGATGTTGATGAAGTTTCGATGTGGCATAAGTACTTTAATAATTATATTTGAGAGTCTTCGCATGCTTGGTAAAATCCACGGGAACCGTACTATTTGTTTTATGGAGAAATATTTTTTGAAACTTGGCAACTCGATCTTACTACGCTTTCATTGCACTCCACAATACAGAGGATGACACTTTTGACTATTTTAAATCGATATCAATTGTGTGTTGAAGGTTTTAATAGAAGTTGTCTTCAGAAAAAATTGGTTTTGACAAAACATTGACAGCACAAAATTTCGGAAAGTAAAATTTCACTAGTGTGAGTACTGTGAAAATGCCAAAATTACCAAATACCAAACGGTGTCAACCGATCTCAATGCTGTGTAAGGAATGAACTGAATACTTCTGTCTCACTCTGAATCATACAATCGGAGCGAGAAAAACATTTTTCTTTCACTTCGTGTCTCGCGCGTACTCGAGGTAGCTGCGTATTACAGCGTAATTGCTGCACCTATTTGAGTCAGGAGCGGAGCACCTATACGTGTAGTATGGGCATACCCACAACCCCAACAGCCTTGTGAGTGCATACTTTCAAGGTCTATTAATTTATAATCAAAATAGGTTCAGTGGGTAGTAGTATTGGTATTGTTAACCTTTTGAGTCTTACCTGGTGCTTTTTACCTGCTGGTCATACTTATATTATTGTTAAAATACATATTTATAGTAGTGGATTTAGTGTTAAGCGGACCTTTAGTCAGGTAGATTGAAGAAAGCGCAAAGTTTATCACCTCTCTATAAATTTTCAGCCCTTTTTTATCTATTATAAATCTGTTGGTTAGTACAACAGATTTAAGAAAAAATAATACTTTGATTGAACCTTATATATCCTAACCTTAACCTTAAATAATACTTTGATGGATCCGTGCCTGAATCTACCAAAGCGGTTTAATAGGTCAATTTTGTACGATACGCACATAGCTAAAATAATACGCACGTAGCTCCTGGACGCAATGTATGGGGCCCTAGTACCTCGACTACGTGCGTAGACCTTACGTGCGTAAGAATACGCAGTAGGCTTACCTCTTTTTAATATAATACATCTATGTTTCGGGCTCTATTTTCTCTAAAATGTAACTAAAACGATCACTAATTCTTGTTTTTTGATTTTGTAATACCGATTGATTAATTGATGCTTGACGACTAGCACATTGGTTTCTTATTTCACACGAAATTAAATTATATTGCAGTAATCGAAGTGTCGAGTGGTGAGTACGGCTACCATCTGGATAAGCTAGTCTCAGCCATAGACAATGGCAGGAATCAAAAATGGCGGGAGTTCGCCATCGCGGAGAATGATGAGGAGGATATCCAGTGGAAGAGCACGCAGGGGATAGCGGGACACAACTACAATTACGAGAGCAGCTTCTGCCAGCAGTTCAGTGTGCTGGTGAAGAGAATGCTGCTGCAGACTGTTAGAAATAGGGTAAGTAGGTACTAAATACGATCTATAATTTGGAAAACAGAATTCAGATTATTTAATCAATTCATTAAGACTATGATTACAAAAGGTATTTGTTATGAAAATTACTAGTATATGCAAAGATATTTAGGTATAGATTTGTCATCACTAGATACATATATTCCTTCATTGCAGTGGCGTAGCTAAGATTGGTAAAATAGGCCTACGTTATGGGAACCTTTCTAATAAAATATATAATAATATTTTACGTGTCTAATTTTAATAGGATAATTTTGATCTATATTCGAATATGTACCTTATTCTAATGAACCTGTATAGGTTCATTCGTTTAGGTTCATATTTGCTTGTAATTAAATCAAAAAAAGAGAAGTTGCCTTAGTATGGCGAGATCTTAGGGTCAATTCTGCCAAATAAAACCTGCATTAATACAGTCAAACGGTATTCTCGTAAACGTTAAACCAACGTTAAACGCGCTCTGATTGGTTGAAACACCGTTCATGGTAACATGTCGCTTCACTTTCAATCCAATCAAAGTAAAATTAAAATATACTTTAAATACAAGAATTGAGGTACTGGTCTATTCACCGAAGAGATAGAAATAGCAGCCTCAGAACATTTAAGCGCTATTCATTGCGAATCCAATATCGCTGCCTTGAAGCAGACTTGTAGGCAAAAATTACAAATTCTTGACACTTTTGATATTAATGACGGCAATTCGTAACGGTGCTGGACCGTAAGGCGCTTAAATTAAGGAGGGTGGGTTGTCAGGAATGCACTCCTGTCAAGCAGTGACTATGGCCCCCGTATGCGCGCGTCACCGCTGCTGTCACCGCGAAATTCGAGGCACCGGCCTAAGTGCCATTGCACACGTCCCGGTTGCCGGGTAGCCGGTGCCGGGTAGCTGGTAGCGAAGTGTATGGCCGTGTAAGCCGGTACGTGTGAAAGCTATCGTACATGGCCATACACTTCGCGACCGGCTACCCGGCACCGGCTACCCGGCAACCGGGACGTGTGCAACGGCACTGAAAACTTATATTTTTACCAACCTCATGTGTATAGTGCCGGAAAGGAATAAAAATGCCAACATGATCTCACCACAATATATATTTTATATTTATTTGTTGTGTACAATATAATTCAGACATTTAAAAACCTAATATTGCAAATTATTTATACAGTAAGTTATTCTACACACATGAAAGTTATTTTATATATGTTTTATAGATATAAATTTCACATTAAGCTTAAGGCCTATCTACCATAATCCTTATTGGAGATAACAAAGAATAACCTTACTCTCAGGGTCGCGTTACTAGTTCGCGTGTCTTGATCAACTTTACTTTACCCATTTATTAAGATTTAAGAACTTTTGTACCACTAAGTTATAACTAAATAACACATCCAGTCCTGATGCTCGAACAGTCATCCCTCTGCACAGTGGCGGCTCAGAGAGAAACCATGGGTATCGGTCTGAGCGTCCACTGGGCAGATCCTAGCTCAGGACCTTGATGACACTGACCTGGATTGATGTGTAGTGATGATACGGAGGGCTGTACCTTATTTCCTTCTAAGCAACTCTTTACTCGGACATCGGAATGAGTTTCATCGAACCAAATACTGTGACTTCCAAAACAGTCAAGAAGCTTGTCTAATAACGGACTTGCTTTATTACACGTTGCTACAATATAGTCAAGAGAAACAATGATAATAATAGTAATAACCCATCTGAAAAAAAACAAGACAACTATGAGGAACATATTTACAACTGCAACACCGAATTTATGGTAATTATGGTTCCATACATACCAGGCGGCTGCTACAACATCATTTGAGTTTTAAAGGACTTTAAACCATTTCCACCGTGACAACCCGCCTCATCCCTGTGGAACAGTGAAGGCGTCAATCAACGTGCTCAGCCCTAGGGCTTCAGGTTTGAAGAAAATATGATGTTAGCATTATAAGACACTCACCGCTATTATTTATTTTGATATAATTGACATAATATTTCAATTAATAGCAAGTGCGATTTACTGTGATTGCATTTATCTGAAGCAGTGTTGCCAACTCTTTCAATCAAAATTATCGGATTTTGGGCTCAAAATTATCGTACAATTATCGTACATTCATGTTTATCTTTCGGGGGGGGGGGGGGGGTGTATTTCAAGATAATAAAACGACTAAAAGTACATTACTTTCCGAGGGGTGGTTCAAGAAAATAAAACGACTTACTGTTAAATACGTATCGACGTATTAAATACTGCTCTTTAACCTATTAGAAGCTCTGGGCCTCTAGTCAAGATGCATTCGAAAATTTCGACGCCGAACTTCGTAATCAAAAATGTATGGGATTTGACATAAGTCAACGTTAAGTGACATGTCGCTTGCGATGCAATATGTCAAATCCCATACATTTTATTGTCGAACTTCGTCATCGAAATTATCGGATGTATGTTGACTACAGGCCCTGGGCACATTACTGGGCCCTAATTTTTTTCGTTTTTACCTTTTTTAGCTTTAAACCCTGAAATACTGTAATTTGAAAAAATACAAATATCAATAGCCTAAAACTGAACGTCGGTACTGAATTTTATAATATGTTCTTTAAGCCAAACACGAGTAAGAGAAACGAGCGAGATTTTTTTTTCCATTTTACAGGTTAAAATCTGTTCAAACGTTAAACTAAAACACAAAATAACGTGAAATTTCAGCAAAATACCATAAAATAAACCAGTTAAAACAGAACATAAGTACTAAGTAATATAATATTATGTTTTTCATGTTAAACGCGAGCGAGCGAAGCGAGCGAGCATAATTTTTTCCTATTTAATAGGTTTTAAAATCTGTTCAAACTTGAAACCCTAAAAGACTGAAAATAGGATGATTTTGTAATTCAAATTAAAGTAAAATTTGCGTAATTTCTGATGTTGTAAAAAAGATGACAAATAACCTATTAAGCTAGGTTTGTCATAATTATAATGCCTATTTCACGCTTTTTTCGTCGTACATAATTACACAATTTTGTGATCAGTGACGTGCTCAAAATATTGTGTCACATGCTTTAAAAAATTAGGTTCGAGGATTCGATGGCACGCGTGCCATAGCTTCGCATTTTCTGTTTTAGGCTATTGGTTTTATTGTTTTTTTTCCAAAGAACAACAATTTAAATTTTAAAAAGATTTTTACAGGCAAAATAATAAAAAGCATTTGCTCGCTTTCTCAATTTGAACGCGTTTAGCATAAAGATTATACATAATATCATATACTTAGTATCAACATTTTGTTTTAGGCTGTTGATTTTTTTTTTCTAAAATAACTTTAAAAAATCATCTTTCATATAGGATTTGAAGTATAATTAGATGTTAACCTGTAATAAAGATAATAAAAAAGTCCGCCTCTGCTTGACGGGGTGGCAAAATATTTTAATTGGCCTGGGGCAGCGCAAATTTCTAATCTAAATACGCGTCTGTATAGGGGTCATCCACATGGACCAGCCGGATCCAGCACCGCAAGCTTGAAGCAAAGTAGTAGACTAAAATGATTGTCACTTTTGCCAGTTGACACAAATGGCGGGCATTTTTGTATGGGTGAACCCCCTGGCTATGCCCATGTGGTAGAATATTTAATAAAAGTCTCATGTCTTTCAAAATTATCGTATGAATTCAAAAAATATCGTACGTAGTAGTGAAATTATCGTACGATAATACCTAATTATTTTTTATCGTACCGCACCTCAAATTATCGTACAAATACGATAATTATCGTACGGTTGGCAACACTGATCTGAAGAGTTCCCCTCACGAAGTATAGATAACAAGGAGTCCGAACGTAATGTTAAAATAATGGTCTCAATTACGGGGACAGATTTTTGCCGGTAGAGCGCGCGACGGTCCGACATGCACTCGTTTGAAATTACGCGGGAAGTTTAAAGTTGCTATTGACAGCTCTGGAAAGATTGAAATCTTATTATATAAAAGTTTTAGGAAATTCTTAGAAACTGTTCTCGAAAAATAGATACCGTAGAACACGGTAATTGTCTAACGGTAATTTAAAAATAATTGTAATAAATAATACTATTGGCAACACTCGGTATAATAGTATTGGCAACACGCGGTACTCGTCGGTCTCGCACGCCTAGCGGCAGAAAAGAGAACTAAGATCTGGTCCTATTATTGTGTACATAATTATTATTAAAAAGCCTATACCGTTCGGACTCCTGGTATCTATGCTTCATGGTTCCCCTTTTCGCAATTCCTCAATCTCCACCAGCTACAAAATCCTACTGTCACTTGTCAAATGTCACTTTAATGTCACATTGACACAATGATATTTATTTATTTATTTATTTATTTATGGCGTCGGCTTATCACCATTTGCCAATGTCAAGTATATTATTTTCATCAACGTAGGTACTGTATTTCTAAATCGTCAAGTCCAAAGTCTAGATGATAGGTAATAACATTGATGCATTGAGGTATATCATTGATGTGTGCTTTCGGAAATTGCCATAGGAAAAAAAAACACGACTAGGGTAAAAAATTGAAATGCAAAAAATTTGCAACGTTACAGCACTAATAATAACTCCCCCACACCTATATTGGTGACGGTGGCCGGTTTTATTGAAACCAGGCCAGTTACGCAGGAGTAATTTAATAGTGCCCAAGTGTGTGCGCAGTACACAAGAGAACTCTCTCTTCCTTTACTCTCATAATACAGTATAATAAGGACGGATAACCGATACGACTGACGAGAGATCAGGCGCACGTCCGACTTTTTACATGCCCATGCGCCGCATGGATCATCTTTCTTGTCAGACAATCAGGTGATCAGCCTGCTTTGTCCTGACCAAATGTGGAAACAACATTTTTTATTGTTCCAATGCGGGAATCGAACCCACGACCTCCGAGTCGAAAGCTCTAACCACTAGACCACGGAGGCTGTACGGCGCTAATGAGTAACTGTTCCAGAGCTACCTGTACCTGCGGCTGGGCCTGCACGTGTTCCTGGGCTCCATCGTGGGCGCCCTGTACATGGGCATCGGCAACGACGGCAGCAAAGCCATGTTCAACTTCGGGTTCTGCTATGCCTGCATCATAGCTATGTTGTATACGGCCATGATGCCTATATTATTAGCATGTAAGTATGTTTAACTATTATTATGTATATTGTAATTACGAGTATATAGATATTAGCAATGAATTTTATAATGTGAACAGGAAAAGTCAAAGATTATAACAATTATCTTACATTATTCATCTAAGACAGTTCATTTATTATTATGACCTTAGTAAGAATATGGCAAAAAATATCTTTTATAGTTATTTGTTTGGACACTTTTTTGTTCTTGTTTATTTACGAATAGTTTTAAATACTTTATACTTACTTTATAGCTGCGTTATAAATCTACGTTTATAACATTCAAATCAAATCAAATCAAATTCC
Organism: Glaucopsyche alexis; assembly: GCA_905404095.1. Taxonomy (NCBI): domain Eukaryota; kingdom Metazoa; phylum Arthropoda; class Insecta; order Lepidoptera; family Lycaenidae; genus Glaucopsyche; species Glaucopsyche alexis. The sequence goes on along the minus strand of FR990047.1, from coordinate 22,797,711 downwards.
TTTATTGCTAGAATGTAGTACATAATGGTCTTATATTCTGTGAGAGCTGCTAATACATTCTGCCATAACAATGGCGTGCAATGCGTTAAAAATAATAATTGTTTTTGTTACGTAATTAAATTAGTTCACAATGTTAAGCAAGAGTTAAATTAAACAATTTACATTTAAATAAAGTTAAACATTCTTATAAATAGTCAATTTGGTTAAACTGTAAAAATAAAATTCATTATACAGTTATTACATTGTCAAGGATAAATTACAAATAATACAAAATAATCACAATACAAAATATGTAAAAGATAGGTTTGATTTTAAAAACAAATAAATGTCAATTAAAATTCACATAATTAAAGATAAATTAAAAATGTCATAGGTATAATGCGTTTCAAATAAGAATAGGAACGTTATTAATGCAATTATTTAAATAAAAACTTTAAATAGTAATAAATTAACTAAACATAAATTTAACTATCATTCACAGTCTAAATTCGAATTAATATGGCGCCGACTCGATCCTATTCTCATTTGAATAGCACTATACCTAAATACTATCTACTCTACTTGCGTCTACGCCCTGATAGCAATTTTTGTTTACGTAAAAACTAAAATACAACGCGATAAATGTGTATAGCCCAAGAGCTACTGAGAAATTTAGAGTAGGTATTTGAGGCACGATGAAACCTTGTCCTGTACTTCTCCTATTGTACCTCAACACGAGAATGCAGGCCTGGCTGATCTGAAGCGGAACTTAGCCAAGTTACAAATTTTTGAAAAGTCCATTTTTTAATGCCAAAAATCCATGTTTGAGGCGCTTTGAAATTTTGATATACAGTTAGTATAATGAATAAGGAGTTGGGGAAAAAAAGGACATGTAATTTAGTTGGAACTTTAACCTAGCCATGTCAGTTTAAAAGTAAATAAACTGGCTTTCGATTCATGATTTTCTGACATCTATTGGTCATTTTATGAACTGCAATATACGTACGGGCGAAAATGCGACATCTATGAAGCCCTCAAAGAACTACGTGGTCAAAAAATGAAATAATTGCGTATTGTGCAATAAAATTACTCGTGAAAATGTATTTATTAAACAAATATGTATTAATGAAATAGAAATGGCATACGAACCAGCAAAACCTACCATTTACATGTTTTAGATAATAGTTTAGTTAACTATAAACGTAAAAGCGACATCTAGGAAGAATCAAAGAACTACGTGTGGTCATGATAAATTTCGCAAAGTCGATATGAGTCGTTTTTAATTGATTTTCCTATAAAAAATCGAAGACATCCAATCGTTGTTTAAACAATATTGTGTGCAATAAAATTATATATTGTGCAATAGTCTAATTTACTCGACAAATTGTATATTAAAAACAAATCTAGACACGCGGTAGTGTGTCAAGCCAAGTTCAAGTACCAGAACTGGCGAGCGGCACCGTGTGTAATATTACACGAACCATTTGAAGCCCAAACGGTTATTTAGATATTAACGTCCAAAAATCGTCATTTTGATCACTGACTAACCTATAGATCAAAACTTTAACCCAGTTCCAGATGACCTAAAAATTCAATATTATGTTTGTTCGCAGATAACTTCGTCGTTTATGAACCGATTTTCAAACTTTTTTTTGTGATGTAAAGGGTATAATACCAAATTAGTCCGGTTGTCAAAAAAGTGGTGACCTGATGTTGGAATCCATGAGGAATTGAGGGAACTCCTCGAATTTATATGGATACATATGGTGATTTTGACTTTTTCTGAACAAGTCTAAGCATGTGCTACCAAAAAGTAAGATTTTGCTCCAAGGTATACCCTGGACCCAAAGGTACAGAACAGAACTCCTGACTCCTTATAGATACATGTTTGGGGATTTCGGCGTTGTTTAAAGAACTGCAAGCATATGCCACCATGTCAATAGGCATGTTGCCGAAAAAAAAGTTTTTTAGACAACATGTTAATAAACAATCCAGAACCCATTTTTGTATATCTGAAAAAATAATTTAGATACAAACCATTGAAATTTACAATATGAAAGAGAGCGATATATTGGCCTGTGACGTCACAGCCTGCTACCGCTATACATTTCTCATAACAAAATTTATGGCGGTAGCAGGTTGTGACGTCACGAATCGTTTTGCGAGAAAGAGATGGACAATATTTTTTATTTGCTTATATTTTTAATCCCGTCATTCGAAATACCTATTTCTTTCAGATTTATGTATCTTTAATCAACAATTTTAAAATTTAATTTGTATAACTGTAAAATTCCACACTAGGCAACATCCCTATTAGAATAATTTAATACATCATCACATTATTATGATATAAAAGGCTCTTCTCATAGTATTTTACACTAACTCGGAGATCTTTGAACATAACTCTGCCGTTTAAATAGACCTATTTGCAAAATTATTTTGTTGTAAAGGGTTTAATTCGAAATCGGTCCTTTAGTCACTAAAGTGGAAACCTGATGATGCCATCCATGAGGAATCGAGGGAACTCCTCGAAATTTATATCCGTACATATAGTGATTTTGTCTTTTACTCAAGTAACACAAGGCATATGCTACCAAAAAATAAGATGTTGCACCTTGGTGCTTTTGGGAACTCCTCGAAATTTATATCGACACACATAGTGATTTTGACTTTTACTGAAGTAACATCAGCATATGCTACCAAATAATAAGATGTTGCACCTTGGTGCTTTTGGATCTTTTGTATAACCTGGATCCAAAAGCAGTGAACAAAACTCCTCAGTCTTTAAAGATATGTGTTTGGAAATTTCGGTATTGTTTAAAGAACTGCAAGCATATGCCAGTTTGTATCTTACAGTAATCATCATCATCTTATTAACAAATTAGTGAAAACTTAGCGCGTATTCAATTATACATTCGATCGTTTATTTTAGACGTTCTTAAGATGTATTAATAATAACTTAACAAAATATATTATCACAAAAAAGTATGAAATTATTATTTTTAAACAAAAAAATAAACCGACTTCCAAAGTAAAAATACACAAAAAAGAATAAAATAAAACTTATTTTCTAAATTATTTCCCTTTTAAATTGGGCTAAAACTTTAACTATTTCTCTACTCAATCTTCTTAATTTTGAAGTCAGTACCAGCAAATTTGAACGTAAGTTCTATAAAATATTGTTGGGTATTGTTTGGGCTGGTAGCGACTTTGGAAGTCAAACCGACTTTATTTGTTTATAGGTCTACCAGAATCTGATGGCATTTAAAAAAAATAAAAAATGTGATTTTCATATGGCAATGTCAAGTATGACCCGTCAAATCAAAGTACGTGATCTGTCAACCGCTGCTAAAATTTTGTGATTATGTTCTTGGAATTTGTTGTTTTTGTGAAAATATCCAAAAAGGCAATTCGATCTCAAGCGAGAAATATTGTTTTCTATGTCTATAGTAAAATACAGAAAGAAGAAGGTATAAATCGAACTCAATCTTATAATTTAAAGCTCGTGGTAGAGTTGACCGGTAAGTTAGAGTGAGTTGTTTTGATACTTTTAGTTTTTTTTATATTTTCTTAGGTAATTATTGTGACTTCTTTAAAGGTATTTCCAGTATTACTATACTGTGAATCGTAGCTGATGGCACATTGAATGATGGTTTGTTTTCCATGCCTGGTAAAAAGAGGAGAGGAGGAAAAAAGAAAATCAACTTAAGACAGTTTCGATTTATAGTTGATTCGGAATAAAGTAAACGAGTTCTATACAGTTCGTAGGGAAATTCCAACATTAAATAAACTGTTGCCAATTTAATTGTATGTTATTCGTAATAAATAATTATATAAAGTAATTCACGATTGATTTATTTTTCATGAAATATCATTATATTACATAGTATAAAACAAAGTCCCTTTTTTGTCTGTCCCTATGTATGCTTAAATCTTTGAATGCTTAAAACTACGCAACGGATTTTAATGCCTTTTTTTTAACAGATAAAGTGATTTAACGGGAAGGTTTTTAGGTATATAACATGCATAACATAGTAGAGGTACACAGATAATTTTAGAGGTTTCTAAAGTCCTAAAAAATCACATTTTTGCGCTTATATTGAAAATACTGGCTGAACACTACGAGATAGATCAAAATTATGTACTACAGTTTTATTATTCATCTTAAAAAATCTATCTCTTAGGGATAACCCACAATAACCATTTTTTTATCCTTTACTTTGATTTTAATTTAATAGCTTATTTACAAAGCGATTTTAAGCAATACAGTATTAATCCTTATCCAATTAAGTACCTTAAATACTGGCCGGAATACCATACAATATCAGTATGCTCCACACACATTCTGATTTTTTCAGATTATGAATTTCTCAGATCGATCTGTAAGAATGATACTGACGAGTGTTCTGAATTCCGGATCGGAATATTTAAGATAGTGATTTTATAACGCACGTATTCCTTTATTCTGTTCATATTTAAAGGATGAACCCAGTATTTGCGTTTGCATTTCTTTTTTTTTTATTATATAGAGCCAAAAGCAATGCGATTAGTATTAATTCTTCTTCCATAAAGACGTTTATATGTGCCGGGAATCACGAGCATAGGCGTAGCTAGGGGGGGGGGGGGGGGCAAGGGTGGGCAACGCCGCCGCGGGCAAAAGCTAGTTTTCTATAATATACACCGAACATTCTTCATACAGTCTTATTATAATTCATGTTCAATAATACTAAAGACATAATTACATAAATATTAACCAGTATCAAGATCGTTTAATCCAATTTCCCCAGTATTGCACAATACAAAATTTTATTTCCCTATTTGCCATGAGATTCTGGTACATCTATACCCATTGGCAATGGGAATGGCACCCATTTAGATCTCACTTCTTTTGTCGTTGAAGTCAACAACCAAGGCATATAATATCATAATATTGAACTTGACTCTCATTTCACATTTATGTTTTTGATAGAATATCATTACTTTTTGTACATAAACTATACATAGTAGGTACTTATTTATAACAAAGTAATTACCAAAGTTAAGTTTTCCTAATAGAATCAATTAAGTGAATTATTTTTAAACAAAAACGTCGGTTTGACTTCCAAAGTCGCTACCAACACAAACAATACCCTACAAAATTTTATAGAACTTACGTTCAAATTTGCTGGTACTGACTTTAAAATTAAGAAGATTGAGTAGAGAAATTGTAAAAAAATTTAGTTAAATTTAAAAGGGAAATTATTTTATTTCATTTTTTTTCGGTTTAATTTTTTGTTTAAAAATAATAATTTCATACATTTTAGTGATATATTTTGTTAAGTTATTATTAATACATCTTAAGGACGTCTAAAATAAACGATCGAATGTATAATTGAATAATCGCTAAGTTTTCACTAATTTGTTAATAAGATGATGATGATTACTGTAAGATACAAACTGGCATATGCTTGCAGTTCTTTAAACAATACCGAATTTTCCAAACACATATCTTTAAAGACTGAGGAGTTCTGTTCACTGCTTTTGGATCCAGGTTATACCAAGGATCCAAAAGGTGCAACATCTTATTTTTTGCTAGCATATTCCTTATGTTACTTGAGTAAAAGTCAAAATCACTATATGTATCGATATAAATTTCGAGGAGTTCCCTCGATTCCTCATGGATCGCATCATCAGGTTTCCACTTTAGTGACTAAAAGACCAATTTCGAATTAAACCCTTTACAACAAAATAATTTTGCAAATAGGTCCATAAACGGCAGAGTTATGTTCAAAGATCTCCGAGTTAGTGTAAAATACTATGAGAAGAGCCTTTTATATCATAATAATGTGATGATGTATTAAACTAACCCTTTACATCACAAATAAAAGTTTGAAAATCGGTTCATAAACGACGAAGTTATCTGCGAACAAACATAATATTGAATTTTTAGGTCATCTGGAACTGGGTTAAAGTTTTGATCTATAGGTTAGTCAGTGATCAAAATGACGATTTTTGGACGTTAATATCTAAATAACCGTTTGGGCTTCAAATGGTTCGTGTAATATTACACACGGTGCCGCTCGCCAGTTCTGTTACTTGAACTTGGCTTGACACACTACCGCGTGTCTAGATTTGTTTTTAATATACAATTTGTCGAGTAAATTAGACTATTGCACAATATATAATTTTATTGCACACAATATTGTATAAACAACGAATGGATGTCTTCGATTTTTATAGGAAAATCAATTAAAAACGACTCATATCGACTTTGCGAAAATTATCAAGACCACGTAGTTCTTTGATTCTTCCTAGATGTCGCTTTTACGTTTATAGTTAACTAAACTATTATCTAAAACATGTAGATGGTAGGTTATGCTGGTTCGTATGCCATTTCTATTTCATTAATACCTATTTGTTTTATAAATACATTTTCACGAGTAAGTTTATTGCACAATACGCAATTATTTCATTTTTTGACCACGTAGTTCTTTGAGGGCTTCATAGATGTCGCATTTTCGCCCGTACGTATATTGCAGTTCATAAAATGACCAATAGATGTCAGAAAATCATGAATCGAAAGCCAGTTTATTTACTTTTAAACTGACATGGCTAGGTTAAAGTTCCAACTAAATTACATGGCCTTTTTTTTCCCCAACTCCTTATTCATTATACTAACTGTATATCAAAATTTCAAAGCGCCTCAAACATGGATTTTTGGCATTAAAAAATGGACTTTTCAAAAATTTGTTACTTGGCTAAGTTCCGCTTCTGACTAGCCAGGCCTGCATTCTCGTGTTGAGGTACAATAGGAGAAGTACAGGACACGGTTTCAACGTGCCTCAAATACCTACTCTAAATTTCTTAGTAGCTCTCCAGCTATATCGCATTGAGGTCAAACAGATGAGGGTTGCGACCCCCAAAGGGGGTTGTTTTGTCGATAAAATTCTGCAGTTAAAATCTTTTAGTCTCGAGACGACAAACACTGTAAGTACCTATGCCAGATTGCCTTATGGGCCCCATACATGATCCGGTCTGCCTTCAGTTCGGCCTGAACGGATGCAAAATCTTATCGTCTGTGTGCAATTTCGAGATCGCGTCAGTCGGCCGTACGGACTGAAGCGATTCGTTCCAGTGTTGCCAGCTCTGTTTTTGTGAAACTACTAAACTCGTATTGATTTCTAGTAAAAAGTACTAAATAACTACTAAAGAAGCTACTTAGGAATTCCTGAAGCCCCCCAAAAACCATTGCATTTTAGGTTTTGTTATATTAAATTTTTTTCATTCATTGAATTTTACTATAAATTTTACCATTAAATTAAAATATACTAGTAAATATTACGTATATTATAGTAATTAAACGGGTAGTTTTAAGAAAATTACGGACGAATGTTTTATTATGATAGGTTTTTTTTGTGTTTAACCTAGGCCATTTTGCATATGATTACTGTCTGGCTCTTTCCTACTAAAACACTACTAATAACTAATTTTTTACCAAGGAGGGAATAAAATACTCAATTTAGTAAAATTTTGTAAAATAACTAAGTTGGCAACATTAATTCTGGCCTGACCGATCGGCCTGAACGCGCGGCCTGTCCTGACCGTGTGTGGACAATAGGGAATATGCATGAAAATTTAATTTGCCTGAAATATTTTTTTCCCTGTTCTTTATTGTCGTCACATTATAACTAAAAGGAATTTTTTAAATTTAGTTCTTATTTAAACCGAGAAAAAAATTTATAAAAAATGCAAAATCAGCCCAGGATATTTAAAATTGCGAAACGCGTCACCATTGGTCGCGAGTCGTGACCAATGGTGACGCGCGTGTGTGACGTCACACTACACGACGCTGTCTTTCATGACAATGACATGACTGACGTTTTAATGAATTCTATGCTCTGACTCATCTATGATTTTAACTGTCAACTGTCTTTGTCGTGTACGATGACGTCACAACCCAAGCCCGCGAAAATGGCGTGTTTAAACCGCTCAAAAATTTTAGTAATTTTTAAACATTTTTTCCAGCTTAATGGATAATATTTTGGAAGTGTTATATATATTTTTGGTAATGTTATAACCAGTAGAAACGTTTAAAAAGATAAAAAAAATACATGCATATTCCCTATTCTCTTCAGTTCTTGCCCGAGCCGCGGTCGTGCGGGCGTGTATCGTGTACAAGCGTTGTATGAGTTTTCGCGGTGTTTAAATACAAAATTGATAAACACGACCGTAGCGCGCGGCAAACCAGAATGGACTGATGCGATTGTTCCGTGTGTGGGCCCGAATCAGGTCAGGCCGAACTGACGTAAATTGGGTTGGATGCGATTTTTTCCGTGTGTGTGCTCGAATCCGTTCAGGCCGAACTGACGTCAGTTCTAACTGAAACGATCGGCCTCTCGTCTGTGGGGGCCTTTATTTTCCTGTTCACGTTATGGAAGTATGAAGCAAATGCGTTATTAAAGATTAATTTTTAATATTATAACGCTGAATAAATGCTATGTTTAAATATAATGACAGGAAAACTAAAATTACTTACCGTGTAATGGATGGCATAAAACTTGTTACAATTATATTAATGTACATACTTGTAGACAATAGACTGCATAACATGAATTTATAAGGAAATCTTTCAAAGCTGGAAATGTTTTTTGCTATTCCAAAATTAAAATAATTAGCATATACTTACTTACTTATTTTTTTTTAAAACCTATAATCCGACTAGGTTAATGAAGTATCCTATGTTAGCTTATTACTAAATACGAACTTATTAACACCAAATTTATTAAAATCGGATTAGTAGTGTAAGCTCTACGGTGGACCAAACAAACATACATACATAGACTGCCAAAATCATTATCCTTCCTTTTGACTTCGCCGTAGTCGGGTAAAAAAGCCTATGACTATTATGGGCAATTAAGCTATATTGCTGTTATGAGATAAAGTCCTGTTTTCACAACTTAAGTCTATGCTAATTTTTATTTTACAAACTAAAATATGGATATAAATAATAATAAAAAATAATTATACAGTAGTGGTATCAAGAAAAACCTGCTTATAAGACGTCAAAAATTAATTTAAAAAAATCAAAGAATCTACATAATATTATAATTTAAACGTGCGTACTTTGACGCACTTATAATTTGATTAATTATTATGATATCTACATACGACCCCTGTGGCTCAGTGGTTGAGTGCGTCGACGCTCGAGCCGTAGGTCGCGGGTTCGAATTCCGTCAAAGGGGTATCTTGTTTTCAGTGTTTCAGATGTATATATTAAATATGTGTGTACAAAAATGAAAATCTTGAATATCTTAAATATACGAGTATGTATAGTAAAAATATATTTGTAGTGTTAAATATATTTCCGTTGTCTGGTACCCGTAACACAAGTTCTTCGAGAACTTATCATGGGACCATGACGTGGTGGGAAAGCGTACATAGATCGTAAATCATTACACCTAAAAATTAGCAAAAAACAGCAAATACATTTTCATCCCGCCTGCTCGACAATGTATCGGATATATATCACGCAATCTCAACGTAAAGCATGTTATTGACTCCCAAGGGAGATAATGTTGTATGAAACTCCCAAGGGATTAAAGTGATTTGAATTTGGAACGTTAAAATTCGTACGAAAACTTCTAATAGATATACCTACGCAGATGCATTTTTTCAATAATAATATGGTATTGCTGAGAGTTTATTCGAAAATCGAACTGGCCACCTATAACAAAAGAAAAATGCGATTCAATAAATTCAGAGCAAAAGCCAGTGTTTGGTGCTATTTTCAGAAATTAAAATAGGTACCTACTACGTTATTTTAACAGTTCCGTGTTTTAACATTCTCCCTAATAAAAATATTACTCTGTCCCTCCATAACTGGACAAATGTGTCCAATATCAATATTAACTTTTAACAAAATAAATGTTTTATTTATGTAGCCCTGGGTTTTTATTGCCTCGCAGTAGGTATGAAAAGTAGAGTATGCACCTCTGGGATAAAGCTTGTCTTCGTCTTGGGCAGCTTGAACCCCTCGCTTCACTCGGGAGTTAAGTTTTAACTCCCTCGCTGCGCTCGGGAGTTAACTCTAGAGTCCCTTGTTACGCTCAGGATCCAATATGCTGCCCGTGACATAAGACACTGCTTTATCCCCTTGGTGCATAATCTACTATTAAATAACTACAATTTTTATGAAAAACTATAACGCACGCCTATATAAATTATGTAGCCTATGGTATCCTATGTTACTCTGGCTATTAATAAGAATCTATTGACTCCTCATTTATTAAAATCGGTAGTTAAGGGGCTACGGCGGGACAAACATACTTATTTTCTCCGGTAATTTATAATCTATTTTTGTTTCAGTCCCAACAGAAGTGTCCCTTATAAAGCGGGAATACTTCAACAGATGGTACGGGTTGAAACCATACTACGCGGCGCTGGTCGTCTCCAGAACACCTCTGACTGTATTCTTCGCGCTGCTGTTCCTCGTGATAGTGTATCCCATCACCAACCAGCCCCTGGAGATCGTGAGGATCGTGATGTTCCTGACTATGTGTGTGATGGTGGCGCTGATTTCCGAATCCATGGGTACACTCATCTCGTCCACTCTTAATGTCGTGGTAAGTATTGTATGCTTCTTTAATGTCATCCATTTATCATAATATATGTTATGGAGTGTAGAAGAAAGGAGGACTATCTCTCTAAGGCAGAAAAGCTAAAAAGTGTCCGACAAAAGTAGTCAAATAACAGTTCCAAAACTGGCCATAATGGCGCTAGAGTCAGAAGAGGGTATGATATAAAGTTAGCAATAAGAGATGGAGTGAAGTTATTTGAAAGATAGTTATTGGTTAGTTACTCTTATAATTTGTGGCGCTCTTTTAAAAATTTTTCCACATGCTACTATAGCGCCACCTTAATTTGCTCTCTTACAACGGACACTTTTTAAAACACTGAGATGGTCCTCCATTCTTCTACACTCCATAATATATGTGAAGCAAAAATTTTAAGCATTTACAGTTTTATGAGAATTTGGCCCAGATATAGAATACACCAAAGGGAAGGGTACTTTTTATGGCGGCAAATATATCTAGTTAATAATAATGATAATTTATATTTCAGAACTCCATGTTCGTGGGCCCTGTACTTAGTGTGCCCCTGATGTTGCTCGCTGTGTACGGGATGGGCAACGGGGACGAGAGGCCGCCTCTGATCTGGGGCATCGCCCGCGCATGCTCCTTCCTGCGGTACGCTCTGGAGGGCCTCATAGTGGCCGTATATGGAGAATCGAGAAAGGACCTGTATTGCCCCGACGAGGTCGAGTTTTGTGAATATAAGAGTGCTAAGTAAGTAACAGCGTTTATTATTTGAGTTGTCATTTTTTGGCGGGGACTTTTTATTGATCCGCCACTGTTGAAGGATTTCCAATTTAAATGTTTTATTTAAAAAGTGCTAGAAAATACATATTACATAGTTTATCAAGGTTTTGAAATTCGTGAATTGTAACAGACGTATAACAGCTGTTTTACACGAAACCCGACTTAAATACAAGGAAAAAGAATCGAAAATTCTTATTGACACTTTTAGATACCACCTATTTGGTCTGAGGATACCACTTCCGCTGCTAGATGACGTTTTGTGTGAGTCGGGTAGTGGCAAAAAATATCTAAAACCCTCACTCCGTTACTAATAAGCTTATACAAGCTTTGAATAGTTATACAGTGTTTTGTTCACATCACACAAGTGACATGTTTAATTCGATGGAAGGAGACAAAATACTGTATAACTGTTCAAAGCTTATACAGCGTTTATTAGTAAGGGGGTCATTGTACACACACCGCGTAGCTCAAGCAGTTGTTCTTGATCCGCCACTGTTTTTGAATTTGCCCTAATGTTTCACAATTTTCTACTGTCGGATTACAGATAGCTTATTCGGAAGTTTTGTCACTGCTTACTTTATATCGAGCGACAGAGACAAAAACTAATTATCTATCTGACAATGATTAGTAGATTCTAAGACAGGCCCATTAGAATGATTTCAAAACTAAAATGGGCTCTGACTTACATTTGACAGAACAAATCTTCATACAAGAAAAAGTTACGCCATCTTGATTTCAACATACCTCTAATGTCAAAATGGCCCCAAACAACCGCAAACAAAAAAAGTGGGGACAGTTTTTCCTCAACATGCCTCGTATATAAAACATTAGATACAAGTCTATGCTTAGACTTATAAAATAATAATCTCTCCGTTTCAGACACTTTGTGCACCTACTGGGGATGTCCGGTGCGTCGTTTTGGAAGGACTTCGGAGCTCTACTAGTGATGTTCGCCCTGTCCAATCTGGCGACGTACTATTTGCTTCGGCAGAGGCTGTCCCCGAACTACGCCTTCAGAGCCATCAAAGTCATAGGCAGGTTCATCAAGAACAAAATGAGTGAAGTTATGTGAAATTGAGAACATTCTATGAACTTCATTGGTGATAATGGCGATTTAAAAGATGTGTAGATTTATTATAGGGCTCCGTACGCAAAGCAAAACGGGTCCCTAATACTGAGACTTCGCTGTCTGTCCGTCTGACTGTCTGTCCGTTCACACAAACCGTGATAGCTAGACAGTTAAAATTTTTACAACAACTAACGTGATTTTTTGTCGTTTTGTCCGGAACCCTTCGAGCGCGAGTCCGACTCGAATTTGGCCTGTTTTCATAGACCTCTGTGAATACGTAGTACAATGTTCCATGTTTATACATTGACCGGGTAATCATTGTAATACTCTGTAGATATCTTGTATTGTACCAAATTCCAGTGAAAACCAATTAGACCATCGAAGACATTTTTAGCCGACTACAGCGAAGTCGTAGCAAAAGGAACGGAGGAAGGGTAATGATTTTGGCAGTATTTGTATATATGTTTGTTCCACCGTAGCGCCCAAACTACTAACCCAATTTTAATAAATAAGGTGTCAATAGAGTCGTAATAATGGCAGGGGTAACATAGGCTATATAACTTTTTATGTAGTCGGGTTTTAGCTTTTAATAAAAGATTACTTATAGTTAATAAATTAATGAACTCTGCAGTAGGTACACTACGACCTAGACTTCAATGTCTTTCGGGAGTCTTCGTTTTCTTTTTGCTGTACATACCTACAATAAAATAATAGTGAAAAGTATTTTTGTATACTTCTAAAAACTACATTTATAGCACGGTGTGACCTAAACCCGCACTTTATGCACGCTTCGTGCGTAAAGTGCGGGTTTATGTCACACTTGCTATAAAATAGTATACGATACTTGTGGCCTAAGTTGTCTATTACTGCACGGCGTTTACTAATGTACTATTACGGCGTGTTGCATAATCAACTGAAAAGTGCCAAATAGCTTATTTACATGTTTTGTCTCTATCGCTCGATATAAAGTAAGCAGCGACAAAATTTCCGAATAAGCTATCCGTAATCCGACAGTTATTAGAAGATTGTAACCACGCATTGGCCTAATTTAATTTATAAACTTTTTAACTGCTTTTGGTGTATTATTGATTCTGTTTTTGTATTTTTATATGGTAATATTACAATATTGCAAATATAATATAGGGATTATGATTATAGGGTTATTTAATTATTAAAATCTGAAATATGTGATACTTATTACTTACTAGTTATAGACATATTGTAACAATATAAGGTATGACTCTTACTTACTGTTATTTATTCACTCAACTCATCAATTCGTTTTCTATTTTGTATCGTGACTATTAATCTTAGGTAAAATTTTACAATAATATAATGGCTGTGGAAACATGTTAAAAATTATTTATAAAAGAACTTAAAAAGTTAATAATTAATCGATTAAGTATTCGTGTCATCGTGTAACTTAATAAGAATAAGTATTATGAATCTTACAAATTTAGTAATAGTTTTAAATAAAATTTTAGTTACCTATAGCCTAAAATAAAATAATGTAACGGAATGCTAAATGGTTATGTAAAATAAAATAGTTCTATATTTTATTTTCTAATTTTTTTTACATTAAATTTTATTTCTTCATTCATTGTTTTGTCAGTCATTTATTGCCTTTGACCCCGATCGTAATACACACCTGCAGCTGGTTAAATTAAAATGCATCCAACCTATCTATATCAAATATTAGGTTGGGGAAAAAGTTTCTTCGCATTTTATATAAAAATCCAAAAGGTTTTTTTATAAAGTTTATTTACAAGTGACTAAAGTATATAGGTGCCATTTTGTTCGATAACTTTTTGCCATCTTGTTGGTAGGTACATGATCCAATTGCTATAAAATTTTTGGGGCTTCTGATGAAAAAACTGCGACAAGTGGTTTTGGCAGTCCTCTTGTGATGTCAACCTGACACTGCCTAAGGAATTTTGCAGCGACCGAAACAGGTGGAAATCTGAAGGTGCAAGGTCAGGACTATACGGCGGATGCATTAACACCTCCCAGCCAAACTCCCGTAATTTTTTCTGAGTGGCTAAAGATGTGTGAGGTCTAGCGTTATCATGGTGAAAAACCACACCCCTTCTGTTGATTAATTCCGGCCGCTTTCTCTCAACTTCTTGCTTTAATCTCATCAGTTGTTCGCAGTACAGTTCAGAATTGATGGTCCTGCCTGGCAGTAACAGCTCATAATGAATAATGCCCTTCCAATCCCACCACACACACAGCATCACCTTGTTGCGAGTTAACCCGGGTTTCGCCACAGTCTGTGAAGCCTGACCGGCCTTTGACCACGATCTTTTTCGCACGTTCTTGTCGTACGTGATCCACTTTTCATCACCAGTTATCAGCTTCTTCAAAAATGGTTCGGTTTCATTACGTCGTAATAAAGAATCACAAATGAGTACACGGTTCATTAGGTTTCTTTCAGTGAGCTCATGAGGCACCCAAATATCGAGCTTTTTTGTGTACCCAGCTTTTTTCAAATGCGCCAAAACCGTTTTGTGGTCAATCCCCAGTTCTTTAGCTACATCGTAACTACTAATATGCCGATCTTGCTCCACTTTTTCAAAAATGGCAACAGTTTTGTCCGTAACAGGGCGACCAGAGCGACGTGCATCTTTGATATCAAAATTTCCGGATTGAAAACGCTTAAACCAAATTTGCGCTACTCTCACAGATACTGCATTAGGTCCATAAACATCACAAATTTTTTTCGCGGCTTGTGTTGCATTTTTAACTCTTTTGTAATAAAATTTTAAAATGTATCCAAATTCTTCATAAGAATCACTCATTTTAACAATAAGAAAAACAAATGAAAATCTCAAATTTACCTAATTTGAATTTGGAATTGTCTTCTGTAAAATTAAAACTTTTTAATGATACCAAAATCAGCCAGATACAATTGGTATAGCCCAAGATATTTTATGACAAGTTCGTACATACTATAATGCGAAAAGACTTTTTCCCCAACCTATTATAATAAAACAAAAGCTATGACGTATCTATATTTGACAGAACAAATTTTCATATATAAGAAAAAGTTACGCCATCTTGGTTTTCACCGTACCTCAAATGTCATCCGTCTTGATTTTACCATTCTTCAAATGTCATCTTGATTTCACCATTCTTCAAATGTCATCTTGATTTCACCATTCTTCAAATGTGAAAATGACCCCTACAAATTCCAAAAGTGGAGCCATTTACGTGGATACAGTTTTTGTCTCAACATGCCTCGTCTCTACTATTATATAGTACGTCTATGATCTATACATAAAACGAGATGTCTTCACTGACTGACTGCCTGCCTGACATATTATTAAATACACTCGCATAGCTGTAACCGCTAATGGTAGAAACGTGAAATTTTTGTAGTTTTTATTTACAATGTAGAGTCACACTCAGAACCTCAATTCTCGTATTTAAGTAGACTTTCATTTTACTTCATTAGTTTTGTAAATGTAGTGACATGTTACCGTGAACGGACTTTATGACGTTTCGACCAATCAGAGCATAATAACACCGTTTGGGAGTATAAGCGTATCGGGACTTGATTGTAACTGTAGGTTTTATTTAGCAGAATTGCCCCTCAGGTCTGATTTCCATGAAATTTAATAGGTGAGGTACCTGTTTTTAATATTATATAGGTATCTATAAGGTGAGGTAATAAATACAAATCATTGAGTATAATATACTTTGTAGTTTTTTTTAATTTGCCCCATAAAGGGGTGAAATGGGGGTCCAAAATATCAAAAACTGTACGTATGTGGTATTGCGTTGAATTTTTGCAATGTAAGATGTAGAAATCCGTTAAAAATTTATGGAAATTCATCCCCCACGGGGCGGGGGTGCAATGGACGCAGAATGAATGCCACGCAGACAAGTCACACGCAAAAGCTACTTATGTATACGATAAAATTTAAAAATACCAACGCGACGCTACCCACCGAACTAGATATAAAGCACTGCTATATTATTTTTTCTATAATCGCTTGCATCTGGGAAACGGTGCATTATACTGAAATCATAATACTTAAATATTTGCTGCCGCCTGCCCCTATTGAGATACACCCCCTTAACCATAGATTTTATCTAAGGCTTCAAATCAAATCAAATCAAATCAAAAAAGTTTTATTTCCATATGGGTTACAAAGTAACGCTTAAAGAATTGTCCCTACTTGATGCCTACCACCGGTTCGGGAACTAACCCGGCGAGAAGAACCGGCGTAAGAAACTCGCACGGGGCCATCTTTTAGCAAAAAGATGGAAAATTGTTCTTTAAAAAAAAAATTAAGTTGTTTACAATGTGAAAACTTAGGTCTATATAATATTGACAAAAGTCAGATACATATTATAGTACATAGAAGTAGCCTTGCAGGTGGTCATCCTATTCCCAAGGTGTGCGGTCGTCAATAAAATCATTGACCTTATAATAGGCTTTTGCACACAAACGTTCTTTAACTACTTTTTTAAATTTATTAATGGAAAGATTTTGAACGTTTTCTGGGATTCTATTGTATAGGCGTATACATTGACCTTTAAATGATTTGCTTACTTTACTTAGTCTGATCACCGGTATATCTAGCTTGTGCTTATTTCTAGTGTTTCTACAGTGATTGTCGCTTTTAGTTTTAAAATTACTAATATTCTTTCTAACATATAATACATTATCCAAAATGTATTGAGAAGCGACGGTCAGAATACCTATTTCTTTAAACTTTTCTCTCAGAGATTCAAAGGGGGACATTTTGTAAATTGAACGTATTGCTCGCTTCTGCAGCACAAATATCGTATTAATGTCTGCGGCACTTCCCCATAAAAGGATGCCGTAAGACATTCTACTATGAAAGTAACTAAAGTAAACAAGTCGCGCCGTGTCTTCGTCAGAAATTTCTCTAATTTTTCTGACTGCATATGCTGCAGAACTGAGCCTATCTGCAAGATTAGCAATATGAGGACCCCACTGTAATTTACTATCTAGTGTTATACCTAGAAATACAGTGGTGTCCACAAGATTCATTTTCTCATCATTTAATAGTATATTGGTTTGAACTTGCCTAACATTGGGCAATGTAAACTTTAAACATTTTGTTTTTTTGGAATTTAAAAGTAAGTTATTAACATTAAACCAATGTACTATTTTTGAGAGAGCACTATTTACCTCGTCGTAGTCTGACTGCTGTCGCTTCACATTAAAAATTAGTGAAGTGTCATCGGCAAAAAGTACTATCTCGTTATCATTATCTTTAACAAGATAAGGTAAATCATTTATATAGATGAGAAAAAGAAACGGGCCCAAAATAGATCCCTGTGGGACACCTAATTCTATTTTGGTCCCAGTGGACTTTTTACTATTTATCTCCACCCTTTGAGTTCTATTGTTAAGGTAAGAACTCAAAAGTTTGAGTGCAGAGTCCCGAATGCCATAGTGGTGCAATTTTCTGATCAATATAGCATGCTCAACACAATCAAAGGCCTTGGAGAGATCGCAAAATACACCTAATGCATCCTGTAACCCCTCCCAAGCTTCAAAGATACTACAAAGAAGACCTATACCAGCATCCGTTGTGGATCGACCCTTAGTAAAACCGTATTGATTATTATGTAATAATTTGTTTAAATTAAAATGCACTAATAACTGTCTTAAAATAATTTTTTCAAATATTTTACTAAGAGTCGGTAGAATTGATATAGGCCTGTAGTTTGTCGGATCAGATTTATTTCCTGCTTTGATCTTCTCACACATAACTACGAATTCGCGTCGCATCCGCTAGATTGTATATCTACGGCCGTGGTGCGAGCAAGAGCCCTAAACGATAAAAAAAATCTTGAATTTCTACATTACAATATCTTCTCTCGGCAAAAATTAAATAATTAGCCTACCAAAGAGAATATAATCACTATGTGTAGCCTACTGACAGCGGAAAAAATAGATACCTAAGTACAAATTGTACAATGGATACATTAAATAAGATACTTATTATATTTTTTCGTATATTATATAAGAGGACTGATGAGGGTAATGTAAGAGGACCGAGGAGTGTAATGTTAAGAATATTTGTTTTGGATTAAATCATATTATATTCATCAAATTATACATCTCACTAAAATAAAATCACCATTTGCTTTACACATTATACAAGATGACTAGCGTAGCCATGATTCGAGAAAATAAAAAAGAAAAATATTTGTAAGTACAAAGTAAAATGTATAAAATCACTGGACTTTTTATAAGTGCTGGTAGAGCTAGTAGTAAATTTTAACACTTTTTTCTGCCACATAATAATGAAACCTATTTTTAACTTGAAATAGAGGAATCCATTTCACAAAAGCTACATTACTTTTAATTACTAATGGACTAAGATCCCAGGCCGGCCAGGCTACCCTTTTATTCTTACTGATAAAATTATAATATATAGCGGGTATGCATACGTTCAATAAAATATATACTAATACTACAATATGATATACATTTAATCAGTAAAAACATAAGAGTAGACAGGCGGACCTGATATCTCAGTTCATAATTAATATGCATCAAAAATCAAAATCAAGCTGTCTATTAATTTTAGTGTAAGTAGTTTAAGAATTTTAAGAAGTGAAGCAGTAATAATATCTAAAATTCAATTAATAATAATAATCATTTCTTGTGATACAAAATAAAATCAACAATAAAAATTTAAGTAGATAAAAATAGGGAGTTTAGAAGAAAGGAAGACCATCTGAGTGTACTAAAAAGTGTCCGTTGAAAGGGAGCAAATTAAGGTGGCGCTATAGTAGCATGTGGAAGAATTTTAAAAAGAGCGCCACAATTTTTTTAAATAACTAACCAATAACAGCTAACTTTCAAATAAATTCACTCCATCTTTTATTGCTAACTTCATATTATACCCTCTTCTGACTCTAGCGCCATTATGGCCAGTTTTGGAACTGTTGTTTGACTACTTTTGTCGGACACTTTTTAGCTTTTCTGCCTTAGAGAGATATTCCTCCTTTCTTCTACACTCCATAGTTAAAAACAAACAGTCTATGTAAACAAACTCGAGCATATAAATAAAAATAACAAAAGGTTTTGCTTAAAAAATATTTTCTTATCTGCTTACGTTTAATAATGTTTCTTGTAGTTCTTACAAGGCCTTGTAAGTCTATAGTAATTTTAAGGCATTTTTTAAATAACATTTAACATGACTGTGCACGTGGAGGCACTTATCAAAAGTAGGTATATTATTTTACCATAGTCAACTAGTTTGTTAGTAAACATTAATAACGTTTAAACTCAAGTTTGTAAAAAAGAAAAATTTCGTGTTAATTTCAAATAACAGGAATAACATAGTAAATACATTTTAAGTGCACCGTCAACTGCAAAAGTCGTTTACAATTATAAAAAAAACCTGAGCACTGAACTTCTTCAGGTTGCTATTGGATTTTTGATTTAAAAAAAAAACAGCGACATACAGTACGTAGTTGACCGTACCTTTTTTTCTTTGAGGTATTTTTTGCTTCTAAAAATTCAGTATAAAGAGTACATGAAAAACTTTTAACAATACCGAATAGAATACATTTTTTATCTTGTAATTAGGAATATAATGGCAGTGAAATATTACATAATCACTTTTCAATATTTTATACAAAATATAAACAAAGATACAAATAAAAAATATATGTTTAAAATATATGGGAATGCATTATTTGAACTTTATTTATCTTCAATTCTTGGAATTAAAGTAGGTACGGACCTATATAAAATATAAAATAACGTAAAAAATATTAATATTAAATTATCCATACTTTTTGAACACTTAAAAATATGAAAAAAATAACAAAAAATATAAAAAATCATAATATAAGCAACAAAAATCGTAGTCTCTACAACCTTGCTGTGTTGTATGTGCTTGTTTTTGATTGCAAGATTTTGGGACTGCATTATATTATGTTATATAAGGGTCAGTTCACACCGAAACGAGACGATACTCCACGCGGCGCTGCATTATTACCCGACTGCGCCAGAAGGAGGGCTATGTTTTTCGAGAGTATGTATGTATGTATACCTAATTGTTGGGCACGCTCTGCGGCCTGAACGGCTCGATGGATTTAAGCTCGAGAGGTGTCGTTTGATTCGTATTTACTGTGAGAGTGACA
Organism: Glaucopsyche alexis; assembly: GCA_905404095.1. Classification (NCBI taxonomy): domain Eukaryota; kingdom Metazoa; phylum Arthropoda; class Insecta; order Lepidoptera; family Lycaenidae; genus Glaucopsyche; species Glaucopsyche alexis. The sequence continues at coordinate 22,777,164 of FR990047.1, read as the reverse complement.
CCGGGTACATCAAATTTATTTGACGCAGTCGGGTTATTTGTATTTTTTTAACTAATTACTAGATTAAGTTATCTATTTAACATTGAACCTTATTCATTACACACACACATCAAAGTCGAGTCGAGATCAAGAACGTCAAGTAGCAACGCGATTAGGGCATCGAGACCGGTTTTACCCGAAACCGAAAACCCGGGTTTTCCCGGGTTTTCGGGCATACAACAAAACCCGGTTTACAAAATATTGAAAACCGGTTTTCGGTTTTTTCGAGATTTTTTTCATTATGAAATTCTACAACAGTTTATAACAGTTACAGTCACAAACCGAACGTTATAGTGGCTTGTGATTGTCAATGTAGAATTTTAGAACATTAGTTATAATGTTTTTATGTCGTATGTAGTACATTTGGGGGCACGGTAGTGCCCCCGCCCCGCCAGGACGAGTGAGCGAAACGCAAGGGACCAGACTACCTTTTCTCGAAGCGATTCATCGATTTTTAGACCTTCATAACTTGGTATAATTTATTATTCGGTTCCATCAGCGCTCAGTGCGAATTGCTCTCCGTTCCCATGATACCCAAAAATCGAGTGGGCCTAACGGAATCCGTCCCATTGTGTTAAAAATGTGTGCTCCAGAGTTGGCACCGGTCTTAACGCATCTTTTTCGGCTCACCTGCTCTTTTGGCACAGTCCTGGCATCTCGGTAGACAGCTTTGGTGTGCTATCGCCTGCCCTGTTCATACTGCATATCAATGATAATATTATGTGATGACGACAGTACGGGTGATGCCTTATATACAGGTCGCCTGAACATCTCTCGGCGAAACCTCATTGAGAGTCGAAACGAACTTGTCTCTCAAATTAAGAATTCATTGGAGAAGATCTCTGAATGGGGTAGACTTAACTTAGTCCAATTCAACATCATTAAGACACAAGTTTGCGTGTTCATCGCTAATAAGTTACCGATGGTCGTATGTCCTCGTTTTGAAAGCATACCCATAACTGTCTCCTCCAACATCGGAATACTTGGTGTTAGCATATCGAGCGAGGTCTAGTTCCGATATCATCTGGAGGGTAAGGCCAAGTTAACCTCCAAGAAGCTTGGTGTTCTGAACAGGTCAAAGCAGTATTTCAGTCCGGTCCAACGCCTACAACTCTATAAGGTGCAGGTTCGGCCTCACATAGAATATTTTTCTCATCTCTGGGCAGGAGCGCCAAAGTACCAGCTTCTCCCTCTGGATCGTATCCAACGAAGGGCCGCTTGAATTGTCGACTGCCATAGTATTTCAAACAGGCTTTACTCCTTAGAGCTACGTAGAGATGAGCATCGCTCTGCATCATATATCGGTTATATTACGGAGAGTACTCCGAGGAATTGTTCGGACTTATACCTGCTGCAACTTTTCGCTATCGTTCGAAGGGACAAAATATTTATCATCCTCATCACCAACTGTCGCCAACAGTATTTCCGGACCATTGCGACCTGCACACCTCCAAGAAGGCAGCATATTCCCTCCTAAAAGGCCGGCAAGGCACTTCTGTTTCTACACGCCTTAACTCATAAGCCTAACTTTACAAACTCTACACTTTAGTCAAATTATGTGGCATGGCCATTTCGTCAGGCAACGTATTTTGACTAAGGTGTAAAGTTTGTGAAATTATTAATTACTTTACATGAAAATGTTTATGGTGGGATCACATTTTACCAGTATTACGTTGTTACAACAGAAAGTAGCTGATAAAAGTTAATTTTAGGACATTCCTAACAAAATTCTACAAAATCAACAAAAAACCCGAAATACCCGAAAAAACCAGGGTACCCGGTTTTGAAGATGGCTGGGACCGAAAAACCCGGTTTTTAAAATATGACCGGTCTTCGATCCCCTAAACGCGATGCACACGCGCTACAACTTGACGTTCGATCTCTTACAATGAACCGTGTATCTTCTTCTGTTATTTATAAAGTTCAGTTTTGAATAACTACTAAAAATGCAGCGCCGCATTGCGTATCGTTTCGTTTCGGTGTGAATTAACCCTAAGTATAAACGCCAATTGTAATATTATAAAATATCTATTCTATGATAACCTCATTCCACATCCCCGGCGCTACTTATAATTAAATTTATATACATTATGGTAACTCTATGTTTTATTTTATAATATAATAACATCCTATATTATAAAATGAATATATACAAGTAGCGTGTTTATTTTAAACATTTTTAGTAATGATCTTAAAACTAGATGACAAAAAATGATTAAATGGGTATTCATAATTAAGACTTATTTAAAATTACGTAATACTTATTTAGTTTTAATCATATTCTTTAGATTATTTCGTAGTAAGCTAACCAACTATGAACATGTTATTTTTGTCTTTGAGATTCTAATTTTATAATAATATGGTTTGTGATGCTATAAATGCTGCTATGTGACAGAAGATCCCATATTGTTAATATTGGAACTTGAAAATTATTTTGCTTTTAATACAAATTAATAAAACCTATGTAATAATTACACAAATTATAATAATGTAAATTAATGACAAGTAATAAAACTATTTCGTCGAGCTATATTAACATTGTCACTTAAGGCCCTCCCCCGAGCAAAAGACCTTGAGGCGGTCAGCCGCATAACTCAGTTCAAAATTTTTCACATAACTTAGTTCAAAATTGACCATTCAATGTTACATTCAATTATAGTTTCAGCGTCTCCATAGTATTTACAAGTTAATTTTATTTGGGACACACTCCAATAGATAGGCAATTTCATAAGTTAGATATTCGCCGTTTACATTTTTTTTTTGGCTAATTTTGAACTAAGTAATGTGAAAAATTTTGAACTGAGTTATGCGGCTGACCGCCTCAAGGTCTTTTGCTCGGGGGAGAGCCTTAATGGACTCGAAGAAAAATGATAAGTCATGTTTGTTTGCTATTTTTGTGTGCATGAGCAATTAAATTGACACAATTATTGTCAATCTGTCTTTCACATTTTATACGATCAATATAATTAATTGCGCATGTTCAAATTGTGAATATTTTGCAAAAAAAAAAGCAAACGAACGAATGCGAGTATTCTCTTAAGGTGCTCCCTCACCTGTAGCATTCACGTGTAATGTAACGTTACATATCCGAACATTACATCAGTGTAGGAGGATAACCGAATATTACAATGCGCACCTTGTAATGATCCCGTCCGCTCGGCGCTCAAAGTCGAATCTAAAACGTTACATTACGTGCGAATGCTCGTCAGTCTGGGAGGTAGTATTGTAATGTAATGCTCAAAGTAGAATCTATAACGTTACATTACACGAGAATATTCCCGGTGATATATATTTTTTTGTATATTTTTTGCTTTTTGTGAGTTGCAGTTCTTTTTGTATCATTTAAATGTGCACCTAGTTTTTTTTTCTTCTAATTAATGAGTATTCTTATCACGTGTTCGAGTAGCATTATGTAGGTTGGTGTGTCGTTACTACTTGCTACTTTCTACTTACCCACTATTTTATTTTATGGAATGTTTGTACGTATCGTTTACGAATACCTTTTTAAATTAATTTAAGTAGAAATACATTTAGGACGTTCATACATAACTTTTAAGTAGCTGAGTGATTCGCACGTTTAGTTTCATGGTATATTTTTTTTTCTACATTTACTTTTTGTAAAACTCTACAGTGTGATTAGACTGCCGGCTGATTAGCTGGCTGGACTTCTCTTCGTCACACTGGTCCGGATATAACGCCGGTCGCTCTCTTTGCAGTAGTCAAACTTCGCTTCCATTGCTGTGCGTCATCAATGGCTCAGGACTTTCTGTCACTTTACAATGTAAACAGCTGGCTGGACTTATCTTCGTCACACTGATCCAGGTACAGCGCCGGTCGATCGCTGTCCAGGCAGAAGTCTAGTTTCGCGTGCCTGATGAGCTGACCGTCTCGCTTCCACTGCTGCGCGTCGTCAGAGGGGTCGCAGGCAGCCAGGACTGCCGTCACGCGGTCCTCGGAGAGGGACACGCAGAGGCTGTGGTGCCGGAGTAGACCGTTCTCGAACGTCCACTCCTGATTGCCGCCGGTGTTGTGGCAGGGGTACATACCTGAAGATAAAAGATCACGTAATTAATATAATAATTAATTGACACTGTCATGTCACTCTAAATTATCTGAAGAAAATATTGAAAATAAATCGATAATTAAACCAATTTACGTGACGCCGAAAGTAAATAAATATACATTTTTAAGTATTTGCAGTAGAACCCAATATAATTTATAGCGCCCCAAGTGGGTCAAACCGAGTAGATATCCCAAGCAATTCTCCCATATACAACTGACAAGACCCGCAACGAAAGAAGGAACGAGGCAACCCCGGGAAGCCGTATGCTGTTTTTTTTTTTCAAAAGTGAGCCCAGGAGCTGTCCAAAGCCATCAATGAAGTTTACCGATCTCCTATCCAATCCAACATTACTCAAGAAAATGAGCACATAGTCCACGGTCTTTTTTTTTTATCTTAGATAAGCAGTTTATTTTTATATAATTTTTGTTTATAGTTTATTTTATTAACTATATTAATTATTAGTCATCGTTCACAGTTAAGTTTTACCAACATATGACAAGAAGCCAGGATGCAGGGACCTCCACAGATATTACGACCGTGTCCTTGGGAAATCTGCAGCAATGCTCCCACTGTTCCCGATATTTTAAAAGCCAGCGAGGTTTGAACATTCATGTAGGCAAATGCCACAAACAGCTTCCCACCCTCATTCCACTAATAACCACTTCACTTCCGAACCCCATCTATCAAACCAGTTTCTGGCAAAAAATATCCAAATTTAAACGTTTTGTACCAGTACTAAAACGGATCCCTAGGGGTGCCAGGGTGACCGTAGCCCAGAAGCTTGCCGAGACAATACGCCACACAGTGCAGGAAAACTCGAGGCAAGCCTGGGAAAATCTACTCACCTTTCCCTACCGATTTCTGCATGTCACTAGGGATCCGCTCAACAATGCCTCCCTCACTTCAAGAATAAAAAAGAACTGTGTTTCGGACATTGACCTCAACCCAAATTTTTCTTTGCATTCCTCGGCCAAATTTAACCTCGTGAAATCTGTAGAAAATAAAATAAGTGAGGGAGACATTAAGGGTGCAGCGCGGCTCCTGTTTTCCAATGACACGGTCGCCCCCGACTGCCCAGAGACCCTCATCGCCCTGCAAAACAAACATCCGTCACAATCCAACCCTTTCACAGCTTCCGATGACGCCCTACCACCACTACAAACGTCGGCAGATAAAGTACGCGGAGCCATCATGTCCTTTCTTCCGGGTTCAGCTGGCGGCCTTGACGGTCTCACCCCTCAGCATCTGAAGGACCTCACCAGCGGTTGCTGCGGGGAGGCCGGCGAGAAGCTCCTGAATGAACTCACGAATCTGTGCAACCTGATGCTACGTGGAGGGGTCGCATCAGATATCGTGGACATTCTATATGGAGCTAACCTCTGCGCTTTGAAGAAGAGAGATGGTGGCATTCGTCCGATTGCTGTCGGCTCCACATACCGGCGCCTTACAGCCAAACTAGCCTGCAAATCGATCACTTCCCTCGCGTCGTACTTCCAGCCGAAACAGCTCGGTTTTGCCTGCAAAGGGGGCTGTGAGGCCGCCGTTCACTCTTTCAGAACAGCTATTCACAATCAAGGCGATGATGTGTTTCTGAAGGTCGACGTCAAAAACGCCTTTAACTCAGTTGAGCGAGGCGCCATGTTGGCCCAAATAAAATCCAAAGCCCCTGCCATTCTACCATTCATACTCCAGTGTTACAACGACCCCACCAAACTCATTTACAAAGATCACCTCATCTCATCCGAAGTGGGCTGCCAACAGGGCGACCCTTTTGGTCTAGCAATTTTCAGCCTTGCCATACATCCGGTCATCGAGCTTCTAAATTCAAAATTTAATGTTTGGTATTTAGATGACGGGACCATTGGAAGCGATGCACCCACGGTACTATCCGACTTCCAGACTCTGATTCGCGAGTTCCAAAAAATAGGTCTGGAGCTAAACCTAGGAAAGTGCGAACTTTTTGTGCCAGACAGTTGTGAGGATAGAAACGCGATTATATCCAGCTTTAAAGAAATAGCTACACAACTGTCTGTCATCGATAAGGATTCGCTCTTCCTTTTGGGCTCGCCTATTTTAGACGAATCTCTCCCAGAATTCATAAATAATAAACTACAAAATTTTAGTGAAACTTTAGACCGCCTCCTCCAAATTAACTGTCACATGGCCTTCACCCTAATCCGTTATTGCGTTTTCGTACCAAAATTTACGTATGTCTTGCGGTGTTGTCAACTGTGGAAGTTCCCTCAACTTCTCAAACAGTTGGATGATACCATAAGACATACGCTCTCCACGATTTTGAACATTAGTTTTGATGACCGCTCATGGACTCAGGCAACGCTTCCAGTAAGGTTCGGTGGCCTGGGTGTTCGAAAACCTTCCGACATATCACTCCCGGCCTACTTGTCCTCAGTCCACGCCAACCATAGACTCATCTTCAAAATACTAGAGCACCAATCCTACTCCATTATAGTTCCCTTTCTGGACGAGGCCAAGGACGTCTGGAGCGCAACTAGTGCTTGTAGCGAATTGCCTGACAACGTTTTTTCCCAAAGGCTCTGGGACGAGCCACTCTGCAGACTGGTACGGAATAATCTCCTTAATACGTCCTCCAGTCCTGTGGAGCAGGCTCGCCTCTTAGCAGCGGAAAAGTGGGAGTCGGGCCTTTGGCTACAAGCGTTGCCGTCACCCAATACGGGCACATTGCTGGATCGAACCGCTTTCCGAATAGCCACTTCCCTGCGTCTTGGCACCTCCCACGTCGTCCCCCACCGCTGCGTTTGTGGTGCAAACGTGGACAGCCTCGGACACCACGGTCTGTCCTGTCAGCGAAGCGCGGGCCGCATCTCCCGACATCACTGCCTGAACGACCTCATCCGTCGGGCTCTTGTCACCGCCGGAGTACCAGCTGTGCTGGAACCCTCTGGCTTGGCGCGCGACGATGGCAAGAGACCAGACGGTATGACCCTGGTCCCTTGGAGAGTGGGACGGGCTCTTGTATGGGACGCTACTTGCGTCGATACACTTGCTCCACCCCATGTCCAGGGCACCTCGAGCACTGCAGGTGCGGCCGCCAATCAGGCGGAGAACTTCAAGCGGCGCAAATATGAGAACCTTAGTGGGGATCTCATATTTGAACCGTTTGGGGTTGAAACCCTAGGTTCATGGGGTCCGGGTGCGCACAAACTTTTCAGAGAGATTTCCAAAAAACTAATTGAGGCCACCCGAGACCCCAGAGCCGGCACCTATCTGGCCCAAAGAGTGAGTATCGCAATCCAGCGGGGAAACTCTTTGAGCCTTCTAGGTACTCTGCCTGGTGGGGACGACCTGGGAGATTTCTTTTTATTGTAGCTTTTTAAGATTTTCTAGTTTTAATATTTTTTAAGTAGTTAGCAGCTATTAGATATAATACCAATATTTTATTAATTAGTTAAAATAAAATTATTGTATTATAATTAATAATATATTCTTGGACGCTTTCACACTTCGTCAATCTAGTCTCGAAGAACTTGTGTTACGGGTACCAGAGAACGGAAATATATTTATTACATTATAGCTACTATACACATAATATTTTAAGCTTTTAATTATATAACGTGTTCGAAAATCAATCACGGATACTTTGGGCACGCGATTCACTGCTTGTGTTAAGACGTTTAGGCAAAGAAATATTTGTCATACTCAAAGTAAAAAATCTACTATTATGTATGGGTGACTTTCCGCAGAACGCAAACTCGCCCATATAAGTATATTTTTTTTGAGTATGGCAATTATTTTCCGATAAAATGTCTTTATATAAGCAGTAGATCATATACCCAATATATCCGTAGTTGATTTTACCAAACCTTATATTATACACATCCATGATCCTGACATAGAAAAATTTTTATTGCTTTGGCAGGATTCGAATCCGCCACCTCCGGCAGAGAACTGACGCTCCGCAACCGCGGAGCCACAAATGGCGTCATGAATGAGTATAGAACTGATGAAATCAGAGACAAAATAAATGGAAAATTATGGGCGTTAAATGGATTTCCAAATAATTTTGATCTCGGTGAAAGGTGAACTTCCTTTAGTTGCATGGATCAAATAGAGAATTAGAGCGGTTACGCACTACGTCCGATCCGAATCCAATCCGAACCCGTGAAAATATGGATCTAGAAAACACGGATCGAATACGGATATTGCTTACGCACTACTCTGATCTCTGATAGTTGATACAAATCCAAGCAATAAAGCGGTACTGCGTAACCGCTCTTACTCAATAGCCAAAGGAAAAATATTAAATAAGACTATGTACCTAGCGTCCCATCCACCAGATGTCCCATGGTGTCCAGACAGCGCGCGCCCTGCCGCACCGCCCGCGCCCCCCCGCCCGCCGGCACCGCCAGCTCCGGGTACACGTGCTGCAGGTACCAGCGGAACGGCTTGCACTGCAGCCGCTTGCGGATCGCCAGCCGCTCAGATATGCTGGAATAAAGATAATATAATCCATAAAAATGTGAGATATTTATTACCTACCTCTAAAGCCTCTCCTTCGAAGGCTACCATTGGAAAAAACTCAATAGGATTATTTTTATTAAGGTTGGCGTCATTATAAAGCCAATCCACATAAGCGATTAACGAAAAATAAATTGGTAGCAGCGTTGAGATTCTTTAGTCCTACCGCTGCAGCTGCCACCAAATAATCTAGATTCTATAATCCGAATAGCGTATTATATTATTCCATAATTTAATTAATTATTTTTGCTTACTAATTCTAATCATATCTTTTTGTAAACAAACATATTCAATCCCACCGAATTAAATGTGTCATTAGCTCCCACCACACGAAAAGTTTTTTGCAACTCTCGCTCCGAACGAACATGTACAACGAGGGCTAACAGACCGACCTGACATGTCGATGCGAACGCATATTTGATTTTCCACAGTTTTATCCATGCACTCGCCTAAAATTATGTATGACGCCGGTAGGTCTTTTAGAAACATTGAGAGGTTGCTAAGACGATATTTTGATTTAAATATCCGTTAACGAGATATTCAAGATTTTTGTTTGTCGATCGGTGTACTCACTCTCCGAACTCCACCTGTTTGGCCAGTGGTTGCGACCGGTAGTACAGCTCCTTGTAATCGTCCATCCACACCTCAGCCGCTCGTCTGGTGTTCCGGGCGAACACCGCCCCGGAACCGCCGGGGAAGGTGTACGGGTGCCGTTTGCGGAATACGTGACCCACTCGTGAACAGGGGACTATCTCTAGTGAGCCTCCACACTGCCATACCCTGGAATATTATAACTTTATGTAAAATCTATGGACGCTTTCACACCACGTTTATGGCCCCATGGTAAGTTCTCGAAGAACTTGTGATACGGGTACCAGACATATTCTTTTATACTATACAAATATTTAAGATTTTTATTGTATTAAATACACATCCATGGCCCAGAAACGGAAAACTTTTTTGTTTGGTTTTTTACTTTTGGTTTAAATCCCGCCACGACCTCCGGCTTGAGCAATAACGAGCTCAACCACTGAGCCACAGAGGTCGTCATATAAATCATAGTATACTGCCAATTGCTGTATCAGGTTGAAAATGGGAAAGGTTTGTGAGGATTAATGTTTATTTGTTAAATTTTTATTAGAAATTGAAGGAAATGATAAAAAAATGTATAACAACAATAGTTGTTATACAAAATCGATAAAATTCTGATTAGGACTTAGGTTACTTATATTCCAGAAAAGGTCTGTTTATGAATAATTGTATGTTTCACCTTAAACAAGCTAAACTCATTTATTTTCTTGACTCTTGTAACAAAAGTTTTATATTTCATGCCAATTAAAAATGATTAAAACGAGTGTAAAGGTGCCTCGCAAGGTTTCAAATGTCTTATATATTTTTAATAAATTATTAACCTAGCGTCCATAGATATTAAATTATTACCTAATAAAACTTATTTTATTGGCCACTCAATCGGCATAAAATGCTAATACAAGATAAACAATAGGTCAAAAGGATATAAGAAATAGATTGAAGAATTTAGTTTTATTTTTTCAATATTTTTCAACTTACAGTGAATAGGTACTCTTCCGTTCTCCAGCATATAACATTTTATAGCTTAATTATGGGCTTTAAATTTTTTAAAAATCAACAAACGTATTAAGGCTAGGTCATAGCCTACTTTGTAAGAGTTCAATTACGAAGTGGAAAAAAATATGGGACAAAGTACACAATCCTTAACAGGGTCTGAACTAGGGAATGGAAGAACCGGTCTGATTTTGAGAACCGGGAATTTCGGGACTGGGCAATTTCGGAACCGGGATTTCCCGGGAAATTCGGGAATTTCGAGACTGGTGTGAAGGCATGAAATACAAGTATAATTACTGTCTAAAAAGTAATTCAAAATATAATAATAACATTTTATAGTACAATTACAAATTAAATAAGGTTTTAATGGCAACTCGACAGTCGACACATCAGCCAACATGTCACCGCCATATTAATGACAATACTACTGGCGATAGTAAAGAGCCGTAGGTCATTTTAGTTTATTAGCATTTATTGGTGGATTTTAAATATGTTACTTCGAGTTATTTGATTTTTGCAAAACATCAAATAGTTGGGGTGCCCTTCTGGGCTATTAGTGTACATGCTCGAACGTCTAGGTAACCTATTAGAAGTGACAAATTAGATAATTAAAATACTAAATAACCAGACACATACTGACAATAGCTGACACACTATAGGAATAGTGTGTCAACTTTTAGCAGTGGTCGTCCTGCGTGGTTAAAAAGTTGTAAAAATTACTATGACATGGATATGCTGAACGCGTCAGATTATAATTAGTCTAATTCATGCGCAAATGAGTCTCTGATATGAAGTATATTATATTAATCTGACGATTTGCGTGAAAGGTGGGAAGGGGTAAAAAAAAAATTACTCGAGTGTCAGAAGTTCAGAGTGAATCCTACAGATGCTCCAATTTGAAATTAAAATTTGAAATTAATATAATGCGTAACTATTTTTATAAGGACAATAAAGAGTTTTTAAAGGAAAATAGGTAATATCCATCTAAACTGCTCACCAACTCCAAAAGCAACCAATATGCATATTAGTAGGTATTCAATATATACGTATATATTTATCAAAAAATAAAACAGACGCCACACAGACCTTGTAGGCCAAGTCCCAAGATGTTCTATTTAATCGTCAATACCATTAGCTCCAGTATTGGCTACTATGTCAGTCGATGTGTGGTGCTATCATACATACATACATACATACATACATATAATCACGCCTCTTTCCCATTGGGGTAGGCAGAGACCACTTCTTTCCACTTGCTACGATCCTTACACACTTGTTTCGCTTCGTCCACTTTCATTCTTACCATCCATTCCTCCTCTTACATTCAACGTAGCGAAGCGGCTCTCCATGGGCCACTTTTCGCCTCCGCGAGAACGAGACGTGATGGGTGGCGAACCACATCGCCGCCATTTTGGATAATTAAATTATTTTTATGATTATCCATTGCGTTCCCACGGATTTGCGGAGAGGGTAGGAATAGGGAAAGGGAAGGATAGGTGGTGTAGAAAGGAACATTGGTAAGTTAGAGTGGCAAAAAGGAAATATAGGATATTACCGCCCAGGAGGGGAAGGGATAGGACAGTAATAGCTAGGGAAGCCGGGGACGCGTACCCGTATACTATACCACAACTACCGGACAGGTAAGTTGGGATGAGTATCCCAATATGCTATCATACTACATATTAATATTAAATATGGCATAATCTTATGGTTATTATTTCATCGCACCGCTCACAGTTAACTTTTATGTACAGAATATATTATGTAATATGAACTAGGTACTCATTCTATCCTTTTATATATTTTTCATTTTTGTTCTTAATTCGCTTTCGGAAATAATTAAAAATTATTTTTTAGCTAATATTTACAATTACCGATGATAGTGTACTTAAGTACTTATAAATTTTAATACAATTTGTTCGGTACTGAAAGTACCGAAATTCCCGGTTCTCAATTTTTGATTCCCGGTTCTCAGAGCAATTCAAAATTTCGGGAATTCCCGGGAATTTCGGGACCGGGATTTCCCGGTTCCATACCCTAGTCTGAACCATACACATTTTGGAAAAAAAAAAACCCGAGTTAAAAAATCATAAAATCACCTCTTAAAAATCACACAATCTCCTAAAACGTAAAATTTTAAAAATAATTAATATTTAAGACGAGGACTAAGCTCAAAAACAAAACGATTTACACTACACGTATGTGCATTGTAATAAGATTATTTTTGCGTAGCATTATTTTCTATATTCATGTAGAAGACGGTGTTTGCAAAGTATTTTTGAAACATCTTTTTAAATATTGTACAAATCACAAAAGTGTTCGGTTTGAAATATAATGTAAATATTAATTATTTAACAAAAAATATGTATGGTGCTGCACAAAATTTAACGTTTTAGGAGATTGTGTGATTTTCAAGAGGTAATTTTATGATTTTTTAACTCAGAAAAAAAAAATACCTACTGGTTCGATAAAGAAGGTGTCAATGTAGTGTACATTCGTAATTTAGTGGTCGGGTTAAAGTTTTATAAAAAAAATGTAATTATTCGAATGTGTTAACGAAATGAAATGTAATAAGAGACTGTGTACTGTAGAGGACTAGAGGTGTTTATAAAAAATCGGCCTTCCGTTTTCTAAGGCTCTTAAAATATTATCAGCTCTCAAGAGCTAATTCAATCAAAGTAATATTTTTTGCTATGTGGTATGTCTCGGTTGATATTTATTAAGTTCAGTAAGTATAAAAAGTACCTAATCATTTTAATTTTTACAGTCAATTTATTGTATAAAAGAATATTGTTATAGCAGAAAGCTCTTTCAATTGATTTACAGTATAATATGTTTTCCTTTACCTAATTATAACAGGAAGAGTTTTCATCGATCGTGTTGCTATGTCAACCATTCCGCGTAAGCATAACGACAAAACGCCGGAATTTACAATTTAATAACTAGCACATACTAATGCTAGCCATACACGTAAGCGTGTACCTGACAGGTTTGCCTGTACAGTTTTACAGGTAAACCGGAGCGTGTGTATTGCACAACTGTGTAGAGGTGGGACGTATTTAACGTAACAGGTAAAAAGGAACAGGTAATTGGAAATAACACATAACAGTCGATATCCAGTTACTAAATTAACAGTTATTAAATAACATAACAGAATACGTCAGTACGCTAGTAGCGTATCAAGTAAAAAATAAGTACCTGAGTACAGCGTACGTGTTACCGATATACTATAGTCCGATCTTGTCTCTCTGTTACACATACAACGACTCCATATGCAAAAACGAAAGGCACTTAGTATTTAAATACTCTGTATGTCTCTCTTACACTTATATGCATCTCCTACTTGCTAGAATGAGAAATAATTAGTATTTTTTTAGTAAAAAATTCAGGTTGTAGTCAATCAAGAACAAATCCCTTATACACTACGTGCCATTACATATTGTCGGGTTATAGACAGACGTCATTTGTCACGAGTTCTGTCTTTTTTTTAAATATTTTTCGCGTTGCGGCTTGCAACCATTTGCCAGTGTTAAGTTGAAAGGGCGGGAAATTGAATTTTCTTTTAAATTTTCAACACCGTAGTCAAATCCAAAATCCAAATAAATAGTCAGTGCACTCAAAGTCAAGTCAGTCGATTCAGTAAAGTGGTAAAAGCTTTACTGAAAGTTCCTAGGGAGTATTGATTATTTATTCTCTTTCAACTATCAACTAATCAATTTTAAAATTCTAAAGTCAATCAAAAATAATTGTGTATTTGTGTTTCTTTCAAAATTATTGTTATTTCGATTGTTAATGTCTAATATTGGTAGAATATTTACTATTAGATATTCGTTGTCGTGTACAAATGTGGGCAAATAATACAACTACAAAATATCACGAGTTCTGTCTTTTTTTATACATATTTATCGCGTTGCGGCTAAGAATATGTACCTACGTCTTTGTGTACAAATGTGGGCAAATGATACAACTAAAAAAGTCACGAGTTCAGACTTTTTTAAAATATTTATCGCGTTGCGGCTAAGAATATGTACCTACGTCTTTGTGTACAAATGTGGGCAAATGATACAACTACAAAATGCGTGCTATTCTTATAAACTTCGCATTGCGATAAAATTATACTTATTAATTAAAAATTATAGTATTATAAATTCTAACATTACACTAAATATTAAGAACAAATACATTTACAATATCAGGAATTTATGTAAACGTTGTGGAAGGCCGTTCAAGTATACCTACTTGAACGGCCTTCCAACCTAGTAATCGAACTGAGTACGTATACTACATACCTACTAACATGACTGTTATTTTTTAACAGGTATCCGAAACAGGTACTTACTTATAACAGTAATAGGTATAACAGGTATCGTATTTAACCTGTTATATCCCACCTCTACAACTGTGCATGTTAACTTGTGACAGTGACTTGTTGACAGGTGTACCCTTAAGTGCATGACTAGCTTAAGACACATGAAGATCGCTAATTATTTTAATGGCCTTGTTCTAGTCTATAAAAAACTGGAATTTGATGAAATTTCCAGTTTTTTGAAACTATAATACCAGGGGTCGCGCAATGTCAATATTTTAAAAGGTCAAAATATTACTCTACATTTTGATATTCAACGGATGAATAAAAAATAGATAAATTAATATTTATCGGTGACCCCGCATCGTTAAATTCTAGAATATTATATTTTAGCCAATTACATTTTGTACGAATCTATACAGGTTTTACCACTTTTACATTTTTTATCATCATCTTATTAATTATTATCCTTCAGTTTTAAAAGCTCTTTAATTTTTAACGATTATACTTTATTATTAGCTACATAAAAATAAACATTAGTGATCATTCGTTTCTAGAAATTGTATGATAATTTAACTTATTTAATTCTGGTTTTACAACTTTATTACTGTTTTTTGTCTTCTAATATTTCAACTATTTACTTAGGTATTTTATAGTCCTTTTGATCGATTATATTTGTTCACCATCAGCTTTTTTGTGTGAAGACCTGTTTTACAATTGCATAATAAATGACGAATAGCTTATTCGGAAGTCTTGTCTGTCGCTCAGTATAAAGAAGTAAGCAGACAAAATTTCCGGATAAGCTATTCGTCATTTATTAGGCGGTTGTAAAACAGGTTCCTTAACGTTAGATAGTTTACCTGAAGGAAATTTCCAGATTCTCCCCGCCCCAGACGTCCATCTTCATGTCGTACTTGCCAAGCTTGCTGAAGTACTTCCTGTTCATGCTGAACAGGCCCCCCGCTATCATGGGGGTTCGTATCACCTGAGTGGGGTCGCTCAGCCTCGAGCTGCGTTCCGCATGGGATAGATACTCCCACTGGAATTGAAAAGTTAAAGATGATAAAGTTCTGCTTGTCACAGTGTTTTTAAGAGAACTCCGAAACGGCTTAAATGAATCTGATGAAATTATGCAGGTGTCTTCGTACACGTAACCCTTCTAACATCAATCCTTATTGCGTAATAGCTATATAAGTACTGTAGTAATCTTCAACCTTCAGTGGTCAATGACTCTCCCACATATCACCTGTATGTTGTAGAGGTAGGTGTAGGTACTAAATGGAGGTTGTAAGTGTATATATTGGTGTAGAAACTGTAGAGAATAGGTATATGTAGGTAGTAATTAGTTTATTCCAGTTCATAGTTAAGACAGAACAACATCTGTTGGGTACAGCTTGAATCCGCTGTAGCGTTAGATTTTGAAGCGTTTATTTTGCGCAATTTGTTAGATAGTGTCGGTAGAAATGCAGAAATACCATACAACGTCTCCAAAATTCAACTTTTTAAGATGTTATTCACCATTTGTAATTAACATTAAGCTTAGTAACTTAGTATAGGGAATGGATCGCTCTTTGTCTATTGCCGGGGCTTAGTAACTAAGCCCGTTTGACTTTATTTTAACCTTTTGATTGCAGGGTCATTGCTTTCGGTAACGAAGGCTGTGTAGCTATCGTTTTAATTTATTTCCGTTAGTTTCAATAGGCATCACCAAACACAATATGAATTATGACAAGGAGAATAGACAATATAGCAATATGAATGTCGATGGATAGATCTTGAAAATTTGAAACAAGATTATTTGTTACGACAGCTGTGTTGTTACTTTTGTCTGTTTCGAGTTATGGGACTATATTATATTTCTTAAAACATACATATTTACTAAGTAAGTACATTACTACGTCTAATATTTTTATACCGAAGTACTTGATTAGACACATACACACCAAACCACTGAAGTGTACAGGTAGATACGAGGAGCCCTCTCTTATCTAACCTTAAGATTTCGATTCAGGGTCTTAAGATCCAAGGTTAGGTTAGGGATAGATTAGGTGGTCCCATGTTCCATACATTCCTTTCTATCTAGTTGCTCCAAAAACCACAGAATATTATCACGAATATTTCTCAACTGATTCACGTACGTAGGCTAAAGCTGTTATAGCATATAAGGTCATAATTACAGACACTAAGTAAAAGGGGTTTACCTTGAACACTAGGTTCCAATCGAAGCCGCCTCGCAGGTCGGCTGACGCTCCAATGTATTGGAAAGTGTCCATGCTGATCACGTCTATCACTGGACATACCACGCGGGTTGGATCCTGGAATAGATAAACATGGAATTTAATGATGGAACAAACACAATATATAGTCTGCCATGGAACAAACAGACATACATACATACACAGACTGACAAAATTATTACCCTTCCATTTAAAGGCTTCGTAGTCGGGTAAAAAAGTAAAAAAAAATAACTCCCCACAAAGGCCAGTTACGCAGGAGTAATTTTTATAGTGCCCAAGTGTGTGCGCAGTACACAAGAGAACTCTCTCTCTCTCCTTATCTCGTTACACTAACCGAAAAGATTGGCGCAGGTCCGAATTTTTACATGCCCACCCGACGCATGGATCATCTTTCTTGTCAGTCTAATCAGGTGATCAGCCTGAATTGTCCTGAACAAACTTGGAAACAACATTTTTTGTTGTTCCAATGCGGGAATCGAACCCAGGACTTCAGAGTCGAGAGCCAAGCTCTAACCACTAGACCACGGAGGCTGTTGGTAAACCGTAAAAGTAGTGGAGGTCACAGTCGACACGTTGCATTGATAGATATTTGGTAGAATTTATCCCACCAAAAACATTCTGTAAAAAACTAGCCAAGTCTCGATAGAGCTGCTCGTTTATCTCTAAAAAGTAGTGAAATCTAGACAAAGTCGTTCCAAGTCTAAGGTTCCTTACTGAGATTTCTTTATTATTATAGTTGATGTCGTGTGACTTGGCCGTTGAACATTCTTTATACGTTAGTGGGTACAAGTCAATTTTGTTTACACGTAATGTATATCTGTTGTAACTACCTATGTTTGTTAAGGCCGTGTAGACCCAATTTTACATGACTTTGAATCGATAATAAACAAACAAATAGTAACTTTAAAAAGCCAAAAAAAATACACATTGTTGTTTACTTAATGTTCTTCTACAATTTGTGGTTCAAAACATAATATTGAAAACTTCACTCGATCAAAAATAATTCCGAAGAGGAGGCTAAATTTGAATATTTTTCTTTTTGTTCATGAAGTTCATGATAGTTTTACTTTCAAAAATCATATCTACGAAAAGCTAATAACTTAAAGAAGAATAATTTGTGGTTACATTTTGCATGTTGGTTTAATTATTTTAACATTAAATAATTATTGAAATGCAGCGTGCGTAAGCCGCTTGAGTCGCCCCACAGTCGCCCGCTAGGCGTTGACGAGGATAGACCTATGTCAGTTTTGCTAGCGCACGGCTTACCCGCGTATTTATCGAACAATTCTTTCGTTTCTAACGCAGTGTAGAAAAGTCAGTTTGTTTTGTTTCTTTTTATTTTTGAACATATCATACACAATAACATGTTATATTTTATCGTCGCCGCGTCATTGCTTTTGCCAGATGAGACGACCTCTGTGGCTCAGTGATTGAGCGTGTTGGTGCTCAAGCCGGGGGTAGCGGGTTTGAATCCCGCCGAAGGAACAAAAAGTTTCCTGTGTTCCCGGGTCATGGATATGTATAAAACAATAAAAATCTAAAGGAAAGTCAGTTTGTTTTGTATTTTTTATGTTTCTTTTTATTTTTGAACTAATTCTATACAGATAAAAAAAATTGAAGTGTCTGTTTGTAACTTCAAATTAACAGCTTTTCATATAAGGAATCTAAAAGTATATTCGGTACTTATAATAAAATACCAATTTTTAAAATTTTTGTCTGTCCGTCTGTCTGTCTGTCTGTCTGTTTGTTCCGGCTAATCTCTGAAACGGCTGGACCGATTTTCACGGGACTTTCACTAGCAGATAGCTGATATTATAAGGTCTAACATAGGCTACTTTTATTTTAGGGTTCCGTTTAAAAAAATAGGGTTCCGCTTTCGTTAGATCTGCGCAAACGAAGTTGCGGGCATCAGCTAGTTATACATATAACCATACACAATAAGATGTTACATTTTATCGTCGCCGCGTCGTTTCTTTTGCCAGATGAGACGACCTCTGTGGCTCAGTGATTGAGCGTGTTAGTGCTCAAGCCGGGGGTCGCGGGTTTGAATCCCGCCGAAGGAACAAAAAGTTTCCTGTGTTCCCGGGTCATGGACATATAATACAATAAAAATCTATAGGAAAGTTTGTTTTGTATTTTTTTATGCTTCTTTTAATTTTTGAACTAAATCTATATACAGATAAATAAAAATGAAGTGTCTGTTTGTAACTTCAAATTAACAGCTTTTCACATAATGCATCTGAAAGTATATTCGTTACTTACAATTACAATAAAATACCAATTTTTAAAAATGTCTGTCCGTCTGTCTGTCTGTCGGTCTGTCTGTCTGTTTGTTCCGGCTAATCTCTGAAACGGCTGGACCGATTTTCGCGGGACTTTCACTAGCAAATAGCTGATGTCATAAGGTCTAATATAGGCTACTTTTATTTTAGGGTTCCGTTTAAAAAATAGGGTTCCGCTTCCGTCAGTTAGGCGCAAACGAAGTTGCGGGCATCGGCTAGTTATACATATAACCATACACAATAACATTATCGTCGCCACGTCGTTGCTTTTGCCAGATGAGACGACCTCTGTGGCTCAGTGGTTGAGCGTGTTGGTGCTCAAGCCGGGGGTCGCGGGTTCGAATCCCGCTGAAGGAACAAAAAAAAAATTCTGTGTTCCTGGGTCATGAATGTGTATTAAATATGTGTATAATACAATAAAAATCTTAAATATGTGTATAATATAAAAATTATTAAATATATTTCTGTTGTCTGGTACCCGTAACACAAGTTCTTCGAGAACTTACCACGGGACCAGATTGACTTGGTGTGAAGCGTCCATAGATATATTATTGTGTTGTGTATTATGAGAAAAAAGTAGCTGATGCGTGGAGTAGCCTTAGTACATTATTGAATAAGCCAGTAAACAGTTTTTATGAATTTGTAACATCTACCATCTTCTTTGCCGTACTTTTCGTTTCTTTTTATTTCGATTTCTGTTTTTACAATAATAATAATAAATAACTCCCCACGCCGATTTCGGTGACGGTGGCTGGTTTTATTGTAGCCTAGCCAGTTACACAGGAGTATTTTTTATAGTGCCCAAGTGTGTGCGCAATACACAAAGGCACTCTTTTTTTTTACTCTCGTAATCCAGGGGGACGGATAACCGACACGACTGACGAGAGATGAGGCGCAGGTCCGACTTTTTACCTGCCCATCCGACGCATGGATCATTTTTCTTGTCAGACAATCAGGTGATCAGCCTGCATTGTCCTAACCAAACTTGGAAACAACAATTTTTGTTGTTCCAGTGCGGGAATCGAAATTAGAACCTACGACCTCCGAGTCGAGAGCCAAGCTCTAACCACTAGACCACGGAGGCTGTTCTATTTACAATAAAATATAAGGATACGTGCTCAACATCCGTCATGCTTGCCTTTGCAGAACACACCAAGTCACTCGCAAGTAGGGGTTGCAATCCGGATACTTCGAAATTCGAAAAATTCGAAAAATCCGGATATTCATTTAAAAATCCGGATTTTTGGAGTTTTTCGAATCTTGGTTACTACTATGAAAATTACATATTTTAATTGTAATTAGTATGTACTCTAGACGTACAATATTTGAATAAGGGATATAATTAATCGAGTGAACAAAAAATAAGTTGGTGACTGTACGTGAGCATACTGTATTGCTGAATTTGGCAGCGAATTAATATGTTGGCGACTAAATTACCAAACTGGTGAAATCACTCAAGTGACAAAAAATACAAAAATCGGCAGATAAAAAGTAGCGAAATTTAATCCAATTAGCACCGATGAGTTGGTGACCATTATACCATGTAAGTAGCTAATAAAGATTTGATTGATAAATTAATAGCTGCTAAAAATTCAATTTGCAAGCTACGGAAAATCCCAGTTTTGGATACTATTGGAGGTTTTTTTTTCTTTGGTATGGGTATCGTTTTCAAGGTTTTTGGGGGTGCAGAATAATATGAAAATAAAATCCGTTTTAAAATTCCAAAATGGCGTATATTTTTTTTTTTATTAAAAATGGATGTCTTTTTCCATGTTTCATATTATGCTGATTATAAAATTGTCTTCCAATTTCATTTTCCAAAATGGAGACTATCCAATCTTCGTAAAATTAACATGTAGTTTGTAGAGGTACCAGCTATGTAAGCTATAGAAACTTTTTGAAATTCAGGATTTTCAAATTTCTTTTTTTGGCATTCATGAAAAAAATATGCGATTTCCGGGTTAAGGGGGAGGAAATTTTTATTATTTTTCCAGTAATAGTATTATTTTTCCGTTTCTAAAATAGAAGCGATTATAGAAAAAAAAATATGGCAATGTTCTACTTTGACACAAACAGTGTATAAAGCTATAGAAATTTTGGAAAATTCAGGATTTTCAAATTTCTTTTTCTTCCATCGTCAAGAAAATATGGTGTTGCATTAAGGGGAGGAAATTTTCATTATTTTTTCAATAGGATGCACCGTTTCCGAGATAGAATCAATTTTATAAAAAAAAAAATCTCTACATTGAGATACGAGGGATGTATAAAGCTATGGAAATTTTGGAAAATTCAGGATTTTCAAATTTCTTTTTCTTCCATCATGAAGAAAATATGAGGTTGCGGGGTTACTAAGGAAATTTAAAATGGATGACTTTTTTGTAATCAGCACCCCCAGAAACCAACAAAAGGACAACCATATTATTTTTATAAAATTAAGTATGTCCGCCATATTGGAATTTCAAAATGAATGCCATTTTCGTATCCAGCACCCCCAAAAACCTGGTAATGACACCTATGTTAATTTTGCGAAAAATGAATATCCGTTATTTTTAAATTTCAAAATCAATTTACACAACACCCCCCTAAAATCGGGGAAAATTAAAAATTGGGAATTTTGTACGCTTCTTTATGTTTTTTTTTATGTGCGCTGGTTTTGCTGCTTGTATGTTTTTTGAGTTACCTACATTAGGGAAAATATATGTGCCTATTCTTAAATTAAATGTGTACTCACAAATTGTCGCCAAGATGGTTATTTGTTCGCTAATATAATATATGTCTGCCAGTTTGGAATATTCAGTCGTATTACTTAGTCACCAGATTTGTAAATTTTTATTCCTTACATTCTTTAGCTAACATGGTAATTTAGTATTCAATATTCGGTATTTTCACATCCAAAATTTAATTGTTTTGTCGTGAGTTTAAATCCATGCCTTTGGATAATTTGATATTATTATTTTTTTGTCCTGTTGAAATTGTTGACACATTTTTCCATTTATTCAAGTTATTTGGTAGAACATAGTCAATCCATTAAATGGAGATGCGAGGGATGAAGATCTGCTAAAATATTATGGTCGCTATATATGTATATGTATGGACTGTTTCTAAGATACTTACCATTTTATATTTTTTAGTAGTAGTACAGTTCAGTAATAGGTGATCCAATTTATAAAAACACTGAATATGGTTTCAGTTTTATTTGCACAAGTAGTAAGAAGTATAATAAGCAAATCCAAACCCAATTAAAGCTTTGTATATTTATATTTATTATTAATTGAATTCGTACTAACGAAAGTCAAAACATATTATTGCAATTTTAATTTCTACAATCATAGAATGCCAAATTAATATGACAGCTTAAAAAGAAATGTAGTGGTTTAACAATATTTAATTATCTTCTAAATAATGAATATCTAAGTCCAAATACCTAAATCTTATCTCTATGATATCAGAATAAATTCTTAAAAAGTTTGGGAAGAAGTTTTGGAGTCGATAATACCTGACTGGTTGGTTTAAGATTAGAGAGAGTTTTTCCGAATGAATGAAAGTAATATATTTTTTTTATTATTAAAATTAATTTGATTGAACTAAACTAACCTAAACTAACGAGTCAGTAGCAAAACTAAATGAAAATCAACGCTCCTGTTTTTGCGTAGAAATAATTATTTTTTAGATAATATTTTAAAGATAAGATATAGGTGCCAAAAATAGCACCAACGATTTGTGTAAACCACTGTTATTTTTTTAAGTAATGTAGTTTTCATCTTATAGCGGAAACTTCAAAGTGCAATAAAGAGTAAGATGTTACTATTTATTTGTAAGTAAAATGTTAAAATAAAGATCTTACAATAGTTACAGATTTTAAATTGTGCTTAGAGTTGTTAATTGTACTTGTGTTAGTTACCGAGGGAATTAAAAGCACAATTTACGTGTTTAATTATTACCCAAATAGGTGGGTGGTTTTTACTTTCAATAACTCAAAAGTGGTCCAATTTCGTCCATACAAAATTATTTGTTCAGCCCCATACTTCAAATGATTTGTCTTCACTCCCTGGATCTCAATTTAAAGGATTTTCAGTTTCCTACGTTTTATTAAACTGTAATAATTTTCCTACGTTAGTACTTTCTCATAGAAATGGAACTTTACGAAAACGGTAGTGGTGAACTGTGGCGTAGATAATTATGTAAAAAAAGCGTTAAAAAGATCACAGGCTATTCCACTTTTTTATAATTCTTTACTGCTGGAACATTTAGTAAATAACAATATATACATACCTTATTCAAAATAAAATACTAACTATAAAACTGAACATTCTAGGATTTCAAACGTAATCAAAAA
Source organism: Glaucopsyche alexis (assembly GCA_905404095.1). Classification (NCBI taxonomy): domain Eukaryota; kingdom Metazoa; phylum Arthropoda; class Insecta; order Lepidoptera; family Lycaenidae; genus Glaucopsyche; species Glaucopsyche alexis. Next base: position 22,753,820 of record FR990047.1, on the reverse strand, counting down.
TATTTATAAAAATGAAAAAATAAATATAATTAAGTATATAATTTTGATATAATCTCATTATGTTCTTATTTATTCAGATTGTAATTCTAATACTTACAACTTAAAATAAGAATTTATTTAAATTAAATTATAAAAAAGTAACTGTTTTTTTTTTACTAATGAGTGTAATTTTTGCTACAAAATAGTAGTAAAATAAACATTGAAGTTTTATAAAATATGCAACAAATTAAAAAAAAATGAAAAAATCTGAATTATCCGGATAATCCGGATTTTTGGGAGAAAAAATTCAAAAATCCGGATTTTCAAAAAGTCAAACGTTTGTGGAGGTTTGGATTTTGCGGCAAGTGGCAAACGTGCGGACTCGGCAGTAGGAATACATTTTTTGCAAGTGTCTGCCTAAGTAGGTACCATCAAATCGTCAACACCTATGTACCTGATACAGTATTTTTATCTCACGAAACGACACGTACTTTAGTGACCACACGAGCTAACGATAGGTACTCGTCTCCATGCACACATCGAACACAGCGTGTTTTTATACTTGTAACAGAACACACAGCATAGAAACTGTCAAAATCTATACTAATATTATAAAGCTGAAGAGTTTGTTTGTTTGTTTGAACGCGCTAATCTCAGGAACTACTGGTACGAATTGAAAAATTCTTTTTGTGTTGGATAGTCCACTTATCGAGGAAGGCTTTAGGCTATATAACATCATGCTAAGCTCAATACGAGCGGAGCACCATTCAAGAATGTTACAAAATCGGGGGTCTTTTTTTCCTTTTGAGAGCTTTCGCTGCGTACGCTGCGTAAACGGTTAAAGTTTCGCTAAAATGATGTATGGCAGAATTGTTCCCCTTTAAAAGTTCTAAAAAAAAGTCCGCGACAGTATATGTCTATCTTTTAAGGTTGGCTCACTATAACCTTTTTATACTAACCAAATTTGTTCTAAAAGTAAGCATTATTCTGAAGGTGTTTTCATAAAGATTATATTAATCCTTGTCCAAGTAAATACGTTATTCATAACAAGCATTTTATCTAGAAGAAATTTGCCGTTTACATCATTTGATTTCAATAAGTATTTTAGAAGATATCGCAGTAATAATCATGCGCGCTATAGAACTGCGCGCGGCGCGGGCGGGTAGTCGTGAGGTGAAAGCGCTTCTCCTTCTACGTAAATGAAGTCGCGGGTAAATTTTAGCGATATCCTAAAGTAACTATTCCACGCGGACGAAGTCGCGGGGAAAAGCTAGTAATTGAATAAAATTTAAGCATTTTTTACTTAGGTACCTATAATATCTATTCAAATTATGTGTGATATGTGTTGCATTAAAACAGTTATCTATGAATTTTATTATCTTTTTCAATGCAAATAATAAAATAAATTGACCTACTGCCGACACGACTACACTGTAACACTTTGGGTTCATGTAAGTTCACGCCGGCGACGTAGGCGCGCGGCTCGCTTTGCGGCAATTGCGGGCAACTCTTGGAAGCGTTAAATGCCTATTTCGCTTGGTCTACCTGGTCTTAAGCGAGATAATAGCCCATACTGGTATTGGTAATTGGATGCTAGTGTCTCATTTTAGGCTGTTGTTGATTGTAGAACACATATATTGGAGAAGTGGTGTCATGGAGCCCCTTTTGTACCCTTGTGTACCCTTCAACGGCCAAGTCACACAACATCAACTATAATAATAAAGAAATCGCAGTAAGGAACCTTAGACTTGGAACGACTTTGTCTAGATTTCACTACTTTTTAGAGATAAACGAGCAGCTCTATCGAGACTTGGCTAGTTTTTTACAGAATGTTTTTGGTGGGATTTCACTTCTTTTTGTAGAAACGTTGATATTGATTTATTTTACTAGATTTTAGTGTAATTTGTTTATTTAATTTGTGTAATGTTCGAGTAGAATAAAGTTAATCGTTCGACTATTTCTTCTTGTAAACTTGTAAGTGTAAGTATAAAAGCCAGTCTAGTCTTATCCAGAGTTTTCCTTTAATTTTATTTATATGCATATCAAAAGCAGAAGGGGAGGCATTCGTCCAGCAGTGGGACGCTACGGGCTAGATTTAATTAGAAGATGTGTCCCACTTCGCTAGGTTTTTGCAATAACAGTCGATTTTTTTATGTTTAAATTTCTGCGTTCTGGTCTTATCCAGAGCTCCTCAAATAGGGACCTGAAAATGCGGCGAAATGGTTCCAGTAAAGAATCGTACGGCAGTGTTTGCTTCGCGTTCGACTTGGCGGGGGCACTGCCGTGCCCCCAGATCGACGTTCTGGTCTTATCCATAGGTTCTCAAATAGGGGCCTGAAAATGCGGCGAAATGGTTCCAGTAAAGAATGGTACGGCAGTGTTTGCTTCGCGCTCGACTTGGTGGGGGCACTGCCGTGCCCCCAGATCGACGTTCTGGTCTTATCCAGAGGTTTGCAAATAGGGGCCTGAAAATGCGGCGAAATGGTTCCAGTAAAGAATGGTACGGCAGTGTTTGCTTCGCGCTCGACTTGGCGGGGGCATTGCCGTGCCCCCAGATCGACGTTCTGGTCTTATCCAGAGGTTCTCAAATAGGGACCTGAAAATGCGGCGAAATGGTTCCACTAAAGAATGGTACGGCAGTGTTTGCTTCGCCCTCGACTTGGCGGGGGCACTGCCGTGCCCCCAGATCGACGTTCTGGTCTTATCCAGAGGTTCTCAAATAGGGGCGTGAAAATGCGGCGAAATGGTTCCAGTAAAGAATGGTACGGCAGTGTTTGCTTCGCGCTCGACTTGGCGGGGGCACTGCCGTGCCCCCAGATCGACGTTCTGGTCTTATCTAGAGGTTCTCAAATAGGGGCCTGAAAATGCGGCAAAATGGTTCTAGTAAAGAATGGTACGGCAGTGTTTGCTTCGCACTCGACTTGGCGGGGGCACTGCCGTGCCCCCAAATCGACGTTCTGGTCTTATCTAGAGGTTCTCAAATAGGGGCCTGAAAATGCGGCGAAATGGTTCCAGTAAAGAATGGTACGGCAGTGTTTGCTTCGCGCTCGACTTGGCGGGGGCACTGCCGTGCCCCCAGATCGACGTTCTGGTCTTATCTAGAGGTTCTCAAATAGGGGCCTGAAAATGCGGCGAAATGGTTCCAGTAAAGAATGGTACGGCAGTGTTTGCTTCGCGCTCGACTTGGCAGGGGCACTGCCGTGCCCCCAGATCGATTATCCTAGTTTTTATAGTTTTCCCTTTATGTGGCCATTAAACCCCAACTCTGTACCAAATTTCAGCTCTCTAAGTTTATGGAAGTACTAGTTCTATTTTGATGATCATGAGTGAGTGAGTGAGTGAGTGAGTGTCGAAAATGCGAAACTTTGCTTTCGCTTAACTTCGGAACTAAATGACCTACAGACTTGAAATTTTGGATTTTAAGTACGTGATTATAGCTTATTGGATGACGAAAATTTCTGCGTTCTGGTCTTATCCAGAGGTTCTCAAATAGGGGCCTGAAAATGCGGCGAAATGGTTCCAGTAAAGGATGGTACGGCAGTGTTTGCTTCGCGCTCGACTTGGCGGGAGCACTGCCGTGCCCCCAGATACTTTGAGAACCTTGAGTTTTGAATAATTAAATGAACTTGACTTTCTGAAAAAGTATCATATTCACGTTGACTTTATTTCGACTTTGAACTATATTTTGGCACAGCTAATGACTACTCAAGCCTCGTACACATCGAAATGGACTTAAGGAATCCGAAATATTATATTATTACAAAATAATTTCCATGAAACGTAAACTTGGGGTAACTTTTATTTCAACTTTTTGGATCAATATATCCAATAGAAGAGAGAAGCTGGAGAACTTCGCTAATCCTTTGTTAAGACTACGAAGTAAATATTAATACTAATATTGCGGTTTACAGAAATAACTTAAATAAATTACAACAGTATAATGATCGTTTAGTCCAAGAGCTCAAAAGCAAATATTTGTATGTTGCGAAATGTCAGTCGCATAGAGGTGTAGTCGGAGAGCTTTATGACGTGTGACACAGTTGGGGTCCGGTTTCCGCGACATTCGCGACCTTCATACGATGACTGACTCCTCTTCAATGATAACCTTGCCCGTGGTTGCATAAAATTTAATCATCATCATCATTTGTATTATGTCATGGGATACTCATCCCAACTTACCTGTCCGGTAGTTGTGGTATAGTATACGGGTATGCGACCCCGGCTTCCCTAGCTATTACTGTCCTATCCCTTACCCTCCTGGGCGGTAATATCCTACATTTCCTATTTCCCACTCTAACTTACCAATCTTCCCTTCCACACCACCTATCCTTCCCTTTCCCTATTTATACCCTCCCCACCAATCCGTGGAAACGCAACGGATAATAATAAAAATAATTCAATTATCCAAAATGGCGGCGATGTGGTTTACCACCCATCACGTCTCGTTTCTTGCGGAGGTGAAAAGCGGACCATGGAGAGCCGCTTCGCTACGTTAAATGTAAGAGGAGGAATGGATGGTAAGAATGAAAGTGAACGAAACGAAACGAGTATGTAAGGATCGTAGCAAGTGGCAAAAAGTGGTCTCTGCCTACCCCTTTACGGGAAAAAGGCGTGATTATAATATGTATGTATGTATGTATCATTTGTAAGAGGTCGTTATTTGGCTACAACTGTGATCTATGTTTAGTGACTAGCCCAAAGAACTATATTTTTATTGCACTGAATTTAGTACATAAATCATGGGGAGTAAGTTTTAGAAGAGAATATCGATAGAAGAGGATCAAATTGACTTTTCATCAGAGTTATTCTTGACCGAGAGATAAATTTAAACCTTTCAGGAACCGAAGAGAATCAATACGGATTAATAACACTTCGTTAAATTTATCGGAGCTTCCTAATGAATATTTAAAGTTTAAGTTAGTGTAGGATAAAAGTAAAATTAAAAATTTAAAAAACCCCCCGACACACAAAATAAATTTTAAAAACTAATAAATAATATTTTTAACCTACTATAATTATTATCGTCACATATAATATTATTATGTAAGTTGAAATATTATTTTTTTTTCAATCGTCGCCTCGTCGGGGGACCGCTAAAGTTTATAAAGTGGGTTTCCAACAACAGCTATGTAATTAATTATTACGAATTAAATTTAGGTACGAGGGAATTTTTCCCGGAGTAGGTAAATTCTTTTGTTGCAATCTGCGACAATACCTCTTTTTCTCACATAGCGGTCCCCCGACGAGACGACGATTGAAAAATAAAAATATTTCAACTTACATAATATTATATGTGACGATAATAATTATATTAGGTTAAAAATATTATAAGCGGACCATGGAGAGACGCTTGGCTACGTTGAATGTAAGACGAGGAATGGATGATAAGATGAAAGTGGACGAAGCGAAAGAAGTATGTAAGGATAGTAGCAAGTGGAAAGAAGTGGTCCTGCCTACCCCTACGGGAAAAAGGCGTGATTATATGTATGTATGTATGTAAAAATATTATTTATTAGTTTTTAAAGTTTATTTTTTGTGTCGGGGGGTTTTTAAATTTTTAAATTTTACTTTTATTTTGTCCTTTTTAAAGTAGGTGTAAATAATGGTTACCTTACCATATACTTTCAATATCATTGAAGTAACACGGTACCGAATTTCGAATCGATAGAACATATGGAAGATAGTCAGATCCCCTCATCAACTATTAAAGAACTGATAATCTTCATACGGCTAATCAGGTCATGGTTACCTTACCATGTTCTTTAAATATCGTTGAAGTAACACGGTACCAAATTTCTAATCGATCGGACATAAGAAAGTTAGTCAGATCCCCTCATCAACTAGAAAAGAGCTGATGATCTTCAAACCACCAATCAGATTTTCCCACCACCAATTTTCTCATCAAACGAAGCTAAGAACACTCTCGATTAAGTCATCAATATTCTCTTACAGTGCGCTTTCATTTGAGACCCCATTCGACTATATTTGCAGACATTCAGTTACTCATCCCCACTTTGACCCCCTACAACTTTTAAACGGCTCAACCGATTTTCATCAAACATGTCTAAGAACACTCGCAGATATCTCACCTTTAATACAAAAACTAAATTGAAATCGCTTCATCGGTTCGGGAGCTATGATGCCACAGACAGACAGACAGACAGACAGACAGACCGACAGACACGTCAAACTTATAACACCCCTCTTTTTGCGCCGGGGGTTAATAAAATATAAAATAAGTTCAGCAACTTTTCATTCCTGTTTCCTAGCTCATCATTTATAGGACTTGGCAATTACACCAACGGCTTTTAAAGTTGATTATTTGATTAAATATCATGTTATTCTCTTTCTTAGTATTATCATGGACGAATTTTATGTATAATGTTTAGAGAAATAATAAGACTAACAGGCATCGGTGAAATTAGGTCTTAGTTTTTATCTAACGTCTTTTTTCATCCAAATCTATAGATTTATTTCTAAAATAAGGTGATTAAGGCAAACTCACTTTCCCGTATAAAGTGAGGTATCATTTTAAATAAGACGTGCGTGCGAAATGCGAATTGTTTCGCCGTTAATACTTAATCGTGATTGGCGTTGGGCAAGATCGTGCATCGCAAGAGTTTGCAAGTTGCGCGAGGCTAGATTGCAAGTTACTGGACGCTGGTCTGCAAGTTTACTGGTATGCTGGCTTGCAAGTTTAATGACAGTGGACTGGCTTGTTGGCTTGCAAGTACTAGAATGCCAGTAGGTACTGGCCGGCCGGGTGAAGGGACGATCACGTTGTGTAACGCCGGCTCTTCCGTTCACTCTGCTTCACTAACTTGGGCGATGGTGAACAAGGTATAAGCGTTTTGTTTTAAGCTATTTCTGTTCGGAAGTAGGTATTTTAAAATCAATAAAATTGAGTTGTCTATCAGTCTACCATGATTTACAGTTATCTTGACTTATTTAGATTGAAACAACTTGCTATAATAATTTTGAAACAATCTAATATAATTCTTATTAAGTACAAGTTATACCAAATTTAGTATTTACCAGATATAGACATCTTTGAAAGTGAAAATAATAATTTTTAAAATCATGAATATAGAGCTATTTATGGTAACTTGTACCTGATTATACAAGCGATTATACAATACAAGATGATAAAAAGGAAAGTTTTTGTTTTGTTTTCTAATAGTAACCTTAATATCCCCACTATTATACAAAGAGGATAGGACAATTATTGTCTATCACGCTCTTACTGTTCTATGCATCGTATCGGTTTTAGATTTGCAATTTCAAGAAGAAAAGTGATAATCTACATCTACACTAATATTATAAAGAGGAAAACTTTGTTTGTTTGTTTGTTTGTTTGTAATGAATAGGCTCAAAAAGTACTGGACCGATTTCAAAAATTCTTTCACCATTCAAAGGCTACATTATCCACGAGTAACATAGGCTAAATTTTATATTGGAAAAAAATAGGGTTCCGTAAGATATTTGGGTTTTTCGGACACAAGGTGTAAAAAATCAACCAGAAAAGTTACTTATTTTGCGTAAGCTGCCGAAACTATAAAAGATAGAACCATAAAATATTCTAATTAATTGTAGATCTTATAATTAATATCTACAAAAAAGTCCGCGACACACTATACCTATCTATGTCGAGTGAGGCACAACAACCATTTTTTTATTTAGAAATCTTGAATTTTTTTTGGACTACATTAAAACGCGTTTATTTTACTCATGCTATTAATCCTTATCAAAATAAATTATTTCATCACTAAGTACAGTTTATGTAGATAATATTTGGTCTGTGAATGATTAAAATTGGACGTTTGGTTTTGAAGTTATGGCGAAATTAAAATATTACGATTTCTGCTATACGGCCCGTTGCGAAGTGGGTGACGTTCTGTAGTATTAGTATCAGTATTGTACCCGTGCGAAGCCGGGCGGGTCGCTAATCATTGTATAAACACTAGAAAAGCTTGTACTAGATGTACCTGTAATAAGACTTAGCAAAGTAAGTAAATCTTATCCCACCAAAAACATTCTGTAAAAAACTAGCCAAGTCTCGATGGAGCTGCTTGTTTATCTCTAAAAAGTAATGAAATCTAGACAAAATCGTGCCAAGTCTAAGGTTCCTTACTGCGATTTCTTTATTATTATAGTTAATGTTGAGTGACTTGGCCGTTGAACATTCTTTATACTTTAGTGGGTACAAGTCAATTTTGTTTACATTTGTAACTACCTATGTTTGTTAAGCGAGATAATAGCCCATACTGGTATTGGTAATTGGACGCTAGTGTCTCATTTTAGGCTGTTGTTGATTGTACAACACACGTATTGGAGCAATGGTGTCATGGAGCCCCTTTTGTACCCTTGTGTGCCCTTCAACGGCCAAGTCACACAACATTAACTATAATAATAAAGAAACCGCAGTAAGGAACCTTAGACTTGGCACGATTTTGTCTAGATTTCATTACTTTTTAGAGATAAACAAGCAGCTCCATCGAGACTTGGCTAGTTTTTTACAGAATGTTTTTGGTGGGATTTCACTTCTTTTTGTAGAAACGTGGGCATATTGATTGATTTTCCTAGATTTTAGTGTAATTTGTTTATTTAATTTGTGTAATGTTCGAGTAGAATAAAGTTCGAGTAGAATAAAGGGGCCTGAAAATGCGGCAAAATGGTTCTAGTAAAGAATGGTACGGCAGTGTTTGCTTCGCGCTCGACTTGGCGGGGGCACTGCCGTGCCCCCAGATCGACGTTCTGGTCTTATCTAGAGGTTCTCAAATAGGGGCCTGAAAATGCGGCGTAATGGTTCAGTAAAGAATGGTACGGCAGTGTTTGCTTCGCGCTCGACTTAGCGGGGGCACTGTCGTGCCCCCAGATCGTCGTTCTGGTCTTATCTAGAGGTTCTCAAATAGGGGCCTGAAAATGCGGCGAAATGGTTCCAGTAAAGAATGGTACGGCAGTGTTTGCTTCGCGCTCGACTTGGCAGGGGCACTGCCGTGTCCCCAGATCGATTATCCTAGTTTTTATAGTTTTCCCTTTATGTGGCCATTAAACCCCAACTCTGTACCAAATTTCAGCTCTCTAAGTTTATGGGAAGTACTAGTTCTATTTTGATGATCATGAGTGAGTGAGTGAGTGAGTGAGTGAGTGAGTGTCGAAAATGCGAAACTTTGCTTTCGCTTAACTTCGGAACTAAATGACCTACAGACTTGAAATTTTGGATTTTAAGTACGTGATTATAGCTTATTGGATGACAAAAATTTCTGCGTTCTGGTCTTATCCAGAGGTTCTCAAATAGGGGCCTGAAAATGCGGCGAAATGGTTCCAGTAAAGGATGGTACGGCAGTGTTTGCTTCGCGCTCGACTTGGCGGGGGCACTGCCGTGCCCCCAGATAAGGGCTAATGTATAGGAATTAGGATCCCAGAAAACCTTCAAAACCTTACTATTCATCAATATAAAAAAGGAATGAAAGAACAGATGTGTGTTAAAAAACTACTAACATTACTAACATAAATTAAGGAAAAGTCGTTACTAACTGGACTACTAATAACTATTATTATTATTATATATATGTAAAAAACACTAACATAGATTAAGGAAAAATTGTTACTAACTAGATTAGGTACTACGACTTATGGATGTTCAATATCCGAAATAAATGATTTATTATTATATTATTAAATCTTATTATAAAGTAAATGATTTTGTAAACGATTGCACGTAGGTGCCTTGGGAATAAGATGAACCTAAATAAATAAAAATTATAAGTATGTGTAGTTTTGTTATATAAGGTTCGGTAAAATCAACTACGGATATTTTGGGCATTCGATCTACTGCTTATGTATAGACGTTTAGGCACAAAAATAATTGTCATACTCGAAAAAAATATTTTTCTTTATATGGGCGAGTTTGCGTTTTGCGGAGAGTCACCCATACATCAAGTGATTTTCTACTTTGAGTAAGACTAATATTTTTTTGCCTAAACGTCTATACATAAGCAGTAGACACAAGACACAGTAAAGACACAAGCAGTGAATCATGTCCCCGAAGTATCCGTAATTGATTTTCGGAGACGTTATATATTATGTAACATAGATTAAGTTTAAAATATAATATATGGGTATATTTCTTTTAAAATAACTAGTTTCCAACTTTTGGTTCTTCTCGGCGGGTTGGACCTGTGATAGCTTTTTTGTTGACTTTCCGAAAAAAGCTTGTTCGGTTTAATTTGGATTTTTTTTTGTGTAAAATCGCTACCGCTCATTTCTTACAACTTATATATGATCTTGTACATGAAGCAAGTGACTTTCGAACTAAATTGCTTTTGCAATACAACGGCTCATCTTGTTACTGAGGTCACTATTTCGCTCACATTTCCGCGCTCGCAATGGTCGCTGGTCATTATGGTCATTATTTTTGTATTACTATCAAATGACCTATTGTATAATTACTATTTGTAATATCTGACACAAACTATGCTATCGATATTCTGTACAATATTTTGAATACATATAATAAAACATTACTTTAATAACTATTGACTTATTGACCTAATCTTTGAGCAATAATAAACTATGGATTTGTGCAATCGAAGTGAGCATTGTGTTGTCGGTCAAAATGAATACTTTGTCAAAATTGTATAGTTATGAACTATCCATTATTTATGAGCAAAAAAATAATTGGATCCTACATAAATAAACTATTGAAGAAAACAATAATTCTATGTATAAGTTTAAATATCAATACCAATACCTATCCTTACTAATCCTACTACTATTATAAATGTGAAAGTTTGTGAGGATGGATGGATGGATGAATGGATGGACGTTTGTTTGAATAATCTTTCACGCAAAAACTACTATGGACGCTTCACACCACGTCAATCCGGTCCTGTGGTAAGTTCTCGAAGAACTTGTGTTACGGGTACCAGACAGCGGAAATGTATTTAAGTAATACTTTTATATTACACCTACACATATTTAATCCATAAGAATCCTTCAGCGGGAATCGAACCCGCGACGGATTGAGCACCAACACGCTTAACAATTAAGCCACAGAGGTCGTCAAGTGAAATGATTTTGACGAAATTTGGTATAGTAGTAGTTTAGGCTCTGGATTAAAACAAAGGCTTCTTTTTATCCCGAAAAAGTATAGTGTTCCCGTAGGATATTGTATTCACGCGGGCGGAGCCGCAGGCAAAAGCTAGTACGTGGTAGAGCCATGCTTCGGCACGAATGGGCCGGCTCGACCGGAGAAATACCACGGGCTCACAGAAAACCGGCGTGAAACAGCGTTTGCGCTGTGTTTCGCCGAGTGAGTTTACCGGAGGCCCAATCCCCTACCCTATTCCCTTGCCTACCCTCCCATATTACCCTATTCCCTCTTAAAAGGCCGGCAACGCACTTGCAGCTCTTCTGATGCTGCGAGTGTCCATGGGCGACGGAAGTTGCTTTCCATCAGGTGACCCGTTTGCTCGTTTGCCCCCATATTTCATTAAAAAAATATATAAACGCGAAAGTTTGTAAGTATGGACGATTGGATGTCTAAGGGCGGTATTCTTGGTCGATTCTTATTTCTAAGATCGCCTTAAAGACATGCTTAAGGTAACGTTTCGATTCACAGTCGTAACTTAAGCGTATTATTTCATACAAATAAGGCGGACTTATTCGAAATTTCTTAAGTCTTTTCTTAAGCAACAACCAAGAATACCGCCCTACATGTTTGTTACTCTTTCACGCAATAACCTCTGATCGAATTTTGATGAAATTTGGTACGATAGTAGTTTAGGCTCTGTATTAACATTTAGGATACTTTTTATCGCAGAAAAATGTACAGTTCCCGCGGGAAGTCCCAACCTAAGCTATCCGACACTTCTTAGAAGAATGTTAAAAGTAAGGGCATCTTACTCAACTTTGTTATCAAGGAACATTTTTTCTACGTTCCTTGACAAATTGACACACGAATTTGCGCATTCCCTGCTACTTGAGCGTTGGCATTACTATTCACGTCAGCCCTCGGCATACCGCTGTGTAGTGCCGGCTATACACGACGTATACCGTCTGCATTATTAAATTCTAACCATCATCAACATCAACCGAATGCCATCAAGAAGTTTTTCTTGATCGTCCCAATATCCCAAGATTTTGTCCCACATTCCAAAAAACCTTAACTTTGTCCCACATACAAAACGCATGCGAATATATTTTGCTTAATAACTCCGATCTGTGAAAACATCGATAGTTTAAGTAACGGTCGCTGTAAAGGTCTTAATCTTTAATCTTAATCTTTCTAGAATAAACTAGTACAAAAGCTCCGTGGCCTAGTGGGTAGACCGTTTGGTTCGCACTCGAGAGGGTGCAGGGTTGAATCCCAGGTGGTGGCATGTACCAATGAGACTTTTGCAGATCTCAAGTAGGAACATTATACGAACGCTCTAACGGTGAAGGAAAACATCGTGAGGAAACCCGCACATGGTTGGCCCCAGACTTATTGACCAGTCATTCCTCTGGACTAGGCTGACTATGTTGTGAGAATGCCGTATGTGCTTGGGCAACCATACGACATTTAAACCAACTGCCCCAGGCACTACAGTATTTCAAGAGTGGTTACTTCGCTCGGAGAATACTGTATAAGTCATCCATTATCGGATAAAAAGGCCTAAGTCAGGTAAATTGATCTTCGATGACTGCAGTCTTTTGTCCTTCCGCAAAACATAATAGTTATATTCCACCTTTGCCTTGAACAGACTTTCACATAATATAAGGACACCATTGTGTATCACTGTGTAGTGTGTCATTAGACCGCTGACACACAATAAGTCGGCAGTTGGCACCTCGCGAAGGCCACGAGTCATGCGACATTGCCCTTCATACGTTTCTACTTTCGACCAACTAAATTTAGTCGCTTTTATAAAACTGAGCTTTGTTTCTTTGGGTTTCCGTACGCAAAGTATAAAAAAAAATGGGTAAACTATTACAAGACTGTCCGTCTGTACGTCTGACCGTCTGTCACCAAGCTATATCCCATGAATCGTGACAGCCAGACAGCAGTGGCGAAGGCTAGTTCTTCCTTCATAAGGAAGCCCTAGTGTATAACTGTTGCCGCAATAACAACAAACGCTCAATTAGAATAAAATAAATATTTAAGTAGCGCTCCCATACAACGTGTATTTTTGCCGTTTTGTACGGAGCCCTTCGTGGGCGAGTCCGACTCGCACTTGGCCGGTTTTATTTAATCACTTCCAGTAATAAAATAGCAATGTAGAATGTTCCAGCTGTGATCTCAATCGTTGTCTCGGACGGTAATATTTGTTGATAATTCTGCTGTAGTAGAAGAATACTAGAGAATTAATAGTCTATTCTACAAAGACCTTTACAGCGACCGTTACTTAAACTATCGAAGTTTTCACAGATCGGCGTTATTAGTAGCGAATGCCGGTTTTTCTTCATAAGGTCTAACCTAGCCTGTATATGGTAGAGATTTGGATGAGGGTCTTCAAAAGGCACCTAAGTGATAAATGAAGCCGATACGACTTATAGGAACCCCACGCCATTGGGCGCTATATCCTTATTTCCTTATGCAACATCTGGAAGTGGAAACTACTTCGGCCTGGGGGTCTAAAACGGCCACTTTAGGTGAACATTAGATGAATCATAATATGCATTGTAGCCTTTTTAGATACCCAGATCGAGCATACCGCCCGCTTGATCGGATATCTCCTTCTGGGGCGTCCACTACCCTCACACGTATATCCCCAGTCTACAGAGCATTTACAGCCTACTAATGTCTGCTAACAGTATTACAGATCAGTTAATGTTGGTCACGTAAGTTATTACTACTAGATTCTTGCGTAAGTGACCGATATCTAGGAATTACGATACGGATGTTGCGCCGGCTGCATACATTATCACTATCGATCGTTTATCACTACCGATCGTTCGACTACGAGAATCGAAAAGGAATTTTATTTCCAACTTTCAACTTCGATTTCATATTAAACTGATTTTATCGCGAAATTTTATAGTCCTCTTGTGGTTGGTTGAAAGAGTAAAACGTCGGGAATCGAAAATAACGATAAAATGAAGACCATAAATTCGATGAAGTAGTTTTATAACGGCAAGTTGATTAAGATTTTTAATTTTCTATTCATTGTATTCACATATATGCAAAAACAAAGAATGCATGTAATTAATACAACCTACGTTTACGTTCAGAGAAACAGCTTTTATAGAACGATCCAAATCGATCCAAATTTGAAAATTTTACGTTCACTTCAACGGTCTACAATTTTTCCACACAATCGTGGACACACCGTATGCTTGTAGTGCAATCAAATCGAAAGCTAACTATGTAGCTGTTTATCTGTTCATCTTTAATCTGTGCTTCTCTTGTGCACAACAACCTCCGTGATCTAAGTGATTAGTAAGTGGGTTCGATTCCCGCATTGGAACTACAAAAAATGTTGTTTCCAAGTTTGGCTAGGATAATGCAGGCTGATCACCTGATTGTTTGACAAGAAAGATGATCCATCATGCATGTAAGGCATGTAAAAAGTCGGACCTGCGCCTGATCTCTCGTCAGTGTGTCGGTTATCCGTCCCTCAGCCCACTGGATTATGAGAGTAAAGGAAGAGAGAGTGCTATTGTGTACTGCGCACACACTTGGGAACTATAAAATTACTCCTGCGTAACTGGCCTGGTTTCAATGAAACCGGCCACCGTCACCGAGATCGGTGTGGGGAGTTTTTTTTTCTTACTCTTGTATAGTGAGATTCTTTCCTTTGTACTTTTTAACAATTACTTTAATTTTTTCGCTGTAGTGAGTAGTCTACTAGGCACAACGCTAGCCTGGCAAGCTAACATATCCTACCTAGCTTCAATTGGTTAGCGTCTTGCGTCACGAACGGAACTTTTACGCTCCTCTCATTGAAGGTGGAACAGTAATGAAAACAAATCACTTACCTCTTTAATCCTCTGCAGCAGTGGCTCCAGCCAGTGCACATTGCACTCCACGTGTGAGTCCAGGAAGGTGAGTATAGGAGCTGTGGCCAGGTCAGCCCCGCGCACTCGAGACCGCATGAGTCCCTCGCGCTTCGTGTTGCGGATGACCTTGACTTTACTGATGGCTCGGAGAGCTGCGCCGTCTTCAGCTGAAGAGGAAAAAAGAAGGGATATAGAGGGCAAGCGAGAAGGATCGCGTAATGGCTAGTCATTACAGCTGCCCGAAACCTCAGACCTCTTAGCGCTTAGCTTGGTCTATGTCTCGAACCGACCATTTAAAAGCTTTAAAGTCATAAAATATATAGACGTGGTTGCGACTTGCGCTAACTTCCTTTAATAACAAAATAAACCTACCGTGGTAATATTTTATTATAATTCTAAAGATTTTTATTTGTAGCATAAAGTTTCCGGAAAATTTCCTAAGTCTAAAATTGTTAAATTATGCCACCTTGTAATTTAGGTAATTTATGTTAGTAGTAATTTAGGTATTTGTCTTTTTTATCACCACTACTTGGACGGTGTTTCATGGTATTTGACTTCTATCTAGCACATCACTCAATGAGGTCTAAAATTTTTTATAGTTTACTGCCGGTTTATTCTAAGACTGATATATTACTATCTGGTTATCATTGATATCTAATACTAACATTTTATTCCCACTACAGACCACAACGATAAAACTGAGCAGTTGGGTCACAGTAGACAATATATTTTGGTATGCGCCGATTCGGGCGGTCTTGTACGAAGATGTTGATACGTCTACTGTAACCGAACTATGCAGTTTTATCGTTGTGGTGTGCAGCGAGCACTACTGGTTATTCCGAGATCTGGACAATGGGCATCTATAAATTTTACGACTTTGACATAACGGTAGTCTACAATTATTTAATATTATGATTTAATCCACAAAGTAACGCTTGATTCCATTAACTATAACGGTAGTCGTATTAGTCCGGAAATAGTGCACGCGACGGTTCATCTCTATAGATTAGTCGTTTATTGCGACTGACAATGCATTGTATTTTTTTTTAATAATCAAAATGAATTAGATCAAAATCTGTTCATTTCTTTGAGAGACTGATGCTTCGGACAGACACAATATACTCGTAGACAGACACGTTGAACATAATATAGCTGCCAACCCTCGTTTTTCATTCATTTTTATTTTCGTCAGGGGTTAAAGAGGACAAGGACCAACAAAAAATTACTATTAGAGATGAGAAGTAGCAGATCTAATATTTTTATATAGTTGCTTTCAAAATTAAGAAACCCAAAAATCCAAGGGAGAGAAAGCTTAGAATTTTTATTCATTGTAGCTAACTTTTGTTTTGCTGTTTTACAATGGAAAAACATAAAAATATTACAAGAAAACGTCATAAACGAGCGACAGAGACAGAACATGCTTCCGAAACTTATCAGTAGATCCATCCATACTAATATTATAAATGAGAAAGTGTGTATGTTTGTCCGTCTTTCACGCCAAAACTATTGAACCCATTTAAATGAAATTATACAGATAGTCTAGAGTCTGACATAGGCTACTTTTTATCGCGGGGAAATGTACGGTTCCTGTGGGTTACTTTATTTACAGTTTCACGTAAAAACTACTAAACCTATTATCATGCAATTTGACACAGATATGAAGTAGACCACGGGAAAGGACATACTTTTAATCGCGGGACATATACGGTTCCTGTGGGTTACTGTACTTACGCGGGCGGAGCCGCGGGCATCAGCTAGTTGTGAAATAGCCCCTAAGTGTAATAATTACTGTGTAATGTAACCTCGTGACACCGGTGTTTTCACATGCCGTTGAGTTATTTAGCACTTGCTACAGCAACTATGACAATTTGATTGAGTAACCACTATAGAATTTACTTTGGCTTTATAATATGGTAGTTTTTCTTGAAATCGTTCGCGTATGTACAAAAGTATCTTTGTATTCTGTGGCTACTGAATGCTTTTCCCCCTTAAACTATTAGGCAAACCCTGGCTTTTAAGGGGCAGAATATTCTAGGATAACAAATACTTTTATTCAATTACGCTATCTAACTGCTTTATCGATAGGGATTTGAAAGTCAGATCCTTGAAGAGAAGAATCTTTTAATTGATAAATGGAAAAATAATATCACACAACATGAATGTTTTATTTGTTTTCTTCTTATAATTATTAATGGATTCATATTTAAAGTATTCTTGATATTATAGAAATAATTTAGGGTGGGATATTCAAGTATCGTATTGTTGCGATGCGATAGTCCTAAAAATAGGGTTCTCGAAATAAAAAACTCTTCAAATAATAATTTTTGAGCGCATGTACTTCTTCAATATTTTTTTGTATTTTTTATGAAATTCCCAATTTTTTCTCCTATTGACCTATGTAGTGTACATAGAGCTGGCCCAAAATCAAACATCTCTTTAAACTATTTTTTTTTAAATTAATAGTTGTAATGTTAAATAATGTAATACTTAGCTATTTTAAATTTGTTTCATACATAATATATACTGCATTGCTCTCGTAACATAAATAGAGTTAGTTTACATTGATAACGGCGAACCAACTACATAATATTTTATCAATATCCAGTCGACTTTTGCCCCGGTTATTGTTGCACTTGACGACAATTACACACAACAAACGCATCCATTTTGATGCATTGAAAATTATATTTATTTTATAGATTAGTCATTGTGTTCTCCCGAGACTGTCGTCGTGAATGGCGCTAGTTTCGAAGTTGTGCAAGAATACGTATATCTTGGCCAAACTATTCAACTAGGGCGGCACAACTTTGAGGAGGAGGCGAGTAGAAGAATACGCTTGGGCTGGGCTGCATTCGGAAAGCTCCGGGACATCTTTGAATCGTCGATCCCACAATAACTTAAGACCAGGGTCTTTCATCAATACATTCTACCGGTAATGACATACGGAGCCGGAACATGGACACTCACTCAATCTTGAACTTGACAAGTTCAGCGTGCGATAGAAAAACCAATGTTGAGGGTACCTATCTCTGGTAGATAAAATTCGTAACGATGTCATTCGCCAGAGAACTACATTGTCATTCACATTCTCAACGTATTAGCACGCTGAAATAGAAGTGGGCCGGTCATGTCTGCAGAAGGACACGGTCGATGAGCAGACAAGTATTAGAGTGGAAACCACGCTTAGGCAAACTTAGTGTAGGATGTCCTGCGACACGATGGACCAACGATTTGAAGAAAGTTGCTGGCAGCGGATGGATGATAGCTGCGCCCAAAATCGGGAACGGTTGGCACTTATTTGGGGAGGCCTATATTCAGCAGTGGTGTAACGTGGAACAGAGTGGCACTAGAAAAAAGTGAATGGAATGGAAGTTAACAAAGCAACAGATTTTAGTTTAAAAGGTGTAATTTAGTGTAAAAGTATTATATTGTTAATAATAATTCTTAAATATGTATGTAAAACAGTTTATGATCTGAATAAAGGCTATTTTATTTATTATTTTTTTTATTCAGTTGTGGACGGCGATTGGCTGATGATGACGATGATGAAAATTATATTTTGATCTTCATTTAGCCAAGAACCGGTGAACAATTTGGTGAAGCGCAAATCACAATCAACACTACGTCATAATTTGGTAAGAACTTTCGAATATATTGAAACAGCCACGATGAATGATACATAGGACGATAACGCAAAACAAAAAAAAAAAAAACGACAACGAGTTCAACAGTCGAGTAAATTACTTTTTAAACGCCAGGGTTTTGTCAAACGTGTAAACAGTAATGTGCTAACTGTGTGTTTGCGGACAATTAACTGTTTGTGCCAACAGCCAGGGTAGGAGAAAGTTTAAGTCGAGTAAGATTTACGTCCATAAAAATGTAGGTACACTTTATTGTAGAGAAGCTGCGCATATTTGAAGTGATCTTTTGGATAGTGTGCCTAAAATTATATTCGTTTTTGTAAATGTAATTAGTTATAATATCCTTGATAAGCCAATAATTAGAAAATTCAAGGTAATTGCTACTTTGGACACTACTCGCACACCTGAAAACTTAAATTAGGGTATTAGGGAAAATCGCTCTTTTTATTAGCGATACAAAATCGAAATTTGATCGCAACATTATGTATATTATTATGTATACTGTTATTACAGCATCGTCGCGCTGCGTTGCGTGCAGTGTGAACGGACCCTAACAGTTTTTAACGCGGTCCAGCTCGCCTCTTGCCTTGAAACATGTGTCTTATTTGTAATGAATAAAGTTCAATTTCGAAGTGATGTCTTAAAAAGTGTTTGTCGCGTCTTGTCTCGGTGTGAAGTGACGCATAGACTACAATAATTTAATTGTAACAGTAACTAGGTACTTACGATTTTCACTGAAGTCATCTACCAATATGATTTCCTTGATGAGATGTTCCGGACTGCGGTTGAGTACACTGAAAAAGATAGGAACAAAATACCCCTTAAAATTATTTATAGTAAAAAACCCCAAGTAAAACGCTTATCACGCTTATCATTTAAAAATTAAAATACTAGAACATAATGCTTGTAATTGAAGTGAAAAATTTCACCTTGATTCTATTATGTGCAAAAAGTTATGAAACAATATAGTCATGGGAATGCTTAAACAATTAAAAGGCGAAAATCTTTCTCCTCCATTGTGTTGACGAGTAGAAACTTATTTCTATGACAAAATTCACATTGAACAATTTAATCTTTTTTGTTAAAATTGTATTGTTATACTGTATAAGATTACTTCACACAGTCATGCAGAAAGGATAGTGTAAGCCGCGCTTAACTGGTGAGGACTGGAAAAAGATGTTCTAGAAATGTATGAGGCGTGGGCCGTAACTATGTATACTATACTAGCTTTTGCCCGCGACTTCGTTCGCGTGGAACAGTTACTTTGGGATATCGCTAAAATATACCCACGACTTCATTTACGTTGAAGGAGAAGCGCTTGCCCTGCCCGCGACTGCCCGCCGCGCGCCCCATTATTTTATTACTATGATATCTTCTAAAATACTCATTGAAATCAAACGATGTAAACGGCAAATTTCTTCTAAATTAAATGCTTGTAATGAATAACGTATTTACTTTAATAAGGATTAATATCATCTTTATGAAAACACCCTCACAAATAATGCTTAATTTTAGAACAAATTTGGTGAGCATAAAAAGGTTATTGTGAGCCAACCTTAAAAGATAGACATGTACTGTCGCGGACTTTTTTTTAGAACTTTTAAAGGGGAACAATTCTGTCATACATAATTTTAGCGAAACTTTAACCGTTTCCGCAGCGTATGCAGCGAAAGCTCTCAAAAGAAAAAAATAACTCCCGATTTTGAAACATTCTTGGTTGATGCTCCGCTCGTATTGAGCTTAGCATAATGTTATATAGCATAAAGCCTTCCTCGATAAATGGACTATCCAACACAAAAATAATTTTTCAATTCGAACCAGTAGTTCCTGAGATAAGCGCGTTCAAACAAACAAACAAACAAACAAACAAACAAACTCTTCAGCTTTATAATATTAGTATAGATGTAAATATATCTACACAATATAGTTACTGTTTCCTATTCTTTATTTTATTTTATTTCACTTCGTAATTCGTTTCTATCACTGGTGTCTATGTAAATTTAAAATAACTTCGTCAAGGACAACACAACGTAAAATAAAACATGGCGGATCAGATCAGAACAAAGACTTCTAGTGGTTATATACTCAAAGGATCAGAATTATCCAAAGAATGTCATTTTGACAATGACATGACTTTTGACAAAGAAAGACGTAGACGACATTCAAGAAGACGTCTCTTCCTAAAATTGTCAACTACGTCAAAAGTCATGTCAAAGCAACTGCCTTGACCAACCTAAAAATAGGGTTATCGCATTAAAAACTATTCAAAGTATAATTTGTACGCATTTTCCCTTCTTCAATTTTTTTTGTGTTTTTAAGAAATTCCCACATTCTTTTCCTATTTACCTATGTAGTGTACATAGAGCTGGCTCAAAATCAAACATCTCCGTAATTTGATAAAGTTACGTTTACGCCGCTGTCAAATGTTCATGATAGCCCAGGGGGCTATCACACGTACCTAATTTATAAGTCAGTTTGCATAACAGTATTGCAAAAATAAAGTTGAAATCACAGTTTCAAAGTACCTACCAGGCAATGAGAAGCCGTAGGAGCTTACCTGACAATAGTTCGCAGGAGGGTGGAGCGGGCTTCGTTGTGGAATGTGATGATGACGCTCGTCTGGGGTAGGTCATCGTCGAACTTCTTCAGTCGGCACCTTGGGTTAAAATTTGGGGTATTCTTACTCATATCACAGATTAAAGAAAGAAGAAGATTTATACAGCAACATAGTTAGCTTTCGATTTGGTTGCACTACTACAATGCGTGTCCACAATTGTGTTTTTTATAGTGAAAACTCTTTAGCGGCGTTGTGCACTTTTCTTGGGATGGGTAAAAAAGTTAAACTCGCGTCAGGACACGTGACCTGATCGAAAATTCATAACTTGCAACTTGCAACTGTTTGCTGTCTTATTTCCCTTACGCGAGCATAGCATGAAAATATTTTAGGTCATATCTTTTAACCTAGATGGCGGTTTTTCCAATTTAATGTTAAATTTTTTACTTTTGCCGGCACTCCCGGAGTGCAACCCGATTTTTTTTATTTGGATCGATTTGGATCGTTCTATGAAAGCTGTTTCTCGTACGTGAGTATATATTTTTTCTACTCTGTGTTAATGTTATAAACGCGAAAGTTTGTATGGGTGATTCCACTAAAAAAGCTCGGGTAACTTTTAGGGATATTTAACTTAATTCCTGCAAACTTTGATATTTAAGATAGATAATAATTATTAATATAATGAATGTGACCTGGCCTTGACAGTTTTACTGAATTCGACTACCAGGGGACTGACAAGGGTGACAAAGTACTGATAAAACAAATAAAACACACAACTTTACAAGAAATGAATAGGGAACTACAAAATACGTTCCTAAAATAAACTGGAAATTTTTAAATCTTGAATACAGTAGCCCATATGATGTATAACCTTGGTGATAAAGTACAATTATTCACTTATTTGCACACCTGACCTTTTACACATTTCCGTTTCACATTTCACAAATCACTACCAGAGACTCAAGGAAATAAGGGAAAGACCGTCACACAAAAAACCATAATATTTTCAGGTTTACCTTGTCTGCAATACACATTACCCTTGTATGTTAAGGTGGAATCTATTAAAAATGAGTGTTGCTATAATTTTCACGTCATGAACAGTTGCCCGAGATAAGTGAGTGTCACTCAAAACCATTATTAGTTCCGTCAGTTTTCGAAAATAACCTCAACTTTGTGGGCAACCATTTCAACGACGAGACGACGCGGACGTGGCGGAGAATTTTTGTTCGAGATTCAATAATATGATAGGTTAAGTTTTAGTTTGGCTGTGTTCCGCGGAAAATAGCGCTTGTTAGTGCTTGCTAGCGCTAAAGAAAAAAAAAAACAAATCATCGTCCAGGATACGTTTGCTAACTTCAATACTGCTAACATAATCCGCCATTTTGCTTATTGAATGCCAGCAGTCGCCAATTTGCTTACTGCTATTTTCCGCGGAATACAGCCGATTATTACCACGATATCTAGCATCGATTAGATGTTTTTCTTGTATAATAGCCTTTTAAGATGTGTCACGTTTATTAGTACTGTATAAATTATAATGTATAATAAGTCTTAATACGGTCTACTTATTCATTTCAGGCCGCACCAAACCTTGTTTAATTAATCTATAAACTATGTTCTAGGAGAAGCATTGATGCAATCTATGGTTTATTAGGTCACATTAGTACTTACATAGCATTCCTAGTGTCCGGTATAGCTCGGTTACTGGGCAAATTATCTGAGGCAGCCTGGTTGAACCGATTCCTGACGTATGGGTCGTTGTCCTTAGCCCCACCAGACACATAGCCTGCCTCGTCGAAGTACGACCTTCCTGTGCTGACGCCAAATATCTCCTCAGGGGAGGCTGGGCTACTCTCAGCCTCCTCCACATCTGTATGGGCTTTTATTAAGCGGAGCGCTATGTTTTCTTCCTGCAACAAAAACATATTTAGCTTTAATTACCATAGACGAATATATTATAGACGAGGCATGTTGAGGCAAAATCTGTTTCCAGTTAAAAGGCTCTAATCAGGGCCATTTTGACATTTGATATATGATGAAAACAAGATGGCAGACATTTGAAGCATGGAGAAAACCAAGACGGCGTAACTTTTTCTTGTATGAAGATTTGTTCTGTCAAATGTACATCATAGCCTATCTTGAGTTTTAAAATCTTTATTTATTACACTACCTAGTATTTACATATTTTTTATAACTATTTTACTTATAGATTATTGGAAAGGACATTGGCATTTTGCTATGGAACAATTACCTATCCACGAGAATGAAGATAAAAGATGGTAGATTATTGGAAAGGACATTGGGAATTTTACTATGGAACAATTACCAAGAACAAATATAAAATTAGGTTTGATGTAAGCGTAATCGCATCTGAATTATGAGGGCATAGGTCGTATGTCTGCAGGAGGTAAGGTAAATATAGTGATATTTTAACTATTCAACAATGTATTGATCATCATCACTTCACCATATATATGAATGAAAATAATTACGGGAAATTAAATGCGAATGAAAATTGTACAATCTAAATTTTAAAAGTAATTTGGTTTATGGTCGCTACTTTTTTAAAGCGGGTAAAAACATCCAATGTTTTTCAGTCTCCTATTACATAAATCATTTTGCAATCGATCATGTTACAAGTATTCATTTTTGAAACCTTCTTGTATTATAACCTTCTTTTTGGGTCTTATTTCGTATGTCCTGTTTCTACAAACAATTAAATAGAAAACAACCACACCTGTTGTGTACATAAATAATATTATGTAAACCTTTTTTCATTTTGGAACAAATGGATACTAAAATTGGCTTATGCGTATCTATACATCTATACAGATAAAAATAAAATTTGTTTATAATTTCAAATCTATACATATTTATTTAGGTATCTGTATACCTAAATAAATTTGAAGTGTCCGTTTGTAATTTGAAATTAACAGCTTTTCACTGAATGCATCTGGAAGTATTTTCGGTACTCACAATAAAATATATATTTTTCAAACTTTTGTTTGTCCGTCTGTCTGTCTATCTGTTCGTTCCAGCTAATATTTGAGACGGCTGGTAAGGTATAAGGTCTAACATAGGCTAATTTTATTTTAGGATTCCGTTTGAAAAAATTGGGTTCCGTTTCCGTTAGTTCTATGCAAACGAAGTTGCGGGCATCAGCTAGTTTAAAAAACAAATGTCTGAATCATTTAATTCAGACATTTATTTTTATCGTGTTACAATCTTCTTTTGAATCGATTGTGGATGTTTAATAGACGCGATTAACTTTAATTTGAATATTCACTATTAACCCAATTCCTACACTTGGTATTACATTGGTTATGGTTACAGTTTAAATATTACATAAACTCTAATATAATTTACATTTACCAATGTTTATATGAATTTTTAATCGTATCGTTGCGATTACCAAAAATGATATTATCATATTATACCTACTTCTTCTTTTTCTAGAAGTGCCTCTCAAATCACTGGTAGTCAAGTTCCGAAACTTTTCTTTGTCCAAGGCGAGTCTGAAAAGTTATTCTACAGACTTTATCCCTGTCCACTCTCGGATCTCTCGGATATTCCTCAGTCAGGATATTTTACGTCCCCCTGGTTTTCGTTACTCGGCCATCTTACCCATCATTATCATTCTACCTACGCAATGTTCTAAATCTTTCGTATTATTAAAACTAGTGCCCGAAACTTCATTTGCCTCGAGCTAATAGAAAAGGAACTTTTTTTTTAAACGAAGCTCTAAGATAAAAATACTTAATGTACCCTAAGTTACTCCTTGTAATAGGTATCAGGCTATCAGCTATCTGCCACTGAAAGTCTGGGCCAAATCGGTCCAGCCATTTACGAGATTAGCCGGACAGACAGATGGACAGATAAATTTGGAAAATTCAAATTTTTTGTGTACAACTGCACAGTAAAGTCTTATAAAATGCATACTTATAAGTAAATAGAGATTTAAAAAAATTCTAAAATGAGACAAGTTTATAGAATTATAGATTTTATGTAGAAAATACTTGTACAAAAATCTGAGCTTAAACTGGAATTTGTAGACCTTGACAGCAAGGGAAGCGTTAAACTAGTATTTTATTAGGTGCATAATTAATTGCCACTTAATGATAATTATCCGACGAGCGACTAATTTAGACTGACGAACATTCCGAAGTCTTTTTGGCAATTTTGACCTCCATAATAATGAATTATTACTACTTATGTAATTTGTTAAATTGATTACTATATATCTGGGGGCACGGCAATGCCCCCGCCATGTCGAGCGCGAAGCAAACACTGCCGTACCATTTTTTACTGGAACCATTTCGCCGCATTTTCAGGCCCCTATTTGAGAACCTCTGGATAAGACCAGAACGCAGAAATTTTCGTTATCCAGTAAGCTATAATCACATACTTAAAATCCAAAATTTTCAGTCTGTAGGTCATTTAGTTCTGAAGTTAAGCGAAAGCAAAGTTTCGCATTTATGACACTCACTCACTCACTTAGTCACTTACTCATGATCATCAGAATAGAACTAGTACTTCCCATAAACTCAGAGAGCTGAAATTTGGTACAGAGTTAGGGTTTAATGGCCACATAAAGGGAAAACTATAAAAACTAGGATACTCGAAGTAGTACCTGGTGACCCTGATTAGAAAACACAAGAGCCCAACCAAACTATTAGTATACTTAAATTAGTATATACAGATACTTATACTTACAAGTTTACAAGAAGAAATAGTCGAACAATTAACTTTATTCTACTCGAACATTAGACAAATTAAATAGACAAATTACACTAAAATCTAGTAAAATAAATCAATATGCCCACATTTCTACAAAAAGAAGTGAAATCCCACCAAAAACATTCTGTAAAAAACTAGCCAAGTTTCGATGGAGCTGCTTGTTTATCTCTAAAAAGTAATGAAATCTAGACAAAGCCGTGCCAAGTCTAAGGTTCCTTACTGCGATTTTTTTATTATTATAGTTAATGTTTGTGACTTGGCCGTTGAAGGGTACACGAGGGTACAAAGGGGGCTCCATGACACCATTGCTCCAATACATGTGTTGTATAATCAACAACAGCCTAAAATGAGACCATAGCGCCCAATTACCGATACCAGTATAGGCTATCTCGCTTAACAGACATATGTAGTTACTACAGGTATAACATTACGTGTTAACAAAATTGACTTGTAGCCACTAACGTATAAATAATGTTCAACGGCCAAGTCACACAACATTAACTATAATAATAAAGAAATCGCAGTAAGGAACCTTAGACTTGGCACGGCTTTGTCTAGATTTCATTACTTTTTAGAGATAAACAAGCAGCTCCATCGAGACTTGGCTAGTTTTTTACAGAATGTTTTTGGTGGGATAACCCTTTTCGGGAAATACGTTTAAACTCAAGTTACTGGAGGAGCGTATTGTTGATTGGTGGTTGTCACGTAATTTAAAGCCAATAATTAGACTTTAGTATCACGTAAATTACTAGAATTTAAAAGCAGCTGTGATAATATACGATGCAGGATTAGAAATGCATAAATCGTAGCTACTTACATTACGTAAGAAGCGAAAGTCAATATAAACCACATGTAAATTGCTAGTGGTAACGGCAGACCATGTGATTTACTGACCGTCGTCGTTGATAGTGCTAGATATACATTATACATAAACGGCATACTTAATTCTAGAAGTTCTATTTATATTCTGTGATATAATTATAATTCTAGAAGTTCTATTTACATTCTGCGAGTTCCAGAGGTTGAAAACCCTACGTTATTAATGATGACTGTAAGCGAAAAGGAGTAGCGATATGCTTTGAAGTTTGAACAATTTTAAAGTGTACCCGAAAAGATAATGGTAATTTTTTTATCTTCTTCTTATATAATATAATAATCTAAACAAGAGCATGTCAGGAGTCAGGATATTGTCTAAGGAGGGTTATTTAACAACCTGTATGGTTTTTTTTTCAAACGAATTGATATGGGTCTAAATATATAAAAGGCAAACCTCACTGACTCATCTATGCACGCACAGCTGAAATACTGAAAGGATTTTGCTGAAATTTGTCATACAGATAGTTGTAATGACGTGGGCATCTAAGAAAGGATTTTAAAAAAAATCACCCTCTAAAGGGGTGAAAAAGGGGTTTTGTATGGAAACCGAACTCCACGCGGGCAAAAACTAGTGACATAATCGATTGCATCTTCGTCGTAGTTATGGAATGTATCTTGACTAAAGGCTCAGTTAATGTAAATTGAGACCATTATTTGATCAGCCTATGCGAATAATGTTAATACATTTGAGAACGATGGTTAAGCATGCGATATAATCTAACTCCGAATGCCCGTTGAACACGTAACTCTCATGTCTCGAGTCTTGACCTCAGGAATACACCGAGTGACCTCACACAAGTACACTTATAAATCCAAGTGTACGGCTACATATTTTACCCCTAATAAAGTTTCATGTGTACACTATAAAAGGTGTAACTCTCATGTTCTGCGTCTTGACCTCGGGAATACACCAGTGTCAAAGAATATATATTACTAACGTACCAGTGTGAATTTACATTAGTGACCTAATTGAAGTAGGTTATAAATTTAAGTGTAAACTACATAAATCCTGATAAAGTCACATTTAAACCATAAAAGCTTGGCAGTAAGATTTTTTTTCCTTTTCTTTGTTTTGGCATTAATTTTTATTAAAGAAGGCAGTACCTAAATTATTGTAGTTTTAATGATAACCTAAATAAATATTACAATTTGCATCTACGGAAGGATTACGAACTCGGCTCTTAAGGGGTCTCCGTTCAAGTATCTAGTATTTTTTGCAATTATTAACCCACCCCTCCCCCTCGTCAGCAAAAGTAAGCAAAGGAATTACCCCTCCCCCCCCCCATGCTTACGTAAACATTAGTACGATTGATTCATTAGCAAGCAGTTATAAGTCTAAAATAAGGAATAGCTTTGGAATAGAGGACTGTATTCATTATTTGTAGGAATCCCGAAAATGCATTTCGTTTTTAAGCATAGACATAAGACAATGTGTGGGTTGCCATACGTGTAAAAAAGTAAATAATTACTGCTGACGTAATCACCATCTAGATCTCCTCACCTCCATGTCATCAAAAATAAGCAAAGCAAAGACCCTCCCACCTTCCCCCCAGTGCTTACGTAATACTTGAACGGCCCTAAATAGGTCTTTTTAAGTCGTACCTAAATAGTGTAAAGTTTTAGATTTAGTTACAGTGTGCTGAGAGCGAGTTTTGTCACTACAAATTTATTTTTTACTACAGAAGTTAACTACAATTTGTATGGCATTCAATTTTATATTTAGGTAAGTATATTATCCAGTATTGTTTGCCACTAGGGGCTTAGATTCGATGTCATACAAATTGTAGATAACTTCTTCTCTCGCACGCAGCCTACAAATATGTAGGCTGTCAATAGACATGCTTTACTTTTTTAGATTTCTAGATGCATGAAAATGAAAAGACATAGAAAGAATTATAGCTGTGCGAAAAGAAACATTAAATTAAAAACTATTTAAAAAATAAGAGAGGTGTTTATTTTCTTAGCACACATTGATCATTCATTGTGTATACAAATGTCAAAGCATTTAAAAACTCATCAGAATAACCACAGGTGTCTTGTATTCGTAATTATTTATTCTACATTAGATGTTTTAGCTGTGGGCGTATGTTGCCAGTAATGTCTGTTGCCATATAATAGTTTTAAAAGTAACGTTTATATTGCTAATGTAAGAATTCAGCACAGTACTTCACTGGCATAAGTAGTTTTGAACATAAATAATATTTATTCATAAATACAATAAGTCAGTCATAATTTTCGCCATCTATCTACATGATAAATGGTTAGATCGTTTACAAAACAACCTATATAGTAGATAGGTTTCGTAACCGCGTCTGGATTTAGATAGGTAGACAAACCTTAAGTTCAAACAAAGGAAGTTTTCCAAAAAGTGAATCTATCACTGGCTCAGTTTCACGGTCCTTTAAAGTATTAAGTCGATAATGGTCGTTAAGTAATAAATTATTTTGAGATTTTTAGCTCCATCTTAGTAGGAGCAGCAGAAAATGCTTGAAGTCACAGAATATTCTGTTGTATATTTACTTTCAAAAATAAAAAATATTTACGTACAACAAACGTGATTTTTCTGCCGTTTTTCTCAATATATCTAGTGCTCGATATTAGTACAAACATGACTTAAAAGTTGGAAGTCGGAACTCTTCATGTGAGGGTCTGACTCGCTTTTAGCCGTATTTTAGGTAGAACTCAAATAATATGTAATCAAATAATCCAATCTAAAAATAACAAAGACAATCTACAACTGTGCAACTACGAGCGTTTGACGAAATTCTGATTAAGACACGAGTAAATTGCAGTGTAATATGCAAAGTGCTATCTATGGATGAGCGCAAATGATGTAAGGCGTGTGAAAGTAATGTCCTTGGTGTTCTAGATACGTATTACTTCGAATTAATTAAAATAACAATATTAAATATTATTGCTCTTACGGCCGCACTCAGAGATATTTAATGCTTACTTAAGATGTGACTTAATTGAGATTTTGACAGAAAATAATATATGGACTTGTCAAAACCTCTACTGAGTAATCCTTAAGTAAGCATTAAATATCCGTCATTAAATGAGTGCGGCCGTTAGATACATCACACAGCCCACAGGGGAGTTAGATAAGGTAACAAACCTAATTACAATCAGAAGTTTGAAAATTATACTTGTGTCGGATTTATAATAATAATTAACGCGCGCTAAATCACGTGGTTACTTCCATACATTATATTAGCGCCGGTCATACCTACAGTTCTAACCGCGGAAAATAGCATGGACCGTTTCAACCCACGCTCCGGATCGATCGTGTAAATGCGCGGGGCCAGTATACGTTAGTAATTATTTTCCAATAGTCCAATCTGGCATGTCGATGATGGTGCATTTTGCGGCGTCAGACATGCTGTTGGTGAACCTCAGAAAAACTCAGACCGTAAACATTAAGGTAGTGTGCTTGGAGATCCTCAAGGGAGGAGGAAGGAAAAGTATGTATACAGGATAGTCTGAAGACAAAAATAGACATTAAAGGAGCGAAATCAGTATGCGATTCTCGTTCCAAAAAAAAAAGTTAAATTTTGATTACACTATCCTATAATATTCTATTCATGACCCCATGGCTTATACAGCGAGATGGGCATGTGACCTTCAAAACCGGCGCGTTTTAGGGCAGTTAGAGTTGTCGGAAAATGCAAATAGTGTTAATTTTTTGTAAATTACGCTTAGTAATACATACTGTTATTGCTTACGTAATATTGTAGGCTAATATTGGGTTAAATATTTAATTCGGATATAAAATACACCACGTATTAAAGTTTTGTTATACCGTCATACATCCTAGCTTTATAGCAATTAGTAACGTATTATGTAGTAACTTTTGTAAAACTAATTAAATCTTTTATGACCTTAAAACCATCAAAGTCTAATAAAAATGTTTCCATTTGCTGATTCAACTAATAAGCTTCTGTTTATATTGTAATAATAGCTGTTGTCCACGGCTCCGTCCGCGTAAATATAGTATCCCTCGGGAACGCCGTATTTTTTCGGGATATAAAGTATCCTATGTTTTAATCCAGAGCTTTAACTATTATCATACCAAATTTCATCAAAATCCGTTAAGTAGTTTTTGTGTGAAAGAGTAACAGATATTCACCCACCTACCTATACGGATGTATGGGTGGGTGAATGTTCATTCCATCCTAACAAACTTTCACATTTATAATATTAGTAGGATGCCTACAAAAAAAAGTGTGTGTAGTAAATTTAGAGTACTATTAATTTTTACAAAAAAAAATTAGGCGTGTATCCTATTGTGATCTAGCCTATTGTATGGTGTCCAGTACCTACTCTATATTATAGATAGGTGCATACCTTGCGCGTGGGACTTGTCTACTTCACTAAAGCCTTGAGCGAGGAAAAAGTAGCGCAATGTTGACACGTTCCCAGCGCGTTGATAGATATTTGTTGCTTTCGTCAGTTTTATGTACAAATCTCATATCTCAAAGAGAAAAACGTAAGATGTAAAGAAATAATACCTGACTCCATTTCGTATTTTGAACCTCATTGAGTCAGTCCAGTCAGCTCGACTCGTTGGTTTAACGTTCACTAGAATACCGTTTGACAGTTTTAGCGTATCGGAACTTGATTGTAATTGTATTAATGCAGGTTTTATTTAGCAGGATTGACCCTCTGAATTTGAAATTATCATTCTAGAAAACTAGAAGTACAAAAGTAGAGTAGTGTGCTGTGCTAGTTTCTGTCACTACTCGTCGTGAAGAAGTTGACTATAATTGTATGGCATCAAATGCCTCGTGCGAGTTGCTTATCCCGGTTCTTCTCGCCGGGTTAGACCCCGAACCGGTGGTAGGCATTACGTAGGCAATTCAGTAAGCGTTGCGATTGATGGAAATAAAACTTTTTTATTAAATATAATATACTAATTTAATAAAGAGCAAAAGTTTGTTTGCTTGCTTGTTTGCATTGAATAGGCTCCGAAACTACTGCACTGAATTAGATGAAATTTGGCATAGATGTAGAGTAGACTACCGGAAGGACATAGGCTACTTTTTATCGCAAAACATGTACGTAACTTGTAATTAACTTTTGCGCCCACGAAGTCGCGGGCAACATCAATTATTTATCATTTAATATAAACTATATGTTTTTAATTAGTTACCATTGTTTACCACTACGGGTGTTGTTTTGATGCCATACAAAATGTAGTCAATTTCTACACGACGAGCAGTGACAAAAAATCGCACTCAGCACACTGCTCTACTTTTGTACTTATACATACATACATACATACATATAATCACGCCTTTTTCCCGTAGGGGTAGGCAGGACCGCCTCTTTCCCCATTCGTCTCTCCATGGTCCGCTTATTATCTTCTAAAAACTAAATCTATCTTTCTTTATCAACAAAAATAATTATTATTTACTTATAGGATTAAGTAAGAACGGTGATTATTGACCATAATTCGTTCAAGTAATAAGTTTAATAGCAGCGATTTATTTGCTCAGCGTATCGTGTTACCTATAATGTTGTGGAAAACGCGATTTCCTGCCGCATAGTTCGCTTGTTAGACTTAGAAGGCCCTTCGTTACTCGTTACACATTGACTTCTGTTTACTTTACTAGAAATAAAGATGTAAAAGCGCATAGCAATGGACTTTTAGGCTTAATACATATATACTATAATCTACAGGAAGTAGATTATCCTAAAAGGGTAGAGAAGAGAAACTTGAAGTAATAATAGCCAATGGGAACTGTAAATTTTGCCGCCATAAAAAGTATAGTCCATCTTCCCGTGGTCTACTGTATAATAATACGCCAAATTTCTTCAAACTCGGTCCAGTAGTTTGGGAGTCTATTCAATGTAGTGGTCACTTTTGATGACATGAAGATGACATCAATGATCTTCTTTAAATTCGAGGATAAAGTAATATTTTGTTTAAAACAAAATAACAAAAACAAAAAATTGTTTTGCTATAATTCGGGAATGTAACTACATAGTTTTAAATTTCACACTTTCAACTATTTTAACTAAGAGAATAATCCTTTTCTGTAAAGTTAGTTTAATTCCTCTTTGTATCATTGCTATCTTGTATTTAGAGCTGTGTCAATAAGGGCCACTTGCGCCAATCCGAGTTAAATAAATAAACCCAGAGTTAAACCCTAGTCTGGAGTTAAGTTGACATTTCGTCTTGCACCATCGAGAGTTAAGAGATAACCTAGAGTTAAAAATTAAAAAATTTAACCCTACCTTTTTGGCAGGTTAAATTGTCTAACTCGGGGTTAATTTCTTATCTAAGCAAATATCATTGACAAAAATTGATTTTCGAGGTTATATTGTGGTTATATTATTATGATTTGTTGTTGAAAAATGATAAATGAAAGTAATATTATGTTTTCTGGTCGAATTTATTGGTTCGGATTTTTTTAACAGAAGGGTAGATGAACACACTGATCTCTTTAACTCCCTCCGAGATAAAAGTTTCCAAAGAAGATTCCGTCTGGAGATATAATATAGTGTACCAATGTTCTTGTTGGACAAAATAAAGTATAAATTATAAATACGCAAATGAAAATAAAAAGTGAGCTTCCACCATATATGTAACTTACTACATATTTGTGTATATAATATGGACTTTGTTCATTATGATTTACCTACTTGTTTTGTAGAATTTTTCTTCTCCATTTTTACTCATAAATTGAGTTTTATTATTGTTAAACAAAATCATTGTTTTGATAAAAAATTTTCAATGTCAGCTTCTTATTATTGACATTGGCGTATATTATTATGAAACAAAAAGGAAAGTCATTGTCAAAAAAAATAATAATTTAAAAAATTTAAAAACCCGACTGCGTAAAAAGTGAACCAAACTAAGTAGGTACATAATTATAACTGAAAAGAAAAAAACAAGTACTTAGATATCCGGTGGTCTAGAATTCTATAATATATTATTGAATTAATACTATTGGAACATAACAACTAAACAGTTAGGATCCATTGAAAAATTAGATTGGCTGTCGAATAATGGATCCCGACTGTTCAGTTGTTGTGTTCCAATAGTATTAATTCAATAATATACTATAGAATTCTAGACCACCGGATATCTAAGTGCTTGTTTTTTTCTTTTCAGTTATAATTATGTACCTACTTAGTTTGGTTCACTTTTTACGCAGTCGGGTTTTTTAATTTTTTAAATTATTATTTTTTATTTTATACTTTTTAGTTATGAGTACCTAGCTAGCTATTTACCAGACTGGATTTCCTATCAGCATCAGTCCTACATCACAATTGCGCTGGAATGTGAGAATGGTTGTTACGCAACTTTAAATCGATATAGATCTAAACGGTCAGTCGAATCGAAAAATGTTGAGAGAAAACTTACAATGATTTTTAAATACCTATTCAACGATACCCCACTTGATATAGTTTGTTGACTTTCATTTTTTTCATTTTCACAATATGGCGTCCAGTAGTCGCCATATTGAATTTTCACTAACGTCATGTCTTTAGTGACACTCGCCGGACTAAGAGAAATCGATTGACGTGTGAATCATAAAAATCGGCCCAGGCGTTTGGTCTGTATAGTGCTTCAAAGGAACATACATACATACATACATACATACATACATACATACATACATACATACATACATAGGCTGATAAACACATTACCACTCCTTTGCGTCGCGCAGTCGGGTAAATATAATAATGCGACATTCATATTATACGACAGACTGTAGTGCAAAAGAGACAAATACAATTGTCACTTCCACTCAATTATGTCGTATTATACTCGTTTTAAATAGCACACGTAATGTTGCCAGTACTAAATGAACTAACACAGGTTAGTTAACTCGGGGCTAATTTTCATTGGCGCAAGACAAAAAAGAGTTAAATATTTAACCCTGTAACCCTGAGTTAACAAACACGGAGTTATCGAAATTTAACCTAGTTTTGGTGCAAGTGGCCCTTAGAGTTTTAAAATTTGATACACGGACCACATTGGTCAGTTAAGTTCAACTTAGTACATACATAAAGTACTGTCATTTTTTTGTACAGACACAAAGATGACGAACCAAAAGCGCTAATGAATATATAAACTACCGGTAAATTCACCTCAGACACCGGGCTTAAGTTATATTGTCAGGAGATTAAAGAACGAACACGGAACTGTGGTCGCCTCTCCTAAACTAAAGGGGGCAGCTCAACTGGTACACCCTGTTCAGATATGGCGCAGACCTTACGAACGGGTTTCGAAAGTTACCGGCTCAGCTTTTCTAGTCACGAACCACGATCCCCGATTAATAATTATTGCTAGACAATACTAATCCTTATGTAATCAAAATTAAAGTCCATTTAACTGAATTATATTATATGCGTAAAGAATTGTTTATTGGCACGGACAATATACAGTCTAGGACCTAGGTTCTAGACAGGTGTTACTCAATAAGCTATAGAGACTTCTGACTTGTATCTCTTTATCAAATAAATTGCATAAAATTCAAAGAATGTCCAAATAGTGGCAGTTGGCACTCAGAGTCAAGCTCATACCGAAACGAGACGACACGCGACGTAGTGCTACAGTATTAAAATAGTGATTCAAAATTGAACTTTATTTAGTAAATAAGAAGATATACGTTTCATTGCAAGAGCGGCACCGGGCTATGCAGAGTAGTGCAGTTTGATATTCGATGTCTTGCAATAAAACGTCTACCTTCTAGTGTAATTAATAAGGTTCAATTTTGAATCGCAATCGTATCGTCTCGTTTCGGCGTGAACTTATAAAAGGGGCGATAGGGACGATTTCGTCATTCACAATAAAAACTTCGTTTTATAAAACTTAGTTCATACTAAACGCGTCCATGCGACGACGATTACGTCAAACGGGTTTCACCATATTATATACCATAATATATCAGCTAATATAAATGAAACTAAGTTAAAATAGTATAGGTGTAAAATACATTTGCGCATTTCAACAACATAAAGTATAAACTAAACAGTTTATGTTTTTGAAACGCAATTTGAATTTTTAAACTCGTTTATACGCGTAAAGCGAGTTTTTTGATACATTTCAATGGTGAAATCAGCTCTTAATCGTCAATTGAGACCACTATCACTGAATTCTCTCAAATGCATTAAATGCGTTGAAACGTCGTCGTATAAAAGCATCGCGAAGAAACCTGCGTAAAATCTCTACACCCTTCAACTTAACAAAAAACTTAGGCCTTTTCATCCGTTATTGGATGATTTATACAGTATACTCGGACCTCGGTACTCCGAGCTAGATATGAGCGCCGCGCCGGCGCGCCGCCGCCGCCGCCGATTTAGCCGCGCCGCCGCCGCCGTGAAAATACATCGGCGCGCCGAGTGAGCGAGCGGGATAGTCATAATGTGTAATTTCAGTCAGTGACTATGAGCATTATATATATTACCCAAGTCATATATACCCATATAAGCCTTACTTCATTTATGATTTAAACAGCAAACTGGAGCGTCATCCTCGGCGCCGGGACTAGCTAAGCCGGGGGGAGGTTCCCATCCTCACATAAGTGACACCTATCTCAATAAAAAGAGTTCTGCATAAAAAACGACGTGCTTACTAGAAAGGCAGATCTACTGATTGATTGAGTAGATCGAGCTAGTAGATCGCATTTATAAAGCCATCGAGGATAAGAATTTTGCGCTATGCGCCTTCCTAGATATTGAAGGCGCGTTCGGAAAAAACTACACCTGATCTATTGCCATGATAGCCTGGCTTCAAGAATTACTAGAATGGTTCAAAGCTACGTTAAACAATAGAGTAGCGTCATCAACTATCATGGGCTTGACGCTCAGGAGCAGGTTGACCCAAGGATGCCCACAGGTGGGGTACTGTCGCCACTGGAGTGGTCCCTGGTAGTGAATGTGCTGCTAAGAACTGAACAATAGAAGGTTCTATGCTTAAGGATACGCTGATGACCTAATAATAATAATAGCTCCCCATACCGATTGTTGGTAGCCGGTTTCATTGAAACCAGGCCAGCAGTTATTCTAATAGTGCCCTAGTATATTCGCAGTACACAAGAGCACACAAGCACTCTCGTAATCCAGTGGGATGGATAACTGACACGACTGGCGAGAGATTAGGCGCTGGTCCGACTTTTTACTTGCCCATCCGATGCATGGATCACCTTTCCTGTCAGACATTTAGGTGATCAGCCTGCAATGTCCTAACCAAACTTGAAAACAACTTTTTTTGTTGTTCCAATGGGGAAATCAAACCCACGACCTCCGAGTCAAGAGCCAAGCTCTAATGCGACCTAGCGACACTAGTGGTGGACAAATGCATATTAGTAGTCGCTGGGATAATGCAATCAGGTGCAAAAATTGTGCAAAAGAGTCAAGCTAACCTTCAACGCTAATAAGACAGTCTTGATACCTAACACCAATAAGAGGAAGTTGAAGAGACTAAAACCCCCAACGCTCTTCGGTAAAACAAGCGAGGTCGAATATCTTGGAGTGATCCTAGATATTATGGGACTTACTTGGAATAAGCACATCGAGGACATTATGAAAAAGGCTAGATGTGCTCTGTGTTCCTGCCTAATACTTGTCAGTTCTAAATGAGACCTTCAGTCTAAGGCAATGCTGTGCTTGGTTATACACAGCTATAGTCAGGCGATTATCACATATGCCACTCTACGCAGAAAAAATTGTACAGGTCAACTGCATCAAAACATTAAATAGTGTACAGAAGCTGGCCTGTCTGATAATCATAGGTTCGCTCTCTTCGGTACCCACCGCTTCACCTGACTCCACTTCCTCTGTTGTTTGTTCATATTATGGAGGCTAAGAAGTCTGTTCTCAGGGCCATGACGGCAGATAGGATAAAAAGGGCCTCCACCCTACTTGGACAACTGCAACAGTCTCTTCTTGAGAGACCTGTCATGGTCATGCCATCAGATGTCATGATCAAGGTGCATAGCTTCTAGAAGCTATATCCAGTTGTCATAACTTCTAGGGAGGACTGGGTCTCAATTAATGTTCACCTTAAGGACATAATTTGGCTTACGGACAGATCTAGTAAAGGCAACCGGGATGGCGCTTGACTACGAGGGCGTGCCACCTACAGACAGATATCATGTTTGGGAGATTTGGCACCGTGTTTCAGGTTGAGATCTCCGCTATCATTAGTTGATCACTAGAGAGCCTACGCATACAGTTATACAAATGGTTTCGTTTTCTTGAAAATGTGGACGCTTATAAAATGAAAATAGAAAAAGATTACAGTGATTACGCTCTTTGAATTAAAGCACTGTTAACTGCGAATTCTAAAGAAGTTCCTAGTTTCAAATTGTATTATTACGTTGTCTTTTTCATCACTACAAAAAGTTCTTTAAATTGTATTGCATTGTAATTGTATGTACGTTGCCAAGTACAAACTTCAACCTTTCAAGGTCACGCCGCCGACGCCGCCGCCGCCGACCCAAAATAGTCGGCGCGCCGCCGCCGACCTACTACCCATCGGCGCTCATATCTACTCCGAGCAAAGTAACTATTGAAATACTGTAGTGCCTGGGACAGTTGGTTTTTAAATGTCGTATGGTTGTCCAAGCACATACGGAATTCTCACAACATAGTCAGCCTAGTACAGAGGAATGACTGATCAATACGTTTGGGGCTAACCATGTGCGGGTTTCCTTACAATGTTTTCCTTCGCCGTTAGAGCATCCGTATAATGTACTTGAGATCTGAAAAAATCTCATTGGTACACGCCACAACCTGGGATGCGAACCTGCACTCTCTCGAGTGCAAACCAAACGGTTTACCCACAAGGCCACGGAGGTCTTCTGCTTCCCAAAACAGAAGCTATAATTAAGTATCTATAACCTATCACTAAACCTCCAGCCTCGAGTTACCCGGAAAAGGCGATCATCGATTAATTACCTATTGTTTTGGAATATCTTCGAGTAACAAGTAACTGAAGTAACAAATACGGCTATTTAGTAATAGTGAATGTTCTATTATGAAACTGTAACAATGCTATTCGGAGTATTGTGCTATACCTATCATTAGTGGCTTTTTTGTAGTATTACAATCACACAATATGGGTTAAAATGATATAGCTGTCAGCAATAGTGACCTCAGACCAAAATATATAGATAAAAAGTGAAGATAGAGTTCTACGAACCACACAGTTAGGCCTATCTAAACTACGTCTCGCCATGTAATTACACAGTGTCACGCACAAACATGAAACGAAACTACGCCTTACCTTGCAAGGGGAGCTATCGCGGTGTGTGATTTATGTATGTAGTGCGTAGCTACTCTACACGTGCGCTACATACATAAGAAACGGTCTCAGTTTTTTTTTTGACAAAGCGCTGTCTTTACCTTTTATTTGGTCTAAAATAGATACAAATGGGCTTTTACTTTTCGGTTAATTGTTACTGAAATTAACGGCTGTTTATTTTAGCGAACTACTTAGTTTAAAATGCACCTGCTATATTATAATAATTATTATATGCACCTGCATCTCGCGGGACACTTAACTACAACTACTAAGGGTCAAATCACGCAGAAGTTAAACGATACGCGACATAACGCTGCATTTTAAGATAGCTATTCAAAATTGAAGTTTATTCATTACAAAAGAAGATACACGTTTATTGTAACGGCGCACTCAGAGACATTTAATGCTTGGCACCGCACTGCACAGCGCATTTGCAGTGTATGACTGATGTCAAATGTACTGTGTATCTTATTGTGCATGGAAGAAAGTTTAATTTTGAATAGATATCTTAAAAATGCAGCGCCGCGTATCGTCGCGGTGTGATCTGACCCTAATGTTTGAGTGCGACACGTCGATTGCTCTAAGAAATCTATACTAATATAATAAAGAGGAAAAGTTTGTTGGTTATAGTTGAATAGGCTCCGAAACTACAAACTGATTTTGATGAAATTTGGCGCAGATGTAGAGTAGACCACGGGGAAGGACATAATATGCTACTTTTTATCGCGGGAAAATGTACGGTTTCTGCGAAATTAACTTTTGCGCGCACGAAGTCGCGGACAAGATTTAGTATATTATATAATTGGAGATTGTGACAAAGCAACATTTTTAACCCTCACGTTACCACGAAGGTAACAGTCATTGACTCGTTTCTTCAAGGCTGCTGATCTTATCTACTTTCATTTAAAAAGTGGCTTAATTTTTCGTATGTTTTTTTATTAGACTGATTTATTAAGTCCATGGTATATTGAAAAAACAGGTTTTTCGCTTATAGTTTTTTTATCAGGCTAATCTATTTTGCCTTATCTATTCAGTCACCAGGACTTATCATTGAGCCAAAATCTGTGGGTCACCCGTAGCGAAAGTCATGTCTTTAATATAATAAAATATTATACAAGGTCGTATGTGCCTACGCTTTTGTACTGTTACGGTTATAACACGTTCGCCTCTTACAATGAAACGGTAGTCAAGTTGAATTAATATTATGTACTCACTGAAACATTAATCTTTGGTTACAATGCGTTAAATAGAAAAAGATGGAGATAATCACATTGTATTCAAGATTATATGTTTTGCCATTGAATTTATGATGTAATAGATAGATATTTTTTCATATTCTTCTGTAGTTAATTAGTATAAGTAGTCATTAACTTATATGAGTAATGACTATGATGAATTCCTCGCTGCATTTTGAAATTTCAATTTTGTATAGATATTTTTTCGACTGTAGGTAAGTGATTTAAGTTAGGTAAATTGTTTCGTAACAGAGGCTCGTGAGCGTGAGAAGCCAAGATCTAGTTCAATGATATTTTTAGCCATTACATAATACGAGATTTTGTACTGTCTTTTTTTAATGTACTAGAAAACGAGAAGACGGACGCCTGATGGTTAGCGATTACCGCCGCCCATAGACACTCGCAACACCAGAGTTATGCACATGCAACTCCTCGTGTTGCGCACTTGCATTCCTGATTCTGAAAATCCTTTAGCCCCCTTACTCCTGCGTAACTGGCCTGGTTTCAATGAAACCGGAGTTATTATTATTAGTTATGTATGTATGTATGTATAACCAGTCATTCTTCTGGACTAGACTATGTTGTGAGAATACCATATGTGCTTGGGCAACCATACGACATTTAAAAACCAACTATCCCAGGCAGAGGCACTACAGTATTTCAAGAGTGGTTACTTCGCTCGGAGAATACTGTATAAATCATCCATTAACGGACGAAAAGGCCTAAGTTAGTAATGTATGTATGTATGTTTGTTCCACCGTATATCGCTTATGTCAATAGATTCGTAATAATAGCCCGGGTATGATAGGCTATATAATTTGCGTGGTCGGGTTTAGTTTTTTTTTATAAAAATTGTAGTGATTATTATTACAAGGCATAATAGCCTATAGTGGGTACGGTCACAACTAGCGTTTGGCGTACACCGTACTTAAAATAACTGAAATGTAACTGTACATAGGTACATACACTTAATATTATTAATTTTAATTTTAAATAATAATTATTTAGGTACTTTACAAAATATTTAAATAAAATTAATAACGTAGTTTACATTTTTTTTCTTATAATTTCTACAACTGATTTAAATTTTGCTTTCTAATATTCATACCTACCTATATCCCGATAACTGTATCTGAGTTAACTTATAATAGTAAATATATAAAAAAATACTTTAATAAATTCAGACCAACTTAATATTATATCCAAGTTTTCGTACATTGACATTTGGCAGGTAAGTTTTTATGTGGGTTATACCTGTAACAAAATAAAAAACAAATTAGTGATATAATATAACATTATAAAAGAATAAAAAACACAACTAACGTTATATAACATATACGTACTACATACTAATAAGGAGCTATGGTCAGTTAAGCAACAAAATTGGCGAACAGTGGTTATGGCTAATCGAATCGGCTAATATTTTAGTATAAAAGCATTATGTGAAAACGATTTACTCGAATTTATTAAATTTTTACAGCATTTTAATTAACACGCACAAAACAGCACAAAAACTAGTAGAGAGGCCATGGGGAGCTACTCTGATACTCTCTACTACTCTGATCACTAAATTAATACAACGTTAGAAATATAATAATATAATACATATTATATTCTTTGAGTACCTATATACGGCGTTCTGATTATAAAGTCGGCAAAAATTATATATTATTCCGATTTAAATGTCAATCACTCACCTCGCAATAAAGAACCCTTGCATTTTTAAGAGACAGAACTTGTAAGTTTCCATACTGATAGGTCATACTAAAAACTCAGGAACATTATTTTGAATAAAGTCGGCCAATAACTTTTGAAGTAATTTAAAGAAAACTATTGCGCGTTGATAGTTAGTAGTTACGGAAGACATGTCCTTAGTCATTATGGTTATTGGATATTGATTTAGATTTTTGGAAGACAAACGTGCCGAAGCCTCTTCTGTTGAGCAGTTGATGTCAAGTCTACTATTTCCAATGGCGTCATAATGACAAGCCACGACTGTGGTTTCTATAAAGTTAGTACGCTCAGGTTAATCTTATCTTCATTGATCGCGCATTAACTTTCTTTATTTATCTGCTGGTGTTTAGCTTTCTACTCGCGACTGGAAACTGTTCCAGTGTCGAATTAATTTACGGACTACGGGCACATTTCCTAGTGCGGGACCGATCAATATAAGGGCATGCATATATTAGGCGATACGATATATCTGTCACCGTTAAATTGTAAAAACCGTTAGATTGTAATATAACTAGTGAAATTGTAAAATGTTGACTTCTGACGCGAATATCCTGCCTATAATTGAACACATTATTTTCCGTTAGATTATAAATATATAGTAATGGATCTTTCAACATATATTTACAATCTCGTTAGTTATTCTACAATATAATGGTTTTTACAATTTTACGGTCACATATCTATGTATTGGAGGTATTATTAACATAATTTATTAACAACCCACAAGCAGCAGCAGGTCCAAAATATATCTATTCCACTCCCAGAACCGACATTCGCCAAAATCCTACTATTATTATAAATGTCAAAGTTTGTGAGGATGAATGGATGTATTGATGTTGTAACTCTTTCATGCAAAAAGTACTGAACGGATTTTGATAGAATTTGGTATGGTAGTAGTTTAAGCTAAGGAGTTTTGATCTAAATTGTTTCATTTTACGATGGTTTGACGTTTAGTAGAATATCATTTTGCTGTTTTAACTGTAGATATAATATTGTAAGATCTAATTAGCAGAATCTACCTACAGAACTTGTAGGTAGACATTTAAAATCATTTTAAATTTGATTTGGTTAAATTAATTAATAAAATTAATTAATTTGGTCAAATCTTGAATAAAGTAGTCATAGTAGTAGACAAGTAGGTAGACATTTAAAATCATTTTAAATTTGATTTGGTTAAATTAATTAATAAAATTAATTAATTTGGTCAAATCTTGAATAAAGTAGTCATTCCGGGAAGAGAATGCATAACGACCTTTGACTGTAACATAAAGGCACAACTTCGATAACCTCTTAATTTGTAAAACAAACATATCATTATTTACTAATAAAAAATACATTGACCTATAACAAACAGGTATTTAGTAGTTCACAGATGAATCAACACCAATCAACACGGCCCTAATGTGTTCCTATTACATAATGTACAAATCTTCTGACAATAACTATTAGACAGGCCCATTTGTAACTTGTTGATTTTATTAATTTGATTTGACTTACTTGATTATATATAGAGATATATAAAGATATATATTATACAAGAAGTTTGGTGTCATAAGGGCAGCACTATCTAAAATATTATAATGGTTCTACAACAACATCGTGCATATGTGCACGACCAAACCTAGACGAAAATCAGTATAGATACATTTAAATGTACATTCAGTTGGGATAAAAGTAGCCTATATATAAAATAATTTATGATAAAGTATGTCCACATAATAGGTATTTACCTATGAAATTGCCGTTCTGCAGTACTGGCCATTTCAAATCAAAATAATTTTTGTTTGGCTAAGAATTCTAATTTCAAATTAATTTTATTTTAAAAAACATGGAATTCTTTTTCGAAAAGTAGTCATTTGTTTATTGATTAGTGTTACATTTTCATCGCTTTTCAATCTTTTTAGTCATCATGGATACGTTAAATATTCGAGTAATTATGGAATATGAGTACCGTCGTGGCAGCAACATGGCACAAGCGGCACGCAACATCAACGATGTTTACGGAGCTAACACTAAAAACCAACGCACCACCTGTTATTGGTTTGCTCGCTTCCGTTATGGAAATTTCGACCTGAAAAATAACGAATTAAAGGCGATTGTGGAAGCTGACACAATCTACGGCTGAATTAGCAGCATCTTTCGACGTTAGCGTCAAAACAATATTGGTCCATTTGCGTCAAACTGCCACTGCG
Organism: Glaucopsyche alexis; assembly: GCA_905404095.1. Taxonomy (NCBI): domain Eukaryota; kingdom Metazoa; phylum Arthropoda; class Insecta; order Lepidoptera; family Lycaenidae; genus Glaucopsyche; species Glaucopsyche alexis. Next base: position 22,709,628 of record FR990047.1, on the reverse strand, counting down.
TTGGTAAATTTGCATTGATTGCATGGGTGATTACTTCTGTTAATACGAATAAAAAGTACAGTGACGTTCAAAAGTCCAGTAGCAATCGAACGCAGCGATAGCGTCAACACTCAACGTTACTTGTGACCTTTTTCCATCAAGACAATTCACACACACACACACACATTTTGTTTGTCTGTATATTCATATCGTCAATTTCGTCTCAATACGTGAGCACTGCTGTGGGCTGTGGCCCAGTGGCATAGCATGTGCGTCTGTTAACTCGTATATCACCAGCTAAATTGCAGGATCGAATCCGACCCACGAGTTACGTAAAACACTTTTTGAGAAATATTTATAGATTATTATGAACTATGAGTATTGAATTATTGATACAACTATGTAGAATATAAAAATTACCTTTCTAACTAAAAGCACAGTAACTTGTTAAAAACGTAATATTCTAGTCACAGCAAACAATGTGAGGGTAGATTAAAAAAAAGGCTTGGACAAAACAAAATATTAAAAATGATGTTGTTGGAAGGTGAACTCAGTTACGAGTGTTTGTGTTCTTACTTATCTTACTGTTGCGTTTTACAATTTATCCAATATGCAAGCAAATATTAATATCGAAGCAAGAGCTAATATTGTGGCCCTATATTCGAATGGCCTGAATATTACTCAAATTTCTAACGAAACTGGCTTCTCAGTATGTAGAAGTTAATTATATTATTATGATGTGTATTTTCCATTGGTAAAAATCGTCTTTTACAATTTGTTTTTTTTTTTTAGAGAAATACTGTAAGTCGATGGGTAAAAAGATACGAGGAAGAAGGTGGCTTGCAGAGTCGTAAACGAAGTGGAAGGCCACTTCTTATCAACCAGACTCAGCGGCGTTATATGGCAGCGGAGTATGAAACGTGTGGTCTCATACCGACAAGACGTTTTGCCGATGAATTTAACACGTCATTGGTTACCGTTCGTCGTGCACTTCATGATGAGGGAATACACCACCGAAAGCCGGCGAAAAAACCGTTTTTGACTCAAAGGCATAAAGACGAACGGTTACGCTTTGCACGAGAGTATTTAGATTTTGATTGGGAAACAACAATTTTTTCCGATGAAAAGACTTTTAAATCCTCTCAAAAAGGAAGACTACATTTATGGCGTAAAGATAACACCCGTTGGTGTGAAAATAACGTAGTGTCAAACACTGAATCTGGCAGAATCAGTGTGAACATGTGGGGATGGATAAGTGCGCAAGGGCCGGGTGAACTTGAATTTATACCTACGCGAGCCAACAGTGCAAATTATGTAGAAGTGTTAGAGGACATTATGTTGCCTACTGTGTGAAGTGTGTATGGTGATAGCGAAATAAGTTTTGTGCATGATAATTGTCCAATTCACCGAGCCTCCGTAGTTCGCAATTGGTTCAGTGATCATTCTAATATTAAGGTTATTCCGTGGCCAGCACGATCCCCAGATTTAAACCCGATTGAAAATATATGGGGTTTAATGGTGCAAAAATGGCGAGCACGCGATGAAAGATGTCCGGAGCTGCTCAAATCCCATTGCATGCAGTTGTGGGAGGATTTACGTGGAACAGATATTTGTAAGAATATTGTGGCTTCCATGCGCAGACGTCTTCTTAGTTGTATTGAAAATAATGGAGGCTACACAAAATATTAATAATCTTAATACTAATTATTAAATTAGAAATGTATTTCTATGTCGCAATAATTAGTGTTAAATGTTAAACTTAATATTTATATTTTGTAAGTTTCAAGTAGGTAGTTGGGTATGCTACAAAGGAACGTGCTGGCCAATAATTGGTAGGTAAGGTTGAGGTTAAGTTTTAATCCTCTTTTCCTCGGAAAACGAATAATTAAACTATAACCTCAATTAGCATGAAATATTGATAACACGATAGATATAACATTATGTAATAGGTATTATAATATTATTGATTTGATAGATCTGTGGATCAAAGATTTTACCGTCAATAAAGTATTATGATCAATAAAGTATTCAATGACATAACAATTATTATTGAACTACCGTTCAATAATAATTGTTATGTCATTGAAATAAATATATATTTTATTTTTTGAAAGTGTTGTTTTATTATAATATTTAATACTTAAATATATCTATAATTATCTAAGACCTAAGTAACCAAAATATAATAATATTATCCTTCCTTAAAAAAACTTTCAAAATAGTCATTTTATTAAAATATAATAATATGAGTTTTTAAGAATAAAAAACAATACGAAAACTTTATGATGATAATTACTGAGGTTTGAACCGTGACCATCTTAACTTATATGCGATGCGAGGCCGACTATTTACAGATGGAGCTACTTACTGTCTTACGTATCCAACGAAATTTTTGCATTTATCGACACAGTGCAGTGCATAAATGAAGAACAATGAATGAAGAAGACAAACATATGTGTTATCTTTGTCTCTCATCCACACATGCTTAAACTTTGTTGTATTGATACTGTACGACATTTAAGTGTGTGCACGGTAACACGGCGCACACATAAAAACGCACTGTAGCGGCAAACGAATATGATCGTTACGGTGCTACTGGACTTTTGAACGCTGACTGTACATGAAAATAATTCATTTAAATTTTTTCATACAAAACGGTAATTTCATAGGTAAAGACCTAATATTTTGTTAGCGTAACAAGTAATAACAAACGCGCGCGGCGCAACAATACGCAGTTTTTACCTGTGTTCCAAAACAAATTTTTTACACTTTATAACTGAAAATGTAGAGTCGAAATCTATTTAGATGCAATAGAAACGCGACACGTCACACTTTCCATTGTCCGTCACCATTTAATATACAAATATGGAATCTGGTCCGCTCTAAGTGGCGCTAAAGATTTTTTTTTCACTTTTTACGTTTTGATCCAAAGCAAAAGTCGACCCAGATTCCTCAGAAAACATGACGTAACGACGATTTTATTAAGTAACGGACGAGAAAACAAATAACCTTAAAAGTTTATAATGCAGCTGAAGATTGTGCTGTTTGATGAAAATTTAAAGAAAATAGTGAATATTCAAAAATTCTTCGTTCATCATTACGAATCTATTACACCGTATTAATCAAAATTAGATTAGTAGTTTTGGTGAAGCGGTAGAACAAACATACATAGATCTGCCGTCATCAAACTAAAAGTCGGTTAAAAGTCAAAAATAGTTTTTGAGGTAGAGCTAAAAAACACGGGATTATTTGGAAATTAATGCTAGCGATTTTGTATAATCAAATGTTAATATTATCATGAATGTCTTATGACAACGTTAACTGTTTTTAGAAAATTACTAGCATAAATTTCAAAATAATTCCGTGTTTTTTAGCTCTACCTCAAAAACTCTTTTTATCATTAAACCGCCTTTTGATTTGAGGACGGCAGAGATAGACTGCCAAAATCATCCCATCCATTGGCTTCTTTGTAGTCGGATTAAAATAAACGTCTTATAAAATCGACTCTACTCACATATATTTATTCATTCAAAAACACTTGTACCGCATAATATCCTAGAGTAATTACTCAGAAGTTACTCCAAGAGCCTATTTCACAATTGTCTAATAAGTTTCGGATAGCTTATTGGGAAGTTTTGTCCATATGTAGAGCGACAGAGACAAAACATACAAAGAAGCTCAGACACTTATAGTGCGATTCAAATGAGAATAGGATCGAGTCGGCGCCATATTGTTTCGAATTTAGACTATTTAGATAATCGATTCCTATTTAACGTTTTTATTTTTTATTTAAATTCGATGCAAGACATTAATATTTATATGTTCATAAGTTTTTCTGAAAATCGCACTTTTCAAATGATATTTGACAGAAAAAGGTCATTGACGTTCCTATTCTCATTTCAAACGCGTTATACCAGTAGATGATAGATCGTAAAACATACCCTTAAAATAATAAAAGAGTGTTCTTAGGTTATAGTGATGATAGTTAAAATAAATTGCTGTTTAATAAGCTGTACGATTAAACAAATCTTTGCTGCCAGCAGTCATTAAGGTTCACATATGACCTCATGCAAATTTGACGAAGAAAACGCTTTATTGATTATGCTATTAGTGTTAAAGTCTAATCCAATAGCTCTTCTGCAATATGTTGTAACAACAAACCTTAGTAATTGACTCTACATTTCAGTGGCGAAGGCTAGTTCTTCTTTATAGGGAAGTCCTAGCCTGTATGATAGGTAGGGTTTTGGATGAGGGTCTTCTAAAGGTATTAAGTGGTGAAGTGAAGCCGATAGAAATGGAGTTATAGGAACCCCACGTCACTGCTCTTCATAATATTATACCATACATATAAAACTTCGCCAGCGGTTTTTCCGGACTATTATAACCTTCAAACCTTCAAGAAACGAGACGTATTCATCTTTGAAAGGCCGGAAATGCACTTGCGACTCCTACGGTATTGTCCATGGTCGACGATAATCGCTTTCCATCAGACGATCCGTCTGCTCGTTTGCCCTCTATATAATATACAAAAACGGTGAATAGAATCTAACAATTTTCGTTATTAATTAAATAAATCTACTTACTAATAAAATATTTACACAACAGTTTAGCGTTGTTGTATTTGTCTATCAAGTGCGTTTTCCAACGTATCAGACAAAGATAGCAACATTGTATAGCTAATCAGTTGTATAAATATATTTATAAATAGGAGAGTACCTATATAATTTACATTTTGCTGTAATTATTTTCGGTTTAAGCACTTTTAAAATAGAATAAAACACCCTAAAAAGGCAAAAAAACTTTTTACGAGCTCCATGCAAAACAAGCTTGAAGATCGATTAAAAGATGAAATTAGGTTGGTTTCCGATTACACCTTCAATACGGTTTACTTTGGTCTCGACGAAATCTCATTACACAAGAGACTCCACCGGAAGTAGAGGTTACATTAGCTGTTAGCGTTGAGAGTTGAGACAGTGATAAAAAGGCTGTATGTTGGTACCGCATACTTTTTAGGGTTCCGTACCCATAGCGTAAAAACGGGACCCTATTCAATAATAGTCTCAATAGACTTCGCTGTGAAAATTTGAACTTTTATCTATAGGGGCCGTCCATTAATCACGTGATGTTTTTAACAACTTTTTAGACCCCTCCCCTCCCCCTGGTGATACGTGGTGAGGTTTTATACTACCCCCCTCCCCCACCTAAGATCACGTGTATTTTTTTTACATAGTAAGCATGTAAAGTTTGAAGAAAAACTATAACGTAAAAACAATTTAATTAAATAATTTAAGCAATTAAACACTATACGAGTCATTTGTCTTGGAAGTATTTAAACAATACTACGAATCTACAACCGATAATAATTTCGGTATGCATAGACTATATTCGAAAATTAATACACGTGATGTCTCCTTATACCCCCTCCTCCCCTTGGTGATAATTGGTGATTTTTTTTCGGACGCCGCCCCCCCCCCCCCCTTTAGGCATCACGTGATTAATGGACGACCCCTATCACGATAGCTAGACAGTTGAAATGTTCACAAATGTATTTCTGTTGCCGCTATAACAAAAAATACTAGGTAGATAAAGAATATAATAAATATATAATGTGGGCTCCCGTACAATAAACGTGATTTTTTCCGTTTTTTGCTCGATATTAATACTAACGTTATGTAGATAATGGTACGGAATCGTTCATGCACGAGTCCGACTCGCAATTGGCCGTTTTTTTTGCCTTAACTTTACTTATTATTATTAAGTTTCAGATACCTACCAAGAAGATGAAAACTTAAATATTGTAAAATACAAATAAAATGCGAAAGTTGGTGCGTATTTGTTACTTTTTGCGCCAAAACATCATAACGGATTTGAATGAAATTTAGCCCTTATATACTTCAATATCTGACGTATATCAGGGCCAAATTTTGTCAAAATAAGATATTTATTTTTACACATTCGTCAAAATAGGATATCCATTTTTTACATATGTGTCAAAATGAGATATTTATTTTTACACAATCTATGACGTAACCAAAATCTAACTACAAAGCTTTAAGGGAAAATTTTCGGCCTTTACGTTTTAAAATAAGCAGTAAATGCTTCGTAATTAGTTTCTACAAGCGTTATTTTATGTATATGTTCTGTTATAGATTAGTATCTAAACTCTACAGTGTATAAAAATGACGACCCTACAATGATTCGCTCCACATAAGCTGAAAGTGAAACTTACGGGAAAAGTGGAAAATGGTAATTACGGCCTTTGAGTGGAACTTCGTCGTAAATAATTTTTAATTAATTCGCTTAGGAATTAATTCAGTTCCTTTAATTTTTTTACTTTCGAATTGCAAATATCTACATACTTTAATAGTGGAACTATTAAGGTTGCGGTTGCGGCATTACTTAGTTTTATAGTTTTTTGAAATTATTGTCACATAGTACATGAAGAATTTGACAGATTATGAACATTTTGACCGACTTCCAAAAACATCAGTTCGTCGGTATAATATCTTTAAGTGGTTAAAATATTCAGTAACAAGCAGAAGAGATATTAGTTAGATGAACTCATAAAACATTATTTCATTAAAGCTCCAAATTTAATTAATAATTGTACAGGAAACATAGATTCCGTCATACTAGAAACCCAGAAACGCCAGCAAAATGAGCCAATAAGAAAACGGCCCAGCACATTGGCGCGTCATGTCTTTCATATTGCACATTTAAAAAAAAAACTTTCCGCCACGCGCGTTTCATTTTTTTTTCACCATTTTAAATCTAAATACTAATAATATTATAAAGCTGAAGAGTTTGTTTATTTGTTTGAACGCTTTAATCTCAGGAACTACTGGTTCTAATTGAAAAAAAATTTTGTGTTGGATAGTCCATTTATCGAGGAAGGCTTTAGGCTATATTACATTACGCTGCGATCAATAGGAGCGAAGCTATCAGTGAAAAATGATACAAAAACGGAGAAAATTATTCATATTTGAGGGCTTCCGTTGCTTGCGCTGCGTAAACGGTTCAAGTTACCCAAAACATATTATGTATGAAAGAATTATTCCTCTTTAAATGACCTAATAAATGTCCGCGATAGTATAACATTATGTCTATCTTTTAACATTGACTCACTATAACGTTTTTTATGGCGATCATAATAACAGAAATTGACGCGGACGAAGTCGCGGGCAGCAGCTAGTATTACATAAACTGCAATAAGTTAGGTAGATAATGTTAACTATTAAGCAATAAATATGTTAATATCGATTTCCATTATTCATGTGTTTTTGGCTATTGTGTCGTGACATTTGAACTGGTTTGTGAGATATGGTGATCTAGTGGTGAGAGCGATGTCCCCCGACCCGGACGTACGGGGTTCGATCTTTGATCCTTGCAGTAACAAAATTATTGAGTATGGTCGAGCAACTTCTATACAAACCTCGCCAGTGAAATAAAAAAAAAAAATGACCTGATTAAACAAAATTGAATGTATGAGCAGTGAGCGTGAGCTTCATATTAATTATTAACCAATGAAAGTAAGCCATTATTACCTAATATCTATGCATTATAATAATTGACATATTACTGTCTTCTTTGCGCGGACAGACTATATGTACTGTGAACAAACAGACAATCTTAAAATAGTTCATCGAATTATTTATTTATTTGTTGCCGTATTAGTCCCGTAAACGAAAGTTGAACCTAAGTTATTTGGAAACTTTAGACTTGTCAACTCTATTAATTCTGTAATTTTGCATAAAAGAGTAGTTTTTTTTTCACATCTAAATATATAAAATACAAACCTGACTGACTCATCTATCCACGCACAGCCGAAACTATTGAACGGATTTTGCTGAAATTTGGCATACATATATTTGTAATGACGTAGACATCCGTTAAGAAAATAGTTTTGAAAATTCGCCCTCTAAGGGGGTGAAAAAGGGATAAAATTTTGTATAGAAAATGAACTATAATTCAAATTTTAATTTTCAACTTTTTTAGGATTCTTTTGCAATTAGGTACGCAATAAATATAATATGTTAATGTTGTCTATAGAAAGTGATAAAAAGATTGTCATTTGTATCAAATCTAATAAAAAAAGTTAATCTACTGCTATTATTGGTTGATAATTGTGATATATGTTACCGTAAAATTGTAAACACCGTTAGATTGTAATATAACAAGTGAAATGGAAAAATTGAAAAATATTCTGCCTATAAAATAACACATTATTTTTTGTTAGATTATAAATATAATTGTTAGATTATAAATATATACTTTTGAATCTTTCGACATATTTTTACAACCTCGTTACTTATTTTACAATCTAACCGTTTTTACAAATTTACGGTGACATATACAAACGCACGATAGTGTGAGGTTATAATAGTGTTTGCAACTTTATGTTTATTAATTTCATGTATTTGTAAGCATTATTATTTACTAATCCGTTCTCGCAATTCTCGTAAAACTTAACATTTTTACGTCACGATATATATGATTAAGCCATTTGGAAACTATTAGATATTCATCTAAGGTCCGCGCCAGATGAAAGCACTAGAAAGGGCAGGACGACCGGCGGATGTGCTTTCTCTGCATACGAACTACCATGGTCCATGTTGCCTATTTAAGAGTCTTAGGTATTAAGTAGACTCTAATCGAGTAAATAGGTCAGGTATACTATCGAACATGTTGCTGCTCGAGCAGAGCCTCTAGTCAAGATGCATTCGATAATTTCGACGGCGAAGTTCGAAAATAAAATGTATGGGATTTGACATAAGCCATCGCAAGCGACATGTCACTTAACGATGACTTATGTCAAATCCCATACATTTTTGTTTTCGAACTTCGCCGTCGAAATTATCGAATGCATCTTGACTAGAGGCCAGGCATAAGAATATGAAAATCGCCCATTGAATCGTGCGCACATACACATATTGACGAGTAAATACGGACTTCAACCACGTCTGCAGACAGCAGGCGATGCGGTCACTTCATTTGTGTTCAAATATTTTGGCAAACTGGTCAAGTAGGAACTTTGTAGATATTGTACAAGAACTAACAAAGATACGGGCCAAATTAGAAATAGATAAGTAACATTCATAGCCCATAGCTTTGATTAATTATTACATCTATAACCCATAGGCTAAAGTGAAATTTTAAATTCGTTTAAAAATTGCAAGTTGTTTCTAGTATATCTAATAATAATAATTATTAAACAATTTAGCATCTAGAGAGGTTTGGTTTCTGTCAACTTGTTCGCTTCTGCGTCAGACAACAAAGAGATATATTTTCTCATATAAATTTTATTATGCATCACAAGACAAATGATTCTATTAATTAAACATAAACAATGTCACGAACACTTTACCGCAAAGAAGTTTTCCGAGCTAATTAAAAACATGTTCTACGATTACTAATGCGGTAAGTCAGGTTTATTAAAATGTGTAAGGGTTACCATGTCATATCATATTTACCTCTTTTAGCAGTATGAATCATACTGCTTAAGGAGCGATTACATCGATTCTACATGGATTTAATAGAGGAAATATTATTACAGAACTTTAATTATTATAATGTGTTACGATCGAAATATCGTGTTTAAAATGTGGAATAGTAAAACATAGAATTTGCAATTCCTTGTTGAAAGCGAGTGTAGCGATCGAGAAATGTATTTTATAATCAACTGAAAATAAGTTCAGGTTGCTAAGGGGCGATTTCACCATTCGCAATAAAAACTTCGTTTTATAAAACTTAGTTCTCACTAAGCGAGTTCATGCGTCTCGTTTTACGTCGAACGGGTTTCACCATATTTATGCTAATCGCGATAACGAAAACTGAGTTAAAATATTAAAGACGTAAAATATATTTGGAAAAGTGTGTTTTTCTAGAAATTCGACTTCTGTGAACTACCTAATGTGATATTAAACACAAATGAATACTGATTTTATAAATACAAACATGACAACTGTCATCTTATGAAACTTCGTACATGATAGCTCTTGAACGCGTTCAACGAAGTTAAACCGACGAAATCCGGCGTTCAGAACCTAAACTCAGCTTAGCTGGAAACGTGTTTCGTTTACGTTGGTGAAATGCAATTCGGAGTTATAAGCGCGTTTAAACGCGCAAAGCGAGTTTATTGTATACTGAGCGCGTTTAATTTCATTGGTGAAATCGCCCCTAAATCACTAACATTTTGTGATCTTTGTAAATTACTGCTTCATACCGAAAAAATCAATAGTTTACATAAGACCAAAAGAAAATCGATCAAAATTAGTTCCTGATTCTATTAATCAAAGTTCAAAGAGTTTATTAATTCGTAACGGTGTTGTAAACAACACTTTAACGCTCTGATTACTTCAGCAAACAGCTGAGTAGCGTGAAGAGAATCGCTACATAATCCACGATTAAGTGATCAAGTTATGACATTTATATCTGGTTTTTATGTTCCATATTAACAATTCTTGACCTTGATTATGTTATAGGGTCATTTCGGTAGGATAATTAATATTTTTACATTTTACAGTGAACTCTTGAACTTTCGAAACAAGATGAATATATTTGTAAACATCATTTTCAATGCGAAACCTATCTTTTTATTTTTTATGTTTAATAGTGCGTCGTATTATTAAGAAATAATCGTAAATAATTAATTTAAATAAAATACAGTTTTAGTTCTACTTTACTCTTGTCATAATATGAGGCTAACATTTGGCTTATGTTATATCGTTTTAATACGAGTGAAAGTATAAGTAACGAAGTAACTATTTTTTTGTAATCTATAATACCTATTAGTACATTGATTATTAAAAAACAGCCTCTGTGGTCTAGTAGTTAGAACATTGGCTCTCGACTCGTCGGTCTCTCGGTCGTGGGTTCGAATCCCGCATTGGAACAAAAAAAAATTGTTTCCAAGTTTGGTTAGGACAATGCAGGCTGATCAACTGATTGTCTGACAAGAAAGATGATCCATGCGTCGGATGGGCATGTAAAAAATTAACCTGCGCCTCATCTCTCGTCAGTCGTGTCGGTTATCTGTCGCACTGGATTACGAGAGTACAGGAAGAGAGAGTGCTCTTGTGTACTGCGCACACACTTGGGCACTATAAAAAATTACTTCTGCGTAACTGGCCTCGTTTCAATGAAACCGACGACCGTCACCGAGATCGGTGTGGGGAGTTATTATTATTAAAAAACATTGATTTTTAAATGTTTTAACACGATTGGACACTTTCATAGTTTCGAACTGATGTTTTCAGTTGCATTGAATTCGGCACCACGCTTCACTGAGCCTGTGAATTCAATCGTCTGTGAATAAACTATTTCAATAATTGAAAATAAAAAAATGTAAAACGTTTATTTAAATAATTCATCATCAACTTTTAAGTTATCCTCTTGTAGGAAGATAATATTATGTTGACAAGAATATTAGGCATAAAAAAGTTACTAAAATGTAATGAAATATTTATTACAACATGGAAATTCCTATTTTTAAACGATTTCCAAATAGGTGATTATCTTTCCTTATTAAGTATTCTCTTTAATTTTGAAGACTCATTAAAGACTGAAAAAGTTGAATTGGAAGAGAGTATAATATAGTTTTGGCAACAACAATCAAAACGGACTCGTCACTCGTGCCAAAATAATTTAAATTCTTGTAGTCTTTATGAGTGCAAAGTTGTAAATTTTTTTCTATTAAAAGCGGCAGGTTAATGGTAGTATTCTTAACAATATTTTTGCTAGATATAATATTGCTTGTTATAAATTGCTTAAATAATTATTATTGCGATCCCCAGTTTCCACACCGGGTTTGGCGACAGTGGCCGGTTTCTTTCATTGAAACCAGGTCAGCTACACAGGAATTATTTCATAGTGCCCAAATGTGTGCGGAGTACATAAGAGCACTCACTCTCCCTTTAATCTCGAGACCCAGTGGGACGAATAACCGACACGACTGGCGAGAGATCAGGCGCAGGTCCGACTTTTTACATGCCCATCCGATACATGGATTATCTTTCTTGTCAGCCAATCAGAATATACAATATTGGAAACAACTTTTTTGTTGTTCCGACGCGGGAATCAAAGCCACGACCTTCGAGTCCAGAGCCAAGCTCCCACGGAGACTGTTTTAAAAAAAAAGCGATATGGCGCTACCTAAGTACGTCTATTGCTAACTGCAGCCAGAAGCTTAGCTCTACATTCTTGAAATTATAGTCAATATTTTGGAAAGTTGCTATGAATCAAACTACGGATTTAGGCTGGGTCTAATATTAGTTTCGGGTTACGTAAGCCCACATTTGTTGTAGTAATTGACATGGAATTCCGTATAAAAACCGACATGTAATATGTGTACTAAACAACTTTCAAATTATTTCCCGCTTGGACCTACAAACGTTACTTTCTTATTCGTGTCGTGAATTAGGATGAACTTATCCGATTCGTGTCAGAGATAATCGCATTAAGTAAGTACGGTTAAGACTTAAGGCATGAATTAAGATTGTTTCCTTTACAGCCTAATGCAGGCTATATACACCACAAAAATAAAACCACACATTTCGTAACAGTAGACATATTTACGGACGGACAGCGAAATCTTGGTAATAGGGTCTTGGTTTTCCTCTTTGGGTACAGAACCATAAAGATACATTCTACTAATATTATAAATGTGGAAGTTTGTGAGGATGGATGGATGGATGGATGGATGGACGGCTGTTTGTTACTCTTTCACGCAAAAACTTCTTATCTCGAAAAAGTAGGTAGTGTTCTTTTGGTAGTATTTCGATCCGCGGGCGGAGCCGTGGGAAACAGCTAGTCTAAATATGTATATAAAAAGCAAACCTGACTAACTCATCTATCAATGCACAGCCGAAAGTACTGAACGGATTTTGCTGAAATTTGGCATACAGATAGTTGTAATGACGTAGGCATCCGCTAAGAAAGGGTTTCTGAAAATTCGGGGGTGAAAAAGGAATTTAAAAATTTTTATGGGTACCACTTCTACGCGGACGAAGTCGCGGGAAAAACTAGTCATTCATAAAATCAAAGCCTCAATGTGCAAAACTCTACGTCAACGACTTAACTCTATCAGTTGTAAATTGTAATGAACGAAGCAAATCTTGCTAAGAAACTATTGCGATAAACTTTTATCGACTTCTTGTTTACGCGGAAGGTTATGGGCACAGAAGTGTAATTATATTTACAAATAAATTATTCATTACTCAACAAGTAATACACAGCTTTAACATTGACATTTAAATATTTCAACTTCCAAACAAAAATAAAAACAATTAAGTTAATAATTAATTCCCATAAATAAAATTGGTAAAATAATATAGCTTGAAGAGTTGTCTGTACTGGCATAATTATTTCTAATAATTATTCACTGGGATCAACGACCCCTTATTAAGATAAATATCAATATGCTATTCTTTCAATTTTAATAATTTCTAATAGGGTTGTTGCGGCAATAATCTCTTTCTAGAAGTTCTAACAATGACATATTTTAATAATTTCTCTTTATGGATTACACCCTAAATAAACCGCCCTTAAGTTTTGATATCGACCGAGAGCAGCCTGTTTAAAACTGAACTCTCGTCATATATTTATCTCGCTCACCCCCAGTGCAGTTATCCTTCTCTTTGAGCTGATAAATTAAAATGCTAGAATGCAGGGAAGCACGTTATATTGCGGTCAACATATTAATATAAGCTTATAAGCGGCTTTGTTTAGTGGATTTTGAATAGAGTTTCGAAAATTTGCTATATAAAAGTTGAAATTGTTGAGATTAAAGTTATAATATATCTGATATAATAGATCTGAAAGATATATGAAGATACTTTTTTATACAGCTAAATTACATTGTTAAGGCTTTATGAAAGCACACTAACGAAGGATTATTAGTTTTGTTTTTAGATATAATTAACCTTCATTGACAGAGAATATTCAGTAATCTTCTTGAGAGATCGGCAAATAACTTATTGCTCCTCTGGTGTTATCCCTTGGTAATTGCTTACCACCAGGCAATGTATAAAGCTTACGTAACTATCTTATATAGGTGAATATGATGTCATCTGCCGCGCGCAGTGATAAAGTTCAGTCCCCTGCTTATCGCTACCGTGTAAACATGGCCTAATTGTGACATCTCATGCCCGTGTAAAGTAAAGCTAAAATCACGATATTGAATGTCAAAATAAGCCGATACGCTTGTGTGAACTAGCGCAAAAATCACTAATTGAGTATCGAAATAAGTAATCCGATTTTGTTTAGTGTCCATTTACTTGAGTACTTGTGAAAGAGTAATGTTTGCAGTATTTATGAATTGAACTACCTTTTATCAAAAGCTTTATACAAATATTATAAAAAGGAAAAGATGTTTGTTAGCATTAGATAGGCTACGAAACTACTATACCGATTTTAATGAAATTTGTCGCAGACATAGATTAGACTACGGGAAAGGACATATGCCACTTTTTATCGATAAAATGTACGGCATACTGTCATTACTTACGTGATATTGTGGCCTAATGTTGGGTAAAATATCTCATTCGGATAAAAAAACTACACTCTGCATTTTTGACAACTCTTAGACATAAAGTTTTCTGTAAAACGGAAAGTCTAATCAGTGCTTAACTTATGCATAACATACACAGGTAACGGCTAGACGTACCAAGCTGAATCAAAACGAATAACTATGTCGAGATGTAGAGGTATTTTAAGAAGCTTTAGCCTTTGTTACTACAATATAGTCTCCATTATTGTTCTTTGCACTATATACTATCATGAAATAAAAATAGATTTCATATTTAACCTGTGTTAATTTATCTTTGAAACACCAAAACTGATAAATTGACTACAAAATATACCTAATACCAGTGATAACTATTTTAATATAATATATCTATGCCTAATACCTTTATATATTATTGTTCTTATTCTTATTCATTTATTTTTATTATTTTATCTTTGAAATGACAAAAATTTAATATTAGAAATGGTCAATTAAAAATAATATTTTTGGCGAATAAGAACAAATATTTATGTTGTGGGTACCGAAATAAATTAGTTTTCATATTTTAAGGCTTTCTTTCATCGAAAATCCCAAAAATAAATACAATCTAGAGTAAGCAGTAAGAGAAATTAGAGAATAAATTTCAGGATACAAAACTAAATGCGAAAAGTGTGAAAATTTGCTAAGTGGTCAAATGTCTAACTCATTGTCACTTGTTATTCAGTACTCGCTTTGTTTGAACTTCCGTGTTCCTTTCAAATTCGTAATAAATGCTTTTGTCTCTTTCTAACAAACAATTAATTGTGACAGACAAAGTCAAACAATCTGCATAACGTTAACTAATGTAGGGTCATTAGTACTGTATTATAAATGAAAAAATTTGGTTTTCTCTAGGTAGGTACAAGTAGGTATCACTTTTGGACCTTATTACTATGTTAATAAAATCAAAATTACGTGGTCACCGTACATAAGATTATTGAAATTGATTTACCACATCAAAAGGGATAATACATCTCGACTGTGAAATTTAGAATTTTACGTAAAATGGCCACTACTGTCTTAAGTAAATGAAATAATAAAATGAGAATATAATCTTCTATATAGTCGTATAGTTCGTAGAAGTCTTAGAATTTTGAAACATATATAATATAGAAAAAATATAATATAGAAAAAATCTTATTCTAAGCCAAAAAAAGTTCTAAAATTGCTTTAACTGTGTATTACTCCTATTTACGATAACATTATTAAACAAAATTTATACCAGTACAGTTGTTACTTCATGAGAAATAAAGATTTAATTTTCTTTAAAGTATACTATTTCAATAAAAAACGATAAATACAACTGCAAAATTACTCCAAAATGCGATGAACCGGCCGTCCGAACTCAGTACTGTGCGAGCGCTTCTAGTAGAGCGCATATTTATAATATACTTATAGTAGGGTTCTTAATAGGGCCATAAAGTATGTAATATCAATAAAACAATATAGAAAGTGAAGGTGCCGTGCCGTATGTGTGCTCTTGTTGATCCACGCTCTACTAAGACTCTACCATAGAGTAAAATATATACTTAGGTACAGAGAAACACCTTTCATAGAACGATCCAATTTTTTTCTGGGTTGTCACAGAAGATGGGAGTAAACTAAGCTAAGTTTAGCGTATACGGTTATTGAGAAAGTCTAATTGGTACACACCACAACCCGGCATCGAACCTGCACGATCACGCGTGTGACTCAGGGGTCTATTCACTAGGTCATGGACGCTCACAAATAATATAAAAGCAAGACATCTCCTAAAAAAATTAATTTACTTACCTCTTATTATCCTTTAGTTAAAATATGGGATATTTTTATTTATTCTATTATTTTTCATGCACGCAGTATCATACATTACCACTTTTTATATAATTTGTATGTATCCATCTTATATTATAAAGTTCAAATATTCATTGGACACAAATATTATATTAAAATTTTGTCATGACACCGCTAAAGGAATTTCTCTCCAAAAGGTTTAAAGCTGTTATAAAATGTAGAGCTATAAGTGTTTACGTTGTTGGCATGAACAAAATTGGTCGTACTAATAACTTTCATGTAACAATAACTTATGCAACCGCGGAACATAAAATGGTTGAAATCAAGTTTAGATCCGGCGCGGATGAGATTATTACAAGTTGTTATAGTCGTAAAATAACACATAATGCAATACAGCCTACAGGTAACATAAAAAGCTTGTTTTTACGTTTATTACCTATGTAGTTAATCAAATACTCAGTAGGTAATCGTATATTATCTTGTTTGTGTGTAGTACCTTTTTTCTTAAAAGTAGTTAGGTACCTCCAACTAGATTTACAAATATACATATACATTTGAAGTATTCAGGGGAATAAAATGTCACATCGAAGTGAAACTGAGTAAACAGCAAATGAAACTTCCAAAGTGTACAAAATCTTTCCACTCCATGAGATGTGATATATCTTATATTGATATATAATTTTAATTGAGAAACATAGTTTATATAATTATGTTAACAAGTATTGGAACAATTAAAGGAAAAAGTAACGTCAGTAATTCCAGGGTAAAATAATACTATGTCCAATGAAAACAGGTGAATAACACGCAAACTTCAGGTGAGATTAACTAATTGTCCAAAAATCACAATAAAAAAGCAGTACACCACAATAGACATACCTATTATATAACCTAAAAATTCTGTTACACGTAAAAATTCATGGACAATACTTTTTCGTTTCCTGAACGTTGTGGATAATGCATATTTTTAGCCTGTATCGATAATTTAAACGCTTCATATTCTCTGGCACTATGCATGCTAAGTCAGTTTTTACTAAATAAAATAACCCAAATTCTCAATAAAACCGTGTTGTCAGTTTAAAAAAAACGAAATTGTGACAAAGTATATTTTTCCCTGGACCCTTCATTTATTACCCGACTGCGGCGAAGCCAAAAGTGAGGGTAATTATTTTAGCAGTTTTTCTATTTATGTATGTATGTTTATTCCATCGCGATGCACTGGAGTTGTCCTTACAAGGTTGCGGTTACATCTCAGTTATAAGATATCCTTATCCGTAATCATCACGATTCACGACAGGTATTATTTCCTTGTATAAAGTTTAATACATTATATAAATTGCATGCGATGTTAGTGTATAAAAGATTGTAACACTCAATTCATAACTTAATGAAGTGTTTTATATACTTAGCAATAGTGTTAACAATTGTTGGCAAACCCTCTGCCGTCCTCAAACTAAAAGGCGGCTAAATGACAAAAAGAGTTTTTGAGGTAGAGCTAAAAAATACGGGATTATTTTGAAATATATGATAGTTATTTTCTATAAACAATTGTTAATATTATCATAAGACATTCACAAAAATATTAACAATTGTTTATATAAAATCACTAGCATCAATTTCAAAATAATCCCACGTTTTTTAACTCTACCTCAAAAACTCTTTTTGTCATTTAGCCGCCTTTTAGTTTGAGGACGGCAGCCCTATAAATAAATAAAATAATACTTTGTTTTTTAAATGTGCAGTGTTTTCCCCTATTGTGATATTAAAACTTCCGTAAACATAATTTCTATAATTCGAAATGATTTTAATGGACTGGGGTCCGTTTCTCAAACAAAAGCTAAAAGTTTACATTCGAAATTCGAATTTATAAGATCGAAATACAGTTTGTGTGTTCTCACAACTTTATATTCGAAATGTTCGAGCCAATGTTACTAGAACGAAACGCGTGCTTCGGATTGGTAGAGGTCGTAAATTTGTACGCTTTTTCTCCGATTGGTGGACTAGATAGCTGCCAAAACAAATTATTTTCTCATTTGGGATTCAATGATCTGAAGTTCATAAGATTATAAATTGTAGATAACTTCAAATCAGTTGTCAGTTTGGCGTGTTCCGTTTCAAGTTTTAACGTAAACTTAATATTCAAAATTGAAACATTTTAAGCATAATGCTTCAGATTTTTAAATTTTGTAAACAATTAAACAAGAAACAATACACACGACATCTTTTAAAACTTCGAATCGGGATATACCTAACATTGTCTATGCTAGTTTCACAATTTTAAACCAGGTTTCGAGTTTTTTGTAGAACGCGCAACTTCATAAACGAATATCATACGAAAAAAAAAATTCGAATGCAATAGAATCGGGCCCCAGATTGATAATATTTAAAATTAAAAATAAATGATTGTATAATATTAAGAACATGTAATACAATTTTCCTCGTCGTAAACCGTAAAATATTATGTTATTACATATTATCTACTACATAATTCGATTGAAATATTATTTCAATCGAATTATGTAGTACTTATCACTTAGGGGTATGGTAAATAGATAGTAGCAGATTCTCAGACCTACTGAATACGCATATAAAATTTGGTAAATATCGGTAAAGCCGTTTCGGAGGAGCACGGTAACTAACATTGTGACATGGAAATTTTATATATTAGATAATCTCTAGAGTAAAGGCTCTGCCTCTCACATTATTACGCGCTATGAGCGTTACCGTATAGCGTAGTCTGAAAAGAGCTTTAAGCCATGTAAGCCGTATTGAGGTATTTTAACCATTGTTGTCTGTGGTATTTGCCGCTGTACAGTAATTAGCGGTATGTCATAAAGTTTAACTGCTACGGGTTAACCACAGTCCAGCACTAACAGCTGGTAGTCCACTCTCGTAAAAAACAAACTTGCGAAATTGGTGAACGTCAACTCTTAGATTACTTTTTAGTATCGTATTTGAAACTCCTTATTTTTGATAGATAATTCTTTCCTTTTTTAGCTTTTAAAGGTTTTTCTCGAAAATACGGAAAAATTGGAAAATAAGGATTTTTCATAAGCCAAATCAATTCAGAATTTAGACCAATGAATATACCCCTGTAAGTAAGTATCGAAAAGGATGTGAATTTTGAGACTTATTTTGGGTTCCGAATTTTGTAAAATTTACTTTTTATCTCAGTACCTACGTACTTACTTAACTTTAATAAAAATAAATTCAGATTAAAATCCACGCAGCCCGAATTTTAATGAAACGAATTATTCAAAATTTCAAAAGTCAGCATTGAGCCTACGTTTTACAATTTACTAGAGGAAGCTTTGAATTTTCTGGAACGACGAAAAACCGGTACAAATTTATGTTTTCAAACTAATAAGATAAGTACACTACCTGCTAAAAAATCACTGAATCTTGATATTTTTGATATCACACAAGGTTTTTTATTATACCAATAATTATTTTCCATGGCCATTTACATTTCGTTTTATTTGAATATTCATGTTGATTGAGATTGATTTCAAAATGAAGGCTAAAAGTTAAATGGCAAACTCAATCTAGTCAACAATTAGGTCAGCCACTTAAACTAATTGTCTTTATTAGCATTACTATTTGTTTCCCAGCGACTTCGTACGCGCAAAAGAAAATCTCAAGGATACCGTACATAAAAAGTAGCCTATTTCCTTCTCCGTGGCCTACTCTATATCCATACCAAATTGTATCAAAATCGGTCCACTAGTTTCGGGATTATTACAATTTTTATTTATTATATTACTAAAGATAGCGAAATAAGCCGAGTTTTCCAGAAACGTGAGAGGTCTAGATGCTTTGGCACAATTGGGCCGACTCGACCGGGTAAATATCACGGCATCACAGAAAAACGGTGTGTAATAACACTTGTGAGTGAGTGAGGTTACCGGAGTCTCAAGGGTGGTTGGGACCAAGGAACACAAGTGCGTAACACCAGAGGAGTTACAAGTGTAAGTGGTGTTGCGACTTGCGAGTGTCCATAGGTTTGCAGCAATCTCTTATCATTAGGCAATCCGTCTGTTCGTTTCCTGGTCTATTTCATAAAAAAACTAGCTTTAAAAATTTTTTTACTTGCATGGGATTAGAAGTTGAAAGTTACAACACCTTATAGATCACTTTCTCCAACAATTATTGTAATTGTAACAAAATATATTCGTAGGCGTTACTGCAGTTTTCCCTCTTCGATCATGCGCACTGCAGAGGGAATTTAACAGCTGATCCACAAACATAAATATTACCTTCGACTGGCTGGAATCCGGCTGCATATAATAGAATAACACGAAAATCCACACACCACCGAGCAAAAATAAAATTTTTAAGTTACGTCGCATTTTGACACTCGTTTGCGCGCGCGTTTT
The DNA here is from genome assembly GCA_905404095.1 of Glaucopsyche alexis. Taxonomy (NCBI): domain Eukaryota; kingdom Metazoa; phylum Arthropoda; class Insecta; order Lepidoptera; family Lycaenidae; genus Glaucopsyche; species Glaucopsyche alexis. The sequence goes on along the minus strand of FR990047.1, from coordinate 22,688,961 downwards.
ATTTTTTTTTTTACGGCAAGCGCGCGGCCGCGCCACAGCGTAGCGGCGTGCGGACTAAACGCGATGTAGTTCGAGGAACGCACAGATAAAAGATCGCCGGTCATGCGCGTATCGAGCGTCCTCTGATACCATAACAAAAATAGAATTACATTGCAATTGTGTAATGAGATGCACCGCGGCTTAAAGCCTTTGATTTAATCAGTCAAAGGTCAACAAGAAATCCGATTACGACATAAGATACCCGTAGCTCCCCGTAGCTTACAAGTCTACACACATAATAGATGCTTAGAATTTTCAGGAATCTTCGATATCGTTGGGGTATGAATTATGATGTGAGCGCAAAAATCTGTTTTCAGTCCGCGGCCCCAAAATAACATAAAAATATTATGAAAATAAACTCAGGTACTTTAACTATTATTTTCGTCATATATATTATCTTTAAACAAAATTATATTATTATCTTTAAACAAAAAATTAAACCGACTTGCAAAGTAAAATTACACAAAAAGTATGAAATAAATCATATTTTTTAAATAATTCCCCTTTTAAATTCAGTTAAAATTTTAACTATATCTCTACACATGTAGGACTAGGACACCTATAATGCAACGTAGGTTGCATTATAGGTGTCCTAGTCCTACATCTACACCTTTTTCAATATTTGTCACTGTTTAAACCTTCTCTGAACTTCCGCAATTATTTCAAGAGCAAAATGAGCCAAATCGGTCGAGCTTTGAGTCCCTTGGGAACGGGATAAAAAGTATTCTATGTCCTTCTCCTAGTTTTAAGGTAATTTTCAAATTCCTCACAAATTTTTAACCAAATCGGTTCAGCCATTCCTGAGTTATAAATAGTGTAACTAACATGACTTTCTTTTATAGTTATTTACCACTTTTACCCGCAACTTCGCCCGCGTGAAGTTGGGTTTTAATAAGAAAGGGAAAGCTTTTTCGGAAAAATACCATAGCCTTATGGAAAGCCCGCTTCAAAACCGCACGATTTCGCCTAGTAATTGAGAATACCATCTTACTAATATTATAAATGTGAAAGTTTGTGAGGATGAATGGATGGATGGATGTATAGATGGATGTTTCTTCCTCTTTCACGCATCAACTACCGAACAGATTTCGATGAAATTTGGTATGGTAGTAGTTTAGGCTCTGGATTAAAATATAGGCTACTTTTTATCTCGGAAAAGTGCAGTATTCTCGCGGGATACCCGATACTATATTTACGCGGGCGGAGCCGCGGGAAACAGCTAGTAGTACATATGCCTAGGGAAGGAAAAGGGCTTGCAATGACTGGGACGGGGACCACATTATCTATCGCACGCTATTCCATTTGTGTTGCGGGTATTCATAAGCAGCCGTAATCATCGCCAAGGCGCTCGCCATCTGGTAATCCATCGAAGCGAAATTTGTAAATAAATATTTATTTAATGTTTATTAATAAGCTTGTAATAGAAGAAGAGAAGAAAAAGATGATCAAGCGCCTCGGCACTACCGTGCATGCCTACCGAGTTGCTTCCCATTGAATAAGTACCACCGACAAAGTCTCTTAACATTCACCTTTGCACTAGGACGCCTTAAAATATTTAAACGCAAAGGAAGTAACCGCTGCGACTGCAGATGAGGTTGAACTACATATTTATACGTGAGTATGTTTGCGAGACCACTATTCATCGGCACTGTTGCGCGATTTTCTTCTTATGCCTGGTCGAGCGGGAACTTGTTCGGTAGTACATAATGGTGTAGGTTGTAAGTGGATCTATCCTAAACGCGTTCGTGAAAGCAGTACCCAAAAATTGTCTGTGATAAAAGTGTATCCTATGTGTTAGTTCAAAACCTAAACTACTACGATAACAAATTTTATAAAAATCCGTTCCGTAGTTTCTGAGATTAGCGCGCACAAAGGTACAAATAAACAGAAAAACAATTTTTAAGTCATTGTTTTGGGTTATAAACTAAAACCTATACATTATACACTAACAAATCAAACACTAATAATAATAATAATATAATATCTATGGACGCTTCACACCACGTCAATTTGGCCCCGTACTAAGTATCCGAACTCGTGTTACAGGTACCAGACAATTTATTTTATTAGATACAAAATCAACAAGAAACAAATATTGTTAAAAGCTAAAATTAACTTAAATCTATTTAAAATATTTACAAACTATAAAAGTAGGTAAGTACTTAAAAAAAAATAACTAACCAAAACTTAAAATGCTACAAAAAAAAAGAAATCTCCCAGGTCGTCCCCACCAGGCATAGTACCTAGAAGGCTCAAAGAGTTTCCTCGCTGGATTGCGATACTTATTCTCTGGGCCAGGTAGGTTAATATTTTTATACTACACGTATATTTAAGATTTTTACTATATTTTACACATATTATTACAAATATCTAAGTACTTACCTATTTATTCAAAGAGTAAGATTTTCATCAAATTTAAATTCTTGTCAGATTTATTTTTCAGCTACTTTTTAATATAATACATCTATGTTTTCAGCATGATGATAAATTGATAATACATATTTGTCAAAGCAAAAAAAAGAGCCTCTCTCACGGGCTATCGATTGCTACGGTCAAATTGGAAATTAATTCGTATTTGAGGGTAAATTGCTAACGACGAACTTATTACATGAAATGATTGGTGCCTGATCAACCAGCTAGTATCTGCGGTGGGCGCCAAAAGTGCGAAAGAAAAATTACTCGTATAATGAAAAGTGTAGTTAGGCGGGACTGGGATCTCAGGCTTTATTCATCGTTCATCTAAATGTTTAAACTGTAAATAATAAATCGATAGATCGTTTGTGAGTGGGATCTTTAAATCAAAAGCACTAAGGAGTAATAATATCAACTTTAAAGCAAATCGCTCCCAAACAACATTCTATCCCTTTTTTAACCCCGTTAGGGGATGAATTTCAATAAACTACATTACAAGTTGGAATCAATTCTGTAAAACAATGTTTGTAGAAAATATGAAGTACATTAGACCAAGGAACCACGTTGCTTAGGAATCGAATTTAGGAAAATCCCTTCTCCGATAGGATGCCTAGTATTATAAAGAGCAAGGCTGTGCGTTGATCCTTCAGTCATTCAGGACAAAGAATTTTTTATGTATAGATCATAGATGTATTATTAAAAAGAGAGTACCTAATAGATATTATATTGTTGCACGACGAAAGAAAAACATATTATTATAAAACTTTAAAATGCGCAGTTTCCCGGGGATAAGACATAGCTAGATGGATTTTTGTCCCCCAAAACTCTCTGCATACAGAGATTTTATGATAACACTTGCAACGTTTTCGAGAAACCGATATATTATACTAGCTTTTGCCCGCGACTTCTTCCGCGTGGAGTTCGTCCACATACAAAATCTTGACCCCTTTTGTAGAATTTTCAAAAATCCTTTCTTAGCGGATGCCTACGTCATTACAACTATCTGTATGCCAAATTTCAGTAAAATCCATTCAGTAGTTTCGGCTGTGCGTCGATGGATGAGTCAGTCAGGTTTGCCTTTTTACCCGACTGCCGGGAGGGTTATGTGTTTAGCGCGTATCTTGTATGTATGACTGTATGTATATAATATTCTTTATTACCTTGTATCTTCAGAACCGCTAAATGGATTTTCACATTTGAGGTATCGTTAGATTGGTCTTAATAGCCCAAGTGTTCTTAGGTGACATAAAAAAACAAAAAACAAAATGGCGGATGTTTGACGCCATATTGTGAGGTAAAAAAAAATCTACCAAGTATATCGAGTGGGGTATCAAAATGAAGGATTTTAAACACTGATTCTAAATATGTATATAACTTGCAGTTTTATATCTATACTAATATTATAAAGCTGAAGAGTTTGTTTGTTTGTTTGTTTGTTTGTTTGTTTGTTTGAACGCGCTAATCTCAGGAACTACTGGTTCGAATTGAAAAATTCTTTTTGTGTTAGATAGTCCATTTATCGAGGAAGGCTTTAGGCTATATAGCATCATGCTAAGTTCAATACGAGCGGAGCACCAATCAAGAATGTTTCAAAATCGGGGTTTTTTTCCCCTTTTGAGAGCTTTCGCTGCGTACGCTGCGGAAACGGTTAAAGTTTCGCTAAAATGATGTATGACAGAATTGTTCCCCTTTAAAAGTTCTAAAAAAAAGTCCGCGACGGTATATGTCTATCTTTTAAGGTTGGCTCACAATAACCTTTTTATGCTAACCAAATTTGTTCTAAAATTAAGCATTATTTGTGAGGGTGTTTTCATAAAGATGATATTAATCCTTATCCAAGTAAATACGTTATTCATTACAAGCATTTAATCTAGAAGAAATTTGCAGTTTACATCATTTGATTTCAATGAGTATTTTAGAAGATATCGCAGTAATAAAATAGTCCAGCGCGCAATTATGTACGGCGCGCGGCGCGGGCGGCAGTCGTAAGGTGGAAGCGTTTCTCCTTCTAGCACAGAATAGATATTAGTTACCGTCGCGGGTAAATTTTAGCGATATCCCAAAGTAAATGTTTCACGCGGACGAAGTCGCGGGCAAAAGCTAGTTAAATATAAAGATAAATAATAATAATAAAAAACAAAAACCCGCCTGCATAGATAACTACAATTCAAAAGCAACTGAAAAGACTGAAATAAAATAAATAATTAAAAAAATAAAAAACCCGACTGCAAAAAAGACATACACCTAAGCAACGCACTAAAAAGACCGAAACAAGTTTGAGAAAACTGACTACACTATGAGCTGAAACCCTAAGTGAAATAATTGACGTTATGTTTGGTAGCAGGCGGGACCCATTCGCAAATTATAAATCGTACAAAAATATAACATAACGTCAATTATTTCACTTAGGGTTTCAGCTCATAGTGTAGTCAGTTTTCTCAAACTTGTTTCGGTCTTTTTAGTGCGTTGCTTAGGTGTATGTCTTTTTTGCAGTCGGGTTTTTTTATTTTTTTTATTATATATTTAGATTAAACAAGATTACAAGATAGTCTCGTTTGAAGTAATAAGATGATGGTCCTATATAAAATGAATTTCTCACGCTGCTTCAAGGTTACAAAAGACATAATAATTATACTGTGGGAATGTGGTGGCAAGCCCCAAAGGGAGATCTCCGACCGAGCGAAGTGCTATGCTCGGTCAGGCCGAAGCCCACTGTAGTGGCTTTCAGATGTCGTATATATATCGCCGATCTTAGAAAACTTCGATAGCGCGATTCAGGACTGTGCGCTGATTGGTCCGCCACAATACTATAACAATTTTGTATTTTATACACTTACTAGCTTTTGCCTGCGGCTTCATCTGCGTAAATACAGTATCCCACAGGGACCGTACAATTTCCGTCGATAAAAATTCTATATATCTATACCAAATATCATGATGATCGGTTAAGTAATTTTTGCGTAAAAGCATAAATACAGTATCCCATGGGAACTGAAAACATTATTGCGATAAAAAGTAGCCTAATACGAGGAAGGATGCCCGTCTCTACTTTATATCTGTGCCAAATTTCATGATGATCGGTTAAGTAGCTTTTACGTGAAAGCGTAACAACCAAACAAACAAACTCACATTCACATTAAATATGATATGAGTAAGGACTTATTAATCGACTATACTGATGCTAGTGTAATCACAAATCAGTAAAAAATACAGTACATTTTTAGCAGCTAATCATTATCTCATAGAGAAAGAAAGTTAATTGATGCCTTACAACCTGTTCTGAATAGCTCTCGGCCAATTACCAATTACGAAATAATATTATAATACCATATAGATAAAAAATAACTGGGCAAGTGTGAGCCGTACTCGTGCACTAAAGGTGAACATTAAATAGTTGTGGAAGCTTAGGGAACATTTTAACGGTGAGAAATATTAAAAAATTGTTAGGAAAATACAAAAAGACCGAGAGCAGGACATCGCTAAAAGGCATCCGGGCCTCTAGTCAAGATTTGTTCGATAATTTATCGGAATTACGGGAGGACGAACCTAGACGGAGAGATAGACAGACAGAATGATAGACAGACAGAGATAAACAGAGAGTCTTTGAGAGGGAATGGTGGAATAACGGAGAGACAGGAGACTATGATAATCAATCTGAGGTGCTATGATAAATAAATTAATTAATATTTTACCAATTTCATAATTTTTGTCTATCATTGCGCCACCTAGCGAAGAGTAGTCGAATCTCGTAGTTGTTAGCTGTAGCGCTTAGCTACCACTCGACTCTCTCCTTTTCAATACTTCAAAACTAGATGGCGCTTTCACAAACTTCATCCTACTACTATTATAAATATGAAAGTTTGTGAGGATGGTGAAATCATAAATGAATGGATGGATGGATAGAGGGACGTATGGATGGATGGATTGATGTTTATTACTCTTTCAACGCAAAAACTAATGAACGAATTCCGATGAAATTTGGTATGGTAGTAGTTAAGCTCTGGATTAATACACAGGATACTTTCTATCTCGAAAAAGTACTGTGTTCTCGTGGGATATTGTATTTACGCGGGTGGAGCCGCAGGTAACAGCTAGTTTTAAATATAATTTTATTTTTTTTTTTTTAAATTTAAATGAACTCGAGTTAAAATAAGTTAAAAATAACCTTACCAAGAGTATGTTAGGACATCTCTAAGGAGCGTTCCGTAGATATTATCAATTCGTAATAGCTTTTATTTAAATTAGTACTTCAAAAGCTATTGTCAGATTTCTATCGATCGATCTAAACAACATAGACTGACGGATTACTAGGAGAGAGGGATAGACGGGTGGACGGACGGACAACAACAATATTTTTTGTTGTTCCAATGCGGGAATCAAACCCACGACCTTCGCAGTCGAGAGTGAAGCTTTAAATCTAATTTATAAAAAAAATATATATAAAGAAGATACCTATTAGGTACAGATTTAAAATGTAGGGACATGTCGGTTGCGTCGAAGGCTGCGCTTCGTCCTAATTCCTATGATTAGCTTAGCATGTCTTTAAGATTAGCAAAGAGCAGCGATCGCACACGTTTGTATCGGAGCTCTCTAGCGACTATCAATTCTACTACTATTATAAATGTGAAAGTTTGTGAGGATGGATGGATGTTTGTGAATCTTTCACGCAAAAACTACACAACGGATTGCGATGAAATTTGGTGTTAAAAAAATAATTTCAAAAAGTTTTATTTCCACATGGGTTAAAAATAAAACTTATGGAATCTTCCCTACGTGATGACTATCACTGGTTCAGGAATCGGGTAGTTTAGGCTCTGGATTAAAACATAGGCTACGTTTTACCCCGAAAAAAATACAATCTTCCCGTGGGATAATCAATAATTATATTACACGGGCGAAGCCGCGGGCATAATCTAGTCTCTTTATATAGAAGAGTTCTGTGGCCAAGTGGGTAGAGCGTTTGATTCGCACTTGAGAGAGTGCAAGTTCGATTCCCAGTTTGTGGAATGTGGCGTGTACCAATGACACTTTTTCAGATCTCAAGTATATTATACGGACGGACGCTCTAACGGTGAAGGAAAACACCATGAGGAATCCCGCACATGGTTGACCCTACGTATTGATCAGTAATTCCTCTGGAGTCTAAAAAACAGTCAGCATAATCCAGGCTGGCTGGAGAATGCTGTATGTGCTTGGGCACCATACTACACTTAAAAACTGACTGTTCCAGGCACTACAGTATTTCAAGAGTGGTTACTTCGCTTGGAGAATACGGTATAAATCATCCAATAACGGATGAAAAATGCCTAAGCCGCCTTTTTATATACAACTTTTGTTATCAGTCTGAAGAACAATAATCAGATTCGTATTTCAGTAACAAAATATGTTTGGCATTCTCGTTTTATAACTTCCAAAAATTAATTAATTAATTTTCTCGATTCAAACAAAGCGAGCAATGAAATCAAACGAGCTCCATGGGTTGAAAAGTAAAAAAAAAAACGCGGCATTGTTTTCGGAATTCGGAATGCGTTTTCCCTGAGTTCATTCATGATCCTGGACGAGAGAGTGTTGCCAGTTTAGTAAATTCCGACTTTTGGGCTAAAGTCTGGACCAGCTACGGATGTTACACGATTTTATCGACTTCCAATAAGTACATTTCTTTATTAAAATACTATAACCCGAATACGTACATTTATTATATAGCCTGTTATCCGGGCTATTGTGACCTAATCGGACCAGTAGTTTAGGCGCTACGATGGAACAAATAAACATACATATTACATAATATACTTATAGATTGCTAAAATCATTACCCTTCATCAAAAAGGAGGCGGTTATAATAATATGTCCGCATGTGTTTTTTTTTTCTAAAGACTGATTTGCAGGCTTTGCAGTTCGGTAAGTCATCTGAATACAAAATGACATTACATTCGTGTTTAGGTTTAGCCTCTTAATATTGTATTTGTTTAAGATTTATTAAAATTATCCAGTAAAATCTCCAAATTATAATATACCCAAGTAAATGTAAGCAAGTAGTATAAGTTGTCAGTATAAACTTAACAGCATACATTTCGGGAAAATTCTTTTACTGACTTGAGGGAAAAATTTCGGTAGAGTACAATAATTTGAGGTAAGTTTCCAGGTGGGAAAAGTTTCAGTAGAGTACAAAAATTTGGGGTAAGTTTCCAGGTGTACTGGGGTAAGCTGGCAACACGAGATTCCCGCCAGAGTTGTCGCTCGTCCCGCCGGGAGTGGCCGCGCGCTCCCGACTCCTCGCTAACTTTTACGATATTGCGAACATGTTCGGTGTTTTCTGATTTGTGATACGGATGTATTCTACTAATCAGTAAGTGGTATTTACTTGTAGTTATCATATAGTAATTTCACGAAATAGTATATACTCAAAATGTTTAGAAAGTAGAAAATTATAATTAAGTACAAAAAAAAAAGTTTTTGCGATCGGTCGTTCTGCTGCGAACCATATTATTCGAATATTAATTTAAGTTTTATAGATATATACCCATAGTTTTTAAATTATTACAGGTAAGATTTTTCAGGTTCTTAGGAGGCTTTTTAGCAGTAATTATAAGATTCTTACTACTTGTTACTATGTAGGTATTTATATAGCCCTAGCGGCTAGCATCTCAATTACCTACCTACCCATTAAGCTTGTGAACTTTAATTAGTTTGTAATAATTTAATGGATTACAAATAGCCCAAGTCTTATGTTTACGTAAAATCTATACTAATATTATAAAGCTGAAGAGTTTGTTTGTTTGTTTGTTTGTTTGTTTGTTTGAACGCGCTAATCTCAGGAACTACTGGTACGAATTGAAAAATTCTTTTTGTGTTGGATAGTCCACTTATCGAGGAAGGCTTTAGGCTATATAGCATCATGCTAAACTCAATACGAGCGGAGTACCAATCAAGAATGTTACAAAATCGGGGGTCTTTTTTTCCTTTTGAGAGCTTTCGCTACGTACGCTGCGGAAACGGTTAAAGTTTCGCTAAAATGATGTATGGCAGAATTGTTCCCCTTTAAAAGTTCTAAAAAAAAGTCCGCGACAGTATATGTCTATCTTTTAAGGTTGGCTCACTATAACCTTTTTATACTTACCAAATTTGTTCTAAAAGTAAGCATTATTTGTGAAGGTGTTTTCATAAAGATTATATTAATCCTTATCCAAGTAAATACGTTATTCATTACAAGCATTTAATCTAGAAGAAATTTGCCGTTTACATCATTTGATTTCAATGAGTATTTTAGAAGATATCGCAGTAATAAAATAATCATGCGCGCTATAGTAAGGCGCGCGGAGCGGGCGGGCAGTCGTGAGGTGGAAGCGCTTCTTCTACGTAAATGAAGTCGCGGGTAAATTTTAGCGATATCCCAAAGTAACTATTCCACGCGGACGAAGTCGCGGGGAAAAGCTAGTATTTAATAAAACTTATCTTTACATGGTAAAAAATGAAGTCGCTTCCTTTCCTGTTCGCATAGATTTTTTAAACTACTCAACGGATTCTAATGCAGTTTTCAGCAAAATATACCTACAGTGATTCAAAAGGAAGGTTTAAATGTCTAAATTTCACCCTGCATAGCCGGGGCAGGACTATAATATTGCCGTCCTCAAACTAAAAGGCGACTAAATGACAAAAAAAGTTTTTGAGGTAGAGCTAAAAAACGTGGGATTATTTTGAAATTGATGCTCGTGATTTTGTATAAACAATTGTTAATGTTGTCGTGAATGTCTTATGACAGCATTAACAATTGTATAAACAAAATCACTAGCATCAATTTCAAAATAATCCCACGTTTTTTAGCTCTACCTCAAAAATTATTTTTGTCATTTAGCCGCCTTTTAGTTTGAGGACGGCAGAATAAATATTCTTTTGAAAACGATGGTATCCCGAATAAAATGATGTATGTAATTAAAAATACTTACCTAATGATGAGATATAGAGTACCTACTCTATAGACTATATCTCATCATTAGGTAATATAAATAGCACATTGAAAATTAAAATTGTTCTTACTTGTTCGAGCCATACTTATTTATTTTCTGTAACACCTGAAAGTTATTCATAGTACTTAACTCGCGTAATTTTTCACTGGCTATTTTGTAAGAAGATTTTTGTACCATATAAAAATACCTTCACTCCTTATGAATGGCGAGCTCTTGAATACGAGGCGTAGAACGTATACCTAATTACTTTATTTTAAAAATGTAGCTATTTTATAACATTCTGCGAGGCAAAAGCTAGACTCAGTGCCTCTAGAGACGAGTGGCTGTCACCGGCTTACCGCTAACATTACATGTTATACCTAGCAGTAAAATAATAAAAATAAAAAGTCATAGGGCAGCGCAAACGGACCACCCACTACTGGAGAACGCCATATTTTTTTTTTCCAATTTCCATGTACTAGAGGTCCAAATTTGCCCATAAAATTATAATATTAATTATTAGTTTATTCACATACTAATTTTTAAGGTTTAACTTTATAAGGGTTCTTTTAAGTCTAATTCACAAGATCGGGGTCAGTGAATTTCTGTCCAAGGGTACCGAAAATGACGATCTAGGTCTCATTCGATTCGGAATGACCTCTAGAAACCTTTTGAAAAATTTCAAGAGGGGCTCGAAAAAATTGCTAAAGTTGTAAAACAATTGAGAAAAACAAAAAGGTTTTTTGAAAATATCTCGGACACTATTAAAGATATCCGAATTTTGAAAAAAAAAAAAAAAAAAAAACTTAAAGAGGAGGAAATTTCGGGGAATTGACGCGTATCACCGCTTTTAGCGCTGATATGTGTTAAATATCATAAAAATTGGTCCACTAGTTTCGTAGCATAGATATTTAATACAAACAAAGAATCTTTCCTCCTTATAATGTAAGTGTAGGTAGATTTAAATTGTGTCGCTGTAGCGCGTCTACTGTCGTCCGTTTGCGCTGAGACTAAGCTCTATCCTTTTCGTATCACTCTGTTTATGTCCTAATTCCTAATTTCCTACTATACTTATAAATATATACTTATAAATGTGAAAGTTTGTGAAAATAGATGTAAGGATGGATGAACGAATGGACATATATATTTGTTACTCTTTCACGCAAAAACTACTAAACAAATTTTGATAAAATTTAGTATGGTAGTAGTTTTTGCTGTGGATTACCACATAGGCTTATGTTTATTAAAAAAAGTACAATGATTCCGTAGGATACTGTATTTACGCGAGTGGAGCCGCGGGCAAAAGCTAGTCTATACTAATATTATAAAGATGAATAGTTTGTTTGTGTGTTTGTTTGCCTATTTTGATGAAATTTGGTAGAGATATAAAGTAGACCACGGGAAAGTACATAAGCTACTTTTTATCGTGACAAAATGTTCGGTTTCGGCGAGATTAACTATTGTGTGCACGCAGTCGCAGGCGCCCAACACATCAGCCTTCGTCGTCCAAGATGACTCACTGACGTCTTTTCTCAATGTAACGGGGACTCCATGTGTTGGACGCACACACTATGATCCACTTCAAAGTCATCGCAGACATGTAGTCCATTGAAAAACCTTAGCCTATTATCCTACACAGACTTTCAATAACAAACCTCAAGTGTCAACATCAGCTTATTACAAAAAAAAAAAAAAATACATTTTTTTATCAACACGCGTGTAAAAAGTTACCTCCACCGTGTTGCTTATCAAAAGATTTGCGCCGACGGGAGTGGCACTAGAGAGAAGTGGGGAGACATAACGAAGCAGACTAGTTCAGGCGCTGAATACGTACAGACAGAATTATCACATGTTCATATAGATAATGAAAAGTAAAGCCACTTTTTCATGTTCTAATCTAACTAGTGAAAACACTATTCAAGATCGGACTTAGCGTCAGCTTAGACGCGAAGCGGCTCTGCTTTTTTGAGGAAGCGATTCAAAATTGTACTTTATTCACTAACAAAGAAGATAAACGTTTAATTGCAAGAGTTCAATGCAGCGTCGCGTTACTTCGCGTCGCGTCTCTGTGTGATCTGATCCTTAATAGGGAACATCAAGGACAAGAGAAAATGAAAAATAGGTATTTGTAAAATCTATTGGTGTCCCGCAGTGCCCGAACGAGCTTGCTATCAAGTAAGAACGATAGAGACAATCGTAACATGAACTGAAAATACCTATAAAAATCAACGATTCGTTGTCCCAGATTCCTTCTCCAAAACTTAACCGATTTAAGTACTTTTTTCATTAAAAATTCAATAAAGGCTTGAACTGTGTTCCTACTTCCTATGTTTTCATTTTTTTATATAATTGAGTCAAATTTGTTTTCTGGATGTTTGAACACAGCGGAAAATCTGACTACTTTTTTAAGTTTTTGAACGCCCATATCTCTTTTAATAATTAATTAATGAATAAAAGGAAATCATAAGGACATGTTAATAGTATCCATAGATATTCAGGTAAAAATTGTTACTCTACCCGGTAGAGTCTACCGGCATTATCCAGGGAGGAAACAAGGGACTACGTATGCTTTTCCATACATTGCGTGGCCCTGATGTTTCCTCTTAATGATAAATACAAGAAACGAAGTCCATACTTGCAGCAATGAAGTTTCAAGTCCTTATTCTTCAATATTTGAAAACTAATTTTTACTAATTTTAAAGTATCTGTAAGGACCTGTACGGATAAAATTTGGTTAGATGTCTTTAGTTGAAAGCGTAATTGTATCTTACTAACAAATAAAAGGCACAGGTGGCATGTCTACTGGAGGTGGGATGATTGTGATGATATTTTAAATCATTTCCAAACAGTTTCCTACAAAATGTGACTAACAATTTATTGATTATCACCACTTCTCTATGGAATTGAATTAAAATTATTACAGACAATGAAATGAGAATGAAAATTGTACAATCTAATAGTATTTTGGTTTGAGAGTGTGACTTTTTTAAAAAGCGGGTAATAAACACCATGTCACAATGTCTTTTTTCGAGTCCAGTCAGATTAATATAATCATCATACAATCCAATATTATATATCATACGAAAATTCCTAATCTAACTGAATCAAAAGTCACTACGAAGACAAAACTTTGATTACCTATTTCCAAAGTTGTCGAAATTGAAATACGTTCTCCGAATCGAGTTCCCGACAAAAACACGTGAATGGTAATTTTCAATCGCACCGATTCAGCTATTTTCGTTCTTTCTCCGTAATCGAGTTTGCGATACTGAATGACGAATAGATTTCCATAGACCACGACTTCTAAAAAATCTGTAAAACGGAGCACTGAAAGCACGTAGCTCCTACTTGTGGCATGGGGTTGCTATAACTCCATTCCTATCGGTTTCACTTACTGCTTACCTTTTGGAGTCCCTTATCCAAATCCCTACATATTAACAGGGTAAGGCTTTCCTATGAAGGAAAAACCAGTTTTCACGACTAGCACCTATCTATAGTCCGAGTTATATGTGAACCTCGAAGTTGTTATGAGACTGAGATCAGCATATAAAGGTCCTGTCGAAGGTAAAATATCTCTGAACAGACGTCAGAGTGTAATAATAAAACATGCAAAAATATTTTTTGCTACGCTTTTTGACGTGATAACGCCGCGCCGGCTGCACGCTCGGAAAATTGTCACGTTCCGCCTGATTGTCACGTTCCGCCAGAGCCGAGAGTGCAAGCGAGAGCGCGGAACAAGCGATAGAGAGGCACGACCAGCTTAAGCGTTTGGCTTGTGATGACGTAAAATTATCGTCCATAAACCGACTAATAATAGACAACCATTTTTTTCTTACTTTTTCTACTTATTTAATAATTATTAAAAAGATAATCATAATGATCACTAAATTTATACTTTTATCGAAACAATGTTGCTGTTTATTTATATTTTAATTGGTTTCTTGAAAACGCAGGGAGTTTTTGGGGAGAAAAAAACTTCGTAATTCTTTTTATTATTTTTTATCAGAACTTCGAGCAAAGCTAAGTTATCTATGGAGGTTTAGTTAACACTTTGATGTCTCTCATTGCACCACCTGTGTAAAATACTACTGATATTGAACCAATGTATGGTTCATTGGTTCAAGCCAAACAGGTTTTCATCTTTAAAGGACAATAAGGCTGTAATCCTATAAGCGTATTGTATTGTGACTTCGCCTGGCCTGAGTGATCATTAAGTATTGTGTCCTGGAGATGAAGTAAATAGGATTTAACAGTTTAAATATACTCTAACTCGTAGACTATTTATAATCCAGCGGTTAAAATTCTCAAGAGAATATAATAAATAAATTTTATTGTGAAAAACGAGTAAAACAAAAATTAATTTAATTATTTGGGCATACATTATATAGTATACAATCTCTAGTATGATCGGATTATTTTATAAAGTAATGCTTATACCACTCAAAGGACTCGATTCGGCACAAGACTGATAAGTCCGACATAATCCGCTCTTATCTTTGAACTTCCATATACATTAATAGAGCTTAAATGAAGCAGCGGTTATACCAAGATTAAACCTAAAATATTTACAAAAACCGCACAAAGATTTCTCTTAAGAGACATAGAATGCATACAAATTATTTTGATTAATTACTGATAGAGTAATAATTATAATACATTCAAAATACAATTTAGTAAGTTTTTCAAACGTTGTCACGTAAATAAGATACATTTCAAAAGAAATGATTAGCGCAGTCGTCAGAATACTATGAATTATTTTATATCCCCTTTTAACACGCTATGTCAAAAACAAACGAACTGCAAAAACCAATAGATCACATAATGAAAGTGAAATTTTTCGGCTTCGTGCATTAATGTTAGACAAAAACACTTGTTAATCAAATCTAAGTCTTAAAATGTTTCTTACAAAGTTGATTATCGCTTACGTGATTTTCAGGAGGGTCGACCTTCAAAATTTTGTTTGTAGCGTTGCAATGTGCAAGGGTAATATACGTAGCTTGTTTTAGATTTATATTGTAGGGGGAGTGCATTTGACGCGTTTAGAGGGGTGGGTACACCGCCGATATAGAGCAGTAACACAAATATTTATCACAGTTATTTTTATAGAAATATCTAAGGCATCTAATGGACGTATTTTAAAATCTTCGTATCTCATTTAGGATGTGTTGTTAGTTACTATAATTATATTACAGATCTACCGAGTTGGTAGTTTTAAAATTGCTTAATAGTATTTTGAAGATTTTTAAATTGTCTAAAAATCTTCCACGAAGAGATGAAGAAAATTTTCTTATTTAGCTAGTTGTGAGATGAGAAGCCTGCAGGACTTCTGCTAAATTCAAATTGTCTATTTAACTGCGCACAATCTGCATTATGTTTATATATTTTTATATTAAATTTCAAAATATTTTTTCACTAGCTGAGCAGGCAACTTCGTTTACGTAGACGGGCGGTTTTTTTTGTACCACGTAGTTTTCTTATGTAACCGATATTCATCAACTGAAAAATGCAACTTTTATAACATTATTGGAAACATTTTATACCTAGTTAGAATCTACTATTTATTATCTATTTTATGATAAACTAAATTTGGATATTATGAAATTTAATTTCAAAACAATAATATTTACAATTAGGTATAGAACTTAAACCCCTCTCAAAAATACGGTACGGTAGAACGGAAACGGAACCCAATTAATTTAAATAATGATTGATGAATTATTAAAAAGATAATCATAATGATCACTAAATTTATACTTTTATCGAAACAATGTTGCTGTTTATTTATATTTTAATTGGTTTCTTGAAAACGTAGGGAGTTTTTGGGGAGAAAAAAACTTCGTGATTCTTTTTATTATTTTTTATCAGAACTTCGAGCAAAGCTAAGTTATCTATGGAGGTTTAGTTAACACTTTGATGTCTCTCATTGCACCACCTGTGTAAAATACTACTGATATTGAACCAATGTATGGTTCATTGGTTCAAGCCAAACAGGTTTTCATCTTTAAAGGACAATAAGGCTGTAATCCTATAAGCGTATTGTATTGTGACTTCGTCTGGCCTGAGTGATCATTAAGTATTGTGTCCTGGAGATGAAGTAAATAGGATTTAACAGTTTAAATATACTCTAACTCGTAGACTATTTATAATCCAGCGGTTAAAATTCTCAAGAGAATATAATAAATAAATTGTATTGTGAAAAACGAGTAAAACAAAAATTAATTTAATTATTTGGGCATACATTATATAGTATACAATCTCTAGTATGATCGGATTATTTTATAAAGTAATGCTTATACCACTCAAAGGACTCGATTCGGCACAAGACTGATAAGTCCGACATAATCCGCTCTTATCTTTGAACTTCCATATACATTAATAGAGCTTAAATGAAGCAGCGGTTATACCAAGATTAAACCTAAAATATTTACAAAAACCGCACAAAGATTTCTCTTAAGAGACATAGAATGCATACAAATTATTTTGATTAATTACTGATAGAGTAATAATTATAATACATTCAAAATACAATTTAGTAAGTTTTTCAAACGTTGTCACGTAAATAAGATACATTTCAAAAGAAATGATTAGCGCAGTCGTCAGAATACTATGAATTATTTTATATCCCCTTTTAACACGCTATGTCAAAAACAAACGAACTGCAAAAACCAATAGATCACATAATGAAAGTGAAATTTTTCGGCTTCGTGCATTAATGTTAGACAAAAACACTTGTTAATCAAATCTAAGTCTTAAAATGTTTCTTACAAAGTTGATTATCGCTTACGTGATTTTCAGGAGGGTCGACCTTCAAAATTTTGTTTGTAGCGTTGCAATGTGCAAGGGTAATATACGTAGCTTGTTTTAGATTTATATTGTAGGGGGAGTGCATTTGACGCGTTTAGAGGGGTGGGTACACCGCCGATATAGAGCAGTAACACAAATATTTATCACAGTTATTTTTATAGAAATATCTAAGGCATCTAATGGACGTATTTTAAAATCTTCGTATCTCATTTAGGATGTGTTGTTAGTTACTATAATTATATTACAGATCTACCGAGTTGGTAGTTTTAAAATTGCTTAATAGTATTTTGAAGATTTTTAAATTGTCTAAAAATCTTCCACGAAGAGATGAAGAAAATTTTCTTATTTAGCTAGTTGTGAGATGAGAAGCCTGCAGGACTTCTGCTAAATTCAAATTGTCTATTTAACTGCGCACAATCTGCATTATGTTTATATATTTTTATATTAAATTTCAAAATATTTTTTCACTAGCTGAGCAGGCAACTTCGTTTACGTAGACGGGCGGTTTTTTTTGTACCACGTAGTTTTCTTATGTAACCGATATTCATCAACTGAAAAATGCAACTTTTATAACATTATTGGAAACATTTTATACCTAGTTAGAATCTACTATTTATTATCTATTTTATGATAAACTAAATTTGGATATTATGAAATTTAATTTCAAAACAATAATATTTACAATTAGGTATAGAACTTAAACCCCTCTCAAAAATACGGTACGGTAGAACGGAAACGGAACCCAATTAATTTAAAATAGCCTAGATAGAATAGATATAAGTAGCCTATATTACTATTTATAACAAAAGCTATCCCGTGAAAAATCGGTCCAGCAGTTTCAGAGATTAGCTGGAACCCGGAACAGACAGACGGACAAATGAAATTTAAAAAATATATATATATATATATATATATATATATATATATATATATATATATATATATTATTGTAAATACCGTACTTTCATATCATGCATTTAGTTAAAATTTCTGTCAATTTAAAATTACAAGGCATATCCATTTTGAAGTGAAAACTGCTTTAGCGGCGTTGTGCACTTTTCTTGAAATCGGAAAAAATGTTAAACTCGCGTCAGGACACGTGACCTGATCGAAAATTCGTAATATACATAATGCAACTTGCAACTGTTTGCTGTCTAGTATTACGCCAGCATAATTAAACTATTTTAGTTCGTATCTTTTAACCTACCTAGATGGCGGTTTTTCTTCGTTCCCTTACACGAGCAGGAAACTATTTTAGTTCGTATCCTTTAACCTAGATAGCTTTTCCAATTTAATGTTCAAGTATTTAACTTTTGCCGGCACTCCCGGATTGCAACTCTTTGTTTTTGTATTTATTTATATAGTTAATATAGATAAAATGTGTATTTTTTTAACTGTCGTACTAAATTTGTTATACTATGGTGTTCATTGGTTCGTAATATCGCTGGACCGCAGCGGCGCAACGATTAAACATCTTTATATAGTTCAGATTAGACCCCTCAGGCAGGGGAGCCTGTTTACGATAACTCTACCATTGTTATCTACAGAAAATTATTAACATACTGACTGGTAGAGCGTTATACTAGCCATAATATACTATATCTATACTAATATATCTAATATTTCTATACTATAATATATAATATAATAAAGAGGAAAAGGTTTTTGGTTTGCATTGAATAAGGTCCCAAACTACTTGACCGATTTTGATGAAATTTAACACAGATATAGAGTAAACCACGGGGAAGGACATAGGCTACGCTTTATTGTGGAAAAATGTACGGTTTTCTCAGGAATAACTTTCACGCGCATGAAGTCACGGGCAACATCTAGTACCGAGATGTTTTGTAATTGGAAAAGTAGCAGTTAACTGTTGTTGAATTCATTAATATTATTGATTCGGTAGCGAACTAAAACCAATTCTGGTATTTAACTTAGACTTTAAATTTATTTTCAATATAAT
This sequence comes from Glaucopsyche alexis, assembly GCA_905404095.1. Lineage (NCBI taxonomy): Eukaryota > Metazoa > Arthropoda > Insecta > Lepidoptera > Lycaenidae > Glaucopsyche > Glaucopsyche alexis. Next base: position 22,669,800 of record FR990047.1, on the reverse strand, counting down.
ATTATAAATTAATCGTCTTGACTTCATAAAATGTTTTTGGATTTTGGACCGATCAAAACGGGTTTGATGTTGGTTTGACGTTTATGAGAAATATTGCCGTCGTATCATATCGAGACTGCATCGAAACTGTGTTATTGTAAGATACCGTTAATTGCCCGCGGCTTCGCCCGCGTGAAATAAGGTTTAAAACTTTCATCCTCTATTTTACCCCCTTGGGGGTCGAATTTTGAAAAATCCTTCCTTAGTGAATGCCTACGTCATATTATGAGAAATACGTGTGCATAATTTCACGAATCGTTTTGTTCGAGTTCAAAAAACGAATCTTTTGTACCTAAACCCCCAAACCCCAAGATTCGCCCAAAAATCCACAGGTTGAGAAACGATACTCTATGGCATAATAATATATGGTTCCATGGAGCTTTTTTGGTCAAAACTTTGACAAATAAATTTTGTTTTATATTTTACATTATTCAATTTTTATAACGACAAGGATGAATCAGAACCACTGGTGATTGCTGTAATGGCATCATTAATTTGGTACAATCAATCGACTAGCGCATAGATTTACACAATTTTCAACTGCACTACAAGTGTCAACTTTTGCCACTCGAAATAGATGTCAGTGTAAAAGTGATGACGTAATTGATGGAAAAATAATTGGAGGCTGTGTTAACAGGCACCTGTGAAGAGTGGATAGATAGGCTCGGCAAATTGGAAACAAATTTACATATATTAGTTACCTAAAATAATTGTTTTAAAACAATTTTGTAGCTTATAGGAGCAGCAGGTCTAATAAATCACCACATTAATGTGTTTATTATAGTTATTCACTTAAATGACAATATACTATGAAACATTAACTTTAGCTGTTAAAGTAATCTGAAAATTCTATTTTGACAACTTTCAATATAAATGCGTAGTTCATTAAGAGAATTAGGTTAGTTACCGTAAGAGCAACTTCTGCAAAAGTTGATGTTTCATAGTTTGATACGCTTAATGCGGCCATTTTAGACCTGTTGATATATTTTAGATGCTAACCACTTCGCTAACGCTAACACTTCCATGGTAGCCTTATGGCTTAGAAAATATCTGGACCCTAAGAGGTCGCAGTTTCGCCCATTTCCACGGCAGACTTATGGTTTAGAAAATATCTGGACCCTAAGAGGTCGCAGTTTCGCCTATTTCCACGGTAAACTTATGGTTTAGATAATATCTGGACCCTAAGAGGTCGCAGTTTCGCCTATTTCCACGGCAGATTTATGGCTTAGAAAATATCTGGACCCTAAGAGGTCGCAATTTCGCCTATTTCCACGGCAGATTTATGGCTTAGAAAATATCTGGACCCTAAGAGGTCGCAGTTTCGCCTATTTCCACGGCAGATTTATGGCTTAGAAAATATCAGGACCCTAAGAGGTCGCATGTTTCTTTTCTAGTGCGTGCAGTAGAAGCCAAAAATTTATTCGCCATTTACCGTTACTGAGGAATGATAGTTATGATACCCTCCTCATATTGTGTGATGTGTCTCGAATCTCGATTAGCCTGTCGCAAGTCTTGTCTTGGTCGCTCGATGTAAAGTAAAGCAGCGACAATACTTCCGAATAAGCAATCCAACACTAATTATACTCTGAACTAGTTGGTTGGCAACTTCGTTTGCGTAGAACATTGGTTCCGAACCTAGGGGTAATTACCACCGCGGGGGTAAAACAGTTATTCTATGGGGTAACACAGGTGGTACCTAAAAATATGAATTGAGAAAAAAAAATATGTTTAAAGTAAAATAACAGCAGGTACGCGACATTGCGCTCTGTCGCGAGTCGCGTTCATAAAATCGTGGTGAGAATTATAAACTTTGTACAATTTAATTGATTTTTTACTGTAAGTACCTTAAATATCTACTTTCAAATGCAATAAGTGAAAAGCTACTGTTAATTTAAAATTACAAACAGACACTTCAATTTTATGTATTTGTATGTATGTACAGATTATAATAATTGTTTAAACCGTCCCATGCAAGGCTTAAAGTGCTATTAATTCCGTAAATTAGAATTTAGGATTCGTTAAAATCCAATAATTAAAATTGTCATGCGATATTAATTTGTTGTAGTGTGGCCCATAATTAAACAATTTGTGCAATGGAGGATTATGTTATGACCAAACGTTTTGAGCGTTTTACTATCATGAACTCTGTTCTTATATAGGTTAGATCCATTTATGGTTGACAAGAAAATTGAAATTTTGATGTGGGCGTTAAAAGCCTTATATGATTCTTTCGATTCTTAGAGCAGCGAACTATATAATTCAAAACATATCAACAAAAAAAATGCGTATAAATATTTCTGATAAGTATACTCTATCAAGTATGTAAAAATCTTTTTCGCTAATAAACTAAATATGATACCATTTCCATACTCAATAAATATAATTCTGATAAATGATAAGTGTAGGGTTGCGTGTTAGAAACTTTTAGTAGATGTTTCGCGTATGCCACGTTACCTGTTCCGGCTTTTAGTCTGAACTTTAAAGTATCGACTGATACTACATCTGAAATATTTAGTTTCGTTAATATATTCAGAAATATTGAGGCATTACTACTTGGTAAATGTAAAAAAAGAAAATATTTTATGTGTAGTTTAACTAATTAAATACATTTAAAGAGTCCCAAAAAAAAAAAATTTTTTTTCGAAATTGGTAAATAAAACCTACGCATCATTAGTTTACTTATATCATATACAAAAACATTCACTATGGTAACGAACGAACATATTTACCAAATATGTTTCTGCGGCCGTATACTTCATAGTTCATGCCTACTTCATACACTTTAACCCAAGAGTGACGTCATTTATAACCCAACTTTAGTATGGAGCGTTTTAACGAGACTTGCGAAATTTTGTGTACAAAGCGCTGTACCTATGAAAATATTGACTTTTGATATACGGTATCTTCTGAGATTATAACTTCTGAGAATATAACTCATATTTAAGAGTACTATTCATTTATGCAAAAAAAAAAATCAGTTCGCTTGCCTATTGCACTTTATTCACTGCACACTTTATACACTGCATATGCTCTATGTACTGCGGTGCAAGTTGCAACTGAACATTCGAACTCTTACAACGAAACGTGTATCTTGTGTAATAAATTAAATTCAATTTTGAATAGCTAATAGGCGCGTCGCGTTTCATTTAGTTTCGGTGTGAATTGACCTTTAAAGTGGATTATTGTCAGTTGGGGTAAGATGGTCTATGGGTCCCCCCGATGGTTGCACGCCTTGTCGTGGCGGTGGGGCTTAGTAACCGTGGATTGGACACTCACGGTGAAGCGAAGAGGCAACCAGGGCCGGCTTGTTTGCCGCCGGCTGGCCCGAGGAGGGCGCTCCCAGCGGGCTGGAGGAGTCCGCTGCGGACGCGCTAGGAAGTGGGACCGCAGAAGAAGAGGAGTGCCGGTATTACGGTGCGCCGTACTCCCTATCATCTGCGGCCGTGGAAGGATCGCAGGGGGAGAGGCGTGGTGGTGTTGTGCCACTTTCCCTATCCCCCTGCGAGCTGGCGGGGCTGTTCCGTGTGTTAACGGCATTGGTGGGGCCGCAGAGGAAGAGGCAAGTTGGTATTACGGTGCGCCGCTTGCCCTATCTTCTGCGGCCGAGGTGTGGTCGGTGGCGGAACCATATACCAGATCTTCCACCGGGTACCGGTTGTGAAGGCTGGTATCCGTGGCCTCCTAGTAGCAGACTCGGGGGGAGTCTGCTACAGTACTGGTGGAGGCCGAGGAGGCAGGCGCACCTTACCATCTGGTGCGCCTGGGGCTTTCGGGCCTAGGATGGAGCCGCTTGTGGGCGGCGGGGTCGCGGATGTGTTTATCGTTCCCGTGGCCTCGTCACAGGGCGGCGAGGAGGAAGGTGGGGGGTGGTTTTTAGTGGGTATATCGTGGGTCTCATTAGCCTATACGGGAGTCCCACATCACCACTCGGGTGCCCCCTGCGCCTGGGTGGTATGCGTAATGCATTTTCCCCCCCGGAAACAAAAAAAAAAGATGGTCTATGGGTAAAGAAGGCCAGCATATACAAAGAGTATGTTCCTCTTGAACCGTGCACCTGGCACCATCTAAACGTATCATGTAATAAATGATGGCACCAAGAAATAGCTAACGGTAGCCAAGAAATAACTATAGTAGTGACTAGTGAGTACTTATAGTACTCACTAGTCACTACTCGGTACCATTTAAAAGGATGTAAATTAAAAAATCCTTACTTAATATCCTTATCCTATCCTACTAATAATATTATAAATGTGAAAGTTTGTGAGGATGGATGTTTGTTACTCCTTCACGCAAAAACTATTAAACAGATTTTGATGAAATTTGGTATGGGGCCGTCCATTAATCACGTGATGTTTTTAACAACTTTTTAGACCCCTCCCACCCCCCTGGTGATACGTGGTGAGGTTTTATACTACCCTCCCCCTCCCCCACATAAGATCACGTGTATTTTTTTACATAAGTATTAAGCAGGTCATATTTGAAGAAAAACTTAAAAAAACATTTTAATAATTTTAATTTTAAGCAATTTAAAACTATACGACTTATTTGTCTTGTAAGTATTTAAACAGCACTACGAATCAACAACCGATAATAATTTCGGTATGCATAGACTAGATTCGAAAATAAACACACGTGATGTCTCCTTATACCCCTTCCTCCCCTTTGTGATACTTGGTGATTTTTTCGGACCCCCTCCCCTTTAGGCTACGTTTTATCCCGAAAAAGTATAGTGTTCACGAGGAATACTGTATTTACACGGGTGGAGCCGCGGGCAACTTCTAGTTATGAATGTGAATGTAACTTTGTATGTTTGTTACGCTTTCACGTAAAAATTACTAAACCGATCACCATGAAATTCGGCAAAGATATAAAAAGACCATGGGGAAGGACATAGGCTACTTTTTATCGTGGGTAAATATATGGTTCCCATGGGATACCCGTGGGATAAAAACTAGTAAAAATAACTGTCAAAAACATCACGTAATTTTGCAATTTTGCTCTTCGATTCCCTTCGTCGCGTCATTAAAAAAACATGCACCGTACATTATTAAAATAGCGAATGTTGAAAAAGCCGTCGCATCGAAAATATTGCAGATTATTTCACATGGAGTCTATTTTAAGGACTTCATACAAATTACCTATTAATCCTTGCAGCTGTAGTTTAAAATATTTTTAATTTTTCTCGAATAAATAGCTGTTTAGTAATATTTGTGTACTTTCGTCTCATTCTGTGTATAATTTATATCCGTATTGTATATGTGTGTATAACTGCTGATTGTGCACAATAAATTATATTTTGATTTCATTTTCAAAGTTAGTAATATAATATATTAAAATTTTTGACTCGAGTTTGATTTGATTTATAATTGAGTAAACTTTGAGTCGCGGGATCAAATCACGCCAAGAAACTTTTCTGTTTACTTATTTTCCGTTATTTCAAGTGGTAATTAAGGTAACGTGTCAGTAGATTTTACGAGTTTTGTACCTCGTGAGTGCTCAAGACTAGACCGTGCCGTGCCGAATCCTAACTTAGGGCTGTCACAGAAATAAAATAAAACATACTTGTAGTAGTTGTGATATGTATTTATGCATATACGCTGAGGGTCGAGACATGAGGCCCCGAGAGGAAAAATTTTAAAAAGCCTTATAATTGTAGCATAGAATTATCTTTATTTAGCCATATACCTATTCAGATTATTATTATTTTTTTTTTAGAATTCTGGCAGTATCTTTTTATTGTTTCGGTTTTGCTTTTCATTTTTGTAATAAAAAAAAATAAAACAATATGGGTGTAAATGTTATGACTAATACATACACATGCTTTAAATTGTATATTTTACTATACATTTCTAATAATAATAGGTAAATTTTCTCAAGTTAAATCACTATATTTCTTATATAGAGTGAAGTGCCATCCCTACTGTACGTTACTGGAACGAATGGCCTTAACTTCTAGCTTCAGGTTATTATTACGGACAGTAAAATTTATTTTACGCGCGGATTTGATGTTGGTTGCCTCAAATATACTGGGTGATTTTTATTACGTTTCGAGAGAAACAGGATATAATGGGTAGATACATGAAATAGAGTAGGTACTATGATATACTTAGTTTGCTCTTTTTTCAAGATTGGTGAAAATTTGTTTTAGTTTGTCATGGGGTACTCATCCCAGTTGGGATGAGTACCCCATGACAAACTAAAACGAAAGCCCATGACAAACTAAAACGAAACTAACAACCGTATACTATACCACAACTACCGGACAGGTAAGTTTACCTGTCCGGTAGTTGTGGTATAGTATACGGGTATGCGACCCCGGCTTCCCTAGCTATCCTATACCTTGCCCTCCTGGGCGGTAATATCCTACATTTCCTATTTCCCACTCTAAATTACCAATCTTCCTTTTCATACCACCTATCCTTCCCTTTCCCTATTCCTACCCTCTCCGCCAATCCAACGTCTGCCGCGCGGATGGATGCATGGCTAGGGGCAAGCTCTAGTCGTTAGCGTGCAACACTGCCCTGGGACCGGGCGCACCCAGAATTAGGCTAGCCTTACCCTGGCATGCGGGGCTCTGCTGGGGTGGACAAACTCTTCCCTCGCTACTCGTGGGAACGCAATGGATAATCACAAAAATAATTTGATTGACCAAAATGGCGGCGATGTGGTTCGCCACCCATCACGTCTCGTTTCTCGCGGGGGCGAAAAGCGACCCATGGAGAGCCGCTTCGCTACGTTGAATGTAAGAGGAGGAATGGATGGTAAGATAGATGAAGTATGTCAGATGATGGATGAACGATGTATAGATATTCTGTGCGTGAACGAAACCAAGAGGAAAGGATGTGACACCACGGTTCATGGTCCCTACACGGCATACTGGTCAGGAGTTCCCCAATACAGCCGAGGCTGTCAGGGAGTTGGTGTGATTCTTTCGTCTCGGATAGTTGAATGTGTGATGGAACATGAATGTGTAAGCCCAAGACTCCTCTGGGTTAGGTTAAAAGTCGGACTCACTCGCCTGTTCATCCTTGGGGTCTATGCACCGGCGGATCTGCGCGGAGGTGGGTCAATAAAAGCCCAACAAGAGAGAGAGGAGTTTTGGGATAGCATGAGAGAGGTCTTGCATAAATGCGGAGAAAATGAACGAATCGTGATGTTAGGGGACTTTAATGGGTGGGTTGGAGTAAAGCGTGATGGGTATGAAGGAGTTCTGGGTACGTTTGGGGACGAGAGAGTGAATGACAATGGGAGAAGTCTGCTTGAAGTATGCTTGGAATGGAATCTGTGCGTGGCCAACACAATGTTTGACCACAAAAAGATCCATTTGTATACAAGAGATGAGGGTGATTCTAGAAGTATGATTGATTTTATAATTGTGGATGAAAGACTGAGGAAGAAAGTGCTTAACACTCGGGCTTACCGCGGTGTAGGACTCGACACAGACCACTTTCTGGTCATAGCCCGAATGCGTGGCCTCTTTAAACGGTGGCGACACCGACGGGCCGAGCCTACGAGTGTTTTGGACAGAATGAATGTGGAATGCCTACAGGAAAAAGAAAAGAGGGACGAGTATGTAGAGAAACTGAAAGAAAGTTTTAAAGGCATAGAAGAGATAAGTGTGATTGAAGAGTTGTGGGAGAAATTTAAAAAAGGAATAGTGAATGTTGCTATTGAGGTATGCGGGGTGGCTAAAAGAAGGAAAGGAAGAAATAACTATAATGTGTGGATGGATAAGGATGTACAAAGGGCTGTGCAAGAAAAGAAGAAAGCGTGGTTGGATTGGTTAGCAACAAAGGCTAACCAAAAAGTCCAAAAGGCAACGGATGATGAGATAAAGGAAGCAAGATCGAAGTATAAAAGATTGAAATCAGCAGCGAAAGAAGTTGTGTCTAGAAAGAAAGAAGAACGATAGGATGATTTTGATAGGAGACTCACTGAAGATTTCCAGTCAAACATCAAGTTTTTCTGGAAATCCATTAAAACAGTCAGAGGAAAATCTTCTACCTCGGAGCTGAGTACAATCAGGAGTCAAGATGGAAGCATTATAAAAGGAGAAGAATGTGTGTTAAAGAGATGGAAAGAGTATTTTGAAAGTTTGTTTGAAAGAGAGGAAGTGCAGGTACAACATCCGGCACCTTCCATGGAAAATAATATAAATGGTGATGAAAGTGAGATAAGCATGGATGAAATAGTGAAAGCAGTGAAAAGTATGAGATTAGGTAAGGCTGCAGGATATGACAGGATTACCGTCGAGATGCTGAAGGCTGGACAGGGCATAGCGGCTAGCCAGCTGTACCGCCTTTTTAATTTATGCTGGCGAAATGGGCAAGTACCAGGAGACTGGTGTAAAGCCGTAATCGTGCCATTGTATAAGGGAAAAGGGTCGCGGCAGGACTGCATAAATTACCGCGGTATAAGCCTTCTCAGCGTTGTCGGAAAATTATATGCGAAAGTGTTGATTGAAAGAGTTGTGAATGAAACAGATGAAAAAGTATGGGATGCACAAGCGGGATTCAGAAAGGGAATGGGATGTACGGATCAGGTCTTTTCCTTGCGGTGCATAGCCGAAAAGTGTTTGGCTAAAAACAAGAAGGTCTACTGCGCGTTCGTGGATCTAGAAAAGGCCTATGATAGAGTGGTGAGGAATGATTTATGGTCAGCTTTGTCCGTGAACGGAGTGAGCAGTATCCTCATACGAGCATTACAATCTCTTTATAGGGATTCTAGTGCTTGTGTAAGGATAAACGGGGCATACACTGAATGGTTCAATATCGAAAAAGGTGTTCGACAGGGATGTGTAGCGTCACCGTGGTTATTCAATCTGTTCATGGACAATTGCTTGACAGATTTAAAAGAGAATGAAAGTGGGTTGAGAATGAATGAGTTACTCGTCAAATGTTTTCTCTATGCTGATGACCAAGTATTACTTGCGTCTTCGGCCGAGGAGTTGCAGGAGATGGTAACGATGATGAGTAGAGCTTTTACTAGAAAGGGAATGAAGATGAATGTAAAGAAGACGAAAGTGATGGTGTTTGAAAGAGATGAGGCAGTGACAGACTGCAATATCGTGATTGAAGATGAAGAAATTGAACAGGTGAATGATTTTGTGTATCTGGGTTCAAAGTTTACAAGAGATGGAAAGTGTGAGAGTGATATTGAAAGAAGAGTGAATGCAGGCAACATGGTGAATGGAGCTTTGCACTCCTTTATGGACAGTCGGAAGGTGTCTAACAAGGCTCGTTTGGCTGTGCATGCGGGGGTGTTGGTTCCGACACTCATGTACGGAAGTGAAAGTTGGGTATGGCAGAAGAAACATGAAAGCAGAATAAATGCAGTTGAGATGAGAGCATTAAGAAGCATGATAGGAGTTAAACTGGGTGACAGGATAAGAAATAGTGAGATAAGGAAACGTTGTGGTCTGAAAGAAGATGTAGTGACAAAAATTGAGAAAGGTATGCTGAGGTGGTTTGGCCATGTTGAGAGAATTAATGAAGAACGATTGACGAAAAAAGTGTATAATGCGAGTGTGAATGGAAGTGCTGGAAGGGGTAGACCTAGGCGGACGTTCCAAGACCAAATCGGGGACGTCTTGAAAAAAGGCCAGGTCAAGAGTACCCTAAACCGAAGAGCATGTATGAAGGGAATAATGAAAGTGGATGAAGCAAAACAAGTATGTAAGGATCGTAGCAAGTGGAAAGAAGTGGTCTTTTTTTTTAAACGGGCAATTGGCCCACCACACTTTCCCACCACTGCAACTCCTGTGTAGCCAGGATCGACAGTGGTAACCAACCGCAAAAACCCTTTGATATGATCTCAGGGGTGCCCGGGGGACATGCTAAATCTGTCTTGGAACCCGCAACGAAATTAATCAGAAGATTGTAGGAGGAGTAGGAAGTATTCCAGTTTCCCTCCCCAAGCAAAGCGGGAGACAGCAAAAATTGTTATGACAAAAAAGTCAAAGGGGAAGCACCACGGGAATAACATGTTTTTTTTTTTATGACTACAAGATAATGTAATTATATGTTTTAATTTATAATATGACAATTATTACAATGGATTTATGATGACAAAATAGTGTTGCATTGTTTCCAATAGTACTTATGACAAAAACGTTTGAAAGCCCGGAAGTTCTTCGCGCAGCCCACGAGATCTTCATAATACACTACCCTAGAAACACAATGGACGCTGTTCAACATATCGATTCTTTCGTCATACCAGAGATCACACTCCCAGAGTATGTGATGAGCAGTTTGTTCATAAGGGCCGCCTTCGGTCAAACACTCGCATAGCGGAGACGGGACTAATTGAATCGGTCATTTCAAAAACCACTTAAGTCACAAAATTATAATTTTTCAGAAATCAATAAAAACTGTATCATACACAAACAAATGAGCTTTAAAGGACTTTTTTACGTTTAATTTAGTATTTGAGTAGTAAAAAATTAAAATAGCGTATAAACTTTACAGTTTATTAATAGAAATAATGAAAAAAATCTGTAAAACAGTTCTTGACTTATGTTGTTTTAGCGAGAAATAGGGTAAGTGGTATATAATTTAACCAAAACAATCGTAGTAATCATATTTTTTATTGCTTATAATTAAGAATTACACTTTAAAATAATCTTATTAACATTTTATATGTATTAATTTGTCATGTTTTAATATGTTTATGGTACATAGTCATATTCTCCATCATTCTCATCTGGATTATCTTCAACATTTGCAGTTAACCAGCTAAAAATGTTGTTATAAAATGGCATATTATGCTCTTCCAGAATGCTATCTTGAACTTGTTTTAAATCGACTATTTTTTTTAATTTTTTTTTTTTTTTTTTTTTTATGAAATATGGGGGCAAACGAGCAAACGGGTCACCTGATGGAAAGCAACTTCCGTCGCCCATGGACACTCGCAGCATCAGAAGAGCTGCAAGTGCGTTGCCGGCCTTTTAAGAGGGAATAGGGTAATAGGGGAGGGTAGGGAAGGGAATAGGGTAGGGGATTGGGCCTCCGGTAAACTCACTCACTCGACGAAACACAGCGCAAACGCTGTTTCACGCCGGTTTTCTGTGAGCCCGTGGTATTTCTCCGGTCGAGCCGGCCCATTCGTGCCGAAACATGGCTCTACCACGTAAAAAATAAAATACGTAATTAAAAGAGGAAGGAATGTATTGACTTAAGTTGTTTTCACCCAGAATACGCATCTACATTTGAGGAACCATTTTCAGCAAAAAAAGCATGTTGGAAAAAATGTGACTTAAGGCCGCGTAGACCCAATTTTACATGACTTTAAATCGATAATAAACAAACAAATAGTAACTTTAAAAAGCCAAAAAAAAATACACATTGTTGTTTACTTAATATTCTTTTACAATTTGTGGTTCGAAACATAATATTGAAAACTTCACTCGATCAAAAATAATTCCGAAGAGGAGGCTAAATTTGAATATTTTTCTTTTTGTTCATGAAGTTCATGATAGTTTTACTTTCAAAAATCATATCTAGGAAAAGCTAATAACTTAAAAAAGAATAATTTCTGGTTACATTTTGCATGTTGGTTTAATTATTTTAACAATAAATTAATATTGAAATGCAGCGTGCGTAAGCCGCGAGAGTCGCCCCACAGTCGCCCGCTAGGCGTTGACGAGGACAGACCTATGTCAGTTTTGCTAGCGCACGCCTTACCCGCGTATTTATCGAACAATTCTTTCGTTTCTAACGCAGTGTAGGAAAGTCAGTTTTGTTTTTTTTTTATTTTTGAACTAAATTATACATATCATACACAATAACATGTTATATTTTATCGTCGCCGCGTCATTGCTTTTGTCAGATGATACGACCTCTGTGGCTCAGTGATTGAGCGTGTTGGTGCTCAAGCCGGGGGTCGCGGGTTTGAATCCCGCCGAAGGAACAAAAAGTTTCCTGTGTTCCTGGATCATGGATATGTATAATACAATAAAAATCTAAAGGAAAGTCAGTTTGTTTTGTATTTTTTTATGTTTCTTTTTATTTTTGAACTAATTCTATACAGATAAATAAAATTGAAGTGTCTGTTTGTAACTTCAAATTAACAGCTTTTCATATAAGGAATCTAAAAGTATACTCGGTACTTATAATAAAATACCAATTTTTAAAATTTTTGTCTGTCCGTCTGTCTGTCTGTCTGTCTGTTTGTTCCGGCTAATCTCTGAAACGGCTGGACCGATTTTCACGGGACTTTCACTAGCAGATAGCTGATATTATAAGGTCTAACATAGGCTACTTTTATTTTAGGGTTCCGTTTAAAAAAATAGGGTTCCGCTTTCGTTAGATCTGCGCAAACGAAGTTGCGGGCATCAGCTAGTTATACATATAACCATACACAATAACATGTTACATTTTATCGTCGCCGCGTCGTTTCTTTTGCCAGATGAGACGACCTCTGTGGCTCAGTGATTGAGCGTGTTAGTGCTCAAGCCGGGGGTCGCCGGTTTGAATCCCGCCGAAGGAACAAAAAGTTTCCTGTGTTCCCGGGTCATGGACATAATATAATATAATATACAAATATAATATAATATACAAATCTATAGCAAATCATAATATAATATAATATAATATAATATACAAATATAATATAATATAATCATAATATAATATAATATACAAATCTATAGCAAAGTTTGTTTTGAATTTTTTTATGCTTTTTATTTTTGAACTAAATCTATATACAGATAAATAAAAATGAAGTGTCTGTTTGTAACATCAAATTAACAGCTTTTCACATAATGCATCTGAAAGTATATTCAGTACTTACAATAAAATACAAATTTTTAAAAATGTCTGTCCGTCTGTCTGTCTGTCTGTCGGTCTGTGTGTCTGTTTGTTCCGGCTAATCTCTGAAACGGCTGGACCGATTTTCGCGGGACTTTCACTGGCAGATAGCTGATGTCATAAGGTCTAATATAGGCTACTTTTATTTTAGGGTTCCGTTTAAAAAATAGGGTTCCGCTTTCGTCAGTTAGGCGCAAACGAAGTTGCGGGCATCGGCTAGTTATAGGTACATATCGACGCTCCCAAGCAATAACCCAGTAATCGCAAAACTCAAATTTTTCAGGAGAACATATTTTGTGTTTTTTAGCTATATCTTTTCAGTGAATCATTATTATGCCATGTTATATACATCAAATGAAAGGTATTTTTTTGTAGAATAACCTTATAGCATCAGTATTACTTTACATATACAAATATTTATGTAATACATAAAAGTATATATTACGTAAAATGTTTTTGTAACGTTTTAACAGTAATTTTATCTTACTTTACTGAATTACAAAGATGAATTTAGTAATATCAACTTACGAGATTATTGCGGTATTTTTTAAAATAGTATAGTACAATAATGATTATTTACTTGGCTATCTAAGCAAGTTTTTCAATGAAGAGAGTAACTGTAAAGTTCTATAACTGTCTTATTGCCGTGTAATCTAAACCGTCGCTAAATAGTACAAACCGAGTACCACAAAGTACTTTTATGTATTTGAATTGTATTCATCGTATACTGTTAATTCATTAAAGTGTTGTCAAGAGGATTATGAAACAAAAGTACACAATATAAATACAAAAATATGACGTTTATAAACAAAAACAAATACGCATCGAAACAAAAGTCTTCTGTATTATTAAAATCAAATAAAAAATTATAAAGTGCCATTCAAATATGATATTATTAAAATTAAATGTAATCAATAATCATTATCGGAGGTTTCTTCAAAAACTATGTCAGTATTGTCATGAGAATACGAAAGTGATTCTTAAAAAATATGATAGTATCTTGGAATTGCTCTACTATTGGACAAAGATAGTAAATCTGTGTGTAGTGCCTTGCTTATTGGAATAGGCTGATGATAAGTCGGCTCTAGAGTGATATCATCAGTCGGTGAGTCTGGCTTAGATTTTCGTCCCCGTCGTCAAATTTGGGTCGAGTGTAAGGTGTCTAACTACAAATATTGTCCATCAAAATCGTATTTAAAATAAATCTTCCCTGGTTGTGATAGCGTTACGTGAACATCCATGACGTCAGACCAACGGATGACGTTTCCATTTGTATCCCGACTCCTCAACAGATCATCAGATTGCTCAACTTCTGTTACGGTATACTTTTCTTCGGTCATTTTGAAATTTAAAATTATATTATAGAGTTCCAGGGTATAAATAACTTTATTCTGTATATTGCGTTCGATATAAATAAGCGTGAATTGAATCACCTTTATTTTGGCTTTGTCCTGTTTCATAAAATCTGTGCGTTATGGATAGTTGTAGATTTTTTGCAGCATAGACATATGGCAAAAATGTATCTATTTTTATTTTGCCAATAGCACCTATCAGAGTAGAATGATATTATAAGAATAATGATATAATAACCTTTTAACGTTCAGAATTTAAGAACACATAATAACAAATAACTACCAATTTCCATACAGCCTCTTTGGGTCACATGGTAATGCCATACATAGCAGTAACCTTTTTTACGTAAAGCGTCATATATACGGTAAAATTGTAAACAGGATACTTCCGTTTGAATTGAAAAATCCTTACATTAGATTGCGGAATGTTTAAGACCTTTGTAGATCAAATATTGCTACTGTGCTCTCATTTTGGTCAAACATATCTTTTTCCTCGTATTTAATTCGCCTAATCCTTTCTTTTCTATGTAAATAACGCATGTAATTCTCTTCTAATTGTTCTTTTTCTGAGCGAGATTCTTTATTGTTACTAACCATTACCGATAACAACTGCCTCATATTTCACTGCAATAATCTTGTAATAAGCAGTAACTAAAACTTAACATGAATTATTTTACGGTATTAGTATAATACGAATTATCAGTTTAATTGAAGTTCCGTGCAATAAAACTTTCATTGGTCATATTTTTGTAATTAACCATAGAAAAAATCAAAAAAAAAATACATATATGAACCATGGCCCACAGATTTCAAATTTGAAATAAAAAAAAAATCCAGTAAAGTGCTATTACTGGGTTATTGCTTGGGAGCGTCGATATAACCATACACAATAACATTATCGTCGCCACGTCGTTGCTTTTGCTAGATGAGACGACCTCTGTGGCTCAGTGGTTGAGCGTGTTGGTGCTAAAGCCGGGGGTCGCGGGTTCGAATCCCGCTGAGGGAACAAAAAAAAATCTGTGTTCCTGGGTCATGAATGTGTATTAAATATGTGTATAATACAATAAAAATCTTAAATATGTGTATAATATAAAAATTATTAAATATATTTCTGTTGTCTGGTACCCGTAACACAAGTTCTTCGAGAACTTACCACGGGACCAGATAGACTTGGTGTGAAGCGTCCATAGATATATTATTGTGTATTATGAGAAAAAAGTAGCTGATGCGTGGAGTAGCCTTAGTACATTATTGAATAAGCCAGTAAACAGTTTTTATGAATTTGTAACATCTACCATCTTCTTTGCCGTACTTTTCGTTTCTTTTTATTTCGATTTCTGTTTTTACAATAATAATAATAAATAACTCCCCACGCCGATTTCGGTGACGGTGGCTGGTTTTATTGTAGCCTAGCCAGTTACACAGTAGTATTTTTTATAGTGCCCAAGTGTGTGCGCAGTACACAAAGGCACTCTTTTTTTTTACTCTCGTAATCCAGTGGGACGGATAACCGACACGACTGACGAGAGATGAGGCGCAGGTCCGACTTTTTACCTGCCCATCCGACGCATGGATCATCTTTCTTGTCAGACAATAAGGTGATCAGCCTGCATTGTCCTAACCAAACTTGGAAACAACATTTTTTGTTGTTCCAGTGCGGGAATCGAAATTAGAACCTACGACCTCCGAGTCGAGAGCCAAGCTCTAACCACTAGACCACGGAGGCTGTTCTATTTACAATAAAATATAAGGATACGTGCTCAACATCCGTCATGCTTGCCTTTGCAGAACACACCAAGTCACTCGCAAGTAGGGGTTGCAATCCGGATACTTCGAAATTCGAAAAATTCTAAAAATCCGGATTTTCATTTAAAAATCCGGATTTTCGATTTTTTCGAATCTTGGTTACTACTATGAATATTACATATTTTAATTATTGTAATTAGTATGTACTCTAGACGTACAATATTTGAATAAGGGATATAATTAATCGAGTGAACAAAAAATAAGTTGGTGACTGCACGTGAGCATACTGTATTGCTGAATTTGGCAGCGAATTAATATGTTGGCGACTAAATTACCAAACTGGTGAAATCACTCAAGTGACAAAAAATACAAAAATCGGCCGATAAAAAGTAGCGAAATTTAATCCAATTAGCAACGATGAGTTGGTGACCATTATACCATGTAAGTAGCTAATGAAGATTTGATTGATAAATTAATAGCTGCTAAAAATTCAATTTGCAAGCTACGGAAAATCCCAGTTTTGGATACTATTGGAGGTTTTTTTTCTTTGGTATGGGTATCGTTTTCAAGGTTTTTGGGGGTGCAGAATAATATGAAAATAAAATCCGTTTTGAAATTCCAAAATGGCGTATATTTTTTTTTTAATAAAAATGGATGTCTTTTTTCATGCTTCATATGCTGATTATAAAATTGTCTTCCAATGAAATTGGATTTTCCAAAATGGAGACTATCCAATCTTCGTAAAATTAACATGTAGTTTGTAGAGGTGCCAGCTATGTAAGGTATAGAAACTTTTCGAAATTCAGGATTTTCAAATTTCTTTTTTTGGCATTCATGAAAAAAAATATGCGATTTCCGGGTTAAGGGGGAGGAAATTTTTATTATTTTTCCAGTAATAGTATTATTTTTCCGCTTCTAAAATAGAAGCGATTATAGAAAAAAAATATGGCAATGTTCTACTTTGACACGAACAGTGTATAAAGCTATAGAAATTTTGGAAAATTCATGATTTTCAAATTTATTTTTCTTCCATCGTGAAGAAAATATGGTGTTGCGGGGTTCTTAAGGGGAGGAAATTTTCATTATTTTTTCAATAGGATGCACCGTTTCCGAGATAGAATCAATTTTATAAAAAAAAAATTAAATGCTCTACATTGAGATACGAGGGATGTATAAAGCTATAGAAATGTTGGAATATTCAGGATTTTCGAATTTCTTTTTCCCCATCATGAAGAAAATATATGGTTGCGGGGTTTTTAAGGGTGAGGTAATTTTCAGTATTTTTCAAGTAAGATGCACTGTTTCTGAGATAGAAGTGATTATAGAAAAAAAATATGGCAATTCTCTACTTTGAGATATTATGAGCGATGTATAAAGCTATGGAAATTTTGGAAAATTCAGGATTTTCAAATTTCTTTTTCTTTCATCATGAAGAAAATTTGAGGTTGCGGGGTTACTAAGGAAATTTAAAATGGATGACTTTTTTGTAATCAGCACCCCTAGAAACCAACAAAGGGACAACCATATTATTTTTATAAAATTAAGTATGTCCGCCATATTGGAATTTCAAAATGAATGTCATTTTCGTATCCAGCACCCCCAAAAACCTGGTAACGACACCTATGTTAATTTTGCAAAAAATGAATTACCGTTATTTTTAAATTTCAAAATGAATCTACACAATATCTACACCCCCCCTAAAGTCGAGGAAAATTAAAAATTGGGAATTTTGTACGCTCCTTTGTTTTTTTTTATGTGCGCTGGTTTTGCTGCTTGTATGTTTTTTGAGTTACCTACATTACGGAAAATATATGTACCTATTCTTAAATTAAATGTGTACTCACAAATTGTCGCCAAGATGGTTATTTGTTCGCTAATATAATATCTGTCTGCCAGTTTGGAATATTCAGTGGTATTATTTAGTCACCAGATTTGTAATTTTTTATTCCTTACATTCTTTAGCCAACATGTAATTTAGTATTCAATATTCGGTATTTTCACATCCAAAATTTAATTGTTTTGTCGTGATTGTTTTCCGTAAGTGTTTCGTGTTGTGCGACAAAATCCGTAAGTGTTTAAAACAATGAACAATATTCGCGTAAACATAAGAAATCAATATGTTTTGTCGTGAGTTTAAATACATGCCTTTGGATAATTTGATATTATTTGTTGTCCTGTTGAAATTGTTAACACATTTTTCCATTTATTCAAGTTATTTGGTAGAACATAGTCAATCCATTAAATGGTGATGCGAGGGATGAAGATCTGCTAAAATATTATAGCCGCTATATATGTATATGTATGGACTGTTTCTAAGATACTTACCATTTTATATTTTTTCAGTAGTAGTACAGTTCAGTAATAGGTGATCCAATTTATAAAAACACTGAATATGGTTTCAGTTTCACTTGCACAAGTAGTAAGAAGTATAATAAGCAAATCCAAACCCAATTAAAGCTTTGTATTTTTATATTTATTGAATTCTTACTAACGAAAGTCGAAACATATTATTGCAATTTTAATTTCTGCAATCATAGAATGCCAAATTAATATGACAGCTTAAAAAGAAATGTAGTGGTTTAACTATATTTAATTATCTTCTAAATAATGAATATCTAAGTCCAAATACCTAAATCTTATCTCTATGATATCAGGAAGAAGTTTTGGAGTCGATAATACCTGACTGGTTGGTTTAAGATTAGAGAGAGTTTTGCCGAATGAATGAAGGTAATATTTTTTTTTATTATTAAAATTAATTTGATTGAACTAAACTAACCTAAACTAACGAGTCAGTAGCAAAACTAAATGAAAATCAACGCTCCTGTTTTTGCGTAGAAATAATTATTTTTAGATAATATTTTAAAGATAAGATATAGGTGTCAAAAATAGCACCAACGATTTGTGTAAACCACTGTTATTTTTTTTTTAAGTAATGTAGTTTTCATCTTATAGCGGAAACTTCAAAGTGCAATGAAGAGTAAGATGTTACTGTTTATTTGTAAGTAAAATGTTAAAATAAAGATCTTACAACAGTTATATATTTTAAATTGTGCTGAGAATTGCTTATTATACTTCTGTTAGTTACCGAGGGAATTAAAAGCACCATTTACGTGTTTAATTATTACCCAAACAGGTGGGTGGTTTTTAATTTCATTAACTCAAAAGTGGTCCAATTTCGTCCATACAAAATTATTTGTTCAGCCTCATGCTTCAAATGATTTGTCTTTACTCCCCGGATCTCGATTTAAAGGATTTTCAGTTTCCTACGTTTTATTAAACTGTATTAATTTTCCTACGTTAGTACTTTCACATAGAAATGAAACTTTACGAAAACGGTAGTGGTGAACTGTGGCGTAGATATGTAAAAAAAGCGTTAAAAAGATCACAGGCTATTCCACTTTTTTATAATTCTTTCTGCTGGAACATTTAGTAAATAACAATATATACATACCTTATTTAAAATAATATACTAACTATAAAACTGAACATTGTAGGATTTGAAACGTAATCAAAAATATTTCTAAAAATGAAAAAATAAATATAATTAAGTATATAATTTTGATATAATCTCATTATGTTTTTATTTATTCAGATTGTAATTCTAATACTTACAACTTAAAATAAGAATTTATTTAAATTAAATTATAAAGAAGTAACTCTTTTTTTTTTACTAATGAGTGTAAGTTTTGCTACAACATAGTAGTAAAATTAACATTAAAGTTTTATAAAATATGCAACAAATTTAAAAAAAATGAAAAAATCTGAATTATCCGGATAATCCGGATTTTTTGGAGAAAAATTCGGAAATCCGGATTTTCAAAAAGTCAAACGTTTGTGGAGGTTTGGATTTTGCGGCAAGTGGCAAACGTGCGGACTCGGCAGTAGGAATACATTTTTTGCAAGTGTCTGCCTAAGTAGTTACCATCAAATCGTCAGCACCTACCTGATACAGTATTTTTATCTCACGAAACGACACGTACTTTAGTGACCACACGAGCTAACGATAGGTACTCGTCTCCATGCACACATCGAACACAGCGTGTTGCGTGCGCTACGTAAACGGCTCAAGTTACCCAAAAAATATGTATAAAATAATTTTTCCTCTTTAAATGATGTAAAAAAATCTTTTAAGAATGACTCACTATAACCTTTTTTATGGTAATCAAATTTGGTCCAAGTCAATGCATTATTGCGCTATCAGTTGACGCGGACGAAGTCGCGGGCAACAGCTAGTCCATACTAATATTATAAATGGGAAAGTGTGTGTTTGTCCGTCTCTCACGCCAAAACTACTGAACCGATCTAAATGAAATTTGGTACACAGATATTCTAGAGCCTGAGAAAAGACATAAGCTACCTTTTTATCGCGGGGAAATGTACGGTTCCCATGGGATACTTTATTTACAGATTCACGTAAAAACCACTAAACCGATTATTATGAAATTTGGCACAGTTGAAAAGTAGACTACGGGGAAAGACAAAGGCTACTTTTTATCGCGGGGAAATGTGCGGTTCCCGTGGGATACTTTATTTACTGTTTCACGAAAAAACTACTAAACCGATCATCATGAAATTTGGCACAGACATAAAGTAGACCATAGGGAAGGGCATAGGCTACTTTTTATCGCGGGACATATACGATTCCCATGGGTTACTGTACATACACGGGCGGAGCCGCGGGCATCAGCTAGTAATTGAATAAAATTTAAGCATTTTTTACTTAGGTACCTACCTATAATATCTATTCAAATTATGTGTGCTATGTGTTGCATTAAAACAGTTACCTATGGATTTTATTATCTTTTTCAATACAAATAATAAAATAAGATGACCTACTGCCGACACGACTACACTGTAACACTTTGGGTTCATGTAAGTTCACGCCGGCGACGTAGGCGCGCGGCTCGCTTTGCGGCAATTGCGGGCAACTCTTGGAAGCGTTAAATGCCTATTTTGCTTGGTCTACCCAGCCTTAAGTGGTTTTTGAAATGACCGATTCAATTTAAATCCAAACAGTTTCGCTTTAAATTTTCCGTGACCTGTCAAAAATTGTGCGACGTAGTGATCTATTTCTAACCATTGCTTAGAGAGTCGATCGCGTACCGAAGGGAAGAAATTATATAGGTGACACCCTTTGATAGTGTTGTCCCACCGTTCCTGCCACTCAGAAATTAGGTTCTGTATAGAAATATCTAATGGCTCGAATAATCTAGTTATCTTATTACTCTCTTTCAAAAAAAGAAAGAAGTGGTCTCTGCCTACCCCTACGGGAAACAGGCGTGATTATATGTATGTATGTAAAATATAGGGGGACACACCCTATTGTCCCTATTGCTAGCACTGTACCAAATTACCAGCGACCCGAACAGATAGTAGAATTATAAGCTTCTCACTAATTAATTTTTGCTTCCACTCAATAAGAACAAAAATTTTATGTTTCTCGAATCTACTGCCGGCGACACCATACTTTAAACTATAAAGTATTTCCCTCTGTAATAATCGAGGTTAAAGTTGGACCATATCCTAAAGTGCTGATAATAATTGGTGCTCTCACCCTATAATACATATAATACGAATTTAAAATTCACTAATTTACATATTTCAAAAGTATTTGAGAAAAAAATATAAAAATATTGAAATTACAAATAATTGTCACCCAATTGACGCCTTTTAACCCCTTTGACGTTGCGCGTGATTGGAGCATACAACCCGTACCCGTCGCGTCGTCGCCTCCGCAGTAGGGTGACCTTAATTCATGATCTTTTTAAGATTTTCCAACTCTCAAATACATGAGCTTTGACACAAACGCTTTTGTATATAATCAGTGATATATTTGGAATATATGTAATACATCTATACATATAAATTATAATCCTACTAATATTATAAATGTGAGGATGTATGGATGTATACTATGGATGGATGTTTGTTCCTCTTTCACGCAAAAAGTACTGAACAGATTTCGATGAAATTTGGTATGACATTGGATTAAAACATAGCTACTTTTACTTACGCGGGCAGAGCCGAGGGCAACAGCTAGTATATTCAATTTTTGACACAAAACATGCCTCTGTTTTTCTCGAAACGGAATAAAAACTCACCCAGTACACTTCCTCTGAAATGTGTGGGGTCTATGATTTTAGTTGCTCAAAGTCAAGCCGCTTCTATATTAAGTTTGGAATATTACTACAATAATTGTTTTACCCGCATACAGTAAAAAGGACATGGGGAATTTTACTATGGCATAATTAGTCACGGCGACCAAAGATAAAATTTGATGTAAGCGGGATTACATCTGGTTTAAGCTGGCCATACATGTAAGGATCTACCTGACAGGTTTGCCTGCACAGTAACATCTGTCAGGTAAGTATGTAGTGTGGAAACCTGCACAGTTGTGCAGCTTGTACGCCGGTTTACCCATTAAACTCAAATGTACAGACAAACCTGTCGGGTATATTCTTACGTGGTATGATATTCTAAGTAATTTCAATGATTATTCATGTAAAATATGATAACAATTTATTGATTATCTCAATTTTTAACTTCTCTATGGATCTGAATTCAAATATTCATAACGGGAAATTAAATGTAAATTAAAATTATACACTATATTAGTATTTTGTTTTGTGGTCGCTACTTTTTTAAACAGCGGGTAAAAATGCCCAATTTGATTACAGAGTTTGTCCTACAAAATTTTCTTGTGATCAAGATAAAGGTACTAGTATCTTTTATTTAAATTATACGTAATCCGTAAACTAACAAAGTATTTTGAACTAGACGAGTGTATGAAAATTTCTTACCGCAAACATTTACTCCACACTAGTCCATACCTATTTGCGGTTTAGTGTAAAATAAACAAACTGTTACAATGGTTTTTATTATTAAAACGCGCATTTTACGGGTTTATATAAACACGGAGAAATTTAATCAGGCGAAACTTGAATACAAAACTTAAGTGCGTAAAACAAAAAGGTAAGCTGCAAAAAGGACTTTGCTGACCCACATACAATGTTACCGGGGACTATAATAATACAATGGCTTAAAAGGTGACTTTAAATGCTAAAATTAAAATGGCGGCTAAGTTACAATTATTGAATGGAAAAGGTTAAGTTAGAAATTGGCGAGATAAATGCGGAAGCGGAATTAATAATAATCGGCGGACCTCTACGGGAATGCATTGCCTTTATAACCGCTTGACGTATTAGACTATAAAGTATTAGAGATACTTGGCAAAAAGGTTAATTATAGTTAGTGGAACGTCCATTCATAAAAGGATTTTTCTAAATTAACTCTTTACGTCTAAAGGGAAGGTGTGGTGAAGGCTCAAAGTACGGAAGAATTTTACAGGAGTGAATCCGCAAGCAAAAACTAATCTAACCTTAAAACATTACAAGTATGTGACCACGGCATAACGCTTTACGGCTTAATGGAAACTTCTAACCAGAAAACCGATCCGGAAACCTTTCAAATGTGACAGGGGAAAATGTCGAAAAAATTCTCACAAAATGCGGGAAGGATATGCTTGAAACTGACTTAAAACAGCCTAAAACCAAGTACTTGAGAGTTTTCAGTAGTATCTCAAAAATATATATACATACCGGCGTAGATACATACCGACAAGTGTTACATAATGTAGCATGTGTGTCCGCATGTCTCTGCTCCATTGGTTCCTTACAACGTATTCACAATAGGCTATTCAAAAGCCGGGACAATAGTTAGGCCGGGTTTACACTGCGGATTTATTTTTTAATTTTTGCTGACAGCTTGGACTCGGATGTGTCAATAAGCAATGTAAACTCAGCGCGCTTTGACATTATGATTCGATTTTGATGGTAAATTTTGTATTTGTTCTCTGTTTTCATTTGAGTTCGCTTTTTGTGATTTTTTATCTTTGTTTAGGATTTTTATAGTTTTCAGTTGTCTGGCGCGATAAAATATTTGCAGGCAATTATAAGGTATTATATCGTTCGATTGAAATTATGGCAATTCATTTTGTTAGATGGTCATCAGAAGACCTTGAGTATTTCTTGGTACCCGCTAAAGTAGCTGGTGACCAAGACACAAGAAAGTAGGTACCTACTCATACTTTAAGTATGATTAATATAGCTGGTATTGTATAATTTTTATAAAGAAAGAAAATGAGGCCACACTCAAGCTTTATATTGATATTGCGTAACACAATGTGTATTTTCGAACGTTATTATCCCTGAGATTCGCTTTAATAAAATCAAAATGTATTGAACAGTTATTGAACGTGCTTAATATCGGTAAAATATGATGCGAAGTCGAAATAATCCTTCTTTAATCTAATTTACGGCACTCGACGCTTAAATGTTTTGTAAATAACAGTTTATAAAAGCGGAACGCGAATGTATGAAAATGGGAAATGGTACAAGAAATATCGTTATGTAAGTTTAGCTGGAGCAAGTGAGGCGTATATGTACTGTATTTTCTTATCTCGGTCAAGACAAACATACTTTTTAACCGACTTCCAAAAAAGAAGGCGGTTGTACATTCAGTTGATTTTAGTTTTTTTTGTAGTGTGCTATTAATCTTTATCAATTAAACTATCTTGTCCCAATTGATAATAAGAATTTAATCTTGTAACATTTTGTTTAGGGTAGTCTTAAACAGAGGTACAATACATATTTCAAAATCATCGTCAATCATCAAAAAATCTTAATTTCATAATTTAAATTATGAAATTAAGATTTTTTGATGATTGACGAAATTAGATTATAATTTAAGAGCTTTAAAGCTCCCGTCAAAATTAGCAAGTGTAGACCCGCGCTAAACTGAGCGCGTCAATCTGAGGGTGTAGTGTTGCGGCGCTTTCAAAAATCCCACCCCCCGCCGATAAACAAAGAAACTCCAAATTGGATCCTTGTTGAATGGATATTTGAATATTTTATTACGTTTTTATAGTGCTCAGGGCTTAGTAAAATCGATTGTAATTGAATTTTTATTGGATACCAACTAGGGTTAGGCGAATTTATTATTTAACAACTCTTATACGCTTCGCACATTTTATTGTAAGGGTCCGTGCATAAAATTCGCCGGGCACGGCCATGTTTAATGCACACAAATCGTAAGATATGCTGTAATAGTTCTCGGCCTCTGGGGAATATGATAAGCTGGAAGCTGTGGTTGTGTGTGATAGCATTTTTGATTAGTCTGGCATGAAAGCTCGAGCTCGGCCAATCGCGTGACTTCGTCTGTTTAGTACAAGCTAGAGATTTTCATACTTTATAGTGTTAGAGAGATATTGATGACTAGATGTTGTCCGCTACTCTGTGCGTCAAGGGATCCCGTGGAAACGTATATTTTGCCGCAATAAAAAGTAGCCTATGTCGTTCCCCGTGGTCTACTCTATATCTTTGCCAAATTTCATCAAATCGGTCCAGTAGTTTTGGAGCCTTTTTTTTTTCGCGGGGGAAATATTCGAAAGATACCTAGACTAGCCTTGGGGACAATGCCTGGAGTAGGTTATGTGGGATATTTATGCGGCCTTCTTCGCAAACGCAAACAAACTAACAAACAAACGTTCCTCTTTATTATATTAGAGAAAAAATCACAGCAGCTAGTATATCTACCGGATAAATGCTGCTGAGGCAGCAAAAGAAAAGCAGCGTAAAATAAAGCTTGAGCTATATTTCCGTGTCTTTTTCTCACAAAGTTAAACCAAGTAGGTAAACGATTACCAAAAAATACTAGGTACAACTAAACACCGCGTACTAGATTGGCAAGGGGACTGGGGACCTTATTGAAGTGCGTTCATTACGTTTTGCTTATTCAAGTTCGGGTCACCGTGACCCAGCTTTGTTTTATATACAAGTGGAGGGTTTTGTATTTTTTAATATAGCATTTTTGTGTACAGTTCCGCAGTTCTTCATGGTGGGCTTTGGAGGTTATGATAGAATTGATTTTTATTTCTCGATAAAATCAATTACGGATATTTTGGGCATATTATGATCTATTGTTTATGTAAAGACGTTTAAGTAGAAAAATAGTTGTCGTACTAGAAAAAAAAATTAGGAAAACAGTTAGGCCATCCGTGCAACTTCCTGCTAAGCGCTTTATCTATTGCGTCATTTTTGAGCTCAAAAATAAGAGTGCTTCTAAAAATATTCACTGGTAACTTTCTTTCACCAGACTTTTGAGCTCATTTTTTTTTGCCTAAACGTCTTTATATAAGCAGTGGATCATGTGTCCGAAGTATCCGTAATTGATTTTCGGAGACATTATAATATAGTAGACTAGCTGACCCCGACATATGTTGTTCTGTCTTAAATATGAACTGGAATAAATAAATGACTTCACCTACATCTACTCCTACACCTTCTCCTACACCTACTCCTGCACCTACTCCTACAACCTACACCTTTTCCAATATTTAAAAAAAACAAAGGTCCAAAAACCTTCTCTGGTTCATGCACAACCACTTTGCTAAAGATTATCACGTCATGATCAAATACATAGTTTACGATTCTATAAAGGATATATGGACAGACAGACAGACATTCGTTTTTATATAGTAGATTTTTACAATGGAGAACGTTGCTGTTTTCAACTCATAAAGATTCTCCTTTGTATGGTGGAATTTGTATTACCTATTGAATTTTACAAATTCCTGTATATTTAACTAAATAAAACGTTCGTTCGTTCTCGTGGACTTTCTGGTACATTCCGTCTAAAATGGTGGACAATGTTGCCAGAATACAATTACAATAACCTTTGTGTGCAGAATAGAATGGATGCAAAGTCTCCTTGAAAAGATGAAAGTAATATTTTTGTTGAAGGGATGTCACAAAATATAGGGAAATTTTCATAACGATTTTTATTTTGTTCATCGCAATAAAAGTTAAAGTCTGATAGTGATAGTCATACAGTATAAAATAGTAGGTACATTAAATCTACAAAAATTATCAAAGCTACACTTTGAGAGTCTGAATATGAACTGAATTTACAAAATGAAACCCCTGTAAAGTTTGCAATAAAAGCAAACAATATCCAGATATTTTTCAGGTTATAGCTGCGTTAATTTGCGAAATTAAAAAGCCAATACCAGTATACAAAGGCGATTTCGTATTGAAATATCTAGACATTTTCCAACCTGTGTCGGAATCATTCGTAACAATTTTAATTTCAATTCTCAGACCAAATAAAAAGTGAAGATAGAGTTTTGTAAAACAAGAACAGAGGCCGGTTTTTTATGTATGTAGTGCGCGTGTAGCTATGCGTTACATACTTATATTATAAACAAAATTTAAAAAAATTAAGCAACCCCCGAATTTTCAAGTAGTGAGCGAGCTGATGATGATGATTTATAGCTGAGAACACTTTCGAGCATTCCAGGGTTCAAACAAAAAACAAACTCATTTTAATCTGACCTTTCTTTTAGGAGCTACGATGCCGCAGACGGACACACATACAGACATGCACACACGTCAAACTTATAACATCCTTCTTTTGCGTCGGCGCGGCCGCGGCGCCTAAAGTTCATAGATCGCGGCAGCTCGCCTTACAAGGCGTACTTTCGTTACATAATATTGTGTTTGCGTGACACTGTGTTTCCACGGCGAGGCATAATTTCGACCGGCCTCACTTTGTGGTTCGCTGAACTCTGTCTTCATTTTTTTATTTGGTCTGAGTTTCAATCGCGATCCAATATGGCGATTTGTTCTGAGCGTAACAGAAATGATCCAATTTCGTTAAATGCTTTTAGATGGCTATTTCATAGTCGTCGTTAATTACTGTACAGTGTAGTGTCTTTTAGTGCTTTTGATTTTTGTTTCCAGTAGGTAGTAACATTAAATCAATAAATTAAATTATCAGTAGGTAAGGTTAAATAGTCTTAGTTAAAACATCTAAGCTAACAGGATAGAAGGCGATTTTATTTTTTTAACCGACTTCCAAAAAAGGAGGCGGTTATACGTTCGGCTGTATATATATATTTTTTTTTTTTGTATGTTCGCGGATAACTCCGTCGTCTGTTGGCCGATTTTCAAAATTCTTTTTTTGATGTAAAAGGTATATTCCGAAGTTGGTCCCATTTTTAGAAAATTGGTGACCTGATGATGGGATCCATGAGGAATCGAGGGAACTCCTCGAAATTTATATGGACACATATGGTGATTTCGACTTTTTCTGAAGTAGTCCAAGCATATGCTACCAAAAAGTAAGATTTTGCTCCAAGGTATACCCTGGATCCAAAAGTACAGAACAGAACTCCTGACTCATTATAGATACATGTTTGGGGATTTTGGCGTTGTTTAAAGAACTGCAAGCATATGCCACTTTGTCAATTAGAGTAATCATCATCATCACCACCACTATCACAACATACATCATCACATTATGATGATAAAGAAGGTACTTCTCATAGGATTTTACACTAACACGGAGATTTTTGAACATTACTCTGCCGTTTATGGACCTTTATATGGTTTAATTCGAAATTGGTCTTTTAGTCACTAAAGTGGAAACGTGATGATGCGATTCATGAGGAATTGAGAGAACTCCTCGAAATTTATATCGACACATATAGTGATTTTGACTTTTACTGAAGTAACACAAGCATATGCTCCCAAAAAATAAGATGCTGAAACCAAGGTATACCCCAGATCCAAAAACACTGAACAGAACTTCTCAGTCTTTAAAGATACGCGTTTGGAAATTTCGGTATTGTTTAAAGAACTGCAAGCATATGCCACTTTGTAACTTACAGTAATCATCATCATCATCTTAATAACAATATCTAATAGAAGCTTGGTACGTATTCAGTTATACATTCGATCATTTATTTTAGACGTTTTTAAGACGTATTAATAATAACTTAACAATATTATCACTAAAAAGGGTGAAATAATTATTTTTAAACAAAAAATTAAACCGACTTCCAAAGTAAAAATACACAAAAAAGTTTGAAATAAAACTTATTTTATAAATAATTCCCCTTTTAAATTTGGCTATTTCTCTACTTAATCTTCTTAATTTTGAAGTCGCACAGTGTTCCATTTCACTCAAAAAAATTCCCTATGCTGTTTATCGCATAAATCGATGAAGAAATGCATTTTAAATGCAAGAGTAAAACACCCACGTGTCTATTTCAAATACTTTTTTTATAAAAAATAATTTATGTTTCGTGACCTCGACGTAAAAAAAAGACTTAATAAATTCTGTAAGCGTGTCTCATTAATATATATTTTTTTGATGAATGTGGTTTGATGAAGGATCTTTAGGCGCATATTTTCCACGTTTTATTTTTTGAAGATCACTTCTGGTTACCGAGTTATTCATTTTTATTCAGTTTTTTGTTTTTATTTTTTTTCTCCCAAAAAACTCAAAAGTGCGACTTGTGACTGACACTGAAAGATTCATCTTAAGTGTGTCTATCACTGATAAAAAAATCAAGTTGCACTATGGAAGCGTTTGGGAGTTAGAATAAAGGTCAAATGGTACATTTTAGGGTTATCACTAAAGTCAAACAATAGGCGATCGGACTTTTTATTTTTATTGTATAAACGTATAGTACTCTTAAATATGAGTAATTTCTCAGAAAAAATAGTATATCAAAAGTCAATATTTTCAAAGGTACAGTTATTTGTATATTATGTCACCGTAAAATTGTAAAATAACTCACGAGGTTGTAAAAAATATGTCGAAAGATTCATTACTATAATCATAATTGTAAATCATATACAATTTTGTAGTTAAAGAAAAAAATTCATTAATTTGAGCAAAAATGAAAGGTCAAGTTGAATGACACCCCTAACACAATATTTTGAAATTCGATTACTCGTAAACGCTTCCATAGTGCAACTTGATTTTTTTATCGATGATAGACGCATTATAGGTCAATCTTTCAGTCCCAGTCACAAGTCGCACTTTTGAGTTTTTTGGGAGAAAAAAAATAAAAACAAAATTCTGAATAAAAATTAATAACTCGGTAGCCAGAAGTGATCTTTAAAAAATTAAATATGGAAAATATGCGCCTAAAGATCCTTCATCAAACCACATTAATTAAAAAAATATATATTGATCAGACACGCTTACAGAATTTATTAAGTCTTTTTTTTACGTCGAGGTCACGAAACATAAATTATTTTTTATAAAAAAAAGTATTTGAAATAGACACGTGGGTGTTTTACTCTTGCATTTAAAATGTATTTCTTCATCGATGTATGCGATAAACAGCATAGGGAAATTTTTTGAGTGAAATAGAACACTGTGAGTCGGTACCAGCAAATATGAACGTGAGTTCTATAAAATATTGTAGGATATCGTTTGGGCTGGTAGCGACTTGAAGATTAAGTAGAGAAATAGCCAAATTTAAAAGGGGAATTATTTATAAAATAAGTTTTATTTCAAACTTTTTTGTGTATTTTTACTTTGGAAGTCGGTTTAATTTTTTGTTTAAAAATAATTACCAGATGTCTTCGTGCGCACCGCAGGATCCGTACATTTTGCCTCGATTTGCTGGTTGCCTATTTCCTGCCCCGTGGTCTACTCTATAACCGTGTCAAATTTCATCAAAATAAGTCCAGTAGTTTCAGTGCCTATTTAATGCAAACAAACAAACATACGAATAAAAAAATCTTTCCTCTTTATAATATTAGTATAGATGACTATGTAAAATGATACGCCACGTCTATCTGGACCCGTGCAAATAAAAAGTTACCTTTGTTACAACTGCCACATATCAACTGCCAACATTTAAAATTTAACTATAGGAAACTTTTATAAGGAATTACGATTTTATCGGATATTATTCTATAAACATTGCCTGCAGGCAGATACGTAAATGCCCGTGAGTGTTCACTATATTATGTACAAAGAAGTAAACAGTGAGTCCGTTTGGAAACAATCTAAGCAAAAGTAAAGGAAACCATGTGCAATGCGTTCCAAGTCTGTCTGATCGGAATTCCCTTTGAGTCTGGGTCGAATTAAATCATGTTGATTTCATTCCGACATCACTCCTACAGGGATGCGCTGGCGCATAAACAGCCTATGACTAGGGCTGCCTCTTGTCATTTTTGCAGACCTAAGCGTGACTCGTGACATATTAATGACTGTACTGTATCTTATTTCTGTCATATTTTGTGAGAGTGAGGGTCATAAGTGGGTAACACTTTCGGTGCGATGGTAAAGTTGGCAGTATTGAGTTGTGTCAAAGGTGAGAAGTCAAAATAAACTGTAAGGCTGTTTTTATATTAATTTAAATGACTATATACAATATAAAGGAAGATTTTAATTGCTTATTTGTAAGTTTCTTTATTTGCATAATAGACTAGTCAAATATTTCACAAAAATAAAGTACGTAGGCCGAGGCCATTAGGACATTATGACATAGGATATTATGTTCCTTTTTATAGCGGCAAAATGCTCGTTAGTATTTCCTTTTGCGCACACGAAGTCGTGGGCAACATCTAGTAATTTATATTTGGGTTATCATGTATTCCGTACAAGTACTAGAGAATAAATGATTATTGCCTATCGGAGTAGGGAATTATTGGGCATTCTGTCCCACCTCCGTTCGCTCGCGGTGCATAAACGAACAGGAGTTATTGGGCATTCTGACACACCGAACCGAACCTCCGTTCGCTCGCGCCCTCGCTCACTTCGGTGTGTCAGAATGCCCAATAACTCCTGTTCGTTTATGCACCGCGAGCGAACGGAGGTGGGACAGAATGCCCAATAATTCCTGTTCGTTTATGCATCAACTGATGGTAAATGAAATGACATGCTCATGACATGCACCTCTGTTCGCTCGCGCCCTCGCTCACTTCGGTGTGTCAGTGTGCCACTTACCGTGGGTAAGATCACGCACCGATCATACTCCTAACTCGTGATCGGTTACGGCCCATGGTAAGATCACCTACTTTTTTACCAAAAAACATACCTCGGCTTAAATATACTAACACACTATGATGTTTAGTATGTTTAAGCTTACATTTCAGGGGATAGGAATTTAGGATCTTATCAGTAAATAATAAACACCAGTTTTTATGAATTTATACAAATAAACAAAATAATGTCTTCGTTTGTGTCATGTAGAATTCTTCGTCATTGATCATCCGATCTGAAAAAGAAAACCGAATGTTATGTTATGGTTGCCAAGCCAAAATAGCCTTATGCCTGGTCGAGCGGCAGCTTTGCTGATAGTACATCCACACTTACATAATAATCACCATTTAGAGTCACGAGTACTTTCAAACTACGACGACGATTGAGGATGTTTGAGTAATGTTTCATCTAAAAATTATGGATTATTTATGTTTCTAGTAATAACTTTGACTTATTGGCATTCAAATAATCTCGAAAATATTAACGTTATATTATGCAATAACAGTTTTACAGGAAATATATTATGAATTTTTATATTTAAATTTGTTATTATTAAAATAACTATTGGTTATTAATTATTATTCTGATTAAATAATTACCTCTAATATGTATCTACTACATAAACCTCATTCAATAAACTAGATACATTTAGATTCAAATTTACTTACAATTAAATAATGCCTGGTCTAATCCTTTTTCTGCGTTCCGCTGTAATTTTTGATGAACTTCTCTAATTTTCAAGCATCTGAAAAAAATAAATATATTTTTTTCCATCAAACAACACACGTAAAAGTGTAATAGTGTTTTATGAATAAGGTAGATATTCATATTATATTACATTATTCAATTAAATTTATAACTCATCCCTGCCATACCATGGTACGCCTGGTCTAATTGCATTAACTTTTCTTTGTAAATCATGAAGCTAATATAGGAAAATACTATTCAATAAGAGTAACACATTACATTTAAATATTTGATGGGTAACGAATAAATTTAATATATTGGTAATTATTTAATTTTAAAATGTATCAATGTAATAAATAATGAATCGTGTTCAAAAACTAAAATATTATCAATTTAAATCAAAACTTAAATAATTATGTAATGAATTAAAATTTATAATGAATACAATAACTACTACACTTACTTTTAACTATTCCTTTATCTTCCCATACACTTTTGATGTACTGAAATCACGATGTCAATACCACCGCGCTCCGCGTTGCAAATGAACGAGCCAAGACGGGAAATCATACGTGAACAGACCGACTGAGTCGCTAGGGTTGTCAAACCTACTATATATTATAGTATCCTACTATTTTAAGGGATCAAATACTATGTTTCTAAAAAAATTAGTAGGCGAAACTACTATATTTTGCGTAAAGCAGAATGCAGCCAAGCTAAAATGAATCTTATTCCAATAACGTTGTATTGTGTTGTGTGCGTGCGACGTGATTATTTTATTTTTTCTTTTTTTTGC
Organism: Glaucopsyche alexis; assembly: GCA_905404095.1. Classification (NCBI taxonomy): domain Eukaryota; kingdom Metazoa; phylum Arthropoda; class Insecta; order Lepidoptera; family Lycaenidae; genus Glaucopsyche; species Glaucopsyche alexis. The sequence goes on along the minus strand of FR990047.1, from coordinate 22,636,528 downwards.
CATCTACTATATTTTTAATTGATAAATAAGTATTATATATGATAGAAAAAAAGTTGGTAACTCTATTAGTCGCACGCGAATACATGCACACACGATGTTCCTGTGTTGAAACGTGAAGTTATCCATCCCAACATAGTGTTGCGATAATTCAAATTAATAGTTATACAAATAATAATCAGTAAGACATGAATAAATTCGATAAGATTTATCCATTACAAATTAAACCATGCGTCAAATTCATAATTAAGTAAAATAAGGAATTATAAACATCGATAGACCGTGCTTGTAAATAATTTTTGAAACAAATAATTGTCACATTGATGTTGTTATACATATTATATGTGCGTAAATGAATTTAAAGGATGATAATTTTTATAATTTGATTGGAGGTAATATAATCGTGTTTAATACACACAATATTCATTTATAATTTATTGGATTTATAGGGTAAAAACTGATCGCCTCTTAAATTATTTCTTTAATCGAGTTCTCGCTTCTAGTTCACATCCCTGATCTGGAAAAAACTGCAAGCTGTCAAACAAGAATATAATATTGCACATACGTATTGTAAAACCAACACTCGCTTTATAGTAGGGGAGCCGAAGAGGGGATTTCTGCAGTGACTCGAGCGAGAGTCAGATTAAGCTTGTGTATGCTTCCCACATGTCTCTAGTTAACGTGGTATAGAAATCAGCTTATCTGAGTGGAGCGTTAAAAAAATATATTTTTAGGTATCAAATTGTTAGATTAAAATAGAGAACGTTGTGTAGACCCCAAAGAAGCTTTTATTTAAAGCACAGACGACTTAAAGTAAAGGGAAAGATATAAAGACTCTTTGAAATTTTCAAAAACTAAAGTCCATATTTTAAAAACAAAGCCTTCTTGATATTTTTTTTTAATCCTGCTTGACGATTACATGTTTGTTTCCTTAAATTGAATGATAAATTACCTTTAAAGACAATTTTTATATATAATTACTTTTTTTAACTTCTAAATAGCTGCAGTTTGTCACTGCCCCACTGTCATAAGATATGCTCTTAATATTTTGTTCTCCTCATTACTTAATCTACGAAATATACTAGGTCCCCATGACACTCGAGTAACTACAAAATTAGCTTACTCGCCTCCCCTACTATAAACAGCGGCAGAGATACAATTACAAAGCATTTCAATGGAACGCCGCAGCGAGCGCGCTACGTAGATTCTTCTTTATTCAATTTTATTTCATATTCAGCTACATTGATCAATAATAAGGTCGAAAGTTGTAGTAAGGCATCATTAGTTTAAATAACGTTTATATTTCATATTTACCATAATATCATCACAATTCACATACACATTAAATATTCGGATTTACTTGCTTATTTAAACAAAATAATTTATTTAATTTTAATCTCTTCTCGGGAATTAGGTATTGGTTCAAGATTAAATTCGCTATAAAAGTATGCAACATTTAACGTGCTTAAAAAAATGCACAGATGTATAAAGATACCTAGATTTTGAAAATTTTGATGCATGATCAGTCAAATCAAATCAAACCATTTATTTCAGAAAATTTACATTCCATATTATTAATTATTATTTAAAATCAAGCAAAATTATATAACATTAAATTTATGTCAAAATCGAAGGAAATTATATCTATTAAGAAACGTATATTATATTTATCTTATTTATGTCTTTTACAATTATATATTTTATATGTTTTACATAGCAATGATCAATCATTGATGATGGATTTCAATCTGAATGACTGCTATGGTGTAATTGTTAACATTAAAACGGACAAACATACGCACATACATTACATTAATCAACTCGCGCTTGAAAACTTTTACACATTTTTTGATGACAAAGACCCTTTTCCAACATAAAAGTCGATGCACGTTGGAACAAGTCACAATTTTTCAAGTGGCTTCGCACCAGTCTTCAACTTCAACGAGAAATAAAAGAATATAAAATGTTAGTGAGTATAGAATTAATATTATTATTCTTTTTTGTGATTAATTCATCAAGATGGGAAAATAATTTATATTTCTTCTTTAATAGGTCCGATTCGGAGTTTGAGGCCCCATCTGTGGTGTCGGTAGCACCGAAAAAGAAGTCAAAGGCGTCAAGCAGCAAACGGAAGGTCGGCCCCGAAAAGCAACGCGACTCATCGCCTCCGCTGGAGTTGACCCGCACCTCATCAGACAAAAGTGCTCAACGAAAGCGAAAATACTCCTCGCCGCACGAATTTATCACTACACGGTATGTTCGATTATTATCTACTTTACGTTTGCTGAAATTCTATTTCTGTTTCTGCTGGTTTTTAATTACTTACAAAGTGTCTTTGTAATAGTCAACTGTCAACACAGTCCCAACCACCATAATTCAGTTTGCATACAATGATTTCCTACTTTTTATTATTTATCAAAACTTAGTTCAGTATCCTGTTGAAGTCTGATAAAACTAGGCATCTAATTGTTTACAGTCAAAAGTGAACGTGCAATACACTTATTCCTATTTTGTTTGTTTTGTTACTAATATTTTTTCTTGATTATTTTATTTTAATGATATGTTAATTTTGTATTTTTACAGAACAAGGAGACCGGACTTATTCAATATCTTGCGGGCTGAGGAAGCTAGTTGCAGTGAACCCAAATCTCGTGGCGGGGAAATAATATCAAGCTTCTCCAGTCGAGTTTCTACGGGTACGTCTCGTCGGACTGCGAAGACCGGTGGCGAATATTTTGTGGACCTCAAGATCTACAAAAAATCGGACTACGTGTCTCACGCTGCTAATGTGCGATACAAGACGGCGCTGGTAAGTGTGAAGCTCCAGTGCGACGAGTCATCATCATCTTGGGAGGCACTGCAAGGCTTCTTAGGACAAGCTTTTACCGAGTTTGAGGAGTCGGAGCCCGTCCATTACAGTGACAAAAAATAAATTTTATTAAGTAGGTTTACAGTTAATCAATTTATAGTAGATATTAATTTTCTTTTTAATATACTAGAATAGATTTATAACCTTTTGAATTTTTTTTACATTAGTATCGGTTACTATATTATTGTTTTGATAGCATTGCCTTTTTTAATAGAATAAAATGCCTTTCTGTTCGACGTGTAACATATCTGTACATAGTAAATCATGGGTAGGTCATTTGCGAAGTAATTCACATAGAAAAAGTAGTCAGACAATAGAATACAGTGATGGTGTAGAAATCGTCAGCTCTGCATTTCGTAATCGTATTGTAACTTATAAGATATTACCTCTTGATCAACTTCAGTTAGCTTCAGTAGATATATTTTTTTTCGAAATTCGTAACAAGTTAAAATCTCTTTTAGATGAAAACCTTATTAAACATTTATGTGTTAAGGTTAATTTCGAACTATTTGGGACGTTTTTGAAGTTCAACGATAATTCACAAGAAATAAAATCTTTTGGAACCAAAAATAAAATATTACATGGTAATTATGATTTTGAAAAAATATATTTGGAAACAGTTAGTTATTTAAAAACTAGTATAGAGGAATTTGAGGATCGTGACAGTGGGTGGACATTTTTAAATAATTTATACATTGAGATTAATATCAATAAATATCAACCACTTAGCGGTTCGAGTTTTATCAGTTTACCCAAATCAATTCAGGCTAAAAAGGCGTGTTTAAATATTATGAATAAAGATCAGCATTGCTTTCTATGGAGTGTGACAGCAGCCTTATATCCAGCTAAAAATCACCCTGAAAGAATTTCATCATATCCTAATTTTCGTGAATTATTTAATATAAATGGAATGTTTTTTCCTGTAACTTTCCATGACATTAAAATTTTTGAAAAAAATAATCCTAATATTAAGTTCATAATTTATGGTTTAAAAAAAAGTAAAACTATTGTTGGGCCGTTGTATAAATCAGACATTAATAAAACATGCAACGAGAAAATTATACATTTGTTGTATCTAGAAAATAATAACACTTCTCATTATTGTTTGATCAAAGAACCTTCTAGACTGTTTAGAAGCCAAGTTACATCTCATCACAGCAAATTGTACTTCTGTGATTTGTGCTTGATATTTTTCAGTACTTCTAAAGAAGTTGAAAACCATTTATGTGGAGGCGTTGTAACTGTCCTCCCAAATAAGGGCTCAGTAATTAAATTTAAGAACTATGCTCGAAAACAAAACATGCCTTTTTGTATTTACGCAGATTTTGAATCGATGCTACAAACCAATACTGAAGCTAACTGTTCTTCTAGAAAAAATACGACTACATTGCACCGACATTTACCTATAGCTTTTGGTTATTATATTGTTTGTCGTGATGACCCTAGTTACAATCGGTACGTATCATATCGAGGACCTGATTGTGATAAGCAGTTTGTAGATTCGATTCTTAAAGACGTACAAAAAATATTTGATATACTTAGTACACCAGTCACTATGATATTTACTACGGCGGATAAGTCTGATTTTGATAATGCCACACGTTGTCATATTTGTGAAAATTTTATTTTTTCGGATAAAGTCCGTGACCATTGTCACGTTACTGGTCGTTACCGCGGAGCTGCGCATCCGTTTTGTAATTTACAGTATAAACGCCCTTCATTCGTCCCCATTTTTTTTCATAACTTAGCTGGTTATGATTGTCATCTTTTTATAAAAGCGTTAGGTGAGGTTCCTGGTAATATTAAAATAATACCTAAAACAAAAGAAAACTACATCTCATTTACCAAATTTGTACCAGTTACGAATAATCAGTTTTTTCAACTTCGATTCGTTGATTCATTTAAGTTTTTGGGAACAAGCTTAAGCAAATTGTCAGAGACATTAAAACCGGAAATGTTTAAAAACTTACAAAATCATTTCCCCGATGAAGATGAATTTCAGTTACTCACTCGTAAAGGCATTTATCCATACGAATATATGAACTCGTGGAAGCGGTATGACGAAAAAAGTCTACCCCCAAAAGAATGCTTTTATAGTTCCCTAACTGATCATGATATTTCTGATGAGGATTACCAGCACGCGTGCTTAATTTGGTCAACATTTCAAATCAAAGATTTAGGTAGTTATACGGATTTATATCTAAAAACTGATGTGCTTTTACTGGCAGATATCTTTGAAAATTTTAGACAGACTTGCAAACAACACTATCAATTAGACCCAGCTTTTTACTTAACAGCACCCAGTTTATCTTTTGATGCGATGTTATTAAAAACAGGAATACAATTGGAACTTATCGATGACTTGTCGATGGTGCGCATGTTACAGAGTGGTATCAGGGGAGGAGTATGTCTGTGCTCTCATAGACATGCAAAAGCAAATAATCCTTACTTAGAAAATTACAAACCATCAGAATCTCCTTCCTACGTCACTTATATTGATTGTAATAATTTATATGGATATAGTATGTGTCAATATTTACCATTATCAGATTTTAGATTTCTCAATGAACAAGAAATCAACAAATTAAATATAACCGAAATACCGATTGATGCAGAGTGTGGTTATATTCTAGAAGTGGATTTACAATATCCTAAACATTTACATAACTTACATAATGATTTACCATTTTGTTCTGAAAAATGCATTCCACCCGGGGGGAAAACTTTCAAACTAGTTCCAAATTTATATGATAAATTTAAGTATGTTATACATTACATTCACTTGCAAACATGTTTAAAACATGGTTTAATATTAAAGAAAATTCATCGAGTGATTAGTTTTCGACAAAGCCCGTATTTGAAACAATACATTGATTTGAATACTGCTCTGAGGCAAAAAAGTTCCTCAACATTTGAACAAGACTTTTTCAAACTCTTGAATAACAGTGTGTTTGGAAAAACTTTAGAAAATAATGAGAAGAGGGTCAATGTGCATTTAGTTAATCAGTGGGTTGATAATAATAATGTGACTAAGAAAAGGCAATGTGCACAAAAGCTTATCGCTCGTCCAAATTTCCATAGCGCGACGATTTTTACTGAAAATCTAGTTGCGGTACAATTAAACCCTGATCAAATAATTTTGGATAAACCAATATACATTGGTTTTACCGTACTAGAATTGTCAAAAAGTCATATGTATAACTTTCATTACTCTGTTATTAAACCTTTTTATAAAAATAATGTACAAATGTGTTACACGGACACTGATAGTTTTGTATATCATATACGGACCCATGATTTTTATGATGACATAAAAAGACATTTTTTGCCTTACTTTGATACTAGTAATTTTTGTAATACTAATCAATATGATTTACCCATTCAAAATAAAAAAGTTCCTGGTTTGTTCAAGGATGAAATGGCGGGTAAAATCATAAGTGAATTTGTAGGCCTTCGTTCAAAGTTATATTGTATTAAAACCATAAATAGCACAATAAAAAAAGCGAAAGGAATTAAGAAAAATATTGTCAGCAATTTCAATGTTACTGATTACCAAAAAACTCTGTACGAAGGCAACATTGTTCATAAAACAAATGTTTTATTTAAGTCAATAAAACACGAGTTGTACACATGTGCTGTGAAGAAAGTTGCTCTGTCTGGTGATGATGACAAGAGAGTCATATCTAAAGATAAAATTTCAACTAGAGCATGGGGACACACTAGTATATTTAACTTTTAACTAGATTTAATAAGCTGTACCTAATTAAGAAATTCTTTGTATTATTTACTTTCGTAGCATAACCTGTGTATTTAGTATGTATATAATTATGTAGATTTATAAATAAAATATCATTTATTAAATACATTTGTTTTATTTATTATTTCACAACTACATAGATTTTGCAAGCAAACCTGCAGGCTGATGCTAAATTCAAGTAACGTAAAGTTTTATCAAGTTGAAACATGCTTTACTTGAGTAATGTCGGCACTACATATAGGCGAACGCGTTGGCCGACGCGTTGGCCGGCGCGCTGGCCCAATGCCGCCTCCCCACAAGACGGTATTTAGATACCTACCGCCAACGCGCGAACGCCCGTTCTACACATTGGGCCAGCGCGCCGGCCAACGCGTTCGTCTATATGTAGTGCCGACATAATCTGAATTCGCACGTGCCGCGCGCGCATGCGCGATACTGTTTGTAACATGAGTCCTCATTCATAATAATGCCACCTACATGTTGCAATCACTATAATAATGTGATGACTTTGTTTTAGTATTCATTCTTGCGTCGATAAGCACTGTAATTAGTTACTCACGTCTACATAATTTACAAAACAAACCTTAACTTATATTATAGTTACTCACGTGTACATAATTTACGTATTTTTTGGTAATAGATTCTTGGACCTGACTACACAACGGTAAGTTGATTTATTATTGATTTAAGTCATTAAAATACATAAAAATAATCGTTAATTCCAAAGATTGCTGATTTGGTGTTAAATATTTTCTTTTTTTACAGATAATGGAACGCGTAGAAGATTTGACTGCTACATCCGAAGACAATGTCTACCTACATAAATATGGGGATACTTTCCAGTATGCTCAAGATCCTTTGGAAGGATTTACTGAAGAGTTTTTAAAAATGAAAGCTCAGCAAAAGCCGAACGCTAAGATTCGGGAACGTCGTCCAGCAAAATTAAGAAAAAAATGTGTTTCTAAAAGTGCACTAAGTAAACTGCATATCCCAGTTCATTCGTTTGTGGTAAACAGCGTTCCCAAAAAAGGTTTCCGTCTGATAAAGATCTCAGTGTTTGATTTAGATGGATCCCAGCAACATTGTGACAGTATAGACGATGATAATTTTATGTTATCCGCACAATATGTTGTGAATGAAAACGGTGATGAAATAATGGACCAAACCGAGAAGTTAGTCAGTAATATATCAAAAAAAATATGTAATTACAGTTATACGAGTTGGTTTTAGTTTACTTTGGTATTAAGTATTTGTTTTAGCTGTAGGGTCGCAAGACTTTAGAATGAATAAGTCGATAAAATTGTAAGATATATTTGTATGAAAATAATATAAGTTATGGTTTGTTTTGTAAATTAATGTGTACGTAATTATTGCTTAAATAAATTGTATGTATGATGTGAATATATTTGTTTTATTTCTATTTCATTCAACTTTAATTATTTAAATAAAAAGCAATAGATATAAGGTATTTTTTATTGAAAGTGTACATTATTTTCTAAACACCATTTTTTTAAACATAATACATTTTTTAATGCACAATACTTCTTATGAATAAAACAGTTATACGATTCTTCCTTACAATACAAATCGAACAGAATGTTAAATCTTGGAATGTCTTTGTAACTTATATCTACAATATTATTATGATCACACAGTTCTTTCACCCATTTCACTTTCTCTTCACCTTTTACGATAATGTTTCGGTCTTTTAAGTAAGGTTTAATAATTCTTCTGAATTCTCTGTAATCAATATAGCCTTCGCTCCATCGAAACCCTCTATTTCTTTCTAACCACCGAACATTCTTTTTTTCATCATCGGTTAGCGCTGAGAATGGGTATGGTGGTTTAACATAAAATGTATGTGTATGCTGTCGAGTGGCTATACATAATTCTTTTACTAAAAAGTCGTTATTTTTATTTTTAAATCCTTGTAAGTCAACGATTATTGTATTACTATTCATGATATTTTCTTAACGATATTACTCAAAGGCTTATACTCAAATATGCAGTCGTTTAAAATCAGACAATATGCAGCTGTCTGATCAGGTATTTCTTGGTCTGTTTCGATTTCTACTCTCACGTCGATTGAGCCTTTTAAAGTTTCGTGCTGTCGCGAACAGTCGATAACGAATAAGGGAGCAACGTCTCTGAATTCTTTCAAACTCATCAACGGCTCTGACCGACGTCCGTGATACGACTGTTGAAATCTAGCATACTGTTCGTATAATAAAGTAAATTTGTCTTCTGTAAAACTGACGTTTAATCCCTCATATGGATAGTATGATGAATTTAAAAACACTCTTACATCACGTACGTGACAGTGATCAAACTCCGCCATCGACAATTCACTGTTGTGTTTGCGGTTGGTTTGTAAAGCTAATACGACAAATCGTGGTTTTTCTATTTGAGATGAAGTTTTAATGGACCAAGTATGTTTACGAGTTTTGGGTAATAATGGATACTCGTATAAATCCCAGTTACGATATGCTAATGGAATAGCTCGATCTTTTTCTAATTGTTTTAGTAAATTTATTCTTTCGCGATCAGATACTTTAATATGAGGTACTCTCCAGATAATTTTACTTATAACAATATCTTCCAAAACTTCTCCTGTTTTCAACTTGATTGCATTAAGGTTAGTGTTACATCTAAGCAACACTAACTCATGTTTGCAGTTAATGATAATTTTTTCATAATCTTCCGCAAATCCTAAAATCTTGTTTAGAGGAATGGATACAGAAAATTCTCCACCACTTGTATTATTTATACCTTCTGGCGACCACCCCCAAACTCGAGCATATTTTGATTCGTTTTCATTTAAGGACAGATAAGACTTTATGGTCGTAGTAACACCTGCGTTTTTTATTTTATCTATTTCTACTCCATTTAATTCATATCTTATGTCTTGAAATAGAAATAACGCTGGATTATTAACGAAATGTACATTTGAAACCTTTTCTTTAGTTGTTCTGTTGTATACAATTACTTTGCCTTCGATATACAAACTGCTGAGCGAAGGCAGCACATATAGGTCTTGTTGATTGATGGGGATTCGTATTTCATCATTCTTGTTGAAACTTGTTACGTACGGTCTGTATGAATGATACTCAAAACTTTCGATGCTGTTGTCGTATGAGGTTTGTTGAGATATGTTTAAAATATTCATTTTATTAAACCAATTAGCTTGAGGTATTCTTTATTGCTTTTAGTAAGCTTCTTTTTTATCTGCTGTCGTGTGTCTTTGTGAGAAGATCTTTTAGGACTGACTTGGACATTTGATATGGTAGGGGTTTTATGGAAATTTATCATTTTTTTCTAAAATGTAAATACAATTGGACCTCTTCACCTCTTAAATTTATTTCTTTGTTATCAGCGTCTAACAGTCTTATATTGATGGAACTAATAGAAGTTTGATTGACTGGAAAATAAATTAAATTTTTTGGTATTTCTATTATTCGATAACCAGGAGGTACATTAGGTACAAATTCGTAAATAATATGGCTTGCTTTTCCGTTCACAAATGAACCACTAACTACATCACATTCAATCCTCACGATAGTTGTTGATAGAATGCTGACAGGATACTGTGAATCAGTGCTTATATTAGCTTTTATTGTTTCCATTCCAAAGCCTAGTATGCTCCCAATTGAATCATCTTTATTAAAATGAACGTCTTTAGAACAAAATATATTTGTTTTCAATGTGTTATTGTTGCATCTTAGTTTAAGCAGTGTATTTTTTATGTTAGTTTTCAAATAATCACAAATATCTTGAAGCTCGTAGGACCCTTCAGGAATTTCGATCATTTCATTGTCACCGTAATAAAACTTGTTGTTTCGTCCATCAATATTAGGTATAGAGTTGAAAGTTGAAAAGTACAAAAGACCACATTCATAGTCTCCAAGAAGTTCCAACGTCGGAGAATAGTTTGTCGTCAAAGAGGCTCCGCTCCCGGTTATAGATACAGTGAAAGACATTTTGATACTGACACGTTTATTTATTTTTAATATTATTTAAATGTTTCTTCCAATATTTTTTTAAAAATTTAATACATAGATGACCACAGTTTGTTGTTCCAAATGCTTGATGTCTGTTATAATTATAGTTTATGGGCAAATTATACATATATTTCATCAGTTCTAATGGTGGTTTTAAATTACCAAAGCTATCATAGTATTCTACGTAGCTGTTTTGTTTTACATAGGCTACCCAATGTGTGCCAGGATTCACGTTACTATCTAAATTTACAATTCCACATTCTATTTTTCTAGGTTTTAAAGGCAACTTATCTCTCATGTAAACGCCGCGAAAGTATGGAATATCACCAGCATACTCCAATATGTCTAAATTCGTGAGCGCACGCCTGGGCAGCCGCCTAATTAGTTTTTTGATGGGTTCAAATATAACCCTGCTCCTTTTTTATGAGGTTTAATATATAATCCTTTTCCAAGAGCGACCGCTTCCATCATTCTGTTGTGTCTTTCAGATTCTTGGAGACTCTTTTGTGCCGCTTTAGAATCGTTTACGGCTTTGGCTATACCTGCCGCACCTCCTGCTAATGAACCTAACGCCGACAATCCCGCAAAAATAGGAATAAGCGGTAAAAGTCCACCACATTTTGGAAGTGGAATTATACGTGGTAAACATATTCCTTTCTTTTTGCTAAACAGTTTTTTCGCAGCTGCATACGCATATTTTATAGCAGAGTGATGATCCTTGGATTTAAGTTTTTTTAAATGGGCATGTATTTTTTTAATACCTTTCTTAAATGATTTAATACCACTTCCAGCTCTGATTTTTGTTTTCATAGCATTTTTTACTATCCACGAGGCAATCTTTTCTCCCTTACCAGCATCTTTTGATTTCAACCTCTTCTTTGCCATACTCAAAAGTTCTAAATCAGCTTTACGTCGAGCACTAGGATCTTTATTTATATAAGCAATATCGTGATGCATGCAAGCTTCATCCAATTTGTTAACTCCTCGATCGCCTTGTAGTATTCGTTTTTGAAGTTTCGTCCCAGGACCGCAAAATTGATATCCAGGTAAATGCAACTCAAACGGTAAATGGTCTATCAAGTTATTGATTACACCACTGCCTTCCTTCATTGATAATTATGTATTGTGATATAGCACTGATTATGTGCTTTATATATCTAAATAACTAATTCACTTTTATCTATCCAACTGTTTTCTTCGGCACCCAATCCTAACCACTTCACAAAAAGTTTGTTGCCTCTTTTCTTTAGAACTTTTTCGATAAGATAAATATCAGGAAATTTAGTTTTTTGTAATTCTTTTCCATAAAAACAACCAACAATGTTTTGTTTATGTTTGTCTTGTAATTGATACGTTTGAGGACTAGTTTCGTTGACTTTTATGATGCGAAATATTTCCGTTGACCAATTAGGGGTGTAGCCTTTATAAAAATCTCCTTTGTATTTACTTATACGAACAAAATCGCCAACTCGAAAAGACGATTCTTTGCGTACTTTTTTTGGCTGTTGACTTTTGATAATATTCAATCGAACTGTATTTTGATTTGAACTGTTAACGTCTATTGGTTTATGTTTTGTAATGCGGTGCACAGTATTGTTATAATTCTGTACAACGGACTTTAAATTATTTTTATACCATTCATATTTTCCGCATAAACTAAATAATTTGTAAAGACGTGATTTTATAGTTCTTATTACTCGTTCGACGATAGAAGCTTTTTTTACAGAACATGTGGAATAATGATTTATGTTATAAGTTTTCATTAAATGCTTAAAAGAATCGTTATAAAACTCTTTACCTAGATCTGTTTGTAAGTTTTTAGGTTTTCGTGTGGATTCTGATAATATACTGCACATAGCACTTGATACAATTTTTTTAGATTTTGATTTTAACGGTCTAACCCACACGTATTTTGATAAAACATCAATCACTATGAGAACATATTTAAATCCTTTATTAATCGACGAATATTTTTGTAAGTCCACTAGGTCAGCTTGCCATAAATCATCCAGACCTTTAATGACCGTATGTCGACGAACGAAGTTTCGTCTCGCTACTCTGTGTAGTTCATTCACTATATCTTGTTTACTCATTCTGAACAGATTTTACTGCAATCATGTTATCGATTTCTTGTTTTGTGTAGTACATTTTACTAAAATTTGTAGTAGTAACTTTTTCTAAACTATGGAGAAAGTTTCTGACATTACTTTGGATTTTCATCATTTCATTTTTAAGGGCTTGGACACTTTTATCTACGTATTCTTTATTCACAGCCTCGTCGTCTTTTTCTGGAATTTGCACCCCTTTTAATTTCGATGACTTTAAATCGAATTCCCCTGTATCGGACCTTACCAATGTATCGCTAAGAATTTCAGAAAATTCAGATAATCGTAAACGCTTATGAACGTGATGACCAAATTTGTCTATATTCATTGCCGTCTTGCTAGGTTCTATAGTGTAATAGTACTGCTAAATTTTCCTGATGGCAGCCTTATATATTTCATTTTTTTAATGATACCAGCTTCTTTCATTTCTTCAAGTATGGCATTAACTTCATTATCTAATCCCGTATTACCAGCTGCCTGAGATGCACATAATATTTTCAGTCTCTCAACTAACTCATTAGGATCATTCCAGTATACTAAATCAGTGTCTTTCTTAACTTCTTTCAAAATGTCGATTCCTTCACCTCGCTGAAGACTTTCTACGCTACTGGTATTATTTCTAGCGAATTTAAATAGTGGCTTTATCACGTGAGTATATTTGAACCCTTTATTACCATTTATTTGGTTCGATCGTTTCCAGTTACGTTTATGTGCATTTGTGTCGATGAGTAGCAATTTATAATTTTGTAAGTCTTCCTCTGTAATAATATCTAAATTAGGTTTTTTTTTGTACAACAATTCTGCCAGACCAGAAGTTTTTTTTAAAGAGCGGCTTCTAATTTTCAGAACTTTTCCATTATCGTGTAAACGGGTTTTGCCTAGCCAAAGTTTTCCTCGTTCACTTCTTACTCCATATGGTATATCTTCTTTCAGCGCTTCAGACGATACAGACCAAGACAAAGAATCGTTTGCGATACTCGGTGATGATTGAATAGATTTAAATGAGTTCTCATGGATATCATAATCCTCAGAAGGTGATGTAGTAAGCGTTTTGTCAGGTGTTTTAGAACTAAAGTCGTCATTATCTGAATTTTCTTCATCATCAAGATCCGTCTCAGATTCTTCAAATTTTTCATGTGAACCGTATTTTGAAGATTCTTCTTCGTCTTCTTCATGACGTTTTTTTTCAGTTTTGCTTGCTAATAATTTTAGCGGACTGACGATCGGTTGAAATATCGTCTCCAGTGCCATGTCATTTGTGTTTTTAGTATTTTTTATCATTTCTACCTTTCTTTTCACTGCAGACGCTGATTTCACAATTTGTTCCTTAAGATTCCGCTCCATGTTAAGAATTCTACTCTGATTGATGTCTCAAGTTATACTACTACGTAGTGGGGTACGTATAAGCTTTATAGAATAAATTAATCCACTATTATAAATGTATCAAATTTCATTCTGTAACAACCATTATTTCGTTCACAATCCTTATTGATTACCACATAACTGTACGGTTTACTCCACACAGTTGAACACATTTCACGGAATTGCGACCACGTCATATCAGACCCTACATGTTCATCGTAGATGTGTCTTAGATTAATATCGTCTTGTTTAAACAATATGATGAGATTGGCATTATCTCTTACTAATTGTTTGGGTATTTTAGTATAAGTTTGGTTAAGATAAAAGCAATCAATATTTTTGTGACGGCCCATAGCAAAATAATCACGTATATTATTTTGATTTTCGCATGCAACATCGTCAAATATGATGATAGAATTAGGTAAGGCTTCTTGTGGACTTAAAATTTCACTGTTATGATTATACTTGTGATACGATGTATCCACAACTTTTTCCAATACTTTTTCTAAAAAGACGTATTTAGGTTGATACAAAGACTTTGAATACACATAAAGGTTTCTGAATCGTGGACCATTCGGGTGTAGTAACAAACTGATTACTAAGTTTGTTTTCCCACAGTTTGACGGACCACAAACAATACTGCGAATGGTATTTGGTAGTAAATTTCCATGTCGCTTAACTTCATTTTTAACTGCAGGACAGACACATTCTAATTTAAGTGATTCTTTTTGTTTCAGAAATTTCATAGCTGTTTAATCCAATCGACCACTGTGATTAGTGGATTATAACAAAATGATAATCATGCAGTGTGTTGACTCATATAAACAGATAACTTCAAACATACGAAATTCAATGTTCCTATAATAGCTCGCTAGATCTTTCAGCCATCCAATCATCGATCAGAAGCGATTTTTAATCACTTGATGCATGAACGAACAGGAGTTATTGGGCATTCTGACACACCGAAGAGAGCGAGGGCGCGAGCGAA
Source organism: Glaucopsyche alexis (assembly GCA_905404095.1). Classification (NCBI taxonomy): domain Eukaryota; kingdom Metazoa; phylum Arthropoda; class Insecta; order Lepidoptera; family Lycaenidae; genus Glaucopsyche; species Glaucopsyche alexis. Next base: position 22,621,452 of record FR990047.1, on the reverse strand, counting down.
CAGAGGTGCATGTCATGAGCATGTCATTTCATTTACCATCAGTTGATGCATAAACGAACAGGAATTATTGGGCATTCTGTCCCACCTCCGTTCGCTCGCGGTGCATAAACGAACAGGAGTTATTGGGCATTCTGACACACCGAAGTGAGCGAGGGCGCGAGCGAACGGAGGTTCGGTTCGGTGTGTCAGAATGCCCAATAACTCCTGTTCGTTTATGCACCGCGAGCGAACGGAGGTGGGACAGAATGCCCAATAATTCCCTACTTATCGGAAATCAATCGACGATACGTAGGTACAGCCAAGGTATCTTATATACGAGTAATATAATATAATATCTAATGGAAACGTAATGTTGGGTCCCAATGTAAATCGAAAGCAGTTTCCACTTTTGTTGGTTTGACGTGACTTCGTTTTTGCGTACAATTTTTTTTCCAAATCATTTCGCTGTCACATTAATTGATTTTAAATTACATTTTACTATGATAGATATAAGAAATAAATAAACTTTGAGAAACGGGAACATAACTATTATATTATAATTTATTACTTAAGCATTTTTCTATAAAAAAAATTACTATTTATTTTTGACAGCCCTATTTCTTAGCTCGATGTTTACAAGCAAATGCAACTCTATCAAGGTGTTAGAATAACATCACAGTCGTTGAACCGCAGACCTTTGTACTGCGCCGTAAACAGAAAAAACTAAACACGCCTGTTTATTATCACACATTTAGTTTATTTTAGGTTAAACCAGTAGAATATTTAAAGGAGATATACTACTAGTTTAACTTCCGTGGTCCTGTGGTTGAATTTGGCTCTCGACTTCAGAGGTCGTGGGTTCGATCCCCGTATTCGAACAATAAAAAAAATATTGTTGTTATGTTCGGTTAGGACCATGATGACCCTGGAAAAATGATCCATGCATCGGCATGGGCATGTAAAAAGGCGGCTCTGTGTCTGATCTTTCGCTGGTCGTGTCGGTCATCCGTCCCACTGGGGTACGAGAGTAAAGAAAGAGAGAGTGCTATTGCGCACACACTGGGGCACTATACAATAACTCCTGCGTAGATAGCCGGATTTCAATTAAACCGGCTACCGTTACCAAAATCGGAGTGGGATGCTGTTATTATTAGATTTCACCGAAATGACAAGGACAGCATGTGACATAAGCGTAACTTAATTTAAAGTTATTTTATTTAATTTTACTTAATTATTCGTTTCAGTATTCGGCCGAAAATCTTTTAAATTTGATTTCTGTCTTTGACTTACGTATTTCTGTGACAACTACTTTTAATTTAAGTATATTAATGTTTTTTTTATTATTATTTTCGGTTTGAATATTATTATTATTTGCGTTCCTTTACTATGACCAACCAAAATATCAAAAGTTCTGCGCATCGCATATCTGCAATCTGCTGACTGTAAATTAATTCTCTCGTTCAGACTTTTGCGCAAACAAAACTCGTTTGTTGACAGCCCTAAATAAATAAAGGGGCCATATTTGAGCACTACACAAGTATGGGGGTTTGTTCCATTTCTGATGATTGTTGTTAATAGTAAATAATATTGCGTGATACGCTCATTTTGGTTCAAAGTTTTGCAGAAATCACCAATAGGCAATAAATATTTTTAAACAAAATTCTGCGTCCTATGTATATTATTAGGCTTTCAAATATTTAAGTGTTTTTTTTTAATAATACGGTGTTTTGTGTTATTGTAATATTCTACTTTAAACAAGCAATTCTTGTATATATAAAATCAGAATCTCGGAAACGGCTGGCAAGTATTTAAATGAAATTTAGTAAGCGGTTTTGGGGGAGAAAAAGCTTACCTATAAGTTACTAATTATATTGTTTCGCGCTGAACTAGAATTTTATGTAATTCTAGTTCAGCGTGAAACAATATAATTTCATTCTGGTGGCACGGGCAAAACGAGCCACTACCAGACCACCTTTTCTCGAAGTTTCGTGGAATTTTTTAATTCTCATAACTTGGGTTTGGATTATACCAGAAAAACGAAATTTTCAGGACATGTTCCCAGTAGCAGGATTATTAAACATGTAATGTTTTGATTGCATAGCTCATAGACTTTAGATTTTATTGATATTACAACACCTAATTTCATCACTGACTCACCGATGATCAACAAAATTAAATTGGTGGGATTTTTTTTAACTCTATTAATGTCAGCCCGAATGACAGTTTGCTATGCGTCATTTCTGCATTGATGGCAAATTGGTGTCTGGGGTTCGAATTTGATTTTTTTATATTTAAAATCTACTAGAACTCCGAGCAAGGCTCGGTTACCCAAAGAGCCTACTAATTATTGTGGTAAATGCCATATTATACCTACCTAAGGCATTGTGCTATGGACATATTTATATGGGCGGAAAATTTGTCAAATTGTCACTAAGGTCATGAAAATAACCTTTGCACTGTCAATTGTATTCTAATCTGGTACCACAAGCCCTCGTGTGTCTATTGCTTTTGGCATGTACGTAATACAAGTATGACTATGTTGCTAATAGTTCTCGGCAATCATCATTTTGATAATATTGCAAATAGTTCTCGGCAATTATCATTCTTTTTCCAAAAAATCACAGACGTGAGACGATATAAGAAAAATAACGATTCGCGAAATACATAGAAATACATAGAATGGTTTTACTGTACCTACTAATTACCAGTCACCGTCAAGGTGTACCACTTTTCTACCTTATTTCTTGGCAATAAGTTTCAAAAGTGGTACGTACAGTGAATTTGTCCGCGACCGTACCTACCTACAGTCAGCGCCCTAACACAACGTATTGAGGCATATTTATACAATGCCAGCGACTGTACGTAATAAAATAAGGTACTGGAAGGCTTTATAAGGTCTAAGCTAAATTAAATTACTCAGTCGGAAATCAGAATTTACGCGTCACCTGAGTGACAGGCTTAAAATAATTTATTTTAGGAAAATCTAGACTTATTTGTTTAATTACATACTAAAATTTGAGTTCAATCAAATCAAAGTAAAATTAACGTCTACTTTAAATACGAGAATTGAGGTTCAGACATGCAGGCTGATTACCTGATTCATGTGATTAGCCTGCATTGTCCTAACCCAAATTGAAAGCAACATTTTTATTGTTCTAACACGGTAATCGAACCCACGATCTCCGTAGTCGAGGGCCAGGCTCCTCCTCCTAACCACTAGACCACGGAGGCGGTACTTAATGGTTGTGTTCCGCAGAAAACAGCGCTAACAAAAAAACGTAAGCAAAATGGCGACCGCTGCGCTGGCGTTAAATAAGCAAAATGGCGGATTATGTTAGCAGTATTGAAGTTAGCAAACGTGTCCTGACTCCTGGCCGATACTGTTTTTTTTTTCTTTAGCGCTAGCAAGCGCTAACAAGCGCTTTTTCCGCGGAACACAGCCTATGTTACTAGCATACGAAATTCGATTTTCGAATTCGAATGCGGATTCGAATATTTGCTGCAGGTATTGGCAAATACGAATGTTCCGAAAGCGAACCGTAGTCGCTAACCAGAATTTCCCCTGAATCCATTGCGAGATTTTGAGTTTATTCACCAAGTAGCTATCATAAGTTTATACATCCTCACATCTGCAACACATTGCAGAACACAGGTACGATTCACAGAACTGAGTTGTTTAAAAATAAATGAACAACACAACTGCATTTACGAGTATCTGTTGATGCGATCGTAATGATTTTGGAGTTCCGTGGCGTACGTAATTGAAGCTCTATAATTTTATTGTGTCTGCCTTTCTTTGTCTGTCTGTATAGTTTGGTTTGGAGAGAGCTATTCTCTCAGATTAATAATAATCTCCAAATCGTCTATAAATTGCCTGTATAAAATTATTGAAAGAAAATTTTTAGCGTCAGTGTGCATTTTAAGTGCTTTTGTTTTTCTACCTACTAATTAATTGGTCATAAAATTTGCCCAGAGCGAGTCGGACTTATGTACGAAGAATTTTGTACCATTACCTATATTAGAACTCTTAGTACTAATATCGAGTGTATACTAGCATTAATTTTGAGCAAAAAAAAACGGCAAATCCCGTTTGTTGTATGGGAGCCTCCCTTTAATATTTATTTTATTCTGTTTTTAGCGTTTGTTGTTACAGCGACAACAGATATACATAATATGTGAAAATATTAACTTTCTAGCTATAACAGTTCACGAGATACAACCTGATGACAGTCAGTCAGACAGACGGACGGACGGACAGCGGATTCTTAGTGATAGGATCCCGTTTTTACAATTTGACCACGGAACCCCAAAATTATTAAATATTTAAGTACGACAGAATATAATCGAAACATATTGTATGTTTTAAATATCAAAGTAAGCAAAAATTGCTTTTGTAAAAATACTCAATTTTGCCAAAACTGGAACCAAAAGCACACTGCACAAAGATTTATAACGAAACCTATTAAAGTGATAAGCGAAGCGCAGTGCACGGTCAAATTGATTTCTGGCGGACAATATCTAAAATTTAATATCCTCTTTCAAAGAGTATTTTGAATAGCTTCATTCATGTTTACTATAATTCCATGTCGAGTTTTATGTTTCAATATTATATTTCATGGAGGCAACCGTCCGTCCTTTGTTCTGTCAGTGAAACTATCATCATCAACCCTCAGGACATGGATCTCTTTGCAGAAGAGAGATCTAAACTGCTTTACCACTCCTTTTCACTGCGGTTTTCGCAGATTGTTTGTGTTACTCTTGATGGATAAATAGGTTTACAAAATACACAAAATGTTCCTCAAACTGAACATCACTTCCAAAAAATCTTATGCTGTATATCTTATGGTGTATATGCCACCAGCACCACCGAATACAATACCGTAATCTCTTTCATCATCAATCAATTCTATCAGTTATCTACATAATTTAATTAATCAACTATCCTCTAAATTGTGGGATAATAAAAAAAAAAACCGTTTAAATGATGTATGAGAATCATCTATAAAATGGGATTTAGTCCCCTAGATCATTAACAGAGTAATGTCCAATTAAGTCGAGATGAACTAAAAAGTATTATGCATCGTCACGTTCGGGGATTATAGTCGAGATATTCAAAGGTTCTAGACACTTTAGTTTCCTGATTTTTTTACAACAACCAATAGGTTGTTGTAGTTAATAAACTATTCATGGATTCATTGCCCATTCTCTCACATACTCATACTTGCTAGAAATTTATGATAGATATAGTAATGTTCAGTGGACCACCAAGCAACGATGTATGTATTTTCGGTCTATTTGCAGAAAAAATGTCTGCAGTTAAATGGCCCCACTTTCGAGATTTTTGGGGTTATTTTGACATTTGAAGTATGGTGAAAACAATATTGCTGACATTCGAAATATAGTGAAAACCAAGATGGCGTAACTTTTTTTTGTATGAAGATTTGTTCTGTCAAATGTACGTCATAGCCTATCTTGAATTTTAAAATGTTTGAAAAAAAAGTGAAAAAAGAACGTCTTTTTTAAATAAATGAATTTTTTGTATGTGAATAAGCTATACTACACTATTAGAAAAATTACATAACAGAACCCCAATTCTCGTTATTAACTAACACTTTCATTTTACTTTTACTGAATTATAAATGAATCGTCTTGATATCATAAATTGTTTTTGGAGCTTGGACCAATAAAAACGCGTTTGACGTTTATAAGAATACCATTTTGCAGTTTTAACGTATCGAGACTGGATCGTGATTGTATTACTACAGGATTTAATTAGCAAAATCGACCTTCATGCTACAAACATTTGCCATTATTTTACTCATGTTCTGTGAAATACCAAACCTGAAGTGAAATAAAGTTTTAATCAGAACCTGACTTTATAGCTAAACCAAGGAATATGTACAAAGACACAGCTAACACTGAAGCAGAAAACGCTCCTAAAATATGAAAGTGTACGAGACAAACTTCAGTGCCAGATATATTTTACAGGGCTGCTGCTCTTGTGAAATTGATAATCTCCGCATCCTTATGGGTACAGCTGTAGCCTGTATGTACCTAATTGTTGTGGCTTATGTTAATATTTCAAACAAGTTAAGGAAGCTTAAGGAACCTTAATTGATTATTTTATTATCATCTATACTAATATAATAAAGAGGAAAAGTTTGTTTGTTTGCATTGAATAGACTCCGAAATTACAAGACCGATTTTGATGAAATTTGGCACAGATGTAGAGTAGACCACGGGGAAGGATATAGGATACTTTTTATTGTGGAAAAATGTACGGTTTCTGCGAAATTTACTTTTACGCGCACGAAGTCGCGGATGGTGAAAAGAATTATAATTGACTCTAGTTAAAGATACTGTCACAAGTTTCTACTTCTGTATTTATAACTGTTAAAGTATTTATACATAATACACAATTGACTAAACTGTCTGCGATAACCCTGAATTTTAGCTGAGTAAAAACAAAGAAATATAATATAAGGTCCTTGACAAAAGCGATCAGATCAACCATTCCGACTTGTCATATTCTTCTGAACACTGAAGATATTATGAGTCAGTTTAGACAAAAAACGTAGAATGTACAATGTGCAAATGCATCATGCAAATTCATTGATATAGATATATTAAAATATCTATGGACGTTTCACACCACGTCACCAGATAGAGGGAGTTTGGTAAAATAGTAATGTAATAGATAATGTAATTATATACTTGCAAGACAAGGATAAGGTCAGTGATTTAATTAATTAGGGATGAGCTATAACGCATATGCAAACGTACGCATTTGACAGGAACGATCTTCATACAACAAAATTCAGTATAGTAATTATATAGGTACGGGCTGATTATACCGCGGAAAGCAAATGTTAAAATGTCAATATCTCGATCGCCCCAAACAACTCTAAAAGTAAGTTTAAATGTGGACAGCAACGGTTTAGATCAGCATAATGTAAAATTTCAACAAACCAACTAGGTACTTATATTGTCTTTTCAAACAAACCATTGAAGTTTACAACCATCTAAGTTATCAACGACTTATTCTGATATAGCAGCAAAATAATATTATAAACATCCCAACGGTATTTCCACATAATAAATGGAAATATCTTCAATCCTCATATAAAAGTTTGGAGTGGATAATTTGATCGTATTTGTTCGCTTATACAAGTTTTATGAAGTCGTTTCATGCTAAAACTTTGATATCCACGAATTGTACGTGCTATATAACTTTGAAATTTACCTGATTCAACATCATCAGCAAGCAGCTTTTAGGAGTTAGAACCTAAATATTATCCTAGTTTAAATAATATAGTTTTAGTTACCTATGTACCTAGCTAAATATGGTTTGTGTGGATACTTAGTTGATAGATCGACTAGTACCTATTTGTGTTTTTTTTTTGACGACATTATGTGTTTAATAATTTATTAAAACTCGAATTGTTATACTTCTCAAAGGATATTAAAAACCACTAGACTAAACGCACTTGCTTCGTTGAACGCTCGTCAAAAATGATGAAATGTTTTACGATACGCGACGAAAAATGGTGGTTACAAATTAAATTTTAGACGAAAATATAAAATTTAATAAATAAAAGACAAAAGATTCCACACCAAGTAAGTACAGTGCATTTGTTATAAATAAACAAAAACTTCAAACGGCAAGAACCGTATCTTTTGTTGGGAGGTCTCATTGACAAGATTACATAGTCAAACGAGCCAGACTATATAAAGTTTATTCCATATTCCATGCAAGTATTTCTGTTGGTTTCTCTCGGGTTTGACGAAACTTTAAAAATTAAGGAGACTCATTTGAATAACTTTTATCTCGAGCACGTCAAGTCTGAATAACTTCTAAGTCCATGAATTTTCTGCTCGAATGATCACTGAGTATAATCGCTAGTAAAGTTTTACGTACACTTTTATGATAATATCGCAAGATGGATATAACTTCATACCGACTTCAAAGTATTGTTGCTTTTAAGGCATATCTAGAAAGCGATACATTTTGTGGAAAACCTCGATAATACTTACTAGAGTGTAATTTGGACACCTTGCTTCAACTTTCAACAGCGATTTTTTGCACATAATATTGTTTAAAAAGGAAACGCTTTTTTGTACAAAAAAATTTAAACGTTTAATAATGAAAATTATTTCACGTTCAAATCTCTCCCAACAATTTTTATCAACGTGAAATGCAAATTTTTGCATTTCAATAACAAAGGCCTCAAAACCGTCACAAATCTATCAAAACAATAATACTTGATTGTGATCGGATCCATCCTACCGAATATGAATTTCAATCGTATCAGCAAACAAAAGAAGGATTGTTAGCTGTGACACTAGGCACAGGACTCCTCTTTGAGAATAACCCAGTTTCTTTGTTAATTAAAAGTAGTCTTCAGCTTTATGTTCTCACTTTATTAGTTGTTTTGTGTGTGGCGGTTCCTTTGCCTTTAAAGTAGGTTCTTGTTTTCTTCAAAGTGAGAGACTTGGTGTCTTAGTTTCTTAGATTATTTTTTACTGTGCCTAAAATATTACGCGCACGTTTTTCTCAAAATGATTTTGTCTTATATGGTGATGCAAGTTTTTATTTTATGACTTAGAACCAATAGACTGTTGGGTTGACTTGACCATTACGAAGATCGGATCTGTGATTCCTTTAGATTTCAGTGTAAAGACTATTGACTTGAGTTAGTACCTAATGTAACTGCCTTTAGTACTCCTAGCTCTATGCATAAACATTTGCAATTGACAGCTTTGACCAGATGTTGATATGCCCTAAGGCCTGAGTGTTTAGTCTAATTTGATGAATTAATTCCTATTGTAGCTTATCAGATCGAAGATACTCTTGTCTGTCTTGGTCTTGTGTCTAAAGCTCTTGTCGTAATTAACAGTTACGCTGTAGTGAATTTCAGTTTGTATAATAATAATAATTATTAGAATTCAGCAGGTTAAGCGCAATTTATTATTATGTTGGTAACATAATAGGTTGGGGAAAAAGTCTTTTCGCATTATAGTATGTATGAACTTGTCATAAAATATCTTGGGCTATACCAATTGTATCTGGCTGATTTTGGTATCATTAAAAAGTTTTAATTTTACAGAAGACAATTCCAAATTCAAATTAGGTAAATTTGAGATTTTCATTTGTTTTTCTTATTGTTAAAATGAGTGATTCTTATGAAGAATTTCGATACATTTTAAAATTTTATTACAAAAAAGGTAAAAATGCAACACAAGCCGCGAAAAAAATTTGTGATGTTTATGGACCTAATGCAGTATCTGTGAGAGTAGCGCAAATTTGGTTTAAGCGTTTTCAATCCGGAAATTTTGATATCAAAGATGCACGTCGCTCTGGTCGCCCTGTTACGGACAAAACTGTTGCCATTTTTTGAAAAAGTGGAGCAAGATCGGCATATTAGTAGTTATGATGTAGCTGAAGAACTGGGGATTGACCACAAAACGGTTTTGGCGCATTTGAAAAAAGCTGGGTACACAAAAAAGCTCGATATTTGGGTGCCTCATGAGCTCACTGAAAGAAACCTAATGAACCTTGTACTCATTTGTGATTCTTTATTACGACGTAATGAAACCGAACCATTTTTGAAGAAGCTGATAACTGGTGATGAAAAGTGGATCACGTACGACAAGAACGTGCGAAAAAGATCGTGGTCAAAGGCCGGTCAGGCTTCACAGACTGTGGCGAAACCCGGGTTAACTCGCAACAAGGTGATGCTGTGTGTGTGGTGGGATTGGAAGGGCATTATTCATTATGAGCTGTTACCGCCAGGCAGGACCATCAATTCTGAACTGTACTGCGAACAACTGATGAGATTAAAGCAAGAAGTTGAGAGAAAGCGGCCGGAATTAATCAACAGAAGGGGTGTGGTTTTTCACCATGATAACGCTAGACCTCACACATCTTTAGCCACTCAGAAAAAATTACGGGAGTTTGGCTGGGAGGTGTTAATACATCCGCCGTATAGTCCTGACCTTGCACCTTCAGATTTCCACCTGTTTCGGTCGCTGCAGAATTCCTTAGGCAGTGTCAGGTTGACATCACAAGAGGACTGCCAAAACCACTTGTCGCAGTTTTTTCATCAGAAGCCCCAAAAATTTTATAGCAATGGGATCATGTACCTACCAACAAGATGGCAAAAAGTTATCGAACAAAATGGCACCTATATACTTTAGTCACTTGTAAATAAACTTTATAAAAAAACCTTTTGAATTTTTATATAAAATGCGAAGAAATTTTTCCCCAACCTAATATGTACAGAATACAGTGTAACTTTACCTAATACATAGGAAACTATTGTTTTTCTATTACATTATTTATCTTTGAAAGCTTTGTGACTTACTAAAACTAAAATAGCTCAACAAAATCGAACGAAAATTAAAAAAAAGAAGTTAGGCTGCGTCCTACTATAGGCTCGCTTTTGTCCTGAAAAATTGGTCCTTCATATTGTGTGTTCGGCGATTGGATAAAACTTTAAATTTTGTTTTAGTTAAAATAGGTCGTTAATCCAAGGCGCGACTTGTAAAAATGGAAAATAATGTATTTGAAGGTGCAAACTTATATTTTGAAGCCAGTGCCGTCATACACTGTATTAGACTGGGACTGTTTTGTCCGCAAACCTTAGGTCGGAAAAAATTCAGAGCATTGAAAATAACTTCAAACTTCCACTCACTATATTAGTTCAGAGAACACGTGAGTGTCGTTTTGTCAGATTTGACATTTATTTTACTTGACTTGGCACTCTCTCAGTGCTCTGAATTTTTTCCGGACTTACGGACTCCGGCAATATTATAGTCTCACCCTTAGCTTCGTCTCCTATTTCCATTTGACGAGTGGGCTAAAAGTATTAGAAAACTACTCAGTAGCATCTTAAATATCAAAACCTCCGTGGTCTAGTGGTTAGAGCATTGGCTTTCAACTCGGAGGTCGTGGGTTCGATTCCCGCATTGGATCAACAAAAAATGTTGTTTCCAAGTTTGTTTAGGACTTAGGACAATGCTGGCTGATCAGTGATCACCTGATTATCTGACAATAAAGATGTTACATGCGTCGGATGGGCATGTAAAAAGTCGCACCTGCGTCTGATCTCTCGCCAGTCGTGTCGATCATCCGTCCCACTGGATTATGAGAGTAAAGGAAGAGAGAGTGCTCTTGTGTACTGCGCACACTTGGGCACTATAAAATTATTCCTGCCTAACTGGCCTGGTTTCAATGAAACCGGCCACCGTCACCGAGATCGGTGTGGGGAGTTATTATTATTATATTATTAAATATGTAAAATGGTGTCGTATAAGCTAAGTCTAGACTGTAGAGTATAGACACACCATTATTTCAATTTTTTACATAAATAATTTCAAAAATGTTTTTGCGTGAGTAATTTCTCTAATGCCGTCTGCGTTTTTGATGACATTAAATTTGTCATAAGTGAAATTTTTGTATAGAATAGTGTTTTGTTCCAGGGTTGACGGCACGATGAACGAGGGGGTAGTGCGGGGGGGCAGGAGGGTCCCCACTCCGATGCCTCCTCCTAGGGACTTGCAACAGTTTAACCGGTAAGTTATTGTTTTTGACTAAAACCTTAAATATCTTGTGAATGCGGTCGGTAAGTTATTGGTTTTAAATTAGCTTTACAGTTCTGCAGGTCTAAAATGGCCATATATAGTGAAACGTACTATGAAATATCAACTATTGAAGAAGTTGCTCTTACAGTAACTTCTAACAATTCTATTTTGATAGTTTTCAATAGAAATTGAAAGCGTATTGTAAAATGGTACACCACACCTACTAAGAAATTAATTTTTTATTCATTTTTTAGAAATTCATTCAAAGTTATTACTAACCTAACCTAACCTAACTTCATTTTCAATTATGTAATAGAAGTTACTGTAAGAGTAACTTCGTCAATAGTTGATGTTTTAATAGTTGTTTCAATAGTTGAAGTTGTGTAAATATACTATCCCACGGAAATACTGTACTTTTTCTGAATAAAAAGCAGCCTGAGCCTAAATTACTACCATACCTAAATTAATCATCGAAATCCGTTTAGTAGTTTTTGCATGAAAGAGTTACAAACATCCATCCATCCTCATAAACATTCACATTTATAATAGTAGTAGGATGATAATGAATATGATGATTTCCAGTTTCTAATGATCAGATATGGTCATGGGAACGTGACGGCAGTCAGTACCACACGTGCGCAAACTTGATACCGTTGACGCGCCCGCTGGTCTATAAATCATATACCAAGTGAGGTATCCTATGTCAGCGTCATCATTATATTCATCATCATTGCACCAGCACGAAACCCGATGTAAACATTGTCGTCTCGTTAATTTTATATAAAAAACGTGTACCTATCCGAAACAGACGACGACGTTTACGACGTCAATGATTGCTATCAATTGTTCCTGCTCGGACTTCAGAACGCTTAGCATGATCACCATAGATATGAACCATGAACCATTAATATGCGTTTTGTCTACACAAGAATCGACAGATTTCCTTTATCTATCTGTCATTTTGTCTATTATTTTAAAGAAAGAAACCTTTTTGTAGTGGATGTGCAGGCACGCGGGAAGTAGTTGCCTCACAGCCGTAGTCGTGAGCGGTGTATGGTCGTGTTCGGTGTTCCTTGTGCTCCTCACAGAGTAGATCCTCCCGAGTTTAAAAGAGAGTTTTATTTGCATCCTGAGACACTACACTTTTCTACGGTGATTATGCTATGCGAACTTATAAGTCAATGGTGCTGGAGTATTCAATCTTATATCAGCGATTTTGAAACATTGCGCTCTTTTGTTAATGTTTCTATCATTATTGCCGTTGCAACTTGACTTACTCTTTGACGTTGGTCAAATACCGACATCAAAGAGTAGGTATAGTTGACGAAGGTGGCTTTCGGTCTGCGGAGTATCCTATAATCTATGTTAGAAATTTTCATTACTTTCATGATTGCAATCATCACCGTCCTTATAGAAAAGCAGCAGCAGTGGACTTCAATCGCGCCAATTTTGTAACGGGCTGATATATCTCACCATCCTCTTACAAATAGGCGATACCTAGTAAGATAGTAAAAAGGCACTTATCCATTCTTTTCACAAATTTTCTCACCTAGGTACCAGAATCTATTGTAGCCTACGAAACTTAAAATTCACCGAGCGTGTCTTCGTTAATAATGCATGGAAAATTCGATGCATGGGTCTTACTTGTGCATTACTTCATTTGTAATGGATCCAGACCAGACGAAAAAGTCTTTGACTAAGCGTCAACTTTGGAAACACAGAAAATTTTAAGCAGTAATACAATAAGCGATATAATCCACAAATATTTTTTTAAAGAAAAAATTAAAAGAGAAAGCACTAAAAATCAGAATAATTGTTAGTTATGAAAAATATATTACTTATTTGGATGCTGATAAGCAATAATGTATCAACCCACAAAATTACTAAGATCAAGATGTTGATACTAATCGCTTTCTCTGGCAATAAACTATAATTTTCAAAATAGTGTTAAATTAATTAAATCATTTTCATACTGAAAAACTGATACAAAATTTTGACACATAGTTGAAATTCTATGAAAATAAATTAAATTAAACAAGATTTCTCAAAATGACGATCTAGTGGGTTGACACATTATTGCTTATCAGCGTCCATTTATTCTTGAACAAATACAATTAAAAGTTACGCAATCTTGATTTTCACCATACTGCAAATGTCAAAATAACCGCAAAAATCCCAAAAGTGGGACCATTTAAGTGGAAACAATTTTTGTCTCAACGTGCCGCGTCCATAGTATATACTATATACGTCTAGATGTTGTTGAATTATATATGGGACGGTGGGGTAATATATGGTACATAAGGTTCTGAGTATAATAACTTAAAGACTTTTATAATTTCTTAAACATATACTAGTCAAAACAAAATAAGGGCCACTGCGTTTTTTTGGTATTTTAAAAATGTTATGAGGTTTCAGGGTTAAAAAATGATTGGATTTAATAAATTGATTATTTTTTAATGTAAATAGGTAAAAAAATGATTGAAATAACAAACAAACGCCAGTAATGTTGTTTTTAATAAAATAAGCATTTATTCTTAAAAGTAAAATAAAAGTAAAAAGTGATTTCTTTAAAAAATATTAAACATTTTTAGGATTTTTTTATTTTTATTAGTATGGTGTATGGCCTCCCCTCTTTTGTATGCAATTTTGAAGTCTGGTAGGCACACTCTCTACCCGGTGTCGTACTGTCTCTTGAGGGATTTGTTATCAGCTTCTTTTAAGCACATTTATGAGTTGTGCTTCGTTGTGCACGGGTAGATTTGTGTTGCCAACACTTCTTTTTAACAAATCCCACATATGCTCAATCGGATTGAGGTCCGGACTGTTAGCGGGCCACGGCAACACTTCTATACCAGCTTCTTGTAGAGCTTGTCTAGTGGCTCTACCTGTATGAGCACGGGCATTTTCGTACATCAACTTGAAACCTGCACCAATTCTGTGTGCATATGGCACCACATGGGGTCCTATGACCTGTTCGATATATCGTTGAGCAGTTACCGTGCCTTCGTTGAGGATTACCAGCTCAGTTCTACCTAATAGAGAAATTCCTCCCACACCATAATATTGGGACCCCCAAATCTGTCACTTAGGTGGATACACGCATCCGAAAATCGCTCACCTTCGCGTCTCCATACTCTAATACGACGATCATCACTAAAAAATTTTACTTTGGACTCATCCATGAACAAAACGCTGCTCCAGTTACTCGCGTCCCAGTCCTCGTACTGCCTTGCGAATGTAAATCGGTTTGCACGATGAGCACCTGTCAATGGAATCCGTACTACACGTTTCCTAGAGAATTGTTGATCTTCATGCAACCGATTTCTAATCGTCTGGTCACTAACGCTCGTACCTGTCGCCTGCAGCAAGCGGTTTTGCAAGGAAGAAGCGGTGACAAATCGCTCCCTGCGCGCAGTCAGGCGTATGTAGCGATCTTCCTGTGATGTGGTTGCTCGATTCCTGCCTGAGCCTCGTCTCCTGGTGGCACTCCCAGTCTCTTGAAACCGATTCCAAGCGTTTTGGGTCGCCCGCCGTAAAAAACCCAATTGCAAAGCTACAGAACATTGCGATCAACCCTCCTGAATCAATGTTATGGCTGTAGTTGTGGTCTGTACGTCCATATGTCTTCGTATCCTCGGCATTGTGTTTTTAAAATGTTTATTCACGCTTCCAATCAACAAAATTTAACCGATCACTAAGAAATTCACAAATGGAATGAGTTAAATGTTAGTGTAAAAATGGGGTAAAATAAAGTGGTTGAAAAAAAATCTACCCACTTCAAAAAATACGCAAGTGGTATGCTCCTATTAGTTTGTTAACACTTAGGGAGTTACCACAAAAACGTTTAGCCACTTAGGGTTGCTTAAAAATTAATAAATTTGGTCAGATTTCAAAATTATCAAGTGGCCCTTATTTTCTTTTGACTAGTATATTTAGTATTAAAATAATCATTACTTAATTGACTAATAATATGACATACAAGGAACATTAGTCAATATAATAATAATATAATATCTATGGACGCTTCACACCACGTCAATCTGATCCCGTGGTAAGTTCTCGAAGAACTTAATGTGTTACGTGTACCAAACAACGGAAATATATTTAATACTTTTTATACTATACACATATTTAAGATTTTTATTATATTATACACATATTTAATACACATCCATGACCCAGGAACACAGAAAAACTTTTTGTTCCTTCGGCGGGATTTGAACCCGCGACCCCCGGCTTGAGCACCAACACGCTCAACCAACTGAGCCACAGAGGTTGCAAAATATAAGAAAAGGGATCAGAGAAATGAGATGCATCAGAGAAATTAACATACCTTGCAAAACCGTGGGATATTTTATTTACCCCTTAAATTAATTTTTATGTTTTTTATTCTATCAATCTTTTTTTATTCTGCTTTTTCTGACACTACGTAATTCTTCTGTTTTTGACATTTGTGCTTCTTTGTCCCTTAGCAATATTATATGCTTCGTATACTACAAACTTACAAACCCATCTCCACTCTCTTTTCAAAATTTAATAAAAAATAAATATAATGAATTTGAAATGAAACAAATTATTGCCTGTTTCGTCAGTCTATCATACATAAAACTTACTAGTGGGATAATTTAAATGAAATTAAAACACTTTTAATACTCTTAAGTACTTAACAATTTTATAATTTTTCTTGAAAGACTATCAATAATTAAAGCAAATGAAGACCGATTTTTTGTAAAAATCGTATGATAACCATCTATCATAACGGTCGATTGTAAAGGTGCTAGGACGGATATGCTCGGTCTATTGGAAATTCGTAAAAAGCCAGGCTTTCACCACCGGAATACCAATCCCATCATACCCCTCGCTTCATCTTGCCCCACCTTCCCCTACTTATTTTCTTTTTCATTGAAAAGTTCATTGAGTAACTATTATATGGAAAGGCCAGAGCACAAGTGACGTTTTGTAGTACAAAATTTGTACACATTTACCTTTAGGTACTTTTAAATTTGATCTGTTACTTAAATGAAAATAGTATTAATCAACCTTCTTTTGAATAAATTCGGTTTGTTTACATGCAAACATTAAGCATCAGAGAAATTATCAGTGAATTAAATTAAACCGTCGCGTGGTTTAAAATTCAAATAATTTAATGACTAACCATGCAAATTCTCATACAATGTATCGCAAATAATCACCGCATATGCGGCTGATACGATGTTTTCGTGCGACGGAGTTTGAATACAGATCCGTATTGATTTGCTCGTACCATTGAAAGGATACAGGATTTAAATCATTAGCAAATCAAATCCACGGAGATAGTAATTGAATATTTTTATAAGAGAAAAAAACAAGATTAAAGACATTTACGATAATGCCTCATAAATTTTTGATTTCATATTAAATACTAGCTTTTGCCCGCGACTTCCGTCCGCGTCCGCGTGGAACATTAATTACTTTAGGATATCGCTTAAATTTACCCGCGACTTCATTTACGTAGAAGGAGAAGCGCTTTCACCTCACGACTGCCCGCCGCGCGCCGTATATTATTATTGCGCGCTTGATTTTTTTTTTTTTTTTTTATGAAATAAGGGGGCAAACGAGCAAACGGGTCACCTGATGGAAAGCAACTTCCGTCGCCCATGGACACTCGCAGCATCAGAAGAGCTGCAAGTGCGTTGCCGGCCTTTTAAGAGGGAATAGGGTAATAGGGGAGGGTAGGGAAGGGAATAGGGTAGGGGATTGGGCCTCCGGTAAACTCACTCACTCGGCGAAACACAGCGCAAACGCTGTTTCACGCCGGTTTTCTGTGAGCCCGTGGTATTTCTCCGGTCGATCCGGCCCATTCGTGCCGAAGCATGGCTCTACCACGTAAATACGTACTGCGATATCTTCTAAAATACTCACTGAAATCAAATGATGTATACGGCAAATTTCTTCTTAATTAAATGCTTGTAATTAATAACGTATTTACTTGGATAATATCATCTTTATGAAAACACCCTCACAAATAATGCTTAATTTTAGAACAAATTTGGTTATCATAAAAAGGTTATTGTAAGCTAACCTTAAAATACTTTTTTAGAACTTTTAAAGGGGAACAATTCTGTCATACATAATTTTAGCGAAACTTTAACCGTTTCCGCAGCGTACGCAGCGAAAGCTCTCAAAAGGAAAAAAAAATTTGAAACATTCTTGATTGGTGCTCCGCTCGTATTGAGCTTAGCATGATGCTATATAGCCAAAAGCCTTCCTCGATAAATGGACTATCCAACACAAAAAGTTTTTTTTTTAATTCGAACCAGTAGTAGGTACCTGAGATTAGCGCGTTCAAACTAACAAACAAACAAACAAACAAACTCTTCAGCTTTATAATATTAGTATAGATTATTTCTTCAGACAACTTATGGAAACTATAAGTTAACCTTAACCTTAAAGCACTTAGCGTCAGTTCACACCGAGACGCGATGCGACATTTTAAGATAGCGTTTTCAAAAATGAACTTTATTTACTACATAAAATGATACACGTTTCGTTGCAAGAGCGGCACCACTCGTAATTCGGACTCTTGCAATGAAACGTGTGTCCTTGAATTTTAAATAACTGTCCTAAAAAAATTGCGCGGCGCGTCTTAAAAAGTATGTGCTGATCTTCAGAGCATGAAAATATAACACTATAATACATTAGAGCAGCGTTTCTTAACCTTTTTCAGTCCACTGACCCCTAGAAAATCAAGCACAATTTCAAGGACCCCCTTAACAAAAAGAAACAACAATTTTCGGACCATTTACTTCACTCACTCTTCTCTTCAGTCAGTCTCGGACACCGCCCGCTGGCGCACGTTCGCTGTGCTAATAATTAAGCGTAACGATTACGAGACTTGGTGCAATTTGTTTATTTGCATTTTTCCATAGATGAGACTGCGTCCGCAGACCACAGGTTAAGAAACAATGCAATAGAGCTAAAAACCGAATGATGCACAAGACAGTGTCGAATCAAATGTAAATGTCATAATTGAGAGGAAACTGGGACTGACAAAAATATAAATGTCATAATTGAGAGGAAACGGGGACTGAGAAAACCTGGGAAACTACAGAGCACTAAAAACAGAACTCTGCGCTTAAGTCGAGTGTCGAGCTGTTATATGATAGTGTCGAGCTGTCATATAATATATATCATATATTATATGACAGCTCGACACTCGACACTTTGATTTCCAACTCTATTATATTAAGCACAGAGTTCTGTTTTCAGTGCTCTGAAGTTTCCCAGGTTCGCCGGATTCCGAAGCATATACTCCCAGCCCTACTCGTACTTCAAATGTTGAAAACTCCCGCCCTACTAAGTAATAAGATAATAGTGCATTCATAACGCACAAGTGTCGAGTCAAATGTCAATGACATACCTATATGACAGCTAGACACTCGACACTTTGATTTCCAACTCTATTATATTAAGCGCAGAGTTCTATTTTCAGTGCTCTGAAGTTTCCCAGGTCCGCTGGATTCCGAATCATATTATAGTCCCAGCCTTAGTACCGTTGCACACGTCCCGGTTACCGGGTAGCCGGTGCCGGGTAGTCGGTCGCGAAGTGTATGGCTATGTACGATAGCTTTCACACGTACCGGTGTACATGGCTATACACTTCGCGGCCGGCTACCCGTCAACCGGGACGTGTGCAACGGCACTTACTCATACTTCAAATGTTGGTAATTCCCACCCTTCTAAGTTATTAGTGCATTCGTACAAGTGCAGGTTCTGTTTCACCGAATTTCGACGATCCCGATTGCTTCATGCATCGACATTTGATACTTCTACTAATTATACATTAACGTCTTCGATATACTTTAAAATCTAGAATTTAAAAGCTCATAGCGGTGTTTTAAACATGTTGTTAAATGTAAACGGTTTTTAGATTCGAAGCTCAGGAAAGAAACATTTTTATCTATTAATATAATAATAATAATAAAGAGGAAAAGTTTGTTTGTTTGTTTATTTGCATCGAATAGGCTCCGAAACTACTAGACCGAGTTTGATGAAATTTGGCACAAATGTAGAGTAGACCACGGGAAAGGACATAGGCTACTTTTTATTGCGGCAAAATATACGGTTCCTGCAAAATTTCTTTTAGCGCGCAAAAAGTCGCGGTCGAAATCTAGTTTCTTTATAAAACGGTTTTAGCTTTTGAAATTTAATATCCAATATTTAAAACAACATTATTCTTCAAACTTTATTACTGCTAACATATACTAACAATGTGAATTCTGAATTGTAGAGTTTCTCATAAAAACCTTTCTGTTTCAATAACATGTTACTTAAAATACATACTGTTGTTATGTTTCCGATGAAAAGTAACTTGATATAGCATAAACTGCAACTAGGTAGGTAATAAATGTTTATTAAACAATGTAATGCACTTGTTTTCGCATTGGATTTGACATACTTTAAGATAAGTAAATATCGGTGTACACTTAAAAGAACATCTCTGTATGGGTTTAAGGGACTAGCTCTATGTACAAGTAAATTACATGTTAAAACGAGTCTTACTGATATAAACAGTTTATTAGACAAAGTTAAAGATGGTTAAATTGCTATAAAATCTCGGGTAACTTTTGTTACAGGCCGACTCCAGGATTAAAACTCAGAAAACACGATATTGTTGAAATGTTGCCTAATTGATTTAGCATAACTATTAACTAAACTAAAAATATAGATAGTTAGAAGGTAATAGGTTATAAGCGCCAAAAGCTAGATTGACCAGGAAAGCAGTTTGACATTTCAACATAAATTTTGGTACTGTATAAGCGACATATAATGTACTTGATGACAAAGGTAAAAAAACTTAAGCTCAAGTTTTCAAATCAGATGCTTTTGGAATATCAGCGGCAGTGGGAGGTAATAATGTACTAACCAAAGACCATTAACCAAAATGTATGCCATTTTATGAGGTAGAAGCGCCTTAGTGGTAAAATCTAAACAAAAAGTCATCGTAGAAACTTGGAGGGAAGAGAGTGAGCTCATTCAAAAAAGCGGAAAATGTAAGTATATCTTATTTTCAGCTAAAATTTAGCTTATTCGTCTACTACCTTTTAATCGTCGATACTTTTTTCTCATAAGAATTGCGCCTATAAACAAAATTAACTTGTTTGTTGTTGATGATCATCAGGTCCTACTAATTCTAATACGAGTAATATTAAAAATGATAAAGTTTGTGCGGATAGATGCTTTGCTGTTACTACTGAAATATACTTACTAGATAAGCTACTGAAAGGATTTTGATGAAATTTTATATGGTTATTTACTTTTTATCCCAAAAAAGGACAGTGTTCCCGTGGGATACCGTATTGACGCGTGCGGAGCTGCGGGCAAAAGTTAGTACCAACATTATTTTAAAATTTCGTACAGTTGACAAGTGAAATTCGTAAGCGGATAACTGTAGTTTGAAATTCTAGCTAATACTACTTTAACAGTAATAAGTCACAGTACAAGATGTTAGATCAGAGTTTAAGCGTGGTTTAAGCGCCTTAACTCAGTTCAAGTTGTTGAAATGTTCCCCGAATATTGCAATAACATTATCATAGCACCGGAAATACATTAAAACTAGAATTAGTTACTAAGTTAAATATAAAACAATGCAAATAAAATGGACGTGGCAAACCTTTTCGTAGTATCTATATTATTTACTCTAAGCTTGCAACCGCCTCCAAACATTTTTTATTTATTTATTTACCAATGAATTCGTTTAAAAATATATATTTCTGTGTCGAGTACATTTATTTAAGTTGATGTAAAATCAATTAGAGATATTTTGAGTATAATATGATAAACAGTGCTTAAGAAGTTTAGGCTGAAAAAAAATTGTCAGAAGATTTGGAAAAAAAAATACAATACAATACATTACGATCTTTACAAGTGCTGTGAAGTTCATTGACCTTGCACAGCTTCAAGAAGTTCATTCTGCTGTATTGATGCTGATTGATGATTTAGAAAAAGTTCTTGCTTTCAAATCTGCTGTTTCTGTGAGATTTCAGCACACTTATAGAGAGTGTAATGTAATTTCATTTGGTGTACTTTTTTATTTTGTATTTTTTTAACAATTTTCCTGTTCAAACGTCTTTGTATAAACAGTAAATCCTATGCCCCAAATATCTGTAAGTGATTCTGCATATATGATCTATAGAGTAATATCTAGTACTAAAAAGCCAATATAAATGTATAAAACTAAAAGGCAAACAATTGGCCTGGCTAATGGCTGGGGGAACAATTATTAAAAAAAAAAAAAAAAAAACTCGTACTATAACATCACGCTACGAACATTCTCGTTCTACGCGTACAAAGTTGCGGGTAACAGCATGTATAATTATTAATCTATAGTCTTAATGCATTCAAGACATGTTATACATAATATTGTATATTATAAATTATATTTCCTTTACATTTTACAACTGTTTAAGATAACCTCTGACCTACGATAGCAATATCGAGTGTGGTCCTGTTATAAGTGATCGATTGTATGAGTAATTGAACCATCTACATACATTCAACTTGCAGAAAGATTTAAAACGCCACGTTTAATGAAATTAGATTTTTGGAGTCAATGTTACCCGGTGCCCGGTGGTTATACAGCGACGCACTTGTAACTTCTCTTCATCAGGTGATTCGCCAGCTCGTAAGGTGTTGTTATTTCATAGCAATTCTGAAAATGTTCGTCAAGTTTCTGATACTCTACTATCTACATCAACCATGAAAGTGTGGATCCTTAAATTTCACATTTATTCTCTTGTTTCTCCATTAGCTGCAGTTATTTTATATCGTAACTAGATGTTGCATGCGACTTCGTGTGCGCAAAAGAAAATCTCGCAGTAACCGTACATTTTGCCGCGATAAAAAGTACCCTATGTCCTTCCCCGTGTTCTAATCTATATCTGTACCAAATTTCATCAAAATTGGTTAAGTAGTTTCGGAGCCTATTCAATGCAAACAAACAAACAAACTATTCAGCTTTATAATATTACTAGCTGTCTTGGCGAACTTCGTACCGCCTTATTGAATTTGTTGACGTACTGACAGCAGCGCCACCTACCGGGTCCAATTGCAAATCTAAACCATTCTCGAATCCACTCGTGTTCAACACACAAAGAAAATTCATTAAAATCTGTCTAATATAAATAATTTTCCCCGTTTTTGCAACATTTTTCATTGATGCTTCGCTCCTATTGGTCGCAGCGTAATGTTATATAGCTTAAAGCCTTCCTCGACAAATGGACTATCCAACACAAAAATAATTTTTCAATTCGATCTAGCAGTTCCTGAGATCAGCGCGTTCAAACAAACAACGGAAGCCCTCAAAGATGAATAATTTTCCTCGTTTTTTCCACATTTTAAACTGATTCTTCGCTCGGTCGCAGCGTGATGTTATATAGCCTAAAGCCTTCCTCGATAAATAGACTATTCAACACAAAAATAATTTATCAATTCGAACCAGTAGTTCCTGAGATTAGTGCGTTCAAACAAACAAACAAACTCTTCAGCTTTAAAATATTAGTATAGATTAGTATAGATAAGCAGCCTATATTCGTTTGCACTTATGCAAAATCCGTATCGAAATGAAAACATGTCAAACAAAGGTTTCTTTTGAAAACGGAGTTAAAAGTAATATGCGGTAGAATTAATGCACACCCCGAACAGAACACCGGCGCATTTCGATGACGGAATATAATAATAAACACCCGCACGTGTTGTTTTACCGACCGCCACACTGTTAGCGGAAAGCGGAAGCGAAAAATGTTGCGGAATTCCAGCGAACTCGATCGTCTTTAAATAGAAACGATAACCAAATTATTACAATCATATTATTAAATTGTTATAATTAGGGTTCAGTACCTCAAAATGATTAAACTGAACCGTTCCTAGAAGAACGTTCCGGAAAGTGATTCTATGATCACTTCGTTATCCGTCCGTCTGTTTGTCTATCCGTCCAGAAAACAGAAGTTTATCTGTCCGTCCGCAGGAATGCGTGAAGGTATTCAGTTGAAATAATTATATACTGTAAGTTTGCGATATCTTTGGTCCTTACCACTGTGAAAAAAATCGAACTTCTAAGTCAACACAAAAAACAATGCGGGCGTGTATGCTGCAACAATCGCATGTTTCGTTATTCTCAAGCGAATCAAAATTCTTAGGTTACTTCCCGTTAACATAGAACTATAAAATTTGACAAGTAATATCGTTCTATACTACTTGGAAAAATCTGAAGACTGTACCCCAAGCAGGAACATTTTGCGGTATCGTTACGTGTACGTAAGCGAGGAATATTCTATGAAAACCATGAAAGCGCCTCTAGCGGACGTAAAAGTAATTAAAATTTTCATACAAAATTTCTCATATTTCACGTTTACGTACACGTAACGATACCGCCAAATGTTCCTGCTTGGGCTACAAGACCTTAGCTTTAGTAGTATTAGGTTTTGCGTGAAATACATCCATCAATCAATCCGTATATCCATTCATCCATCCTATAATACTTACACATTTATATCAGTAGTAGGATAACCCAACATGCAGCGAACCAAAATATATTTTTAACCATTTAAGCTATTAGTAAGAATGTAACCTGTACATTGTAGCATGCACTAAAACTCTGTGCGCCCAGCTCACACTCGCGCCATCCCACTTCTGATGAGTCGAGTAACGCAAGCTTTTAAACTTTGTAAGCTTAAAAATGAAAAATGTGAGAACTGTTAACATATTATGTTACAGCTTTCTAGTCACATGCTTATGAAAAATAGATTTATAACGCGAATGTAGCTTTTAATATTACTCTAAAAGGTACGGAGTACTTTCAAAGTTTCAGACTTCAATATTTTAATTTGTAGACGTAGAGTTTTTTTGCTAAGTTTGCAAACTTGAAATGAAAATTTGAATAAGCATATAGTTTTTTTTAATACAATTATTAGAGTACTAGCTGATGCCCGCAACTTCGTTTGCATAGAACTAACGGAAACGGAACCCTATTTTTTAAAAAGGAACCCATAAATAAAAGTAGTGAAAATCGGTCCAGCCTTGTCGGAGATTAGCCGGAACAAACAGGCAGAGACCGACAGACAGATAGACAGACAATTTTTTTAAATATATACCAATTTTATTGTACCGAATATACTTTCATATGCATTTAGTGAAAAGCTGTTAATTTTAAATTACAAACAGACACTTCAATTTTATTTAAGTATCTGTATAGATGTATAGATAAATTATACTAACATTCTCTAACATTTTGTATAGGTGGGTAATAATTAATTTACTTACTAGATTTATACTCGATTTTAAATCTTCTAAAGTTTCTCTTTCTTCCAAAGTATTCTTTGTATAATTAAAAGTAGGTAGGTTCTTGATGCCTTTCGGGAATCGTCGTTTTCCGTACCTTGTCATTAATTTCTGTACTAAAATCTGTCAGAAATTGTAACTACCTACCGAGGGTCATTAAGAAAGTGCACTGTGCTTATGTTAGGTACAGCTCAGGCTCAGACTCAACCGATCTCTCGAAACATCTTTATTAAATTGACAAATAAACAAAAATAATTTGATTCTTTCGTGGCTCGTAGACAGACGATAATGATCCAAATAATTAATCCATAATATCTCGTCACAAAGGCGTAATGGCATTTCCCAATTGAGTAAAACATGACGAGTGCCATTCCTCATTACACCGCAATTATGCGACACTTAGCATTTCAAAGGGCTAGACACGAATTACTGGTCTTTGACCCAGGTCTGAAGAGGTCTTTCAAACGCATCAGGGGGACAGGAGGACCATCCAAGTGGAATTAGGATATGGATGCGGTATTTTATAGATGAAAGAAATATACTATATAGGTTGTGGATACGGCATATTTTAAAGGATTAAAAAGGATACACTTTTATTTAATTAGGGGCTACCGGTGCGATATGGTATATTTTTATAATGGGTACTTAGTTTATGGATGCGCTATATTATATAGTGTAATTTAAGTAGAAATATTACCTATTATTATCATTCATTATTATGAGTGAAATGATGAATGATAATAGGATGATAGATAATAGGATGATAGGATGATAGCGGATGGATGAAGGCTGCCCAAAATCGGGATGGTTGGAGCTCATTGGGGGAGGCCTACGTTCAGCAGTGGACGGCGATAGGCTGATGATGATGATGATGATGATGATTTTGAATGAAAGTTGTGTTTGCTCAGCTTTATATTTATCCGAGTCCTGCCCTGAAACCTTCAGGTAGAGGGTACTGCGGATAATTCCTGGTCTATGTTGTGTTGTGTTATCAGTTGTTAATAAATGTTGTCCCCCAAAGCTCTAGAAACTATTGTTGATGTGTGAATGTCTGTTTGCTTTTGCATTATTGTTATATCTAATTTAGCGTCTAGTACCAGTAGAGTAGAGACCATGCCAGTAGCTCATATGTATATTAGAACAACAGAGAACATGGATAGTTTTTTATTGTATTTTCAAAAAGTATATAATAAGCCAGGAAATCGTAGATCGTAGATATGCCATTGCAAAGACAACTTTGCAATGACATATCTACGATCAACCGTTGACAAAATACAGTCGTCACAAAAGTGAGATCGTTGGAGAGCATCGATAACGCTCTATACAAAAAGTGTAGCAGGAGTGACGTCACAGTTGTTGTGTCACAACGAAAATGTATGAAGATGAATACAAAAAATATTTTACTTACTTAAATACTGCGTTTATGTATATCATTGTAATAACATAAAGTGATACAAATAATATAAATATTTAAACAGTAATTTTCGTTTTGCGATTAAAAACCAAAAAAAAATGTCGTTTTTTGTAATCCTGTAACTTTTTAATTCAGCACTAATTACTGTACTTTTTGCATTTTTCGGACCATATTTATGTTGCCTTTCGGAAAATATAAGAATTTTGCTGATTTTAAACAAAATCTTCTCTATATTTTTTTTTTTGGTTTTCGTTTCCCAAAGTCTAGTTATTTTTTTTTTTAGTAGGTGGTATTTAGTATTTTTTTCCATTTCTTTGGCGCCAATATTGTACCTAATCAGTAGGTATTGTGACATCTATGATTATACTTCATTATAATATTTTTTATTTTCATAAGCCATGTCGTATATTAGTTAACTGGATGTATTTAATTGAGAGAAATATCAAATAAGTATAGATGCGATGTTTTTTAAAGAGTTTATAAAAAGAAAATTCGTTACATGAAAATAAAATGTACGGCTTTTTACGATTTTACATCGCTAAAGAGGAATTCGCTTTTCACATGTTACTGAAATTAATATGGCTGGTTATTTATTATGTCCGTAATTTATCATGTGCATGTTAAAATATTTATTTATGACTTGAAATCGTTTTAAGTTCTGTAACACCAACACTATCACAAACAGAATGAAAATTCAACTGCAATGGTGTTCAAAAATTAAAGATTAAAATTATTCTGATTATGATAGAATTTTAAAAAGAGAATAATTCGATATAGATAGAGACAAAATGTGTAAGAAAGCAGATCGGTTTTAGTCAAGCAAAATTGATTTCCTTAAACCGAAGTTATGATGACAAGCTAGAAATAAGCACCAAGTTATTGCAAAATAAATATAATTGATACAGGAATAAGAATCTCTTAGAATACAATAATAATTACTTTCATTACTGTAGAGTGTAGACATCATAATCCACTAGATACGGCTGAGCAATATTTCACAACAGAACAAAAGTCTTCTAGTCCCAGTTCCCATTTGCATCTACGTCATCTAGAATTACGCATTGAGGGCCCAGTACTCACAATAGGCATTCTGGACAATACCCCGTATTACGGGCAAGACTGTTGAAAAATAACCAATACCGAAGATACAATGGCTTCGATAAGAATACTGATTGCGAATCATTTCTTAGGCTTATTAGAACCGGAATATTATTAAGTAGAGGTCACCTTGTGGTCGAAATTTAAGTTTGAACCTTTTAATGGATATTTTGTATCTTGAAGAAAAAAAAAGAAAAATGTAAAATTGACAAAGGCCAACGTGTAAAACAATTGTGATCCGGAATCCGGCGATCCAAGGAAAATTCAGAGTTTTGAAAATTGAACTCTACGCTAAAACAAGAGAGCTGAAAATTGAACACACAAGTATCGAGTCAAATCTCAATGTCATATAATATGATAGCTCGACACTTCGATTTTCAACTCTATTGTATAAAGCCTCGTCCAGACTACCCGCGAAGTAGACCGAGGTTGGCCGAATAAGACAGTGTGGGCACCACGGAAGTGGACCCGCACTTCGCTTCGCCTTTTAGTACTTTGGGTTACTTCGCAGAGCACTTCCTCGGCCTACTTCGCGAGGGACGGGGCATAAGCGCAGAGTTCTATTTTCAGTGCTTTGAATTTTCAAAATTCTGAAACATTGACACTTTTCTTGCAAATAAAACAGCAGATTTGAGTTTGCTGCTTTCTGCCCCTTTTTTATTCATTAGACAGTTTTCATTAGTCAGCACTATTGCATTGAAAAGAATATTCACTGAATGCCCATGTCCCGAATAAATAGTAACATACGCACGCTGGAAAAATCTTCCCAACTTTGCACCGACAGGGAAAAAATACTTTGCAAACCCAAGGCAAGTTGACGTAAAAAGTCCTTAATTCCCTCAGGTCAGTCGCGGCAATGTTTTTAAGATTTCTAATCATCTAATGGAGTAATTTCTTACGAGTCACAGGGGAGCGTCTTTCATAAAAAATCTGAAGACAATTGGATCCTCTGTACCTACTTTCCCACGGCATGTGATACGTGATATGCAATATGGGGTGATTATAAATAGTAAACAGGCGTTTAAAAAGGGGCGTTCTATCGGAGCTCTTGTTTTTATAACGAAGTTTGGAGATGATAAAAATATTGTCCCGTCCTAATCATTACTTATCAGACCTGTCAAAAACAACGAAGCAATCAATGTTTTTGTCTCTGTGGATATTACACCACCACTTTTTTTGATCTCGCAGTGGAAAGGTCATTACGCCTTTTCCCCCCCACATATGGGGATATGTGGGGTTATCGCTTGTACTTTAACCACTAAAACCACCTGCGGGTTGCCATCACAATGAAGGGGAGTGTCCTGTATTAGACAAATCCGCTGTCTAATAAAGGACACCCCCCACGACCGGCCGGTCCATCTTATGAGGGGCCGGACTTCCAACTAAAATAGGGGGCACTCCGACAAACCACCATCTCAATTGACCTAGTGTGAATTCACATTTCTTCTGATTAATTTCGTTGCGGGTCCCAAGACAGATTTAGCATGTCCCTCGGGTACCCCTGAGATCATATCAAAGGTTTTTTGTGGTTGGTCACCGCTCTCGATCCTGGCTCACAAGAGTTGCAGTAGTGGGAATGTGTGGTGGGCCAATGCCGATATATAAAAAAAAAGATTAAATCTCCAGCAAAATATAAAGGTTGTTATGACGCGTACCTTGCCATGCTAACCTACCTTGATATGATATGGCCTCCGCGAGTATATGTGGGTATAGGCACAATAGCTAATAAAAACACAGATTTACAGAGTTTGTAACATATTTTATTTTCGCTGTAATTTTTTATACCCACTACAATATTTTACGACCAATCGTCGCCGTCAGGATGGCCGAGCGGTCTAAGGCGCTGCGTTCAGGTCGCAGTCCACTTCTGTGGGCGTGGGTTCAAATCCCACTTCTGACAGGAAATTTTTGTTGGATTCAATAGTCAGGGAATAAATCACATAGGTATCGTGATAAAACTGAACCTCAGTTATTCTCGTATTTAAAGTAAACTTTCATTTTACTTTGATTGTATTATAACATTTATAAGTGAAGTGACATGTTATCATAAACTGCTATTGTGAAGTATGGACCAATCAAAACGCGTTTCACGTTAGTTTAACGTTTACGAGTATACCGTTTGACAGTTTTAGCGTATCGAGACTTGATTGTTATTGTATTATTGCAGTTGGTTATTGGTTTTATTTAGCAGAATTGACCCTCAGCTCTTAAAACTCTGATAAAACTTAAAAGTCAGATAATTTACTAAATATATTATGTTTATTCTTTTAGACATCGAAAATACTTGTTCGTATAATCCGTTCAGATCAAATTCTATCGAAACGTAAACAAAAAAGATTAAATACGAGTATACGACTTAATTAATGTGTCATCGTAATCATCGTATTTTTAATGCGGGTGTTTGATATTTTTTCTGCTGTTCTGCCGTCCTAACGAAGAGTGCAGTAAGTCGAGTTTTTGGGCAAATTGAATTAAGAGCATATTATACCATAATATAAGGTCTTAATTCAATTTGCCCAAAAACTCGACTTACTGCACTCTTCGTTAAGGCCCTCACCCGAGCAAAAGACCTTGAGGCGGTCAGCCGCATAACTCAGTTGAAAATTTTTCACATAACTTAGTTCAAAATTGACCAAAAAAAAAATTTAAACGGCGAATATCTAGCTTATGAAATCGCCTATCTATTGGTGTGTGTCCGAAATAAAATTAACTTGTAAATACTATGGAGACGCTGAAACTATAATTGAATGTACATTGAATTATAGTTTCAGCGTCTCCATAGTATTTACAAGTAAACTTTATTTGGGACACATACCAAAAGATAGGCAATTTCATAAGCTAGATATTCGCCGTTTAAATTTTTTTTTTTGGTCAATTTTGAACTAAGTTATGTGAAAAATTTATGCGGCTGACCGCCTCAAGGTCTTTTGCTCGGGGGAGGGCCTTAAGACGGCAGTGTTAGGCGGCAGACCCTACTTACACAAAACACCATCTGGTGGCGTAAGTGGTATCGAAAACTGTCAATAATAATTTTCAATTATTTTTTTATCACCAGGCGGCGCTTGGTAGCCCGACGGTCCTTGTCGTGTCAAAAAGCTGTCAGATGTCACGAATTTAAAAACCCTCATTGCACGGCAAAAAAGTTACATTTATATTGGTAGTGTTATAGCGATATTTTGTACGTTTTATTTACGTTTAGATTAAAATGGAGTATCCTACGGGCTACGACTATTATAAAATTAAATGTAAAAGTTTGTGAGGATAGATGGGATTGATGGATGGATGGACGGATGGAAGTTTGTTACTATTTCCACAAAATAAATAATAGTATAACTATTTCACACAAAAACTACTGAACTGATTTTGATAAAATTTGATATGGTAGTACCTAGTTTAAGCACTGGATTAACATTTAACACATGTATGTACAGTGTTCTCGTGTTCGCGGGGGATACAGTATTAACGCGGACGGAGCCGCGGGCAAAATCTATTAATCAATATTTAAATACACAATAAATAATTTAAAAAATAAAAAAAAACCCGACTGCAAAAAAAGACAGATACCTAAGCAACGCACTAAAAAGACCGAAACAAGATTGAGAAAACAGACTACACCTTTGGACTACACTATGAGCTGAAAGCCTAGTGAAATAATTGACGTTATGTTTGGTAGCAGGCGGGACCCATTCGCAAATTATAAATCGTACAAAAATATTTGGCCCCCCCGCCTTTTTTTGCAATCGGGTTTTTTTTATTTTTTAAATTATTTATTTTATTTTAGATTTTTTAGTTTAACCAACACGCGTTTGGTCGATTTAAAGCAAAAATACGATGATACGAACATTATGAGTGATTAAGAGAGATTAAGATACCTACGTGAGAATGGTTGTTACGCAACTTTAAATCGATATAGATCCTAAACGGTCAGTCGAATCGAAAAATGTTAGAGAAAACTAAAAATGATTTTTAAATACCTATCAGTGGCGAAGGCTGCTTCTCCTTCATAGGGAAGCCGGAGCCTGTATAATAGGTAGGGATTTCTATGAAGGTTTGCAAAAGGTAAGTGACAAGGGAAGCCGATAGGAATGGAGTTATAGGAACCCTTCGCCACTGATACCTATTCAACGATAGTCCACTTGACATAGTTTGTTGACTTTCATTTTTTTCATTTTCACAATATGGCGTCCAGTAGTCGCCATATTGAATTTTTACTAACGTCATGTCTTTAGTGACACTCGCCGGACTAAGAGGAATCGATTGACATGCGAATCATAAAAATCGGTCCAGGCGTTAGGTCTGTATAGTGCCTCAAAGGAACATACATACATACATACATACATAGGCTGATAAACACATTACCACTCCTTTGCGTCGCGCAGTCGGGTAAAAAAAAAACATCAGCTAAGTCATGAACGTATAAAAAAGGCGGACGGAGGGTGAGCTAAGCATTGAGTGAAACCCAACAATGGCGGCGACTTACGTTTGTGTGAGTTTACGGATAATTGCCATATATGCGAAAAATTACCCATAATTAAAAAAAATATTTCAATTACTTTGTGTTTTATTTTTTCATATTTTGGCGTTTTGACTATTGTATATATAATCGTATTTATTGTCACTTTTAATTTTAAACAAAATGCTAATACCGAAAAATAAAACTAACTTTTTTATCATTTAATCAAATAATATAAATATTCTTAACTGTTTCATAGCAAGGCTCATTGAAACTATTCTTTTTCATGAACATAATTAATAATCTACACTAATATTATGAAGAGGAAACTTCGTTTGTATGTTTGTTTGTTTGTTTGTAATGAATAGGCTCAAAACGTACTGAACCGATTTCAAAAATTCTTTCACCATTCGAAAGCTACATTATCCACGAGTAACATAGGCAAAATTTTATTTTGGAAAAAAATAGGGTTCCGTAAGATATTTGGGCTTTTCGGACACAAGGTGTAAAAAATCAACCACAAAAGTTACTTATTTTGCGTACGCTGCCTAAACTATAAAAGATAGAACCATATAATGTTCTAATTAATTGTAGATCTTATAAATATCTACAAAAAAGTCCGCGACACACTATACCTATCATATTCGAGTGAGGCACAACAACCATTTTTTTATTTAGAAATCTTGAATTTTTTTGGACTACATTTAAACGCGTTTATTTTACTCATACTATTAATCCTTATCAAAATAAATTATTTCATCACTAAGTACAGTTTATTTAGATAATATTTGGTCTTTGAATGATTAAAATTTGACGTTTGGTTTTGAAGTTATGGCGAAATTAAAATATTACGATTTCTGCTGCACGGCCCATTGCGAAGTGGGCGACATTCTGTAGTATTAGTATGAATATTGTACCCGTGCGAAGCCGGGGCGGGTCGCTAGTTTTACATAAGCACATTAGTATAAAGGTACAGCTAACAAAAAGTCTTAATTATTAGTTTAAATGACTTGATGACAATGAGATTGATGAAATAGCACAGCAAAAAGTTACGTCGTAATGTCTATGGAGTGAACTGAAGAACTGTTTGTTATCTGCGTTAATTATAGTCATTACAGGATATCATCATCATCATCCATCATCAGGTCGTCACTGCAGGAGCACGACTCTCTCTGTACTATCAGACAATATAAGCCAGAGCAGGCACAGGATTTGGTCTACACTCTCCACGCTGCGCACTGGCCAGAGACGGGTTGGAGAGGTCTCTTTGATGTTTTTAAGCTTTGTTTAGCTTGTGTTTCCTAAGTCGCTTGCTACGACATCCACGAGAAGACTTGGAATGGTCCTATTCTACTCTGCCGGGAACCATACGGCGATGAACAACACATATGTACAACACGTTGGAAATATCTGCGAACCTGGCTTAGTGACGTCATGCAAATTGATATGAATATTTCACCAAACAGAGAAACAATAATGCGATTACTAAAGCGAGAATAGGTAGGTAATACACGTACGTCGGTAATTGCGTTGGCGACGTTACTGGATAGGCGCGAAAACGGAGCGAAGTCCGGTAAAGTGCGAGGGAAGCGCATTCCAGCGAGGTTCGCAGATATTTCCGACGGGTTGTAATTCCCCTTTCTGTACCTATTTATGTTGTTAGGGTTCCGTAAAGGGTATAAACGGTTAAAATGGGACCCTATTCACGAGACTTCGCTGTCCGTCTATCACCTGTAACCTACTCACCTTTTCCAATATTTTTCACCTTTTTCTTTTTTGTTTAAGCCTTCCCTGAACTTCCACAATTATTTCAAGACCAAAATTAGCCAAATCGGTCCAGTTGTTTTAGCAGCTCGAGTTTTGAGTCCCTTGGTAACGGCATTAAAATATCCTATGTCCTCCTGGTTTTAAGATATTATCTCCCCACCAATTTTCAGCCAAATCGGTTCAGCAGTTCTTGAGTTATAAATAGTGTCACTAACACGACGTCCTCAGGGATCCTATCATCAGGTCACCACGTTATTGCCAAAAGGACCAATTTCGGATTATATCCTATACATCACAGAAAAAAATTTGAATGTCGGTCCATAGACGGCGGAGTAATCGTTGAACATACAGCCATATACAGCTGAACGTATAACCGCCTCCTTTTTTGGAAGTCGGTTAAAAACTGGTATCTACGCGAATGAAGTTACGAGCAAAAGCTTGTTAACAAATTATTAACAAAACTGAATACATAATCACGATTCATGTTTAATTTTTTTTAAATACTATTATATCCAAATTATTTTTACATGTGTATTTAAAGCATCGATACATAGATACTTAATTTGAGTTTGTCTACAAGTTTTTTTCAAATAGCTAACATGTACATACATAACACATACTGAAATCTCCTACAATTTAGGGTAATTTTTTATTTCTATAAATGACAACACCGGTACGTCAGAGAGATGTCAGCTAGAGGTACTCTATGGCTAGAGGTGGGTTATAACAGGTTATAGACGATACCTGTTATACCTGTTACTGTTATACACTACCTGTTTCGGATACCTGTCAAATGTAACAGTCAAATATTAGTATTTAGTATGGTTACTATGGAGGTAATTAACAGCCTCCGTAGTCTAGTGGTTCGAGCATTGGCTTTCGACTCGGAGGTCGTGGGTTCGATTCCCACATGGGAACAACAAAAAAAAATGTTGTTTCCCAGTTTGGTTAGGACAATGCAGGCTGATCACCTGATTGTCTGACAAGAAAGATGATCCATGCGTCGGATGGGCATGTAAAAAGTCGGTCCTGCGCCTGATCTCTCGCCAGTCGTGTCGGTCATCCGTCCCACTGGGTTACGAGAGTAAAGGAAGAGAGAGTGTTCTTGTGTACTGCGCACACACTTGGGCACTATAAAAAAAAAATCACTCCTGCGTAACTGGCCTGGTTTCAATGAAACCGGCCACCGTCACCGAGATCGGTGTGGGAGTTATTATGGAAGTAATAGTCTTCATGATGCAGCGGTTTTCGCGCGGTGGATAACAAGTTACACGTGCTTTTAACCATAGTTCATTGGAATCGAGAGAACGAGCCCTACATTTTGACTCCAATATATTCCCCAAATTCCTGTCGGGAACTGGTATATACCCCGAGGACCCCGAGAGACGCCCCCCCACCCCCATACAAAATTTTTAACACTCCACCAAACGTCTTCCCTCGAAACTTCCCTAACATTAGTATTAGGGAAGTTTCGAAGAAAAGTACCTAATTAGTTAGGTACTTTTCATTCCAGCAAATTGTAGATGCTTATAATTGTAAGAGAGACATACAGAGTATTTAAATATTAAGTGCATTTCGTTTTTGCTTATGGAGTCGTTGTATGTGTAACAGAGAGACAAGATCGGACTATAGTATATCGGCCGCCGTATTACGTAAAAATAGCGATTAGCAAAAATCTTGCAGTCATCGCGCGATATACGCGCAATCGATTGCTGAACTTTAAATAAAATCGTATTACCTATGCGATCGATTGCTAATCGCTCGCTGTTATGTTTGAATGCACTTTGTTTCAATTTTGCTACGAAACTAGCGCCAAAACAACTTAACTAGTAGCAATCATAGGAATTATTAATGACATGTCAAGTCAAGCAAACATCGGTCATATGTTTACAAGTGCTACCATATTGTTTTAGGTCATGAAAAAACTTATAAGAAATGATATAAGAAAATGGTTTGGGGCCGAATTTCACGTGGAAACATATTTCGTTTTAAAATATTCTATTACATTTTCGTTTTTCATGTATATTACCAAAATATTCTGTGTGCGCGTTAGTTGTGCTTGTTTCGAGAACAAAATAACTTTACATCTCCCACAGTAACTAGTAAGTAGGTACTATTTGCTGGTAGTGAAATAGATGCCGTAAATTTTATTATCTTCTATATAAAAAAATTATAAACTTATAAAATATTATACCTTTAAACGAGCAATTCTTGAATATTTATAATCGTGATCTTGGAAACGGCTGTAACGATTTCACTGAAATTTGGTATATGGGGGTTTTCGAGAGTAAATAGTAAATAATTTCGAGTTTTCATGCGTTTTTCTTTCCACGCAGTATATGGTTGCTAATTTCGTCCTACTGGCCACTATCCGTTTGGTCCAGCTGATTAAGACGCGGACGGCAAGAATCGTGCTACGGGTTTTATTGTTTTTAGGCAAGTTTAAAAAAATGTAGGTAATGTTTGAGATCAAACACCATCTACACAAAAATCGATTGTAAATAATAATAATTGTCAGTTCACATTTTACTTTTTAAGTTTATGTAGATTATCACCTAACCACCACCATATTACAATAAATAGTAATAACCGAGCAAAGCTCGGTCACCCAGGTACTTATACTTTAAATAGGTACCACTACCCACTCCGCTATAGACAATTCGAGAAAAAATCACAATTTTTATTATTGCTAACTGACAGTTCAAATCGCTCGCTGATTGCTTTCGCTTAGCTGTAAAAGTCTTACGTAATACGAAAAATTTGACAGCAGTGAAGAAATCGAACGATTGATTGCAATTTTAGTTCCTCGATTGTTCGGTAGAGGCAGTACTGTACAGTACTGTCGATACGTAATAAGCCCGCCGTAGATAACACGTACGCTGTACGCAGATAGTTATTTTTATATTATTTAATAACTGTTATTTTAATAACTGGATATCGACTGTTATGTGTTATTTCCAAATACCTGTTACTTTTTACCTGTTACGTTAAATACGTCTCACCTCTAATGTCAGCTAACATTTTTCTATCAAATTATTAATGATTTGCATTTGTTAGTTTACGTATTAAATACAAAATAATTTACTGACTTACCTATAGTAGGTTATTCCCTCGCGTTTCTTAATTATTCCACTATTATTTCGGCACGATTTAATGACACAGGACGGCATTTTTTTTTGTTTCGAAAAACGTGTGTCACACTCAACTCGCAGCAGCGTAATGGCAGCCGATTGTCTTACTTTGACTGTCAATGTGTGCGTGTGCGTGTCGCTACGATACGGCCGTCTTACTTTGATTGTTACACTATTCATATTCCTGATGCGGGGTCCGCCTTTTTTATACGTTCATGAGCTAAGTATTTGATTTCGATTTTCGACTTAGACAACCTAATTTCCTAGGCTATGATAGGTTATAACCTATCAAAGGAACGTAGTTTGTAGGTATACCTAACCTTAGTCAACCTACAAGTTCGTAGGTTTAAATCTAGCTACAACAGCATATTGTTACGATGACACTTACAGCATCCGGTCCCTTTGATCGGCCACGTGCTTCCGGTGTCGCGTGCCATTGCGCTGGTCAGTTATTGCTTTTCCAACTACCCACCTACACACGTAAACTCACCACAAGCAGAAACAACTCCTACTCTAACTACGCAAGGTTGAATTTAACTTGGCGCAAAATTAGTCTACATTTGGTTATGATTTGAACTTAAATAGGAATTTTATTGTTTACATACACCGCGCGAGTGCCAGATACGGTTATGGCGCTGAAATCGCAACACTATTGGTTTTAACTTGTTGGCCAAACGAATTTTTATTTGTTGTGCAACGTTATAAACGTATGTTTTGTTTTATTTCTTTTTTTTTGGCGCGCAATAAAATTTAACATCCATTCATTCTTATGTTTCCGTTTAAAAGTTTCGCATACAAATATCTTGTCGTTTGATGATGATGATGATAAATCAACATAGATGACTGGGCTGACTTTATTCTGAACCAGCTGTTTCCCACGGCTCCGCCCGCCTAAATATACCATCGGGTATCCCGCGGGAATACTGTACTTTTTCGGGATAAAAAGTTGCCTATGTTTTAGTCCAGAGCCTAAGTACTGCCATACGAAATTTCATCAAAATCCGTTCAGTAGTTTTTGCGTGAAAGAGTTTTTTAATTTAATTATGTCATGGGATACTCTTCCAAACTTACCTGTCCGGTAGTTGTGGTATAGTATACGGGTATGCGACCCCGGCTTCCCTAGCTATTACTGTCCTATCCTTTGCCCTCCTGGGCGGTAATATCCTACATTACCTATCACCCACTCTAACTTACCAATCTTCCTTTCCACACCACCTATCCTTCCCCTTCCCTATTCCTACCTTCTCCACCAATCCGTGGAAACGCAATGGATAATCAAAATAATTTAATTATCGAAAATGGCGGCGATGTGGTTCGCCACCCATATCGTTTCTCGCGGAGGCGATAAGTGGACCATGGAGAGACGCTTGGCTACGTTGAATGTAAGAGGAGGAATGGATGGTAAGAATGTAAGTGGACGAAGCGAAAAAAGTATGTAAGGATCGTAGCAAGTGGAAAGAAGTGGTCTCTGCCTACCTCTACGGGAAAGAGGCGGTCCTGCCTACCCCTACGGGAAAAGGCGTGATTATAATTATGTACATTATATAGGTATGTATTTAATAATTAATTAGCTAATATCACTATATCACTGAGTACCTGCTTATTCTAGCCATACACGTAACGGTATACCTGACAGGTTTACCTGTACAGGTAAACCGAAGCGTGTATGGTGCACAACTGTGCAGGTTCCATAGTATATGCTCAAGCTTACCTGACAGGTGTAACTGTGCAGGCAAACCTGTCAGGTAAACCCTTACAGGCATGGTTAGCTTTAGATACTACCAGGTAAAGACCCTGTGCACGTTATTAATAAGATAATAATTAATTTTCTTATTACCTCTTTAATTACCCGAATACGGCGAAGCCAAAAGGAAGGGTAATGTTTTTTGCAGTCTATGTATATGTCACCGTAAAATTGTAAAAACCGTTAGATTGTAATCAAACTAGTGAAATTGTAAAATGTTGATAGACTTCTGACGCGAATATGCTGCCTATAATTTCACACATTATTTTTCGTTAGATTATAAATAGTAGTATTGGCTATAATAATAGGTTGGGGAAAAAGTCTTTTCGCATTATAGTATGTATGAACTTGTCATAAAATATCTTGGGCTATACCAATTGTATCTGGCTGATTTTGGTATCATTAAAAAGTTTTAATTTTACAGAAGACAATTCCAAATTCAAATTAGGTAAATTTGAGATTTTCATTTGTTTTTCTTATTGTTAAAATGAGTGATTCTTATGAAGAATTTAGATACATTTTAAAATTTTATTACAAAACTAGCTGCTGCCCGCAACTTCGTTTGCGTAAACTTAGTTGCCCGCATCTAACGGAAACAGAACCCTATTTTTATACGGAACCCTAAAATAAAAGTAGCCTATGTTAGACCTTATAACATCAGCTATCTGCCAGTGAAAGTCCCGCGAAAATCGGTCCAGCCGTTTCAGAGATTAGCCGGAACAAACAGACAGACAGACAGACAGACGGACAGACAAAAATTTAAAAAATTGGTATTTTATTGTTAGTATCGAATATACTTTCATATGCATTAAGTGAAAAGCTGCTAATTTGAAGATACAAACAGACACTTCAATTTTATTTATCTGTATAGAAAAGGTAAAAATGCAACACAAGCCGCGAAAAAAATTTGTGATGTTTATGGACCTAATGCAGTATCTGTGAGAGTAGCGCAAATTTGGTTTAAGTGTTTTCAATCCGGAAATTTTGATATCAAAGATGCACGTCGCTCTGGTCGCCCTGTTACGGACAAAACTGTTGCCATTTTTGAAAAAGTGGAGCAAGATCGGCATATTAGTAGTTACGATGTAGCTGAAGAACTGGGGATTGACCACAAAACGGTTTTGGCGCATTTGAAAAAAGCTGGGTACACAAAAAAGCTCCATATTTGGGTGCCTCATGAGCTCACTGAAAGAAACCTAATGAACCGTGTACTCATTTGTGATTCTTTATTAAGACGTAATGAAACCGAACCATTTTTGAAGAAGCTGATAACTGGTGATGAAAAGTGGATCACGTACGACAAGAACGTGCGAAAAAGATCGTGGTCAAAGGCCGGTCAGGCTTCACAGACTGTGGCGAAACCCGGGTTAACTCGCAACAAGGTGATGCTGTGTGTGTGGTGGGATTGGAAGGGCATTATTCATTATGAGCTGTTACCGCCAGGCAGGACCATCAATTCACTGTACTGCGAACAACTGATGAGATTAAAGCAAGAAGTTGAGGGAAAGCGGCCGGAATTAATCAACAGAAGGGGTGTGGTTTTTCACCATGATAACGCTAGACCTCACACATCTTTAGCCACTCAGAAAAAAATACGGGAGTTTGGCTGGGAGGTGTTAATGCATCCGCCGTATAGTCCTGACCTTGCACCTTCAGATTTCCACC
The DNA here is from genome assembly GCA_905404095.1 of Glaucopsyche alexis. Classification (NCBI taxonomy): domain Eukaryota; kingdom Metazoa; phylum Arthropoda; class Insecta; order Lepidoptera; family Lycaenidae; genus Glaucopsyche; species Glaucopsyche alexis. The sequence goes on along the minus strand of FR990047.1, from coordinate 22,581,301 downwards.
TGTTTCGGTCGCTACAGAATTCCTTAGGCAGTGTCAGGTTGACATCACAAGAGGACTGCCAAAACCACTTGTCGCAGTTTTTTCATCAGAAGCCCCAAAAAATTTAAAGCAATGGGATCATGTACCTACCAACAAGATGGCAAAAAGTTATCGAATAAAATGGCACCTATATACTTTAGTCACTTGTAAATAAACTTTATAAAAAAACCTTTTGAATTTTTATATAAAATGCGAAGAAACTTTTTCCCCCAACCTAATATATAGTTTCTAATCATTCATCATATTTTTTACAATCTCGTTAGTTATTTAACAATCTAACGGTTTTTACAATTTGACGGTGACATATATGTTTGTTCCACCTGCACCGTAGCGCCTAAACTAGTGAATGAGGTGTCAATAGGTTCGCAATAATAGCCCGGGTAATATCCTTACTAATAATATTATAAATGTGAAAGTTTGTGAGGATGTATGGATGGATGGATGAATGTATGTATGTTTGTTACTCTTTCACGCAAAAACTACTGAATGGATTTCAAATTTGGTATGGATGATGGGCTCTGGATTAAAACATAGCCTACTTTAAATCCAGAAAAAATACAGTGTTCCCGAGGGATACTGTATTTACGCTGGCGGAGACGCGGGCAACAGCTATATTGGCTAGTAGGGTGTAGTGATGTAACGAATGTCTTTTTTTAGCATTCGCGAATGCGAATGCGAATGCGAATATCTGCTACCGACATTCGCGAATGCGAATGCGAATATTCAGTTTTTTGTTCATATTTGGCGCCAATTTGTCTATGGCTTGGCGGCAATCGCGTTCGGACAAGGTTCGTTATGTGTTCGTTACGTTCGTATCTTCCGAGTAATGAGTATTGCCGAGTTCATACGAACTCATCTATTGATGATCTAAATAAAGCGTAATTCATTCCGCTCCGCTCACTCAAACTTAAACTCAAAATTTTTATTACCATGTAGGTTATGATATAACGCTTATAGAATTGTCTAAATGCCTACCACCGGTTCGGAAACTAGCCCGGCGTGAAGAACCGACGTAAGAAACTCGCACATTTGCTTTTGTTTTCTGATATTCATATTCGCAAAACATTCGCAAGAATTTTGCGAATGCGAATGCGAATATACAAAAATGTGCGAATATTCGCGAATGCGAATGCGAATGCGAATATTCGTTACATCACTAGTAGGGTGTATAATTTACGAGTATTACTGGTATTCGAACCCACTACTTCTGGAATAAAGCCCAAGATCACGCAACTACTGCGTCCGACCACCGATGGTTGTCATCATCAGGTGATTAACATAATTTAAACAAAATAATACCACGCATACTATAATTAATTTAAATTTCAAATGTGTGATAGGCACGCAGCTTGAATTCATAAATGAATAATTTCTGGAATAATTACAATACAATTTCCTAAAGTACAAATGATATTAATTAATACAATGAGCTATCATCGAGGATAACGGATCTTGACGTAAACCATGATAGTTTTCGCAATTTCAAAACAAAGATCCTCAAATACTATGAATCCACTGATGTTATTTAATTGTGTCATAATTCTGTAATAATTTTTATTTTATTTATTCAAATATTTTATTATTAATCTTGACATCATTAATTTATATTATTAACATTGTTAACATTTTTAATTTATCGCAACTTTGACATTTATTTGATCTGACACTTATTTGACCTAATTTTAATCTGTTTATTTTTTTTTATGACTAAATTTCATGTTCTGTATATTAAAGCTGCTGTTTTTCTGTGCAAAGCGTTTTTTCTATACTTTAATTTTTGTAGTTAATTAATTAGTTATTATTATTATTGTAAATTTAGTACTTATTATTATTTTGTATGCTAATGTTAGTAACTTTAATTTTAATTTTTTCTCTTTATGTTTATGGTTTTTAATTTGCATGATGAAATAACCTATAATTTAAAGTACAATAAGCTCTTTACTTATTCTAATGTATGTTTTAATTTGTATCATTGTAACTTTTGTTGGTTATTCATAGTAAATAAATAAATAAATTTGTATGTAACAACTAACAGCTCTTGATTTCGGTATGCAGCTGGTAAAATTATAATGTAATACCTATGAATGCTTTTTACATGACCTGAATTATATTAAATTGCAATCAGAGGGTCAATTCTGCTAAATAAAACCTGCATTTGTACAATTACAATCAAGTGTCGATACGCATAAACTGCCAACCGGTATTCTCGTAAACGTCAAACCAACGTTTAGCGCATTCTGATTGGTCGAAACTTCATAAAATCGGTTTACGATAACATGTCGCTTTACTTATAATAAAAATATCAAAGTACAATGAAAGTCTACTTTAAATACGAGAATTGAGGTTCTGATGTAGAGCTTTAGGTTGGAGATAATATACCATTCACCACTCAGTGAAGTTCCTTATGGGCGCGACTCCGCGAGTAATAAGTGTTCTGTGCTTATGGGTCTTGATGCCTTTGTGGCAAGCCAATACTTGTGCAAAGTAACATCTATCGAGTCAATGAATTGATTATATTTAATGCAATATCAGTAAAAACACGAGATAATAATTTATTTAATCATCAAAAATCATCCTCAAATGTTTTAATTTTAATTTAAATTTGTGCCAAATTGAGGTTCGCCATAAATTGACCTTTGTTTTACTGGTCATAAAGCGTGAACCTTCATTAGATTATTCTGAGATGTTATGATAAGTCCTCCCGGCAGTCTCGGCTCCGGAACACTCAAATCTTTACGACCCAAAATAATCTTCAGATTATCCAGCCTTTATTACTAAGTTACGATTTTCGAAACTGCTATTCTTGAACGATTTGGTATTCTAATTTATGCCATGTATCATCTTTCTATAGATAGCTTCTTATAACGTCTGTAAACTTGAAAAAAAAAAAAAGTTTTTTTTTTTTGATTTAATAAAAGTGACCCTCGTTTCTTTTTCAATAACAATACAGTCAATACTCGACAATTATTGCTAATATTGAGATTTGAAAGGGTGTATGAATTATTTGGCAATAGGGGTGCGCCGTGCACCCCTAATTAGAAATATTGCCAGTAAAATTGTAAACGTATTAGAACCCCTATAGGGTAAGGGTATTTTATTATTATTTCAATCGTCGTGTAAGTTCCTCACTTATAAGTTAAAAATATCCATACAATTATAATATTTTATTACTATCTGCTAATGTTAATACAATATTATGTTATAATTATCTACCGTTTGCCTTGTGACTCCATTCTTTTTTTAAATTCAAATACAAAAAATTGGAATTTTAGAGTAAATTATAAAAAATTATAATTTACTCTAGAATTTATAAAAATTTCCATTGTCGCCGAACTGTTGCAATCTTAGTGAAGAAGTTCGCATAATTATGTTAGTTCGAGTAAAATAATTATGCATATTAATCTAAGTCGCAAGTTTTAATTTACGTACAAAGACTTCCCTATTCCTACCTAGTTTGAATTCACTTTCATCTCTCACACTTTTTCAGTAAACGCCATCTGTTGGACAATAGACGTACTAAACCGCGAACCGAATCAGTGTTACAGTTACACATTATACCACTAGAGGTCGTTATAGCGGGCTGCGTATCATTAAGTAACAACTAGATGGCGCAACATGCCATTGTTAATCTATTCGCTTTAAGAAGGCAGTGAATCATGCGTACAAATGTCAAAATTGACCAATGACACATAGGATATGTTCTTAATAACTAAATAAATTAAGCATTTTTGTCATATTAAGAATGCATGATTCTCTGCTTCCTAACGAAAAATATAGACTAAATAAAATGAAAGCTTTAAGTACAAAGTTGTTATAATTTTATGTGAATTAAAACTTTAACTGTATTATATTTGCAAATTAACTTAACCTCTAGAATCTAGATCATTACATGCAGGTTAGGCGACTGGCGAGAGTCATCAAATTATTATTATTATTGTTTTGTTTGCATAAATAACACAAAGTAAAGCAACTAATAATACTAAATATTAAACATTATTTACTCTGTGGTAATTGTAAGAGAAAGGGTAAATATATCAAATAGTTTCCAATGTGATTTTATAATATAATATCACATTGAAAACTATTTTATATTATTATTATAATACCTACATCTTTGTAACGAAACTGTTCACAATTTATTTTTTATTTAAAGATTTGTAATCAGTGATTGTTCAAAGTTTCAATAAAAGCCATGTAAAAATAGGTCGGAATAAAACGCTCGGAAGAAAATCTTTAAAACAATTCGCAAGAAAAAGGGAAAAAGTAAATTTCTCCTCTCGAGTGTTTCGAGACTCGTCAGTTGCCAGTCTGGCATCTTAAAATTTTCTTTCATCTTCAAGATTAGACGAAGACTGAATTTTTAAGCAACTGAGTTTCGAGGAAAATTATTTATTGCCTTAAATCTTTATGTTACACTAAACAATTTTAGAGGCATCTTAAACTTTAAAAGATAATGTTAATAGGTAGGTACTTACCTCTTTTAATATGATACAACTATGGGTAAGTATCATAACTTTTAATACCATCAACAGTGCAAACCTATCGACCGCCACATAAGATACTTGTAGCATTCATTCTAATTTAACAGCTTCGCTCTTGTCGGTGGAGCTTTCTCCATTCCTCTCTGCACTCCGCCCTTCTCTTGACCTCCTGATACGACACGGCCATCACTTGTCCTGGTCCATAAAAGTTCTTCTCGGCCTTCCACGTTTTCTTCTACCTTCTACCTTTCATTCAACTATCAGAACTTTATTAGAGGAATACTTGTAGCATAGAGTAGAAATATAATACTCGTATATGTACTAGCTGTTGCCCGCGGCTCTGCCAGCGTAAATAGATTAATTATACCAAAGAAAATTTTTACTTTTTCGGGATAAATAGTCCTATGTTTTCATCCAGAGCCTAAACTACTACCATACCAAATTTCAACGAAATCCGGGCAGTAGTTTTGCGTGACAAAGATCCATCCATCCTCAGTACTTACAAACTTTCATATATTTTATAATATTAGCAGGACTTACGTACTTCTAGGGTTGTTCTTTATTCTGTGTTTTAGGCAAGGTACTATCTAGCTTTTGAAATAATAATACTATGTTAAAATCATGTCACAAATTTGAAATTGCATATTTTTCAATAACAAACATAGCATCGTAGACGGTAGACAGTAAATATTTAATTTAAGATTTTCAAAATTATTGCGACGAAACATCTCAAGAACAAGATACAAATTTTCTTTTCTAATTACAATAAACGTATTTACACCCCAAACGGACTGAAATATTACCCATTTCGCCCCCAAACTCTGAAATCTTGTTGACAGTCTGTAACTCATTAGACGAACAAACAGACGAGCAGGCGCGGTGACAGATGTTGGAGTTATTTTTATTATTAAGGCACGTACACATTTAGCGATATAAGATCACGCCCACTGGCGCTTGCTAGTTATCCTACTTCCTACTTATATTATAACCCCCTTACTAATAAACGCTGTATAAGCTTTGAATAGTTATACAGTGTTTTGTTCACATCATACAAGTGACATGTGTAATTCGATAGAAGGAGACAAAACACTGTGTAACTATTCAAAGCTTATACAGCGTTTATTAGTAAGGGGGTAAATGTGAAAGTTTGTGAGGATGTATGGATGGATGTTTGTTACTCCTTGACGCAAAAACTACTGAACGGATTTTGATGAAATTTGGTATAGTAGTAGTTTAGGCTCTGGATTAAAACATAGGCTACTTTTTTTCCGAAAAATACAGTGTTCCCGAGGGATACTGCATTTACGCGGACGGAGCCGCGGACAACGGCTAGTACTTAATACGATTATGAAATTTAGAAGGCAAACTTTAGTAACCCACGGGTTACTAAAGTTTGCCTTCTAAATTTCATAACCCAGTCTCGATCCTTTTGTCACGCTTTAGGATCGAGACTGGGCCAACAGAAAAGCAAAACCATACTTCATAATTAGATCTTCCATAAACCGTTGATGTTTTCAAAACTTGATTCATAACGCGAACGATACTGTGCGGCGAGCGCGTGACCTTTAAAGACAGCGCGATGTACGAGGTACATGTATATATAAGTATGATGTAGGGTAGTGAGAGTAAGAGCGTGTACATGCATAGTCAGAAAATGTTAACCATATAACGTTTGTATAAAACACGAAAATTTTTAGTTATGCTGCATACTGTCATTACTTAGGCAGTAGGTACGAAACAGTGGTGAAGGCTGGTTCTTCATAGGGAAGCTCTATAACCTGTATAATAGGTAGGGATTTAGATGAGGGTCTTCAAAAGGTAAGTGGTATCTGAAGCCGATAGGAATGGAGTTATAGGAACTCCACGAAACAGGTACGTAATATTGGAGCCTAATAATATAATAATAGGTAATATATGTGGACGCTTCACACCACTTCAATCTAGTCCCGTAGTAAGTTCTCGAAGAACTAATACTGGCATTAAATTTTATTCGGATTAATGTATAAAATTGTTTGAGATTATCTAACATAAAATCGACGTCTAGTTACAGCTGGTTCACAATAGACGTTGCATATTATTATGACGTAGAAGCTACGAAACTCTACCAAAGATTCGTGTTTCTTGATTCTTCATAATCTTGTACATATATAGAATTCTCGTGTAACAGTGTTCATATCTCCTCCAAAACGGCTTGATCAAGTATGAAAATAGGTTGTAAGCTATCAGTGGCGAAGGCTGGTTCTCCTTTATAGGGAAGCCGAAGGTTGGTTCTCCTTCATAGGGAAGCCGTAGCCTGTATAAAAGGTAGGTATTTGGATGAGGGTCGTCAAAAGGTAAGCGGTAAGGGAAGCCGATAGGAATGAAGTTATAGGAACCCCCGCCACTGTAAGCTATTTTCATTCTACTTAGTGATAAGGGTGGCCCGCTTCAAACTTTTGTTTTTTTTTTGACATTTTTTAAAATTATTTTGTGATTCTGCATCAAATAATACTTATAAGTTATAACCCTACATTTTTATCGCCCTTCTAACACCAATCCCTATTCCCCGTTATTTAAATAGCGACATAAGGACTGTAATAATCTTCAACAATCAGTGGTCGATAACTCTTTTACACATCACCTGTAGGTGAAGTAGGTGTAGGTTGTTGGTGTTGATAGTAGGTGAAGGAGTGGGTAGTAGGTGTAGTAGTTGGTGTATAAACTGTAGTTGCATGTAGGTAGGTGTTATTTATTCCAGTTCTTAGTTAAGACAGAATAACGTCTATTGGGTATAGCTATTAGCTAGTATTATTATATAAAATCAATATATTATGATAATATACATAACGACAATATACATATCATAATACCATACATGAATACACGGACCTCAATCGTACATCAAGTTTTTACATCGTGAAATTCCTCCTCCCGTTGCTTACACTACCTACAGTAATAAGACTTACAACCTGTGACATAAATAGATAACAGCAATTGATTCCTCAGTCCTCTGTCTGGAGACTTATGTCTGTGTCACGGAGTACGAACGCACCCTCAAGGGTTTACGGCGTTCTTTGATGCGCTGGAGGTGTTTTTGTTTGCAGTGTGATATATTTTGACAGATGATTCCACGCAAATTAGCCGTGAAATTTAATAATTCTGAGTTCGGTAATGTAAGGGGACCACAATGTACACAACACCAATCTCAAGAGATGTCACAAATATTCAGATACCAGGGTTAAAAATTATTTACGATTTACATTAAAGCCTATAACGACATACAGATAAGTTCTTGTAAATATATAATATGAAAAATTTTAATTAAATGAATTGTTAATAAATATTTAGAACTTATTATTGAAGTAAAACATATTTAGCAGCGTTGACTGTGTAATTTCAAGATCGCGTGAACGCGTCACGGCACGATTTTAGATATTATAATGCCATTGACATAACGCCATCTTGCGGAAGCCACTTATTTTTAACCGACTTCAAAATTAAGAAGATTGAGTTGAGAAATAGTTAAAATTTTAGCCGAATTTAAAAGGGGACTTATTCAGAAAATAAATTTTATTTCATACTTTTGGTGTATTTTTACTTTGGAAATAGGTTTAATTTTTTGTTTATTCTTACTTAACAATTTTCTAAAAAAAAGGCTAAATACACAAAAAATCTACATTTAGGCACGATGAGAGTATTTTAGGATTTTAATGATGAATGAAGTTTTACTTCTGCCACTCTGTACACAGTTTTTATTTTCTTTTATGAAGTAATTAAATAATCAATTGAAATATTGACGAGACTAAAATTAAGGCGGTATATTTCTAATATGTTCATAATATTTACTGAGAAGTAAACCACTAATAATACATAGTAATAAACTTAGCCCCGTAATGGTAATTGTGTGTAGGATCCGTCGTCTCATACCCGGAATATTAAGTAATAATTAGTGTGCAGACGCCCGCGCCGCGGGCCTCGTGTGACCACCGCTACTATGGAACTATTCTAAATACTAGACTAGACTAGACTTAACTAGTCAAACTGTCATATATTTGACATCTTGGAGGAGCAAATCATAGGGCTTAATTTAAATTTTAAGGTCCCTTCACAATAAGGTACTTTCAGCGCGACAGTCGCGGGACTGCCAGTCATTTGATATATGATTTGATCGAATAGAGCAATCTATAATAGCGCCTTACGTACGGTCCAGCCTGCAAATCCAGCAGCCTTACAATAGGGTTAAATTGAAGCTAACTAGAAGGCAAAAATAAAAATGATTGGCACTATTGACGGTCAATTAACACTATACGGTACTTTTCTGTATTTTTATTTTTTATTACATAAATGAATAGTGCTCTGAAAAATAAGACAGCTTACAAAAGGAATAGTAAGTATACTAAAAATCAATATTTTTAAAGATATTGTGGACTGTTTGAAGCACTTTTGTTAGTCTCGTGAAAGTACTTCAAAAATATTGAAACTTAAATACGTGGAAATTATCTGGCTACAAGAATCTGCAACAATTAATCTACTAAAACTAAAGACAGAGAATTGTACCAAGTGTGGGACATAAGGGAAGAACATTATGGTACACAATGCCGTTTATGCAAATATGCTAATAATTACTATCTTAAGAATGCAGCGTCACGTATCGTCGCGGCGTGGACTCGTCCCAAGTTTCTAGTTCTTTCTAGAAACTCATAAAAAACCAATCAAATACAACTAACCCTATCAATGAATAGGTACCACAGATAGTATATATATATATATATATATATATATATATATATATATATATATATATATATCCCTAAAATAATTTTTATTTCAACTTTTGCACCAGTATTTTTCATATTGTGAGATGAAAGTTTAAAACCTCATTTCACGCGGGTGAAGCCGCGGGAAATTAATGCTATTTATATTATAACTATTAACTCTGTATTTCGAAGCTACGTGGAAATGTTTCTTCAACACCTTTTTTACTTTATTACCAAAACTTTCTAACATTAAACCAAAGTCTGCGAAGTTCAGTGAATAATTTAAAATCTCAGTATAAATAAGGACACTACATCATTTCGCGTGAAACATTAACGTCTCTTATGTCTCATATGCAATTTACGACTCTATCCCACTACGGCCACGGGAAAAAGAAAAGTCGCGAATCTGTTAGCAAATTAGTGTCATAAATAAGCCGAGGAAGTTCGCGCTTTTACGCCGCAAGAATCAAGATGCCTATTCCGATTAAAGCATGTGGCGATTTAACAATATAGAAGTGATATCGTTTTGATCACTTTATGGATGCAAATTATTGCATGTTGCTTCGTACAATATAATTAAAAAGATCTGAGACCAAGGTTAGAGAAAAGTATTGAATAGAAGTGTCGACTAAAATGCTGTTGCAGTAGGTAAAATTAATATAAATATGCAAATGACTTTAGAGACAATAAGAAAAGAGTGAAAAATATTGACGCAGAATGTAAAATAGCTTAGAGCAGGATATGAGTGAGTATTGGGCCCCTCTCAAATAAAAGTAGTAGAATAAGCATTGAAATGCACTTTATTACTACTTAATAATAATGTAAAACTCTCTTAATTTTAACAAAGATTGTTCCAGAATAATCGTTTTCGAGTGCAATTTGTCGAGTTGGACGTTTGGGCGCGCTCCGCGGGAAATGGGCGTATTTGTCTTACCTGTTTGCATCTCCGACTTATGACTCTGCCCGGGATAAATTACATCCTGCATTATTAAAACGTTCAATTCTCTTACATTATCTCGCTATTTCGTTTGTAATTAAGAACACCGAGAATTAGGTCGGGAATAAGACTCTCTCTTTTTTAACAATCGTCATGATTCCTTTCCTATTCGAAGATCACTGATGCATGGTTAAGCTTGTCTAGTCAACAACGTCGCTTCTTACTTTACAAATGCTGTTTTGCTGCCTACCTTTTACTATTCCAAAAATAATAAAATTCATTTATAGTTAATATAGGTACCTATAATTTGTTAGTAAAATTATTGGTTAAATGATTGCCTGGAATAAACTGCTTAAGGCCGCTAATTTGAAGATTAACCTTTTTAGGGTTTTCTTTTAATTTATTTTATCTATTTATTTAAAATGGTAATGACTAATTACTGATTAACGGAAGTGACACTTGGTTTTCTTTTGCAGCTCTTCACCGCGCTTGGTCGGCTCAGAAGCCTCGTACAAGCTGAGCCAGCATGAAATAGAAGCACTGAATGTGGTAAGTCCAAACCTTTATGTAAATATTATGTGTTTGTGTAATTCTTATATTATGTACTAGCTTTTGCTCGCGGGACCGCGTAAATACGGGAACAGCAGTGGTGTGGGGTTCCTATAACTCCATTCCCATTGGCTTCTCTCACCGCTTACCTTCTGAAGAACCTCGTCCTATCTCTACCTATTATATAGGCTAGGGCTTCCCCATAAATGAGAACCAGTTTTCGCCGCTGGGGAACAGAGTATTTTTAGGCATAAATCGTATTTTAGCGATAAAACCAATATGTGTTAATTAATCAACCAGAGCTTAAAATACTAGATACCATACCAAATATGATATACTGAACGGATGTTCGGTGGTTTTTGTATGAAAGATGTTCAATCATACATACATCCATCCATCCTCACAAACTTTCACATTTATAATAGTAGGATAATGCAATTACTGTATCGACGCATTCAATTTGAAAATATTTTCTAAAAGTTATCTTTATATTTTAAAAACAATAAACCTCCATGCAGTTGCCGTCTATACATAGATATATAATATTAAAAAGAGGTAGATATGTTATAAACGCGTAAAAATGAAGACTCGAATTGGCCCGAGTCGGGCCAATTTTGGTTAGTGTGCTCCGCGAGTAATAGCGTGTTTTGTGTTACTATGCGACGTTGACATATTGACACGCGTCCCATGTTAATGTGTGTCGTGGCACAGAAATATTGTCAGTTTTGTAAGGATATAATAACATATCTATGTAATAATTAATCAAAGCGTCTATAGATCAAAATGAACAAATCTTAATAATATTATCATAATATTTATGCAAATTCCCCACCGAGTGATGAAGTAAAGTTATAATAAATGAATAACATTATGATCATGTTACACAATATCAAACACTTCCTACTCAAGATGCACTATTGACAATGGGGTGTTGAAATTTATAACTACTGAATTATACATGCTGCCAGGGGTGCTAGCTGCTGGCGCGAGATTAGCATGCATTATCATAAGCCCATGGCTGCGGTGATAGAGGTGCCAATGGTTTTTTATCTCTGTTATTGCCGGCGCCTGCACAGAGGCGCATCTAGAAGAATCCGATAAGAACAAATTCTAATGAAAGTCCATGGAAAACCCGGCTAAGTGCGAGTTGGACTCGCGCTCGTTCGAACGTACGAAACGGGGAAAAATCACGTTTGTTGTAGGTGGTCACAGTTGGCCTCTAAATAGTATCGCCCGCGTAAATAGTATCGGGTATCCCGCGGGAAAACTGTACTTTTCCGGGATAAAAAGTAGCCTATGTTTTAATCCAGAGCCTAAACTACTACCGTACCAAATTTAATCAAAATCCGTTCGGTAGTTTTTGCGTGTAAGAGGAACAAACATCCATCCATACATCCTCACAAACTTTCACATTTATAATATTAGTAAGATAGTCTTCATGCTGTGTCCACCTGACCTTGACTGAATTGACCTGAATTTTAAACTTGATCAATTTAAAAATATTTATCTGAAAAATATTCAAACTAAATGAATAAAAGGTCACTCTTTATTAAATAATTATGTAGATTAATGGAATATAAATTATTTTGTATTTTTTTCCAATAATTACCTACTACCTACTTTTTGCTTCGCAAAAAGTAGGTAGAGGTCACATCACTTGAGTTTTTAAGTCACATTTTCATATTTATCAGATCTTTTAAGAGATAAAAAATAAAATTTTAAGTGGAAATATTTTATTGTATTATTTTCTTGACACGGATAACATTAATATTTCATTCGATTTTTCAGCTTATACCATGTTCAACTGTTAGATTTCAACCTTTGTCCAATTATTTTAGGTTTATAAAGAACCGGGGTAGAAAATCTAGAAAACCTGGTATTAGCCGATTTTTCCACTTAAAAACAATATTTTCCCTACAAATATCTCTCTTATTTTGTGAGTGATATGTACGTCTGAGGCGCCAGGCCCCGGAGCATTATACGGCTATTTGCTGAGTCATCCCCCTCTAATAGTGTCGGTTTATCTCCCCGTGCTTTTGATTTAATCATCATTGTTTATCATGGTTGAAAATAAAGTGATTATTTTTGTAATTTAATTTGCACGTCAGATAATTATTTTACGTCCATATCTATTAGCGCTCGTCACACGTATAGTTGTAACCGTGCGAAATAGCACGAGCTATTCCGACCCGCGCGGCGCTGTGAACCGAACGTATAAATTGGTCGGGGCTGACAGTCCGATCTGGTATGTCGACGACATCGCATTTAACACAATTTGATGTGACGCATTTCTAGTGCTATTTAAGCACGACAGTTTGATCTACAGTCCAAACCGCACAAATCCCCCCGCAGTTTGGAACGCAGTCCGATCCGCGATCCGAACTTTACATGTGCAGGGCACTGATTAAATACTTGAAGCATCCGGCGGTATTAGGGTTGAAGTATCTATTTAACTGACAATATCCATCCCAATTTTGATATTTTACCTATGCAGTATGCTACTGCATAATGTTTAGTGACAAAAAGTAAGCTATTATTTACCTTATGTATCCTGAAAAACTGTTTGGCATAACTAATGCAGTAGCCTTTTTATACAATTAATTAATATTATGATTTAAATCAATTTTGCGCCAAATATTTGGCGGAAAAGTGCTTTAAATTATAATATTAATTAATTGTATGCTATTGATTTCCGCAAGGTAACGCCTGATTCTATTAACTAGTAGCCTTTTTGTTTTTTTTTTTAATAGAAATTATACTTTATTTTTTAATTTTCAACATTTAAATAATACATTTGAACTAGATCTTTGTTTTTCATTCTGTTGGTATAACCACAAAACATAGTAATGTACACCAGACCAGACTTTCAGTCTGTGCTCTGTGTAGGAGTATATTGTATTGACACTCTGTCTCCGAAGAGCTATCAGTTGTAGAATAATCATGGCTGACCGATGGCGCCCTGTAGTCCCTAAACCTTCCCTAAACAAAGTCAGTAACAAAGCCTTCGCACTGAATACTCGCTTATTTGCACGTAATAACGATTCCTTCTATATTAAGGTCACTGATGAAGGATCATTCATCATCATCATCTGTAGTTGTATGAATACATTTTGTTTTATATTTTATGTGGTAGTGTAGTCCTTTTAACTGGAATAAATGATTCATTTATTTATTTAGTTGCGTTCCTCATCAATGTCATCGACCATTACCATCTTCGCTTGTTTAACGAGTCTGAATATAAAGATGACTAATTAGGCTATCTATCATTAGTCTGCCGGTTAATCATGTGTTATTGTTAGATCAGCGGATCTAAAAAGGCCACTTACGCAATATCATCGCAATATTGCTATTTGGCACTAAAGCAATTCTGCTTTTAAATCTGTCAAATGAATGCATTTCAGCCAATTTCTGCATATGAATTGTATCCAAATCTTAATATGAATTGCAATTCAAGTGGCCATTTTACGATCGCTGTCAGTAATTCATAACAAGAATTGAAAATGAATTGCCGAAACGGCCTTTTTAGACCTGCTGAACCTCAATTCTCGTGTTTTACTCAGACTTTCAATTCACTTTCAATAAACTATATTATATTAATTGTTTTTAAATCGCTAGTTGATTTTTGAAGTTTAGACCAATCAAACGCGCGTTAAACGTTGGTTTGACGTTTATGAGAATACCATTTTGCTATTTAAACATTGAAACTGTATTATTGCAAGATTTAATTAGCAGAATCGCCCTACAGCTCTGCTGCACTATTGTAGAGTTGAAATCCCTCTAGCCCTTTGGATACCAAACTAACGTTCTGGCTGCCCAATGAAGGTGTCTTGTCACCTCAAATTTATATAATTACTATCTGATGTTTTTAGGGTTCCGAAAGGTAAAAACGGGACCACATTACTGAGACTTCGCTGTCTTTATGTGTTTCTGTCTATCCGTCCGTCAGTTTGTCTCTTTGACTGTGATAGCTAGGCAGAAATTTTCAGAGATTACGTATTTCTGCTGCCGCTATAACAACAAATACAACAAACATAATAAACATAATAAAATAAACATTTGAGCACCCATACAACAAACGTGATTTGTTTACCGTTTTGTACTGAATCCTTCGTGCGTACTTGGCCGATTTTAAGTTAAAATAGACAATACAACTTCCTTAGAATTTCTTTTCTTAATAGGACTAATAAGACATAATGGCTTTATCCAATTATTGGATTTTTGAAATCAAGTTATCCTTAACAATAATTACGTCGCTCGATTACTTCGTAATACACATTTAACTTCCATTTACCTTTAAAATATCAAAAGGGGATCGTAATGCATCGCGAACAATCTTTAAATCGAGGGGGTGCATAATTTATCATTTGGATACATTGATATGTTATACTAGATACCGAAAAGTTAAACAAAATAAACAAGATTTAAAAAATCAGTAATTCCTGAGTTTTCAAGCTGTGAGCGAGCTGATGATGATTAAGTATAGCTAAGAACCATCTAGACACGTCACATTTCAAGCAAAAAAAAAACGCATCTAAATCAGACATTTCCTTTAGGATCTACGATGCCACGTACAGATAGACAGACACGTCAAACTTTTAAACCACCTCTCTTTTCGTCAGGGGTTAAAATAAACTATTCTAGTCGCTTAGTAGGTTTAGTAGGTAGGTACTTTCTTGCCGAAGCTGTGTAGGTGCTTGTAACAGTTTTGACCTTTGTTAAGCTGCTACATGGACACTGGACAGCATAAAAATATAAGTAGACTAGATATTGTTGTCTACGATTTTGTACGCTCAAAAAGAAAACCATGTAAATTAAATTAAAAATAAATTTATTTGCACAAAAATAAAATACAGTCATCGGTAAGCATAACATAAAATTAAAATAAGAATGTGCAAAATGGCGGTCTTACCGCATAAAGCTATTACATAATATATTTTCCTGCAGAGCCTTAACTACTACTATACCAAATTTTATCAAAATCCGTTCAGTAGTTATTGCGTGAAAGAGTACTTATCAAACATCCATACATCCTACTCACAAACTTTCGCGTTTATAATATTAGAAGGTACAATATTAATTTGACAAGGTATTTTATTAATTCGACCGTGGTAAAGTTCAAATTAAGAATCTTGGGAATATTAGGTAAAATGTTGGCCTTATTATTTTCAAAGAATATGGTAGACTCATATTTTATGTATGTGAGTATTTCGTGGTAAATTAATCCCAGTGCCTCCTTTGCTACTTTCGGTGGCAAGTGCATTGCCAGCCTTGATGCTGGTAAATTATTTTGACACAATTTTACCTCATAAAGATTACCTGTAATTTAAATTTTCTCCTTATGTAATTATGGTTAATAATAATATTAAAACGTAATAAACGTCATAACGTAATATAATACGGCCGTTATATAATTTTAATAATAATATCAATCTGGTCCCGTGGCAAGTTCTCGAAGAACTTGTGCTACGGATACCAGACAACGGAAATATATTTAATACTTTTATACGTGTACTATACATATTCCCCTTTACTAATAATCGCCGTATAAATTTTGAATAGTTATACAGTGTTTTGTCTCCTTCTATCGAATTAAAAATGTCACTTGTGTGACGTGAACAAAACTTCAAAGCTTATACAGCGTTTATTAGTAAGGGGGCTAGTATTTAAGATTTTTTATACCCTGATGGGATTCGAAGCCGCGTTCTTCGGCTTGAGCGTCAACGCGCTAACCACTGAGCCAAGAGGCTGCCAAAATAAAGTTCTGGATCTAGTAATTGCACCATCGACGTTTTACAGCCACTACCTCGCATCTAACGGTATTTTTATTACATCACACGATTCGTGAAGAATGAATTTCAAATGGCACAGGAAGTTTGCGTAGGGGGTTCTCCGGCCGTCCCAGTACCAGGGGCTCTACCTGTCTGGATAACTTCTGATAACAGTTGTCATTTGCTATATCCTGTACAATATTTTTGTATAAAAAGTTTGATTAAAGTGAATTAGTAACTTTACTTTAGCTTGGAACAATAGATGTTAACGAATACCATCGACTTTATTGTAAAATTTAGAAATTCGGTTTTAAACAACATAATAGTCAAGTGGTTTGCGTCAATAATGCGGTCTTTTAAATTGATTACTAAACATATTACATTAAAACCATTTTGCTAATGGCGTTTGGCTATTGTCGTTTTCTATGGAAATGACAGCCCAAGTAACATTTTGGTAATAAGAATAAGCGCTAAATGAGCTACTTAAGAGAAACTTAAAAACCTAAGGTTCTATAAAAGGTCTAACAACTAGTGGTATAGCGTGCTATAACAATCTTATAACCCTCGATTGGGCCCACAATTTTAGAGCTTAAAGTGACATAATAGTTGTAGAAAAGTGATAAAAAGGTGGGAATAAAGAGTTACAATAGTGCTATTGAAGTAGTATTCACCATTTTAGGTGTATTATAAGCTATACACAGGTTACAACTGCATCCGTTAGTAATAAATAATTTATAAAATTCACTCAATTAACTTTTTTAACAACATATGTGTGCTCCTACGATACTATTTATAGTTCGATTGTATATTGTGCATAATAAGTAGTAATAAACATCACTCAAAGTTTTTTTTTCTTTACGTTTCTATTACCGTCAAAAATGATAAAATATAATAGCAGTGCGCATATTCATGGCTGACAATCATGGCCGACATCAATTAATAATTTTATACATTATCGGTTTCATAATTATGAATTCTCCCTGCGGTGATAAGTATTCTGTGATAATATAATATACTAGTTTTCATCTCGATATTGAAGCGCCTCAAAAATAAACAACATTTCATATTATTAGGTATAATAAATCACTGCCACGGCATTTATTTTTTTATTTTAGTTGTGGTTGTAAATAACAATTCTCAGTACGTCTATGTATATTTTAATTGAAAACAGTAAATAATGTAAATCAATAAGTCGGAAAATAATATTTTGACCATAAATTTACTTTTAAAATTTTGTAGGTTATGTTTATTTAATGGCGTAAAATCTACATTACCTAAGGTTCCTGATAACTCTTTTATTCTCAACGCAGTGTTAAAAAACTATAGCTAGCTTTTTAATGCCACTTGGTCTTTTATAATGTGGGAGTAAATCCTATTATACAACCTGTAATGATTTAAAGGTGGTTTCTGACACTTGCAGCATCTAGATCTATAATACCTATAGTTATCACTTCTTTAACTTCTATAGCTCTATAATACAAATAGTTATCACTACTATAACTTTCTTTTAGCTCTTAGGGCTCCTCGTTAGGTGGTACAAGGTATTGACTAACTCCATTTAAGAACTTTAACCGTTTGTAAGTATTAGCAGACACCTTACAATTGGTTATAGTGTTTTACGTTTCCTAAAGATGTAAGAATAAGTTATACAAAAGTTCTGACAAACTCCAAGTTGTTATATATTTTTCCTTTATTTTTATTATGCCTCTTGAAACTTTAATTATTTATTCCTAACGCCGCAGTAGAGTCCAAAGCTATTGTCAGAGCTCTAATATGTGGTTTATAATACTTTAAGTATCAAAAAAGGTTTCCCTTAGCGCTAAAATGTTAGTTGGGAGAGATACAGACAGGTGCACAAAAATCGGCGATTCCTATTTTACTGCACAGATAAATGACAAGATTACTTGATTATAATGATGAATAACTTCTATAAATTTTAACACGACCAATAAAAAAATAGTAGTTTTTAAGTTTTTTTTTTCAGGCCTACTTCGACTTTCTAAGAAATAGTAGCAAATGGTAGGGCCTATGGAATCAGGGGGTGTGGATTCTTAGACGAATACAGCGACGGTGTAAATTGACTTGGAGTATGATTTATGAGTAATATGAATGATCATCGCGACTTTAAATTTATACGAGTACGTCTAGCGCCTAGCGTGCAATATAATGTTATATTATGGAAGCACATATTTATATTCCTTGGACTAATAAAAGAGAATAAAATAATAATAGGAGAATAAAAAAATATTCTCTATATTCTTGGATACTCCTTGGATCTCGTTTCAGCTGCCAATAACTTTACTTAGGTTACTTGTCAATTTGTCATGGACATTCAGTTTGATATGATGACATTGTGTCTTAAAAAGGCCGCAGCATTTTTGAAGCAATACCAAGTTGAACCTTATTTTGTAACATGTGAATAACTGTTATTGGCCTTATTTAAAAAATATATTTAACTAGATTAAGATTGATGGCTGTTGTTATTCCAAATAAAATAAAATTGAATTTTTATTGATCAAACTTTGTGGACTAAAATCTCTTAAATACAAATAATAATAATCAAAGACCAGGCATAAGGTCAAAATCGCTTAACAGCGCTGATAAATCGTGCGCAGGCACACATACTTACTTGTAAATGCGGACTTCCAACATGTCTGCAGTCGATATGGTCACTTCCTTTGTGCCATAAATATTTTGAATTGTGAAATTTAGTGCAAAGGAAGATGTTTAGAAACTAATCGAGTGGGAACTTTGTCTGTTGATAATTTTGATCTATAAGTGTCTCGCTAGCTCAAATTCATAACACCGGAATTTGGGCTTCGCGTATAAATAGCTTCACACCTGGCATATTTTCGATATTTCCTTATATATGCGTGTCAGTTCTCTATATTTTTCCTATTCCGCAGCTATTGCCACAATTTGTTATACCTCCAGCTCCCCCGAAATCGATAGAACATCTATCAATATCGTAAATTTGACTATAACAACGTATTTCCGCGAGACAGAGGGGAGAAGGGAGAAATTAATAAGGGGAAACGCGATTTTAACGACTCCCAGACAAATTGACGCGGAACGATCATTTGTTATGGTTGAACTTGTTTAGAATAGCATACGGTTTAAGGTTGCTCATATGGGAATATAGGGGCTTTTTCATATGGTACCGAAGTGTAAGGATGGTGATGTTTTTACTCTGTGGTGAGGGAAAGCGATGATGCGTCAAAACTCAATGTTTAAAGTGGGGGAATTAAAAATTATCTTAATTTTAGATTTTAAAATCGAAATTAAAAAAAAATCTCCGTCATAAGCTCACAGAAGTCTCAACTGTGAAGCATTTATTGCCAACACACACCTATGATAAGAAATTATCCTTACGATTTGTTGATGACATTGGATTCGTAGATGGCGAAATATTTCCAGGCACCTTTACAGCAGAAAAAATATATGCTTTACTGCAGAATAATTTCAAGGTACAACTGTCAGGGTATGAAAAACGTTAACCAAAATTAAAACCAGATGTCCCCACCCTCCTTTTAAATTTGACATTTCTTCAACATGCAATCTCAACATCTGCAGACTTTGACGTGAAAACGATTATTTATGCCAATATTACTCACGATTAGTCATTTCGTCCCCCAAATTTTGAGGACATCAGTGGGGAAGTAAATGGACGATACAGATATTTGTTGATTTATTTGATTCTTTTAATATTAAGAGCTGGTTAGCACGGGTATAGCGCTTTTAAACGAAATCTTACTACTGCTTATAATAAATTTGTTTTATATAATATAATGGTTTAAGTTAACATCTAATCTGTTGTGTGTATGTCTCAGTGCATATAATAATAAATAATATATACCTAGGTACAATCTAATATAACACATCTATTTTACAATATACTTTTAACCTTTTCTGGTGGTTGTTTATTCTTGATTATTTTGGCCGCAACTCGCAGCATGATGAAGTATTTAGTTTTAAATTAAGTTTTGTTTCTTTTTTTTATATTTATTATATTGTAGTACCTATGTGCTTAGTAATATAAGTGGAAATTTGGTAGGTAGAACTAAGTTGCAAATTGAATCATATTTAATTTCTTAGCAGCAGCTATAAGTGAAAACGTTGATGATGGATGTTTGTAACTCTTCCATGGTAAATCTACTGGAAGGATCTCAATGAAATTTGGTATGATAGTAGTTTAGGTTATGGATTAAAACATAAGCTACTTTTATTCCGAAAATCTACAGTCTTTCTGTGAGATACCCGATACTATATTTACGCTGGCGGTATCGCAGGAAAATATATATCTACGGATATATATATATATATATATATATATATATATATATATATATATATATATATATATATATATATATATATATATATATATATATATATATATCTATCTCTATCACCATCACCACGTCAGTCTGGCCCCGTGGTAAGTATCCGAAGAACTTGTGTTACGGGTACCAGACAACGGAAATATATTTAATACTTTTTATACTATACTTATATTTAAGATTTTTATTATATTATACACATATTTAATACACATCCATGACCCAGGAACACAGAAAACTTTTTGTTCCCTGGCGGGATTCAAACCCGCGACCTCTTCCGGCTAAAGCGCCACTGCGCTGACCACTGAGCCACGGGGGTCGTCAAAAAGGAAAAACTTGTAATTCAATAAAAGTAAAATGAAAGTATGTTAATTACGAGAATCGGGGTTCTGTTAGCTTTTTCTTAATTTAAAATTGATATTTTCATAATATGAAAGTTGTTATATTTTGTAAGTTAGTAATTGCCATAGGTTTCATAACCCACAGGTCACCCTACTCACAATCTAAACGGAAGATTCGGTTAAATGTGGACCGTTGCAACGCCAATCCAGCTTATCTTAAAAATTTCAAAACGGCAACTGTATTTGATAACAGCTAGCCGTAATGTAATATACAATCTGATTGCGACAGAAATACAAAACACACATTTACCTACACATGTACCTTTTTGTCAAAAAAGTATGGCGCAGTATTTTCGCGGGAATCAAAGCGGGATTGAAGGTGCAACGAAGAACCCGATAAAGATACAAAGCGCGTTTTTAGACACATGTTGGCCTTTGTCGCGTAATGACGTGCGCTGTATCGCTCACCACACTTATTAGTAACGAGGATATAGAGCTGTGGAAAGTTTATGGAAACAATAGTAGCCTACAGTGGCGTGGGGTTCCTATAACTCGATTCCTATCGGCTTCACTCACCTTTTTCTTCACTAATCACTTACACCTTTTGAAGTTACTCATCCAAATGCCTTCCTATTAATTAATAGGCTAGAGATTCCCTATGAAGGAGAACCAGCCTTCGCCAGGTCCCAGTGACTGGAATATTATGAGGAATAATAATATCTATGGACCCTTCACTCTACGTCAGTCTGGCCCAGTAGGTACCTACTAAGTATACAAATACTTTTTGGATTTGGACAACGGGAAGTATATTCAATAATTTTATACTATACATACATATTTTAAGATTTTTATTACATTATACACATATTTAATACACATCCATGACCCAGGAACACAGAAAAACTTTGTATTCCTTTGGCGGGATTCAAACCCTTGAGCACCAATGAGCTTAATCACTGAGCTACAGAGGTCGTAGTTCAGTGATTAATCCTACAAAGGGATAAATTTTAGCGGGTTTTTTTTCAACTTCAAAAGTCCTGGCTTCTTCGGCACGGTGAAGGTGTAAAAGAAGTTTTTAACTGTTGAAAAAAATCATCTAACACATTCTTAAATAAATCATTCGAATTACTGGATAATATGATGATCTAGCATGTGAATGGAATATAATAAATCGCTACAAATTGTTCTAAAAATAAAAAAATTGAGAGGTGTCAAGGGACACCCGGATGGAACGAAGTTCCGGATGAAAATATCTGGCTTGCTTTCTATAAGAGAGAGAGAGACGGACAGAGAAACATGCGACGCCGCACAGCTTACAATAGCTTACTACAGCAAAAAAAAAAGACATACAGACATGTATATATAAAATAAATAATAATACAATATCCGAACCGATATTATCCATACATACATTACATACATACATACATACATACATACATACATACATACACACATACATACATAAATATAATAAATGTATACGCGTAAATATTTAATTTTTATAAAAAATAAAATTATCTTTTGTAATTAAAAAAGTGTTGTGACAACTTTTCGTAAGAATTTTTTCCGTCTAGCCCCCTTTCACAACGCGCGATAAGGAACTTCGTTCCAATTACATTAACACTACGATTATGTACTTGGTTTACGTAAACAAGGATTGTGTTATGTTGAAGGTACTATTATTTATTCTGTGGTTATGGCACAGAATAAATAATAGTACCTAGAGGTAGTTATGGTTAAAACATCTCTTCATTATATCATTTGCATTTTTGAGTTAACACATTTGGCCAAGTAAATACATGTAAAAATACAAAGAACAATCATGTCGCATCCAGTGGTAATATGTTATGGATGTACAATCACCTAGACAAATTCACCCTCGCGCATTGTCGCTTTGATCTCCGTGTTTTGGTTTTCACCACCGGGGGACAACGGGGGACATCGATGTTGGTTTCAATTCGAGACCTCTTCAGATTAATACGTATAGGGTACGCAAATGTTCACGTACAGTCCAACAGTTACACATTTGACATCTGTGGCTCAGTGGTTAGCGCGTTGGTACTCAAGCCGGAGGTCGCGGGTTCGAATCCCATCAGGAAACAAAAAATCTAAAATATAAAATGTATAGTAGGTATAAAAGTATAAAATATCCCACCAAAATCATTCTGTAAAAAACTAGCCAAGTCTCGATGGAGCTGCTTGTTTATCTCTAAAAAGTAATGAAATCTAGACTAAGTCGTGCCAAGTCTAATGATCCTTACTGCGATTTATTTATTATTATAGTTAATGTTGTGTGACTTGGCCCTTGAAAATTCTTTATACGTTAGAAGTCAATCTTGTTTACACGTAATGTTATATCAGATTCTGTTGTAACTACCTATGTTTGTTAAGCGAGATAATAGCCCATACTGGTATTGGTAATTGGACGCTAGTGTCTTATTTTAGGCTGTTGTTGATTGTATAACACATGTATTGGAACAATGGTTTCATGGAGCCCCTTTTGTACCCTTGTGTACTCTTCAACGGCCAAGTCACACAACATTAACTATAATAATAAATAAATCGCAGTAAGGATCATTAGACTTGGCACGACTTAGTCTAGATTTCATTACTTTTTAGAGATAAACAAGCAGCTCCATCGAGACTTGGCTAGTTTTTTACAGAATGATTTTGGTGGGATTTCACTTCTTTTTGTAGAAACGTAGGAATGTTGGTTTATTTTACTAGATTTTAGTGTAATTTGTTTATTTAATTTGTGTAATGTTCGAGTAGAATAAAGTTAATTGTTCGACTATTTCTTCTTGTAAACTTGTAAGTATAAGTATAAAAGCCAGTCTAGTCTTATCCAGAGTTTTCCTTTAATTTTATTTTTATGCGTATTAAAAGCAGAAGGGGAGGCATTCGCCCAGCAGTGGAACGCTACCGGCTAGATTAAATTAGAAGATGTGTCCCACTTCACTGGATTTTTGCAATGACAGTCGATTTTTTATGTACCAATAGTAGAAGGGGGCATTGCCATATCTCTAATCAGCTGAGACCAGCTGAGGGTTCTTCATCAGATACTTCAGACCTTCGATTTTTGACATCAAATGAAGTTGCCCACCAAGTTGAATATTTTTTGTAAAGGCAGTATGTCGATCTCTAATAGTTTGGTTGGGCTCTTGTGTTTTCTAATAAGGGTCACCAGGTACTCCAGATCTTCGATTATCCTAGTTTTTATAGTTTTTCCTTTATGTGGCCATTAAACCCTACCTTTGTACCAAATTTCAGCTCTCTGAGTTTATGAGAAGTACTAGTTCTATTCTGATGATCATGAGTGAGTGACTGGGTGAGTGTCATAAATGCGAAACTTTGCTTTCGTTTAACTTCGGAACTAAATGACCTACAGACTTAAAATTTTGGATTTTAAGTATGTGATTATACTTTACTGGATGACGAAAATTTCTGCATTCTGGTCTTATCCAGAGGTTCTCAAATAGGGGCCTGAAAATGCGGCGAAATGGTTCCAGTAAATAATGGTACGGCAGTGTTTGCTTCGCGCTCGACTTGGCGGGGGCACTGCCGTGCCCCCAGATCGATATTCTGGTCTTATCCTGAGGTTCTCAAATAGAGGCCTGAAAATGCGGCGAAATGGTTCCCGTAAATAATGGTACGGCAGTGTTTGCTTCGCGCTCGACTTGGCGGGGGCACTGCCGTGCCCCCAGATCGATTATCCTAGTTTTTATAGTTTTCCCTTTATGTGGCCATTAAACCCTAACTCTGTACCAAATTTCAGCTCTCTGAGTTTATGGGAAGTACTAGTTCTATTTTGATGATCATGAGTGAGTGTATAAGTGAGTGAGTGAGTGTCGTAAATGCGAAACTTTGCTTTTGCTTAACTTCGGAACTAAATGACCTACAGACTTGAAATTTTGGATTTTAAGTATGTGATTATAGCTTACTGGATGACGAAAATTTCTGCGTTCTGGTCTTATCCAGAGGTTCTCAAATAGGGGCCTGAAAATGCGGCGAAATGGTTCCAGTAAAGGATGGTACGGCAGTGTTTGCTTCGCGCTCGACTTGGCGGGTGCACTGCCGTGCCCCCAGATATTTTACGTTGTCTGGTATCCGTAGCACAAGTTCTTCGAGAACTTACCACGGGACCAGATTGACGTGGTGTAAAAGCGTACTTATGATATTATTTTTATTATTTATAATAAAAGAAACCAGCCAAGTGCGAATCGGACTCGTGCATCGAGGGTTCCGTACAAACCTGTAGGTATATTAGTAAAAGTTCACCCATCACAATCGAGTCATTGCAGGGGTAGTAAGTTTAAAATTATTAAAAATATTTTTATTATCATCATCATCATCATCAGCCTATCGCCATCCACTGCTGAACGTAGGCCTCCCCCAATGAGCGCCAACCATCCCGATCTTGGGCAGCTTTCATCCATCCGCTGCCAGCCACCTTCTTCAAATCGTCGGTCCATCGTGCCGCAGGACGTCCTACACTACGTTTGCCTAAGCGTGGTCTCCACTCTAATACTTGTCTGCTCCATCGATTGTCTGTCCGTCTGCAGACATGGCCGGCCCACTTCCACTTCAGCGTGCTAATTCGTTGAGCAATGTCGGTGACTTTAGTTCTCTGGCGAATAACGTCGTTACGTATTTTATCCACCAGAGATACCCTTAACATTGCTCTTTCCATCGCACGCTGAGCAACCTTAAACTTATGAACCAAGCCTACGGTGAGTGTCCACGTTTCGGCTCCGTATGTCATTACCGGTAGAACGCATTGATCAAAAACCCTGGTCTTAAGGGATTGTGGGATCGACGATTCAAAGATGTCCCGGAGCTTCCCGAATGCAGCCCAGCCCAAGCGTATTCTTCTACTCACCTCCTTCTCAAAGTTGTGCCGCCCGAGTTGAATGGTTTGGCCAAGATATACGTATTCTTGCACAACTTCGAGACTAGCGCCATTTACGACGACTGGTCTCGGGAGAACGTGTTCATTATACATGATTTTAGTTTTGTTCAGGTTCATACCGAGACCCACCCGTCTTGAAGAATCGCTTAGGCTGTTCAGCATCTCTTCCAGGTCCTGCAGAGAGTCTGACATAATGACTATGTCATCTGCGAATCTCAGGTGTGAGATGTACTGGCCGTTTATGTTCCGTCCCCGTCCGTTCCAATCGAGCGTCTTGAAAACGTCCTCCAACGCGTTATTAAACAGTTTTGGAGAGATAACATCTCCCTGTCTTACTCCTCGACGCAGTTGGATTGGTTTTGTACTCTGTTCTTGTACTTGGACGGTCATTGTTGCGGCCTTGTACAGATATCTCAACACCTCGACATATCGGCAGTCGACGAGACATCTCTGCATGGATTCCAGCACAGCCCAGGTCTCGACGGTATCGAAGGCTTTTTCATAGTCCACATACGCTAGGCAGAGAGGCTGATTATACTCCTCGGTCTTCTGTATAATTTGCCTTAGTGTGTGTATGTGGTCCACAGTGCTGTAGCCTTTGCGAAACCCGGCCTGTTCCGGTGACTGAAAGTCGTCAAACTTCTGGGCAAGACGATTCGATATAACCCTCGAGAACAGCTTATACACGTGGCTCAGGAGTGAAATGGGGCGGTAGTTTTTTAGTCGCGTGTTATCGCCTTTTTTGAAAAACAAAACCGCTATGCTCCTGCTCCATGTTTCCGGGGTAGTGCCAGTGTGGATGACGGAATTGAAGAGCTTGACAAGCTCAGTCAAGACGGGTGTTCCTCCTGCCTTGAGCAGCTCTGTGGTTATTCCGTCATCTCCCGGTGCTTTGTTATTATTAAGCTGACTGAGAGCTATTTTAATCTCACCCATGTCGACATCGGGAAGCTCATCTGTAAGGTGGCGCGTGAGTCTGGCCCGTGGGTCATCTGCATGATGGGTTTGGGGTGGGCTTGTTTTTTGGGTGTATAATTCCCCATAGAACCTTTCGACTTCAGCGAGGACTTCCGGCTTCGAGGTGACGGTAGTGCCTTGTGGAGTATTGAGTTTCGTCAAGTGACAACGGGAGTTATTGGGCTTAGTGAATACCTTCGAGCCCTTATTTCGCACTATGGCTTGCTCGATGGCTTGGGTATTCGCCCGGCGGGTGTCGCGTCTAATTTGCTTTTTAATCTCCCGATTGAGAACTTGACGCTCAAATTGTGTGGCATTTATTTGTTCTCGTCTCTTCCTCATCAACTCCAGAGTTTCGCTGGAGAGCATAGACTTGCGTCCATGGCTCTTTGGACGAAAGTACTTACAACCCACCTCGCAGATAACACGAACTAGACTGTTGGCGGTGTGGTCTATGTCCTTCGTGGTTTCCAACATGGCGAATCGATTTTGGAGTTCTAGCTGAAAGCTTTCGCAGCCGGCTTCTACCTGGGGCCGTGCAGGCCTGAGAGTTGACCTTACTAAATGCGCTCGCTCTACACTGACATTTATACTCAGGCTGCCTCTTACCAATCGGTGATCACTTCCGGTATTAAACCTGTTAATCACGGAGACATCTCTGAATACATGGCGCTTGTCAGAAATAATAAAGTCAATCTCATTCCTCGTCACGTTATCGGGGCTTCGCCAGGTCCACTTTCTATGGGGCTTTTTCTGAAAGAAGGTATTCATCAGAAAAAGTCCTTTGGATTCGAGAAAGTTTACTAGCATTTGCCCCCTGTGATTTCTGTGCCCATAGCCAAAGGGACCTACTTTCGACTCGCCACTCTCTTGTACTCCCACTTTAGCGTTGAAATCGCCCATGACAACAGTGTAGAATGTATTAGTACCAGACATGGCTTTCGCTATGTCTTCGTACATGGCCTCGACCTCGTCGTCAGGATGTGCGGATGTTGGGGCATACACTTGGATTACCTTTAGGTAGTATTTTTTTGTAATCTTCAATACAAGGTATGCCACTCTTGCCGACACACTGCCTATTTCTACGATGTTGCCTTTAAGCGATTTGTGGACTATAAAACCGACGCCACCTTGGGATGGTTGATGTCCTTCTCGGAAGTAGAGCAAGTGACCGGAATCGAGAGTTATCGTCTCCTCACCCTGTCTTCGGATCTCTGATAACCCCACAATGTGCCAGTTAATACGACTTAACTCTACTTCCAGCTCAGCAACGTGCTCGTTCAGCCGTAGAGAGCGTCCGTTATACGTAGCCAAGTCTAATTTTCGGAGGTGGTACCCTGCCGTCGCCCGGGGATTCTTAGCACCCCCCGCCGCGCCGTTACCGTGGCCGGTACCGTGGCCAGGAATAGCGCAGCAACCGGGAACTGGGGGCCGTGAATTTGGGTTGTGCTGCATAGGGGGGATTTGCCGTAGTCACCACGCTTGGCGAACGGGTTGGTGACCGCAGACTGGAATGCTTTTCACTAATAGCGCTGCTGCCCACTATCAGTTGTGGCATTTAGAGCATTCCAGAATATAGATATGGTTATACCGCCATGAAACGGTTACCGGAGCCCAAGCGGGCGAGGAAGATGTTTGTCCTCTTATCCGGCTGATATCCTTTAGTCGCCTTCTACGACACCCATAGGAAGGAGATGGGGTGGTCCTATTCTTTAGCCCGAGACCACACAATTTTTATTATAGGTATGATGTAACTAAAATTTATGGTTTTTGTAATGTTTCCTTTATCTATGCTATAATACGTTGCTTGGTACCAAATTTCAAGATTCTGAGTTCACGGGAAGTAGTATCCTGTAGGTTATGATTCACTTGCGAGTGTCGAAAATTTGCGGCATAAAATATTTTGATTGCATTGGCTTAGAAGTTTGATTTCTTCTCAACTCCAAGGGACAGTAGACTTGAATATTTGATATAAATTCCAGCTTGATACCTCCAAGCGTTGCTGAGAAAAAGGGTCTTGACAGATAGACAGACGGACAACAAAGTGATCCTTTAAGGGATCCGTTTTTTCCTTTCGAATTACGGAACCCCTTAAAAATGCTTAAATGTGTAACAAATAATTCGTAAGTGCATAACTTTTAACACTATTTTTATTATTATAATTATGTAGATTGCAGGTTTTCGTCACTAAGCTATGTTAATAATTTGGCAATATAAAAAAACAAAATAGGTTCATGTTTCTGTCAGGAATATGCCCTCTAATAGAAACGTCATAATATAATTGTTTCCGGCTGTACACGTGAAGTGTTATGAATTGCTTAGTATTCGTTAAGTATCAGATTATAAAAGGATTTTAATGGAAACTTTATTCGGAAGCCATTAAAAGCGTTTTAAGAACAATTTCGATGAGAAAAATTTTAGAAGATTTTTTTAGTAAAGCTTCGCAATTAAACTTCTTTGATAATAAAAGTATAACATAACTCATCAGGGGTATATTAGAATTAAAAAATTCGAAGCTCGATTTTTTGGAATGCAACACAGTCTGTGCACTCAGAACCGCACATTCGAAATCAAATGACGGTTTCGTTCTAAATCATTTTTCGAACGTGAACTTTTCTCTATTGCCTGAGAATCGCTGCCTGAGATCTGTCACGGCTCTACTAATACTACTAAAGTATTTTCCCTACATAAAAACTTAGGCCTTTACATCCCTTTAATGGATGATTTATACAGTATTCTCCGAGCGAAGTAACCACTCTTGAAATACTATAGCGCCTGGGACAGTTGTTTTTTAATGTCGTTTGGTTGCCCAAGCACATACGGCATTCTCACAACATAGTCAGCCTAGTCCAGAGGAATGAACTGGTCAATACGTCTGGGGCCAACATGTGCGGGTTTCCTCACAATGTTTTTCCTTCACCGTTAGAGCGTCCGTATAATGTACTTGAGATCTGAAAAAGTCTCATTGGTACACGCCACAACCTGGGATTTGAACCTGCACTCTCTCGAGTGCGAATTAAACGGTCTACCCACTAGGACACGGAGCTCTTTTCCCTACATAAATCAATAACAATTCTATCTTGGTTACAATATCTTAAATTAGCTCATTAAAAGTTAAATTCATATCGTCTAATCAATTTTCCCGCACTATAAACTTAAGCGTAGTACACACTCAATCACCCGACCCCGCGGCAATCGCTTCTGGCGTGAGGCGCAAATTGGATGCAAAATCAAATAAAAAACATCCGCATCTATCTAGGGGGGAAAGTTTTCACTCATTTAACCAAATATCTCTCGGTATTTTACATTTTAGATTACCAAATGCAACCATCATCATGATTTTATTTTGTGTCGTATCCATTTACCAACATTCATTAAATACCTATTGCATATGTTATTAAATGCCTTTGATTAAAATTACCAGAAGGTAATTTGTGAAGATTATAATAATTATTACCTATGGATTATAAAAAATTATTTTATAGTCATATCCTCGTTTAAAAACTCTTCACTGCACAAGTTAAATAAGAATACGTTTAAATTGTATGTATTTTAACTTAAAATAAGATTTTCACGAGATTTTAAACTTTATAAATTATGTTCTAAGTGAACTATGGAGATTATTTTGCTTCGGGCACAGTTCGCTTAGTCTGATACAGAAAGGCTATGAGGTACTTAGTTCCTTATTGTGTTTAGGAAAGGACCATGCAAAAAAATTGTATGGGCAGTGTCCCCACCCAGTGGTCGGTGGCAGAACCGTATATCTTAAATATATGTATATTATAAAATTATTAAATATATTTTCTTTGTCTGGTACCCGTAATACAAGTTCTTCGAGAACTTACCACGGGACCAGATTGACGTGGTGTAAAGCGTCCATAGATATTATTATTATTAATATGGTCAATGTTTTTCTAATAATATTTCTTACGATAAACAATCTTTGCAACTAGTATGCAAATTTTGATGCGTAAACTTCAAACTATTCCAAACATTAATTGAGCCCAGCTAAAGCAACATGACTTAGTTCGACTACTGTTTGTGTGAAATTCACGCGGTATCCTTTGTTATTTTTGGATTTGGAGCTTAGCATAACATACATTATTGATACATGAATAACAACTATTCTTAAAATAACCTTTTGCTGCTAGAGATTTCTTATGAAATTCTAATAGACAACAAATGTAGAACAAATGTTCATGTCATGACTGTGTGAACATTTACTAAATTAATATTAAACATATAATGTTTAATATTAAAATAACACATGATTATTACACGTAATTAGTGTTTAAACACTAATTACATATTGTAATAATCTTTGTAAAAATCATTTGCTTTTAAAAGCAAATGGGTAGCCAAAATATTTATATGTGATTAATGATTACACATAAAATCACTATAATAATTAATCACTAAGATAATTTCACGAAAACCGTACATTGTTCGCGATGAAAAGTAGCCTATGGTCCTTCCCCGTGGTCTACACTACATCTGTGCCAAATTTTATAAAAATCGGTCTTGTACCTAGTTTCGGAGCCTATTCAAAGCAATCTAACAGACAAACAAACATACAATCAAACTTTTCCTCTTTATTATAGTATAGATATAGATAATAAGTGACATAATATTATTGTCAGCAAAAACTCAATTTATTTACCAGCTGAAATTCTTATAAAAAGGTTACAAATGATTCCAATACAAAAGTAAATAACTATCAGCGCGCACCAAATGTGCACCCTTACAAAACATCGGTTAATTGTGACTCAGGTGCGGAACGTAACAATACGAGCTGCGAATCACTCACGTCGTCACCCCGCGCGTGTGTACTACGCCTAATACTCACGGGGGATATATATTAAAACAAGCTAAAAAATAAATAAATAATACTATACTTCAAAGTTAGTGTTCTAAAAATAATGTAAAATATATTGCTATAAAATGTTTCAATTGTCGTATCAGTTACCAGATAGATTATAATGATTTAAGTTAAAAAGAATAAGACTTAATACAAAATAAATAATAGTTCAATATACCAAGTATGAACAAGCTTTATCAAAGCAAACAAAATTTATACTAACCTAATGTTTATTAGTCTAAAAATCTGCCAGTGCAAATATAAAAACACCTTTATAGAAATCGTACGTATACAGAGAGGTCAAAGCGAGGATTGTGTTTTGTAAATTGAAAACGTGTCCGCGTGTGGTGTATAATCCGGCCGCCGTATTACGTAAAAATAGCGATAAGCAATAATATTGCAGTCACCGCGCGATAGACGCGCAATCGATTGCTGAACGTCAAATAAAATCGTATTACCAATGCGATCGATTGCTAATCGATCGCTGTTGTGTTTAAATGCACTTTGCTTCATTTTCGCTTATTATTGCTAACTGATAGTTCAAATCGATCGCTGATTGCTTTCGCTTTGCTATAAAAGTCTTACGTAATACGAAAAATTAGACAGCAGTGAAGAAATCGAACGATTGATTGCAATTTATAGTTCCTCGATTGTTCGGTAGAGGCAGTACTGTCGCTAGGTTGCTTCTGCTAGGTTTTTGTAGATAGTACGTAGTACGAATTTGCGATTTTTGCGCAAAAATTGCTTTTTTGCTATTACTTGGCTTTTGCAAGATACGTAATAAGCCCGCGGTGCGACTGATATTTGGTGTCGAGTATATAATATAGAGTCTACTGTAAAGTGTCTGATGCTTGATGATACTGTCGATCCAATGTCTGATTTTCCTTTTTAGTGCGCCAATTAATTGCTGCGTCGATTTTGATTGTGGATCATTATTTCAAAAGCCTTTTCATTGCATATTTTAGCCACATGATTTATATTTTATTTTTATGCGTACAAGCTATGTATTAGATAATATTTTAATCTTTTCTTTTTATGCGTACTAGCTATTTTATAATAAAAAATACCGACGTTTGTGTATTATAGACAGAGTATTACTTTGTATAATGTATATTGTTTTAAAAATAATGATATATAAGGCCAAATACAAAATACAAAGATAAATCTGGAAAATATAATCTTAGAACTCATGATTTTTTGCGTTCAAGAAATCTTCTTTTTTTTATTATTATTATTTTTAATAATATATAATATCTATGGACGCTTCACACTACGTCAATCTGGCCCCGTGCTAAGTATCTGAAGAACTTATGTTACAGGTACCAGAAAACGGGATGTATATTTAATAATTGTATACTAAACATATATTTAAGGTTTTTCTTATATTATAAATATATTTAATACATATCCATGACCCAGGAACACAGAAAAACGTTTTGTTCCTTCAGCTTCGGCGGGATTCGAACCTGAGACCCCCGGGCTTGAGCACCACCGCGTTGAACCACTGATCCACGAGGTCATCGTTTGTGTGATTGTGTTATGTATATGAAACATTCTACGTACCACCAGCTATTCTACGCTGATAACAACTAAATTAATGATTTACATACTACCCCTCCATAGTGACCTACACTCTACAGCGTTAATTAGGCGTATCTGTGTGCGGACGGCGGACAGTGACGGAGCGGGCGGCGCGCGCGGCGTGACAGGTGCGAGCGATTATGACGCTCGCCGCGCGGGGAAAACGTGCCGTGTGCATGCAGCTTTATGTGGATACGACAATTGAAAAAAAAAAGTTAGCTTATGACAGAAGAGCAGAGAAAGATTTACGAAGTATAACAATTTTATGTTAAAATATGAAAGTGGGGTTTTTTGTAACCTATTAAAATTTATAAACAAGTAAATAAAATTTAAGTGTCTGTTTGTAATTCTAAATTCTTTTTAGAATTTCACTTACTGCATATGAAAATATATTCGGTACTTACATACATTTTTTTGTCTGTCCGTCTGTTTGTCTGTTTGTTCTGGCTAATCTCTGATATAGCTGGACCGATTTTCACGGGACTGGCAGATAGCTGATGTTATAAGGAGTAACTTAGGATACTTCTTACCCTCATCATCATTATTAAAAAAAAAATTGTAACGCCAAACGAAGTGGGCACGGGTCAGCTAGTTGAAAACAAAATGCTTATTTCGAACCTGAAAAAATATACGCTCAACATAAAATGCTTAATTCTAACCTGAAAATATATACGCTCAACATGATCAGGTACCAGTAAGGTATAGGAAAACCTTCCTCACATAATTGCAATCATAACCTGAGAAAATATACATCATAATATTATATATTTTCTTATCCATCCATCCCTAAATTCTTACCATAATCTCACGGAAACGGGAAACCAATGTTCTGCTGAAATATTTCAACTAATTATTAATTAAAAATAAATAATAATAAGGTCAATTCCACACAAATTCCAGACCGCGACACGTGAAACAAAAAAAAAATGTTTTCATTACCGGTCGTTTCGTTTACACACGTAGGCTTTTATTTTCGTTAATCGTACCGTGAAAACGGCCTGGCGCGCTTGATGGCCGTGTCTCAATGACTCGCATTCGATTATAATTGATTTATCTTACTTTAACTCATCCTACCATCCTACGATTGTAAAGGGCATCACAGACGCCGTAGATACTATAATATTTTATCTCAAGATGCCTGGATATATTTCATATCACATTACGTAATATGAAAACCTATATAGTATCTTAACCGTTTCTGATAGATCACACAAACTGTATAGCAACCGTATTGTTTTATATCTTTGCCGCCAGTGATGATTGTTATTATTATTATGTTATTATTGTTTTACCTACTGTCCTACTCATATTATAAAATTAATGGTTAATATTAAAAGTAATTGTTGAAATTCGGAAACTGTAACGCTAATCAAAACATAAAGCGCTCCTATTCACAGGCTGATGCTGTCTCTGCTAGCCGAAATGACAAGGACAGCATGACTTGAGCGTCGCTTAATTTAACTATTGCATTTTGTTAAAATATAATTAAATAGCAGCAACACACACTACCTCACTCATACTAGCATTTTTGTTTACATTACATCTAATCAACATCTAATTGACACAATATTTTCAATGAATGAAAAAACAATTACCGACGCCCATGGACACCTGTAACACCTGCAGAGGAGCGAGTGCTTTTGTTTGGCATTTTAGAATGGAGTACGCTCTTCTCTTGAAGGTTTGAATCGATGAATTGAATTTGGATTGTCTTTTTAAAAACTACATATATTATAATTTACTTTATAATATGTGATTTTGTTCAGAGCAATGAAACCAGTGATATCAAATAAAAAAAGCAGTTCTATCGGATCATAATAATTAAAATATTTTGTGATATGATCAGTCACTGCAACCAATCAAAAACTTAGTGTTACCAATTAAAATGTCACATGCGGTACGCCAGTATTAAGCCGTTAAGTGTTCTTAAATATTTCCAGTTGGCGCTCACCATCAGACCAATTATCGCAATAATTATCGCCATAATCCAGTGCCCCTTTAAAACCAATTTAAATGCACAGGGCCCTTTATATGGCTTATCATATTGAGTGGGATTCGAGCTTCGTTCTATGTTACCTTTCATGTTTGCCTGATTATAAATAATTGCGTTTGTGCTTTCTATATGTTTTTGACTAGATTTGTAGCTTGAATAATAATCACATAATAATACCGTCATATACATACTAAGTATGTATGTCATACTGTCATATAAAAAAAATAATTCCAGTTATTATTACAATGCATGCCAAAGTGTCGTTAAACACAACGTTAAAGTATAATTTGTCGTAGAGGAGGCTTATCTAATTTATGATGACTTCTTTGTGAACTAAAATAATTTGTACAAAACCTCCTCTGAAATATCTTGATCGATTTCTATAAAATTTTGCGGGTGTTTCGTAGGTCCGAGAATTTTAGGTAAGGGAGATAGGTATGCTTTAAAATAGTGTACCTATCACTTAGGTCTGCTACAAAATAGTGTACTATTTTTTAGCAGACCTAAGTGATAAGAATGGCCCGCCCGTACCTACAGTATTTAGCATTAAATAATACATTCCTATAACCCATCATTTTTGACTTTCTAATACCAAACAAACTATACATATATTAGCGATATTACTATCGCTATGTAAAAGGTACAGTTCTTAGGGATCGATGTCTCTTTTGATGTATGTACTTTCACATATCGTCAGTTGGTTGTAGGTAGTAGGCGTAGGTAGATTTATGTAAGTAGTTACTTATTTATTCTAGTTAATAGTTAAGACTGAACCCCAATTCTCGTACTTATCTTAGATTTTCAATATACCTTTAATGAATTAGAAATTAATCGTCTTGACAAACTGATTTTTGGAGTTTGGACCAATCAAAATGCATTTGACGTTGGTTTGACGTTTATGTGAATACCATTGTGCTGTTTAAACATATCGAGACTGCATCAAAACTGTATTATTGTAAGATTTGATTAGCAGAATCGACCTGCCAAACAGCATCTCGGTTAAGCTAATAAAATTATAATAGAGATTTATCTTGTCTTCATCAACTTTATGGATTAGGTCAGTTTGAAAATACTTACGTCGTCACAATATGTTTTAGAAGAATCGTTTGTTACTAGGGTTGAGACTATGGTGTTGACAGAATGTTGATTACAGTTCATACGAGAGCAAAACCTACACCACGCTATCAGTTTCGGTCACCGCCTCGCCTTAGTTTATACAGTCATCCAACAAACTTGTTCAGTGTAATTTCTGAAATTTATAATTCATTGGTTTTTGCCCGCGGCTCCGCCCGGGTAAATATAGTATACCACGGGAGAACTGAAATTTTTCGACATGAAAAGTAGCCTATGTGTTAATTTAGATCTCAAACTACTATCATACAAAATTTCGTCAAAATTCGTTCAGTAGTTTATGCGTGAAAGAGTAACAAACGTCCATCCATCAATTCTTACAATCTTTCATATTTATAGTAGTAAGATTTCTTAAATAAAGCTCTACAATTTTTATTTTTATTTTATGGGCATGAAGTGGTTCTCGCTGTAGAATTCCGTTCAAGGGTTGCTTCCTTATTTCATTGATTTTTTTAACTTCGTCTATAAATCCGATATAATTTTCGCCACAAAGGCAGCAAATGGTGTATTTTTGCGATAGCTAGTCCAAGGTTTCCTACCTTATGAATGGAATACTCTGAAATACCTTCAAATGCAAACTGGCTTTTTATTTTTCTTGTGGTCCTTCCTACAGGATTAAACCTTATTAAAAAGCTCTTCAGGCCATCCTGGTTCCTGTCCTCTGCGGAAGGAGGGTGGCTCAGGATCAATTACTGAGCAGCCATTGTGCTTATCTCATTATAATTCTATTGTGGATTTTGTCATTACCACGTTACAGTTGGCTTTGATATTAGCTGCTCTGTTAGTTGTACTTTCTTCTTTATCAATATCATCATTGACAGTAAGTGTCAAACCTACTATAATTTATACAAAAATGCTAGTATGAGTGAGGTAGTTTTTATGTATTTCTAACCAATATTTAAAGAAATGTTTGCTTCACGTATTAATATAATGATGATATGTACTCAGTATGTATTGAAATTTTTGCTTCGTATTAAATTATATGATATCTACTGCTGACAAAAATGATGGTTTTCTTAGGTTTTTTACGTTCGTGTGAACAACTTACGTAAAATCCACTAATAAACATTTCAATCAAGTATCAACATTAGCTGTTGTATACTTAAGACACTGTAATATATAACTATCATTTATAAAGTCATCCCAGACGGAGGGTGAGCTAAGACGTCGGCACATAATTTTTCAATTTGCCCAGTTAAAACGCGTTAAGGAGATAGATTAATAAATCTCTCGCCCATAGGTTAGGGGGATATATTGAGTTAGCATGCCTACGCACCCCCGTTCGCCGAATTAAGCGATTTCATAGCTGAGTCTACAGTGTACGTATATCTGGATATTGGATAGCTAAGCGTAGATCACACCAGTTTCTGATAGGGTGACTAAGTCCTGTATTTTTCAAAAGCTTTTATTTAACTTGCAATGTATGTTTTTATGTTAGTTCGGGTGGAATCTTGCTACTCAATTTTGAAGCAGATATTTTCAACCGATTGAGCTAAATTTTTTTCATTACTGATACATATATATGATATGATATAACGTCTCCAAAGCATGCTCGAGTCATAAATGAATGACGTAAATTGTAATCCTACAAACTTGCATGCAAGCATGTTTTCTATTTGACGACCTCAGACCCACTTCGGGCGCAGATCCGGGAAGTTTATCCTGGGTTAAATATCATGTCTACAACAATATCAACATCCCTCTCGTTCTTCGTATTTATAAAAGAGAAGGCATGATGTTTAACCCAGGGTTAACTTTAACCCACATCAGCCCAAGTGGGCCTAAGTGGCTTTAGGCTTAGTGGTTAGCGTTCAACTTTTTGAATAATATGATAGTCTTTGGTATATAATATTATGATGAAATTTTTTCACAATCGTGCAATACAAGTAAGGATGTAGATAAGTGGGTATTATATATTATATTGGGTATAATCCTCGGTTATTTGTACAGTGACTGTCACTGTGACAGTACAGTGGGGTCCTCAGTATTCATACCAATTATAAGTTTCTGTTCCTGACGTTGATTTGTTTGATGACAGCTGGGTTCCGTATAAAAAGCAATTAATAATGTCTTTAATTCAAAGGGATGTAACGCCCTCGGTATTAACAGACGTATCTTGAGTAATTAAAATACTACATGTATCTAAAAGGCTTTCATCTTACTGAGGCGGCGTAATTTATAAACGAGAGTGTAAACGTGTGGAAGAGATTTAGATTTCAGAAAATTATGTTTCGTTGTTAAGGCCCTCCCCCGAGCAAAATACCTTGAGGCGGTCAGCCGCATAAATTTTTCACATAACTTAGTTCAAAATTGACCAAAAAAAAAAAATTAAACGGCGAATATCTAGCTTATGAAATTGCCTATCTATTGGTGTGTGTCCCAAATAAAGTTTACTTGTAAATACTATGGAGATGCTGAAACTATAATTCAATGAACATTCAATTAAAGTTTCAGCGTCTCCATAGTATTTACAAGTTAATTTTATTTGGGACACACACCAATAGATAGGCAATTTCATAAGCTAGATATTCGCCGTTTAAATTTTTTTTTTGGTCAATTTTGAACTAAGTTATGTGAAAAATTTTCAACTGAGTTATGCGGCTGACCGCCTCAAGGTCTTTTGCTCGGGGGAGGGCCTTAAGGAGGCTCATCGTAAAAATTATGTTGAAAGCGACGCTGTTCGATTTTTTTTAAGGAAAGTTCTCTTCAGCTTAAACAGAAACAAGCCGATGCGCGATGCGGCGCTTTAATTTTAAAATAGCGATTCAAAATTGAGCTTTATTCAGTACACAAGTTTCATTGCAATAGAGGAGCCGCGCTATTAGAGCGTCAAATTATACATTCGAACTCTTCCAATTAAGCGTGTGTCTTAAGTTCTTAACAGCCTCCGTGGTCTAGTGGTTAGAGCATTGGCTCTGGAGTCTGGACTCAGAGGTCGTAAGTTCGATTCCCGCATTGGAACAACAAAAAATGTTGTTTCCTAGTTTGGTTAGGACAATGCAGGCTGATCATCTTGATCCATGCGTGGGATGGGCATGTAAAAAGTTTGATCTGCGCCTGATCTCTCGTCAGTCGTGTCGGTTATCCGTCCCACTGGATTACGAGAGTAAAGGAAGAGAGAGTGCTCTTGTGTACTGCGCACACTCATGGGCAATATAAAATTACTCTTGTGTAACTAGCCTATCTTCAATGAAACCGGCCACCGTCACCGAGATCGGTGTTAATAAATTTGAATTTTGAATCACTATATCAAAAAAGGCAGTACTGGGCCTCTAGTCAAAATGCATTCGATAATTTCGACGGCGAAGTTCGAAAACAAAATGTATGGGATTCGACATAACGCATCGCAAGCGACATGTCACATAACGATGACTTATGTCAAATTCCATACATTTTTGATTTCGAAGTTCGCCGTCGAAATTATCGAATGCATCTTGACTAGAAGCCCTGCATCGCATATCGTCTCGTTTCGGTGTGAACTTACGCTTAGTAGAAATTACAGGTTCCTAATTAGAATCGTGCTATCTACAGACACACGAATTTGGTACGGAGCGTACAGCGAACCATATCCGGAGACCAAATTCGGTGTCGCTACACACGCACGGATTTGGTACGGTGCAGTGGAGCGAAACGCTCGACACTCGTGTGTTCGATTTTATGCTCTATTACATTAGCACAGAGTTCTATTTACAGTGCTGTTTTTAAACGACGACGATGATTCCCGCAATTCATTGATAACGGATAGTTATACCAACACTTTAAAAAATATTTCTCCCCAAATTTTTTCCTGATTACTTATACCATACCATTGACAGGTCTAAGAGATAATAAGCTAGAAAGAAAGGTTATGTGTTTAACATAATGACTTACGCGTGAATAACATAAAACTAACTTGTCTTAATCTGATTTCACTCCCAATACATTTTCATATCCCTGGCTATATACACACATTAAAATAATTTTTAGTATTACATACAAATTGATTCATAAGGAGTAAACTCTAAACATCCTGTCCCCTAGTAAACCCCCGTAGATATTTTCCCCAATTTTGGGGGGTACATCCCTAAGTTGGCAACACTGATACCGTTGTACAGCCTAACCGCCGGACTGCTCTACACACGCACGCATTTGGTACGGAGCGGACCAGATCCGATGCGGACAGCGGCGAACTCTTCGCCTTCTTCTAGCGTACTCTTCGCCTTCTTCTGACGTACTCTTCGCCTTCTTCTTATGTTCGCCGGACTGCCCTACACACGCTCGGATCTGGTACGGAGCGTACCAGATCCGCTGTACGCTCCGTACCAAATTCGTGTGTCTGTAGACACCATTAGGATATTCGTAACAATTTTTGCAACCTTCACAGGGCTAATTAGGGAAAGTTCCGGACACATATCGATCATATAATATCTTGCCAGTCATGGCGTCTGAAAATATCAGAACCATTATCACCCCAAACGCTGCCCCAACTAATCACTCGTCTATCAATTACTGAGTTTTTGTTTCATGGTTCCCTGATTAAATAATGTGGATTTCTTGCACGTCGACAGAATCAGTAAATGATCTAGAAAATGTGCGACTGGAGGAGTATGAATTTCGGCTGGTAAATTAAAGTTTATGTTGACATTTGTATATTTTTTCTATAGACTAAGAGACAAAAATAACCCATTAAAAGTTCGAACATATACAATTTTGTCAGGGTTGTCACAGAAGATGTGGGTAAATTAAACAAAGTCTAGCGTCAGTATACGGTTATTGAGAAAGTCTAATTGGCACACAACAACCTGGCATCGAACCTGCACGATCACGCGTGTGACTCGGAGGGTCTATTCACTAGGTCATGGACGCTCTTATAATAAAGGAAGATATCTCCTAGAAAATTAAATATTTAATAGGTAAAATAAGATATTTTATTATTTATTCTAATTTTTATCATACACAACAATACAATACATAACCACTTTTTTGTTTAATAGTATTTGTATTTAATATTATTATTATATTATAAAGCTTAAACATTCTTTGGACACAAATATAATATTTTAAAATTTGTTGTTTATTGTTATGACAATCAAACAAACATCACAAATCTCAATCTCTACACGACATAAAAACTCAAACACGAAATTTGAAAATTTAGACGTCCGCGCGTCCCTTCGTGGATTGTGGAGACACCGTAAAAAGGAGAATTGTGGACACACCGTACTTCTTTAACCTGTGGTCTTAACTATGAACTAGAATAAATAAATAACTAAACAATTAAACAGAACGCACAGGCTATAAATATTTGAGTCCAGTGACATATAGACCACAGTGAACAGTTAGTTTAGTTGGGATCAATAAAGGGATCAATCGTAGTTTTTAGTATTTTTTTTTTTTACAATTTCTGCAACATCTCTCACCAATTAAAACTTCGGAGTTACCAAAATCATTTTAACATCAAAATTTTCCAAATCAGTCCAGCCGTTTACGAATTTTAGCGAGATATTGGATTTGCAATCCATTTTTAGGGTTCCGTAATACTTAAGGAACCCTTATAGTTTCGCTCTGTCCGTCTGTCTGTCTGTCTGTCTGTCTGTCTGTCTGTCTGTCTGTCTGTCTGTCTGTCTGTCTGCCTGTCTGTCCGCGCCTCTAGCTCCTGTAATTATGAATATAAATTGATGAAATTTGGTACAGTTATAGATTGTGTATAGATCACGGTTTCGGGATTATAAAAAATAATAATTTTATATTTTAGGGGCGGCTCTTCATACATGTGAAGTGGGGATGAAAAATATTTTTTCACTCTACCCCATCGTGTGGGGTATCGTAGAATAGGTCTTTTAAAATAAAGGCAAGGTTTCATACGTTACTTTTTTATAAAGTTGACCATTTTCGAGTAATCGGCCTCCAAAGTAGTTTGTAAGTTGGTCCCCCCCTAGCATTTTTAAACTATAGGAGATAGAAACTTTCAAATTTCCATGCTGATAGATCATGCTAAAAACTCTTTAGGAAAACTATTGTGAACCAAATCGGACAGTAACTTTTGGAGAAATTAAAAAAAAAGCATATTACGCGTTTATAGTTACGGAACCCTCCTTAGACATGTCCTGACATGCTCTTGGTTAGGTTAGGTTATTATATGAAGAGAGGATTGGGCCGATAAATAGTAAAATAATATGAAGATGACATTTTTAAATTCATCTATCTTTTTTGTTCATCATAAAATTATTAGGGACAGTCTTGTTT
The DNA here is from genome assembly GCA_905404095.1 of Glaucopsyche alexis. Classification (NCBI taxonomy): domain Eukaryota; kingdom Metazoa; phylum Arthropoda; class Insecta; order Lepidoptera; family Lycaenidae; genus Glaucopsyche; species Glaucopsyche alexis. The sequence goes on along the minus strand of FR990047.1, from coordinate 22,538,453 downwards.
TGGTTTTGGATTAAAGATCACACTCTTCTAGATTTCATAATGAGAAATTAAAAAAAAATCTTTTGAGCTAATAGCATAAGTAGCCACTGCCTATCAAGGTCTTATAACGCCCGAGGTTCATTTTTCATGGTCGATACGACAGTACATCATTAAAGTAGTAATTTATGTTTCGCCGTAAAAGTGCGCTCGTAAAATGGCACTTTTCACACTTAGGACATTTTTCATATTGGGTTTTTCTTGTCCGTGCGTCGTAATAAAAGAAATCACTTAAAAAATGCACTGCCACGGTGAAAGAAGGGCTGATTTCTTACGCCTACTAACACACAGCCGAGAAAATTGAGCTCTACTATTTTAAAGTCGGGAAATCTAATTTAAATTTCTAATTGAAATTGATTTTTATTTTCTTAATCCACATAAAATAATAATTTTAATACATTAAAGGAAGATGTAAATACTAAGTTGGTTGTATATTACAGATTTTTAACTTACTTATTTTTAACGATTTTTTAATAAATTAGGGTTTGCATTTGCATTGCATTAAAATTTATGTTGTAGTAGTTAACCTTAATATCTATAATAGATTCAGAATGTCATATTCTAGCTATTCTTTGGAAAATTTAAAGAAAACCCTTTAGGAATTATGGCAGATGACTATATAGAAGTTGGTACTTTGCTAGTCATCCTTCTCGACCGTGTGTGCTGCCGAGGGGAAAACAACAGGGTGCAGCAGTGAATAAAATCTGGAACCTCACTCCGGGGGTCGCCGGTTGCGAGCTTGTCGGCCAATAGAAGATTAATACTTACTTCCTTTGTATTTCCTTAACAAATAACGGAGGGAGAATCACCCTTGGCATTAAATGTTCGCCGATGCATCATTATTTCGGATTATGCATACATCCTGTAACAATGCTGAAAGTGTAATTGTTCACATTTCTGTACCTTGTCCTAGCTATTACCGATTTTTGGGGAGATTTGGCACTCGTTTTCAATTTGAAATTTTCCGGAGGTGAGGGCGCGCGGTGATAGAATGGTGACAAAAGCTGAATTCATTCAGTTCCAGACTCCTGTATACTTAAATTCTAAGCAATTGTTGTAGGCTTTTATTTTAGCGATAGTTTGATAAAATTAAGGGCCTGTTTGACAATCGCCACAATGGCCAATAGCTTAACCGGCAATTTTGTCGCTGTTAACTTTATATCGAGCGGACTGAGAAAAAACAATTGCAATAATAGATTATTCTTAAACTAGCCCTAAAACAGTCTGCCCTTTTTTTCATTTGTTATTTTCCTAGTTTAAGCGTTCAAACTTTAGTTTTATTAACAACTAGCATTTATCGCCAGCGGCTTCGCCCGCGTGAAATTAGGTATTAAACTGAACCGCAAGGGGGTAAAAAAGGGGATGGAAGTTTAATACCTAATTTCACGCGAGCGAAGCCGCTGGCGATTAATGCTAGTTGTTTAAGGAAGGATTTTTCAAAATTCAACCCCTAGGGGGTAAAAAAGTGGATGGAAATTTTGAAAAATCCTCCCTTAGTAGATGCCTACCGTCATATTATGAGGAATTCTTTTTTTATGAGTAAATCTTTATGGGTTTGGCCTGTGCGTTGAAACATCAGTCAATCAGCTTTGCCTTTTATATAATATAATAGATAAATTGGTGTCACCAATATATTATGTCTATACTAAAATAAATATGTTTATTCAAGTTAACATATTGACAGTATACATAGAGCAAGTTTAATTACTTGAGCGTCTGTAATAAGGTTAAGAAGCGACGGAGTAGCGAGCACAGAGGAGCGCTCTGCTAATTAATTCAATAAATACAATTACATAAGATACCTATTTAACACTTAAACTAAGAAAGTAGATAGATCTATATCTACGTTTTAGCTATCTAAATATACAAAGGTTTCTACAATTTCAATTAGTCTCTCAAATGTTACATTATACTTTTACAGTCTTATTAATAAAAACTGCTTATTCTTCTCTTACTCCAAAGTTACACCGGGAGTAGTTAATTCTAGATTAGTCACAGAATAGCTACTTGTTAATAACGGTATTAATAAATACGAATAATATTAATTTTACAATAATACAGTTTGATGCAGTCTAGATAATTACTTATGCTACCCGGCACCGGAACGTGTGCGGCACTTACTCTCATAGGCCAGTGACACGGATGACCGACATGTATAGCGAGAGACTGACTTTTTACATGCCCATTGCCCTTCCAATAAGACTGTGGGTAAGCAGAGCCTTCCACTAACTCACAGCCTACGAATACTCAAATACATATTAAACTAAGATACTCTCAAGTCTTATGCTGACTTGTCATACCAAATTTGAGCATTAGGCCGTTAGGTGTGCAGGGATTTTAGGACCCATGACTATTCGACGACCTCTGTGGTTCAGAGGTTAGCGCGTTGGCGCTCAAGCCTTAGGTTGTGGGTTCAGAACCCACCAAGGAAGCAAAAAGTTTTCGGGGTCTTGAATGTGTATAACATACTATGTGTATAATAGAGTATACACTTAAATATGTAATAAAGTATAAAAGTATTAAATATACTTTCCGTTGTCTGGTACCTGTAACACAAGTTCTTTGTATACTTAGCACGGGACCAAACGTGGTGTAAAGCGTCCATAGATTTTGTATGTGAACATGTAGGTACCTACTTTCGTGAAGTTGAAGTCTACCATAGGGCCAATGTTCACCATATCGCGAAGGTTAAACCAAACCATGTTTACATTATAGTCTGCCCCACCCACAGAATACAGAAATCATCCAGAAGCCGTCAACATGCTTGAAAGTGAGGCCGTCACAACCACTCCAAATTGGAATGGTTACCCACACATAATATGTTGCCACAGAATAACGGAATGTTTTACCCAACTTTTTTTCAATTAATTTGTATTGAATACCTAATTGTCGTAATATAACAACGCGATTTGTTTTGTAAGTGTAAAAGAGTAAAAATTAAAAAGAGCGGGCGGGGCGGTATTTTGCCATGTTTTTGGACACAGTGCGCTGCATACAAATGTGATCGTATACTCGTTCTGCATGTTTTGAATTCTTTGGCCCCACCCCGTGTCATTATTCACAGACTATACCCCGCCCTTACATTGTACCACTTAGACTCTCGAAGGTCTGAGGTTATGAGAGCTAATCTTTTCATTGATATGCCAACCTGAAGTGCACTGTTATATGACTTCAAGTATGTGTTGTGTAGAAGATGTAATATATTTCATTGTGTGGATTATAGAGTACTCTGCGATTCAAATACTTCAAATAGTAATAAAATACTTCAAAAGAATTGATTTAACATTCAACGTCAGTCTCTCAAATCATCAAATCTATATTATAATAAATGTATTTTAATGTCTATACCCTCTTTTTAATATTATACATCTATGGTCTACACATATAAATAAATAAAATTGAAGTAATTTTAAATTATCAGCTTTTTACTTAATGCATATTATGAAAGTATATAAGGTACCGACATAAAAAATCGATTAAAAAAAATTTTGTCTGTTTGTTCCGGCTAATCTCTGAAATGGCTGGATCGATTTTGATAGGACTTTCACTGGCAGAAAGCTGATGTTATAAGGAGTGACATATACTACTTGTATCGTAGGGTCCCGTTTAAAAAATAGGGTTTCATTTTCGTAACTTCTACGCCAACAAAGTTGTTTGTATGTTAGTTTGTATGCATGCTCCGAAATTACTTGGCCGATTTTGATGAAATTTGACACAGACTAGTTTGGCATACAGTAGACCACGGGGAAGGACATAGGCTACTTTTTTATTGCAGAAAAATGTACGGTTCCCGTACGCTTTCTTTTTGTCAAAGTAGCGGGTTACATCTGAAATATGTAAAGGAGATTGTTTTTTTTTTCATTTAAATTAACATTTACTGTCTAGTTAAAATATATATCTCAACTCATGTTCTGGAAGCGAATCCTATTCCCGTAACGTCAGAGCAAGACATGCATGGCCTTTTTATTACGCACTTTATAGCTCTCGCAGTTATATCAGCACTTAAGCTTTGGAATACAAGTGTGAGAGGTCATTTAATGACGAAAATATAGTGATACATTTTATTCGCGCTTTCAATTGTCCATAAAAGCTTGTGGTACATTGTTATGGTACTGTTGGTTACGATATAATATTATTTATAGACTAAGCGACAGCTCACACTGGAAAGAGACGATATGCGATGCAGCGCTACATTTTCGAATATAGCGATTTAAAATTGAAATTTATTCACTACACAAGAAGATACAGATTTAATAGGCAATCGGACTAAATTTTTTTTATTGCATAAATGAATAGTACTCTTAAATATGAGTAACTTCTCAGAAGAAACCGTACATCAAAAGTCAATATTTTCAAAGGTACAGCGATTTTTATAAAAAAATTCGCGAGCCTCTTAAAAACGTTCCATACTAAAATCGACCTACAAATGACGTCACTTGTAGGTTATAGTATATGAAGTATATGGCCGCAGGAATATATTTGTAAATATCTCCGATATTTGTGCGTTTAAGTTCATACTTACCATAATGAATGTTTTTGTATATGATGTAAACTAATGATGTAGGTTTTGTTTACCAATTTCGCAAAAAAAAAAAATTTTTTTTGGTATTAAGACTCGCGAAATTTTGTATACAAATCGCTGTACCTTTGAAAATATTGACTTTTGATATACGGTTTCTTCTGAGAAGTTACTCATATTTAAGAGTCCTATTCATTTATGGAATAAAAAAAAATAGTCCGCTTGCCTATTGCAATAATTCGAATGTCAAAGTATATATACAATTTTTAATCACTATTTTTAAAATACAGTGCCGCGCCGCGTATCTTCTCGTTGCAGTGTGATCTGACACTTAGTCTATAAATAATAATATACGTATAGGTATATCTATAAAAAATTATAGTTTCATCAACAACGTTTTCATCAACAACCCTACTGGATTCGGTTCTGATCTTGTGACAAACATACATACATACATATAATCACGCCTTTTTCCCGTAAGGGTAGGCAGGACCGCCTTTTTCCCGTAGGGGTAGGCAGAGACCACTTCTTTCCACTTGCTACGATCCTTACATACTTCTTTCGCTTCGTCCACTTTCATTCTTACCATCCATTCCTCCTCTTATATTCAACGTAGCCAAGCGTCTCTCCATGGTCCGCCGTTTGATCTTGTTCCAGATATTTATTAATAAAAATCAATCAGGAGTCCACGCGAACTAGTCTATGAAGCATCAAGTAGTTGTTTAAGTAGCGTTTTGCGGTAACTTACTTTAACTAATACCTGTTGTCTAAACTACAAGTAAACTTAGAAGTTTTGTTTAAAATTTAGTCAACAAAGTCGACGATGGCGAAACTTGTATTGTTGAAACTTGAGTCTTGAATAGGTATCTTTTTACATGATTGTGTTGTAAATAGTTTATTAACTTGTAACACCCAGAGGGATTTATCTTAGAGTTTTATACCTTAAATTTTTTTTCAAAGTGTGCTGAACACAAAAATGTTTTCACTTTTTTATTTATTTTAGTTATTTTCTATTATTGGCACCTAAACTAAGTAAAGGATAAAGGGTGAATTTTTCAAGTGGGAATGGTAGGCGAAATAATAAATTAAAGGGTTTTTCATTAAGTGTGCTTGAACTTTGAAATAAAATAAAATGACGAGTTTATGAGGTAATAGTAACAAGAAGATAACAGTATAAGAGGTAATACATATAAGTTCACCCGAGTTTTGCTGATTAGTATATAAATTATACGTATTTTTTATTGAAACTGGGTTTTATAAAAATTGAATTTTTCTGTTTTGAATTGACACTTATTGTTAGTTTTATAGGGTTAGGTTTCATTTGGTCGCAAACACGATCGAAAAACAGTCAATTTATGTCAAACTAGCTGTCCTGACACAAGTTGTTCTATCTTAAATATAAACTAGAATGAATATATTTATAACTAAACCTACTCTTAAGCCCTACATCTTTTCAAATATTTCTCACTTTTTAAGCCTTCCCTGAACTTCCACAATTATTTCAAGACCAAAATGAGCCAAATCAGTCCAGCCCGTTCTCGAGTTTTCAGTCCATCAGGAACGGGATAAAAATCCTATGTCCTTCTCCTGGTTTTTAGATACCTCACGAACAATTTTCTGCCAAATCGTTTGAGCCGTTCTTGAGTTATAAATAGTGTAACTAACACGACTTTCTTTTATATTTAAAGAGATGTCAAGACAGAACAATAATTACGTATGTTGGTTAAAACTAGTATCTATAAATTGGTGTAAATACTTTCTTCGCACTGAATATTAATAAATACAGGAAAATATACACGTGGTCTGGAAAGGCAAGTTTTCCCGTCGGTAATTAGTGGAAGTTCGAGATGGACACGCGATCAAATCGTTTACTAAAAGACGTAATACTACCGTATTATTACCGCTGACCCGCTGAATTTCTTACCTACTTCAAGATATTTTTCAGAACAAACCACGAGGTTATGAATAATTCCTTTGTGATACAAGAACTTAATATAAAACATAGCTGGTATTTGAACCATATCTATTCGCTTTTAATAACGATTATATTGCATAAAATAATAATTTTGAAGATTACGAATATAACAATATAAGAGTAACAAAACTAACGCTTAGAAAATATTATCGTCAGCAGAATTCACCACGCTTAATGTGTGCACAGTCTTGTAGAGCAAATATATCTAAAAATATATTATGCAAGGAAAGCAAACAAAGGAATACGGAAGTTGATAAGGAAACCATCTGCACCTTTGTTCCCCATCTGCCTCTTGGTCTCTTCGAGCTAATTCCTATATTGACATAACCCGAGACCTCCCCGAGATGTATCGAATATTCACGATCGAGTGGAACTGCAGATGCTAGTGTCGACGAAAAAGTAAGAGGAATAAATATCAAATGCTTAAAGTGAAGTCACTTTATTGTTCATCTCTTAGCTACCTGAGGAATGGAAATTGGATACTTTAGCTAAATTCTCCTTACATTTAGAAGAGACCTGAGAACCCACCTACAACAGTAAGGTGGTAGTGGTCAATGGTGATCATGATACTGTGGTTATTTATTATCAGTATCGCATTAAAGAGTCCGTGGATGTGTTTATAATTTTATGTATTTTCAAAGTATTCAAAATATTTTGTAAGAAAGGATTGAATAATATATTTTGTTTACTTTAATTTGGAAATTTAGCTTGTCTGTGTAAGCTGTATGTAGCGTATTATTTGATAGAACACATAATGCCGAGACGCGGTGCCATGTCTGCATGTTTACCTTTGTACTTCTACCATCCGCCATGTTTACCTAGCTTTGCATCTTACAATGTATTGTTTGCTATTATTTTAAGGAATAGTGTTAGACGATACATGGTTAAGATGGTAATAATTTGTTTTGATATATTATAATTATAATTTATTATCAAATATATCGTTGTTTTAGCGATCGTATAAAACGGATTAGACCTTTTAGGTTCTACAAGAAAACAGAAAAACAACCAGTAGGTAAATCATCTTACGCCCAAGTGAATGGAGCGTAATGGATGAAGTTAGGCTTGTAGAGTTAGGTCGAGTATAGTCAATATAGGTTTGGTTTAACATGAAGTGTAATAACTTTAAGATAGCGTCTTGGCATTATTTTAAATGACAATATTTTTGGTTTTAGGTAATAATTTAATTATCCAAAATGGCGGCGATGTGGTTCGCCACCCATCACGTCTCGTTTCTCGCGGAGGCGAAAAGCGGACCATGGAGAGACGCTTGGCTACGTTGAATATAAGAGGAGGAATGAATGGTAAGAATGAAAGTGGATGAAGCGAAATAAGTATGCAAGGATCGTAGCAAGTGGAAAGAAGTGGTCTCTGCCTACCCCTACGGGAAAAAGGCGTGATTATATGTATGTATGTATGTATGGACGAATTCCTGACTATATACCGCCTGCATCAATACACTTCAGATGCCACGCATTTTACTGCCGATACAGAAACCCTACTCGACCTGGTCTGCACTAATGCTGACCTTGACCGAGTCTGTGTAGACTATATACCCGGTCTAAGTAGCCATGCGTTCTTAACTTTTGTAATCAACCTGCCTAAAATTAAAGCGACAGCTAGGAAAATTACCTACCGACCTATAAAGGATATTATACCGGAAGACTTCGAATACTTAATGAACTTAATTGACTGGCAATATATTAAGCAGCTGTCTAATGTTAACGATATGGTACGTATATTTACTGACAGCATTCTATGGGTATTCGATTTCTTATCCCCGGTTAAAACAATTTACGTAAAGGAACGCAGCTACCCGTGGATAACTTACAGTATTAGGCAATTAATGAAACGGCGCGATGACGCATATAAGCGTGTACGTAGTACTAAAAATGAGTCGCACTTGCGCTACTACAAAGACCTCAAGCGAGATGTATCATGCGCGATTAGTAGAGAAAAGTTAGCTTATTTTGATGTCTACATTAATGCTAATATTGAGTCCCCTAAACTTATGTGGAAACATCTCAAGAATAACATAAATTCACATAAACCTAATTCAGATTTAATACTACCAAATAACCTATTTGACCCAAACCTCATTAATACCCACTTTCTAAACGTTCCTGGTCCTAATGTCATACCCGAGTCTACGTTTACCTTTTTTGATAACAATACGTTTAATTCTTCCAAATTTAGATTTTCTACAATCGATGATAGTGATGTCTTAAAACTACTCAAATCACTTAAATCGAATGCTATGGGCGCTGACCATATCAGTTTAGACATTTGTTGTTAATGTCTACCCGTATTACCAGTTGCCTAAGTGTCATAACTAAAATAATTAATTTTTCACTCACATCTCATACCTTTCCTACGCTATGGCACTTGGCAATAGTTAAACCACTACCTAAAAAAGATAACGTGTCTGATCTGAAGGATCTCAGACCTATTAGCATACTGCCGTGTATCTCTAAAATTCTCGAGAAAGTAGTTTGTGGCCAAATGAGCTCGTACATAGAGCTCAACAACATGTTACCTGCGGTTCAGTCGGGCTTTCGTAGGAGGCATTGCACTACCACTGCCTTGATCGATGTCGTGGATAACGCACTTGCCGCACAAGACGCTGGTGAGGCCACCATTTTGGTCCTACTAGACTTTTCGCGTGCGTTCGACTCAATTAATATACCTTTGTTATTAACTAAATTAAAATATTACGGCTTCGAAGATGAGGTAACTGCTTGGTTCTCGGACTTTCTAAATAATCGATCTCAAATAGTTGAATTAATTGATAGTAACGGTTCGATAGTACGTTCAGATCCACGCAGCGTAAATAGGGGAGTACCCCAGGGTACAGTGGTCGGCCCTGAGCTGTTCTCGCTGTATTGCGCAGATATCGTTCATTGCATTCGGTTCTGCAAATTTCATATATACGCCGACGACATCCAGCTTTACATCACCTTTAAGACCAGTAATATGAGCGAGGCTATAAACAAGCTTAATGACGATCTGGCGCGTATTAGCGAGTGGTCAGAAAGCAATGCTTTGGTGCTTAACCCTAGCAAAACAAAATATATGGTACTAGGTACCAAGCATCAAATTCAAAATATTGCATTCAACCAGCCTACTATACATATCAGGGGACTTTCAATTGAGCGAGTCACTGTAGCGCGCAATTTAGGTGTGCTAATGGATGAGGGTCTTAAGTTTGAAATGCATGTGGCTAAGTCGGTAAGTAGGTGTTTTTACAGACTAAAGCTATTATATAAAATCAGAAACTTTATCCCGGAACGTTTACGTAGCACTCTGTGCGAAACTTTAGTGCTCTCTAACCTAAACTACGCAGACGCTGTCATGGGCCCCTGTTTGCTCTCAAGGTCAAAATGTCTCATACAGAAGGTACAGAACGCATGTGCTAGGTATTGTTGTAACATCCCTCCGCGTGCCCACGTAACGCCATATATAAATAATAATTTACGTTGGCTAAAAATGGATGGCCGCAGAAAACTGCACTTCGCTACACTGCTGTTTGGTGTTATTAAATTTAAGACTCCTTCATACCTTTTCGACAAATTACAGTGGGCTAGCGAGAGTAATTTGACAGTGACCACCAGAGGTTCTGCATATCTGCTCATCACTCCACGTCATCGCACATCTGCATTCAGGGGAAGCTTCAGATACCTGGCAAGTAAGATCTGGAACAACCTTTTGCCGCCACCTTTCCGGGCTCTGAAAACCACAAATACTTTTAAACTAAAATTGAAATCTTTTTTGTTCCGAGAACAACATAGTACTGTATCGTTAACATAATAATTATAATATCAATAGTTCTATTTTTTATTTATTTCTAATTATAAAATTATACTAACACTGAAAAAGAATTTATATAGTATTTTGTTATTAATAGATAAATATGAAAATATAATCTAATCTAATCTAATATATATCTATCTAATAATCTAATAAATAAAAACATAAAATATTATTATAATCTGTAAAATATGTTCCTTTTTTTATTTTATTTAACACTATGTAACACTTACCGTTCGCTGTGTAAGCCGTAATGTGGAGGTAACTAGGGAGTTCTCAGATGCTTGCCAGGTATACAAGACGGACATACTGTTCTTCTGTTTTTATGTTGTCCTTTCCGTGTGAAGAATATGCTATAATATTTTACAGCCTGCCTTCCCGAACCTAATTTATATTATTAAGTTTTATAAGTTAATTTTTTATCTCACGTCTCACCTGAAAATATTTATTCTATGTATTTATATTACAATTATGTACTCTAAATTTGTATTTCTATTATATCATGTAATAATGCATGTGCCTAAATGTATCTAACTTATTATGCTACTATTTAATATGTTTATAAACGCACTTACCATAGTTTTCACGTTAGTATTTTATTAGCTATCTCGTACGTTATTACGTATGGTATGGTATGGTTGTGTGTGGGATTGTTGCTACGGGTAAGTAACTACTAACTAGTAGGTACATTGGCGCAGGCGCTCGTCTGCGCGTGCTCCGCGCTCAGCATCACTATTGCCACTGAAGCCGAGATAGCTGGCCGTGGCGGGATCGCTCCCTTTGTCCCTAGCAATGAGTCACATGCACAACTTTCTTTTCGTTTTTTTTTTTTCTTAATTACGTATTTTATTATTATCTTTGCCCATACATTATGTAATTATTATTTAAATTTGCCCATATATGTATTATGTACCTAAATGTAATGTTTATTTATACTTCTGAGGTTGCTTGCTTGGTCTGTCGTACGTCATACGCTTGGGGCCACGGAAGACCAGGTACCGCGGCGTGCCGTGGTGTTACACCTGAGTGGTCTCCATTTCGGATTTTTGACATTACACTGCCTTCTGCCTAATTTTTAATATTTTTTTTAGTTTTTTTTTCTGTATTCTTTGTTCTTTTTGTTTTTTTTATGATGTTACTGTTTTTTTTTGTACTGTCTTGTAATGCCTAAGAATTTCGAATAAAGATTTATTTATTTATTTATTTATGTATATTTTTGGTTTAATCGAATTTAATGAAAGATAAAAAGGGGTTTCACTAGGCTTCAAGCTCGTAGGAAATTGAAAATAAAATAGGCTATCGTAATCTGTTGCTGCAGTTCTCCAACTCTTAACATTTAATTGTGATGGTGGGTGAAAACTCAAGTCGAACCGGCTACCGAGAGGTTAAATATATAAAAGCTTTACTATCTTTTAATGAATAATTAGTTCGCGGCTTTACCTGCACTAAATTAGGTAATGTGGCTTTTTATTGATAATAGGAATACATTTAGTAGATTCAGAGAATACCCATTACAAAGTCACAAACTTTACCTCTTTATAATATTAGTTTAGATGAATTATATGTCAAAAGACATTAGGAATCATTAATACAAATTATATTCACATAGCTACTTACCTACCTCTTGATAGCGATACTATTCTCGGGGGAGGGAACTACTAATCAAGTATGAAGCCTCAGAGGTTCACACTTCACGACAAATGGGAAATTATGTAATAATATGTGGCACTGATTATATGGAAGACATTATTGTAAGTTGCTAGATGTTGCTCGTGACTTCGTGCGCACAAAAGTTAATTTCGCAGAAACCGTACATTTAATAAAAGTAGCCTATTTCCTTCCCCATGGTATACTTTACATTTGATCATTTCATCAAAATTTGCCCAGTAGTTTTGAAGCCTATTCAATGCAAACAAACAAAGTTTTCCTTTTTATTATATTCATCATCATCATCATCAGCCTATCGCCGTCCACTGCTGAACGTAGGCCTCCCCCAATGAGCGCCAATCATCCCGATCTTGGGCAGCCCTATCCGCTGCCAGCCACCTTCTTCAAATCGTCGGTCCATTGTGCCGTAGGACGTCCTACACTACGTTTGCCTAAGCGTGGTCTCCACTCTAATACTTGTCTGCTCCATCGATTGTCTGTCCGTCTGCAGACATGGCCGGCCCACTTTCCACTTCAGCGTGCTAATTCGTTGAGCAATTTATTATTTTAGTATAAGATAATATATTAGTGTAAATTACACTGAAAGTTTTGACCTTAGCCAAAAAACCTAAGTTTAATGTCGAAAAACCACTTCAATAGAATACTTTAGGGCCCAAGTAGAAGAGACGCGCGAAGACAAATCACCTGTTTTCATTCATAGCAAATTAAACGATTTAGACCAGCAACTTACGAACTAATAAAAATTACCCAACCGTGATAATTGAATTGGGTGAGCGTTGTGACATACTCGATAAAGCTCAATTTGCTACAAATGAATGTGTTGATTGTTGTGGTCATATAAACGCGCCTTTACTAAGTAACTACGATGATTGAAATACCAATACACATAAACAAAACAAGCGAGAGATACATCAAAGTGGAATAATCATGTTTTGAATGGACCTGAAGCGCAGAAAAATACCTTCGGGGTAGAGCGCTATCAATGTAGGGTACCTCTACTGTGTAGACAGAGGCTATATTGAGCGACCAGTTAGTATTCAGAAAGAGAGCTGCAGGCGGCAGAGATACGATCGCCGCTCTACATGACGAATGGAGGCTCTATCTGTGATAACCTGGGACATATGGGACACCCAGCGCCCTTTTGAGGTCACGTTGTAAAGTTGGCATTACAATAATGCGATCTTAAATAAGGTTATTCAAAATCAATTATGGATATTTTTGGGCATATGATATACTAATGTAAAGAAGGATAGGCAGAAAAATAAATTTAAATAAATCGAAAAAAATACTTACTATAAATTACAGTACCCACACTCTATATTAACGTTACATAATATGTATATTATTTTTGTTATCGATGTTATTTTGGAAATGTTTTGCTTCCTCTTTAAATCAGCTATTTATATGAGGCTAATGACATTAAAGCTTTAGAGAGCGCAATGTAGTTATATTAAGTATTAAAAAAAATCTGTCTAAACGTGTTTACTTAAGCAGTATACGAGTATTATATGCCAAAATATCCTTGATTTTTAACAACCTTATATTTTCAACCTATTTTAACACACGCGGAACTTAATTTGAACTATCTAAATCTCTACACAAACTATTTTAATCAATATAAAGGCTTTAAATTTAATTTAATATTGAACAAAGTAGGAACATCACAAATAATAATAATTCAGGAATCGAGTCTCTCAGTTTTTGTCAAGCTAAGCCTTAAATGAGTTGGTATAAAAATTTGTATGGAGAAGCTATTATTTTTATCATTTTTACTTGCTGTTAATTTTATAGTTCTAGGTCAACGAAAAGTACCTAATTTATTATAATATTAATTTTAATTAATAATAATTATAAATTAATAATAATAATTGTTAATTTTGACTTCCTTGAGAGTGTTTTTATGTAGCGAATTTAACTTAGAAGTCTGATTTTTTCACAGGTGGAAGGGACCGTAAACTTGAGAATAATAATTTAATTTTAACTCGATACCTTCACACTTTCACGAGTTAAAGGACAGACAGCCCGACAGACAGACGGAAAGACGGACGGATGGATATCAAAATGATCTTATAAGGCTTCCGATTTTCTTTTGCTGTAAGGAACGATAATTAGGGGCGAACTCAAAAGTTGTCATCAGAACCTCAATTCTCATATTTAAAGTAGACTTCATTTTACTTTGTTTGGATTGAAAGTGTAGCGACATCTTACCATGAATGGATTTTATGACGTTTCGACCAATCAGAGCGCGTTTCACGTTGGTTTAACGTTCATAAAAACACCTTTGGTGAGTTTTAGCGTGTTGGGACTTGATTGTAATTGTATTAATGCAGGTTTTATTAAGCAAAATTGCCCCTCAGATATTTTTTGTCAATTCAAATGTGAGCCCCATACAAAAATACTAGACCTCTACAATAACACGACAAACCCTTTATGTCGCGCACAATGTTTTATCAAGTATTCTGCCAATCGCATTCAGCTGGGCGATTCACTTTGCATCTTTTCAAAGGCTGATAAAACAGGCTGTGTTTTGACAGGCGGTCGTCACGTGACAGAATTGATAGAAAATTCATGCGCCACCGCCGGCTGGCCATAGATAACAAATGAACCTTGTATTTTCACTCTGTACCTGCCTTTTACGTTACGTTCCGTTTCATACCTGAACCCTTATTTAATTTTCATTTTTGCTATGTAAATTCTTAATTGATTAATTATGTTATTTTACCCTACTAATCGTACTAATATTATAAATGTGAAAGTTTGTGAGAATATATGGGTGGGTGGATATATGGATGGATGTTGGTTACTCTTTCACGCAAAAACTTCGAATGGATTTTGATGAAATTTGGTATGGTAGTAGGCTCTGGATTAAAACATAGGCTACCTTTTACCCCGGAAAAGTCCAGTATTCCCGTGGGATACTCGATAGTATATTAACGCGGTAGGAGCCGCGGAAACAGCTAGTCTATAATATATAAAAGGCAAAGCTGATTGACTGATGTATCAACGCACAGACCAAAAACCAAGGCTAGAAATTTTGCACACGTATTCCTCATATGACGTAGACATCCACTAAGGAAGGATTTTTTAAAATTCAACCCCGAAGGGGCAAAATGGGGGATGAAAGTTAAAAATTTAATTTCACGCACGAAGACGAGACGATTAATGATAGTTCTATAATATTATAGATATCATGATGTTTTGTATTTTTTTTAATGTTAATAAGAATTGCTCGAACTTCATAATGAAAATGTATATTTGATACACATACTTTTTATTTACAGGTAAAAACGAACACACCGAAAATGGACCGTAACGGCTACTTTTTCTACGTGAGTTCCACAGCGAAGAAGAAAAAGATAAGCCTCATGCAGCCTCGACCTCCGCGGATGGCTTTCGAGGAAAAACGCCGACCGGGGGTAGCTGAAAGGGTCCCGTCGTACGCCAGTGTGGCTTCAGCCTGCGTCGACGGCGTGCGTAACCCTATGTCGCTCCGGGGTCAAAACGACGCGCCACGCGCGCGACTGTACTCGCAACTGGAAAGCTATCAGCCGAGATACCACACTATACGTGACAGTGATAAGAGAGTGGATAGTGAGTGTAAGAAACGAAGGAATGAGTGCCGAAGATCCAGCCATTCGTCGAACGTAAGGTACGGTACCTGTTGATTTTGTAAACAAGAGTTTTCCAACGTCTTATGTGTGTTTCCGTTGTTTTTCCTTAAAATTTAGGTTAATATAATTATAGTTATTACCATTAAATATTTATATTAATTATTATAACTCATAATAGGATATTTAAAAAAAATAATAGTCTTATATTAATAATCTTGCTTAAGTATGATATTCCGATTATTAGGAGAAAACCTAAGTTTTACATGCAATACCAAAATAAATAACTTTCCTTTCATTTAGAAAATTGTAGCGTGTGTTTATTTTGGGTATAACTTTGGAACATTTTGAAACAGCAGGAGTTCTCTTTGATTAACATAACATTAATTAAAATTATAGCCTTTTTATATACTGCAAGGTACTAAAATTATATGGCATGTATTTAAACTTGCGACAAAACAATTAAATTTTGGATGTGAAAATACCCAATATTGAATACTAAATTACCAAGTTGGCGAAAGAATGTAAGGAACAAAAAAATTACTAATCTGGTGACTAAATAATAACCACTGAATTTTCCAAACTGGCAGACAGATTATGTTTTAGCGACTAAATAACCATCTTGGCGACAATTTGTGAGTACACATTTAATTTAAGAATAGGCACATATATTTTCCCTGATGTAGGTAACTCAAAAACCATACAAGCAGCGAAACGAGCGCACACAAAAAAACCATAAAGGAGCGTACAAAATTCCCAATTTTTTATTTTTCTCGGTTTTAGGGAGGTGTAGATTATTGTGTAGATTAATTTTGAAATTTAAAAATGGCGGATATTTATTTTTCGTAAAATTGATATGGGTGTCGTTTACCAGGTTTTTGGGAGTGCTGGATACGAAAATGACATTCGTTTTGAAATTCCAATATGGCGGACATACTTAATTTCATAAAAATAATATGGGTGTCTTTTTATTGGTTTCTGAGGGTGCTGATTACAAAAGAGTCATCCATTTTAAATTTCCTTAGTAACCCAACAACCTCATATTTTCTTCATGATGGGAGAAAAAGAAATTTGAAAATCCTGAATTTTCCAACATTTCTATAGCTTTATACATCTAAGAATGTATCTCAATGTAGAGCATTTACTATGTTTTTATAAAGTTGATTCTATCTCGGAAACGGTGCATCCTATTGAAAAAATAATGAAAATTTCGCCCCCCTTTGAAACCCCGCAACATCATAATATTTTCTTCATGATTCGGAGAAAAAAAAATCGAAAATCCTGATTTTTCCAACATTTCTATAGCTATAAACATCCGTCGTATCTCAATGTACAGCATTTACTTCTTTTTTTATAAAATTGATTCTATCTCGGAAACGGTGCATCCTATTGAAAAAATAATGAAAATTTCGCCCCCCTTTGGAAACCCGCAACATCATATTTTCTTCTTGATGGTAGAAAAAAAAATTCGAAAATCCTGAATTTTCCAACATTTCTATAGCTATAAACATCCGTCGTATCTCAATGTACAGCATTTACTTCTTTTTTTATAAAATTGATTCTATCTCGGAAACGGTGCATCCTATTGAAAAAATAATGAAAATTTCGCCCCCCTTTGGAACCCCGCAACATCATATTTTCTTCATGATGGTAGAAAAAAAATTTCGAAAATCCTGAATTTTCCAACATTTCTATAGCTATAAACATCCGTCGTATCTCAATGTACAGCATTTACTTCTTTTTTTTATAAAATTGATTCTATCTCGGAAACGGTGCATCCTATTGAAAAAATAATGAAAATTTCGCCCCCCTTTGAAACCCCGCAACATCATATTTTCTTCATGATGGTAGAAAAAAAATTCGAAAATCCTGAATTTTCCAACATTTCTATAGCTATATACATCCGTCGTATCTCAATGTACAGCATTTACTTCTTTTTTTATAAAATTGATTCTATCTCGGAAACGGTGCATCCTATTGAAAAATCATTTCTATAGATTTATACATCCGTCGTATCTTCATGTACAGCATTTACTATGTTTTTATAAAGTTGATTCTATCTCGGAAACGGTTCATTCTATTGAAAAAAATAATGAAAATTTCGCCCCCCTTTGGAACCCCGCAACATCATATTTTCTTCATGATGGGAGAAAAAAAATCGAAAATCTTGAATTTTCCAACATTTCTATAGATTGATACACCCCTCGTATCTCAGTACAGCATTGTCATATTTTTTTCTATAGTCGCTTCTATCTCAGAAACGGTGCATCCTATTGAAAAAAATAATGAAAATTTCATCCCTCTTAGGAATAACGCAACATCATATTTTCTTCACGATGGGAGAAAAAAAAATCGAAAATCTTTAATTTTCCAACATTTCTATAGATTGATACACCCCTCGTATCTCAGTACAGCATTGCCATATTTTTTTCTATAGTCGCTTCTATCTCAGAAACGGTGCATCCTACTGCAAAAGTAATGAAAATTTGCTCCCCCTTATTAATCTAGAAATCGCATATTTTCTTCATGAATGGCAGAAAAATTCATGAATCCTGAATTTTTAAAAATTTCTAACCTACATAGCTGGTACTTTGAACTACATAACATACTGTAATAATCATCAATCCTAATTAGCATCCCAAAGATCTTTTAATTTAGTATTCATATTCATTTTCCGAAGATTGAATATTCTCCATTTTGTAAAATGAAATTGGAAGACAATTTTGTAATCAGAACCACCAGAAACCGGGAAAAGGACAACCTTGTTAATTTTAATAACAAAAATTTACGCCATTGTGGAATTACGAAACAGATTTTATTTTCATATTATTCTGTACCCCCAGAAACCTAGAAAATGACACCCATGACAAAGAAAAACATACTCCAACGGTATCCAAAAATAGCATTTTCCGTAGCCTGCAAATTGAATTTTTAGTAGCCATTAATTTATCAACCAAATCTGGTTTTATAGCTGCTTATATGGTATAATAGTCACCAACTCGGAAATGAAGACACCAATTTATAAATGTCGGTGCTAATTTGGATTAAATTTCGCCTCTTTTTATCTGCCGACTTTTGAATTTTTTGTCACCTGAGTGATTTCGCCAGTTTAGTAATTTAGTCGCCAACATATTAATTCGCTGCCAAATTCAGTAATACAGTATGCTCACGTGCAGCCGCCAACTTATTTTTTGTTCGCTCGATTAATTATATCCCAAATTATATTAGATTCACGTGAAACTTTTATGTGGTATTATTGTCGCGCGTTATAGGCATTATATCAAATAATAATACTAAAAATTAAAACACTTTAATGACTCTACATTCTTAGAGAAATCACAAAACTTATAATTTAAAATTAAATTCTTACAACTATGTCGGTACTTACCTTACAAATATACCTAACTAGATATTTCCCGCGACTTCGATCACGCAAAAGATACCCCACGGGAACCGTGCATTTTGTCGTGAAAAAAGTAGCCTATGTCCACGTGGTCTAACTCTATATTTGTGCCTAGTTTCATCAAATCGGTGCAGTAGTTTCGGAGCCTATTCGATTCAAACAAACAAATAATCATACAAACAAACAAACCTTTCCACTTTATAATATTAGTATACGAGTAGATATTGTTATAAATTAATAAATTATAAATCTTCAAAATAAACTCTACAAAGTAATTTTTAAATCTTCCTTACCTTTGGCCGTCATTTGTTTTGATAAAATAGTATCTGATAAAGAGTTATTGTAGACTTTTCAAATATTAATTGGTACGGAATACGGACATGATGAAAAAGGAAATTAAATTATTTTCCCTGAAATTTGTAAATCTTTTTAAAAGCTCATATAACGAATTCTAAACAATAAAGTGCCGGTTGTTTTAAAGGTCTCTGGACATTTTATTTTCCTCAATTTGAGTATGGATCTAATGACCGGTATTCATTCGTTTTTGGGTTAACTTTTAACATTCCCGTGGTCAAAAACTCCCGAATATTTACGATTTAACTTTTTCAAACTCTTTCATGATGTTTGAATAGAAGTCAACTGTTTGAATGCTAATTAAGAGCTACTATTTTCCACCTGAAGCTTCATGAATGTTGGCCTCCGGAAATTCTACAAAACTAGGTTACGTCTGTGTTTACTTTTTCAATGTGGACGACTTGAAAAAGTTAGTGTTTCAAATTCACGGTTGTTTTATAAACTTTTAGTATTTATTTTCTTCTTAATGTAATATTTCGTATCTATCTAGCTATATTTACTATTATTAAATATTACGTACTCTATTCGTTTACATTGTTTTTAATCTATGATAATATTTTAAAGAGGAAAGATTTGTTTGTTTGTTTGCATTGAATATTCTCCGAAAGCGGAATGATTTTGATGAAATTCGGCACAGATAAAGAGTAGCCCACGTGGAAGGACATAGGCTATCTTTTGCGGCAATGTACATCAATCTCTACATATATAAAAGAAAGTCGTGTTAATTACACTATTTATAACTCAAGAACGGCTGAACCGATTTAGCAGAAAATTGGTGGGGAGGTAGCTTGGAGAAGACGGACATAGGATATTTTTTATCCCGTTCCCGAGGGACGTGCAAATTATTCCAACGTCGCGCTAAAACTCGATAACCGATTTCTCTAATTTTGGTCTTGAAATAATTGTGGGTGTTTAGGGAAGGCTTATACGGTGAGAAATATTGTAAAAGGTTGTAGGAGTGGGAGTAGGTGTAGGACTAGGACGTAGGTTGCAATATAGGTGTAGTTATTTATTCATTCCAGTTTATATTTAAGACAGAACAACGTGTGTCGGGACAGCTAGTTATCTAAACATAACCTACTCTATTCCTTTTAATTAAGAACATATTTATTAATTAATAAAGTCTCAATAATAATCAACGGTGTCTAAACTAACGAGTCAACTAATATTATTTCAAAAGTGATCTTTATTGTATATTCAGAACAAATAAATCATTTACTATCCGCTAAATAAATAATCCTATGTCAATAAATTACGAAAAGAAATTACTTAGCGTCAAGTACTTTTACATAATTTCAAATATTGCTCGTAGTTAACTGAATCAACTACTTAGAGCAAATGTAATATGTTCGTTTCTGAGATCTATTGATAGGCCTAGGAACATTCAGAATTTTCTTCTATCCATTAATAATTTCGGGCGATAGCTAGTTTTAACGTAGTTTGAAAACATTATAAAATATTATATATAGACCATTCAGAATTTTCTTCTATCCATTAATAATTTCGGGCAATAGCTAGTTTTGACGTAGTTCGAAAACATTATAAAATATATAGAAATAGAATTAAAAGTTAGCAATAACTTTTAATACGTCACCAGCTCAATTCAACGCTACTGGACATCGGTCAATTTGCCTAAATATTAGCGAAACTCAAATATTTGTGATATTCCAGAATCTAATTTAGTTCAGTTATTAATTTGTGCGCCAAAACGTTTAGTTCATTATTAATTCTATATCATAATTACATTTACATAATCACAAAGAAAACCGATTAGTGGAATGTTTGTGTATAATTGTTAATATTTGAATGATTTGGGAATGATGCGCTATTGTTTGCTGTTTCAATATATTTGTTTTACTAGCTTTTTCCCACGGCTCCGCCCGCGTAAAAATAGTATCCCACGGGAACACTGTACTTTTTCCGGATTAAAAGTTATATTTTAATCCAGAGCCAAAACTACTACAATACCAAATTTCATCGAACTCCTTTCAGTAGTTTTTGCGTGAAAGAGTAACAACCATCCATCCTTTCATACATCCGTCCATACATCCTCACTAACTTTTACATTTATAGTAGTAGTAGAATTTGTTTTGTTACTTTATTAGAATCATATGCAATACTATATGGACCCTATTACAGAGATTTCGCTGTCTGTCCGTCTCACAGTGTTTTAAAAACTGTACTTGAAATTTTTGTCTCCCTTATTAATATAATTATATGTCACCATAAAATTGTAAAAACCATTAGATTGTAAAATAACTAACGAGAATGTAAAACGATGTCAAAAGATTCATTACTATTATATATTTAAAATCTAACGAAAAATAATATGTTAAATTATAGGTAGAATATTCGCGTCCGAAGTCAATCAACATTTTACAATTTCACTAGTTATATTACAATCTAACAGTTTTTACAATTTTACGGTGACATATACAAAATTCATATATTTTGGCTACCGGTGCCAGACCGTTACCATCCGGGCCGGTAAATGGAAAAACAGCCACACTTTAAAGTAAGCCAATATAGAAGTAATTCGGTATTTTTTATACAAAGAGCTTATTATCATAAACATTGTCACCCTGTTGGTCGTAGATGTAAGTAAAAGAACCTTAATCGTTGTGCCTAAAAGAACAGGTGTGTGGTCGTTCGCGACTCATTTATGCAAAAAGTTCTCGAAGGACTCTGAGGGAACTTCGCAATTTATAAGAGCACTAGCTGTTGTCCGCGGGTTCGCCCGCGTAAATACAGTATCTCAAGGGAATACTACACTTTTTCGGGATAAAAAGTAGCCTGTTTTAATCCAGAGCTCAAACTACTACCATACCAAATTTCATCAAAATCCGTTCAGTAGTTTTTGTTCACGACTGTGTGGCAAAATTGTGGGCCGTCGAAGAGGACGTCAACATTTTCAAATTTGCATCGATTTATATTGTTCTATAAAAGCTTTTTCTATGTACGTAAGTATATAATATTATACTAGCTTTTGCGCACGGCTCGGCCGCGTAAATACATTATTGAGAACACTACTTTTTCAGGATAAAAAATATCCTATGTCCGTTCACGGGACCCAAAATACGTCTATACCAAATTTCATAAAAATCGGTTCAGCGGTTAAAGCGTGAAGAGGTAACAGACAGATAGACAGACACACTTTCGCATTTATAATATTAGTATAGAGGTAATGAAGTATAGATATAGATTTTCTATTTTGTAGAAAAAGCGTCATAGCATTACTCTAAATGTAGCAGCTTATTTCATTATATCAGCGTACATTAATTATTCCTAGAGGTTAAGTGAATGAAGCTCAATTTATAAATATGTTATTATGAAATATAGTTCACTCGAGCTACAGTATAAATAACTATTCAACCTGCGTAAATACAAGCTTATTTTGTTTGTACCGTGGCCGGCATGAATATTTAACATTTTTAGAATCTAAGTAGTAGTTAAGAGGACAAATAAGCATAATACTCGTATTATCTTTAAAAACTTTGAGACTTTTCCCTTTATGTTATTCTTGTTAATTTGAATAATCTATCTAACCTTATTTCAAATAATTAGGTACATATGTTTTACTACTTTATTTTACTTTCATACTCAATTTTATTTTCTTTGTACCCGCAACGTAGAAGTTTGGTTTTCCCTACGAAATAAATCAAAAACCTTTGTTGCTTGTGTTGTCCAGATCTTCAAATCTTTACAAAATTCTTGTATCGCAGTGTTTTGATTCACCGATTTTTATGAAACTTTACAACTGTATTCGGTAGATGAGAATAGATTGTAAGCTACTTAGCCTTATGTGATAAGGATGGCTCACCTCTATTTTTCTTTAATTTTTAATCCAAATCTTAAAAAATATATTTTTTAATTATTTGGATTACAAATACATATTATAGGTAATCCTCAATTCTGACCCTTCTAACACCAACCCCCAGCGTTTAATAGCTATAATATAAGTACTATAATAATCTTCAACCCTCAGTGGTCGATAACTCTTTTCGCCTGTAATCGCCTAAAGGTTGTAGGGGTAGTTGTCGGTCAGGTGGTAGATGTAATAACTCCCCACACCGATTTCAGTGACGGTAGCCGGTTTCATTGAAACCAGGCCAGTTACGCAGGAGTAATTTTTATAGTGCTCAAGCGTGTGCGCAGTACACAAGAGCACTCTCTCTTCCTTTACTCTCGTAATCCAGTGGGACGGATAACCAAAACGACTGACGAGAGATGACGCGCATCCAAACTTGGAAACAACATTTTCCGGAACAACCGTTCCAATGCGGGAATCGAACCCACGACCTCCGAGTCGAGAGCCAATGCTCTTACCACAAGACGACGGAGGATGTTAAGATAGATGTAAGTAGTAGTTATAGGTGCAGGTGGTAGGTGTAGGTAGTAGGTGTAGGTAGTAGGTGTAGGTAGTTGGTGTAGGTAGTAAGTGTAGGTAGGTAGTAGGTATATGTAGTATGTGTAGGTAGTAGGTGTAGGTAGTAGGTGTAGGTAGTAGGTGTAGGTAGTAGGTGTAGGTAGTAGGTGTAGGTAGTAGGTGTATGTAGTAGGTGTAGGTAGTAGATCTTTTGAATCCTAATTGCAAACAAACAGAGAAACAAAAAAAAACATCACATTATTCCTCTCTATCATAATATTAGCATAGACATGTGCAAATAATAATAGATTTGCCGTCATGAGCTAGACAAAATATAATATTCACGAATTTCGCATTTGTGAACGTTAGGCCGCGGTAAATTAATAAGCTTATTAATTAAGTTTTTGTTAACCAGAGCTGATAAGGAGGCGCACGCAACGTCGTCAATTCCGTTTTATTGTGCTACCGACTCTAATGAACTGAAACTAATCAAATTATAAAACCATTACATTTCTATCCCATGTCTTTGGCTTGTTCGGTTCATTCTAAAACGTGTGCTACGTAGTAAGTCCTTTTTTCTTTATCTAGTGTCTTGTTTGGTTCATTCTATAATGATATATTATGAATTGGAGAAGCGGGAATTTTTAGGTTATTAATAGGTGCTAAATTGTGGTTACTGATGGTCGCCCCGAAACAGAAACATTTTGAGTCTTTTTTGGTAAGGGTTTCTTTTTTCTTTAGGAATTATGTAAACTAAAATAAATGGTAAGTTACTACAATTTTTAAATGTAACTACGGTAGTTAAAACCTAATTAGGTTTCAAGTACTAAAACTGAAAATAAAAAATGTCTTATCACATTCAGTAGCTCGCCTGACTTGACACTTAGCGGGTTATTACCGCATACTAATGTATGCGGTAATAACCCGCTAAGTATTAATAGTAGTAATAGTATTATTAGCGGGTTATTACCGCATACTAATGTATGCGGTAATAACCCGCTAGGTACTTACCTACACGACAAAAAAATCGAAAAGCTCCATCACTCAAAAAAATCATTATTTAAATACTTCATAAGTCACTTTATAAGAACCTTATAAATTTTGAGGGGCCTTTTATTAAGTTTCTGCATGAATATAATTTGACAGTCACTCCCGTATATTACGGACCTTTAAAAATCTCTCCGGTGCGTAGCCGCGGTGTTATTATGGTGGATTTATCGCGTAAAATATGGCAAATTATCTTTGAGAAATCACAAGATATGTAAAGTTGACCTCGGGGTAACATAAATTGACTCCTTTGTCGACATTACCCACGATTTATGACAGAAAACATCTTTTAATCGAGTATAAAGAAGCCCTTTTTGCGTTCATTTTGAGAGATATGATGTTTGATAAATTACATCGAAAGATTTAAATCTATTTTATTATGATGTAGTTTTTATAAAAAATGACTAAAGCTTTTTCTTTTTTTATATATGATCTGCTTGCCCAATGGGAGCTTCGAAGGCTAGAGAATGTAATCTGCTTATATTGGTTATATACTTTTTACCTTCTTGTAAATAAAATATATCTAAACAGAAGTGTTATATTATAATTTGTATCCATAGTTAAAATAAGTAAATACATTGAATTAGATATTGTCGATTGAAATAAAAATATCTAATGTCATTTATTAAAAGTTTTCAGAGCACTAACTTTAATTTCCTTCCATCTTCTAATATACTTTATGATGTGCTGTAAAGATGCACTTATAATATAAGAACCTTCTTGAGCCGATGTACGATGTTTTAGACAGTGTTTGTCTAACAGCTCTTTTAAAATACCTACCTAGAATAATTTTCCTAAGTTTATTTTTTCAAAAAAATTGTTTATCTTCCATATTATACTTTTTATTTACTTCCAAACACATATTTTTAATGCGCTAAATTGATGCCATAGCGGTTTAATGTGATAATATCACGATAAGAACTGACATTAAACTATTTAAAAATATTCTGCCGGACCGGTCCGGACTCCCGACCTAATGGCGTTGTTACGTACAGACTCGCCCAGGGGACTTCCCCGACGTTTTACACGATCGATTAAAGGTATATTGGATCGTACTTAGACATGAAAAGTTTAAATAATGATTTAATTTTTTATTATAAATGTTAGTTTAGAAGTTACATTAAAATATATAATAAATACAAATCTTTCCTCTATAATATTAGTGTAGATTTCATTTTTATAGATATACAATTTAAATTACTAAAACGAAAAGTAAACTCCATAGTTAATTCGAACTCGAATTTTTAAGGCAGTTATTTTCAAGAAGAGTTTAGTCGTCCTCACTGATAGCTACACTAATATTATAAAGAGGAAAGATTTGTATTTTTGTGTGCGTGTATGTTTGTAATGAATAAACTCAAAAACTAGTGCCGATTTTAAAAATTCTTTCATCATTAGAAAGCTAAATTCACCCTGAGTAACATAGGTTATATTTATTGCTAGAAAATATTTGGGATCCTTACTAAAACTTTAGTAACGTGATAGGTGGTGTAAAAAATATGTAAAAAAAAAAGCCATAAAACATCTTTCGTCGCATGCGCAGCGCTGCGAAAACTATTGATGATAGAACAAAAGTATGTTCTACAATATTAAAGAACATCCATACATCCATCCATCCATCCATATATCCATCTATCCTCAAAAACTTTCACAGTTATTATATTAGTAGTATGGATGGATGGATGGATATTTGTACTCTTATGGATTTTGATGAAATTTGGTATGGTAGTAGCTTGAGCTCTGGATTAAAACATAGGCTACTTTTTATCCCGAAAAAGTACAGTGTTCCTGTGGGATACTGTATTTACGCGGGCGGAGCCGCGGGCAACAGCTAGTTAGGAATGAATGTAAAAGTGAGTTTGGTTATTTCTCTTTCACGTGAAAACTACTTAATCGATCATCATGAAATTTGGCACAGATATAAAGTAGATCACGGAGAAGGACATAGGATACTTTATTGCGGCAAAATGTACGGTTCTCCTGGGGTCACTTGTTCCGCGCACGAAGCCACGGGCATTGTCTAGCTATTAATAATAATCTAGTACATACCTACTATTAGGTATTAGTAGTTTTTGCTGGTTAATCAGCAATAGTCTAGTACATGTTATTATTATTAAGTTAGAGAACCACCTGCACACTTAGCATAACCACTGCAAAAAAATATTTCTCTGGAAAAAAGACAAATTAACAGATTATTAAAGGAAATCTCCTGACCTGAGACCTGAAAGTCGCAACGAGTCGGTGGATACAGGCCGCGAGCGACCGGTCGTTTATGGGGGAGGCCTATGTCCTGCAGTGGACGTCGCCAGGCTGAAACGAAAGGAAATCTGTCATATTGTCCAAATTATTTGTCAGTATGTCTATTCTTATAACAAAACGCATTTCTTTGGTGCTCATGTGTTGATTTAGCAATTTTATTTTAAATTTACTTTACATACAAATTTTAGGCATGCAGATAAATTTATGTGCGCCTAAAATGTTTTTTTTTAAACGTAAAATAAGACAACTTCCCAATAAATATGAACAAACGTTCCGAGCTTATCGAGTTACGAATCGTCTAATTCTCTCGAGTCGTTCGCGGCTAAACGACAGGCGGTAACCGCTTGTTTCATTTAACCGACGTTCATAATTATGGAAATTATTTCCTCCGAGGCTTTGTAACTTTGTTTTTGTATAATTTTAAAGGCTTCGTATGTACGTTGTTAATTTGCCGTGTTTAATTTTTCAATTCACATCTAATTAAGAAGTTTATTTTTAAAATAAAGTTAATTTCACATGAAACATTTTTGCAAATTAATGCTAAATATAAAACAGCGGGCTAAGTCAAGGTGACTTATTTAATTACAATAGGCAATCGGACTGATTTTTTTTTATTGCATAAATGAATAGTACTCTTAAATATGAGTAACATCTCAGAAGAAACCGTATATCAAAAGTCAATATTTTCAAAGGTACAGCGATTTGTATACAAAATTTCGCGAGTCTTTATGTACCAAAAAAATTTTTTTTTTTTGCGAAATTGGTAAACAAAACCTACATCATTAGTTTACTCACATCATATACAAAAACATTCATTATGGTAAGTATGAACTTAAACGCACAAATATCAGAGACATTTACAAATATATTCCTGCGGCCATATACTTCATATACTACTTCATACTACTTCATATACAAGTGACGTCATTTTTAGGTCGACTTTAGTATGGAGCGTTTTTAGGAGGCTCGCGAAATTTTTTATACAAATCGCTGTATCTTTGAAAATATTGACTTTTGATATACTGTTTCTTCTGAGAAGTTACTCATATTTAAGAGTACTATTCATTTATGCAATAAAAAAAAATTGTCCGATTGCCTATTACGAAGTTAAAAATAAATAACCTAACCTAACCAAGAGCATATCAAGAAATGTTTAAGGAGGGTTCCGTAACTATCAACGCGCAATAGGTTTTCTTTCAATTTCTTCAAAAGCTATTGTCCGATTTCCCTCAAAATAATTTTCCTAAAGAGTTATTAGCATGATCTGTCAACATGAAACAGTTTATCATATTATTTTATCGGTAAGTGACGTGACTACTCCCATACATTTTATTCTTTACAAACTTAGTAATATCGTTACAATATTGCATTTTGTCTAAGGCCTTCTTTACTTTTTATTTAACAATAATTACTATATAACGTGCAGTTAATGATTTCAACTAAGATGGTGGATAAAACT
This sequence comes from Glaucopsyche alexis, assembly GCA_905404095.1. Lineage (NCBI taxonomy): Eukaryota > Metazoa > Arthropoda > Insecta > Lepidoptera > Lycaenidae > Glaucopsyche > Glaucopsyche alexis. Next base: position 22,509,952 of record FR990047.1, on the reverse strand, counting down.
TTGTTTCATTAATACTACAAAATATGACCAACCTGAAATTGTAACAGATATTTTTTCTATATCTACTAATAGTATAAAGAGGAAAAGTTTGTTTGTTTGCATTGAATAGGTTACGAAACTAGTGGTCCGAGTTTGATGAAATCTGGCACAGAAATAGAGTACAGTAATAGGGAAAAGACATAGGCCACTTTTTATGGGAAAGGACAGACCATTTTTATCGCGGAAAAATGTACGCTTAACGCAAGTGTAATTTTTAAGTTCAATTTCAAGTGAGCGCACGAAGTCGGGGGTATCATCTAGTTTTAGATAAAGAGGAAAAGGGGCGCGTTTTATTTTTCTTTTGGTTCAAGAGGAACATATTTCTGTTACAAGTATTAACTTGTGGTATGAATCCATCTATACCTAAAATGGTATATATATATATATATATATATATTATATATATATACCATTTTACCCTGCCTAAAAATACCTACAATATGTTACAATATAGGCTAATATGCGCCAATCCACGTGACATTAAACTAGTATCAGAACTCCCATCAGTCGTATAATTAAGTCATAGAAGTCAAATCAACGGAACACAGCATCTGAATTAATTAATTTACTTCACGCTGCACGGCGTCACGGCGTCACGGCGTGATTGACGTGACAATGTGACAAGACGCCATTGATGTCACGTCGATGTCACGTGATCCGGCTCACGGCTATGTTATGAAATGTGGAAGTGGGGCAATGTTGAAATGGCAGTTTATTGAACACGAGATGCTCCCCGCGACTTCGTACGCACCTAAAGAAATCCGCTGGAATCGTGGAATTTGCTGCGATAAAAGTAGGCCATGGTTCGCAGAAGCCAACCTCAGTAAGAGAGATTTAACTCTCTGCTTCCGTATCCGTTCCAATCACATTCCATTAAATAATTTTACTTTCCTCATGGGCAAAAGAGATAATCCCAATTGCACCGTTTGTGACCGATACGAGGACCTGTATCACGTGCTTATGGAATGCGAGAGGAACGAAAGTTTAAGGCGTGAATTTGTTCAACACACTAAATGTACCAATTTATATTTTTTCGTACATAGCGTTGCATCGTCAAATTTTCAAATAGGATTTAGTGATATATTTCTAAGTTATGTAATTCATTCGTTATATTTAAGGGAATTAGATTTAAGTTAATTGTTACCATTGTTAAATTAAGGCTGACATAATCTTAACATGAAGAGCCTTTAAATAAAGAAAAAAAAAAAAGTAGGCCATGTCCTTTCTCGTAGTTTAATCTATATATGTATATATATATGTGTCAAATTTCATCAAAATCAGTCCAGTAGTTCCGAAGCCTACACAATGTAAACAAACAAAAAAAAAATCCTTTCACTTTATAATATTAGTATAGAAGTATAGACTAGATGTAGCCCGCAAGTTCGTAAGCGCCACAAACCGTAGGCGCCGAGAAGAGATCCCGTGAGAATCGTATATTTTGCTGCGATAAAAAGTAAAATATTATGTGTTAATTGAGACTCTTTAGCACACCAAATTTCGCCAAAATCAGTTGAGTAGATATTGCGTGAAAGAGTAACAAACATCCACACATATAAACTTTCGTATACATATGCATATGTGTGGATGCGTAACTTATACTATAGTAAAAGGATTGCGGTGCGGTATTTTTAAAATTATATATCGATAAATAAAGTTTCAATAAACCTACCACAGAGAGGTAAGAGATGCGTAAACGTAACATAGTAAATTAGTTCCCAGATAGAACAATAAAATATTATGATAAAATATAAAGTTAGTATAACCTACGAATTTTATAAGTTAACGACAATGAAAGTTCACAAATTCATGACACGAATTGAGAAAAGATAGAGCAAGGATTATGAGCCATACTGCCGTCCTCAAACTAAAAGGCGGCTAAATAACAAAAAGAGTTTTTGAGGTAGAGCTAAAAAACGTGGGATTATTTTGAAATTGATGCTAATGAGTTTGTATAAACAATTGTTAATGTTTTCGCGAATTTCTTATGAAAATATTAATAAATGTTTGTAGAAAATAACTAGCATCAATTTCAAAGTAATCCCGTGTTTTTAGCTACTGCTGTTTTTAGCCTTAAATACTCTTTTTGTTATTTAGCCGCCTTTTAGTTTAAGGACGGCAGCATAGCACACTGCGTATTTTGAACGTGTAGTAGACGCCCGCCGTATAGGTACGCAATTCGAATAAATTTCTATATAAAATAATCAGAATCTACGGTATCATAAGCGCGCGATCCCAAAAAACGCGTCCTCTGCGCGTTTAAAATACGCCGTGTGCCCTAATCCTTGCTTTCAAGATTCGAATCCAGAACTTCGCAGCCACTGATCCTGGAGGCTAAAAATTTTGGAGGTTAATTCGCTCCTGATTAAGTGTGTACTTTGTTTATTCCAGTCGTGTTTCAGATTGGCGCAAGTTTTATTAGAGCGACAAAGTTGCTCAACCCACTTAGCCAACTCCGAATTGGATCGAAGAAGTACAGATGGCTTGTAAATTTAATTTGTGTATACTATGAGGGTGTCATTTTCTACTTAGAAAAAACCCTCTCTAAAAATAAAGAAAAAAAAAAAAAAAAAAAAACTCCGAATTGGAACCCTGGCGTATTTGCAGTCATTCCTAGATTGACTACAACTTTCTAGAAATATGACTACGTATTGAGGGATTAAAATGTATTGCGATATTGAGATACGACAAATGTTATTAGAAATTCTGTAAATCCGATATCCAATGTTTTTTTTTCAATCTTGTTTGTGCCATAAAATAATATTAGATTTAGATACTAGAAGTCTGGAAATCAAGCTTGAACTGATATCGAATCGAATTGAATAATAATAAGATTTCGTTTCCTATACAAAAATACAATGGACATTAATTAGGTAATTTCATACTATTACTACATAAATTTATATGCACATCTATTTATTTTGCAATACAATTGTCGCAAAATATATTTAAAATACTTTATTTCACACAGAAGTCACATTTTTATTCAATTTTCGACAAAAGGTGACATAAGATACAAATGTCACTTTTTGTCGAAAATCCAATAAAAATGTGACTTCTGTGTGAAATAAAGTATTTTAAATATATTTTGCGACAATTGTATTGCAAAATAAATAGATGTGCATATAAATTTATGTAGTAATAGTATGAAATTACCTAATTAATGTCCATTGTATTTTTGTATAGGAAACGAACCACCTTAAACTGTTTAAGATCGAATTAAAACCTTTAAACGTAAACGTAATGACCAAATAAATCCTCCTGTTTACTGCCGTCGTAATTATAAATGCAGTAATCGTCATTTTCCCAAATTCCTGTTTTTATCGAAAATGAAGTTACGAGAAACGTATGTAACTTTTGGTTAAAAAAAAAATTAAAAAATACTATGGAAGGTAGTAAAATTATAAGCAAAAATTGTGAACGTAAAAAAACCATTAACCGCGTTTTTCTCGAAACCGCAATTTTGCAAATACTGCATTTACAATTACGAGGGCAGTCAGTAGTCACCGTAGTTTAGAGACATACGGCCATAAATTAGTACACACCGGGGCAAAACGCGACGTTTACGCGACGCTAAATTTTGGAGATAGTTATTACAAACTTTATTCACTACACAAAAAGCTACACGTCTCATATGACATCAGTCATAAACAGGGCCCCGATTCTCGTGCTTCGAATATCGGTTCGATTGTCAGTCTGTCCTGCTCGCGCACGTATGATTTGACGCCTGTGTGAATGAGTCAGCGCGAGAATCGAATCGAAATTCGAGTTACGAGAATTGGGGCCCTGCACATGTGCTGTGCAGCGCGGTGCAACTTAACATTCGAAATCTTACAATGAAACGTGTATCTTGTTGCGTGATGAATAAAGTTCAATTTTGAATAGCTATCTTAGAAATGCAGTGCTACGCGTTGCGTATCGTCGCGGTGTGTACTGACCTTGTCTGTCTCTAGGCTCTACAGTCTACACGGTGAATTATCATGGTAGCGCTGACTTTACAGTTCGCAGTATTTTTGAGCTTTGGAAGAAGTGCTTAACACTATCATCGTGAAATGTCAACCCGGCTTAACACGTTCTCCGAGTGTGCCAGAGACCCCAAAACATGCAAGATTTTACAAAAAAACTATCATTAATTGCCCATGGTTTCGCCCTCGTAAAATTAGGTTTAAAATTATCATCCCCTTTTTTACCCCCTTGGGGGTTGAATTTTGAAAAATCCTTCCTTAGTGGATGCTCACGTCATATGAGGATAACGTGTGCAAAATTTCAAATTTCTAGCCTTAAGGGTTTGGCCTGCATGTTGAATTGTTGATACATCAGTCAATCAGCTTTGTCTTTTATATGTATACGAGTAGATAGATTTAAAGCGATGACTCTGAAAGATTGACATAAGAACATAACAGGTAAAGTCTGAATATTAAATTTACTAAAATTATTATTTCCAACAAGAATATGTTGTCCGCGACTTCGTGCGCGCAAAAACGAACTCGCAGGAACCGTACAATTTACCGCAATAAAAAGTAGTCTATGTCCTTCCCCGTGGTCAACTCTATAACTGTGCCAAATTTCATGAAAGTCGGCTCAGTAGTTTCAGATTAACTGTGGAATGCAAACAGACAAATATCCAAATTCTTCCTCATTATCATAATAGTGCAGATGAAACAGTTTGAAATTAAAAATTAATTAGTAACAAAATAGTGCGATATATACGAGCTAAAGCTAACCCTTCAATGCGATGTGATGTCATGTAATACCCACTAGTCAATAATTTAGTGTTTTCATAGTGCCGATCTGTCTAAGCTTGTATTTTGCTAAAATAAAGTCTAAAGCTGACCTGCATAAGTACTTTCAACATAATAAGCAGTGCGTGCTAAATAATTAATGCTATGTACTGCGGGGACACTTTGGGGACGTATGACAGCTCTGTCAGACTCCCTTTGCCATACAATATGGTCCTGGTATTTTCACAAATAAAAGGCAACGGTGATCAATTCCTGGAATAAGTTTAACTAGAATAAGTAATTATTACTATCAACAACACCTACTAAATATTGTCTTTTCCATCAAATATAAGACCAAAAAAATAACGGTCTTTCAATTAGGAAGATTTTTTTTCATATTTTGGTAACATAATAATTATTGTAGCTTCCAATTACTATCAAAGTAAAGTTAGCTGGAGACTAAAATATAATTACTCGTAATATACATATAGTATCAGATTTTTCTGTTGCACGGAAAATCTCATTAGAGTAATGACATCTACAATACAAATAGAATAACAGAAGGGAAATATTTTATATTTCAAGTACAATTATTATCCTTTTGTATATTATAGTTTTTATTTTTTATTTCTATCTATTAGTGATGGTTTTGGGTAATATTTTTTCTTGAATGCTGAAATGATCGAGAGTGTTCTCAGCTATAATTCATCATCATCAGCTCACTCACTGCTTGTTGATTTGGAGGTTACATAATATTTTTAATTTTGTTTATAGAATATGGATTGTAAAGTAGCATAAGATCTCAATTATTCTTACTTCATCATCATCAGCCTATCGTCGTTCACTGCTGAACGTAGACCTCCCCTAATGTGCCCAACCATCCCGATCTTGGGCAGCCCTCATCCATCCGCTGCCAGCCACCTTCTTCAAATCGTCGGTTCATTGTGCCGCAGGACGTCCTACACTACGTTTGCCTAAGCGTGGTCTCCACTCTAATACTTGTCTGCTCCATCGACTGTCTGTCCATCTGCAGACACGGCCGGCACACCTCCACTTCAGTGTGCTAATTTTTTTACTTAGATATAGCTTGTACTTCGATCTGGCTCTCGCAGTCTTTTCATTTCAGCACGATTCATTTCTGTGCTAAATAAAATAGGCAAATACCTCTTATTGAAAGTATTTGCCTATTATTGATAAATTAAAAAAAGTGTTGTCAAAGAGTGTTTGTATCCTAGACCATATTTTAAAGTAAATAATTTTGTTAACGATTGTACAACTTTTGAATAATATGCCCTCTACAAGACTGTCTCTAATCTTTATTTACTGGTGTACTTTTGACTTTTGTTATATTTTCTTACATACTATCCCCCTTACCAATAAACGCTGTATAAGCTTTGAATAGTTACACAGTGTTTTGTCTCCTTCTATCAAATTCAAAATGTCACTTGTGTGATGTGAACAAAACACTGTATAACTATTCAAAGCTTATACAGTGTTTATTAGTAAGGGGGATTAAGTGTAGGTACAATTTAAAATATTCTTTTAAAAGAACAATTTTCCACCTTTTTGCTAAAAGATGTCAACATGCGAGTTTCTTACGCCGCGCGCCGGTTCTTAGGCGGGTTAGGGTTAAGCGATTGGAGTAGCTTTTTCTGTTGTATTTCTGAAAAAAGCTTGTCAAGTGTCATAATATTTTGTTTTTTGTTTTTTTTTTTTTCATTATAAATCCTACCAATCTTGCAAAATCACCAGGAAAAAAATTACAAACTGCATCATATGTGTGCGTGAGCACGATTCAATGGCGCTGTTATGTGATTTTCATCTTGTGCCTGGTTGAGCGGCAACTAAATCTAAACACCCTTAAATCGATTATCATGAACGTCATGTGATGAACCAATCTTCCGGTCTAACACAATATTACGTTGGGTTAATACCTTTATAATACCTACCTAACCTAAGTAATACCTTTTTCCTTTAGCCACTTCTAAAAATATGCGATACAATAAATCAACTTTAGCTTTGCTATAGTGAAGGCAAATTTTATTCGCACGTGTTATAATGACGAACTTTTCAAACATTTTAAAAACCACGCACCGCGATCGTATAATGTAATACAGCCGTCTGTGAAATATTTTATGTCTCATAAGCCGAAAACAATGTTCGCGGGAGGTACAATTTGAAAATATTTTTAATTTGCCGCCACCGCAGCACTTTCATTACAGTCAGGACCTTTGATGTCGAATGGAGCGCTGCACCTTCTAGGGGGTTACCTTACATTATTAAAAACTCAATCCACCAGTAATTTTAAATTGTTCGTAAACATGTTACAAATACCTACGGGTATACGCCATACGTATTTTAATACTTTAAACAGCCGGCAAGAGAGGGTTATGATACGCTTTATGTATTCAATACAATTTATTTAACAGCATTCGCTTGGAGTGAAGGAATTAACACTAATGATCTCTAGGCGAAAGATACAGAGGGTTCATAAAAATAATATAGTAAGAAGAATTGATCTATACAAATATAGTAAAGAGGAAAGGTTTGTTTGTTTGTTTGTATCGAATAGGCTCCGAAACTACTGGACCGATTTTGATGAAATTTGGCACAGATGTAGAGTACATTACGAGAAAGGACATAGGCTACCTTTTATCGCGGCAAAATATACGGTTTCTGCGAAATTAACTTTTGCGCGCACGAAGTCGCGGGTGACATCGAGTTCTTTATAAACGTATTGTAAAAAATGTGTTGTAAAATTACGTAACAGTATACCTGACAGGTTTGCATGTATGGTTGAGTTATACAGTACATGTAACCCGAGCGTGTATGTAACACAACACAAATGATTTTTATTAGTATGCTCCTACTACGATTTCTAGTACTGTATGCTACTCACCTCAAGCTTACCTGACTGGTGTACCTGTGCAGGCGATCCCGTCAGGTCCACCGTTACGTGTATGGCTAACTTAAAAAAAATTTATGTCCTCTACAACGAGAAAACCGTACAAATAATATCTAAACTAATATAACTGAAATTCTTTAACGAACAGAACTTTTCTGAAATTAATAATCAAAAGAAAATTAGAATGTATTACGCAAAACGAGAAAAAAGTTGGCCGCTTTCTTCTAAAGCCATTCCATTTAAGTTGGAAAGAAATTTGCAATTAGATACATCGTTTCGTTAATACGTCTTTAACTGTGAAACTTAGCTAATACCGTGGGTCTTACGTACCCCGCGCGAGCCGGGACGTGGCAAAACCAATATTTATTAACTTAGAGTTCTTGAGGGTTGATATAGCGTTTGCTGGAAATGACTGCGAGTGATATCGATTCGGCGTGTTGTTGACAAAAATATCGCACAAGATAAATGAAAATAAACTTTTCTAGTCGTCAGTTCGTCACCCGTCAGATAACAAACAAAACGAAAAAACGAAGAGATTGAAATTTTCTCCCTCATTTTAGTCGTCGTAGATTCAGTAACTTATGTCAATTGAATTTTCTCATCTAACTGTTCACTGTGTTTAATTATTATGTGTCACTCTATCAAATACTTTTAGATGCGTTCTGTCTACCTTTTTATTGGTAGGTGTAGTTGTAGATGTAAGTGTAGATATAGGCTGTAGGTGTAGCCCGTAGGTTGTAGCTGTAGGTGCAGTTATTTATTTATACGAGTTCATAATTAAGTTACAGCTAGTAAATTATTTTAAACAAAGTGGAATAAAAAAGTCTTTGAAGAATTAATAATCGAAATTACGAAAATAAAATTTTAAAATAAAATAGGTATTTATTTTATGTTTTAGTTTTAGTAATGACGTATGGCTCATTTAGGATTCTTAAGTCCACGTAAAGCAATTTATTTGGTCTTCGATTTCAGTTTTTCGTTTTGTGGCTAGCTGGCAGCTTATAATGGAATATTAAATTGATGGGTAGTCGAGTCGATTCCCGGGGGCGTCCGTCTATATCGGTAAATAAGAAATTCATGCCGAAAATGTGCAGCGAAATGTGTTAAGAATTCACTTTACTCGGGATAACCCTATACAGATAAAAGGTTATTTGATAAATTAATAAATTATATAACTTTAATCGAAAAGTAAAGGGAAGTTGCAGAAAAGAAAAGTGTGTACCTCTTACCCCATCCATATAGGATTTTCCTCAACGTTATTGTTACAATAATATTATAATCCCACCAAAAACATTTTCATGTTAAGTGATGCCAAGATTGCATTGTCAAAAAGTTATCAGATCTCATGTAAAACCAAGCTTCTGACTCTACACTCCTTAACTCGACAAGCCTAACTTTACAAACTCTACACTTTAGTCAATTTATATGACCTGGCCATTTCGCTACATTCACTTGGGTGTAAGGTGAAAAATTTACTGACTGTCTTTCTGTTATATATGTACTATTCTTGTAGGAACGAAACAGCCAAGCCACATATAATGATTAAGGTGTAGAGTTTGTGAAGTTAGGCTTGTAGAGTTAAGGCTTGTAGTGGTTAAAAGCTTGCTTTTACATGAGATCTGATAACTTATTGACAGTACGATCACTATCACACATCACATTGAAGATGTTTTTGGTGGGATTTCACTTCTTTTTGTAAGTTGTTATGACATTTTTTTTATTTTCTTTTTTATTTAGGGTATATTTCTTGCACAACAGACTTGTTTAAAGAAATTGTTTGTTACCTAAGTGTTTCATTTTCCGTTGATATTACTACAGAATACTCGGGAAATAATTATTTCAATATTACGGCAATTAGTTTCCAATTTAAACGACGAACAACGATATAACTTGAATTCATTATATACGCGATAGATGGCGCTTTTAAACAAACTTAACTTTCATCCCCTAGTTTATGTGGTTGAAGAATAAAAGTTCCAACTTTGACAATAATTATGTTAGTTGTATAATACAAGCTTACGTTCCAGCTTCTAGGACATCCGGAAGTACCATATAATTTTGTTGATTATCAATGAGTCAGTGACGAAATAAGGGGTTTTTAGATATCAATAAAATCTAAAGTATAAGAACTATGCAATCAAAACTTTACATGTTTAATAAGTTTGCTACTGGGAACATATCTTGAAAATTTCATTTATCAGTTATAATTCAAACCCAAGTTATGACGGTTCAAAAAATTTACGAAACTTCGAAAAACTGTGGTCTGGTAGTTGCGCTTTACTTGGCTTATCTTGGCGGGGACATTTCCGTGCCCCCAGATATACCAAAAGTAGTTCGACAAGCTAAAACATAAGCAAATAGCAAGCTAATCGTCCTAAAAGATAAAAAAGCGAGAACAATAAAAGTGAAGTCAACAATAAACAAATACCACAAACGTTTTAGGTATTTGGTAGAGTTTATCAGCAGCTGATAAAGCTGTTGACGAATTGAACAAAACCACGTGGTCCGTCCCGCATGGACTTTGCTGTGGACTGCACCCACATGCACTGAGACCGAAAGATTTTAATTCCGATTTGTGACGAATCTGATCTCGGTTTTGAGGTTCGTATTAAGCTAGCCATGCACGTAAGGGCTTAACTGACAGGTTTGCCTGCACAGTTATGCCTGACAGATACGCTGATATCTACTCTATTAAAACCTCTACAGTTGTGCAACATACACGCTTAGAGGGGCAATTCTGCTAAATAAAACCAGTATTAATACAATTACAATCACGTCCCGATACGCTTACACTCTCAAAAGGTGTTTTTATGAACGTTAAACTAACGTGAAACGCGCTCTGATTGGTCGAAACGTCATAAAATCTGTTCATGGTAAAACGTCGCTGCATTTTCAATCCAAACAAAGTAAAATTAAGTCTACTTTAAATACGAGAATTGAGGTTCTGTTTTACCTGTACAGGCAAACCTGTCAGGTAAACCGGAGCGGAACCGGAACATACGAGTTAGGGCTTCTTATTTTATTTAACCAATATTATAGGTTCCTATTTGTTATGAATAATTACAAACTATAAAAACATTTTCTGATTATACTACTTATAGTAAAATTACGAGTAAAATATTTTAATGACTAAAAATAAGGTACTGTTTATTATAATCGCAATAAATTTAGAGTATGGACATTGAACAAGCTACATGACGTAACATATTTTCTTCATATTTTAGTATGGAAACATATAAACTACAAAAGATACATTTTTTTAAGAAAGCTCCATTCCTTAACTTCTAAAAGACTGTTACGCGATAAACGAACTTATAATTCTATATTCCCTTGCCAGTAAAAGTGTTAAAAACCCATGGGAAATATGTTTCTTTTTGTGATTTATTGACAAGTACGTCCGAAAGTTTAACTATGCGGGCCGGCTTGAGGAAATTCCGCCTCCAGAAACTTTAGTATTTGGTACTCTGTATAGTGTATAGTCACTAGAATACCTTACACACACAGTTACGCGTAAATTAGAATAAAAAAAAACATAATATATTCTTTTTTTTTCAATTATTATATACGTTATAACAAAAACACGTTTATTAATTTAATGAATACCATATAAGGTTGTCCAAAATCAATACGGATATTTGAGAATATGATCTATTGATTCTGGCAAGACTTTAAAAATAATTCAAAATATAGAAAAAAAATATACAAAATAAAATTACATTACGCTCTTGCCGGGTTCCTGTTAGGGTTAAGACCTCACACAGCTGATTGTGCCGATGTTATTTAGGCAGTCTTTTCTTCCTCTTTAAATCACCTGTTACTGTGAGTTTAATGACCTCAGTGCCTTAGAGAGCGCAATGTAATTTTATTTAGTATATAATTTATTTTTCGAAATTTTAAATTATTTTTCTTATAGGAAGGTGAAGGAAATTTGGTCTCTACATAAGCAGTAGATCGATGCCCAAAATATCCGTAATAGATTTTGAACAACCTTATATATTGGCAATGATAGTAAATTAATGATGATGCTGTCGTTTAGATTTTATTTATATTTGAGCCCTTATATAAGAGAAGGCTTAAAACAGAGGAAATTGATTATCCTATCCTACTTCCTACTCCTATTATAAATGTTTCAAGTTTGTGGGGATATATGGAGTTGTATGAGGATTGTTGGATGGATGAATGTTTGTGACTCTTTCATGCAAAAACTACAGATCGGATTTTGTTGGGTTTGGCAGTAGTAGAGTCTCTGGATTAAAACGTAGTCTACATTTTAACCCGTAAATTTTTTTATTCGCGGAGCCACAGCAAAATTAGTTATTATGAAGTACTTAGTTACTAGTTAGTAACTAAAGCGCTGACTCTAGTCTACTGTCTAAGTGGAACCTTTATAAAGTTCTTATATAATTGTATTAAAACCTCCTTGGTACTTTAGGCTCCAGGTAACTAATTTCTGAAAATAAAGGCCCTTATAAACCTAAAAAAGGAAAAAGCCGCTCATCCACAGGTTGAGGTCTCTTTATTGATGTTTTGTACTTGAATGTACAGTCAACAGAAAAACTGTTTATAGTATACTACCTGATGCCCGCGGTACAGTAACCCACGGGAGCCGTATATGTCCCGCGATAAAAAGTATCCTATGTCCACCCCATGGTCCACTTTATATCTGTGCGAAACCGTAGGTAACGTATCCCACGCGAACTGTACATTTCCCCGCGATAAAAAGTAGTTTATGTCCTTCCCTGTAGTCTGCTTTATATCTGTGCCCAATTTAATGATAATCAGTTTAGTAGTTTTTACGTAAAACTGTAAATAAAGTATCCTACGGTAACCGTGTATTTCCCCGCGATAAAAAGTAGCCTATGTACTTCCTCATGGTCTTCTCTATATCTGTGCAAAATTTCATGATCGGTTAATAGTTTTTACGTGAAAGCGTAAATGAAATATCCCACAGGAATCGTATATTTCCCCGCGATAAAATATTTTTTGTCACGGACAGAAATATTATTTTTATTCTCATTTGGTATTATTATTTGCTGACTGTCCTTACGGAGATCTATTCAATATTCATAGTCTGTGAACAATGTGCTTCACAAAATTACTCCCACAGACTACTTTAGTTCGTAGTATCCTAATTTTAACTTACTTTGCAGATTCTGTGTGTGTTTTACTCAAATTTATGCTGAATTAATATACTTTTATTATGAGCCGATGAAATAGTGTACTTTATTTGTGGAGTGTATTCTCTCTTTTAAATATTATATTTACGTAGATACTTATTACATTGGAACTTTATTGTTCTACCTCTTGAAACCTTGTTCATTATTTCTTGAAGCAGATAATTACAGTAATTATTATATTATTAATACGTATAGCAGAAACTATCAGTATAGTTTTACGAAAATTGTGAAATCGGAGGTGTATGAAATTTGGCAGGAAAATTAAAGTTTATGTATAGGAACGTGTGCAGAAAGCTAATATGTTTTTAATAATGATCAGAGATACATAATTTTAATAAAATATTTTATTTTATACAGATTAATTACAATACACTACCGTACATTGACGGAGTGTTGACGATCGTTAATCTGTCACAACATTTTTTTTCTATCTAAGAGGAAAAGAACCCTTTTAAAGTTCAAAGTTAATAATTATAATAATATGAATTATTATGGGCAAATTTCGACCACAGAGCGACCTCTAGTTCCTATTATTAAGATATCAATGCCTACTTATACCTAATTCTGTATTACTCGTAATTTTATCTTAGTTATGTTCTGACGTAGGTACACTTTTTTGCATCAAACGTAGCTTAGGTATTTCATAATTAAATTTAACTACTCGATTAGCGCTGTTTCCTCTATAGCAAAGAGTAAATATCTATAAGTGTCTATAGTAGATATTATATTTGTTTCTTTTTCAGCAGAACCAACTATCATCTGTTTCTCCACTAAATTTAACCGCCCATTAATAAAGTTAATAAGATAGCAACGGGCCCAACTTTTTGTCCGACAACAGATGTTTTCGAGTCTTTAACGCAATAAATTTACAAATTGCCTTCGCGACTCCACAGCTTTTTTGTCCGGTATATTTACGAGGCACGTTTCGTTTATGACATATTTTGATTAATACGTCTGTAGCCTCGGTCTCGGCCCCCGTAAACACTGTACTTATTGCTCTATTGAGTTCTTTCAAGAATTATTGTTTTACCCTAGCTACAGTTGAGGTTTGGGGGGTAAATTCTAATATTTCACGGAACTGTTAATGTAGTTTAAAAAAAACGTATATTACAGTAAACATATTAGTTTTGTTTCGCGTAGGTATTACGTTTTGTTCATTTTAAAATATGCTTGTGACCTATGTAAAGATACTGAATACTTATAGTTATGTACACTTTAGGTACTTAGTAAGTGGAGGGGAACTTTTAGTTTATTACAACGACTCACATATAAGAATATATCCTAAACTTATGGGGCATCCATACATTATTTGCGTGAGATGTTTTTGAGATTTTTTTTTCATAACTTTGACATTTGACTGAACACTCGTATGTTCGATTTTCAGCTGTATTGTATTAGCGCAGAGTTTTATTTTCAGTGCTATGATTTTTCCCCGGCCTCACGGATTCCGGACAATACAATCCCTGCCTAAGGGGCCCCATACATGGTCCGGTCTACCTTCAGTTCGGCCTGAACGGATGCAAAATCGTATCGTGTGTGTGCAATTTCGAGATCGCATCAGGCGGCCGTACGGACTGAAGCGATTCGTTCCAGTGTTGCCAGCTCTTTTTTTGTGAAACTACTAAACTCGTATCGATTTCTACTAAAACTACTAAAAACTACTAAAGAGGCTACTTAACTTAGGAATTCCTGAAGCCCCCCAAAAACCACTGCATTTTAGGTTTTATTATATTAAATTTTTTTCATTAATTGAATTTGATTATAAATTTTACCATTAAATTAAAATATACTAGGAAATATTACGTATTTAGTAGCTATTTTGCATATCATTACTGTCTGGCTCTTTCCTACTTAAACACTACTAATAACTAAATTTCTACCAAGGAGGGAATAAAATACTCAATTTAGTAAAATTTTGTAAAATAACTAAGTTGGCAACATTAATTCTGGCCTGACCGATCGGCCTGAACGCGCGGCCTGTCCTGACCGTGTGTGGACAAATCGCTTCAGTTCTTGCCCGACCCGCTGCCGTGCGGGCGTGTATCTTGTACAAGCGTTGTATGAGTTTTCGCGGTGCACAGTGTTTTATAAACCCAAAAAAAGTGACATCGTTTTTTTATTGCAGTTCTTTAAAGATTAAATCAAAAGAAATGTGAGAGTAGAATTCCCGATTTTCTAGTGTGCCTAAATCCGGAGATAGAAGCCTTCGAAAATGCGAAAATTTTCACCCGGATTTACAGATAAAAATTAATTAAAAATTACTGGTGCATATTAGCATCAAGTGGATTTATTTCATCGATGAAGACATTAAAGACGCACATAATTCAGTTACAAAATTTATTTTAAGTTTATTAGAAAATATTTTACAATCATTTTTAACATTTTAGATTTTATTTAATATCTCGAATAGTCCGCAAAATCGACACTTCGTTCTAATTTATAAATATAGGTATTAACTTGGTCTACACACATAAAAAAAATCATAGGTCGATCTCGTGAACTAACAGAGTTATGACGATTATACGTACACCCGGCGTATTACCAGGTTGGATTGAGGTTAGGGTTGTCAAATAGCAATGCCGATTTTGTAGTCTTCGTTTTCGGGCGGCCATAAATCAAACATTGATTTTGGTTTTAGACTGATGTAAGAAATCAAATTTGCTAAAGCCTTTAAACTCTTAAAGTTCTTTAAACTCAGTATGAACGGGGATATTATAGATTGAAAGTCACAAAAAAAGTTTAAAAAAATATCGTCCTATATTATTGTGCCATTTGAAAGTATTGCTAGCAAGGAATATTTTTTTGTAAGTAATGTTATATGACATTTTTTTTGTAAGTTTAAGTTATATCGAAAATTTGATAGAAATAAATTTATGCACGATATTTTCCATAGAGCTCATGTCATCAGATCCAATGATTGCTGCACACTCACAGCTCAATAAAAAATAAAACAGTCATGTAGATGATTTTTATGCCATCATGAGAAAGAAAACATGGTCTGTGGTACAAAGTATGAGGGGAAGCCGCAACAGCATTCTGGAAATGTTAACAGGGAGGCTAGACTCTGCATTTTTGGGTCGGTTCACTGATCTGCATGTGAGATATGTTGGAAGGTGAATTGACTCAAAAACTAATAAAATCTGTTTATTAAAATTATTAACCTTAAAAATTAAGAATTAAATTAAATTTAATATTTAATCTGTAGTTACTAACATAGGTATTAAGATTTTTGTTACTAACAAGTTATGGACTATGAAATGTCTGAAATAAATTATTATTATTTTTTTATTATTGCCTGCTGCCGCTCTAGCTTTACTGAAAGCCAATGAATATATGTTGGGATTTATTGACGAGATATGATCAGAAAATATTGTTAACTGAAGATGAATAATAGACTTTATTTACGTACTTTAAATTTCCCGCCATATTCATTACATTCTTCTTTTGATGTTTCCCGCCACTTTGTGCACGCTGAAGGAAAGCGGCAAAATGTACGGTTCCGGCGAGGACCGTACATTTTGCCGCTACAAAAAATAGCCTAATATGTCAATCCTCGTGGTCTAATCTATATCATTTAAAGCGGTCCGGTAGTTTCGGAACATATTCAATGCAAACAAACATTCCTTTCCTCTTTATAATATTACTTATTAGTATAGATATACTCATCCTTTTAATATAATAATATATCAAGCGGTCTCACACGTCGCATCGTTATCGCTTTGATATGATAGGGTCCTGTTTTTATCCATCGGGTACGAAACCGTAATAACATTTTCAATATTGTATACAGAAGTATAGCAGTGAGTGAAGTTATTTGCTGAAGAAGTATTTTCTCCAAAAACACTATTCCACGCGGGCGAAGCCGCGGGAAAAAGCTAGTAAATATCGAGACGAGATCTAATATTTAAAGAATTGTAAAACTGTCGAAAAAACGATGTCACTTTTTTGGGTTTATAAGAGTTTATTAGAGTTTCATAAACGCGTGGGACGTCTGTTGCAAAAAAGTGGTCGAAATGCAAACAAATAAGTATAATAAGTAAACCAAAAACAATTCTGCCTATGACAGACGTTTATACTACAGAATGTCACCCACTTCGCAACGGGCCGTATAGCAGAAATCGTAATATTTTAATTTCGCCATAACTTCAAAACCAAACGTCCAATTTTAATCATTCAAAGACCAAATATTATCTACATAAACTGTACTTAGTGATGAAATAATTTATTTTGATAAGGATTAATAGCATGAGTAAAATAAACGCATTTAAATGTAGTCCAAAAAAAATTCAAGATTTCTAAATAAAAAAATGGTTGTTGTGCCTCACTCACATAGATAGGTATAGTGTGTCGCGGACTTTTTTGTAGATATTTATAAGATCTACAATTAATTAGAACATTATATGGTTCTATCTTTTATAGTTTAGGCAGCGTACGCAAAATAAGCAACTTTTCTGGTTGATTTTTTACACCTTGTGTCCGAAAAACCCAAATATCTTACGGAACCCTATTTTTTTCCAAAATAAAATTTTGCCTATATTACTCGTGGATAATGTAGCTTTCGAATGGTGAAAGAATTTTTGAAATCGGTCCAGTACTTTTTGAGCCTATTCATTACAAACAAACAAACAAACAAACAAACATACAAACAAAGTTTTCCTCTTTATAATATTAGTGTAGATAGTTACAACTTACCAACAAAAGATATGTGAGTTAACAAAAAAAAAAAAAAAAAAATGAAAAAAATCATAATTTTTATTTACTCTAATTATGCATAAATTGTGTTAAATTATGCGTAAATATTCGAAAGATATTATAGATCACCATATTAGATGAAAATGACGCAATCCCTTTAATATCAAATTGATAATATCTTTTTTTTTGTTGGTTAATATAGCATACAAGCGTTATGATAATATTGGCTCGTGCATAAAGTTTTAAAATTTCGTTTAAAAAATTACAATTCATAATATTATCAAATCCGGGTTTAAGTGACAACCCTACGAATAATATTTGAATGCTTTTAACTCTGTTAGTTCACGAGATCGACCTTTGATTTTTTTTATGTGTGTAGACCAAGTTAATACCTATATTTATAAATTAGAAAGAAGTGTCGATTTTGCGGACTATTCGAGTTATTAAATAAAATCTAAAATGTTAAAAATGATTGTAAAATATTTTCTAATAAACTTAAAATAAATTTTGTAACTGAATTATGTGCGTCTTTAATGTCTTCATCGATGAAATAAATCCACTTGATGCTAATATGCACCAATTATTTTTAATTAATTTTTATTCGTAAATCCGGGTGAAAATTTTCGCATTTTCGAAGGCCTCTATCTCTGGATTTAGGCACACTAGAAAATCGGGAATTCTACTCTCGCATTTCTTTTGATCTAATCTTTAAAGATCTGCAATAAAAAAACGATGTCACTTTTTTTGGGTTTATAAAACACTGTGCGGTGTTTAAATACAAAATTGATAAACACGACCGTAGCGCGCGGCAAACCAGAATGGACTGATGCGACTGTTCCGTGTGTGGGCACGAATCAGATCAGGCCGAACTGACGTAAATTGGATTGGATGCGATTTTTTCCGTGTGTGTGCTCGAATCCGTTCAGGCCGAACTGACGTCAGTTCCAGCTGAAACGATCGGCCTCTCGTCTGTGGAGGCCTTAAAACTTAATAGTCGGCTTCTTAATGTACGACACAAAATTTGAAAGTTAAATTCAATAGAATAGATCGATATATTATTATCAGATAGGTTTATAAGTAGTTAGTAGGTAATTTGTCTGCAATATCGAACAATGAGAAATTTTTCGCTTAGAGCTTACCTACTAAGTATTGTATAAAGACCGGTTACCTTCTTGCTTCTTATGCAATGTCATGGTGTGAGTGATAAGCGACAGCGAATTATTAATGCTATGTTTTGCTGGTGTAACATTTTTGCAGTGCGTGGTGCGTACATTTTGACATGTGCCTAAGACTCTGTCCAGAAAGTGCGTAAGCCTGCGTAAACCTACGCACGTAGAGATTCTTATCTTATCGTTTCTTTTTGACGAAATTTTGTACGATACGCGCATAGCTAAAATAATACGCACGTAGCTTCTGGACGCAATGTATGGGGCCCTAGTACCTCGACTACGTGCGTAGACCTTACGTGCGTAAGAATACGCAGTTTCTGGACATAGTCTAAACCATACTATCTTCTTTTTATCTATTCTTCTATACTAATATAATAAAGAGGAAAAAATTGTTTGTTTGTTTGCATTGCATTGCATTGAATAGGCTCCGAAACTACTGTACCGATTTTGATTAAATTTGGCACAGATGTAGAGTAGACCACGGGGAAGGATATAGGCTACTTTTATCGCGGAAAAATGTACGGTTTCTGGGAAATTAACTGTTGCGCGCAGGAAATCGCGGGCAAAATCTATTATTTAATAGATAAAAATGGATTGCAATTCCAATGTCTCGATGAAACGCGAGAATTTCTGGACCGATTTGGCTAACTTTGGTCTTGAAATAATTGTGGAAGTTCAGGGACGGTTTGAACGGTGAGAAATATTAGTTGTGGATGTAGGACTTGGTTTATTTGTCACTGTAGAGGTAGTTCTAGGTGTAGGTGTACTAATTAATTTATTCCAGTTATTTATTCCAATTACAGAACAACGTCTGTTGGGACAGCTACTCTATAATAATTTTGATTATATAATTCAAAAATGATATTATGTTCTTGTACCGAAAACTTTTTAGGCAGTCGCACCTACACACATATAAATATATGTAGTCTATTTTAATTGAGACTTAAGCCGGGACACCTTTCTATACTAGCATGAAAGGTTTATTAGGGTTCCGTAGCCAAATGGCAAAAAACGAAACCCTTATATTTTTAGGAAATTCACACACGTAACGATAATAATTTATCAAAAAGCGCTTATCGCTTGTTATCTGTACCGAACAAATGCGCATACGGTATCGCGATACTATCGCACATCTAATCGCTATTGTGGGAAGTGCGATAGCGATGAGATTAGCGGTGAGATCGTGATGAGATCGAGATGAGATCGCGATCAGTCCGCCCACGTGATACGGACGATCTGTCATCCCCGATAGACGGCCTTCTACGTAAATGTCAGAAGCGATCGGCTCCCTTTATACTTTATCAGTACAATCTTGAGCTTATTGTGCCAATTAGTCCGGAGGTAAATCGATTGTATTATCGAGTTAAAATGTCAGAGGTTTATATTTCCTAATGGGATTGCTTCTTCTTCTAGGGGGCCATCCACATAATATTACGCCACGCAAAATTTCGACTTTTTGAACCCCCACCCCCCTTTGTCACGCTTTTTAGTATCCCTGTACCTGTACCAGTGGCGAAGGCTGCTTCTCCTTCAAAGGGAAGCCGGAACCTGTATCATAGGTAGGGATTTCTATGAAGGTTTGCAAAAGGTATGTGACAAGGGAAGCCGATAGGAATGGAGTTATAGGAACCCTACGCCACTGACCTGTACCTATTTAACATATACTGTCATATTTGCCCATGCGCTATGACGTAATATGTGGATGGACCCTAATCAATATCATTTAAGCGTAGAGTATTATCGAATACATACAAAAAACGTTTATAACGTCCGCGTTTTTCCAAAATTGCAGTTTTTTGTCCGTCATTTCCAAACGATGATTTTAATTTCCGAAGGATAGAGTGTAGTTCCACGGTAGGTTACAGAAGTTTAAATTTTACATCAGAGACAACATACAATATTTACAAGTTTCCTTTTACAACCGAGCATGAATATCGGCACAATATTTTCAGCAAATAATATGGAACGAATAAATATTTAAGCGCTTAGACGCTCGTATCGTTATGTTGTAAGGAGTACGTCGAGTGTTATATGATATACATTATACGTGTACATAGTGTGCCCGTGTGTTACCGCTCCTCTTACGGGCCGTTAAACTCCTAAGACCTACGTATCTTTATCGCTACTAGTGCTTAAAATTCTGTAAAATTCAAGTGCTCCTCCTATACCCTTGTACAGATGTATAAGAAGCGATATAATTCTTCGGCTACGTGGCTTATAATAGGAAGGGTATAATAATATTTTTATACATACATACATTTGACATAATACGTATACTTAATATTATAAGTATTAAGTATACTTCTTATGTCAATTCGCTATTAGACTAACTAGAGGTTAACGTAAGAAATAGTATCTATCATGTTCGGTAATGTCTGTTGTAGTTATTTTCATTACTCTTGTGTAATTTCCAAGCATTATTTAAATAATATAAGTTTTCTGCACACCTACCCCACATAAACATTAATTTACAGGCCGAATTACATAGTTCTCCGGTTGAACAATTTTCGAAAAACTGTAGGTACCTACTGCCAGTTTTTGATCCACGTAATAATTAGATTGTTTCCATTCATTTTTTTCTGCAGGCAGTGTGATGTACCTATTATAACATGCTTTTCATGGACGACTTATCAACTTTTAGTACTAAGGGCCATAAAGCCGGGCAGTAAAGCTGTGTCATTTCACAAGTAATGAGACAAGTCCTATCCTTTTAAATGTAATTGTTTTGTTTAAAGCCCCTCTATACTTAATTTGTTTGTAATGGGTTGTAAAGATTTTTTCATTGCAACGGAATTTTATGTCTCCACTCGTATACTTATATATTAATAGGTGAATCATAAAAATTTTTACCCTAGTATTTGGTAGATCTCAAAATTTGACATTATTTTGTAGGTTAGGCTAGTTGGGGCAAGAGGAGAATATTTTATTTCAAGACTCAAGAGGAACGTATATTTATGGCATATAAAATTTAAGTAACAGACATCAAAACATATCCTCAAAAACCCACGACAAAAGCCAAAGGTAGCGCAAGCACTTAATCATTATGGTGCTTCATACGTGCTTAATGTACTTGTAAATTGTAATTAATATTCTGAGCATATTCAACGTGTAAGAGCCATTTGCGAACAAGCGAACTATGACTACTAACTTAAGATGTAGGTTCACGGTTCAGCGGCTAATTTATCAAATACACTTCAAAGTACTAGAGACATTCAAAGACATTCAAAGGGATGTGCTCTCCATGTATTATGATATGAATTATATGCGTGGACTATTTTAGCAGATGTGATATTTTTAACCGACTACGGGAAGCCAAAATGAAGGGTAATAATTATAATATGCTTGATCTACCGTAGAGCTTAAACTACTGATCCGATTTTAATGAATTAGAAGTGAATAGATACATAACAACAGCCGAGGTAGAATAAGCTATATAACTTACGTAGTCGGGGTTCAGGTTTTTTTTAATATAGTTAATAAAGCATTATTTGGTAAATATTTCTTACAACTTTATTTCATTAAAAATGTCCAAAAGAGTAGGGAAAAGTTCTCTGCATACTCTTTTTTCTGATTTGTTTGACATTTTGCCTAATTACTGTAAAGGCTGTACAAACACGACAACCAATTTCTTTTAATCCATCTGGCTGAATACTCCAATGTGGTAAAAACTGTAAAAGGTGTGTTTTTCACCACTGGATTAAAAAAGAAACATTTACCGTAGAGATTACGGGCGTCGAAATCGACGTGAAAAAGCATTAAATAATAAAGGACGCTCCATAAAAATCAAAAAATTTTTTTACAGTTGATTTTTTTCAGAGGTGTGAGGTGTCACGTCAAAGAACTTCGGTTTCACATTCAAAAGGTGTGATGTGATCTATTATCTATAGTATCCAGCTTTGAAGCGGGCTGAAAAGCATAACCCGTCCGCTAACGAATGAGTCTTTTCAAATTTGATCTGTGCACGCACGGGTTAATCAGGTTTTCGGCGTGGAGTACGTATACATGGGGTTCTTTGAGCCCTGATATTTTTGTGTCGGGTGACTAATTAAACAAAGTAAATAAAAATGAACAAAACTTACCAAAGGACGTTTTAATTTAAATGACTAGAGTTTTACTGTCCTTTATTCGTTACACAGGATAGTACCTGTAAGTGCCTCAAGCGTCTGAAATGTAAAAACCTCAGAACCTTTACGTGTTCTTCTTTCGTTTCTAACCTCAAAAAATAACTTTGAATAAATTTATGTAAGACCTTCTGAATTATGTTGCATGGATAAAAATTGAAATATTTAGGTAAATATTTTAGTTGGTAAGTACCGAGGAACTTATTAGTTATCCATATAAGATAAACTTTTTAGTTATCTATACCTACAACATAATTTGCAAGGTCTCACGTTAATTTATTAAGAATAATTTGATTCCGAGGTCAAACTCTTCAGAGACCCCACTGTAGAGTAAAAATGCAGAATGGAATTCAAAAAAGTCTTTGTTTATTTAGTCTTAAAAGCTTTAATAGCAAAATTAACATAAATGCTGCCAAAACCAAGTTATTGCAAAATCGCTTACCATAGTATTTATCGCGGTAGGTGTATATATTGTAATATTTGTAATATTTCCTTTGTTTCCCATACTTCATAGCAACTTTTAACTTACTATCAAAAATACTTTAAATATAATATTAATTATAAATTAAAATTATAATCCCCGGTGACTTTTTCTGTACTTCCCACTCCTTAATCCGTCTCAATCATACTGCCCAACTACTATTATAAATGTGAAAGTGTGAGGATGAACATCTATCCAGATGTTTGTTACTCTTTCACGCAAACACTATTAAACGGATTGTGATGAAATTCGATATGGTAGTCATTTAAGCTCTTGATTACATGGGATAATTTAATTACGCTGGTGGAGCTGCAGGCAAAAACTAGTACCATGAATATGTGTATGAGAAAGTTAATGTCGCGCGATAGGTTTATCTTCCGTGGGTAGGTACAGGAGCTAAGACTACGTCAATATAAATTACATTAGGTATGCACGAAACACAGCGGCGTTAAATGCAGAACATGCTGAATGTATGTTTATTACTGGCGCGATTAGTTAGCAAAATGCAGGGACTCAGAGAGCAGACTGTTCCTCAGGGATTGTACACAAAGCTGCGAATCGGCACGACGCGGATTCGTAACGCAGATAACTGCGACCCCGAATATCTGCGATGTGATTTCATTCGTCGAAGAGTTTTACTAGGACGATTATTCTATGACTTTCAACCATCATTGAAGAAACAGAAAAAAAAACATATGTAGTCACTATAAAACTAAAAGTTAATACTAAAAAAGAAGAGTTATCTACAAATACGACTAGGTAAAATCTCTAAAATAATTATAAATAGTAAAACTTCCCCAGGTTGTCCTCATCTGGCAGAGTACCTAGCAAACTGATAGCATTGCCTCGTTGGATAGCAATGTCTATCCGTTGTGCCAGGTAGTTACCGGCTCTGGGGTCTCGGGTGGCTTCAGTAACCTTTTTAGATGTTTTTTTAAAAGCTTATGTGCGCCCGGACCCAATACGCCTATGGTTTCCACCTCAAACGGTCCAAATATGAGGTCTCCGCTAAGGTTCTCATATTTGCGCCGTTTGAGGTTCTCCGCTTGATTTGCAGTCGCGCCCGCACAGTTGGAGGTGCCTTGGACATGAGACGGAATACGAGTATCGACACAAGTAGCGTCCCATTCAAGAGCCCGTCTCACACTCCAAGGAACCAGGGTTATTCTATCAGGTCTCTGACCATCGTCGCACGCCAGACCGAAGGGCTCCAGTATAGCTGGCACACCGGCGGAAACAAGAGCCCGACGAATGAGGTTATTCAGGCTGGGATGCCGGGAAATGCGTCCAACGCTTCGTGAGCAACACAACCCGTAGTGACCGTGGTTGACTACGTTCGCGCCGCAAACACACTGATGAGTGACGAGGGACGACATGGTAATTAATATAGGGAGTTTTATATGTCTTCTGATAAACTGAAACTCATTTTCTTTATTTCGATATAGGTTATAAAATAATACTTAAAGAATTGTCCTACATGATGCCTACCTACTACAGGTTCGAATAAGAAAATATACGTAGAAATAACCTAACCAAGAGCATGTCAGGACATGTCTAAGGAGGGTTCCGTAACTATAAACGCGTAATATGCTTTTTTTTAAATGACTCCAAAAGTTACTGTCCGATTTGGTTCACAATAATTTTCCTAAAGAGTTTTTAGCATGGTCTATCAGCATAGAAATTTGCAAGTTTCTATCTCCTATACTCGTAGTTTAAAAATGCTAGGGGGGGGGGGACCAACCAACTTTGGAGGCCGATTACTCGAAAATGGTCAACTTTATAAAAAAGTAACGTATGAAACCATGCCTTTATTTTAAAAGACCTATACTATGATACCCCACACGATGGGGTGGAGTGAAAAAATATTTTTCATCCCCACTTCACAACATGTATGGAGAGCCACCCCTAAAATATAAAATTATTATTTTTTATGATCCCGAAACCGTGATCTATATACAATCTATAACTGCTCCAAATTTCATAAATTTATATTCATAATTACAAGAGCTAGAGGCGCGGACAGACAGACAGACGGACAGAGCAAAACTATAAGGGTTCCTTAAGTATTACGGAATCCTTACGTGGTAGAGCCATGCTTCGGCACGAATGGGCCGGCTCGACCGGAGAAATACCACGGGCTCACAGAAAACCGGCGTGAAACAGCGTTTGCGCTGTGTTTCGCCGAGTGAGTGAGTTTACCGGAGGCCCAATCCCCTACCCTATTCCCTTCCCTACCCTCCCCTATTACCCTATTCCCTCTTAAAAGGCCGGCAACGCACTTGCAGCTCTTCTGATGCTGCGAGTGTCCATGGGCGACGGAAGTTGCTTTCCATCAGGTGACTCGTTTGCTCGTTTGCCCCCTTATTTCATAAAAAAAAAAACCTAAAAACTAAGAAAAAAAGTAAGATCTTGGGTTCGCAGTACGATGATTTGAGTTTGTTTTTAGGGTTCCGTAATACTTAAGGAACCCTTATAGTTTCGCTCTGTCCGTCTGTCTGTCTGTCTGTCCGTCTGTCTGTCTGTCTGTCTGTCTGTCTGTCTGTCTGTCTGTCTGTCCGCGCCTCTAGCTCCTGTAATTATGAATATAAATTTATGAAATTTGGTGCAGTTATAGATTGTGTATAGATCACGGTTTCAGGATCATAAAAAAATAATAATTTTATATTTTAGGGGTGGCTCTCCATACATGTGAAGTGGGGATGAAAAATATTTTTCACTCTACCCCATCGTGTGGGGTATCGTAGAATAGGTCTTTTAAAATAAAGGCAAGGTTCCATATGTTACTTTTTTATAAAGTTGTCCATTTTCGAGTAATCGGCCTCCAAAGTAGTTTGTAAGTTGGTCCCCCCCCTAGCATTTTTAAACTATAGGTGATAGAAACTTGCAAATTTCCATGCTGATAGATCACGCTAAAAACTCTTTAGCAAAATTATTTTGAACCAAATCGGACAGTAACTTTTCGAGTAATTAAAAAAAAGCATATTACGCGTTTATAGTTACGGAACCCTCCTTAGACATGTCCTGACATGCTCTTGGTTAGGTTATTTATATTATTTTACAATGTGACGACGTATCGCAGTTGTGTGTGCAAACCCTTATTCGTGTGAAATATTCACAAACACCTGGAGCTAAATAAACAGAAACCTAGATTAACAGCCAAATACTAGTGTATTTGGAATATAAAATATATGTTGTATACACATAATACAGAAATCATCCGTATTCTGTGGTTGTATATTGAATAACTTTAGTTTGGATGAAAGTTACTCGAATTTGTACAGTTCTCATAAATGTTATTGGCAGTCTTTTAATTGGCGTGGATGAAAAGCTAAGTTCTTACAAAAATGCATTTTATACCTACTTCAAATATTCAAGCCACCTAAACCTTAGGTAAAAAGAATAAAGAGAAACCTAGCAGATATTCTGTATAAATTTGAAACTAGGTAGGTAATTACCCAAAGATAATGTAATACACTACGTTTACTGAATGAAGTAATAGTTATAAACAGTTTAATTAGTTGTTCAAAAACTTGACTAAAACAAAAAGTTGCAAAAAACTGATAAAAGTTAAGCTACCTATCCTATAATGTTTACACATTCATTTATAATGAAGAGTCAACATTGTACGATCCCAGTGTAAAAACTATAAACATACCAACACTATTTTCAATGAAACAGGCTCTTAATAAAATACGCGAACACGAAAAACTATTCAGAAAATAGCAACACTCGAGTAAGAGATAATAAATATTTAAAACGCCTGTCATTTAAAAAAGGAACATTTTTTTCTAAAGAGTTGTGTCTTGAATCGTACTCACGGAGTCAATTAGACGGTGGCGTGCGACGCTTTATATTAAATAATTAAATTACCATCTACTAGTGTCCTTATTAAAATTCACGAGGAGCGGAGAAATGAGATGCTCTTATTCGTTTTTATGACGCCCGGACTGTTATGACTGGCTTTGTAAATTCGCTATTTATTACGCCTTTTTAGGGTTCCGTACCCAAAGAATAAAAAACGGGACCCTATTACTGAGATTTTGCTCTCCGTATGCCAGACACTACATGAACCGTGATAGCTAGACAGCTGTTGACATCACAGATATAACGCGTTTCAAATGAGAATAGGAACGTCAATTACCTTTTTCTGTCAAATACCACATGAAAAGTGCGATTTTCAGAAAAACTTATGTGCATATAAATATTAATAGTCTTGCATCGAATTTAAATAAACACGTTAAATAGTAATCAATTATCTAAACATAAATTTAACTATCATAACAGTCTAAATTCGAAACAATATGGCGCCGACTCGGTCCTATTCTCATTTGAATCGCACTATATGTATTTTTGTTGCCGATATAACAACAAATACTAATAACAGAGTAAAATGAATATTTAGGGGCTCTCATACTTTTTCTGCCATTTTATAGGCAACCCTCCGTGCGCGGGTCCAACTCGAACTTGGCCAGTTTTTAGCTTATTCCGCATTTGAATAACCTGGTATTATTGTAAGTTAATTGCGTCTGGTTATAAAATTGCAAATAGAAAATTAGTCTTAATTTAGCCAAATTTTTATTACACTGAATGAAGCTGAAAGAAAATTTTATTTTTATCCATTCTGAGTTGCAAGATATTATGTGCCATAGGTATAAAAAATATTATTTTATCGATCTGAAAAAAAATAATAAAATCCTTCCCCCTACTTCCGTAACCTATTATCTAACCTAACCTTATTTCATGATACATACGAGTACTTATAGGATAAATGGGAAAGTGTGTGTCTGTTTGTCCGTGTTTCACGGAAAACTACTGTACCTAATGTAATACGGTTTCCGTGAATTACTGGGCAACAGCTAGTATTAACATAAAGTTTAGAAGAAAATATAAAACGTAATCGCATTTGAATTTTCCTTGTAAAATCTAATAAAGCTAAAATTTTCAGTACAATCGGATATTTTCAACGTATTCTTTTTACCTCTAAGATATAATGGTCTTTAGTACTAATTATTTTACTACATATAATATGATACAGGTTACGTTTAACGCTTTTCACGTTCATTATGTTACAAAGAACAGTTATTATGTCTTCACCCCTGGGAGTATTTGCATAAAACAGATTCGAGTGTAAATGTGCAATTTTAATGGGCAAATTGCAATGGCTTTTAATTTGTTACCATCCTTTCCCTAGGGTCAAAAAGAAATCTTGTTATTGTTTAATTTAATCTAGGAATAATGTTACATAACATCCTAATATGTAACTACTACTATAAAATATGTGAAAGTAGTAGAAATTAAGAAGAGGATGGAAGATGTATGGAAAGAGGATGTATGGATGTGTTTTTCTCTTTTAAGCAAAAACTATGGATAGACGGATATATGAATGGATATTTGTTTCTCTTTCAAGCAAAAACTACAGAACGGATTTTGATGAAATTTGATACGGAACTAGTTTAGGCTCGGGATTAAAACACAGTATCTTGGGATACCCGATACTATATTTATGCGGGCGGAGGCGCGGGATAAAGCTAGTAAGTAATAATAGTATCCAATGTAAACTTTAACACGGGTGGCCTATCAGAGAATGTATATTTAGAATTTTCCTCTATTTTTTATTATGATTACAAATTACGTAACGAAACTTCAAACCCTTTCTTGTATGATGATACAAATTTTAATCCGAAATTGCAGACTCTGTTCCAGTATAAAAAACTCTGTTCCAGTATAAAAAACATTTTCACTTGAAATTTGAGGAAAACAATTATTTAGCTTGTGCTAAGGCCTTTGGATATATTTAATAAATAATGAAGGTGCCTCGGGCTCGCTTGATCCAATAGTATTTTGGGGTAACTACCACGAAAACTCACAATCGAACTTCTCTCGTATCGAACTCAAAACCTTATTTTTATTTTTCTAAAGATTTCTTTTTGATATCATATGAAAATATCTACATAGTACATAATTTATTACCTACATCTTCTTTTATTACTTTATTCGTGTCTGTTAACTATAAAAGGTTGTACTCATATAAGAAACAGAATACTATAAAAGTGTATCTAATTTGCACAAAATAATAACAATAAAAAGTATTATATTATAATAATTTTTATTTTTTCTTATTATATTATAATAATTTTTAGTGGTTTTATTTTGTGTAAATTAGATACACTTTTATAGTATTATATTTCTTTGAACGTATACTTACATATGACTGTAACACACTTCGTTATAACAAAATAACTTTTATTTGTATTATGAAATATACAAAAAACTAACTTTTCTACTCGAACGAAAGTGAAACTCATAGTAGAATCAATGTTTATATAGGTCGATCTAACTCGCATTTCTTTGTACGCCTCTTTACCTTCCTGAATTAAATATTCAGCATATCTACGCTTCAGGAGTTCCCTTGTGTTAAAGGGTATTTGGTGGCATTCTTGTGATGGGCCAAAATGAAAAATGTGTCAATGAATATTATTTTGGTTATGAAAACACAGACGCTATTTTATTTTGTTTAATAGACATAATATTAAAAATCAAAAATGATACCTAATACCTAATATTTTATATGTGTGATCCTAGTAATTCTACTTATATTATAAATGTGAAAGTTTGTGAGGATGGATGGATGTATGGACAACAATGGAAAATATGGATGTAACAAATATCTATCTAGGATGTTTGTTACTCTTTCACGCGAAAAATACTAAATGGATTATGATAAAATTTGGTATGGTAGTAGCTTGAGTTCTGGAATAAAACATAGGCTACTTTTTATCCCGAAAAAGTACAGTGTTCCCGTGGGAAACTGTATTTACGCGGGCGGAGCCGCGGGTCAATGCAAGTATTTTGTATGTGTGATCCTACTATTATATAAGTAATAATATTCAAATTGTGAAAATCACAAACAAACTTTTGTGACTTGCTGTTTACTGTTGTACATATTTTGTACGAAACTGAAAATTTATTCCCATTTTTCATAGCTAAGTGCTAAAATGTGGTATGAAACTCGAATATAAAAAAAACAATTTCTGTATTTCCCAAAACACCCTTAAATCAAACGTAGCATTTTTTATTACAAAAAGCCATATCATATTACCATTACTGTTACCTGCTACCGGCTATTTACAATTCCTTTCAAATAATTCAACATTTCTTTTTAATTTTAATCACAATTTGCGTGCTGACACACATTAACTCTCACCAATGAAACATGGGACTCGATAAAATAACTAAAGAACGATACTCATACAGTTACCCCTCTTTAAAGTATCATTAAAATGTGTAGAATGCGATAAGGCATTGTTAATGAGGCGCGCTATGATTAATGTGACATATTATCGAGTTGAGTACGCGTTTGTGAGTTTTTATAGTAGGGGCTACTTCGGTTTCAGAGACATCACGTTATAATGAACTCACTGAAAGAGCAATTATATATTATGTATTATTTCATACGTTTTGCTTGGCCAAAACAAGCGTTGTACTCAATTAAATATTATTTTATGTTTTACGTCAAAATTCGTTTTCTAGAATAATAAATAAATTCAATTAAACTTTTTAATTACACAAATTAACACTCTAATTTTTCTATTTATTAAATGTCATGGTATTTTACAGAATGTATAAAATAAAAAAAGTTATGTCTACAACACGTTCATAAACATTTTATTTAAACAATTTTGGCTGATATTAGTATGGCACGCGACACAATATAATTTATTACGTACAAGATTATGGAAATGACTGGGCTTTTAGTAGTATGTATTCGTGCATTCTGGATCACGATTCTGGATCCCCCTCCCTCTACCCCCGTCCTGTCCCGCGTACCTACTCTACTCTACATTCGGGCGGCGATGTCGGCTAAAAAAAAAAAAAAAAAAGTTTGGTGTCAAAATGGGGGTTTTCGGCCACGCCCGATCGATCGCGCTCATCCGTTTTTCAATATCTCTAACGGTTACAAAGATAGACTTTTGCAATCACAAGTCCCATTAGGGTCTATTCATTACTGATTACTCCATCCGGTGATAGATAATGGAGGGTGATAAGCTAAGGACCATTAGTGGTTAAGTGAAGCAACAATGGTATTGTAAGTTAGTCATTTTATTGATAAAATAATACTCAAATAATCTACATAATTTCAAATCATTTTTTAGGGTTCCTTGCCTCGAAGTAGGAAAATACTGAACCCTTATAGGATCACTTTGTTTTCCGTCCGTCTGCCTGTCAAGATCCTTTTTCTCAGAACGCGTGGAGGTGTCAAGTGGAATCTATATCAAATACTCAACCTAAGCAAATGCAGTCAAAAGATACGGCTGTTTATGTCCCAAATTTCCGCAAATTTTTAACACTCGCAATATAATCAAAACCTACAGGGCACTTCCCATGAACTCAGAATCTTGAAATTTGGTACGAAGCAACGTCTTATAGCACAGATAAAGGGAAAATTGAGAAAACCGTAATTTTTTAGTTACATCATATTATATTTTAGTAGAAATATTTTTAATAATTTTAAACTTACTACCCCTTTCCTCATGAACGAACACGTAGAGTATTAAATTAAAATTCATATCGAATACTCAGGTCTAAATTACCTTTAAGCTGTAACAAAATCACTACGACTCGCACTTGACCGGGTTCTTTTAATGTAACGAACCAGAAAACGAGCAGACGGATCGCTTGATGGTAAGCGATTTCCACCGCCCATGGACACTCGCAACACCCTCCTCTGGTATAGCGAAATACGTTCCCAGTCCTTAAAATCCTCAACACCTCTGTGGCTCCGGTAACCTCACTCACTCGGCGAAACACAACACAGGCGTTATTTTATTCCGGTTTTCTGTGAGACCACCGAAGCGTGGCTCTCCCGCGTGGCTCTCCCACACCGTCCTCTGGTATAGCGAAATGCGTTCCCAGTCCTTAAAATCCTCAACACCTCTGTGGCTCCGGTAACCTCACTCACTCGGCGAAACACAACACAAGCGTTATTTTATGCCGGTTTTCTGTGAGACCACCGAAGCGTGGCTCTCCCACACCCTCCTCTGGTATAGCGAAATACGTTCCCAGTCCTTAAAATCCTCAACACCTCTGTGGCTCCGGTAACCTCACTCACTCGGCGAAACACAACACAGGCGTTATTTTATTCCGGTTTTCTGTGAGACCACCGAAGCGTGGCTCTCCCGCGTGGCTCTCCCACACCGTCCTCTGGTATAGCGAAATGCGTTCCCAGTCCTTAAAATCCTCAACACCTCTGTGGCTCCGGTAACCTCACTCACTCGGCGAAACACAACACAAGCGTTATTTTATGCCGGTTTTCTGTGAGACCACCGAAGCGTGGCTCTCCCACACCCTCCTCTGGTATAGCGAAATACGTTCCCAGTCCTTAAAATCCTCAACACCTCTGTGGCTCCGGTAACCTCACTCACTCGGCGAAACACAACACAGGCGTTATTTTATGCCGGTTTTCTGTGAGACCACCGAAGCGTGGCTCTCCCACACCGTCCTCTGGTATAGCGAAATGCGTTCCCAGTCCTTAAAATCCTCAACACCTCTGTGGCTCCGGTAACCTCACTCACTCGGCGAAACACAACACAAGCGTTATTTTATACCGGTTTTCTGTGAGACCACCGAAGCGCGGCTCTCCCACACCCTCCTCTGGTATAGCGAAATGCGTTCCCAGTCCTTAAAATCCTCAACGCCTCTGTGGCGCCGGTAACCTCACTCGGCGAAACACAACGCAAGCGTAATTTGACGTCCGTTTTCTGTGAGGTCGTGGTATTTACCCGATCGAGCAAGTGGCTCTCCCACACCCTCCTCTGGTGTTGCGACTTGTGTTTTCAGTTCGACCGTGTAAATGTCAATTTTAGAACCCAGTTTTATAGTTTTACAGATTTGAAAAATTAACAGTTGTATTAGCAAAGCAATTGTAACACTAAAGTGTCATAATAATAATATGTATATTCAATTCTAAAAAGGAATACTACTGCAGTGATTTTATTTTACTATAAAGGTCAGATATTATAGTTGCGTAAAAGGCGTAAAATAAACTGATAGTGATAGTATGCTTACAATTTATCATCATCAACAACAATGTTTTTTTATGAACACATTCGCTACCAACCACACCCTCTACTAAGGACAAAGTATGAGTGTCAACGAATAATATTTGTTAGTTACACTTTTTTTTTAAATGATCTAATGATGAATAGCTCAGTGATCAGTGCTTACAAAGCGGAGGTCGTGGTTCGGGTCCCACCAAATTCAATTCAATTCAATTCATTTATTGATCACCAGAATGTAGTATAATTACAAAGATGGTAAATTAAAAATATTATGGTTCTAATACATTCTGCCATTATAATTGATGAAATGTGACATTTGCATGCTCTTATTAATTACTACATTTTTATTTATTTCATTATTTACAATTAAATAAACCATTAAAGTCACAATAAGGTATTACTCAGTATTATTGAGAGTCAGTATAATAATAATATAAAAGAAAAATAAAATCATGAAAATTAATAAAAGAAAACTAAAATTGATAAAAAAATCATGCAGCTAGAGAATCATTAACTAAAGTAAAAACTGATATTAAATAGAATTCGATAAGTACATCTATTTAATACTGGTATTAATTGCCCGAGACTTCGCCCGCGTGAAATTAGGTTTTCAACTTTCATCGTCTATTTTACTCAACTAGGGACTTAATTTTAGAAAACGCTGAAATACATAACTCATATTTTTTCATACTCTATTCATACGAAATACCATGTAAATATTTCCAAGGAATAAGAAGTTTCATACAAACTTTTATCGCCCAATTTTTTATTTATTTGAGGGTTGAAAAATCCTTCCTTACTGGTTGCCTACGCCATATGAGAAATACGTGTGCAAAATTTCAAATATCTATCCTTAAAGGTTTGGTCTGTGAGTTGATACATATTCAGGCAATCCACTTTTTTTTTATTCAACTTTTCGATGTACAAGTCCTTACTGACCCTACTAGATACAAACCTGTTATCAATATGATGTTGTTGACGAATTCATTTCCAGTGATAGTTAGGAATGGAGTTTATGTTCCCCATTAACGTAACGATAATAGTCGTGATAACATAAAATTAGTATTCTCGAAGTTTTTGATGATATAAATAGTGTTCTCCACAAACCACGGTATATTCATTTTGTACTCTCAAGATTTCAACAGTTTTGTCACGGTCACCGAGCGGAGCCGGTGATGAGTACAAAATAATTTAGAAATATAGCTCCCCTTATGTCATTGACTGTTGTTAACAAAATGAAATGTTAATAGGTTCTATCGACGTGGGAGTTGAAATCGAAACGGAGCAAGGGATTCCGATATAGACAGCTGCGTATTGTCTCATACTGAACAACTGTATATTTGAATATAAGCCTTTGAGCAATATTGTAAAGAAGATATCATGAATAACGATACAGTTATCGTTGACCTTCAAGGATTTAAGGATATCAAAAATAAATTTATCCTCAAAGAATTTTCAATTGCAACCAAATACTACACGCAGACATTTGTAATCAAACCACCATATCCTTATAATAATCTTACAAGTGAAGAAAAGAAGCAAGTTCGATGGTTAGAAAAAAATCGAGGATTACGTTGGAGTGAAGGATTCATTGACTATCGTGAATTTCAAAGGACGATTGTTTCCTACATAAGCGGTAAAAAAATACTAACAAAAGGATTGGAAAAGATTAAGTGGATTCATGAGCTATGTCAAGACTGTGAAATAATAGAATTAGGGCAAAAGGGTTGTCCGAAATTTTTAATATTATATTATAAAGACTATTGTAAAAAAACAAAAAAAGAAAATAGCATCCTGAATTGTGTTCATCATAAAAAAATATGTGCTTTAAAAAATGTACTCTGTCTGAAAACATGGTATTGTGATAATGCTAATTTGTTTTAATATTTTATCAAGTAAAAATTTTACTTTTAATAAATGTCTGTTAGAATATTATTTTCCTTTAATATCTAATAAAAAATAAACCAAGGTGAAAAATCGAAACCATTCTTTAGAGATTATTTATTTGTTCAAAATTTGTAACATAAATTTTACTTTTTAATAAAATATGTCTATTGGAATACTATGTTATTTTATTTCCTTTTACTCTATAATAATAAATAAACCAAAGATAAAAAACGGAGATTATTATTTATTTGTTAAAAAATTTAAATATTATATTATATTGGCTATTGTGAAAAAACAAAAAAGAAAATAACATTTTGAATTGTGTTCATCACAAAAAGATATAACTAAATAAATAAATTCTTTATTTGCAGAAAACATTGTGGGTACAAAAGGTGTTACATACCTATCTATTTTAGTCACAAATATTCATCATTTACTGACATGCAAATATTATATTATTACATGAATATAAATTAAGCTATACATATGCATTTTAAAAATGTACTGTAACTAAAATAAACACGGTATTGTAATAATACTAATTTGTTTTAAAATGTTCTTGAAGTAAAAATTTTGATTTTTAATAAAAGTCTGTTGAAATATCTTTTTCTTTTATTTCCTTTTATTCTATTAAAAAAACCAGGGGGCAAAATTCAACATGATTTATTATAATTTTTTTTATATTTTTTATTTCTTAAAAATTTTATAGTAAAATTTTTACTTTAAAAAATGTCTATTGGAATATCATATTATTTTATTTCTTTTATTCTATAATGATAATTAAACCAAGAGAAACAAATCGACACCGATATTTTTTTAGAGATTATTTTTATGCATAAAATCTTTAGTAAAATTTTTACTTTTAAATAAATATCTACTGGAATATCATAATATTTTATTTCCTTTTACTCTTTAATAATAAATAAATCAAGGGTAAAAGTTTTAAGTAGTTTTTTTTTCATTCTTTCTTTTAGTCTGTAAATAATTTAAAGTAGATAGTTATTATTGTTTTATTGTAAATTTGTTTAATTTTGATATTCTTTTGGTGCGCAATAAAGACTCAAAGGGTAAAAATAGGAGATTATATTTTATTTGTTCAATATTTTTAATATTATAATATTATATTGACTATTGTGAAAAAACAAACAGAAAATAACGTTTTGATTTGTGTTCTTCACCCAAAGATATGTGTCTTAAAATGTACTCTGACCAAAAATACGGTATTGTAATAATGCTCATTTGTTTTAAAATTTTTATCAAGCAAAATTTTTACTTTTTAATAAACGTCTATTGGAATATCATTTTCTTTTATTTCCTTTTATTCTATAAAAAAATCTATAAAAAAAAAAAACCAAGGGGAAAAATTGTCACAGATTTTTTTTTTCATTTTTTTATTTGTTCGAAATTTGTCTGAAATTTTTAATGTTATATTATTGACTATATACACTGACTATTGTGAAAAAACAAAAAGAAATAATATTTTGTATTGTGCTCATCACAAAAAGATACGCGCTTTAAAAATATACTCTATCTAAAATACGGTATTGTGATAATGCTAATCTGAATTTTACTTTTTAATAAATGTCTATTGAAATATAATTTTTTAATCAAGAGAGAAAAAGTTGTTGTCTAGACCACCACAGTGAAGCGCAGCGAACGGTCGGAAGCGAAGCGAATTTCAATAGACATTTATTAAAAAGTAAAATTCAGATTAGCATTATCACAATACCGTATTTTAGATAGAGTATATTTTTAAAGCGCGTATCTTTTTGTGATGAGCACAATACAAAATATTATTTCTTTTTGTTTTTTCACAATAGTCAGTGTATATAGTCAATAATATAACATTAAAAATTTCAGACAAATTTCGAACAAATAAAAAAATGAAAAAAAAAATCTGTGACAATTTTTCCCCTTGGTTTTTTTTTTTATAGATTTTTTTATAGAATAAAAGGAAATAAAAGAAAATGATATTCCAATAGACGTTTATTAAAAAGTAAAAATTTTGCTTGATAAAAATTTTAAAACAAATGAACATTATTACAATACCGTATTTTTGGTCAGAGTACATTTTAAGACACATATCTTTGGGTGAAGAACACAAATCAAAACGTTATTTTCTGTTTGTTTTTTCACAATAGTCAATATAATATTATAATATTAAAAATATTGAACAAATAAAATATAATCTCCTATTTTTACCCTTTGAGTCTTTATTGCGCACCAAAAGAATATCAAAATTAAACAAATTTACAATAAAACAATAATAACTATCTACTTTAAATTATTTACAGACTAAAAGAAAGAATGAAAAAAAAACTACTTAAAACTTTTACCCTTGATTTATTTATTATTAAAGAGTAAAAGGAAATAAAATATTATGATATTCCAGTAGATATTTATTTAAAAGTAAAAATTTTACTAAAGATTTTATGCATAAAAATAATCTCTAAAAAAATATCGGTGTCGATTTGTTTCTCTTGGTTTAATTATCATTATAGAATAAAAGAAATAAAATAATATGATATTCCAATAGACATTTTTTAAAGTA
Organism: Glaucopsyche alexis; assembly: GCA_905404095.1. NCBI lineage: Eukaryota > Metazoa > Arthropoda > Insecta > Lepidoptera > Lycaenidae > Glaucopsyche > Glaucopsyche alexis. Next base: position 22,472,154 of record FR990047.1, on the reverse strand, counting down.
AAAATTTTACTATAAAATTTTTAAGAAATAAAAAATATAAAAAAAATAATAATAAATCATGTTGAATTTTGCCCCCTGGTTTTTTTAATAGAATAAAAGGAAATAAAAGAAAAAGATATTTCAACAGACTTTTATTAAAAATCAAAATTTTTACTTCAAGAACATTTTAAAACAAATTAGTATTATTACAATACCGTGTTTATTTTAGTTACAGTACATTTTTAAAATGCATATGTATAGCTTAATTTATATTCATGTAATAATATAATATTTGCATGTCAGTAAATGATGAATATTTGTGACTAAAATAGATAGGTATGTAACACCTTTTGTACCCACAATGTTTTCTGCAAATAAAGAATTTATTTATTTAGTTATATCTTTTTGTGATGAACACAATTCAAAATGTTATTTTCTTTTTTGTTTTTTCACAATAGCCAATATAATATAATATTTAAATTTTTTAACAAATAAATAATAATCTCCGTTTTTTATCTTTGGTTTATTTATTATTATAGAGTAAAAGGAAATAAAATAACATAGTATTCCAATAGACATATTTTATTAAAAAGTAAAATTTATGTTACAAATTTTGAACAAATAAATAATCTCTAAAGAATGGTTTCGATTTTTCACCTTGGTTTATTTTTTATTAGATATTAAAGGAAAATAATATTCTAACAGACATTTATTAAAAGTAAAATTTTTACTTGATAAAATATTAAAACAAATTAGCATTATCACAATACCATGTTTTCAGACAGAGTACATTTTTTAAAGCACATATTTTTTTATGATGAACACAATTCAGGATGCTATTTTCTTTTTTTGTTTTTTTACAATAGTCTTTATAATATAATATTAAAAATTTCGGACAACCCTTTTGCCCTAATTCTATTATTTCACAGTCTTGACATAGCTCATGAATCCACTTAATCTTTTCCAATCCTTTTGTTAGTATTTTTTTACCGCTTATGTAGGAAACAATCGTCCTTTGAAATTCACGATAGTCAATGAATCCTTCACTCCAACGTAATCCTCGATTTTTTTCTAACCATCGAACTTGCTTCTTTTCTTCACTTGTAAGATTATTATAAGGATATGGTGGTTTGATTACAAATGTCTGCGTGTAGTATTTGGTTGCAATTGAAAATTCTTTGAGGATAAATTTATTTTTGATATCCTTAAATCCTTGAAGGTCAACGATAACTGTATCGTTATTCATGATATCTTCTTTACAATATTGCTCAAAGGCTTATATTCAAATATACAGTTGTTCAGTATGAGACAATACGCAGCTGTCTATATCGGAATCCCTTGCTCCGTTTCGATTTCAACTCCCACGTCGATAGAACCTATTAACATTTCATTTTGTTAACAACAGTCAATGACATAAGGGGAGCTATATTTCTAAATTATTTTGTACTCATCACCGGCTCCGCTCGGTGACCGTGACAAAACTGTTGAAATCTTGAGAGTACAAAATGAATATACCGTGGTTTGTGGAGAACACTATTTATATCATCAAAAACTTCGAGAATACTAATTTTATGTTATCACGACTATTATCGTTACGTTAATGGGGAACATAAACTCCATTCCTAACTATCACTGGAAATGAATTCGTCAACAACATCATATTGATAACAGGTTTGTATCTAGTAGGGTCAGTAAGGACTTGTACATCGAAAAGTTGAATAAAAAAAAAGTGGATTGCCTGAATATGTATCAACTCACAGACCAAACCTTTAAGGATAGATATTTGAAATTTTGCACACGTATTTCTCATATGGCGTAGGCAACCAGTAAGGAAGGATTTTTCAACCCTCAAATAAATAAAAAATTGGGCGATAAAAGTTTGTATGAAACTTCTTATTCCTTGGAAATATTTACATGGTATTTCGTATGAATAGAGTATGAAAAAATATGAGTTATGTATTTCAGCGTTTTCTAAAATTAAGTCCCTAGTTGAGTAAAATAGACGATGAAAGTTGAAAACCTAATTTCACGCGGGCGAAGTCTCGGGCAATTAATACCAGTATTAAATAGATGTACTTATCGAATTCTATTTAATATCAGTTTTTACTTTAGTTAATGATTCTCTAGCTGCATGATTTTTTTATCAATTTTAGTTTTCTTTTATTAATTTTCATGATTTTATTTTTCTTTTATATTATTATTATACTGACTCTCAATAATACTGAGTAATACCTTATTGTGACTTTAATGGTTTATTTAATTGTAAATAATGAAATAAATAAAAATGTAGTAATTAATAAGAGCATGCAAATGTCACATTTCATCAATTATAATGGCAGAATGTATTAGAACCATAATATTTTTAATTTACCATCTTTGTAATTATACTACATTCTGGTGATCAATAAATGAATTGAATTGAATTGAATTTGGTGGGACCCGAACCACGACCTCCGCTTTGTAAGCACTGATCACTGAGCTATTCATCATTAGATCATTTAAAAAAAAAGTGTAACTAACAAATATTATTCGTTGACACTCATACTTTGTCCTTAGTAGAGGGTGTGGTTGGTAGCGAATGTGTTCATAAAAAAACATTGTTGTTGATGATGATAAATTGTAAGCATACTATCACTATCAGTTTATTTTACGCCTTTTACGCAACTATAATATCTGACCTTTATAGTAAAATAAAATCACTGCAGTAGTATTCCTTTTTAGAATTGAATATACATATTATTATTATGACACTTTAGTGTTACAATTGCTTTGCTAATACAACTGTTAATTTTTCAAATCTGTAAAACTATAAAACTGGGTTCTAAAATTGACATTTACACGGTCGAACTGAAAACACAAGTCGCAACACCAGAGGAGGGTGTGGGAGAGCCACTTGCTCGATCGGGTAAATACCACGACCTCACAGAAAACGGACGTCAAATTACGCTTGCGTTGTGTTTCGCCGAGTGAGGTTACCGGCGCCACAGAGGCGTTGAGGATTTTAAGGACTGGGAACGCATTTCGCTATACCAGAGGAGGGTGTGGGAGAGCCGCGCTTCGGTGGTCTCACAGAAAACCGGTATAAAATAACGCTTGTGTTGTGTTTCGCCGAGTGAGTGAGGTTACCGGAGCCACAGAGGTGTTGAGGATTTTAAGGACTGGGAACGCATTTCGCTATACCAGAGGACGGTGTGGGAGAGCCACGCTTCGGTGGTCTCACAGAAAACCGGCATAAAATAACGCCTGTGTTGTGTTTCGCCGAGTGAGTGAGGTTACCGGAGCCACAGAGGTGTTGAGGATTTTAAGGACTGGGAACGTATTTCGCTATACCAGAGGAGGGTGTGGGAGAGCCACGCTTCGGTGGTCTCACAGAAAACCGGCATAAAATAACGCTTGTGTTGTGTTTCGCCGAGTGAGTGAGGTTACCGGAGCCACAGAGGTGTTGAGGATTTTAAGGACTGGGAACGCATTTCGCTATACCAGAGGACGGTGTGGGAGAGCCACGCGGGAGAGCCACGCTTCGGTGGTCTCACAGAAAACCGGAATAAAATAACGCCTGTGTTGTGTTTCGCCGAGTGAGTGAGGTTACCGGAGCCACAGAGGTGTTGAGGATTTTAAGGACTGGGAACGTATTTCGCTATACCAGAGGAGGGTGTGGGAGAGCCACGCTTCGGTGGTCTCACAGAAAACCGGCATAAAATAACGCTTGTGTTGTGTTTCGCCGAGTGAGTGAGGTTACCGGAGCCACAGAGGTGTTGAGGATTTTAAGGACTGGGAACGCATTTCGCTATACCAGAGGACGGTGTGGGAGAGCCACGCGGGAGAGCCACGCTTCGGTGGTCTCACAGAAAACCGGAATAAAATAACGCCTGTGTTGTGTTTCGCCGAGTGAGTGAGGTTACCGGAGCCACAGAGGTGTTGAGGATTTTAAGGACTGGGAACGTATTTCGCTATACCAGAGGAGGGTGTTGCGAGTGTCCATGGGCGGTGGAAATCGCTTACCATCAAGCGATCCGTCTGCTCGTTTTCTGGTTCGTTACATTAAAAGAACCCGGTCAAGTGCGAGTCGTAGTGATTTTGTTACAGCTTAAAGGTAATTTAGACCTGAGTATTCGATATGAATTTTAATTTAATACTCTACGTGTTCGTTCATGAGGAAAGGGGTAGTAAGTTTAAAATTATTAAAAATATTTCTACTAAAATATAATATGATGTAACTAAAAAATTACGGTTTTCTCAATTTTCCCTTTATCTGTGCTATAAGACGTTGCTTCGTACCAAATTTCAAGATTCTGAGTTCATGGGAAGTGCCCTGTAGGTTTTGATTATATTGCGAGTGTTAAAAATTTGCGGAAATTTGGGACATAAACAGCCGTATCTTTTGACTGCATTTGCTTAGGTTGAGTATTTGATATAGATTCCACTTGACACCTCCACGCGTTCTGAGAAAAAGGATCTTGACAGGCAGACGGACGGAAAACAAAGTGATCCTATAAGGGTTCAGTATTTTCCTACTTCGAGGCAAGGAACCCTAAAAAATGATTTGAAATTATGTAGATTATTTGAGTATTATTTTATCAATAAAATGACTAACTTACAATACCATTGTTGCTTCACTTAACCACTAATGGTCCTTAGCTTATCACCCTCCATTATCTATCACCGGATGGAGTAATCAGTAATGAATAGACCCTAATGGGACTTGTGATTGCAAAAGTCTATCTTTGTAACCGTTAGAGATATTGAAAAACGGATGAGCGCGATCGATCGGGCGTGGCCGAAAACCCCCATTTTGACACCAAACTTTTTTTTTTTTTTTTTTAGCCGACATCGCCGCCCGAATGTAGAGTAGAGTAGGTACGCGGGACAGGACGGGGGTAGAGGGAGGGGGATCCAGAATCGTGATCCAGAATGCACGAATACATACTACTGCTTTTATTTTAATATTTAATATTAATTAATATTTGTCATTAACGAGTGTTATAATTTAGGAGGCTTTTAGCTTTTTTTATTTTTAAAATTAGTAATTTTGTGCTTTTTTGGCGCCTGTGAATACGATAGGTGTCATTTGGTGGTCTAAAAAACTATCTATGTATATTTATATAATATACAAGGCAAAGCTCATTGACTGAGGTATTAACGCACAGGACAAATCCTTAAGGCTAGAAATTTGAAATTTTTCACACGTATTCCTCATAATATGACGTACGTGTACTAAGGAGTAAGGAAGTATTTTACAAAATTCAACTGGTAAATAGGGGGTGAAAGTTTATTCCTTATTTTCACGCGGGCGAATTAAACCGCAATTAATGTTAGTTAAAATCTATACTAATATAATAAAGATTTTGTTTGTTTGTTTGCATTGAATAGGCTCTAAAACTACTGAACCGATTTTGATGAAATTTGGAACAGATGTAGAGTAGACCACTACTTTTTATCGCGGAAAATGTACGGTTTCTGCGAAATTACCTTTTGCGCGCACGAAGTCGCGGGAGACATCTCGTGACTAAAGTTCAGTTATAAATCGCTATCTTAAAAACGCCGTGTCTAGACCAGACCAGGTGTGAGATGACCCTAAAGTAAAAACTATTGTCTCGCCTTATTAAGGTCATGAACCCCGCGACGTAAACAAATTAGAAAGTGCGGGTCAGACCCATCCGTCACGTAATCACGGCCATCAACGATCACGAAGGTAACAGTTTACAGACGAATAATTTACCCCTACTCACCCTTTGTTCATCTGTTTTGAATTAACTATCATTTTGCTACAGTTTTATTTGAAAGTGAAACCAAAGTTGTTTTTTTTTTTTTTTCAGTGAAAATTGTATTTATTATAGCATATACATTAGTTTTTAGGAATTATAGCCTTAGACGTCATGAGAATTTAGAATATTTTTTTTGCTTTGAATGTGACATTTTTTTTTTGCCTGAACGTATTCCACTACTGATAAACACTCGATTATATACCCAAAACATCTGTAATTGGTTTTACCAAACCTTATATTATTATGTGCCGATAAAGTATATTTTAAAATAATATGGTAATGTGAGGCACGGGCGTAGCCAGGTTTTAGTTTCGGGGGGGGGTTCAAGAAAATAAAACGACTACGGGGGGGGGGGGGGAGTATGAAAGTTCTGATTTAGGCTGTTGATTATTTTTCTAAAATAACTTCAAAAATCATCTTTCAGATAGGGTTAATGGGGCGGCAAAATATATTAATTGGCCTCGGGCGCATTTCTAAATACGCCGCTGTATATTGGTCAGATCTCTGTATTATATATACCAGCCGGCCCATTTCGGGGGGGTTTGAACCCCCTAAACCACCCCCCTGGCTACGCCCATGATGTGAGGTCTCAAACTGATAGGGGACCACGGAAGATCAGGCGCCTCGGCACTGCCGTGGTCGATGCCTGAGTGGATTCCGTTTGAACATGTGGTGTGGGGTTTTAATCTGTTTTTCGATTATTTATTTTCTTTTTGCTGTGCTTATGTGTTCAATATATATATATTTATTTTATTTTATTTTTTATTTTATATATGAGTAAAATCGTTCATTGACTCCATGATGTCGTGGACTAATATTTTTTTATTTAGTGATAAAAGACCACAAACCTCCAACTTTAATTAACCATTGAAATCGTACCTAATTGAGCGGTAAGCACTTATAATGGGCAAAATTATCACCTTACCTTATACACCCCAGCGATCGTCGCATTGTTTGAAATCATTCCGATGTTCAGCCATTTTGGATTATTAATTATTTCTATTGTCTGCCCCGAGAATGAAACGAGCTGAAATTAGAAAGGTAGGAAGACATTTTAGTCCGTATTTATACCATGGTTTAACTGTTGTAGACAGGTAAGTTAGTGAAAATAGGCTTTACATAAGGATTTACCTACGTAAGGGCGTTTTCACATTATGCGATAACCATATCCGTTAATAGAGAGGCTCGGATATCATGTTTTATATTAACTTAGGCCTTTGCATCCGTCAATGGATGATTTATACAGTATTCTCCGAGCGAAGTAACCGCTCTTGAAATACTGTAGTGCCTGGGACAGTTGGTTTTTAAATGTCGTATGGTTGCCCAAGCACATACGGCATTCTCACAATATAGTCAGCCTAGTCCAGAGGAATGAACTGGTCAATACGTCTGGGGCCAACTATGTGCGGGTTTCCTCACGATGTTTTCCTTCACCGTTAGAGCGTCCGTATAATGTACTTGAGATCTGAAAAAGTCTCATTGGCACGCCATAACCTGGGATTTGAACCTGCACTCTCTCGAGTGCGAACCAAACGGTCTACCCACTAGGCTACGGAGCACATTTGTTTTATATTAAAACTTATTATATCTGTATTTGTCGTTACATGACATTTCGGTACGATATCGGATGGATTGGATACAAGGAAGTGTTGTGAACATAAGAACGTTCTCTGGTCGATTCAGCTATCTATCGCGTATGTGATAACACTCTTAAGATTTGGGTAAAATGTTAACGCTTAAAAGTTTTTATTAAATTAACTTTTATTTTAACTTTTATTTTAACTCTAATATTATTATTACATTCTACTTAGGTATATTATATTTATTTAATTTATTTAATTACTACAGAAGGTATTAAGGATCAGGTCACACTACGACGATACGCAACGCCGTATTTTTATAACTATTCAAAATGTACCATAAAAATTATCGCTTATCGTTTCGTCTCGTGAATTGACCCTAAGCGAAAAAAATATCAAGGTAGTTAAAATTGTTTTCCCCTCTCTCTCTATACCCATCTCTCTCATACCTACCTATAATGTAAACCGTATGTTAATGTATCGAGAGGGTTACTAAGTTGGGAAATGATTTACCCGTACCTTTCCATAAATTTTCAATATTAACACCTCCCGGCTGTACCGAAAAGTGTCCCAGAGACCGTGCTAATCCCTCATAATTACTTTCGATGGTTCCCGCCATCCATCAACTAGGATTGGTTAATAAATAGCTAATACACGTGTAATAAAATTAGGATTAAAGTACTTTTGGTGTAATAACTTGAATATAATTCAAATTGAATATCAGTTGTATAATATTTTGCCTTCGCAAAAAAAATCACACGGCCTTTACTACGTAAAAATCAATGACACAACAAGCTTTTATTAAATAGCTTGTTGTGTAATGATTTTTACTAAATTTACTAAACTATGTTAAACTATGCTGTCTTTGTCTGTCAAGTGACTTCCAAACGCATTTTTCTTTTGATATAATGAACCAGGAAACGAGCAGACGGATCGCCTGATGGTAAGCGATTACCGCCGCCCATGGACACTCGCAACACCAGAGGAGTTACACTTGTAACTCCTCTGGTGTTGCGACTTGCGTTCCTGGTCCTTAAAATCCCCAATCCCTCCCTTGGGCCTCCGGTAACCTCACTCACTCGGCGAAACACAACGCAAGCGTTATTTCACGCCGGTTTTCTGTGAGGTCGTGGTATTTACCCGGTCGAGCCGGCCCATTCATGCCGAAACGTGGCTCTCCCACAGCTAGAGCATCAAATATAGCCACATTAAGTAGCTAATCAGCTGTGTAAATATTTTTATTAATAAGGAGGTTAGTGTTTGACTTGTTGTATGTGTTACAACTTACACATAATAATATCAAGTACCTGGGTAACCGAGCTTTGCTCGAAGCTCCAGTAGATTAAAAAAACAGCGCAAAAATTAACCAAACTTTCAATCGGACTAACATTATATATAACTTAAGAAATGCACAGTTTCCCAGAGATAAAATCTACATATACCAATTTTTCTCCCGCAAAACAACCTGCATACTGAATTAGGCACAAATAAAGAATTAAAAATTAAGACGTTCAATATAATAATATGTTTATTCCAATTTTATGTATTATAAAAATTCAGTAATACAGCCAAATAATAAACAAAAAATTGATACGGTCTACTAAAAAAAATAATTATCTACAAATAATATGACTATCTCTAAAATATCTACAAATAGAAAAACTTCCCCAGGTCGTCCCCATCTGGCAGAGTACCTAGCAAACTGATAAGTAGCATTGCATCGTTGAAAAATTTGTCTAATCAATAAAATACTGAATTTTCATGAATGAAAGTTTACCTAATTTTATTTCCATATTAGGTACCTACAATTAAAAAATAAACATAGCCCGACTACGTAATTGTAATTTAACTTACGTAGTCGGGTTATGTTTCTATAATAGCCTATGTTACCCGGGCTATTATTACGAATCTATTGATATGTCATTAATTACAATCGGACCAGTAGTTTAGGCGCTACGGTGCAGGAACAAACATACATACATGGACGGCCAAAATGATCACTCTTTCTTTTGGCTTTGCCTTAAATTACTAAAATAAAGATAACAATACCAGTATTAATAAAGGAGTACATAATATTATAATAATAGAAGGAAATAATTAGACATAGGTCGAGCTCGGCTGCCGGAACTTCTAACTTTCAAAGGTCTTTGGCAAATGAGCTCACGTATTCCATATTGTGTGATATTCATGTGTCTCTCACAAAACATTTAATTGACGTTGTGGAGATACTGATCCGAGGTTTTATAAACCTCATCAAGTAGGTATTACTATTTGCTAAGAAGGTCCTGACTCTTGTCCTATCACCCGTGACTTAGTACGCGTAAAGTAAAGTAAAAAACTTCGACAATTACATACATTCTTACAAACTTTCGCAATTTTAGTAAGGATTTTAGCCATAGGCGTATCATGAATAATTCAATATAATGAATTCTAACTACAATTTTATATAAAAAAAACTGTAACCCGACGGCGTAAATTATATTGCCTATGTTACCCGGGCTATTATATTATTACGGGCCAGTAGTTAAGACGCTACGGGGGAACAAATATACATCATATGTAATTATATACATAGACTGCCAAAATCGGTACCTAGGGTAGGTACTGATTTTGGCAGTCTATTTACTTTTGGCTTCGCTGTAGTTCGCTTCGCGTACGGCGCCGCGTAGGTGCTGAAAAATGTGCGTATCATCATCATCACCGTCTACCCTAACGTCCCCACTACTGAGGCTAGGGTCTGAGGTTTAGTGTACCACGTTTGCCTCCACTGCAGACTTCAAGGATCTTCTAAGATTTCTGAGGAAAACTGCATTTCTTCTTAGACACACAGACTCATGATATTTTTCTTCGCGGCTTGAGTGTCCGTATGATGTACTATCGAAGGCGTCCTAGTGCAAGGAAAATGCTTAGAATCCGGTCGAGCAGGAACTTTATCGATGGTACCAACTTGAAATTTTTTGTGAAAAATTTTGTGTCTCATTGGATAACCTATATGATTTTTAAATTTCGCTCAACAATCGATCTGCACATTATATTCAAAGTTTCATCCCCTCTGTAGGGAAGGCTGCATCTATAATGCAACGACGCGCCGCGGGGGGCGGCGGGAGGCTGTCCGTCACATTAGATAACCCCCGTGTACATTTCACTGACGTTTAGTCCCTTATTATTTAACGGTAAAATGGGTAACCGTACTTTGCCCGAAGTTCTTATTAATAAAAAAAAAATATTAAGAATCACAAAAATATTTTATTAACAATTAAAATAAAACAACAAACATAAAATTCAACACAAAACTAGAGGCAAAAAAAAAACTAAAAATTAGTACTAATAAAAAGAAGACTTACCTACAAATAATCTATCTCTAAAAATCTATAAATAGAAAAACTTCCCCAGGTCGTCCCTATCTGGCAGAGTACCTAGCAAACTGATAGCATTGCCTCGTTGGATAGCAATGGCTATCCGTTGTGCCAAGTAGTTCCCGGCTCTGGGGTCTCGGGTGGCTTCAGGAGGTTTTTTGGAGATTTCTTTAAAAAGCTTATGTGCGCCCGAAACCCATGCGTCTAAGGTTTTCAAACCAAGCGGAGAACCCCAAACGGCTCAAATATGAGGTCTTCGCTAAGGTTCTCATACTTGCGCCGCTTGAGGTTCTCCGCTTGGTTTACAGCCGTGCCCGCACATTTCGAGGTGCCCTGGACGTGGGACGGAGCAAGAGTATCGACACAAGTAGCATCCCATACAAGAGCCCGTCTCACACTCCAAGGAACCAGGGTCATTCCATCAGATCTCCTGACATCATCGCGCGCGAAACCAGAGGACTCCAGTATAGCTGGCACACCGGCGGTGACAAGAGCCCGACGAATGAGGTCATTCAGACTGTGATGCCGAGAAATGCGCCCAGCGCTTCTATAAATACTATATTTATCTGACCGGGGTTTGAACACAGCAACGTGATTCGTGGGGTGCAAGTAGCCTGTTTAAAGTTGCAGGTTGTACCTATGGGTTATAGGGATGTGTTAAATATCACATATTTTTACAGATATCATTTTAAAATTGTTGAATAAAGATACGTACATCTCATAGATGAATGATTAGTCTCGGTGGGAGAGCGCCCAGCGAGACCAATCATTAGTCTATGGTAAATCTAAAAGAAAAAATGTTATGACAAAATATGTATGGCGGTATCAACTCGTGACGTCACGGTGCGATTTATTAATATATTTTAGCTCTCTCTTATTGTAAATTTAAATTGTGTATATTTTCATTATTTTTAAACATTTACAAAATGGGGTTCGAGATTAAACAATTCACATCTTGTCTAACATCGGATAAACGAAAAAGCAATTGTCAGGCAACATGCCTATTATAACTTTTAAATACAACCACTGTGACATCGTTTCTGCTTGCCCGGTAACACTCGCAAAGTTAACACCGGAATACGTTGTACGGAGTTGAGAAGTAGAGCCGTTGTTCTGAGAGGTTTAATTCAGGGAAATCAGTCATAAAAATTGTAATTTGTGTTTAAAATTCTGTAAGGATGGGATTCGAGGACAGCACGCTAAGCTTACATAAAAAATAACAATAGACAAAGGAGACCGACATAGATATAGCGGTAATCTCTTTTTAAGCTGTTCAAAGAAAACGCAACAAGGAACAATCCTATACCTCACCATCGTGACATTGATATAAAACAACGCAGATAATAATATTATCTAATAATTTAAACTAAAAGTATAATAATTAATTCATTTTTAAGTTTGAACTTTTACTAACTCTTACGAAAAGAAAAAAAAAGTAAATGTAGTGACAGATTCACTAACGTCACAAAATTGTGTGTTAAAGGTGTTAATAAAAGGCTAATAATGTGAGGTAGTGTGTATGCTTCCCTACTTTGTTTTTTTTTTTTCTTAATATACGCATACTACCCAAACTACCCTACTATACTACTTCGTGCGCGCAAAAATTAATTTCGCAAAAACCGTACATTTTTCCGCGATAAAAAGTAGTCAATGTCCTTCCCCGTGGTCTACTCTACATCTGTGCCAAATTTCATCAAAATCGGTCTAGTAGTTTCGGAGCCTATTCAATGCAAACAAACATACAAACAAACAAAGAAACTTTTCCTCTTTATTATATTAGTACCTATAGATATAGATAGTATAGATTAAAAGAAATTAAGCTTTATGCACGCACACCTTTCACATAAACTTTGATTTACCGGCCAAATATCATACTCCTCTGCTTGCTTATTTTTCTTAAAACTACTGAAAGTTTTTGTTTCACGTATTAAAATACTGGTAAGCTATTTGCCAAAGGCATCTAAAATTTGTTACCTACTCATGGAACGCTGCTCCAGGGGAGTTACAAGTGCGTTCTCAGTCTTCTAAGTCCCGAGCGCTTGTAATAAAATAATCCTATAAAATAAACTGAAATAAATATATCAGTTTTTAGAACCTTTTTCCCATTTTTCTAAAAGGTAGCGCGAGTTTCTTACGCCGCTTACGGTTAGTTCCCAAATCGTTAGGTCAACAAGTAGGACAATACTGAAAGCATTTGCTTTAAATCTAGATATTCAGAAATTAAATAATTTCATTAAAAAAATAATGATAAATTATTTTAAAAAATGATAAATCACAAATTCACTTTATAGCTTATATTATTGTCCCCTCGTTAGAGTTAAGGTTAGACCGCACTAGGCGGTAGCGGAGCGACGCGACACGACATGTCCCTGCTAATAAAACAATAGAGTGCCGCGTAGTATGTTACTACGACGACTTACTTAAGAACAGCTTCCGTGGTCTAGTGGTTAGAGCTTGGCTCTCGACTCGGAGGCCGTGGGTTCGATTCCCGCATTGGAACAACAAACAATGTTGTTGCCATGTTTAGTTACGACTATGCAGGCTGATCACCCGATTGTCTGACAAGAAAGATGACCCATGCGTCGGATAGGCATGTAAAAAGTCGGTCCTGCATGTCCTGTAATCTCTCGTCAGTCGTGTCAAGGAAGAGAGAGTGCTCTTGTGTACTGCGCACATACTTGGGCACTATAAATTTACTCCTGCATAACTGGCCTGGTTTTAATGAAACCGGCCACAGTCACCGAAATCGTTGTGGGGAGTTATTTATTTATTACTTTAGTACGTTACAGCTTATGTCATGGGATACTCATCCCAACTTACCTGTCCGGTAGTTGTGGTATAGTATACGGGTATGCGACCCCGGCTTCCCTAGCTATTGCTGTCCTATCCCTTGCCCTCCTGGGCGGTAATATCCTACATTTCCTATTTTCCACTCTAACTTACCAATCTTCCTTTCCACACCACCTATCCTTCCCTTTCCCTATTCCTACCCTCTCCAACAATCCGTGGAAACGCAATGGATAATCATAAAAATAATTTAATTATCCAAAATGGTGGCGATGTGGTTCACCACCCATCATGTTACATGTACAGGAAAAAGGCGTGATTATATGTATGTATGTTACAGCTTATACAATTTCATACAAAGAATATTTGGCTGTGTCGCGTCGCGTAACTACGCGACACACTATACGGTTACGCCTAGTGCGGTCATACCTTTATGAGCATCCTACTATAATATTATAAATGTGAAAGGTTGTAAGGACGGATGTATGGATGGATGGATGGATGGATGGATGTATGGATGGATAGATGTATGTATGGATGGATGTTTGTTACTCTTTCCCGCAAAAACTACTGAACGGATTTGAATGAAATTTGATATGGTAGTGATTCAGCTTCTGGATTAAAACATATACTACTTTTAATCCCGGAAAAGTACAGTATTCCAGCGGTTTACTCGATAGTATATTTACGCGGGCGGAGCCGCGGGAAAGCTAGTAGGGTTATAAGCCTACCCCGCTTGAGGAGTCACTCCCATCTCTACCCTAAGTACAGTAAGCTACCTTGATGATACCTTTTCATATATAATAGCTTATTTATGACCCAAAAAATATATCCTGTTCACTAAAACAGGACCACACACACCCACTTATGATGCACGTCACATTCCGAAGTCGGCGCGTGGCAGCGGCACTTTGATATGTCACATTCATCGAATATTAATATGTGTTGGCTTTTCGTGACTATTATTTTTATGGTCATATATTGTTTCTACACCAAGTGTGATGATACCGCGATTAACGCATCTATGGTAACGTAACGTACCCATACTACGTGACCACTTTTTAGTTTTTACTCATTTTTTACTCCCTCGGTAAACATTCGTAGTCTATTATGCCGAATCCCCTCATCCTCCTCTTACTTAGTACTTCCTAACTAAATGGTTTAAAAATGGGTTTTGCAAACATAAATTAAAAATAGCTCATAGTTACAGAGCGTCAATCCCCACACAAATCCATGCTGGATATTCGTAGCGTTTTCGTAGAAGCTGTTGACAAACCCCCACCCGATGACCAACCGTATAACTACGAAGCCCCCCACCTCCTTAGCACGTCACGTTATTTGGTTATCTTCCCTAAGATATTCAAAGTGCACTCCGACTATAAATGTAGGGTAATGATGTCGACAAATGAACTGTGCTGTAGGAGTGCAGTCGCTGCTCACTATGCAGCTCGACATAGCTCAGTGACTGCAGGCTGCAGCATCACTTTCGTACGTGTCTCATTTGCAGGGATAGGTACCAATTTCTCTTAAATTCACGCTATGAGTTCACTGGCAAAATGTAGAGTCGCCATTAAGCAAGGAAACAAGTAAACTACTCTTGAAAGTATTTATCAGATTTCGATTGTAACGCTTTTTTTTATTCTGGAAAACAATTAATTTGCTAACTAAGCCCAAATCGGTGCGTATTAGAAGGAATAAATCCTGGATTAATAAAGGATTTCGGTGGTCCAACTTCACTCGCTGGAATTTGACCCAGTTCAAATTTTTGTCGGCAATAAAATATTGGCAGAAACCTTTTTTTCCATTAATTATACTTAACAAGAAATTAATATTATAAATAAGAAGGTACCTACTGCGTATTTGAAACTCAATAGACAATGAACACCTATAATGTAATCATAGTGTGTTTTCGAAATTTCAACTGCATTTACTCTGTAAAGGCAGAAAAACAGATGTATCATAATATTATAGTTATTAAAAATGTTAATGCAGCAAAGTACATTAAAATAAATTATAAACAAAATCTCTGCCGGTATCATCAAAATACAAAATCAAATTCAGGAATGATCAAACTGCCATCTAGTGAACATTGTAGAAAACACTTTTTTGTCCCGTGGGAGTCATGAGATACTCCTTGATGCGAGTGCAACATGCTTTGAAGGACTATGCCTAGATGGCGCTGAAACTGTCCTGAAACTTCTGATTATTTTTAGTATCGCATCGTACTTTTTGTATGTTAATAAATATGTTTATTTGTAACGTATACATTATGTTTACCTAATAATAATAATTTAAAAATAAGAGAAACATGTTTTTTACAATATATTTAAGAATTTTTACATTTTTACAGGAATGAGGTGTATCTTTCTTGTAAAAAGTGAAAACTATTTTCACCAATTATTTAGGTAGATACTAGTTGACACGACAGACGTTGTTCTGACTTAACTACGAGCTGGAATAAATAAATAACTAAGCCAGTACACATGTCATATGTGCGAACATGTTGGGGCCAGTTAACTTATTTGAAATACCTTTAAATATTTGACTGTCAAGTGACAAACAGAGTGAACCGTTAGTATGGGAAAATTTCAATCGTCGTTTTTCAGAGTTTTCTTTACAACTTCTTCAATATTTCTCATCGTTTTAACCTTTGCTGAACTTTCAAAACCAAAATTAGCCAAATCGGTCCAGCCGTTCTCGAGTTTTACGATACATAGTAATTTCATAAATAGATTACACATTTAGATATACTATGTGAATACAGTTAAGGCGGCATACCTCAAAATCAAATGTAAACAGATACGATATGGCATGCTTGTGTCTCGGGTCTCTACTATGTCAGATTAAATTCCATTTCCCGTGAAGACGTAACGCAAATAACTTCAGTTATTATTATCTTTGAGTTTGCAACTTGTGATAGTTGGGGCTTTACGAGTAAATAGTAATTGGAAACTTTAATTACTTACTATCTAGTATGTTAAATGACTATAATTAATGAATATCTAGATCTACAATAATATTATAGTAATGGTAAGTTATCCTTGATTATAACTTGTGTTGATGGGTGCCTGTCAATTATTATTGTTTGTGTAACGGGGGTAGAATCTTTTAGGTAAAAAAATTGTCTGGATCGAGTTCGCGTAACTGTTCCACTTTTAATCGTCTCTGGGCATAACCAGTATTAGGCTTAGTTCCATTTTCACCAACGCGACGTGTTAGTGTTAACTGTTAATCGACTAAATATCATGTCTTCTTCTTTCATTAATACAAAGGATGAGAGAGATAACATGATATTTGATCAACAAAATTGACGCTTAAAATTAGGATCAACACAAGATATATTCTTAACCCCTGACAAGGAATATATATTACTCACGTAAAGAGCCGTCATTCGATAGATTGACACGATCAACAGACGACAACTCGCAGCTATGTGTGCGTGGCTAGATGTATGTAGGGTTTGCGCGCGGCGAGCGGGCTTAAGTTTTTTTTCCAGCCAGGACTTTCGTTCATGGGGTCTTTTCGTGCTTTGACATAATGACTATTGACATGTATGTGTGTCAAACGTCTGTGGCTTCGTAGCTCTAAAAACGAATTGACAGGTTTTGATATACTCGTAAATCGAGATGGTTCTAAGCTAAAACTCTTAATCATCAGCTCGCTTACCGGTTGATAAAAGAAAGTCGGGGATGATTAAAATTGGAGTTAAGTACCCTATCTACATTCTAAATACACAAAAATTCTAATAAGGTATATTTTTTGCACTTTTTAGGGTTCCATACCCAAAGGTTAAAAACGATACAGTATTACTAAGACATCACTCTCCGTCTGCCACCAGGCTGTACCTATCTCCTTAACCGTGATCGCTAGACAGTTGAAATTAAGAAAAAAAACCGGCCAAGTGCGAGATGGACTCGGGCACTCAGGGTTCCGTACAAACCTGTAGTGATTTTGTTACAGCCCAAAGGTATTATAAACCTGAGTATTTGATATGAACTACGCGTTCATGAGGAAAGGGGTAGTAAGTACTAAAAAATTATGGTTTTCGCAATTTTTCCTTTATCTGTGCTATAAGACGTCGCTTTGTGCCAAATTTCAAGATCCTGAGTTCACGGGAAGTACCCTGTAGGTTTTGAGTTTGCGAATGTCAAAAATTTGCGGCATTAACGGCTGTGCCTTTTGATTGCGTTGGCTTAGAAATTTGATTTTTTCACAGCTCCAAGGGACCATACACCTTAGTATTTGATAATAAATTCCAGTTTGATACCTCCACGCGTTCCTGAGAAAAAGGGTCTTGACAGAAATTCGGACGGACAACAAAGTGATCCTATAAGGGTTTCGTTTTTTTCCTTTCGAGGTACGGAACCCTAAAAAAGGTGTATTTATAAATACAATAAAAAATACTAAAAACAGAATAAAATAAATATTAAGGAGGCTCGTGTTTTTTTTTTTGGCGTTTTGTATGGAACTCTTCGTGCGCGAGTCCGACTCGCACTTGGTCGGTTTTTTATAGATGTATGGATATTTTAAATTTGCTTCCTACAACTTATAATCACAATCCAGCCCTTGAGAAAAATCAGAAACTCATTAAACTTTTTACTAAATTGTTTAAAGACCATTTCAGTAGCATTTGTTTTTCATTTACAAAATGAATATAAATTACCTTTCACAATAAGTATAATGTTTCATATTAAAATGTTTACATGTTTTCCCTCCACAAATAGTTGTAAAGGAAGCGACCGTGACTCAAACGGTACTGGAATCAGTCTCACACATGACACAACCAATTTGTAAATTATTTTAGGCATACGATACGCCTATTAGAGCATCTTGATGGCTACCCGTCGTCTTCTTTCAACATCTATTTAAAAGCGTACAAAAACCATTTATATATTACAGTCAATTACACGAACTTAGACGATTTCGAACCTTACGATGATGGAATTAAAAGTTAAGGGTGAGCCTCGAAAATTGAATTAAATTTGCTGCAGAATATTGTGTATTTAAGGGCTGTTCGATTCCAATATACGTTGGACGGATGCGTGTCGTTTTTTCCTTTGTATTTTTAGAAATACGTATTAGAATCCGCGGCTCTCTTTACGATTGTCGCTGGTAGCAATTTGAATATATTTTTAAACTAAATATAGATCGGAAGCTGCCATCTACAATCTTCTTATAATTTATATGAGGAAAACAGTCTTTTCGGATTATACGTTATTTACACAAAGCACAGATTACATTGACACTGTAATATGAGGAAGAGATATTTTCGCTATTTTTGGTACGGTATTAATTTTAATATTAATAATAATAATAATAATAATAATGTTTATTTCTCCTCACAATACAGATTAAAGTTTTACATAATTACAAAAGTCTCTTTCAGTCAAGTGAGATGTGAAGAGCTGGTGTCCATTATAGGTCATACCTGTATTACAGATCACCAGGTCCTCACCCCAAGGAACATTTTATATAACACATAAATCACATGGATTGTACATTAATTCACTAATTATAAATAGTAGGTAAATACCTATATTTTATTAAGTTGTTTTAAGCAAGGAGAGAAGTCATATAACCATAAAGAGCTGAGGAAAAAATAAGAAAAATAACATTTAGATCTATTTTTATACAATAATAAATTTTTAACAATATACTGTTTGTAAGCCCTTTAATTATTTACTTTAGTGTGTGTGTGTGTGTGTGTGTGTGTGTGTGTGTGTGTGTATGTGTGTGTGTGTGTGTGTGTGTGTGTGTGTGTGTGTGTTTGTGTGTGTATGTGTATATGTTAGTATGTGTTAGTGAAGTAAGTTCTCCGTAGAACCGTATTCCAAGTTTTGCAACCATTTACAAACCACTTTCTTGCATTTGTATTTTGTAAGGGGATAGATTTCAAGACTTTTGCTGACTTTATTGTATAAGTGACACCCCCGATAATCAAAGAAGCGTTGTGCAAATACGGTTTTACATTGTGGTTTATCAAAGACTTTGTCCTTTCTGCGGCGATTTTCCATTATCTTAGGATCATAGGTCCTGCTGGAATGTTGCCTGATTATAGTCTGCAGAATATATAGCTGGCGCACGGTTAGTACTTTACTTAGCTTATAAACGTCGTTCGTTGGGTGGAAGAAGGGCAGGGAGAAACCAACTTTTAATACCGCCCTCTGAGCTCTTTCCAGTTTCAGCATAAGGATTTTAGTTGTACCGCCCCAAGCAGAAATACAGTAACTTAGCTGTGACTGTACCAGTGCAAGGTAAACGGATCTTATAAGTTCTTTGCAGGCAACATGACGTAGATTTTTAAACATGAACATTAGTTTACGTGTTCGTGTAGCTAGCAGGTTGATGTGCTCATGGAAGGATAGCTTACTATCAATAGCCACGCCTAGATACTTAATTGTATTAGTCCTTTCAATTTTGGCACAACCACAGCCAGCAAAACCATAATTAGAGCATACATGGGAAATTATGTTGTATTGCATATTATTTTCCTTTTTATTGCTTAAGGAGAATGTAATGTATTTAGTTTTGTTTATATTTAGAGTTAAAACATTAGATCGCAACCAATCTGTCACTACGTTAAACCCATTTTGTGCGTATGAGAAAACTTCTGCCCAAGTATTTCCACCAAAAAGTAATGCTGTATCATCAGCGAAAGTTATAATTTTAGCCTGAGGGAGTACTAATTGACACAGATCATTGATATATACGAGAAACAGTGTCGGGCCTAGTATACTGCCCTGGGGAACCCCAAAGTGAACTGTTGTATCATTACTTTTGAGGTTTTCTATTTTTACACACTGTGTCCTCTCAGACAAATAGCTTTTGAAGAGTTTTAGTTGAAGGTCCCTAATTCCTAAGTGCTCCAGTTTGTTTAATAATATTGGGATAGAGACCGTATCAAAGGCTTTTGCAAGGTCCAAGAATATTGCAATTGATTTCTTTTTACTATCTAAGTTCCTAACTGCAAAATTAACTAATTCATGCACCGCATCTGTGGTAGATCTTTTAGCCCTAAAACCGAATTGTGCTTGCGATAATAGTTTGTTATCCTCTAGATATTTTATTAATCTTTTGTTAATTAGTCGTTCTAATATTTTAGATAATGTTGATAGGATGGATATGGGTCTGTAGTTATCGATACGGTCTCTATCTCCAGATTTATGAACAGGTAATATTCTAGACTTTTTAAATGCTTTTGGAAACGTACCGGTTAACAATGATAAGTTACATATATAAGTTATTGGTTTTACTAAAATATTAGTGTTCACCTTGAGAATGTCCGCAGATATCATATCCATGCCAACGGCAGTGTCGCTCTTAAGGTTAGAAATTAATGATCTAATCTCATTTTCATCTGTTGGCAGAAAAACAAAGGAATTAGGATATGAATTTAAAATATTGGGCTGTGCATTAGAAATTGGGTTCAAAATTTTTTCAGCTAGTGATTTACCAATATTTGCAAAATAATGGTTGATGTCGTTGATAGATTTAGTGGGGTTGGATGTGTTTATAAGTTCATATGGTATATCTATCTGTTTTTTAGTATATGTAATATCTTTAATAGCTTTCCATAATCTTTTATTATCGTGGGTTGCGTTTTGAAGCTGGTTTTTTTCGTAATCTCGTTTTAGCTTTTTAATTAAGGACGAGCAAAAGTTTCTATACCTCTTGTAAGTTGTTTTTAGGATGTCATTATCATGATCTTTTTTTAATTTTTTATGAAGATTATCTCGGTTTTTTAAACATTTCAATATAGCCGATGATATCCAAGGTTTTAACAGTCTTTTCCGTGTTGAGGTTTTAGTTTCTTTAGAATTACTTTTAATAATTGTTTGAAGTGTTTTCATAAAATAATCAGTAGCTTTGTCCGTATCATGTATTAAGTACAGTGCGCCAAAATCTATAGTTTTTAGATCACTAGAGAGTGATTCGAGATTAATTCGATTGACTTTCTTTGCAGGTTTAAGGATATGTCTTGTAGCAATGCTGAATGCAACACCATAGTGGTCCGTGAGAGATGTTGTAAGCACAAGGCTACGAGCTGGTAACTTAGTCTTTAAGAGCACATGGTCAAGACATGTTTTGCCATGAGTTGCTATTGTGTGGGCTGGTAGTATTCCATGATATGCTAGCATATCCAAATAAAGTGAAGTATTTGGGTCTGAACTTTCGTTACAAATATCAATGTTTATATCTCCTAATACAATAATATTCTGAAAACTAGCGTAATTAGTTAATAAGTTATTTAGGGATTGAATGAAAATGTTAACATTTTTATACCCAGGGGGACGATATATAGCCAAAGCCACTGTATTGTTATTAATTTTAATAGCCAGGCAATTTGCTTCCAGTAGTTGTGGTTCTTCTACGGACATGAGAAGGTTATTTCTATAGTACACTACCACACCTTCATTCTGAGTATTGATTTTTGTAGTAGAAAAAGAGTTATATCCGTTGATACTTGGTATATTTGGATTTGACATCAACCAACACTCAGTCAACACTATACAATCCCAGCTCACACCACTACGAGTTAATAATGGAAATAGCCCGTCTATATTGCGTTTAATACTCCTAATATTCTGCTGTAACAGTTTAACGCCATTGATAGAATTTGACATTATTTTTCCACAGTCGTCAACTGTACATAAGACAGATTCCGCTATATTAAAAGAGTCAATTTCAATTTGTATTTCTTTAAACTCATTGAATTGTGATAACTAGGTTGTCAGTAGGATCTCTATTATAAATTAGATAATTTTTATTGTTTTGTTGATTGTATCTGACGTTCTTAAATGCCAATTTTTTAAAGAAATTTCTTAGAGTAGCTACGATCATAATCAAAAATATTATAAACCACAGATAGTAGTCAAGGATAGAAATATTACATGTAGTTTTGTAGTTGTAGTAGTCATGATGTGTGTTGTGTGTATGTTGTATATATAAGGAATATGAGGGTGTTGTAGAGTTTGTGTTCAATGAATTATCAGAAGAGTTGGGCTTACTATTAATTAATTATATTAATACCTACCTTACCAAAAATAAGTGAAACTCGGTATAATAGGTACATGGAAGTACTTTGGAATACTGAGTTTACTTTTATTTCCTTTTTCCTAACTTTGTTAAAATTATTTTTACAACATCGCACTACTAATTTAAAGTCATTATTTACTCATTTAAGTATACATTTAAAAAAGAATTTAGAAAAATTATAAAATAACAATAAACAAATTCACCCCCGCAGTGACCTAAATTAATGATATTTTATCGATTTTTCAAATTTCAAATTCTTGAGCGTTGACACGAACGCTTTTGTCGCTGTTTTTTTTTTGATACAAAACATTTCCTTTTTCTCCCGTAACGGAATAGAAAATCGCCCATACTCTAGCTCTATTTATCTATATTTAGGGTTATAGAGTTCCATAGTTCACGTCTCGGAACCCTTATGGTTTCGTCATGTCCGTTAGTTCAGGAGTTATAGGGCCTTGATTAAAATGCGCTTACATAGAAAGCTTCGTACAAAAATAACGAAATTATAAGTAAGCATGTGAAATATTAGTATAATGGTACGGAACCCTATATATAATGTACTCTGTGCGGAACCCTACGTGCGCGACTCCGAATCGCACTTGGCCGGTTTTTTAAATAATCTCTTTCTACGTAGT
Source organism: Glaucopsyche alexis (assembly GCA_905404095.1). Lineage (NCBI taxonomy): Eukaryota > Metazoa > Arthropoda > Insecta > Lepidoptera > Lycaenidae > Glaucopsyche > Glaucopsyche alexis. Next base: position 22,449,019 of record FR990047.1, on the reverse strand, counting down.
TTCGTTTGTGTTAACGTAGATAGAACGTAAATAGTCAATTATTTCTTTAGCGTACACGCAACATGCACAGGAACTCAAAAATTATGTTAGTTTTTATCAATCTCACAGATTACTGTGAGGTCTGATCAAGTGTATGAACCAACTATCCGGTTCATAAATTGTCGTCTGCAGCTTTGTTCGTCTGACAGAATAATTACTAGGGCTTAATATGTGTGCGTTATCGGTTATGAATAGGTGATGGAAATGTCTAGATTATATCGACAAGGCTTACCTTCCGGAGTCTATATTATTGTTAACTTGGATAAATATAGTATAACAATAACGAAACCTTTATAGTTAAAACCCTTACTAATAAAAATATTTATACAGTGTATAAGCTGTACAGTGTACACTGTTTTGTCCTTGCCTATCAAGCGACTTTTCAGACGTATCAGATAATGACAAAACATTGTATAGCTTATACACTGTATAAATATTGTAATTAGTAATTACTAAGGGGGTTAATAGATTATAATTTAAAAAACCGGCCAATTGCGAGTCGGACTCCCTCACGAATGGTTCTGAACAAAAGGGCAAAAAACGCGTTTATTGTATGGAAGTTCCACTTTATTTTATTTTGATCTTAGTATATTTTGTAACAGCGGCAATACATCTTCTTCTTATTTTATTTAAGGACAGGGCCTCTGTCGGTGCCGCTTCTGCCACTTTCCTCTATCCTCCACTAGTATCTTCAGCTCTCTATAGGACATGACATTTACATTCTCTACAAGTTGACTAATATAGTTTTCCTTGACCTTCCCCTACCCCTCTTTCCTTCTATCTTTCCTTATTCCTTTAAGATGCCTAATCATCTTTCCTCTTCTATTTTCTAGAGTTTCTAATATATTGCTCTTTTCTATAATCTGTAGTACTTCTTCGTTAGTTTTCTTTTCCATCCAACTTATCCGCTGCATCCTTCTCCAGCACCACATTTCGAACGCTTCTAATCGTGCCCTATACCTACTTTTCAGTGTCCGGAACTCACTGCCATATAAAGCTAAACTCCAGATATATGTTTTTATAAGTTGCTTCTTTACTTTCATTTATATTGTTGATGTTAAAAATTGTTTCTTTTCATTGAATCATATACATACATCACACATCATCAATATCTGAAATTTTCAACTATATAGCTACCATGGTTCATGAGATACAGCCTGGTGACAGACAGACAGCGGTGTGTTAGTATTAGGGTCCCGTTTTTACTCTTCGAGTACGGAACCCTAACAACAATTTCTTTTTAAATGTTATTCTTAGGAAGCACGCGGTGTGAAAGCAAAGATATTCTTTCGGTAAGATAACCATAACAATGGAACCAAAAAATAAATATCAGTTCAAGCAGAGCTGCTTTTGTCAATAAACGAATAATACCATCGATTTTAGTTCAAAGAGAAATATCAAACGGCCACCGAAAAACAATAAATCAAATCGACAACGTTACTGAACGAAATAAACGAAAACGGGAGCAAAACTTTCATTTCATTCGCGCTTGGCGAACTGCGGAGTGCACTTTAGGAAAGGCACAGCCCTACCAGTGGTTTCATCTGACTCGAACCTGTTTTTTTACGAGCATACCTAATAGATTACCTATTGGTAGATATTAACGTAAAAGTAAAATAATAATAAATTATGTGGGATTTACACGGGTGACTGAAGTCGCACAATTTTTGCCGCACGTCGAAAATCTATCATCTAAATGGCAATTTAGTCACTTACAACCTCGCCGAATTTATTTTGCGAGTGCGACTTTAGCCACCCGTAAAAAACTCACAATAGCTACGAGTTTGTTTCGTCCCGTGATAATTTTCGAAAATTCTCTAGAGTCTATTTAGTATACAAGGCATTTCTTGTCGTAGTTAATTTCGTTTTTATTTTTTTTGTTATTTACATTTTGTAAATATAACAAAAATATCCAGTTACCGCAGATTTTTTAATTTAATTTAATTTAGATAGGTGAAAGTGGCTATCGATCTATATATTTATAACCTGGCAAAGAACTTAATTCTTAAACATTTCGTCTCTGAGAAAAATCACCACATAAATTGCCTTTCGAGTTTATGAGCTCGTGGTAATGTCTCCAGCTGTGTTTACTGTTCGTCTCTAGATAGCACTGCATTAACCCCCGGCCGAGATTGTTTTTAACCCGTAAGTGGGTTAGGAATTTGTCTCCTACGTTTTTGATTCAAAACTTACCAATACCTAACACTTTTTAATCTTAAAAGACACTTCAAGTCTTCAAGTACTCTAGAGATAAAAGATCTTTAAAGTTCTTCGCCGGGAATCCACTTTAAGTTATCTATATTTTATTTGAGGTATGAAATTCCTTTTAAAGTAACTGGCAATTTTGAGTGTAAAGTTTATTAAAATAGATGAAAATAATATAGTTTCTTAAATGTTGGATGAAATATTAACTTAAAATGTAGTTGCCTTTTTAAGTATCCACTCAATAGTTTTACTATCTACTATTATTATAAATGTGAAAGTTTTCGAAGATGGGTGGATGAATATATGTATGGATGGCTGGATCGATAGACGGATGTTTGGTAAGGGGCCCCATACATGATCCGGTCTGCCTTCAGTTCGGCCTGAACGGATGCAAAATCGTATCGTCTGTGTGCAATTTCGAGATCGCGTCAGTCGGCCGTACGGACTGAAGCGATTCGTTCCAGTGTTGCCAGCTCTGTTTTTGTGAAACTACTAAACTCGTATTGAATTCTAGTAAAAAGTACTAAAAAACTACTAAAGAAGCTACTTAGGAATTCCTGAAGTCCCTCAAAAACCATTGCATTTTAGGTTTTGTTATATTAATTTTTTTTCATTCAATGAATTTTACTATAAATTTTACAATTAAATTAAAATATACTAGCAAATATTACGTATATAGTAATTAAACGGGTAGTTTTAAGAAAATTACGGACGAATGTATTATTATGATAGGTTTTTTTTTGTGTTTAACCTAGGCCATTTTGCATATGATTACTGTCTGGCTCTTTCCTACTAAAACACTACTAATAACTAAATTTCTACCAAGGAGTTCTAAACTACTCAATTTAGTAAATTTTTGTAAAATAACTAAGTTGGCAACATTAATTCTGGCCTGACCGAGCGGCCTGAACGCGCGGCCTGTCCGGGCCGTGTGTGGACAAATCGCTTCAGTTCTTGCCCGAGCCGCGGCCGTGCGGGCGTGTATCGTGTTACGTGTACAAGCGTTGTATGAGTTTTCGCGGTGTTTAAATACAAAATTGATAAACACGACCGTAGCGCGCGGCAAACCAGAATGGACTGATGCGACTGTTCCGTGTGTAGGCCCGAATCAGATCAGGCCGAACTGACGTAAATTGGGTTGGATGCGATTTCTTCCGTGTGTGTGTGCTCGAATCCGTTCAGGCCGAACTGACGTCAGTTCTAACTGAATCGGCCTCTCGTATGTGGGGGCCTTAATCTTTTATGCAAAAACTACTGAACGGAATTTGATAAAATTTGGTAAGGTAGGCTGCTTTTTATTCCGAAAAAGTACAGTTTTCCCGTGGGATACTATACTTACGCGGGTGGAGCCGCGGGAAAACACTAGTAAGTCAATCAATTTTACAATATGAATCTAATTTTTTAAGCTTTTGAAATTATTATTAATTTTAGCAACAACTTTCACAAAATTGTATTTTACTTTAAAATTCCACTTTGAACTTATCATATTAAAAAAACGAATTGTTTCAAAATTTCCCGTTCATGCAAATCCCGGAACTTTTACTGGACTTTTTAAATATGTAAATGGCGACCCTGCCGGGGCCTTTATTTTAATTAATGTCAATATTAAATAATTTTCCGCGCGTCGGCTTTCATATGCAAAGCAGCCTGATTGTACCCAGGTATGGAATTTTCAACACAAGTTGATTTGTTAGGTGAAGATACGTGAGGTTTTTGCGAATAGAATTGTTTAAGTACAATAAATTTTCTCGTAATAAACAGAATTTGCCTGTATGATTGCGGGTTTTTGTTATTGCTTTGGGAAACTACTAGCTTTAGAGGTAGACATTAGTCAAATTCTCTGTTCTAAATTTACTTAGAAACGTGCAAAATGTTGTAGAAAGCATCAACCATTTTTCTACGTCTATACCCATGTAGGTACTATAGTACCCGATAGCACATACCTATGTATGTACTATCGGGGTATCTTATTCATAAGCAGGTAGAGTGTTTTTATAATTTGTTTGTATTATTAAAACGACATGCATTCACAATACAATTATTATTATTGTCAGTGACATTGTCAGTTTGATATCGTATTTATAATAATTATTAAAAGCCTCGATTCCCGCATTGGAACAAGAAAAATGTTGTTTCCAAGTTCGGTTAGGACAATGCAGGCTGATCACCTGATTGTCTAACAAGAAAGATGATCCATGCGTCGGATGGGCATGTAAAAAGTCTGACCTGCGCCTCATCTCTCGTCAGTCGTATCGGTTATCCGTGCCACTGGATTACGAGAGTAAAGGAAGAGTGCTCTTGTGTACTGCGCACACACTTGGACACTATAAAATTACTCCTGCGTAATTTTCCTGCGGCCTGGTTTCAATAAAACCGGCCACCGTCACCGAGATCGGTGGGTCGTTATTATTATTATAATTTAATGAAAATACGAACAAATGATGACAACAATAAACCTACTTATGAATTAGATTCCCTGATAGTGCCTACTATCAGCGTAATACTTGAATATGTATTCATACTAGTCTCGAAACAAAGTAAATTTTTTCGCAGTAATGGAAGATAAGGACACTACCAAGAAAGCATTTTCCAAGGAACCGATAAGCGGCTTCCGAACGTCCTAGACATAAAGCTAGCGAAGGACTATGCACTCAAAACTGTCAAACTTACTAATGTCTCTGCACAATTATCATCCCTATCACAACGCACCAAAGTTTACTTTCGCACAAAATACTTTGGCGACAGTATTTGCGCGACCTTAGGCAATGACAATTTTTCATTTCCGAAAAATAATTTGGTCTTTAACACAAGGGCTGAAAGTCGTTGAAGTTAAATTAAGCTGTAAAAGTGACATTTCATTTTATGAGTATAAAACGAAAGAGCTAAGTCTTGGCCTGTGAGGATGGTTGTAAAAATAAGTGTTTATGGTCGTAACAGTTTCTCGTAAATGTAATAAGTACTCAAATTATATGACACTAATGTGATTTTACAACTTTTAAATGTGCGTTTAGAACATTTGCATCTCAACCCTAATTCTCGTAATTAACTTGTACTCTCATTTTACTTCTATTGAATTATAAATGAATCGTCTTGATATCTTAAACTGATTTTTGGCGTTTTGGAGTTTGGGAAAATCAAAACGTGTTTGACGTTGGTTTGAGAATACCATTTTACAGATTATACGCATCGGGATTATTGCAGGATTTATTTAGCAGAATCGACCTACTGAACATAGCAGAATAAGACTATCTTTTGCTATTGTAGATAGATATGTCAATGGTAATTTTAGGATTAAAGATAATACCTATTTAATATGTAAATAGGAACATTATTATAAAGATAATCTTTTTATAGTAAAACCTGCCTGAATTTAAATGTACTAGGTATTTAATGTACTGAGCTTTTTGTACATACGAGTATTATTATAATAATAATTTTCGTTTTTGTTTCAGGTAATTCACAAATTGGAATCATAATATTGCGAGTAAGATTATTATGAATCAAAAAACTGAAATTGAAATAAATTGATGAAAATGTCTATATTAATTAATTGAAATAAATTGATAAAAATGTCCATATCTATTTAAAATAATAATAATATTCCATTTTAGTTATTACGCTACATAGGTTCATTAATTTTGGTAAACATAGGGTGGTGTTATAAAATCTTCTAATAACTGTCGAAAAGCTTAAGACATAAAGCATTGAAAATAATCTGATACTTATTACTAGATTGTGAAATAGCTATCCTAAATATTTGGTCACCCCATACAAAGTAGAGTAGGTATAAGTCTTAGGAGAAGTATGAAACTTGCGTCGAACTAATCTAATAAAGTAGGATGTAATTGAATAAAAAACCTATACATAACTATGTATACAAACATTGTACCTATTACTTCTTGTCAAAATAGGTAAGTAGCTTTTGAAAAAGCATCTCAACCTTCTTAAAAATAGATAATTTACTATCTATCTTAAAAAGTAAATACTCGTTATTGTTTAAATCGCGCTCTAATTCACGAGGTCACTAAAGGAGGTTAAAATTTTATTTTTAACTCCGATACAATTGTGAAAGGCTTATTTTTAATCCTTTAAAAGCACAGAAAATCCATTAAGAGCAAGACTAAATCTTCGTTATCTTTAATTAACTTAGGCTTTGTACGTTCTAGGCTTATCAGGTCTTTAGAGTTGCGCAACAGGACAATGGGACGTTCAACAAAAAGTGATAAATATTTTAAACCAGCTCTTACTCGCGACTTCACGTCGAAGAAAAAATCTATTATATTACGTCGCTGGGAAATTGCATAATTACTTATAAACTGTAATTTTACTATCATAATTATAGGTATTTATATCTGTTTAAAGATTCTTCGTGAAATAACAAAATTTATGTATCTATTCTTACTAGATCCCTGTGATAGAAAAAAATATTTAATATAATTTCTAAGTTTGAATTCTATAACTAGAGATGGCCGTTTAAACGAAAAGCGTTTAAAAAAGCGTGCTTTTATAAATAAGTTGAAAAGTCGGTTAAAAACGTAAGCGTTTAACGCTTATACTTATCGTTTATATCGTTTATAGTCATTAAGCCATAAGTGTGGTATGAACAAAGAAAAATAGTTCTTATGACAGCGCAATAAGAGTGAAAATTCTTTAATGTAGCTCATCACTTATTTAAACGGCTTATTTTTTGTACTTATAAGTTATAACTTATATGCTTTTTCATGTTTATTCACTTTTTTTAGTTGCGCTTTGCGGGTTGACGTTATATTACGTTACGCAGTAATTCGTATTAATATTATTCAGATTTCAGACAGTCCTAAGCTTGAAGCTATACCAAGGAAAGTTCATTGAAATCAGTTTTAGCGATCGAAAAACGTTTAAACATAAGCGCAAAAAACATTATAAGTGGCAATAAGTAGATAAGCAGATAAGCAAATAAGCAGTTAACATAAGTTGCTTTTTAATATTTAATAACGGATAAGTTAACTTTTGATTTTAAGCCGTTTATCCTTCGTTTATCACATCTCTATCTATAACCCTTATGAAGTTTAAACGTTTGCCTCTTAGAAAAAAAAATGAAAATATTGTGACCATAGTGACAGATTGTCATACGTCAACGTGTAACAAAAATTATACCTACCTATAAAACGCGCGAAAGTGTATATAATCATATTTTGTAGTTGTTTATTAATTTTATGTACTTCTAAGCATTGTTTAAAAAAATTCACAGATTTCGTGCCTCACACGACTATCGAGCACATCGGAAATGAATTTACGGAATCCAAAAAAAAATTGTTATTGAGCGACGAGACACTCAGAATGTTAGGAAAAGGTGACAAAATTATACGACAACGTTAAATCATATTATTTTATACTTAGACTAGCTTTTGGCCGCGACTTCGTACGCGTAGATATTGAGGTGACTAATTTCCTATTATTTTTAGAAAGATACCTTAATTAGGTATGCTAAAAATACATTAAATTAAATGGTTAATGGATTAGGATCGTTTTATTATTATTATTATCTTAGATTAATAACGCCTAGATAGATAGTTTCATTCAAACGCGTCGTCTAAAGTGAGGCAAAAAACAGATTAATGTGGGCGTGAGCTTTACACGCTAAACGTTTCGACGACACGCACACAAACAAAGCATTTATTAGCAAACTACACCAGTCTGGAAGAGTTTCAAGTGCTTCACCTATGTCGCGCGCACACGGTTTCTTGGCGTTATAGTTCTATGATTATTATGCTATTGAAGGACCTCTTTATATACAACATTAACAGACTATATTTTAAGTACTACTCAAATAAACTCCACCATAACTTCCATATATTTTCCTAATAAAAATATTATTCTGTCCCTCCATAACTGGTCAAATGTGTCCAATATCAATATTAACTTTTAACAGAATAAATGTTTTATTTATGTAGCCCTGGGTTTTTATTGCCTCGCAGTAGGTATGAAAAGTAGAGTATGCACCTCTGGGATAAAGCCTGTCTTCGTCTTGGGCAGCTTGAACCCCTCGCTTCACTCAGGACTCTATTGAATAACTCCCAAGCGAAGCGAGACCCTGAGCGTAACGAGGAACTCTAGAGTTCCTCGTTACGCTCAGGGTCCAATATGCTGCCCGTGACGTAAGACACTGCTTTATCCCCTTGGTGCATAATCTACTATTATGCCACTTTTCTGAGAGGTATTTCCCCAAATAAGCATTTCATAAATGTGGACCTAATATACAGTGATGATAGTTATTAGATACTATTATATTTAATTTAATTATCTATTGTAGTAGTCGGTGGAAAAAAGTAGGTAGCAATATGCATTAATTAATATAATATTATAGTGATGATGATGATCACGAATATAATTTTGCCAATAGCAAAATTTCAAAGGCATTGTATTGGTGCACAAAAAATGGATAAGTAGTGAGTGCCTACATCATCCTAATTAATGTTGGTGTTTCGTATGATAATGGTGGTGATGATGATGATTACTGTAATTGACAAAGTGGTGTAATATATCCTTGCAGTTCTTTAAATAACGATAAGGAGTCAGGAGTTATGTTCATTACTCTTGGATCCAGGGTATACCTTGGTGCAAAATCTTACTTTTGGTAGCAATTTATGCTTGGACTACATCACAAAAAATTGAAATCGCCGTATGTGTCCATATAAATTTCGAGGAGTTCCCTCGATTCCTCATGGATCCTATCATCATGTCACCACTTTGAGGTTAAAAGGACCGATTTGGGATTGTACACTCTACATCAAAAATATAAATTTATAATCGGTCCACAGACGGTGCTCAATCTTTGAAAACACAAGTATAATTGACTCCCTTTTTGGAAGTCGGTTAAAAAATCTCGTGTCATAGTGTTCGGGGACACTGCACTCGTCCGAAACGGCTTGACCGATTCCTAGATTTTTTTTTGCACATTCAGTAGGTCTAAAAATCAGTAATAATCTATTTTTTATATATTATGGCAAAACAATGTTTGCCGGGTCAGCTAGTAGAAGATCATAAAATTAATAGATTACATAAGTATCCTCGACATAACACGTATGAACAAGCAAATTGCAAAATTTCCACACGCGTATCGAAGTTTGAATAATTGTAGCCGTGACGCATAAGTATGTAAGTACCTGGGATCCCGAGCTTTGCCCGGTGATTTTGTAGAACAATAAAAAATAAAAATGAATAAAAAAAAGAAATAATAAAGAAAAGAAACAATGAGAATCACAAAAATATTTATCTTACCGGGATTCGAACCCATCACATTCTGAATTTCCAAACAATGAAAAAACTATACGTAGGCATGCACACCAAGCTGCCAATCAGACTGACATAAGAAAGTCGAAATTATTGATAGGTACCTATTATATTGTTGCACGTCAAAATAAAAAAACATATATTGCTTAAAACTACGCAGTTTCTAAGGGATAAGACCTAGTTAGATCGATTTTTCACACGAAAAACTCACTACATACTAAATTTCAGGAAATTACTTGTAGCCTGTTGTTGTAGTGTGTTGTTGAGATTCTGAATATAAACATACAAGATAGTCTCGTTTAAAGCATAAAATATTATTTTTTTTTGTTTCAAAAGGTTAGGCTACAGGGCAAACCCTTAAACCGATCGTATTTGTTTTAGGCTCAAATTGTAGCCAACTTAACTGTCCAGAGGAGTTTTTCTCAAATTTTTGATATCATTCTTCGTTACCAAAATATCGAGCGCCAAAATCAAAAATTCGGAAAAAAATGATTTTTTTTTTTCACTATTTTGGCCTTAACTTTTTCAGTTTTTGACTTTCTCGAAAAATTCTTTTCGCACCTTATAGATCTCGTGAATACGCAATTTTATGAATATTTTTTATTATCATATCTTTACAATTCTCCGAGATATAAGGGAATCGCACTTTTTCGTGAATTCAGCCCCTATACTGAAGCGATCGAAAAGACATTTCCAATGTCAAAATGCTTTCTGCACACCTTCCTTCACATAAACTTTAACTCTGACAACTATCATACTCCTCTGAAAGCACGGTTCTCGTAGAACTGCCTGTCTATTCTCTAAGAACATTTTCAAATCTCGAAAGCTGAATCCGCGGTGAGTGTCAAATTTGTATATGATATTTGACACTCACCGCGGATTCAGCTGTTGAGATATTTGAAAATGTTCTTAGAGAATAACACTGCAGTGCTGAAAATTTTTGCTTCACGTATAAATGAAATGAAATTCGGATGCATTTTTCAGTTTTTTGTTGACTGTTATTTCGAAAAGAGTTTCAACCTAGCCGGCTTTTGCGGGTCGACTTTGAAGCTCTACACGTTTTCGTAATAAAATAAAACAAGAAATAATAATTGAATGTACTTAAATCAAACGGGCAAAGCCGTTTTAGTATACGTAAATGGCTGTGTTCCGCGGAAAAAAGCGCTAACAAAAAAACGTAATCAAAATGGCGACCGCTGGCTTTAAATAAGCAAAATGGCGGATAATGGCCGATAATCTGTTTTTTTTTCTTTAGCGCTCGCAAGCGCTGCCAAGCGCTATTTTCCGCGGAACACAGCCAATGTCACTTAAACATCTCGAATTGCCGCGTAAAAGTTAAAAATCGAACGTTAATTCTGAAATATGGCGGAGATAATTGTTATGATCCACGAGTAACAAACGCGAACGGTTATGATAATGTTCCGGAATATCCTCGTCCCGCTCCGTCCGGGTATCCCGGACAACGGGATAACAATAACAGTTAGTCGATCCCATCGGAACATTTCAACATTTATTGTTAACGGACAGATGTAAGACGTTAACGCAAAATGTTGCTTATTGTTATCGCTTACAAATGTTTATTTCCTTTCTATTTTATATTTCATTGATCTGATTACGAAAGGCGTTTTATTTAGTAGCAGCTACATACATGTTCGACCGCGGTATTCTAACGACCTTACAGAAAACCGGCACGAACTAATGGCAATGTGTTTCACCATGAGAGCTAGACCGTGACTATGGGCACATATTTAAGAAAGACAAACAGATAAACAGCTACATAGTTAGCTTTCGATTTAATTGCACTACTACAAGCATACGTTGTGTCCATGATTGTATGGAAAAAAATGGGCTGTTGAAGGGGACGTCAAAATTTTCTCATTTGGATTGATTTGGCTCGTTTTATGAAAGCTGTTTCTCTGTACATAAGTCCTACTATCCTCCCTACTAATATTATAAATATGAAAGTTTGTGAGGAGGTATGGATGGATAGGTTGATGTATGGGTGGATAGATATATTATGTTTGTTACTCTTTCACGGAAAAACTACTGAACGGATTTTGATGAAATTTTGTATCTTAGTAGTTTAGGCTCTGGATTAAAACATAGGCTGCATTTTATCCAGAAAAATACAGTGTTCTCGAGGGATACTGTATTTACGCGGAAGGAGACGCGGGCAACAGCTGGTATATTATACTAGCTATTTCCTGCGGCTCTGTCCGCGTAAATAAAGTATCGGGTATACCACGGGAATGCTGTACATTTTCTGGATAAAAAGTAGCTTATGTTTTAATCCAAAGCCTAAACTACTACCATACTAATATTTCCGTTTTTCCGTTTCCGTTCAGTAGTTTTCGCGAGAAAGTGTAACAAACATCCATCCTCACAAACTGTCACATTTATAATAGCTGTTGCCCGCGACTCCTTCCGCGTAAATATAGCATCCCTCGGGAACACTGTACTTTTTCGGGATAAAAAGTAGTCTATGTTTTAATCCAGAGCCTAAGCTATTAACTTATCAATTTTCATCAAAATCCGTTCAGTAGTTTTTGCGTGAAAGAGAAACAAACATCTATTCTCACAAAGTTTCACATTTATAATATTATTGGTAGGATTTTCTACTATGTGCTATGGGTATCAGTGGTTCCGTCTGCTCGTTGCCGATATTTTCGTTAAAAGTTTAGACAAAAGATATGGCCTGTTAAATCTTGTTAAATAGACAAAATGCGTGTCTTTTTTGCCGACCGTACATCAGAAATATCAACAAGCGGTAAATTAATTAAAAGGTCGTGAGCATGTCTGCGGAGCTGGGAGAACGGTGTAAATCAATCAGGTGCCCGTTTTGTTCATTTGTAGCGGAAGTCCAGCGGTCCCCGGGCGGCGTAGGTCATAGGGCGGCGTGGTAGGGCGGCGTAGGGCGGCGCAATGTAGGGTATTTGTTTAACAACATAACATTGATTGTATTTGACGACCTCTGTGGCTTGAGCACGTTGGTGATCAAGCCGGGGATCGCGAGTTTGAATCCCGCCGAAGTAACAAAAATATTTTCTGTGTTCCTGGGTCATAAATGTGTATTAAATATGTATAAGTAAGTATATGTATGATCATAGATGTATAATATTAAAAAGACTATGTATAATATAATAAAAATCTGAAATATATGTATAATATGAAAACATAAGTTCTTCGGGTAGTTAGGTACTTAGCACGGGACCAGACTGACGTGGTGTGAAGCGTCCATAGATATTATTATTAGGGATGCCCTATTATTGTAATAATTGACATCCATACTTATATTATAAATGGGAAAGTGTGTGTGTCTGTTTGTCCGTCTTTCACGCCAAAACTACTATACAGATTTGAATGAAATTTGGTACATAGATAGTCTAGAGCCTGAGAAAAGACAAGGACTACTTTTTATCGCTGGAAAATGTACGGTTCCCGTGAAATGCCGTTCGTATGCGGGCGGAGCCGCGGCCATCAGCTAGTTGAAAATAAAAGACACGTATTGGCGACGTCGTTTTTCAACTTAGAATAATAAAGGCACAGATTAGAAAATATTTATACTTACGTACAGAAAACAGCTGTCATAGAACGATCCAAATTTGAAAATTTTGACATCCCCTTCAACGTCCCACAATTTTCCACACAATCGTGGACACACCGTATGCTTGTAGTAGTGCAATCAATTCGAAAGCTAACTATGTAACTGTTTATCCCTTCCTCTTTAACCTTCCAGGTTCGTTTACTTCTTGAGCTTTAAACATAAAATTTCACCATCTAAATACCTGCATTTAATACTCGTATAACAGAAACTTTATATACGACTAGACCAGATGTCGCCCGCGACTTCGTGCGCGCAAAAATTGATTTCGTAGAAACCGTACATTTTCCGCATTAAAAAGTAGCCTATGTCCTTCCCCGTAGTCTACTCTACATCTGTGCCAAATTTCATCAAAATTGGTCTAGTAGTTTCGGAGCCTATTCAATACAAACAAATAAACAAACTTTTCCTCTTTATTATATTAGTATAGATATAAAAAGCGGACCATAGAGCTCAGATCGCTTCAGTATACATAGCTAAAAGTTTTACAGACCGTACACTACTGATGATAGTTATTTGATCTATATAAATAAAAGTTCCGAATTCGGCTGTAAATTAAAGATTAATGTATGATACGGCAGCCATGTTCGTATGTAGACGTACAGACAGCGATATTACCGGCTATTTTTACGCCCAATTTTATGGCTTACTTTGTAAAATGTGCACTATATCATTGGCCCAACTGTAAGTTCTCGATAGCGAAAACGTGTGGATTTTTTAAGTTTTTTTTCCATATCAGTTTTCGCCACTTTAGTAACTAATTTGCAATAGGCAAGCGGACTGATTTTTTTTTATTGCATAAATGAATAGTACTCTTAAATATGAGTAACTTCTCAGAAGAAACCGTATATCAAAAGTCAATATTTTCAAAGATACAGCGATTTTTATGCAAAATTTCGCGAGTCTTTATACCAAAAAATTTTTTTTTTTTGCGAAATTGGTAAACAAAACCTACATCATTAGTTTACTCACATCATATACAAAAACATTCATAATGGTAAGTATGAACTTAAACGCACAAATATCGGAGATATTTACAAATATATTCCTGCGGCCATATACTTCATATACTACTTCATACTACTTCATATACAAGTGACGTCATTTTTAGGTCGACTTTAGTATGGAGCGTTTTTAGGATGCTCGCGAAATTTTTTATACAAATCGCTGTACCTTTGAAAATATTGACTTTTGATATACGGTTTGTTCTGAGAAGTTACTCATATTTAAAAGTACTATTCATTTATGCAATAAAAAAAATTAGTCCGATTGCCTATTGTAAAGCTGGAAGAGATGTCGAGTTGTGAAATGTCAAAGTATGTGAGGATTGATAGATAGAAGTTTGTTAGCTTTCACGCAAAAACTATTGAGCGGATTTTGATTAAATTCGGAATGGTAGTTTTTTCAGCTCTCGATTAGCTCATAGGCTACTTTTTATCCCAAAAAAGTTCAGTGTTCCTGTGGGCTACTTTATTTACGCGGGCGGAGCCACGGGAAAAAGCTATAAGTAGTAGAAAATAAGGCCAAGTTTTACATTACCTTTTGAATACGTTTCACTGTAAAGTGCACACGAGTGATGGATGAGAAGGATGACATTGCAGAAGTCCTGAGGACTGATAGAGATGCAGTGGCATAGGACTTGGTATCAGGCGTGACACTGCTAAACTAAAAGTCGTCTGTGAAGTTTTAATCCCATCCTTTATGTATAAACCGCGTAAATGAATGGGTATGTAAATGAATATTATTTTTTAAATAAAGAATCCGTAGTAGATATTGGCTTGGCATAGACATCGTTCGCGCAGGAAATATATTAGGTGTATTCTCTTATGGTCAAATTATATGAAATTCAGTCAAACCTTTCTTGAGTTTTAAATAGTCTAATTAACATAGATTTTTTTGAAAGTCTAAGATTATACTTTTTTTATCAAAGTCAATTACTTCATCTTTGTTTTTCATTACCTTATATGAATGTCAGCCAGTTAGTGTTCGTAATAAAATCGATAACTCATCCGTGGTAGGGGTAGTCACATATTTTTTTAACTGGACTTTATTTATGCACCATTTCCGCGGGGGACTTTGACAAATGCGCGCAATTTTTGTTTCCGTCCGCTCCTGACTGTCTACCTGCGTATTTATTGGTTTATCGCCATCTTGATTATTATCTTAATGGGATTTAAAGCCGTGGTATTGAAGGAAACATAGAAGATTTATTACACGAACAATATAAATCTATTACACAAATAGTTAAATTTACCAGCATTAAGTTTAAATGTCTTAACTCTAATCAAAGGTGCCGTTATTGAAATTTTGTATTAGTGGGTCTAAAATCTGCAATATGCAATAAACAATAAGCATCTACATTCCATATTCCTAGATATTTTCACTAACAATGTAATCGTCACTTAAAAAGCTTTCAAATTCAAAGAAAGGTGCATCGTGAATTATTTCTTTAATATTTCACACAATACAAGGGTCCGCCATCTGCGTGGAGATAGCAAAGAAATTAACGCCCGCCCAATGAATCTCAACTTTTAATTAAAACTGGAGACGGCAGATCGCACTGACTCAATCTTCATAATTAATGTATTATGATTAATGTATAGTTGTGTTGACGCCTCTGTCGTCCAGTGGTTTAGAGCTTGGTGACTCCGGAGGTCTAAGGTTCATTCCCTGCATTGGAACAACTTATTGTCTGACAAGAAAGACGATCCATGAGTCGGATGGACATGTAAAAAGTCAGTCTCGTTAGTTGTGACTTGACCAATCTTCAAAGCCTGTTAACCTGTATATCACGTGTTCTTTATTACAGCCTAAGGAACATCTCAAACCGTAACGAAACGATACGCAATGCGTCGCTACATTTTTAAATAGTGATTCAAATTCGAACTATATTCAGTACATAAGAAAATGCATGGTGCTACGCAGAGCTGCATATCACACGTATTTTTACAGCATCTTCAATCTTCTTCGCGTCTTGTGTCTCTGTGAACTAACCTAACTGAAAGGCAGTGGGAATATTAGTAGTGATCATGATGATGAAGCTGAAGCTAATACCATACCCTTAGATTATATACTACAAGATAAGGCACGCGAGGAAATTTTCAAACAAAACTTTCTGCCAATTTTGGTGCGGGGAGGGTAACTCCCACAATGAAAACAAAATCACACATTCACAAAAATATTG
Organism: Glaucopsyche alexis; assembly: GCA_905404095.1. Classification (NCBI taxonomy): domain Eukaryota; kingdom Metazoa; phylum Arthropoda; class Insecta; order Lepidoptera; family Lycaenidae; genus Glaucopsyche; species Glaucopsyche alexis. Next base: position 22,432,718 of record FR990047.1, on the reverse strand, counting down.
TAATCGTTACAAACTCACACATTTATAAAACTGCAACACTAGCTTATTTATTTCACACAAATAAGACTCGCGCTAATATAACAGTGTAGCGTACGCACTAATACACTGACATGTTAAGTGATGTTACCAATACAAATTATATTTATTTATTTATTTATTAATACTTTATGCACACAATATGGTACAGAGGCGGGCTTAATGCCTTGTGGCATTTTCTACCAGCCAACCTTTGGGTGATGCAGAAACAGTGTGAGGTAGATGCATAATACTTATTAAAAGAAAACCAGTTTAGAGACTTAAGTACCTATATTATATATAAAATATAATGTAATAATATATAAATAATATAAATATGGTAAATACTATTATAGCGTTTTATAATACACCAAAACATGATATATATTATAATTAGCATACTTTATATAGAATAAACCTACTTAACATTATAGATACATAAATATGATATATAATAATATAATATATAACATAATAAGATAACTAAATTTACCAGATTATTCTATTCTTATTACGTCTATTCTGCCAAGTACAGTTCACGAACTCTGCGTTTGAACACATTTTTTGTCTCAGACATCCTTACTTCTTGGGGTAGTGTATTCCAGAGGAGGATGGACTGAATATGGAAGGATGAATGGACAAGAGAGGAGCTATGGGAAGGACAAAGAAGGAGCAAATTATTTGTAGAACGGAGATTCCTATCATGGTTATTGCACAGATATTTAAAATGAGGAGTTAGATAGTGAGGAGCAAAAGGGGAGTGAAGAAGGGAATAGAGTGTACACAGAGCCCGTAGAGAACGACGTTGTCGTATCGGCAGCCAATGAAGCTTAGAGCGGAAGGAGGAGATGTGGTCGTACTTACGGAGGCCAAAGATAAATCTTATGCAATTATTAAGGAGCCGGTCGAGTTTGTTGAGGAGGTCTGCATTAAGGTCGAAGTAGCAAATGTCACCATAATCCAGTATTGGAAAAATGAGGGCTTGAACCAACATTGTTTTTATCCCAGAAGGCAAGAAATTTTTAAGACGGTAGAGAGATCGCAAGCAATTGGTAACACTATTACTAACATTAGTGACTTGGGTGCGCCAGTCAAGATGAGCATCAATATATAAACCGAGATCTTTAACACAGGAGCTTAAAGGAATAACGTTGCCGTTAAAGAGAATAGGCGGGAGACTATCAGTGTCGACTCTACTTAATAGTCTCGGACTTCCCAATAAAATCGCCTGACACTTAGTGGCATTCACTGACAGTCCGAACTCGGTGGACCAGGTGTGTATGGCATTTAGATCGCGGTTTATATCATCGATGGCAGTGGACAGATTTTCAACTGTTTCTTGAACGTACACCTGCAAATCATCAGCATACAGATGATACGAAGTGCGAAGAACATAGGAAATTGAATTTATAAATATGGAAAATAAAAGAGGAGAGAGTATTCCGCCTTGAGGAACGCCAGCTTCGAGTACCCGCCAATCAGAAAAATACTGGTCAACGCGCACACGCTGCCGACGACCTCGAAATTACAAAAATACAAATTATATCGATATATTGTCGATATGAATTTGTATTGGTCACATCTTCGTTATTTGAAAATAATGTATTTTGTTGAAATAAAACCATTCCGAATAATTCCGATATACATATTATATTATATTACATGTAAAAGTTATGGCAGCAATAGAAAACTTCACATACATAAGTAGTAAATACAGTCTATTCACGTTAAGTTTGCAATGAGTCGTCAGTACAAATTACAAATGTTAAACTGGCTTACCTTTATTGTCAAAAGTGAACACGAGCTAAGCGTCATTGCTTTCTAGACATTTGCACTGATGACTCACTGCAAACTTAACGCGTACCTATAGGCTGTATTTACCACTTATCTATGTGAAGCTTTTTAAAACCGCCATAGCTTCTACGTATACTATAGACTGCATATACGCACATACATACGCTAATACTCACATACGTAGATATTATTATGAACACTAAACATACAACTCTCCTTTTTTGCAAACATCAAAGAAAAAATAACCTAACCTAATCAAGAATATATCAGGACACGTCTAAGGAGGGTTCCGTAACTATAAACGAGTAATATTTTGTCAAATTACTTCAAAAGTTACCGTCTGATTTGGTTCAAAATATTTTTCCTAAAGAGTTATTAGCATAATCTATCAGCATAGAAAATTGTAAGTTTTTAAGTCTTATAGTTTAGAAATGCTAGGGGGGACCAACTTATAAATCACTTTGGAGGCCGATTACTCGAAAATGGTTGACTTTATAAAAAAGTTATGTATGAAACCTTGCCTTTATTTTAAAATACCTATTAAACGATACCCCACACGATGGGATAGAAATAAAAAAAAGTTCATCCCCACACCTAGAATATCTTATACGTTTAAACGAGCAATTCTTGTATATTTATGTATATGTATAATATAACCATGATCTTGGAAACGGCTCTTAACGATTTCGCTGAAATTTGGTATATGGGGGTTTTCGGGGGTAAACAATCGATCTAGATTAGTCTTATATTTGGGAAAATGCGTGTTCGTGTTTTAATGCGTTTTTCTTTCCACGCAGAATATGGTCGCTAATTTCGTCCTGCCGGCCACTGTCCGTTTGGTCCAGCGGGTTAAGACGCGAATGGCAAGAAACGAGTGGTACGGGTTCGAAACCTGCTCGGTGCCTTACTTTTGTTTTTTTTATATGTTCAAGTATATAATTATAATTTTTTTATTTTTTATAGTTTTTAGACAAGTTTAAAAAAATGTAGTTAATGTTTGAGATTAAACACCTAATCTACACAGAAATCGATTGTAAATAATAATAATTATCAGTTCACATTTTACTTTTTAAGTTTATGTAGATTATCACCTAAACACCACCCACCATATTACAATAAATAGTCACCCAGGTACTAAAATTATTATTATTTTATGATGCCAAATCCGAGATCTATACACAATCTATGATCTAGCTACATAATACTAATCTGTGATCTATGACTGTACCAAATTTCATCCATTTATATTCATAATTAGGCTAACGGTAGAAGCGCGGACAGACAGACAGACGGATGGACAGAGCGAAACTATAAGCGTTCCTCAAGTATTACGGAACCCTAAAAATGAACTGCGCTTCAAACAAGGAAAACTTGTGTCCCTCTGGCTGGGAACATCTTGATTTTATAACGATACCCCATAGTCCATATTTCAAACATCCAAATAAACTGTTCAGCCTTTCAAGTTTCAAAGTTGCGGTAGGGTAAATAATAAACATCACATACATACATGCATTGCTTGATCTGTCGTATAAAGTGTAAAAGCAATCCAATATTTTTACATCACAAAATATAAAATTAGTTTACCAAGAAAAAAATTAATTTTTATCGACATCGTTATTCTAGTGATTGTCACGTCACTCAAAAAGTAATAAAAAAGTTCCGCCATGTTTCGAGAATTAAGTGCCATAGTAAAATTCGAATCTATTGCATAGGAAATAAAGACTAAAATTCTATATCTAACAACAATAGTCTCGTGGGGAGTACGATCGAATATTCTACGATTATCTGTCTCGTGTACACCGCTATTCGATACATCGTCGATTTTTACGAAATTACATTTAAATAGAAATATACAATAATTAAATAAAAAAATACTCATAAATGAAAGGTTATTCCATCTTTTTTAAGATTCGACGTGTTGGACTTGTTTTTACAGGACATAAGAGCACAAATCGGCATTTTTAGCGGAGCATTTCGGACGTCCTTTCGATGCTATACCGATGCACATAATGATTAAAATCGATTACGCAAATAGTTTTTATGAACGCATTAGATTCAAAAATCTTATACCTCGGCAGAGGGGAAAGCTCATGTAAGGCGTATCCCGTAGTATAAGATCTAAGACCATACCAAATTTCATCAAAATCCGTTCAGTAGTTTTTGCGTGAAATTGCGTATTTAGGCAAAGTAAATTGCTTGATTCTGTGAGCTTAAATGTATTTTCGCCCTTTTGAAGCTCAAGTGAAAACAAAAAAATGTTTTCTAGCTTTTAATCCCTTCATAAAAGGTTTAGTCGAATACAAAACAAAGGATGTCTCAATCACAATTAAACTAACACTTGCCAACAGGTGACTAAAACAATGCCATTAAGGGATAACTCACAATGCTTATAAAGGATAAGCCGAAGAGCCAACGTATGAGTTCTCTACTGTGATGGATATAGAAGCACGCAATTCCGACTCTTATTACAAAGGATTAAGTTCCATGTGTCATTTAGTGGTAACTCATGTTGTAAAGTGAAAAATTTTTAATTGTTTCCATTACTAATGAGGCAGGCTACAATGGTATAACTACACCTATTCTCTCAACCGGTAATTCGACTTTATCCATTTCCGTATGTCGGAGGGTTATGGTCATGACACTATTGTTTCATTATTGTAATTGTTTTTCTTGAACGGATTACTATTGTCCTCAGTCAGATTGGAGAAAAAAAACGTGTCGTCTCGGGACGTCCGACAGAAGTGAAAACTTAAACTGGAGTTTAAGTAGTGTGAGAAAAAAATAAAAATTATAAAAAGAAGAAATAAAAGGATTAAAAATATTTCGTCTGACCGATATTCGAACCCGAGACCAATTGATAAAAAATCCAAGTGCCTGCGCTACGTGTATCTGAAATTAGTATTCGTAATTACTCATATCTTATTTGGCGACATAACGCGTTACCTAACGAAGCGGTTTACCCTCCTACGATTATAAGAAGTTTACAATTCAAAACTTTAAGAATTTGTTGTTGGGAATTAAATCATAAATAGTTTTTTTTTTGCGGGAGAATACGTCACCTAATTAATTAGTAAAGCCACCAAAACTATCACAGATATACGCTATTTTTTCTTAGAAATGGATACGATACATTACTTATATTTTTACATTTGATAAACAATAAATATGTGGTAAGCCGGAGGACGCGGGTTCGAATACCACCAGGAAACAAAAAAAAACTCTGATGCTGGGTTATGGATTGTGTATTATAAAAATCTTAAGTCTCAATTTCACCAGCTCTCGTCATGACAGCCTGAAAATCCAAACGGGATGTAACCGATAAATTTACGAAAATTGTGCTCCAGATCGACGTAGTGTGAAAGCGAAAAAAAAAAAGGAAGTGTCAGTATGTAATTTCAAATAGATATGTCACCGTAAAATTGTAAAAACCGTTAGATTTCACAATAACTAACGAGATTGTAAAAATATGTCGAAAGATTAAAGACTATATATTTATAATCTTACGAAAAATAATGTGTTAAATTAAAGGCAGCATATTCGCGTCGGAAGTCAACATTTTACAATTTCACTAGTTTTATTACAATCTAACGGTTTTTACAATTTTACGGTGACAGATATATACAGTTATCATTTTTTTATCTATCTTTCCGTCTATCCGTCTCTCTGTATGTCTGCTTGTTCCGGCTAATACCTAAAACGGCCGGACCGATTTTGACCGAACCTTTATTGGCTGATACATGATGTTATGTAAGGAGTTACTTTTATCTTATGGTTCCATTTAGAAAATATGGTCCCGTTTACATTATTTGTTCTATGCAATGAAGTTGCGGCTAGTATTACAATTGTCACCGTAAAATTGTAAAAACCGTTAGATTGTAATATTACTAGAGATATTGTAATATGTCGACTTTTTGTCAAATAAAAACTTCTCCTTACAATTGTACGCATTATTTTTCGTTTTAATTATTATTATGAAAAAGAAAATAAATATGGCGGCGAGGGGCATTTACCGTATAACCAATCGGCATGGTAAATATTACACTATAACCAAAAATAATGCGTACAATTGTATGGAGAAATTTGTATTTGACAATCTGTCAGCATATTATAATATCTCTAGTAATATTGCAATCTAACGGTTTTTACAGTTTTACGGTGACATATACAATACTAGTTATCTATCAACTAAGTTCTCGCAGTTGTCTGTTTACTGATGTTTAAAAAAATAACTTTATTACAAAAATACCTCAAAACGATCAATAGCTAACAATCGTGTGGATATATGCACTTTACATAATTTGCGGGACTTGGTAATGTCTGACACGTCTGTCTGCCTACATCGTTAGGTAATCGAATTTGTTTGTAGCACTAACGACTAGTTATATTACAATGTAACGGTTTTTACAATTTTACGGTAACATATACAATACTAGATATTTATCATCTTCTCGCAATTGTCTGCTTACATTATTAAAAATAACTAACATTATTACAAAAAGATCTCAAAACAATCAATAGCTAATAAACGTATAGATATTTGCACTTTACATAATTTGCGGGACTTGGTAATGTCTGACACGTCTGTCTGTCTACATCGTTAGGTAATCGAATTTGTTTGTAGCACTAACGAGCTTGACGGTCAGCTTGCCCTGTGACCTGTTTGCTAATGGGACTTCAACTTGCCCAAATTGTGCCCAAATAATATTATCGGCGACTCGAATTCGTCTATAATTACCAGAGATGTGCCTTGAATTTCAGAGAGACAATTGAATTATAACTATGCAGTCGGTGCTCAGACAAAGCTTTGAATGTTAGCTTAACCTAACTTTTATGTCAAAATGATATGTTTCAGTTGTTCTAATTTTGTAACCCTCTTACGATAACAGATGGTTGTTATAAGTTTGACGTGACTGTCTGTCTGTCTGTCCGTGGAATCGTAGCTCCTAAACGGATGAACCGATTTAGATCTACTTTTTTATGTTTAAAAGATGACATGATCGAGAGAGTTCTTAGCTATAAATCATCATCATCAGCTTCCCCACTGCTTGATAATTCGGGGGTTACTTAAAACTTTTATATTTTATTTAATTTAGGCCCACTTGCGCCAATCTGGGTTAAAGTTAACCTTGGGTTAAAATATCATGCTTTCTCTTTCACAAATACGAAGAATGAGAGAGATAACATGATTTTTAACCCAGGGTTAACTTTAACCCGGATTGGCGCAAGTGGGCCTTAGTATGTTAGCCGTGAAAATAAAATATGTTACCCGTGACTAAAGAAATCGTCATTGCGTGAAAAATTATTGCATGTTCGACGTATCCATACATACAAGCTTTCGAGTTCTTACCGATACATTATACTCCCATTTCGAAAAAAAAAGTTACTAACGCTTGCCTTGTTTACATTACTTTAAACCTTTGTGTCACATGAAGGTTTTTGTGATACAAATTACAAAATATTATTTAGTATTCTGTTAGTCTACTACTACACGAGTTTGTCCTTAGGATATAAAATGATGTTGAATGCCTATATACAGTTCCTACAACAAATAGTTTATTACCATGTCGGTATCGCGTACGGCGCGGGCGGCGGGCGTGCTCACCTGATGCAGCGCTAATCAACCTATATTGTTTCAGCTGCCTTTTGTCCACCACTCTCACGTCTCGCTTTGTTACGTTTCATGCCTGACAACGTTATCATGTGCTAGTATCCTATCGACATAAATCCTGATATTCTACTGTCAATGAAATACGGTATATGGTACATAAACTTCAGACATCTGATTTGGAAACACATCATATTAATTTAGCATTCGAGTTTGCCTTTAAAGTTATTTTACTTATAAATGCAACTAGGCACATGTTATTATTACATACGGTTATCCAGGTTATAGGTATAAACTACTAGATTTTGCCCGCGGTTCCGATGTATGTATTTACATTATCCCGCGGGAACACTACTTTTTCGGGATAAAAAATATCCTATGTCCTTTCCCGGGATCCAAAGTATGTCTATACCAAATTTCATAAAAATCGGTTCAGCGGTAAAAGCGTGAAGAGGTAACAGACAGACAGACACTTTAGCATTTATAATATTAAAAGTATAGAAGTATATAATATAACAAGCAGTGGCGTAGGGTTCCTATAACTCCATTCCTATCGGCTTCCCTTGTCACTTACCTTTTGCAAACCTTCATAGAAATCCCTACCTATTATACAGGCTCCGGCTTCCCTATGAAGGAGAAGCAGCCTTCGCCACTGATAAGAAGTATTAAAAGTATAAGATAAACGAAGAAGAAATATCAACCTCCCGATATAAAGAGCAGAAGAAATAAAATATGAAATAACGTCACGTCATGTACGAGTAGAGATAGTTACTTTACATTAAGTGATGTTTCACACAGTCCTGAAAACATGAAAACTCGATAAATTTTAGAGTGCACACTCTGACGCCGCGAGCCATCCGTCCCAAAATACATCCGAAAGCTTCGTTAATATGCCTTTATTGTGGATTTCATCCCCTTTTGAATCGGACTGCGGACTCTGCTGCATGAATGGGGGCCGTTTAATACCATCTGGGAGCGAAACATTCGAAATGCGGAACTTAATGGCCGATAGACGGGTTAAAAACTAGCGATAAACGTTTAAATATGGCCGCGGCACTTTGTTCTTTTTGAAATGGAAGCGTAAAATGTATTGAATGTTGAAATTTTTAGGAATTTGTAAAATGAAGATCCATTTTCCGCGTCGGATTTTTGTTTTTTAAAGCGGAATCGTGGAGCGAAGAAAAAGTTCTAATAATGTAGCGGGAGGAAAATGTAGAAAAAGGCTAAAGACCGAGGACCGTCGTCCTGGAATGAGGCTAATTGGGAATGAATTCCCGTGGGAAGGGTCAACCGCCGTGAAGACGGAGTGGTGGTGCAATGCCTGTTTTTGTCGCAGAATACATCAAACTATCCCATTATTGCTTTGAATAAAAACAAACTAATTCTACATTTAAAAAGTACCAAAAACATTTTTTTTTGTGAAATTGGTGAACAAACCCTACATTATTAGTTTACTTACATCATATACAAAAACATTAATAATGGTAAGTATGAACTTAAACGCAGACATATCGGAGATATTTACAAATATATTCCTGCGGCCGCATACTTCATACACCTCAACCTACAAGTGATGTCACTTGTAGGTTAAGTTTAGTATGGAGCGTTTTTACGAGACTTTTTTATACAAATCGCTGTACCTTTGAAAATATTGACTTTTGATATACGGTTTCTTCTGAGAAATTACTAATATTTAAGAGTAGGTACTATTCATTTATGCAATAAAAAAAATCAGTCCGCTTGCCTATTACAAAACATCTTAGGACAAACAATAAGTTTGTTTTAATTTCCATGCTCTTTCCAATTTTTTTTCTTCAATGTCGGACCAATGTAATAGCAGCGTTCCGGAAATCAAATTCCCATAAAGTTTGCTGCATCTTCCCAAAGTCCGCAACTTTGCTGGCCTGCTGCCACGCGCTGTTGTTCCTCACTTCCACTGTCACTACTGTGTACTCGCACTGTATTAATAAGTTGTTGTAACTTCTGCAGTCTATAATAGTCTACACTTCACACTTCACACTATACAATTAATCTACACCAAATATTATAAACGCGAAAGTGTGTCTGTCTGTTACCTCTTCACGCTTTAACTTCTGAACCGATTTTTATAAAATTTGGTATAGACATACCTACTTTGGGTTCCGGGAAAGAACATAGGATATATTTTATCCCGAAAAAGTAGAGTTCCTGCGGGATAATGTATTTACGCGGGCGGAGCCGCGCGCAAAAGCCAGTAATATTATAAACTAACTTTTGCCCGCGGCTTCGCCCGCGTGGAATAGTGTTCTTGGAGAAAAAACTACCTCGGTGAATATATCTCTACTTACAGCAATATCTTTCTGACACAATATTGTAAATATTTTTAGGTTTACCCAATGCAAATGGTTAAAAATGGGACCTATAACCTCGGCACGACATGCGCGACCGCTTGATATAAATTATATTATATTTATCGCGCTTGAATATACATTTTACGATATCTTATATCTTAAAGACTATTTAAAAAAACCTGCATCAAAATCCGTTGCGTAGATTTAAAGATCTAAAATCATACAATATACATACATATTTAATTTTTCATTCAAATGTTATTCGACATTCCAATTCCAATATCCAATAAAACTGACCAATCACCTCTATGGATATTCCATAAGAACTGCAGTACCAAATATTCGTGATCCTCTTATAAATAGGTACGTCTATGTTTTTTCGATAGCGCGATGTAGGAACGCGAGCACCGAGTCGCGAGAGTCAAGAGTCAAGTCAATTCAAGAGTCATAAGTACCATTATAGTTATTTAGTGTTTTTGAATAATAGACATGTTTATTATAGCTGTAATTTTGTAATCTTTCGAATTACAGCCATGTTTGTTGCAGCTCCGGAAGATAATACATTTTAATTCACATTGTAAATTACACTTCATAAAATGTTAATTTGCACGTATTATTAATTCTCTTTCACATGTTCTCTCCTCTTAACATAAAAGTCCCCAGTAACTTCATTATTCTGTACTTTGTTTACTTTGACACATAAGAGGCTTTTTGCGCTCGTTACGCGTTTTCCGTTCCGCCGTTTGAGGTTTTACACGCGTGTTTGTATAATATTCAATGTTGAGGAAATTGGGTCATTCGATTGTATCTGACATAATAATATTTATCATAATATGATCAGCTAAAATGACTACCTACATAATAATTTTTGTAGTCTGTAGATGTTAATAATTATTTTCGTGTCCATTGATTTAAATGTACCTATCTATATCTATATCTATATCTATATCTATATCTATATCTATATCTATATCTATATCTATATGTACAAGTAGATGCGACCACGATCTCAATTATATCTTTCGGCGATCGTCATTTTTCATACATCGTCTGTTATTTGCATAGAAAAACGAATATCCTACTTAAAATATATTTAATACAATAATTATAACATTACAGTAGCATTTACAACTTTGGTGCGCGTGTGCTTTAAGCTTTACCTGATCATTGCCTATTTTAATTAGTGTTCGCATAGTAGTCGAAATTTTGACTATGATATTGTATTATATTTTCATTGAAAGCCTCTTTTTAATATTATACATCTATGATTGAAAGAAAGTTTGTCAATTTTGTCAAACCTACTGTTTTTATCCAAACGCATGGTGGTGTGAGTGCGGTACTTTAGTTTTATTAATTTTGTATTTCAAAGTATTAAAAAAGAAAATATCTTTCTGCACACCTTTTTTAAGGAGCTTTATGAAGAAATTACATATCGGTCCTGTTAATTAAACAACATAAGAATTAAAATAACAAATTAAAGTACCAACCTAATACAAAAGCAAAAAAGTATAGTGCCTAATTCTGCACACCTTGCGCCACTTAAATTTTAACTGTGCCAAATTTAAATCTCCTTTCACACAATTCTCATAAAACTGTACTTAAAATGTTGTTTTACGTATATTATTATGACTAATGACTGTATAATAATGACAATACAATGGACAAGACAAGATTGACTTTTTAACAACATAGACTCTACTACGAATAATGCTTATAAAAATGGCGGCAATTCTGAAATACATAATTACAATGGGAGCGTCTGACGTCTGGTTCAAATTAAAGAGCAGTAACTAGACTACTAAAATGATTTTTTATGCTATGATTTACAGCCTCGTAAAAGCGGTTACAAGGTTGGCTACATTGTTGCGCTATTAAAACAATGAAGACATAAAGCGTGTTTCCGGTTTTAATGAGTTTTTATGGAAAACTGCATTAAAAATTACATCGCCTTGTTTGAAAGTAATAACGTTTTTGGGGATGTATTTCTATTTTCTGTACAATGTATTATTGAGGGTACAGACTGTAGAATGGAATAGATAAGGCAATTCTTATTTGTTCTGTCTATTTTGTTCGGGAATCATTAAAGAGTTTTATTCAATAATTTATAAACAATAGAAGTTACCCGCAACTTGGTGCAGGCAAAATGAAATCGCGCTGGCACGTACTTTTTTCGCAATAAAAATACCTATGTCCTTCTCCGTGTTTTATTCTATATCTGTGACAAATTTTTAAAAAATCGGTCTAGTAATTTGTGGGCCTATTCACTATAAACAAACAAACGTACTAACAATCAAATATTTCTGTTATAGTTTTAGCGTAGATTTATAATGTAGAGATTTTTACTCTGGAGTTTAGGGTAAGTTGATGCGACACACGTTTGATGACGACGAATGGAACGTGTATCTTTATTGTGTAGTGAATAAAGTTCAATTTTGAATCACTCTCTTAAAAAGTGTCTACCGCGTCTCTGTGTGAGCTGACCCTTAGATGCTACTTGACAGTGGAGGAAGAACGAAGGTCTAGGGGGGGATTCTGACGGTTTTTAGGAAATTCGATCTTGCTTCATTAAAAAAATATAAATTACCTACATACAATACTTTTATGTAGCGTAATATGAAAAATTATCGAAATAACATTATCGTGAAAAAACCAATGATATTTAAAATTCTTAACGATTTCTTCCGCAACAAAAACTTGGTGGTAAAAGTTGTAAGTGTGCGCGATATTAAGAAATTATTGACTTTAGCTATCCGTGTGATTTACAGTCGTTTTACGAGTTTACGGTAGCGGCCCTCGGTCTCTGACCCGCCGTAAACGTCAACGAGGAGAAAAAACTACTGAAACAATATTGTGATATAAATATCTACTCTTACTTAACACACTTTTAAAGTTATACTTGTGTATGTTAGAACTTAGGGTAATTCCTGGGTACATGGCCCAGTGGGATAGACGAGTTTAATTACTCTAGTTTTGTGAATGAATTGTACGCTGATTCAGTACCGAAAGACTTTCAGCTACCACTAAGTTGACCGTGTGGCATGTCTTGTATGATTGCATGGGAAGGCAAAATGCAATCAAAGTTGTTCTTGAATAGTTGTCTCGTTTCGGGGGCATCAGTGACATGAGGTTTCTATAACTCCATTCCTATCGACTTCCCTAACCTCATACCTTTTTAAGAGCCTCATAATTATACTCACCTAATACCCTACCTAATACCTATCTATACCTATCTATTTACCTACCAGGCTAACGCCCGAAATTAATAACTATAATCTCAGATTGATTTCAATCTTAAATTCTCAAACAAAAATTGACGTAAATTGACGTTAAGTCAATCCTAGGATCGTTGAAATGTATTGAAATGTTGATCTCAGACAGCTAAATTGAGATTAGGATTGATTATTAATTTCGGGCGTAGGGCTACCCTATGAAAGAGAACCGGCCTTCACCACTAGGGGACATCTATCCTATACGGGATTTATATGGATCAGGCAACTAACCCATGCATGGGATAGATGTCACGAATGAAGTGGTCGGCTGAAATCGCTAATGCTCTGAAAATTTATTATTTTAAACTCTAAACACCGGCTGATAAATAAGGATGTTACTTCATTTAACAAGGTATATGGAGCGATTTCAAAAGTGGTCGGTCTATCCTGGTCCTTCTTTACTGGATGACAAAAAAATTGCGCTCTTTATATCAGTGGTGGCACACGATGGGTAGGTAGGTTATCTATACTATTTATAGTATTTACCATAAAAAGGTTACAACTATTATAAACAGTTTTGCTGACACAATTTTCTGGGTTTCGTATCTCAAAAGGAAGAAACGGAAACCTTATAAGATCACTTTATTTTCCGTCCATCAATTTGTATATTTAACATTTTATGTTTTTCATAAGTACCTACTACAAATACATAGTATTCATCATATCGCAATATATTTTTGGACATCGCAACAAATGGCGTCGCGACTCGCGTCCCATTATGAAATTCATGCTAATTGTGGGGGGCGTCGGCTCATTGACACTGTCACAGCGATGGCTTTCGAGAAACGCCATAAATTATTCCCAGCCACCAGGTGACGAGAGGGGACCAAGTGACGGGATGAAGTCACGCTTGAATGATAAAATTTTAAAAGATTTTTTGTTTACAGTCCAGGAATTTGAAAGCAAATACTTCTGGTGTTACTATAACCAGATAATATGTAAGAATTGTAAGGTATTAAACTAAACTAAACACGCTAAACACTAAAACTGGCTGTATTGTGCATAATATACAAATACAGCGTTATTGCAAGTAATCCTATTATAAATGTGAAAAATTGTGAGGATGGATGTATGGATGTTAGTTACTCTTTCATGCAAAAACTACTAGATTTCGATGAAATTTGGTATGGTAGTAGTTAAGGCTCTGGATTAAAACATAGGCTACTTTTTATTCTGGAAAGGTACAATGTTCCCGCGGGATACTCGATAGTATATTTACGCGGGTGAAAATAGGGGAAACAGCTAGTTTTTTATACCGAAAAAGTATAGTACTCTCGTGGGATACTATAATATATATATACGTGGGCGGAACCGCGGTAAAAAGCTAGGTAGTAGTTATATTTGCTTTGTACAGAGTTTGCTTGTATTTAAAAATTTTTTTACTAATTGAGAATCGCCTGAAAGTTGAATGTGCTTCAGGTACTTAAGTAATATCTAATCTAATAATGTCTAATTTTATTCTATATTCTCTTACACTAGCCCTTAAAGTGAGACGCGATTCCTTATCGTTCCCAGAACTCTACATTGTATTTTACAAAAAACATCAGAGCGCTCCCGTGTTTACTCAAATCATAGTGAAAGATTTACTTTGTTGGCGTTAGCTGACTTCCCTGCAATCACGAGTTTCTCACGGCAACGAACTTTATATAGATAGAGTATTATGTACATCCTCAAAGACAAGTATATAATGGTTATCATATTTTACCTTTTTTTATTTATTACCTTCTGTAAGTAAAAAACATCAAGGAAAGATTTTCGGCTGTAAGTTTTTGTAAAGACATAAAAAATAACAAGATTTTTTATAAAAAAACTATAACCAGACTACGTAAATATGTAGCCTATGTTACCCGGGCAATAGCCAACAATAATAATTCAATCAATCAATCAATAATTTATAATTTATTTGCGTTAAAAGTGGTACAATAGATATTCATATTATATAAGATACATTTCTTAGATCTAGCACTTTTAGCTACAAAATAGCATGCAAATACTGTTAAATTGAAGTCTAATTTAAAGTTACATCATTTACTGTTAATTGTTTAAATATAATTACCTAATACAATAATATTGAACATTTTATCATTACTAATAACTATAACTTCATTATTACGTCAATGACAATAATTATGTCTAATAAATATAATTAATAACATAGGGGTTTAATGTCAACTTAAAACTAAAAACAGAATTCATGTCAAATTATTTTCTTTAATCTAGTCCATCTAAATTAATCGATTAAATTATTATTATCATTATGTTATTTTTGGAATAATGTCAAGTACCAATCTGTCAGCTTTTCTACTGCTACGCGAGTAAATATCACGTGCTTCTGAGAAATGTTTATAATTTAGCTTTACAAAATTGACTAGCTCAAATATATATATTATTACGAATCTATTGACCCCTCATTTATTAAAATCTGACCAGTAGTTTCGGCGCTATGGTGGAACTAACATACATACATACATACATACATACGTATATACATAGCATACATACATACATAAACTACCAAAATCATTACCCTTCCTTTTGGTTTCGCCGTAGTCGGGTAAAAAAAAGATGCCACATAGATAAGCATAAGAAAGTATTTTTCAGTAGATTAAAGACTGTTCTAATACTAATTATTTCTCTTTTCCTCCAAACAGATAATGTAGAATGTAGGTGGTCCATCTGAAAATAAACACATGTCCTATTACCGAGATTTACGATATTCCTGAAACGTTTTAGTTAAAAAAAAAAATACGAGCGTCGCCATTTTATTTACGATCACTTTTACCGAGTGCAGCAAGTTAAGTATGAGTAGAGTAAGTAAATGGAAATGGAGAATTTATTTCGGGGAAAGCGTTTACTCACACTTTCGTTATTATTCTAATAAACGTTGTGACTAAATAGATTTACTGTAAGTATAAGCGCTATGAAAGTGCTTTGTATATTCTACTAGCTGTTGCCCGCGTCTTTGCTCGCGTAAATACAGTATCCCACGGGTATTGTACTTTTTCGGGATAAAAAGTATCCTATGTTTTAATCCAGAGCTTAAACTGCTACCATACCAAATTTCATAGAAATCTGCTCCTTAGTTTTTGCGTGAAAGCGTAACATACATCCATCCATCCATCCATCCTCACAAACTTTCACATTTATAATAGTAGTAGGATCCAGATCCAATTTAACCTTTTTGTAAACAAAAAGACTTGTTACTACAATTGGTAGCATTATAGTGTACTAGCGTTTGTCCGTGGCTCCGCTCGCGTAAGTACCTAAGTATCCCACGGGGACACTGTACTTTTTCGGGATATAAAGTATTCTATGTACAACTGAGCTTAAACTGCTGCCATACCAAATTTCATCAAAAACTGTTTAGTAACTTTTTCGTGAAAGAGTAACAAACATCCATCAAATAAAATATCACGTTTATAATAATAGTTAGTAGGACTAGTATAGGTACTATAGTGTACCACCACCTACTATTAAAAAACAAAAGGAATAAATTTTATATGTAGGCATTACGTAGTATATAATGCTTTATGCTACTAATAAAATTTAATCGCAAAAAGGATAAATTGAAATTTGAACAGTTTTAATTATTATTCTAACTACTGTTGGTTATTTGCAGCAAACAAATAAATCTTTCAACAAAATCTCGTACAAAAATCGCGATTGTTTTCAGCTGTGGATTGACCCAAATCGTCCGATACATTGACTGCGGGTAAACACGACAAATTAACACGTTCCAACTGACTTTCATTACTCACTAATTGATTTTAAGAGGTTTATTCTCGTTTATCTTGTAAATATTTACAAATTCTATAATGAAGTTAGGATCATAGTAATCTAGTTAAATTACGTAATGTTTGAAAAGCCACAAAACATCAGTAAGAATTTATTAAATTTATTTCATACTAGTATTAACTGCCTCCGGCTTCGCCGGCATGAAATTAGGTTTCAAACTTTCATCCCCTATTTTACCCCTTGGGGTTGAATTTTGAAAAATCCTTCCTTAAAAAATATTTCTTCAATATTCAAATTTCTAACCTATGCGTTGATACATCGTGTCCCGACACCTATATCGGAGCCTTTAGTGGTAAAAAATATGGATTTTTTTATCGACAAATTGCCCCTCAAATTTTATTTTTCTCTCACGTTTGTAAAATGGCAGCCATTTTATTTTTTGGTTACTAAGACCCGGGCTCTCGTACTAATTCGACCACTAGTACTCATGTAAATGTCCTAGGAAAATAAAAAAGGTCTCATTAATTAGCTAAACATGTGGACAATAATTCACAGTTAAAATATTTTAATTTTCTTTGAACAGAAAAACAAAAAAAGGTAATTTAAAAAAATCTAAAGTTTTTTTTCGGTGTTTTTTTTATATTATTTGCTTTTTGTGAAAAATCTAAGCCATTAACCTGCTTGTTTTTTGTTCTAAAACGATAGAAGAGGATGTTTGCTAAAATAAAATACAAACCCCTTTACTCTCAGTGCAATAGTTTAGAAGTTATAACAATTTGTTGGTATCATCTCAGGCAGGGGGCCAGCCAGTCGTCTTTTTCAAATTGTAATAACTACTAAACTATTTCACTGAGAGTAAAGGAGTTTAGTATTTTTTTTTAGCAAATCTCTTCTATCGTAGTAGAACAAAATAATAAGTAGTTAAAACAATTTAAAAAAGACGACTGGCTAGCCCCCTGCCTGAGATGATACCAACAAATTGTTATAACTTCTTAACTATTGCACTGAAAGTAAAGGGGTTTGTATTTTATTTTAGCAAACGTCCTCTTCTATCGTTTTAGAATAAAAAAACAAGCATGTTAATGGCCTAGATTTTTCACAAAAAGCAAATATTTTAAAAAATTCACCGAAAAAAAACTTTATATTTTTTTAAATTACCTTTTTTTGTTTTTATGTTCAAAGAAAATTAAAATATTTTAACAGTGAATTATTGTCCACATATGTAGTTATCAAATAAGACCTTTTTTTATGTTCCTAGGACATTTATATGAGTAGTGGTGGTCGAATTAGTACGAGAGCCTGGGTCCTGGTTACCAAAAAATAAAATGGCTGCCATTTTACAAACGTGAGAGAAAAATAAAATTTGAGGGGCAATTTGTCGATAAAAAATTCCATATTTTTTATCACTAAAGGTTCCGATATAGGTGTCGGGACACGCTGTATAGCTATAGATACCTTCCGATTGTTGTGTAGCTTTTATGTAGTAAGACCTCTTGCGTAGATTATTTTATTGACATTATGTAAGTATGTAGGTAAATTAGGAATAGATTACTAGGTAATTTCATTATCATCAGACTCACATGAAATGTAGTTTTTACCTAATCGAAAACCGGCGATATATTATGGATGTTTTATTGTTCGTCATTATGTAATAATAATGCGTGGAGCAAAAACTTTGAGTACACTTTTAGGAGAATTGTGCAAAGGGAGATGAATAAAATTTGGCTTAGTTAAAATTAATTTGGAGGAAGGTGTGAAAAATATTTTTTTTAAACTTTGCATAGAAATACTTAAGATACATAAAAATAACTCGCCTCGCCTCACACTATCATGCGTTTGTATATTAACAGTAGGTTTGACACAATTTTTTAATCTTTCTTTCACATTCCATTGACAAATTAAGACAATATACACATATCTACATTGCGAAGGTATTTAGAGGCAAATACCCCTAAAAAGTCGAAACTTACAAATTATGGTCAAATTTCGAAACGAAAATACTTGCAGGTAAAAGTACCTATAGTCGAAATTAACACTATGCAGTATTATTAAACTTTCTGCGACTTTCTGAAACAACCAGACACAATTTGGAAATGACACAACGTTAAACACACGCATATTACAATAATAATTTTAATCAAGGAACAACAACCCCAATAAGTTCTTATTAAACAAAGCTAATTTGCTGTAACGGCATAGGTTACTTTCTGTCAGAACTCCGTAACGAAGACCGACGTGGGGATACCTGGGGGATGGCATCAATCCTACTTAATAATTAACGGTGTCAAGCAGAGGAAAAGGGGAATGTGTCATTTATATAGGTTTAGTAGGTAATCAACTATTTAATGTGTTATGTTTTGCATGATGTATTATAGTTTCTAAGAGATTAGATTTAGGCGAAGAATATTACGTCCCGCAAGGACGCGTATTCAGTGTGTGGTAATTGGTACTATCAGGGAATTAAATTTATAAGCAGATTGACCGTTGCAATAATTTATTCATACCTACTAAATGTTGTCCGAGGCTCCGCCCGCGTAAATACAGTATCTCACGGGAACATCGTACTTTTCGGGATAAAAAGTAGCCTACGTCCTTCACGTGATCCACTCTATATCTATGCCAAATTTCATGATGATCAGTTAAGTAGTTTTTACGTGAAAGCCGAAATTAAACAATAAACTCACATTAACATTTATAATATTTGTAAGAATTTCATAAGAAGATAATATTATGTTACTAATATCAAACTGGCATATTATTGTCATTGAAAATTGTGTTGTCTGCATGTACTCGTAGTCATAAAGTAAAAATAAATTATGAGAACGCTCTACCTGCTAGGTACTGTCTTCTATAGTAATTAAATAAGTTCAATACATACAATCTTAAAAACCAATATACACATATTTATATAGAACTTCAACTACAATAATTATTTTAATATCTATGCATGGAGTACCTCATCTAAGTTCGGTGCGTTACTAATATATGAATCGACTTAATAATGTTTAATCTCTTGGAGAAACCATACCATTTGTTGACGAATCAAAATATTGAAATGAAAAAAATTACATTAATTATTTCAAAAACTTCATTTTATTCATAACAGCGTCGCTTAAACTTACCCCGGCGCGGCGCGGCCCTTAAAAATCCCAAGAGAAGGGGACCGTATTTCTGAATGTGAAAAATCGACATTTAATAGGAGGCCGGCCATTTCGCAAATGGATGTAGCCCTGTTCCTTAGAAGGGTGATGATTTACGCAGTAAACTTGGAGCCCTAAGGACTATGGGTTATAACAATTGCCTATTTTTCAACTAGAAATCACGGTTGATTTATTTTAGCCGTGCAATTGTAAAACCTAATAGAGCAAAGAAAAAATCAATAATAGTAGTAAGGCTCCGAAACTACATGACCGATTTTGATAAAATATACGGTTTCAGCGAAATTAACCTTTGCGCGCACGAAGTCGCGCGCAACATCTAGTATGTATTAAATCGAACGTTCGAATGATTTTTTCGACTTATTAAGTAAAACGCTATACTCACGGCCTGTCCTGTAAATCCATCACCGGTATATTAATACATACATACATTTCATTTCAAGCATTCGCAAATCAAGTAACCAAAGCAGCTAGAAATGACAATAAATATTCAAGTTAAAAAAATCGTCTAGATTTTTTTTTTTTATCTATGGACGCTTCACACCACGTCAATCTGATCCCGTGGTAAGTTCTCGAAGAACTTGTGTTACGGGTACCAGACAACGGAAAATATATATTTAATACTTTTATACTATACACATATTTAAGATTTTTATTATATTATACACATATTTAATACACATCCATGACCCAGGAACACAGAAAAACTTTTTGTTCCTTCGGCGGGATTTGAACCCGCGACCCCCGGCTTGAACACCAACACGCTCAACCAACTGAGCCACAGAGGTCGTCAATTTTAGAAGAGCAAAGTTCAAAAAAGCCGTCTAGCATCTGCAAAAACAGTTGGAGAATGTCAGTCAGTCTATAAATCCGCGTAAATCATTGTAAGAAGGCCACATCGGCTAGTAAAAGTACAACCTGCGAAGTCTCACGAAGTGACATACAGGAAGCAGAGGGAAACGAGTGATGTGATATGTCGCGATTTAAAAGAGGTAGCGGTTAAAGAATTCAATAAATCATCATCATCATTCATCATCATCCTTTATGATGACATGAAGGAGGATATACAGGTGGTAACGGGTTACATAATATTATTTAGTATTATTTTATGGTTTAATTATAAAGCCTGATAGTCTACGGGAAATAGAGCAGTTATTTTAAGTATGTTCGTCTCAAAGATTTCTTACCTTTTTGTTTTTCATGATAAAATAGCTCCAGTCGACTCTACTACTTACAAGGAAGAAAGACACACTTCTGGGCATTTAGTCAAGATGCATTCGATAATATCGACGGATCGAGCTATTTTAATAATAAATTAAGATGCCAGCACGACATAATAAACGGTATCTCATGGCTTCCACCGAGTGTAAACTGTAAAGTATTACAAACACCGCCATTTTCAGATTATCCACCAACTGTGTAGTGCGACTTAATTTATTAGTCACGAAAGTGTTTGAATTGTTAATGTTTTACTTCTAGTTAGAAAGTAGGGAATCTGTTTTGTAATACACTCCGCACTGGCCATGTAATTAACTTCAACGTAATTTAGCGAGAGGACTTTCAAATAAAATATTTTGTACATAAGAGAGTAGCGACATTTTTGAACACCTATCTACATAGTACGTTAACGTATATAATATTATTATTGTTATATAATACTATCCTCTATAGCATCGTTTCTCAACCATTTTTATGTCGCGCCCACGAGAAAGCCAAAAAGTAAAGTAAAAATTCTTGCGACCCCGTCACTATAAAATTATAATAATACACAACACATAGCGCTCTATTTTTATCAGCTACTAGTCGTTGCACGCGACTTCGTGCGCGCAAAAGAAAATCCCGCAGAAACCGTACATTTTGGCGCAATAAAAAGTAGCCTATGTCCTTCCCCGTGGTCTAATCTATATCTGTACCAAATTTCATCAAAATCGGTCCAGTAGTTTCGGAGCCTATTCAATGCAAAAAAAAAAAAAAAAAAACAAACTTTTACTCTTTATAAATATTATATTAGTATAGATGAGTAAGTAAGTTATATTAGCCTTCACTGGTTCGACGTTCGAATGATTTTTTCGACTTATTAAGTAAAACGCTATACTCACGACCTATCTGTCCTGTAAATTCAGCACCTATATTAATAGTGGCACATTGGTGGCAATAGAGTCAATCATTTTAATTTTTGCCTACAAGTCCGCGACCTTGAGATTGCAGGTTGGATGGTGGGTATGGCGCTTAACGCTACTTTGTAACAATTTTTTTCACTTGAGGAATAATGGTTTATGGGTAGATGGCAAGTGCCAAACAAAAAGTATGTTCAGTTCCTCTTAACCCCAAAATAAAGTATGCCCATCTGCCTCAACTATCTTTAATGTTTTTGCAAAAATATTCAATTTATTTTGCATAGGTACACTACTATTAAATTATGACGTCAGAAAAGCCGATAACACGCCTGTGCATTATCAAGTTACGCAAGGGTTTCACATAATGCGCATTCAGTAATATTGTTCAGTAGTAGCTAATCTTCTAATGGCCCTCCCCTGATACTAACGTGGCCCGTAGCTTTTTACTTTATTTTATTGCTCTTTCGTCTATCATTTCCATAATTTTCCTTGTATTTTAATATAGCATATTGCATGATAAATTTCTTGATGGAAATCAAATTAAACATAGAGTTAAGGCGTAGATGATAGATTATATAATTCAAGCTAAGACCTAGAAAGGTTGGTTACAAACACTACATAGTATTACACCAATCTCTAATGGTAGTCCCGCCTATCGTCCAATAATCGGCAGCTTCATGTCGTTCGGTCAATAGGCGGTATCGTCCACGACAGCTTACGATGTCGTGGACGATATCAGTTAGAACTGACCGAGTATGAGCGTGAATCGGCATGACAGGTATACGTTTGTGGCATTTATGGACGAACTGCAGATCGGATCAAGCCTGCCAGCATCATGTCGATTGAACGACATATGTTTTAATTATGAAATTTTATTAAAATCAGTTCAGTAGTTTTTGCGTGAAACAAACATCCATCCATCCATAGGATGATATTTCCCAACGAGTCTACAGAAATAATATTTTAATAATAATTTAAAGTAATGGCATTATGATTAGACATAATAGACCTACTGAGGATAAAGATAATAATAATAATAGTGTGTCATACAACTATGTAGGTACATTGTACTATATTTAACTCAATAAGGGAACGAAAATAGAAAACTCTCGTGTCCCAATCAAATTACTGGGAGCGAAACTCCTTGGGGAAGCACTTCTTGTCAATCAAATATAATTTGGTATAACTTTTACAAAGTACGTCTAAGTTGAACGAGGTGTGTGCTATTTTTACGAATCGAATGAATATAAAAAACGAAGCACCCATTTTGGACAAGGCTGCTAGTAGCACTGAATGCAATGAGTAACAAAATGTGTATCCAGAAGATTAATTTTAATACTGTAACAGTATTAAAATTAATCTTCTGGATAAAGAACTGTATAAGAATCAGATGCTGCAAAGCCGAAATCACTGAAATACACAAAGAAATCTGGCTATCTGGATTGTGTTTCTCTTGCCCACTGACCAGAAACCGACATCTTTCCTAATGAAGTTCGACAACTCTTTTCGTTCTGTTTTCTTTAACGTCATCGTTTATTTTCTGTATCTATGTAGTTCTTAGAGCATCCAACCAAATTGGATGCTCTAAGGTCTAGGTTACATAAACTATATTTGTCAACATAAACCCTCATAACTGTCTATGCTTTATTCGGATAGACAACAATAGGCAAAACTGAAAACATAATTATAATTAAAGTGGTAATTTTCAATAATGTGTGCCTACTTTAATTTCATTCAATTACACCAACTCAGAAGAAGACGAATAAAAAAATTAATTTCGAACGAGATTCCAGATAACGCGAGGGATCGAAAACCCAATTTTTAGAATGAAGCCAGAGCAATGTCACCTAATTATAATTATTGTCCGTCGGTTCTCCGTAGTTCTCATCCGGAGTTCTCACTCCGGAATACACACTGCTGGTACATTCAACAAGGAATATTTTTCTAATCTACACTAATATCAGGTATAAAAAGATGATTGTTTGTTTATCTGTTCACATTGAATATGCTTCGAAAGTACTGGACTAATTTTAATGTAATTTGGCACTGATATAGAGTAGACAACGGGAAGAACACAGGCCAGTTTTGTTATTGCGGAAAAATATACGGTTCCCGCGCGATTTTTTAATTACGTACGAAGTCGCGTTCATCATCTAGTAAGTAATATAGCTATAACATACACCATATTTAATATAATTTAGTGTTCACGCTAAGGAATCTCCATTTAAAAATGGCGTCTTAGTTATTGGCACAATACGTGCAGCTAATAGCAATAGGTGCTCATACGTTAGCTAGTAAATAAATTGCTCTAAGCTGGTAAGTAAAATGAACTGAACTAATGCCCAATAGATAATAAATATCAGAATCTGTATAAACAAATCATCTTCTGCACATAGGCGCTGCGTCTGTCGTGTCATCGAAATAATCACTGAACTCTCTGCATGTATGTTCAAGAAATTGAGGAAAGGTAATTGGGCCATCGAAAATGGATGTCGAATGCGGGCCGATATCGCAATACAGCCTGCCTGTTGGTATCGTCTTAATAAACCAATTTCAGGCGCTCGCAGACATTACACTCGTGGTGTCCTCAGATCCTGGAAATTGATTTGATGACTTGAAGATGGCATGATTTTGACATGTCTTGACCTAGATACCCAATTATGGACTGTGTTTTAGTTTAGTATAAATAAAATACGTTTTGCAATATTAATAACGAAAAATTTAGGAAAAAGATTTTCAGCTTTAAAGATGTTTAGGTAGATATGAGTATAAAACGCTTTTACTATACTGACCAGCTGACAGCTGTGAGATTATTGACTTCACTAAAAATTTCGAAATAATCAGTTTTTAAATTTTATTACTATGAATTAAAAAATCAGCTTTGTGAGGCCAATGACCATTTAAGCACCTCATTCAGACTACTTTAATTCTTTTTTTTATTTTTTTATTTATTTATTGAACTAAAAACTTCTTTAGCGGCGCTGTGCACTTTTCTTGGGATGGGTAAAAACTGTTAAACTCGCGCGACAGGTCATGTCTCCTGATCGAAAATGCGTAAGATTCAACTTGCAATTGCTTGCTGTCTTGGTTTACGCAAGCATGAAACTATATATTTAGTTCGTATTGACTTTTGACCCAAACTTTCCCAACACTAACACCTTTGACCTTGAAAGTTGCACTTTGACCTTGACATTTGACCCTTGCACCCAACGACCCCCCCATCACATTGACCTTTGACCTCTACATTGACCTTTACCTTCAATCGTCCCCCCACGGATTTATTACGGATTATTCCCTAACCATTCCAAACTCCTTTACATAGGCACTCATTTCCCCAAAGTTTCAGCAATTGGTTTTATCAAAAGTTCACACTGTCAGTGATTACTGTCAGTTAGGGCAAGACGGCCTGAGAGTAAAAATGATCATACAAAAATAAGATTCTTTATGAACCAGAAAGAAAAATAAAGTTTTGCCACAACTAAGCTTAGTAAATTTTTGAACTTCTCTAAACCTCTCTAAATACATTGAAACACGATTCATACAAAGTTTAAATTTATAGTTAGGTATAATATATTATATTAGTTCACAATGCGAACTCTACTTTTAAAGTTCAAGCTAAAAACGCGATACATTATGGAGTTGTGAAAATTTTTAATACATAATATTACGATACAAAGTAATACGGAATCATGATTATATCAGAGTTTGTTTGAACTAGTTTGGAACTTTTATATTGTATAGAATCACCCCGAGGGGATCTTAAAAAGTCGGAAAGTTGGACGCAAAATAATAAATTTATCAGTTTTTTGTTCTTATCTACAAAATTTTATTCGAAATATACCATTTTCAGTATCAAAAGTTTTAAACAAAAATAATTATTTATACCTTGTGCAGTTCTACAGGTACGAGTTAATTATAATATTCATTAAAATTAATTTTAATGTTTGTCTTTTAAATTTTTGTGCCAATTATTGCGTCTTCCTCGTCGTCTGTTATTTATATGATAATGATAACAATCAATAGCAGTATAATTAAACTATTGTAGTAAAGTTGTTATAAAATTTTTGACTTTACACTTATGGACAAATTAGGTTTTTTTGAAGTGAAAACAGTTTGACGAATGGTGAAAAAACGAAATGTAAAATTACAATTGATGCGGTATTCACGAGATATTTAAAAATAAATTCGAATCAAAATTGTTTATTTCCTATTTTAGTTACCGTGAACCTATAGTTTCTATTTTAGATTGTAATAATTTTAATGATGATGATACAAGAGTTGTCGAAATTGTTAACGATGATTCATAAAAGAAGAATAAGAAGAAAATTAAATGTATTTGAAAGTTTATAATAAGTAATAAAATATAATTCATAGCCCAATAACCCAATAACCCTAGTACCCATCTAAAAAATGTCTAAGAGCCGGTCCACACGGCGCGTTGCGCCGACGCAGCGCTGTCGCACCGTCGTTTTACATACTAAAAACTGTACCGTTCACACGGTGCGCTGCGTCGACGCAACGCTGTGACGACGCACGAACAACGGACAGCATCCCCCGAGACGAAGCGGGAGGGGTAACCACGTTACGTTTACATCGCAACAACGCTGCGTTAACGCAGCACCCGTGTGGCCGGTATTGCGTTAACATGTTTGCGCTGCGTCGACGCAACGCTGTGACGACGCACGAACAACGGACAGCATCCCCCGAGACGAAGCGGGAGGGGTAACCACGTTACGTTTACATCGCAACAACGCTGCGTTAACGCAGCACCCGTGTGGCCGGCATTGCGTTAACATGTTTGCGCTGCGTCGACGCAACACTGTGACGACGCACGAACAACGGACAGCATCCCCCGAGACGAAGCAGGAGGGGTAACCACGTTACGTTTACATCGCAACAACGCTGCGTTAACGCAGCACCCGTGTGGCCGGTATTGCGTTAACATGTTTGCGCTGCGTCGACGCAACGCTGTGACGACGCACGAACAACGGACAGCATCCCCCGAGACGAAGCGGGAGGGGTAACCACGTTACGTTTACATCGCAACAACGCTGCGTTAACGCAGCACCCGTGTGGCCGGCATTGCGTTAACATGTTTGCGCTGCGTCGACGCAACGCGCCGTGTGGACCGGCTCAACGCGCCAAAATAAGTTTGCACTTCTGTCGATACTCCCGGAGTGCAACCTGTGATTTTTATTTTAAATTATACCGCTTAAGATTTATTCATCACTGTGATTGGACTCCCCTAGTACCTGTAGCTAAAAGAAAACGGTAGCCTAAATGTTTGTGAGCATCGCGATACATGAAAGCAAAAACTGTTTTTTGATCTCTATTCAGGGCTTCAAAGTCCATTCGGTGACTCAAAATGGGTTTATTAGTCTGCAAATTTTTAGATGTTGGAAGCTATCGTAAAAATCTTTGTATAGGCTCATAACAAAATATAGGTCTGCTTTAAAAGTGATCCAAATATCTGTCCTTCACTCTTACATTTTATTTCATTTACGTACCTAAATCATACATTTTATTTCAGAAATCATAAAATCGATACACGTCAGATGAATCAACATAAAAATAAAAATATTATAAATTTGGCAACTTTTGATAGTTTTCAATAGAAATGCGTAAAATAGCACATATAATAGGAATTAATTAATTATCAAATAAGAGAATTGTAAGAACTTGGTTAGATAAGTTATTGTAAGAGCAATGACATAATGCTGTTGTATTTAATTATGGATGATTCACTTGATATGACCATTTTAGACCGGCTGGTGGATACTAAACGAAATTATTTTAGGAATCTCAAAATAAACTTCTATAGTTCTCTCCACAAGAACATAAAATACATCGTTATTATCACGTTTAATAGTTTCTTCGTTTTTAACATTACCGTATCTAAAAATAGTACGTTTAATAAGATATTTCATTTATAATCTGAACGTATATTTTCCGATACTTCATTTGAATGGAAGATAGAGAATGGAAGATACTTCATTTGAATTTGGACTCTGTCCACTTCGCAGAAACTAGTCCAGGATGTAAATTTGCAATAGTGTGCGTGCGCGTGTGCGTGTGCGTTTTTGTAATAGTAACGAGTAACAGTAACGTCCATCCACCTCCACAGACTAATACATTGAATAGTAGTAATTTTATATCCATCCGTCTCTTTCACATTTATAATAGGATTAACTTCATAAATTATTTCGATTCCATTAAATATCATGAGAAACAAAAGAGCAACGCGGAGACCGCAGAAGAAATATCATTACCCTGGCGTCACGTCCGCGGGTACCGCTGGAATAATAAAACGCCATAATGCCACTGTCTCATATAAAATTCTCATTCCCCTGACTGTGCGACTTTCATTTTTTTCGAGCCGTAATGATTCTATTTTGTACATTCCACAGTCTATTCTTGTAATTATTTTTATGATGTCTAAGATATTTTTATCAGCAGTAAAACTTTCATATGTATCAATATTGGTAAAAATTAATACTTAGAAACATACCCTGTGGTTTTATGAATAAACAACACAAAATTTCAATTATTGACTGAAATCAAACATTCAACTAATAACATTTATGCAAAACTAGAATAACATTTAAATAAACTGTGCAATCAATATTCAAATATTGCACCGCGCTGGCCAAAATTGATTCATTTCGGAATCAATTAAAAACGTATTTATACAATGTCCGATCTTTTAACCGATGAATTACAATGGTTTTCCACTTTTCACTCCACTTCAACCTTTATTACTTGGTATTAAGGTTCACGTGGTAGGGCTGCGGTAAATTGATATGTAATCAGTCTGTTAAGTTGTTGGTTCAGATGGACGGCTTCGAGCATATCCTGTTGAAAATTTTAAAATTTAATCACCGGTCATCATATTTTGTTTCGTGAGAGTATTATTTATTTAATGTCCATTCAAGTATTAAGTAAAGAGGTTTTTATGATATGATTGATTACTGTTGATTACATATCATTATTGTAGCTTTCGAGGGCTGAAAGCTGGTTTCGTTAATAACGAAGAAATTGTGCTACTTTCAATAATAATTATCTTAGAATATCTTCTTCTCTCTTATTTATGACGATTTCTTTGTTTTTGTCTCAAACAAATTTTACACAAAATATTGGGATATACTAGAGATAAAACGAAAGAGAAATCACATATCTAATTTAGATAAAGCTATTAGATAAAGAGTACAAATCACTGAATAGAAAAACGACTTTACACAGCCCCTTTCGGATGCAAATGGCTGTATTAAATTTGCAATTTAGACCTCGATAGTACTGTACGGAATTTTAATTGATCAGCGTTTAGCGGCAGGCGAGAGCGGCGCGTTTCTTACATCATAATAAGGTATTGGTCTAAGCCATCGTTTCTCAACCTTTTCTATGTCGCAATCCACGAAAAAGCCAAGTTAAGAAAAAAGTCTTCCGACCCCGTCACAATTTTTTCGCCGTTCGGTACAAAATATTCGAATCTTTTGACCTACCTATATGTATTTTGTATTTATTATTTCCAACAGACTGCGACCCCCTTTAAAAATAAACTGGAGGTTTGCAACCCACCGGTTGAGAAACGATAGTCTAAGCTAAGTTCATGATTTGTAATATTTGATTAATTATATTATAATTGATTTGTAATCTCTCTTTTAAATATTTAAGCTTTAAATAATCTTTATTGCGAGTGATATTACTTAAACATAATATATAACCTTAAGTTTTTGCAAATATTTTTATTTATTTATTTGTCAACTCAAATAACACAAGATACAATTTAGCAAATTTCAAAGACATTTCCACAAAATAGAAAAAAGGTAACGTCGGCAGCCGTCCTAGTATTAACTGTATCACAGCCTTCTCCTGTTTTGGATTACTATAAAATCCCACAAAACGATACAACAAACTACGACCATATTTAAAAAAAAAAACAATTTATTTGAAATTACTATATTTGTTTCGTCCTAAATTAATTTAATATGAAAATATTATTGCATAGTAAGGTAGGTAGTGTCATTTTAAGGCATTTATTTTCATTCCCATATCTCTTATGACTTAGACCACTAGCTACTGTTGGCAAATGCGAAGCTCCAAGCCTTCAGACAATGAAGACGTCCCATTGTAATGCTGAAATACGTTTTATATCTCAAGATATGTTTAATTTTTATTTACCCATAACGCTTTTGTAGTTTTTAATAAAATTGCCAACTATGCCTTTTTAAGGTGTGGCTTTTAATTAATTAAATTTTGTTTTTAAATATTGGAAAATGTAATTTTGATTATTATTATAATAGTAATTAGTAACACTTTTATATAATAATTCCCTAAAGCTCTTTATTAGTTTCACTTAGTTCATAATATATTTATAAAAGTAGGTAAAATATTAAAATAGGAACTGGTTACAATATTATTTCACAAGAATACGGTGTTGTCATAAAATGAATTGTTTTTCTTTCTACTTCCAAAATCCGCACACTTTTATGACAAGGTATTTACCCTTGATAATGATTTATTAGGAATTACTCATGGACCAAAAGAATAATGTCCAGACGAGGATAATCTGGCTAAGATAATTTCCACACAAATGGTCCGGTGTCTTCGCTGGCAAGCGACGCCGCGGGGCGCGCTAACTGTTGGGGACTTAGCAGGGATCTCTTAATTTATAGCTTTGTATCGACTGTGGTACAAGCTGCAGATAATACTAATACTTAATAGCTTTCACACCTATTTCGGTTGCGGTGGCTGGTTTAGATGAAACAAGATCTGCTAACCAGAAGTTATTTTATAATGCCCAAGTATGTGCGCGGTACGCAAGAGCACACTCTCTGCCTTTACTCAGCGGGACGGATGACCGACACGACTGGTGATAGAACAGGCGCAGGACTAACTTTTTACATGCCCATCCGATTTGATACATAATTAATAGTAATTAGTAATATTTTACTAATGAAAATTTATGACCGGAGTATAAAATAATGTTTCCTTTCAAGGAAATATTTTATAGGTTTAATATTACGTAGACCTACGTAATATTAAACCTATAAAATATTTCCTTGATATATAATTTCCTTGAAATATTTGTATTGCCAACATTTTATATTGAATGTGTAATACCTGTTTTACACATTCAATATAAAATGTTGGCAATACAAACATTATAATTATTATAGTCTTAGATCACAGTTTAATTATGCGTAAAATTAATAATAATAATAATAATAATAATAATATCTATGGACGCTTCACACCACGTCAGTCTGGCCCCGTGGTAAGTATCCGAAGAACTTGTGTTACGGGTACCAGACAACGGAAATATATTTAATACTTTTTTATACTATACTTATATTTAAGATTTTTATTATATTATACATATATTTAATACACATCCATGACCCAGGAACACTGAAAACTTTTTTGTTCCCTGGCGGGATTCGAACCCGCGACCTCCGGCTTAAGCGCCACTGCGCTCACCACTGAGCCACGGAGGTCGTCGAAAATTACAAAACATGTAAAAGTTCACTCACAAAGGAATTAGTATCCAAGTAAATAAACATACGAAAGCGAACATTATTTACTCGGAAACTGTATGTTTTAACTGGAGAAAAAGTAGCCTTGTCCTTTCTCGTGGTCTACTCTATATTAGCTGTTATGAATTTCATAAAGCTCGGTCCAGTAGTTCCTAGTACTGTTATACTGGTAGTAACTAGTAGTCAGATCAATGCATGCAAACATCTCAAACACACAAACAAACAATCTCTATGCTTCTCCTGTACAAGTACGATACAGTGCTAGGATTTCTATAACCTACTATGATTCCGTAACGTTACTTCACGGTGACGATTTAATCTCAGCCCATGACTTGCGCCGCACTTCGTCAAACGTTATCTACAGACTCATAGTGGGTGAAATAATCTGATTTGTCCATTTGCCGGTAGTGGGACGATAACAAACGGCCAGCGCTTCGATTAACAGAATTGCTTTTTGTTCTTCTACTGTGATTATTACTGCGTTAATATAGAACTACTTTTCATTTCAGATGTTGAGCATTTTTCTTTATTATTGAAAATGTTGTTTACAGTAGGTGCATATTGTGTTTCAATATCATTGTAAGTGTAGTTATTTTTTATCACAATTTTTCCTCTTATTTCACTTTTATTTAGTTCGTTTTTAGTGATCATAGATTCATAATACAATATTTTGTTCCACTTTAACGATTCCACCACAATTGGCAAGCGGACTGATTTTTTTTATTGCATAAATGAATAGTACTCTTAAATATGAGTAACTTCTCAGAAGAAACCGTATATCAAAAGTCAATATTTTCAAAGGTACAGCGATTTGTATAAAAAATTTCGCGAGCCTCCTAAAAACGCTCCATACTAAAGTCGACCTAAAAATGACGTCACTTGTATATGAAGTTGTATGAAGTAGTATATGAAGTATATTATGGCCGCAGGAATATATTTGTAAATATCTCCGATATTTGTGCGTTTAAGTTCATACTTACCATAATGAATGTTTTTGTATATGATGCGAATAAACTAATGATGTAGGTTTTGTTTACCAATTTCGCAAGAAAAAAAATTTTTTTTGGTATAGACTCGCGAAATTTTGTATACAAATCGCTGTACCTTTGAAAATATTGACTTTTGATATACGGTTTCTTCTGAGAAGTTACTCATATTTAAGAGTACTATTCATTTATGCAATAAAAAAAATCAGTCCGCTTGCCTATATCTTATTTGAAATATTTTTTAATTTTGCTCCACAGTTCACTATGGCTTTATAGTTTCTTATTTACAATTGCTAATTATGTTTATGTGTACCTTTGTCATTTGCATAAAATAGCTATAAAACGCAACAGTTCTAGATATATTTCAGAAAATACACTTTGTTGCTAGTGTATTCATAGTAAGTTAAAACCAGTAGAATGACGTCCTTTGTCATTTGTGGCTCAGTGGTTAGTGCATCGGTGCTCAAGCTGGAGGTC
Source organism: Glaucopsyche alexis (assembly GCA_905404095.1). Lineage (NCBI taxonomy): Eukaryota > Metazoa > Arthropoda > Insecta > Lepidoptera > Lycaenidae > Glaucopsyche > Glaucopsyche alexis. The sequence continues at coordinate 22,399,699 of FR990047.1, read as the reverse complement.
GCAGGTTCAAATTTCGCTGAGGGATCAAAAAGTTTTCAATGTTCCTGGATGTATATTAAATTTATCGTGTACGAAGTATAAAGTATACATTCCGTTATCTGGTACCTGTAACACAAGTTTTCGGATACGTAACACGGAGCAAGACTGACGTTGTGTTAAGTATCGACTATCCATGGATATAACATTATTAGATGCTTCTACCGATATAGGTATGTAAAGGATTTACATTTATATATTATCACCACTTATCGTTTCATCCCCCGCGTGTCGCAAATCTGTGCATTTGTAACGGGCATTATCGGCCTGCCCCGGGCAAAAACAAGGACCAGACGATAAATCGGTCCCAATGATTCATGCCCGTCCAAAGTTTTTGCTCCGTTAATTGCATTATGGCCCCAAATAACTCTCATTGTTTACATATTCATTTAATAATTATTATTTGATTGACTATATTGACACTTTTAGTGCGAATAAGATTTATTTTTCTGGGTCATCATAATATTTGTTTAATTAGTATTTATGTTTTAAATTATTGCTTGTTTTACAGACAATGCATACGTTATCTTTCTTTAAATAGATTAGCATATCGTAAGTAGATACGAAATACTCTATATAAGTTTTCTACTAAAACATAATATTATAGTCGTCTTGTCACCTTGACTAGGTGAATGAACAATGAACATGCTTAATACTAAATAGCTTAGCACTTATTATAGGTATATAGATTTAAGTCTAATTTTCAGACGAATATTTTTTTATTAATATCGGTAGTTATAAAGCTTGAAACGTATCATCTGTGGGTGAATAGTGGGCTGGTCTTGTGCCACTCAATACAGCCTTTGTCCACCCCTCAAGTGCAAATAGCTTCGCAGTCTAATTATAAAATGCTAGCGCTTTCGAATACTTAAGACCTTAACATTAGTGCTAAGTACCTACGTAAAGGTATATAGTTCAATTTAATTTGATTTAAAAATTAAATGAAAAGTGCAAATGAAAGAAAAAAAAAATGTAATCAAACAAAAGTAGGTGTGAATTAGGTTGTAAAAGTGAATAAAGTGAACAATACAAAATAAGATTTAAACGCGCCTTTCCCACAATATGATAATATTACAATATCAAAAAAGAAAAGAAGGAATATAAGCGAGGTTTTTGCAAATTATTCTTTAACGAAAAGGTAAATATTTCATGATCTCGTTCACGTCAAGGCAATTGATATCGAAAGTGGGTGCCAAATGTAAGCGTGGTGCAGCAGTACAGTTCACCTGAATTATTTTTATTTATATTTATTTATTTAGAACACATATGTACAGTCTATATTTATGTAACATATTTATACATTATGTAACAAATAACACATACTAAAATACATAGTTGGATACCGGAGCGCGAATCCGAGTTTGGTGTGTGGTATCCTGTGTACTTAGATTAATAACGCCTAGATAGATAGTCTTCATTCAAACGCGTCGTCTAAAGTGAGGCAAAAAACAGATTAATGTGGGCGTGAGCTTTACACGCTTACTTTTCGACGACACGCACACAAACAAAGCATTTATTAGCAAACTACACCAGTCTGGAAGAGTTTCAAGTGCTTCACCTATGTCGCGCGCACACTGTTTCTTGGCGTTATAATTCTATGCCTGTGTATAATAGTGTGTGTGTGCGGTGTCTAGTAAGTGGTATGTAGTGTGTGTGTGTCTGTTTAGAACCCTAGCTCTACGACAGTCTTGGGTTCAGAAATACACAAAACATATTTCAACAGATTACATATTATTCATATACATTCTATCACGAGTAAATTTGAATTTACAGCTATTTCAGAAACATTTTAATCCATTTGAAGAAATCCTTATATGTACTCAAAAATAGAGTAGATTTGATCAAGCACTCTAGTCGACGTCTAAATATAATAAAATATCATAGGACTAACAATATTTCATTTAGCGCTTATTAAGTGTATGAAAAGAAAGAATCTCTACAAGAGAACTTGAATAAATCTACACTAATATTATAAAGAGGAAAACTTTGTTTGTATGTTTGTTTGTTTGTAATGAATAGGCTCAAAAAGTACTGGACCGATTTCAAAAATTCTTTCACCATTCGAAAGCTACATTATCCACGAGTAACATAGGCTAAATTTTATTTTGGAAAAAAATAGGGTTCCGTAAGATATTTGGGTTTTTCGGACACAAGGTGTAAAAAATCAACCAGAAAAGTTACTTATTTTGCGTACGCTGCATAAACTATAAAAGATAGAACCATAAAATGTTCTAATTAATTGTAGATCTTATAAATATCTACAAAAAAGTCCGGGACACACTATACCTATCTATGTCGGGTGAGGCACAACAACCATTTTTTTATTTAGAAATCTTAAATTTTTTTTGGACTACATTTAAACGCGTTTATTTTATTCATGTTATTAATCCTTATCAAAATAAATTATTTCATCACTAAGTACAGTTTATGTAGATAATATTTGGTCTTTGAATGATTAAAATTGGACGTTTGGTTTTGAAGTTATGGCGAAATTAAAATATTACGATTTCTGCTGCACGGCGGGTTGCGAAGTGGGCGTCACCAAGGCAGGGTGCGCACTGCGCGTGCGGGTTAATGTTTAGTTTAGTTAAATAGTTTAGTTATTTTATAAACATCAAATTGATAATATCTTAAAAAATAAAATACATTCTAATATCTATACATCTATACAGTTAAATACAATTTAAGTGTCTGTTTGTAACTTCAAATTAACAGCTTTTTACATAATGAATCTGAAAGTATATTCGGTACTTACAATAAAATACATTTTTTTTTAATTTTTGTCTGTCCGTCTGTCTGTCTGTTTGTTCCCACTAATCTCTGAAACGGCTGGACCGATTTTCACGGGACTTTCACTAGCAGATAGCTGATGTTATAGGGTCTAACATAGGCTACTTTTATTTTAGGGTTCCGTTTAAAAAAATAGGATTCCGCTTTCGTTAGTCATAAATAAAGTCGCGGGTAAATTTCAGCGATATCCCAAAGTATTGTTCCACGCGGACGAAGTCGCGGGCAAAAGCTAGTGATAAATAAATAAATACTTAGAAAATAACTGATTGAATGTACTGTTGGTTCTTGGTGGAAATTCATGTTCATAATAATATCACACAACTTTTTATACACACTTTTCCACTTTATTCAGATTTTTATAATAATTTATATATAAACACGACCGGTTTCGATTAACTGATGATGAGTTAATCGAAACCGGTCGTGTTTATATATAAATTATTATAAAAATCTGAATAAAGTGGAAAAGTGTGTATAAAAAGTTGTGTGATATTATTATGAATACTTAGAAAAGTTCGCCGATAGTATTGAAAAGGTGTAAAATATACCCGTTTCCCCAGGTGACTGTACAGCAAGCAATTTGGAATTACCTCCGCTTCACTTCATATAACCCTCCAACTGCCATGACTTTTGACACGAGGTATCCGCCTTGTCATTTTCCCCGTGTCGCCATTTTATTCTTTCTTTTTTATTTCTCGTGAATTTCGCCGAATTTATAAGTTGCTAGTTTTTACCTGCGCATTTCCTCGGATGGATTCTTGTTACATTTTGAACTATATTAACTTTAAATATTCAATAAATGATGCCCTGAGTCCTTTTTTACAACATACCTACCCCTAAATGCTCTATCGTTTTCTTTGTTTTTTATCTAACCTTAGACTTATTTTATTATATTATCCTATAATCCTATTATCCTAAATTATCTTATTATATTAGTATAATAGACCATTCATATCGAGGCAAAAAGTGTCTACACTTTTGGGGTTGTTTGGGACAGTCGAGGTATGACATTTGTCATTTTGACGTTTTGACATTTGAATTCAGCAATTTAATTAATTGACAAAATCTTTTAAAATCAAGATGGCGTAACTTTTTCTTGTATGGAGATTTTTCCGTCAGAAATCATTGGCTGTGTTCCGCAGAAAAAGGCGCATGTAAGCGCTTGTAAGCAAAATGGCGATTGCTGTAAGCAAAATGGCGATTGCTAAGCTGTGAGCGCTGTGAATAATAAATGCTATTTTCCTCTAGGATACGTTATCCTCTAAAAACACTACTGATTTCAAAATAAATAAGCAAAATAGCGGATTATGTCATTGATGTTAGTAAACGTGTCCTGGCCGACAACTGTCATTTTCTTTTTAGCGTTAGTAAGCGCTAACAAGCGCCATTTTCCGCGGAACACAGCCATTGTATCTAACAATGTTTCCAGTACTTCAGATTTGTATGGATTCAAACACAAGACATCAATAATCCCAGTACACGGATTTGGGTGCGATCCGTCTTTATTTACAAACATCCTAACACTCGGCGCTGATGTGCAGTAAATTGATTGATGCCCCACCGACAGAATATTTCAACAACACTGATTTAATCCATTAGGATTATAGAATTATAGATTTAGACAGATTTTGTGGGTTTATTACGGTAACTAATGTTGGTGCTTTTTGAAATGGTATAATATTATACCTTGTACCAAAGTGTATTATAAAATTGAAAAAGTATATTATACAGTTTATTATAGTTACCTACTTTGGAAGGTGTTGTTCTGTTATGTGCCCAAGTATTCCAGTCAACAAAATATCCCATTCTAATTTTTTTATTATATTGAATACCTAAGTATTCAAATATCGAATAGTTAGTTTGGGTTTTATTTTTATCTATATACAAATAAATAAAATTGAAGTGTCTAGGAAGAACCTACATCGAAAAAATATTTTTTTAAATTTCGTTTGTGTCTGTTTGTTTTTTTCGGTTTATCTCTGAAATGGCCGAACGATTTTGACTGGATTATCACTGGTAGATAGCTGATGTCATAAGGATTAACTTAGGCTATTTTTATCTTAGAGTTCCGCTTTAAAAAAATCGGAATCTGTTTTGATTAGTAGCTCCACGCAAAGGGGGCACCAGCTAGTGTTCAAAATAAAATGAAGACAACCTATATTCTAACGAAGCGCCAGTTTTAATTTAAGACGCATATTTTATCTACAGAGTTGTTTGAATATCATAAACCTTTTATTTATAATCAAAAGCTTATTGCCAATCTCACGCTCGTAACTTAAAAAGAAGAAAATTCTTACGCAAAGCGCAATCCGACTCAACTCGAGGCGTGATTTACAGCCAATTACTTGTGTTAATCAGGTTTTAATAAACTTAATCTGCATTTTATAGTGTGCATAATATTTCTTAGTTAATAATGCGATAACAAGCAATTTAGCTTACCTTTGTAATCAGCCAATATTTCAAATACAAACGGAATATTAGATGTCACCGTAAAATTGTAAAATCCGATAGATTGTAATATTACTAGAGATATTGTAATATGTCGACAGATTGTCAAATAAAAATTTCTTCTTACAATTTACACGTTATTTTGTGTTATATTATTGACACATTAATTTACCGTGCCGATTGGTTAAATGGCAAGTGCCCCGCGCCGCCATATTTGTTTTCTTTTTCATAATAATAATTATAACGAAAAATAATGCGTACAATTGTATGGAGAAATTTTTATTTGACAATCTGTCAACATATTATAATATCTCTAGTAATATTACAATCTATCGGTTTTTACAATTTTACGGTGACAGAAACAACATGAAAAGCACCTCTAATGCATGTACAGTAAAACTACCTTCTTAATGGACCTCGGTAATCATATTTCTATGGTAATGATAGAAGTATAAAAAACGACGATACCCGAAAACTATTTAGAACTTGGTTGTACTGAATTAGAAATAGAACACACAAAGAGAATCTGAAAAATCACTGCATTCGCTAATTTTTATTTGGCTATATATAAACGTTTTCCATTATCACGGGGAGAGCGGGGCAACTAAGTCCCTGACGTTTTTGGTGTGTCGTTAATCTGGCTGGAGAGTGGATGGCAATTAATCTGATCCCGACGAGGCTTCACGTGATGAGCCGACATATTTGATTGGAAATTTGGTGGATATTGTCAAGTAATAAGAAGGATTAGGTTGTGTAATATTCAATTTTCCCTCAGGCTTTGGGACGATCGTGACATTTTTGTAACATTTTTTTTTTGGTACGCGGCAAGTTTTATCTCAGATTGTGATATAAATGTTGTGTTTTTTAAGATTTTGCAATAAATATTTAATATTTTTTATACCATACCTATAATTAAAATTTTTATTTTATACTAGATGTTGCCCGCGACTTTGTGCGCGCAAAAGTTTAGGTAATTTCGCAGAAACCGTTCATTTTTCCGCGATAAAAAGCCTATGTCCTTCCCCGTGGTCTACTCTACATCTGTGCCAAATTTCATCAAAATCGGTCCAGTAGTTTCGGAGCCTATTCGATGCAAACAAAAAAACATTTCCTCTTTATTATATTAAGTATAGATTGTGATAACGTTTGGTTTTTTAAAGATTTTGAAATAAATATTAAATATTTGTATACCATACCTATCTTACATATAAAAATGTTATGTTGGTTTGTGTACGCTTCAAAAACTCAAAAAGTTCTGCACCGAACGAGCTGAAATTTTAGCATGATATATAATCCGCATCAAGGATTGTTTTTATCTATTTTTTATCCGCCACCGCGAAAAAACTATATTTACGCGGGCGGAGCCGCGGGCAACAGCTATTACTTATAATTAAGATTTTTATTTTGTATACACATATTTAATATTTATCAAAGTTTTCAAATCCTTTTTTAGCTATTTCGAATTGTGAAATAATTTAGATGAAAAATGTGAATTATTTTACCATTACATCATAAAATAATAACTATTACATTACACTTCCAACCTTACTTTATTGATTTGTCATAACTTCTCACGAGTAAAACTATTTTATTACAGGGGCGGCCGCATCTTGCACTGAGCTCCCCTTTACTGCCCTCGGCCTTTTAATCCAATTTAGATCCTATTTCCGAACATATAAGGGATAATCTCGTTTAAAATGTATCAAATAAAAATCTGTTACAAGTACTTGAAGTGACGTTGTATAATAGAGGTCACCTCCCCCGGGATTGGGAGTATTAAACGGGCCACTGGGCAGGTGAATATTATAATGAAAACAAATTTAACTTACTTTAATGCACCATTGATATTAGGGGAGACTTTAGGGCTGTTTGGAGCTCATAAAAATGTGTTGAAAATGTTTTGAATACATTGTTCGCTTAATTATTTTGTGGTGTTCATTTAAAATAACAAAAGAAGTGTAATTTAGCTTATGGTTGCATACCGAATAAGATTTATGTCCAGTCAAAATGTATGGGACTGTATTTTTCCACTAGGTTTTCACCGCCGGCTCTGATCAGACTCGAAGATAGCAAGGTTACACCAATTCGGGCAGAGCTGGAGCGTATAAGTAAAACCACTGATTTGAGGAGAACATTTTACACGATAAGTCGTTAGCTTACCTGGCTCAGGGCAATGCCGTATAGAGAGCCCAAATGTACTCTTCTAACTTTCATATAAGCTATCTCTCTCTTAATTCTCTATACGGCTATTTTTCCACAATTTTTCATAATTTCCCTTAATTTCCCTTGATACAGGATAAGTGAAACGCATAACGTGAAATTCTTTATTTACCATAAACCAATACATAATCACACAGTTTACATAATATATACTTAGCAATACACAAGTTAAAAATTGCAAGTTTATTAAAGCCATATAATTTCACTATTATAATCTCAATTTCTCTAAAACTATTTACATATCAATTTATCTCAACGTTATTAACTTTAGCCACTAATTTTTCCTATGTAAAACACTAATTTTCCAAGTGAAACAAGCTATGGTTAAGAAATTATAACGAGAATAAACTCGTGACTCTAAAACAACTATTTAACACTATTTTAATGAATTTAACACTTATATTCACTATTTTTATGTATCTATTTACTCACAGTTTTTAGAAACGTATTAGAGCACTGATAAGCGTTCATTGTTTTTGAGTTCACTTTAATTTGAGTCGAGGCCGCTAAGCCTACTGATTAGAAATCATTTTTCCTATATAAATAATGCAGCATATTTTTATAGTGCCTAAATTTGCTTTATAGACAATAGATAGATAATACTAGAGGTCAAACTGTGGTCGAAATTCGACCATTAAAATTTATTTAATTTTTAAGTTTGAACGTATTTATACTAGTTATTTTACCTCTTTGACAGAAAAAAAGTAAGGTGTGATATTGATACCAGGGCCTCTATTCAAGATTCATTCGATAATTTCGACGGCGAAGTTCGAAAACAAAATGTATGGGATTTGACATAAGGCATCGCAAGCGACATGTAACTTAACGATGACGTATGTCAAACCCCATACATTTTTGTTCTCGAACTTCGCCGTCGAAATTATCGAATGCATCTTGACTAGAGGCCCAGGGCCTCTATTCAAGATGTATTCGTTAATTTCATTGGCGAAATTTGAAATCAAAAATGTATGATTATCGAATGCATTTTGACCTAAAATCTTGATAAAGGCCCTACGTTTTTCTATCTTTTAAGTCAAATAAAATAGAAGGATCCTCTACTAGAGATGTGATAAACGGCTTAAAATTAAAAGTTAACTTATCCGTTATTAAATATTCAATAGCAGCTATTTTTAACCGCTTAGTTGCTTATTTGATTATCTACTTATTGCCACTTATAAGTTATAATATTTTTTGCGCTTATGTTACGTTTTTCGATCGCTTAAACTGATTTAAATTAACTTTCCTTCGTACTTTGCAGGCTTAGGACTGTCTGAAATCTGAATAATTATTAATATAATAATATGAACTCATAAAAATGTTTTTACATGTTGATAATATGCATTAATCTTAAATGTTGCTTATCATTAGTAATAGTTGATTTATAGGATAACAAACATCGCCACTTTTTCCACCTCATTTCTTTCAAAGTAGTTCCATAAATTACTGTTCCAATTCACGTCGTTTATTCGTCATCTTACGACAAAAACTAAATAAACTTAATACTAAAACACTACACGAAAAGTTTATATTACGTCCATATGGACCATTATTATATTTATTATTTACATTAAAACTTCACGGTAAGCCACCAAAGCACCACTATTACGATTAAAATACGAATTATTGCGTAACGTAATATAACGTGTTTTCGTCAACCCGCAAAGCGCAACTAACAAAAAGTGAATAAACACGAAAAAGCTTAATAGTTATAAGTACAAAAAATAACCCGTTTAAATAAGTGATGAGCTACATTAAAGAATTTTCACTCTTATTGCGCTGTCATAAGAACTATTTTTCTTTGCTCATACCACACTTATGGCTTTATGACTATAAACGATATGAACGATAATTATAAGTGATAAACGCTTAAATTTTTAAACGACTTTACAACTTATTTATAAAAGCACGCTATTTTAAACGCTTTACGTTATAACGGCCATCTCTATCCTCTACAGTCTACATCTTTACCTACAACATTAAATTAATTCGTTTCCTCGATTTGTTATTGGAGTACAACACGTTTGACTGTTTGTGTAATAAGTAAGTTTTTTTTTTTATTGTCATATTGAAATGTTTACTTTAATAATTAGAAAATTACTACATGATTTTGTATAGCTAAAATATTACTATTATTTAAGTTTGATTTGAACTGAAGTTACTTTTACTGGACAGACATGCGATCATTTGATCTAGTTTTGATATTTTACTGTACAGTTGATTTAGTTCTAAATAAATATTTAATTTAAGTAATAATATTAATGCTTATTTAAAAATGTATACTTTATATTGTAATTGATTAGGAGGCTGAGTATTGTGGCGACATCCATTACCCTATATTGTGTGTGTGTTAGTGAAATAATTAAGGTAGGAAGCAAGAACAATAATTAATGATTTATTTATTGAAATTAGTGAAACAATAGCTAACAAAACGTTAATCAAAATGTAATGTTGGCTTGAAATTGAAAATCAATTAAATTATTATCTGGATGAGATTATTCAATTTCAAATTACTATCTTATTTTAGCTTTTATTCGCAATCTACTAATATAAGACAGATTAAATATTATATTATTGCACATTCGTATCATAATATTTAACTAGAGGTTGCCATAATATTTAATTATATATTTTTTTAAAGATTGATTTGCTTCTTAGAAAGAAAAAAATTAAGTATGTAAATATATCGCTACAGATTGACAAACGTCAATCTATACTAATATTATAAATGCGAAAGTGTGTTTGTCTGTCTGTCTGTTACCTCTTCACGCCTTAATCGCTGAACCAATGTTGATGTAATTTGGTACAGATATACTTTGAGTCTTGGGAAAGGACATAATATGATACTTTTTATACCGAAAAAGTACAGTGTTCCACAGGGATACTGTTTTTACGCGGGTGGAGCCGCGGGCAACATCTAGTATGTAATAAAATTGTATATCTATCAAACGTACGTAACGTAACGTTGATTATCTGAGGTAGCGCAGGTAATTGATTTTTTTATTTTTAAGCATTTCAAAAATGTCAGTTTTCTGCACACCTTCAACAACATAAACTTTAACTGTGCCAAATTTCATACTCCTCTGTTCACAAATGTAAGAAGCAAAACTTCACGTTTTATTTATACCTTTAAAAATATACATCCATTCATCCGCCCAGCCCGTGATCTTTACATAGTATCCACGCTTAATAAGGATCACGAAACGGAAAATCGCCGGACTACTCACAGGCGGGTTGACCTCTGATGAGCCTCTGATAGACAGCCCTGTCGCTTACATCATGGACTACTAATTAAGATTAAAAGCTATCTCTTTGTCAAATTGAGATAAGTCTAAAATGAAGGGTGTCACTTAATTTCTGACTATGCGGGCGTGTGTATGTGAGTCAGGCTTATATTTAGATAGGTAAGTTGCCATTTGTTTTATAAGTAGAAATTTCGTGATATTATATTTTAATAGCTGTTGCCTGCATAAATACAGTATCCCTCGGGAACACTGTATTTTTTCAGAATAAAAAGTAGCATTTGTCTTAATCTAGAGTCAAAACTACTAAGATACCAAATTTAATCAAAATTCGTTCAGTAGTTTTTAGTTACATCCTCACAAAATTTCACATTTTTAATATTAATAGGATTGCTCTAGTCTCAACCAAATATGGTCAACACAAAACTTTACATTTCATGTTTTCAACGTAAAGTGTAACTGGCTGTTGAGTAACATCAAAATGGGAGCAATAAATCCACTTGCCATAGAAAATTGGATACATCTAGACGTTTATCGTATTTTCAATAAGCGTCATAAATAAAACAGCTCTTGGTAAGTGCATAATACATTGTACCGCTCACCTGCTGTCTTGTTATACCCAAACGGGGAGTGTACACGGAACTAATGGTATTTCGCAGAATAATTGTTTTAATGTGACATTTACAGAACAAACAAGCAATTCTAGTTAATATATGTCTAAAACAGTTAGCTTTTTGCTGAGTCTAGGAATCTGTACGACTGTAACTAACAGGCACTAAGTGACGAGAATTTCCTCTACATTTTAAAGTAGATTTAATAAAAAATTACATGTGGATATAATAACCAAGATTAATAACAGCTTAATAATATAAACAGATGATTGCTTTGATAATTCGTTAATAAGAAACGACAAAGACGACAAAAAGTAACGCAAAGTAAAAGTAAAAAACATTTGAGGTTTCTAAGCGATTTCAAAAATAGCTAATTAGAAAATCGATGCAAATAAGAATCGTGGAGACGAGAAAGCAATCGATTGCGCGATAAATCGGAAACCTTCTCTAAGTTGGACTCATAAAGGCTTGCAAATGAACCTTTTGGCGCCAAACGAGAAGCCTCCAAGTCTCAGGTCTCCTAATTAATAGACAAAATGTTTGTCCGTTTTTTAAGAGCCGTTTCGAGTAATTACTCCCCCGGATTTCTGCATTTTTACTTGAGAGGGCTCAGTTCTTTATTGCTTAATATTATGCTTAATGCCGTAATTAGCTTTGTTGTATTTGACTCTTGTTAATTACAGTTGTTTAAAATATATTAAAGACATCTTAAAGTTACTCACTTAGTGCTTTAAAATGTGCATTTCATGTCTTAGAAATTAGGCATTTTATATTCCTGATGAAAAATATTGTTGGGAAAAGACAATTATGTCGATATTATTTACTTACTTTTTTTAAATATAAAAACTTTACGGACACTGAACCTTGTGGAAACCGTGAAAATAAAAATGGTAGAGCTTTAATTTTTTTGTTACGACGACCTTAGATCTGTCGTAGTATTTAGTCACTGATAAATCAATATGTATAGAACTCATATATTTTAAGCAATATCAAAGCCTAGTTGATATTCATTACTAACAAAACTACAAACACATGATAAATACCGCTATCTGAACTATTTTTGAGAGTAAGAAGCGACTGGCTGTATCCTCTTTTTGGTTTGGCGCAGTTAATCCTGTAAGCGGTTATCCGGAGGTACGAGATGTAGAGGCACAGAATTCGGAAGTTCAGTATCGCACTCGCCGCGGAGGAGGATGCACGCCCCTCCGTCGAACGAACGTGTGTATTTTCGTGTGTAGTGTTGTTCTCCCAAGTGCTTATAAACGCTTCTTTGAAGCTTTGAGATGAATACATTTTAATTACACGTTGTCGAGTAGGTTTTTAATTTGTAAGTAAATTTTGGTACGTAAGTTTTCCGAAAATTTAACGAGTTTTCCTACTAATAACTATAACAAAACTGGATTTTTGTTTTAATTTTGTTTTCTTTTGATGTAAACTTGTGAAATAAATTAATACGTTACCTTTCAACCCTCGTTCTATCCGGGTTTCCGATCTTTAGCGTTTCATACATATTCAGCAGGCTACCTCTATCCGCTGCGCCTGCTAGCGGTATGCAGTAGAGTTGCATTTTCATCGCTTTCAGTCAAATGTATAAGTGTTATCTTTTATACAAATATAATGAAACTAGCATTAATTTCCCGCGGCTTCGCCCACGTGAAATAAGGGTTTAAACTTTCATCACCTATTTTACCACCTTGGGGGTTGAATTTTCAAAAAATTTTCCTTAGTACGCACTAAGGAAAATACGCCTACGTCATATAAGAAAAACTAGTGCGAAATTTCAAATTTCTAGCCTTAACGGTTTGGCCTGTGCGTTGATACATCAGTCAAGCAGCTTTGCCTTATACTCGTATAACATGTCACCGTAATATTGTAAAAATCGTTAGATTGAAAAATAGCTAACGAGATTATAAAAATATGTCGAAAGATTCATTACTAGGTATATGTTTATAATCTAACGAAGAATAATGTGTTAAATTAAAGGCAGATTATTCGCGTCGGAAGTATATAAGCATTAAAGAGGATTATTAATTGCTTTACTATAATTTTTTAATATAATTAGTTTAGTTTGCTAGTGTCACAATTATTTGTTTAATTTTCTCTTGTATCTAATTTCTGAAAATTTACTCTCATCAGTCTATATGCTAGCAATATCGAACCTATGCCGTATAATACAGAATGTTTCTTATCGCAATCAGAAAGTTTTCGTACAATTTAATATTTATATCAAATACGTTTACTAAGTAAGCCATTTCCAGATATACTTAAATCAGTTTAGTTTTAGATTTGTCAGATTTCTTTTTTCAATGTTTATTATTCTGAAATTATTTCAAATAGAGCTTAGAATTTCTTGTCTCATATAACAATGTAGGACATCATATATTAGGGTACACAGATATTGTGTTGAGTCTTCGAAAGATCTAGAACGCATTTATGCAAACTCAGTGAGCGTGTAAAGCCTGAGCCCTGGCAATATATTTGTAGACCATAAAATAAGAAAATAAGAAAATATAAGAGAAGAAACTAGGCAAGGTTTTTTTAAAGTAGTTTTAATATGTAGATTATTGTTTGTGGTTATAATATTTATTCCTATTTTCTAAATTTCAAAAATGCATCTAGGCATGTATTATTATGTATCAACCTATATCATTAATTTTTAATGGTTACTTTTTTGTCGATGTCGGAATTGGCTATTCAAAAGCATAACCTCTGCATATGACAAGTCTAACGGAATGTCAATATTGGCTTGTTTGTAGAGGACCATTACCCAGCATTACCCTATAGGCCTATACCCAGTCACCGATCAAAGTGGCTGACATTTTTATGGAAAATTCTTCAGCTACATTTTTGTACGTTTCACTTGAATAAATTATTCGGTTTATAAATTAACAAGCTTTTTCCCGCGGCTTCGCCTTCGTAAAAATTGTATCCCATGGGATTACTGTACTTTTTCTGGATAAAAAGTAACCTATGTGTTAATCCTGAGCTTAAACTACTACCATAACAAATTTAATCAAAATCCGTTCAGTAGTTTTTGCCTTATCCATCATTACAAACTTTGATATTTATAACAGTAGTAGGAAAAACCGCTGAGTTTATAGTACCTACTTTCTCCAGTGTAATAGTAAGAAGTAGATATAAATCCCACCAAAAACATTTACATGTAAACTGAGGCCAAGATCGCACTGTCAAAAAGTTATCAGATCTCATGTAAATCAAGCTTCTAACTCTACACGTCTTAACTCTACAAGCCTAACCTCACAAACTCTACATTTTAGTCAAGATACGCGGCCTGGCCATTTCGTTACATTCGCTTGGACGTAAGGTGAAATATTTACTGACTGTTTTTCTGTTACTCTATTTTTGTAGAAACGAAACGGCCAAGTCACGTAACTTGACTAAGGTGTAGAGTTTGTGAGGTTAGGCTTGTAGAGTTAAGACGTGTAGAGTTAGAAGCTTGATTTACATGAGATCTGATAACTTTTTGACAGTGCGATCTTGGCCTCAGTTTACATGTAAATGTTTTTGGTGGGATTTCATTTCTTTTTGTAAGTTGTTATGACAATATTTTTATTTTGTTTCCCTTTTTAGGGTGTATTTTTTTGCGCAACAGAGGCGTCTTTTTAATGCCCACATTTTTATATTTGCCAGGGCGATTCTTGGCTCTTCGACTATAGCTGTCTGTTGTGCTTTATTATTACTAAAGTCAATATTTATATGGTGAACACCTTGCTAATTAGTCACTGTAGATCAGTGTTTTTTAACCTTTTTCATGACGCGACCCCCTTTTTATGAAAAAATATTTCGCGACCCCCCCGATCCTTCGCTTTTTTATCATGTATGTATGTGTATGTTACAGTGTTACAAATATTCCATACGACGTTTTTATGCGTCTCCATAATTAGGATTCGGATATAAGTACATAATATATTAGGTCTTTACTCTTTACCTATGAAATTGCCGTTTTGTATGAAAAAATTCAAACTAATTTTTTTCATGTATTTTTTATTTGTATTAATCGAAGTAATCTCCCATGCAATCAATGCATCTTTGCCAACGCAGTGGCAGCTTATTGATGCGCTGCTTAAAGTAATCAGCTGGACGGGAGGCAACAAATTCTTCAAAGGCATTTTTACTGCCTCTCGGGTATTGAATTTTTTTCCCGCCAAGAAGTTATCCAAATTCTGGAAAAAGTAGTAGTCTGTAGGCGCAAGGTCTGGTGAGTAGGGCGGATGACGGAGAGCTTCCAACCCATTCTTGCAACTTGGAGACCGTCTGGTGTGCAGTATGAGGTCGCACGTTGTTGTGCAGGAGCAGCGAAGACGAGCGATTAACCAATGCTGGTTGGAGATGTGCCAGCTTCTCCATCATTGTGCTCAGTTCTTCACAGTACACATCTGCAGTAATGCTCACCACGTTTGGTAAGAAGCTGTGATGAATCACACCGGCGCTAGACCACCAAACAGTGACCATCACTTTTCTAAGGGTAAGATTTCGTTTAGGGCATTGTTAAGGTGCTGAACCAGGATCCAACTGACTTGCTGAGCGCTTGCGGTTATCAAACAGAATCCATTTTTCATCGCAGGTAACAATGCAGTACAAAATTCCTTCATTTGTGTGTCTGTTGAGCAGTGCAAGGCACGTCTCGACGCGTACTTCGCGCTGGCGATCATTGAGTTCGTGGGGCACCCATTTGACAAGCTTTTTACCTTGCCAGTTTGACACAAATGGACCAATATTGTTTTGACGTTAACGTTAAAAGCTGCTGCTAATTCAGCCGTAGATTGTGTATCATCAGCTTCCACAATCGCCTTTAATTCGTCATTGTCGACCAAAGTCTTCGGACGACCGCTAGGTTCATTTTTCAGGTCAAAATTTCCAGAACGGAAGCGAGCAAACCAACAACAGGTGGTGCATTGGTTTGTAGTGTTAGCTCTGTAAACGTCGTTGATGTTGCGTGCCGCTTCTGCCGCGCTGCTGCCACGATGGTACTCATATTCCATATTTACTCGAATTTTTAACGTATCCATGATGACGAAAAAGATTGAAATGCGATGAAAATGTAAACTAATCAATAAACCACCGACTACTTTTGGAAAAAGAATTCCATGTTTTTAAAATAAAATTAATTTGAAATTAGAATTCTTAGCCAAACGAAAATTATTTTGATTTGAAATGGCTAGTACTGCAGAATTATGAGTATATCATTTTGTTAAAATTCTCTTACTTAATAAATCAATATTCTTAAATATTGATTTATTTATCTATTGTTTTTTTACTAAAGTTCTCTCGACCTCCGGCGACCCCCCTACAGAAGCTTCGCGACCCCCCAGGGGGTCGCGACCCACAGGTTGAAAAACACTGCTGTAGATAGTACATAAATACCTAATCCTGCCCACAAGAAAACGTAAATTCTTCTCTGTATTCTAATATAGAATACAGAAAATTTTGAACAATTAAAATAATCATAATTTATTCAATTTTTATGATTTCATTATCTTATTTGACACCCGTCAATATAGACAAATTGGAATGCAAAAAATTATACTTACATTTCAATAAGCATATATATAACCATCCTTTTGGCAGTTATGAAATAAACCATAGGACTCAGTATTAACCGAATCACAATGATAATTTCGTTACAAGTAGAAATGTTAACCGCCCAACGAAGTGGGCACGGGTCTGCTAGTCGTTTTATAAAGGATCATACAGAAAACTGTAATTCCAATATTCGTGTCAAAGTTGAAACGTGCAGCGCATAGATGTCTCTTTACTTGGTCTACATCGCGCTATGGCTTGTCCGACCTAACTTGTACAAGATATTATTGTTACCGATTGTCAGGTTTCGCTGGAGCTGGAATTAAAATAATTATTTTCTGAGTATTCTTTACTTCTTTAGTAATTTAAACGGAAAATAAGTATTTGTAAGTATTTTTAATCTTTATCGACATATTTTAAAGTACTTAATCTTAAATAGTAGTGTACGAACGACCCTTTAATGAATAATTAGAATGATACCTATAAGTTTGATTTTCCGTTGAAATTACTACAGAATACCTACTCTGGTAATAATTATTTCAATATTTCGTATTTCATCAATTTGTTTTCAATCTAAGCGACGAAGAACGAAATAATTAACATAGTTCATAATATACGCGATAGATGGCGTTTTTACAGATAATTAATTTCTTCTCCTAGTTTAAGCAGTTGGAGGATAAAAGTTCCAATTTTGACAATTATTATGATAGTTGTGTACTAATACAAGCTTACATACGAAATTCCATTATTCTAGGACATCTGGCAGTACGATATAATTTTGTTGATCATCAGTGAGTCAGTGACGAAATCAGGGGTTTTTAGATATCAATAAAATCTAAAGTATAAAACGTAGGTAATCGAAACTTTACATGTTTAATGAGGTCGCCAATGGGAACAAATCCTGAAAGTTTCATTTATCTGGTACAACCCAAACCCAAGTTATGAGGGTTCAAAAAATCGACGAAACGCTTCGAGAAAAGGTGGTTCGGTAGTGCCCTTGCGCTTCGCTTAGCTTATCTTGGCGGGGGCACTACCGTGCCCCCAGATAAATAAATAAAATTTATTTCCATATACCCTCTTACTAATAAAAATGTTTACACAATGGATAAGCTATACAATGTTTTGTCTTTGTCTGTCAAGCTACTTTCCAGCGTATCAGACAAGAACAAGACATTGTAGGTATAGCTTATCCACTGTGTTAATATTTTTATTAGTAAGGGAGATAATGTTTAATTTTTACATGTACTGAAACTGCTAGAATGCGGAACATCTCTGAGACTAGATATTTATACTGTCAGCAGTCCCGAGGCTGTGAGCACGTGACAAGCCCCAGTCTAAAGTCTAGACTTGTTGCTTTGAGACCTAAGATTGCGTGAGCATTTTAATTTTTGTCTGACTTTATGAGCGGTCATAAACGACTACTTTGATCAAATGTAACAGCTTTTTACTGACGTGGGTATTTTGATAAAACTATACAAAAATATAACGTAATTAATTATTTGTACATCAAAAAGGTCATTAATCCTACTATCCTACTAATATTATAAATGTGAAAGTTGTGAGGATGTATGGATGGATGTTTGTTCCTCTTTCACGCAAAAACTACCGAACGGATTTTGATGAAATTTTGTATAGTTGTAGTTTAGGTTCTGGATTAAAACATAAAACATTTATCCCGAGAAAATACAGTGTTCCCGAGGGATACTATAATTACGCGGGCGGAGCCGCAGGCAACAGCTGGTTGAGTAAAGTTAAAGTAAAGAGTAAAGCACCTTACGCATTACTTTTTAAGAATGTTTATCGATAAAGAGTCAAAGAGAAAAGTAATTTACTTTAGTGAAGTTCGTAAAAAAACTTAATCCCGATAGCAATTATTACATCAAAAAGGATCATTTGAAGTGGGATTTAATTCGAAATGTGCGGAAACTTAAACTCGTGTTTAACATAAAAGCTACATTAAACACGAAGCAATCTGGATCATTCCCGTTGGAACCGTGCACTGTAATCTGGTCCCTGGCACACACAGTAAATAACACACGAGAGCTCTCAACAAATAATGCATCTCTAATGCTCATGTGTAGTATTGTATCTGATGAACGTATTTGCTCAGATTTGCTTTTACTTACCATCGTTACTGTCTTGATACCGAATGCTTGGACAAAGGATTAAATAATATTTGTGTATTTCATTGGCATAGTCTCAAATATTGTAACCAAACCAATTTAAACTATTCATGCAGGTACCTATATACCTTCCGATTTGATATGTAACAGTAGTAGGTACTTGTAGATTATCAGAGGTTTACCTTAAAATGCTTGTAGGTATTATAATCTAACCAATACCATGTGAGTACATGTCTGATCAACGCGCAATGTGTTTTTTTTTATTACTTCAAAAGTTATAGTCCGATTTTGCTCAAACTAAAGAGTACCTACTCGTATTTAACAAAACCTATCAGCATATCAAGTTACAAGTTTCTGCCTCTTTTAGTTTAGAAATGTCATACTATGGAGGTTAATTACTCGAAAATAGTTTAAATTATTATTAATAAACCTCATGTATGAAATCTCACAATCGTATAAATATTAAATACCTAATTGACACTACTTCACACGATTTGGAAAAATGAAAAAAAAAAATGTTCATCCCCACTTTACATGTAAAGGGAGCCGCCCCCAAAATACAAAATTATTATAATTATTTTTTGTGATGCCAAAAATAAATTCTATATTTAATCTATAACTACACCAACTCATCTATTATATTTATGTTTTCGGACGGATTCGGATTTTCTGACGGACAAAACGACACTATTAGTGCCGTTGCACACGTCCCGGTTGCCAGGTAGCCGGTGCCGGGTAGTCGGTCGCGAAGTGTATGGTCCTGTACACCGGTATGTGTAAAAACTATTTGGCCAGCTATCATACACTTCGCGACCGACTAACCGGCACCGGCTACCCGGCAATCGGGACGTGTGCAACGGCACTAAGGGTACTTTGTAACAGAACGCTAAAAAATTAACGTTAATGGTTTTAGAAAAAATAAATAACACACAATAACGGTCTTTACCTAATTAAAAATAGAGCAAATATTTGCGGATGTTAGAAGTGAAACAAAAATAAAAGTAATGATAAACAAAACAGCAACATCCACATAAAGGTAGAACTTTGTTAATAACACTTTATTCATCCTGATTGTCTTTGAAGTAGGTACAAACTGAATTCTGAAGTGTCAACCTTACCCCGTACTAGATATGAGCGCCGCGCCGGCGCGCCGCCGCCGCCGCCGATTTTGCCACGCCGCCGCCGCCGCGAAAACACATCGGCGCGCCGAGTGAGCGAGAGGGATAGTCATAATAATATGTAATTTCAGTCAGTGACTATGAGCATTCATATTACCCAAGTCATATAATATACCCATTAAGCCATTACTTCTTTCATGCTTTAAACGAGGAGAACATCCACATAAGTCACACCTATCTAATTGAAAGATTTCTGCATAAAAGACAACATGCTTACTAGAAAGGCAGATCTACTGAATTGATATAGCTAGTAGATGGAGCTAGTAGATCGCATTGATAAAGCCATTGAGGATAAGAAGTTTGCGCTAAGCGCCTTCCTAGATATTGATGGCGCGTTCGGCAAAAACTCAAAATGATCTATTACCCTGATAGCCTAGCTTCAAGAATTACTATAGAGTGGATCAAAGCTTCGCTAAACAACTTAGTAGCGTCATAAACTATTATGGGCTTGACGCTCAGGAGCAGGTTGACCCAAGGACGCCCACAGGGTGGGGTGGGGTGCTGTCGCTTCTGGAGTATTCCCTAGTAGTGAATGGGCGTTAAAATAACTGAACAATAGAAGGTTCTATGCTCAAGGATACGCTGACGACCTAATAATAGCTCCCCATGCCGATTTCGGTGACGGTGGCCGGTTTATTTGAAACCAGCCCAACAGTTATTATTATAGTGCCCTAGTATGTGCGCTGTACACAAGCTGTAGTCGCTGGACTTATGCAATCAGGTGCGAAATTGGTGCAAAAGAGTCAAGCTAACAGTCAACGCTAATAAGACAGTCTTGATACCTAACACCAATAAGAGGAAGTTGAAGGGACTAAAACCCTCGATAATCTTCGAGGGTTTCACGTATGCAAGCGAGGTCAAATATTAGGTCATTACATATAAAATTGACTCTTGTAAAGGAGGAACAAAAAGTTGTTTTTTTTTAAACATAATATATTTATTTAATCAAAGTATATACCATTGCTATCTATGCACTTTTGCCATCTCATAGGTAGTTCATTGATTCGGAGAGGAGTCAATAAAATTTGAAGGCGCTTTGGACTGCCCCATCGGAGTTAAATTTTTCCCTTGCAAAAAGTTATCCAAACTTATAAAAAAATGGTAATCTGTTGAAGCGAGGTCCGGGGAGTACGGTAGATGTCTTTGACATTCCAATTGAAGCTCCTCTAATTTGGTAGCCGTCTGTTGTGCAGTGTGTGATCTAGCGTTGTCCTGAAGCAGCAGTGGCCTAGAGCGAATGACCAATCTGGTAATAGATATCTGCCGTAATGGTCTGGCCAGATTTAAGAAAGCTGTAGTAGACGACACCGGCACTAGTCCACCAAACGCTCACAAGTAACTTTTTTTGAGTCAATTTTCGTTTGGGGCAGGCTTTGGCTGGTTCGCCAGGGTTCAGCCATTGCGATAAGCATTTTGGATAATAGTACAGGATCCACTTTTCATCACAGGTAATGATTCGATTTAAAATCCCTGCATTTGTGCCGCTTGAGTAATGTGACGCAGCAGTCGACTTGCGTTTGTCGGTTTTCTGCACTCAATTCATGACATACCCAGCTTTCAAGCTTTTTCACCCTCCCATCATGCATTGCTTCAAATAGATTAAAACAGTTTAATCACTAACTCTGCAGCCTGCAGCTAACTCGGACGTGATTTATGATGGACGCGTTTCCACAATAGCCTTCAGTTCTTTATTATCAACTTTGCTCTCCGGCCGTCCATGGGGCTTCTTCTGCAGGCCGAAATTTCCAGAATGAAAACGTTGAAACCAAAACACACTTTGTTTTCTTTTGTGACACCGCCGCCATACATATTATTAATCTTTCGAGCCGTTTCTGCAATACAGGTGCCACGGTGGAACTCGTGCTCGAAAATAATACGATATTTCAAATTTTCCAATCTGTAAGAGTGGCGCAAAGAAAAAACCAAAAGAGAAAAAAAAACAAATGAATTACAGTTTTCGAAACACAAATGCATAAGTAACTAGCGGTATAAATTTGAAATTGGAATTCCTAACCAAAGAATATATATTTGAGATCAGTGACCAGTACGACAACATACCAATTTCATAGTTAAGGACCTAATATCTTGGAGTGATCTTAGATATTATGGGACTTACTTGGAATAAGCACATCGAGGACATTATGAAAAATGCTTTACGTGCTCTGTGGTCCTACCTGAGACTTGTCAGCTTCAAATGAGGCCTTCGCTTCGGTATAGTGAGGTGATTGTCAACATATGCGTAATTTGATATGCCATACTACGCAGAAAAAAAGATGTACAGGTCAACTGCATTAAATCAATAGTGTACAGAGGCTGGCCTGTCTGATAATCATGGGTGCGCTCTCTTCGGCATCCATCGCTTCACTTGAAGCCCTGATTCACCTGACTCCACTTCCTCTGCTTGTTCATATTATGGAGGCTAAGAAGGTTGTTCTCAGGGTTATGACGGCAGGTAGGATGAAACGTGCCTCCACCCTACTTGGACAACTGCAACAGTCTCTTATTGAGAAACCTGTTATGGCCTAGCCATCTGAAGCCATAATGAAGGTGTATAACTTCTAGAAGCTATACCCAGTTTTCATAACTTCTAGGGAGGACTGGGTCCAAATTAATGTTCACCTTAAGGACATCATTTGGTTCACGGACAAAAGAAAGACAAGGCGCTGGACTACGGGGGCGTGCCAAATGCCACCTACAAGCAGATATGCTTGTTTGGGAGATTTTGCATCGTGTTTGACGCTGAGTTCTCCTCTGTTATTGGTTGTTCAATAGAGAGCCTACGCAGTCAGTTATATAAACGCTTCGACGTCAGTTCTTTACTACCAAGTACAAACTTCAACCCTTTCAAGGTCACGCCGCCGACGCCGCCGCCGCCGACCCAAAAAAGCCGGCGCGCCGCCGCCGACCTAACACCCATCGGCGCTCATATCTACCCCGTACCCCAGATTATGAAGAAGCAGAAGTTTCGCTCTCAATAATTAAAAATTCTGTTTGCAGGACTAAAAGTGTCCTGGGGATACGCGCTGTTCCCAAAATGTGTTTGAAACTTCGCTACCATGTTAAACCTTGTTGTAAAATTAAATGAAAAATGTTTTAGAATTAAATTTGGCGGGAACATCTATTATTAAGTATTAATAAAATATTGAGTTATGTTGTTTTAACATACAAGTTACAGTCTTATTATATTGGTTTTAAGTCGAAAAATACATTCAAAACTAAGTAGCCATCCAAGTAATTTTATTCTAATTTGAAAGTAATAATATTATATTTTGAATGCATAGGTATAAATAATCGAAGCTTCAGGAATGAAAATATTTTCGTCATTCATTCCGCTACGTAACAATTTATCGGTTCAATTTTGTGAGCTGTGACATTTAAGCGACAGCATTTGTAAAAACATCCAGCGGGCATGACATATAAAAACACGTACCTATTCGTTATTTTTCGGTCTCGCACGGAAAAACCGATGTTTATTTTTATCCAATTCCTTTCGAACAAACAACCATTACAGTAAGTGCGGAAGTTATAACGCACAGCTTTACAAACCAATGAAACGCCGTAAAGGGGATTTTTACGTTTTTTACAGCCGACGTGTTGGCAATTTTGGTAAAAGTGTTTGTTAAGTAAATCACGCTGAAACTATTCCTGTATTCCGCTAGCTGTGTATTTTCTGGTTTTCTACTAAAATATTTATGCAATATTTATTGCAGTGTATGACAGCGGATTTATAGTAATATCAGTCCTTTTAATACAGTCACGATTACACGAACAGTAATAACCTACACAAAGTAGAATACGGAAGAGGACACATTTTTTAATTTTTTTGCGAGCAGCGTAAAATAGATCTATTTAAAAAACATCTATATTGTTTCTGCTTTCAAAAGAAAATGCCATTACATAAATCACCATAGATAAAGTAAAGAAAAAACTATAAACAAACTATCAAAAATGCAACTTATAGGGGGAGTCAGAGCAATAAGTTTGAAGAATTTCCGAATCAGTGGCTCGGTCACGCCACACGGGGCAATTCATTATCGTTTAAGGGAAACTAAACAAAAGTACAGAACTAATTAATAGTAGGAACCAACTATGTAAATGCACGTAATAAAATACCCTGCATGAAGCTTTAAGTTTCGGGACACACGGGTGTAGAGAATGACAAACACATTAATTAACCTTTGACACAAAACTACATTAAGTTTTTATCATTTTTAAGATAGTTTTTAAGGGGGTCAAACACTAACTTGAATTCTTTATTTATTTATTGATAAAAATCATAGAAGTAAAAAAAAAGTTAACATTATGTAACTTTTATTTTGAAATAATTACCTTTGAAGAGTTCGACGCTTTTTTGACATTCTGCTTTGTTCAATAATAAATTTCCATATCCTGTTATCCTACAAGTGCTCTCATTATACATTTATAAAAAATATGTATTTAACTAGAAGGCTAATTTTTGTAATCAAAAATGTTCAATTCGCAGTATGGTTCCAGTCTCAGTATATTTTGTCTCGCGTGCGGGTACGCGCACGATTTGATGCCAATGCGACCGCTTTTCTTTAGACTGAAGAAATATAATATCGACAAAGTTTCTGCTCGACCAATTTCTAAACATTTAACTTTGCACTACGCCGCCTCAACATATTTAAACACAAAGGAAATGACCGCAACGACTGCAGACATTGTTGAACTACGTATTTACACGTCAGGCACGATTCAACGACTTTGTTAAGGCCGTGTAGACCCAATTTTACATGACTTTGAATCGATAATAAACAAACAAATAGTATCTTTAAAAAGCCAAAAAAAATACACATTGTTGTTTACTTAATGTTCTTTTACAATTTGTGGTTCAAAACATAATATTGAAAACTTCACTCGATCAAAAATAATTCCGAAGAGGAGGCTAAATTTGAATATTTTTCTTTTTGTTCATGAAGTTCATGATAGTTTTACTTTCAAAAATCATATCTACGAAAAGCTAATAACTTAAAGAAGAATAATTTGTGGTTACATTTTGCATGTTGGTTTAATTATTTTAACATTAAATAATTATTGAAATGCAGCGTGCGTAAGCCGCTTGAGTCGCCCCACAGTCGCCCGCTAGGCGTTGACGAGGACAGACCTATGTCAGTTTTGCTAGCGCACGGCTTACCCGCGTATTTATCGAACAATTCTTTCGTTTCTAACGCAGTGTAGGAAAGTCAGTTTGTTTTGTTTTTTTATTTTTGAACTAAATTATACATATCATACACAATAACATGTTATATTTTATCGTCGCCGCGTCATTGCTTTTGCCAGATGAGACGACCTCTGTGGCTCAGTGATTGAGCGTGTTGGTGCTCAAGCCGGGGGTAGCGGGTTTGAATCCCGCCGAAGGAACAAAAAGTTTCCTGTGTTCCCGGGTCATGGATATGTATAATACAATAAAAATCTAAAGGAAAGTCAGTTTGTTTTGTATTTTTTTATGTTTCTTTTTATTTTTGAACTAATTCTATACAGATAAAAAAAATTGAAGTGTCTGTTTGTAACTTCAAATTAACAGCTTTTCATATAAGGAATCTAAAAGTATATTCGGTACTTATAATAAAATACCAATTTTTAAAATTTTTGTCTGTCCGTCTGTCTGTCTGTCTGTCTGTTTGTTCCGGCTAATCTCTGAAACGGCTGGACCGATTTTCACGGGACTTTCACTAGCAGATAGCTGATATTATAAGGTCTAACATAGGCTACTTTTATTTTAGGGTTCCGTTTAAAAAAATAGGGTTCCGCTTTCGTTAGATCTGCGCAAACGAAGTTGCGGGCATCAGCTAGTTATACATATAACCATACACAATAAGATGTTACATTTTATCGTCGCCGCGTCGTTTCTTTTGCCAGATGAGACGACCTCTGTGGCTCAGTGATTGAGCGTGTTAGTGCTCAAGCCGGGGGTCGCGGGTTTGAATCCCGCCGAAGGAACAAAAAGTTTCCTGTGTTCCCGGGTCATGGACATATAATACAATAAAAATCTATAGGAAAGTTTGTTTTGTATTTTTTTATGCTTCTTTTAATTTTTGAACTAAATCTATATACAGATAAATAAAAATGAAGTGTCTGTTTGTAACTTCAAATTAACAGCTTTTCACATAATGCATCTGAAAGTATATTCGGTACTTACAATTACAATAAAATACCAATTTTTAAAAATGTCTGTCTGTCTGTCTGTCTGTCGGTCTGTCTGTCTGTTTGTTCCGGCTAATCTCTGAAACGGCTGGACCGATTTTCGCGGGACTTTCACTGGCAAATAGCTGATGTCATTAGGTCTAATTTATTTTAGGGTTCCGTTTAAAAAATAGGGTTCCGCTTCCGTCAGTTAGGCGCAAACGAAGTTGCGGGCATCGGCTAGTTATACATATAATCATACACAATAACATTATCGTCGCCACGTCGTTGCTTTTGCCAGATGAGACGACCTCTGTGGCTCAGTGGTTGAGCGTGTTGGTGCTCAAGCCGGGGGTCACGGGTTCGAATCCCGCTGAAGGAACAAAAAAAATTTCTGTGTTCCTGGGTCATGAATGTGTATTAAATATGTGTATAATACAATAAAAATCTTAAATATGTGTATAATATAAAAATTATTAAATATATTTCTGTTGTCTGGTACCCATAACACAAGTTCTTCGAGAACTTACCACGGGACCAGATTGACTTGGTGTGAAGCGTCCATAGATATATTATTGTGTTGTGTATTATGAGAAAAAAGTAGCTGATGCGTGGAGTAGCCTTAGTACATTATTGAATAAGCCAGTAAACAGTTTTTATGAATTTGTAACATCTACCATCTTCTTTGCCGTACTTTTCGTTTCTTTTTATTTCGATTTCTGTTTTTACAATAATAATAATAAATAACTCCCCACGCCGATTTCGGTGACGGTGGCTGGTTTTATTGTAGCCTAGCCAGTTACACAGGAGTATTTTTATAGTGCCCAAGTGTGTGCGCAGTACACAAATGCCTCTTTTTTTTACTCTCGTAATCCAGGGGGACGGATAACCGACACGACTGACGAGAGATGAGGCGCAGGTCCGACTTTTTACCTGCCCATCCGACGCATGGATCATCTTTCTTGTCAGACAATCAGGTGATCAGCCTGCATTGTCCTAACCAAACTTGGAAACAACAATTTTTGTTGTTCCAGTGCGGGAATCGAAATTAGAACCTACGACCTCCGAGTCGAGAGCCAAGCTCTAACCACTAGACCACGGAGGCTGTTCTATTTACAATAAAATATAAGGATACGTGCTCAACATCCGTCATGCTTGCCTTTGCAGAACACACCAAGTCACTCGCAAGTAGGGGTTGCAATCCGGATACTTCGAAATTCGAAAAATTCGAAAAATCCGGATTTTCATTTAAAAATCCGGATTTTTCGAGTTTTTCGAATCTTGGTTACTACTATGAAAATTACATATTTTAATTGTAATTAGTATGTACTCTAGACGTACAATATTTGAATAAGGGATATAATTAATCGAGTGAACAAAAAATAAGTTGGTGACTGCACGTGAGCATACTGTATTGCTGAATTTGGCAGCGAATTAATATGTTGGCGACTAAATTACCAAACTGGTGAAATCACTCAAGTGACAAAAAATACAAAAATCGGCAGATAAAAAGTAGCGAAATTTAATCCAATTAGCACCGATAAGTTGGTGACCATTATACCATGTAAGTAGCTTATAAAGATTTGATTGATAAATTAATAGCTGCTAAAAATTCAATTTGCAAGCTACGGAAAATCCCAGTTTTGGATACTATTGGAGGTTTTTTTTTCTTTGGTATGGGTATCGTTTTCAAGGTTTTTGGGGGTGCAGAATAATATGAAAATAAAATCCGTTTTAAAATTCCAAAATGGCGTATTTTTTTTTTTATTAAAAATGGATGTCTTTTTCCACGTTTCATATGCTGATTATAAAATTGTCTTCCAATTTCATTTTCCAAAATGGAGACTATCCAATCTTCGTAAAATTAACATGTAGTTTGTAGAGGTACCAGCTATGTAAGCTATAGAAACTTTTCGAAATTCAGGATTTTCAAATTTCTTTTTTTGGCATTCATGAAAAAAATATGCGATTTCCGGGTTAAGGGGGAGGAAATTTTTATTATTTTTCCAGTAATAGTATTATTTTTCCGTTTCTAAAATAGAAGCGATTATAGAAAAAAAATATGGCAATGTTCTACTTTGACACAAACAGTGTATAAAGCTATAGAAATTTTAGAAAATTCAGGATTTTCAAATTTCTTTTTCTTCCATCGTAAAGTAAAGGTGTTGCGGGGTTCTTAAGGGGAGGAAATTTTCTTTAATTTTTTCAATAGGATGCACCGTTTCCGAGATAGAATCAATTTTATAAAAAAAAATGCTCTACATTGAGATACGAGGGATGTATAAAGCTATGGAAATTTTGGAAAATTCAGGATTTTCAAATTTCTTTTTCTTCCATCATGAAGAAAATATGAGGTTGCGGGGTTACTAAGGAAATTTAAAATGGATGACTTTTTTGTAATCAGCACCCCCAGAAACCAACAAAAGTACAACCATATTATTTTTATAAAATTAAGTATGTCCGCCATATTGGAATTTCAAA
The DNA here is from genome assembly GCA_905404095.1 of Glaucopsyche alexis. Taxonomy (NCBI): domain Eukaryota; kingdom Metazoa; phylum Arthropoda; class Insecta; order Lepidoptera; family Lycaenidae; genus Glaucopsyche; species Glaucopsyche alexis. The sequence continues at coordinate 22,370,888 of FR990047.1, read as the reverse complement.
ATGAATGCCATTTTCGTATCCAGCACCCCCAAAAACCTGGTAATGACACCTATGTTAATTTTGCGAAAAATGAATATCCGTTATTTTTAAATTTCAAAATCAATTTACACACTATCTACACCCCCCTAAAATCGAGGAAAATTAAAAATTGGGAATTTTGTACGCTTCTTTGTTTTTTTTTTATGTGCGCTGGTTTTGCAGCTTGTATGTTTTTTGAGTTACCTACATTAGGGAAAATATGTGTGCCTATTCTTAAATTAAATGTGTACTCACAAATTGTCGCCAAGATGGTTATTTGTTCGCTAATATAATATATGTCTGCCAGTTTGGAATATTCAGTCGTATTACTTAGTCACCAGATTTGTAAATTTTTATTCCTTACATTCTTTAGCCAACATGGTAATTTAGTATTCAATATTCGGTATTTTCACATCCAAAATTTAATTGTTTTGTCGTGAGTTTAAATCCATGCCTTTGGATAATTTGATATTATTATTTTTTTGTCCTGTTGATATTGTTGACACATTTTTCCATTTATTCAAGTTATTTGGTAGAACATAGTCAATCCATTAAATGGAGATGCGAGGGATGAAGATCTGCTAAAATATTATGGTCGCTATATATGTATATGTATGGACTGTTTCTAAGATACTTACCATTTTATATTTTTTAGTAGTAGTACAGTTCAGTAATAGGTGATCCAATTTATAAAAACACTGAATATGGTTTCAGTTTTAATTGCACAAGTAGTAAGAAGTATAATAAGCAAATCCAAACCCAATTAAAGCTTTGTATATTTATATTTATTATTAATTGAATTCGTACTAACGAAAGTCAAAACATATTATTGCAATTTTAATTTCTACAATCATAGAATGCCAAATTAATATGACAGCTTAAAAAGAAATGTAGTGGTTTAACTATATTTAATTATCTTCTAAATAATGAATATCTAAGTCCAAATACCTAAATCTTATCTCTATGATATCAGAATAAATTCTTAAAAAGTTTGGGAAGAAGTTTTGGTGTCGATAATACCTGACTGGTTGGTTTAAGATTAGAGAGAGTTTTTCCGAATGAATGAAAGTAATATATTTTTTTTTATTATTAAAATTAATTTGATTGAACTAAACTAACCTAAACTAACGAGTCAGTAGCAAAACTAAATGAAAATCAACGCTCCTGTTTTTGCGTAGAAATAATTATTTTTTAGATAATATTTTAAAGATAAGATATAGGTGCCAAAAATAGCACCAACGATTTGTGTAAACCACTGTTATTTTTTTAAGTAATGTAGTTTTCATCTTATAGCGGAAACTTCAAAGTGCAATAAAGAGTAAGATGTTACTGTTTATTTGTAAGTAAAATGTTAAAATAAAGATCTTACAATAGTTACAGATTTTAAATTGTGCTTAGAATTGTTAATTGTACTTCTGTTAGTTACCGAGGGAATTAAAAGCACAATTTACGTGTTTAATTATTACCCAAATAGGTGGGTGGTTTTTACTTTCAATAACTCAAAAGTGGTCCAATTTCGTCCATACAAAATTATTTGTTCAGCCCCATACTTCAAATGATTTGTCTTCACTCCCCGGATCTCAATTTAAAGGATTTTCAGTTTCCTACGTTTTATTAAACTGTAATAATTTTCCTACGTTAGTACTTTCTCATAGAAATGGAACTTTACGAAAACGGTAGTGGTGAACTGTGGCGTAGATAATTATGTAAAAAAAAGCGTTAAAAAGATCACAGGCTATTCCACTTTTTTATAATTCTTTACTGCTGGAACATTTAGTAAATAACAATATATACATACCTTATTCAAAATAAAATACTAACTATAAAACTGAACATTCTAGGATTTCAAACGTAATCAAAAATATTTATAAAAATGAAAAAATAAATATAATTAAGTATATAATTTTGATATAATCTCATTATGTTTTTATTTATTCAGATTGTAATTCTAATACTTACACTGTCATGTCACTCTAAATTATCTGAAGAAAATATTGAAAATAAATCGATAATTAAACCAATTTACGTGACGCCGAAAGTAAATAAATATACATTTTTAAGTATTTGCAGTAGAACCCAATATAATTTATAGCGCCCCAAGTGGGTCAAACCGAGTAGATATCCCAAGTAATTCTCCCATATACAACTGACGAAAGAAGGAACGAGGCAACCCCGGGAAGCTGTATGCTGTTTTTTTTTCAAAAGTGAGCCCAGGAGCTGTCCAAAGCCATCAATGAAGTTTACCGATCTCCTATCCAATCCAACATTACTCAAGAAAATGAGCACATAGTTCACGGTCTTTTTTTATCTTAGATAAGCAGTTTATTTTTATATAATTTTTGTTTATAGTTTATTTTATTAACTATATTAAATATTAGACATCGTTCACAGTTAAATTTTACCAACATATTAGGTTGGGGAAAAAGTTTCTTCGCATTTTATATAAAAATTCAAAAGGTTTTTTTATAAAGTTTATTTACAAGTGACTAAAGTATATAGGTGCCATTTTGTTCGATAACTTTTTGCCATCTTGTTGGTAGGTACATGATCCCATTGCTATAAAATTTTTGGGGCTTCTGATGAAAAAACTGCGACAAGTGGTTTTGGCAGTCCTCTTGTGATGTCAACCTGACACTGCCTAAGGAATTCTGCAGCGACCGAAACAGGTGGAAATCTGAAGGTGCAAGGTCAGGAGTATACGGCGGATGCATTAACACCTCCCAGCCAAACTCCCGTAATTTTTTCTGAGTGGCTAAAGATGTGTGAGGTCTATCTATAGGAGCTATAGGAGCGTTATCATGGTGAAAAACCACACCCCTTCTGTTGATTAATTCCGGCCGCTTTCTCTCAACTTCTTGCTTTAATCTCATCAGTTGTTCGCAGTACAGTTCAGAATTGATGGTCCTGCCTGGCGGTAACAGCTCATAATGAATAATGCCCTTCCAATCCCACCACACACACAGCATCACCTTGTTGCGAGTTAACCCGGGTTTCGCCACAGTCTGTGAAGCCTGACCGGCCTTTGACCACGATCTTTTTCGCACGTTCTTGTCGTACGTGATCCACTTTTCATCACCAGTTATCAGCTTCTTCAAAAATGGTTCGGTTTCATTACGTCGTAATAAAGAATCACAAATGAGTACACGGTTCATTAGGTTTCTTTCAGTGAGCTCATGAGGCACCCAAATATCGAGCTTTTTTGTGTACCCAGCTTTTTTCAAATGCGCCAAAACCGTTTTGTGGTCAATCCCCAGTTCTTCAGCTACATCGTAACTACTAATATGCCGATCTTGCTCCACTTTTTCAAAAATGGCAACAGTTTTGTCCGTAACAGAGCGACCAGAGCGACGTGCATCTTTGATATCAAAATTTCCGGATTGGAAACGCTTAAACCAAATTTGCGCTACTCTCACAGATACTGCATTAGGTCCATAAACATCACAAATTTTTTCGCGGCTTGTGTTGCATTTTTACCTATTTTGTAATAAAATTTTAAAATGTATCGAAATTCTTCATAAGAATCACTCATTTTAACAATAAGAAAAACAAATGAAAATCTCAAATTTACCTAATTTGAATTTGGAATTGTCTTCTGTAAAATTAAAACTTTTTAATGATACCAAAATCAGCCAGATACAATTGGTATAGCCCAAGATATTTTATGACAAGTTCATACATACTTATAATGCGAAAAGACTTTTTCCCCAACCTATTATGACAAGAAGCCAGGATGCAGGGACCTCCACAGATATTACGACCGTGTCCTTGGGAAATCTGCAGCAATGCTCCCACTGTTCCCGATATTTTAAAAGCCAGCGAGGTTTGAACATTCATGTAGGCAAATGCCACAAGCAGCTTCCCACCCTCATTCCACTAATAACCACTTCACTTCCGAACCCCATCTATCAAACCAGTTTCTGGCAAAAAATATCCAAATTTAAACGTTTTGTACCAGTACTAAAACGGATCCCTAGGGGTGCCAGGGTGACCGTAGCCCAGAAGCTTGCCGAGACAATACGCCACACAGTGCTGGAAAACTCGAGGCAAGCCTGGGAAAATCTACTCACCTTTCCCTACCGATTTCTGCATGTCACTAGGGATCCGCTCCCTCACTTCAAGAATAAAAAAGAACTGTGTTTCGGACATTGACCTCAACCCAAATTTTTCTTTGCATTCCTCGGCCAAATTTAACCTCGTGAAATCTGTAGAAAATAAAATAAGTGAGGGAGACATTAAGGGTGCAGCGCGGCTCCTGTTTTCCAATGACACGGTCGCCCCCGACTGCCCAGAGACCCTCATCGCCCTGCAAAACAAACATCCGTCACAATCCAACCCTTTCACAGCTTCCGATGAGGCCCTACCACCACTACAAACGTCGGCAGATAAAGTACGCGGAGCCATCATGTCCTTTCTTCCGGGTTCAGCTGGCGGCCTTGACGGTCTCACCCCTCAGCATCTGAAGGACCTCACCAGCGGTTGCTGCGGGGAGGCCGGCGAGAAGCTCCTGAATGAACTCACGAATCTGTGCAACCTGATGCTACGTGGAGGGGTCGCATCAGATATCGTGGACATTCTATATGGAGCTAACCTCTGCGCTTTGAAGAAGAGAGATGGTGGCATTCGTCCGATTGCTGTCGGCTCCACATACCGGCGCCTTACAGCCAAACTAGCCTGCAAATCGATCACTTCCCTCGCGTCGTACTTCCAGCCGAAACAGCTCGGTTTTGCCTGCAAAGGGGGCTGTGAGGCCGCCGTTCACTCTTTCAGAACAGCTATTCACAATCAAGGCGATGATGTGTTTCTGAAGGTCGACGTCAAAAACGCCTTTAACTCAGTTAAGCGAGGCGCCATGTTGGCCCAAATAAAATCCAAAGCCCCTGCCATTCTACCATTCATACTCCAGTGTTACAACGACCCCACCAAACTCATTTACAAAGATCACCTCATCTCATCCGAAGTGGGCTGCCAACAGGGCGACCCTCTCGGTCCAGCAATTTTCAGCCTTGCCATACACCCGGTCATCGAGCTTCTAAATTCAAAATTTAATGTTTGGTATTTAGATGACGGGACCATTGGAAGCGATGCACCCACGGTACTATCCGACTTCCAGACTCTGACTCGCGAGTTCCAAAAAATAGGTCTGGAGCTAAACCTAGGAAAGTGCGAACTTTTTGTGCCAGACAGTTGTGAGGATAGAAACGCGATTATATCCAGCTTTAAAGAAATAGCTCCACACAACTGTCTGTCATCGATAAGGATTCGCTCTTCCTTTTGGGCTCGCCTATTTTAGACGAATCTCTCCCAGAATTCATAAATAATAAACTACAAAATTTTAGTGAAACTTTAGACCGCCTCCTCCAAATTAACTGTCACATGGCCTTCACCCTAATCCGTTATTGCGTTTTCGTACCAAAATTTACGTATGTCTTGCGGTGTTGTCAACTGTGGAAGTTCCCTCAACTTCTCAAACAGTTGGATGATACCATAAGACATACGCTCTCCACGATTTTGAACATTAGTTTTGATGACCGCTCATGGACTCAGGCAACGCTTCCAGTAAGGTTCGGTGGCCTGGGTGTTCGAAAACCTTCCGACATATCACTCCCGGCCTACTTGTCCTCAGTCCACGCCAACCATAGACTCATCTTCAAAATACTAGAGCACCAATCCTACTCCATTATAGTTCCCTTTCTGGACGAGGCCAAGGACGTCTGGAGCGCAACTAGTGCTTGTAGCGAATTGCCTGACAACGTTTTTTCCCAAAGGCTCTGGGACAAGCCACACTGCAGACTGGTACGGAATAATCTCCTTAATACGTCCTCCAGTCCTGTGGAGCAGGCTCGCCTCTTAGCAGCGGAAAAGTGGGAGTCGGGCCTTTGGCTACAAGCGTTGCCGTCACCCAATACGGGCACATGCTGGATCGAACCGCTTTCCGAATAGCCACTTCCCTGCGTCTTGGCACCTCCCACGTCGTCCCCCACCGCTGCGTTTGTGGTGCAAACGTGGACAGCCTCGGACACCACGGTCTGTCCTGTCAGCGAAGCGCGGGCCGCATCTCCCGACATCACTGCCTGAACGACCTCATCCGTCGGGCTCTTGTCACCGCCGCTGGAACCCTCTGGCTTGGCGCGCGACGATGGCAAGAGACCAGACGGTATGACCCTGGTCCCTTGGAGAGTGGGACGGGCTCTTGTATGGGACGCTACTTGCGTCGATACACTTGCTCCGTCCCATGTCCAGGGCACCTCGAGCACTGCAGGTGCGGCCGCCAATCAGGCGGAGAACTTCAAGCGGCGCAAATATGAGAACCTTAGTGGGGATCTCATATTTGAACCGTTTGGGGTTGAAACCCTAGGTTCATGGGGTCCGGGTGCGCACAAACTTTTCAGAGAGATTTCCAAAAAACTAATTGAGGCCACCCGAGACCCCAGAGCCGGCACCTATCTGGCCCAAAGAGTGAGTATCGTAATCCAGCGGGGAAACTCTTTGAGCCTTCTAGGTACTCTGCCTGGTGGGGACGACCTGGGAGATTTCTTTTTATTGTAGCTTTATAAGTTTTTCTAGTTTTAATATTTTTTAAGTAGTTAGCAGCTATTAGATATAATACCATAATTGTTATTTTGTTGAATAAAATTATTTATACTTACAACTTAAAATAAGAATTTATTTAAATTAAATTATAAAAAAGTAACTGTTTTTTTTTACTAATGAGTGTAATTTTTGCTACAAAATAGTAGTAAAATAAACATTGAAGTTTTATAAAATATGCAACAAATTAAAAAAAAATGAAAAAATCTGAATTATCCGGATAATCCGGATTTTTGGGAGAAAAAAATCAAAAATCCGGATTTTCAAAAAGTCAAACGTTTGTGGAGGTTTGGATTTTGCGGCAAGTGGCAACCGTGCGGACTCGGCAGTAGGAATACATTTTTTGCAAGTGTCTGCCTAAGTAGGTACCATCAAATCGTCAACACCTATGTACCTGATACAGTATTTTTATCTCACGAAACGACACGTACTTTAGTGACCACACGAGCTAACGATAGGTACTCGTCTCCATGCACACATCGAACACAGCGTGTTTTTATACTTGTAACAGAACACACTGCATAGAAACTGTCAAAATCTATACTAATATTATAAAGCTGAAGAGTTTGTTTGTTTGTTTGAACGCGCTAATCTCAGGAACTACTGGTACGAATTGAAAAATTATTTTTGTGTTGGATAGTCCACTTATCGAGGAAGGCTTTAGGCTATATAACATCATGCTAAGCTCAATACGAGCGGAGCACCATTCAAGAATGTTACAAAATCGGGGGTCTTTTTTTCCTTTTGAGAGCTTTCGCTGCGTACGCTGCGGAAACGGTTAAAGTTTCGCTAAAATGATGTATGGCAGAATTGTTCCCCTTTAAAAGTTCTAAAAAAAAGTCCGCGACAGTATATGTCTATCTTTTAAGGTTGGCTCACTATAACCTTTTTATACTAACCAAATTTGTTCTAAAAGTAAGCATTATTTCTGAAGGTGTTTTCATAAAGATTATATTAATCCTTATCCAAGTAAATACGTTATTCATTACAAGCATTTAATCTAGAAGAAATTTGCCGTTTACATCATTTGATTTCAATAAGTATTTTAGAAGATATCGCAGTAATAAAATAATCATACGCGCTATAGTACGGCGCGCGGCGCGGGCGGGTAGTCGTGAGGTGAAAGCGCTTCTCCTTCTACGTAAATGAAGTCGCGGGTAAATTTTAGCGATATCCTAAAGTAACTATTCCACGCGGACGAAGTCGCGGGGAAAAGCTAGTAATTGAATAAAATTTAAGCATTTTTTACTTAGGTACCTATAATATCTATTCAAATTATGTGTGCTATGTGTTGCATTAAAACAGTTATCTATGAATTTTATTATCTTTTTCAATGCAAATAATAAAATAAATTGACCTACTGCCGACACGACTACACTGTAACACTTTGGGTTCATGTAAGTTCACGCCGGCGACGTAGGCGCGCGGCTCGCTTTGCGGCAATTGCGGGCAACTCTTGGAAGCGTTAAATGCCTATTTCGCTTGGTCTACCTGGTCTTAAGCGATTTTCATCTTGTGCCTGTTCGAGCAGCAACTTGTTCAACAGTACCTACATACATTTGCATAACTCCAAAAATTCTCTACACCGTCGGTCCATGAGTTTGCTGTGCAATAAACGCGATCGTCCGAAAACATACGCTAATAAAATTTATAATCCATAAAACCAGGGAGCGAAACCGTTGTTTTATAATAAGTAATAATCATAAACCCGCCCTAGCCCTAGAGGCCTACGTCGGGTCTCCGGAAAACCAGGTGTGCCACTTTTCGATCTTATTACTATAGCAGTAAGGTCTAAAAGTGGTACACCAGGTTCACAGGCTTTGTCGCTGACCGTACACTGACGGAATCATGAAAACAAATAGTCAAGAAGTTTAGCGTCAGAACTTTTGACTTTCGTAATCCACTTTGAAGAATAACTGATGAAACAAACAAAAGTTAAAGCAGGTTTTGTTCTTTGTTAAAAAAAAACTATGTAACAGCAAACGCTGCACTTTTTATCTCTTCCATTTTTTGATTTCATTGTTCTTTTAAAGTCACTTCAATAAAAATGTAGATTAATTAAAATGTAATTAAAGTACCTTCTCTTACAATCAAAATAAGTACCTAATAAATATGATTTGAAAATGAAACCTGATCACTCGTGATCGTGAAAACTCTATTTCTAAATTTTCACGGGTTTCGCGTTTCTCAAGAAATTCGTAAATCAATTAAACTTGGTCTGGCTTCCTGGGAACTCGCTTGTCATTAATCGAAATAAGTAGGCGCTTATGAACCTTCACTGACCGACTGACTTGGACGGACATAATATTATTATTATGTACCTAATTTTCTAAATTATTTATCTTGCAGACTGAATTTTACGCATAACTTTAGAATTTATATTAAAATATAATGTCATGACAAGTTAGAGAAAGGCTAAAAGTAATATGGATATCCCGTTATTAAAAAAAATATGTTTCCAATTTTTTTATAAAAAAACAAAAATAACGAAACGACTTTGAATGTTACATTCGAATAGACTTAACAATTTTCATCGGAAAACAAATTGTTGGAAAAAATGTAAAATGGTATTCAACAAATGGTTTGAGTGGACTGAAACTATTTCAATTTAGCCCAATTACTTTGAAATGGTTCACCATTGTTCGATAGGTACGTGTTCGATAGGTAACCTTTTTGGTTTGACAAAGGTGCTTGTGTGTGCAAATAAAGTATTTTGTTACACAAGAAATTACTGAAGCAAAACTCATTTAAGTGCGTTGAGAGCGAAATTTCAAGGTCGTGTCACGTCAAGACTCAAGACACGATTTTGGGTAAAACGCCAAGGTTTTGGATGTAATGTCATACTAATATGTCTCAAGCTACTATAATAAAGTCCTTATACGACAACTTTATTTTCTAAACTAGGTACGGCTCAATGCACAAAATATGGGGCTAGGTGTACAATTTTTAATTTTTCTTTTATTTTTGAAGTGATGTTATTTAGGCATGATTAGAGTATTTTTCGATAAATGAAGCTTCACTTCCACCACGTGTGCTCTGTACACGTCAACGTCATGTTTTTTAAACTAATAAGCATAGTTATTCTTTTAAGTATACAAAGTGAAACTAAAATATCCTTTTTAGGCCTAATACTTTAACACTATTACTTAAAGTAAAATAAAGGATAGATATAATACTATATTATAGTGTATATTGCGTACCGAAATTTCAATCAAACTTCCCCCGCTCTAATTGCAACTAAAATTGTTTTAAAGTTTATGATTTATTCAGTACTTAGCAAGACGCTCCAACTTTAATTATTCCGGAGGCGCCGAGTGACGTCACAATAAAAGCGGTGTCGTAAATTTTTAACATCCTACCATAGCATAGAGTATGCACTGAGCGTTAAACGATATCCTTTTAGAATTGGCTATTATCTAGAACGAGACAGAACGAGAGCCAGCTGTATCTTTTGGACGAAAAAACTTTTTAGATTTAATTACATGATTTTAAACTCAATTAAACGAAAAAAGAATAAAAAGAGACAACCTATATTCTACATAATACATATGATTGACATAAGCTTTTTTTAAATGTTGCTCACACACATGCATTGTGACATAGTGTAGCTGTCGACTAATAGAAAAGCTGCATGGTGCCTGCCTCCGTTTCTAGTGAATATTTAAGTCTATGGCAATATCGCGTCTATGTGCATCCAACGACCGCTTACATTGCTAAAGGCTACATTACGGCTTATCACGTAAAAGTAATTTTACAATGTAATGAAAATAATCGTTGCTTAGGCTTTTAAATACCTGTTGTATAAAATCGTCTACTATAAAGTATTTGGCTTGAGTGGTTAAAACTTTTTTATGCTCGTTACTATTTTGGATTCGATTAGGATGCAAATATTCTAGCTTTTTGAACGCTAGAACTAAATTAGGTAGCCATAAATTATTGCCTAGATACAGTTTTATTCCTGTCCCGTTTCGCAGCTTGCTGTTTTCGTTAATGTTGATTCTAAGTACGGTCTTCATCGTATGAGAAAAAAAAACCGGCCGGCCGACTACAGGTTTGTACGGAACCCTCGGTGCGCGAGTCCAACTCGCACTTGGCCGGTTATTTTCATAGCTCTCTCTTTTCCACTCCCTAGTCTCTATCTTAATTCTCCTACTCTAGCCGGTTTAAAACATAAAATTAACAATTAGTGCCGAACGAATTTATACCGTCTTAAAGGTACGATCACACACTGTTGGAGCTTAAAACTTAATTACAACAGGAGGGTTTATTCGCTATAACTTGTCGAATAAATCTCGGCAAATCGTTCCTTTAACGAGTTTCAATGCTGAATGCATTTTATTGATCATAAAAGGAACTTTTACTAGACTACGGCATTTAATTGTACAGCCAATTGTAAATTTTGTAAGTAAAGTGTGATGAACAAATCAATTTATTATTGAACACCTCGCTGGCTTTTATGCTATCATAAATGTCTATACATAATGTTGTAATAGTTATTATTTATGAAGCGGGTAAAAAATTAATATTAAATAGGTCTCCCGTAAGAATCGCAAAATATATTTAGTAAGATGCTATCAAAAAACAGTTGCTTAGTAAATAATTTCTAGCCATGTTTTTGAGATGATCTGCAATAAGAGGGTCTGCTGAATTGTGTATAATAAATGAAATAAACTAAATATAATATAATTTATTACATCACTTAGCTCCTTAAATAATTTTCATGATAACAAAGAAAACAAAAATATAATTTCTTTCAATATTATAAAAATTGAGTTACCTCATTTTATTTTACAGTACAATGTTCCTAATAAAATAAAGCAAGTTTAAGTCTAGTGACTGTGTGTTTAACTTTGAGGACTTAGAACAATGAGTGAACTAATGAAATAAGATGGCGTCGTTCAGTCACCAGGAGACACAGTCTAGTCCTGCGAAGGAGGTACCCAGGTATGTACATAATATTATGTTACTCTCTATAGATACATCAAGGAAAGCATTATATAATTAAGATATCTATAATCCCCAATAAATTGTAAACCAATAGGCATGTCTTAAGTGTGTAAAGTTAGATACAGATTTGATTTTTTTGCAAAAGGAATAGCTATAAATTACGTTGGACTTGCTATTGGTGAGCGTACTAAATGTATACAATATACAAATTAAGCTTGAGCTCAGCCCATGAAAAAACAATTAGGAAGTGTATTTAAAAATCCTGAAGGCATCTCCGCTCCGTTTCTTAGCCTCTTAGCCAGGGATATCGAACTTAAAAGATTAGAAATAATGTTTACGTACTAACCTAACTTTTTTTTTGTTCCCGCAGGGGAAAGGTCATTACGCCTTTCCCGGGATGAGTTACTGGGGATATATGGAACTCCCGGCGCTGTCGCCGGTTTACCCACTAAAACTAAACCTGCGGATTGCCCTCAGCCGCTATGAAAGGGAGTGTCCCGGATCTTTCTAACACTGGACACCCCTCACGACCGGCCGGTCTCCCTCTTATAGAGACCGGACTTTCACCACAATTAGGGGCCATTCCGGCAAACTGGAGCGTCCCCCTCGGCGCCGGGACTAGCTAAGCCGGGGAGTTTTCCATCCTCTTCCGGAGCCCCGTTAGACAGAAGATTGGAGGTTCGCAAAGCGACGCCTCCGCATTCCTGTCCTACGCCAGCGGAGCGGAACAGAGGATGGAGCGATCTCTCTGTCCCGCTCTGCGGCCTCTTTCTGAAAAATGATGGATTCGCAGAAGGAAACCGCCGCCTGCCAGGCTTCATCGCTCTCGAGCATGCAGCGAACCACACTCGAGAGGTCCTTCCCAAGCACTGCCATGAGATCGTGGCGATGCATGGCCCATCGGTCGCACACCTCTAAGGTATGCTGGGCCGTGTCTTCCTCAGCGCCATATTCGTGGCAAGCTAGCGTAGGCTCTCTTCTGGCGAGTACTAAACCTAACCTACACCTATAACTTATCTTCTGGGTCCGGTCAATTAGACTTACGTAAAAGTATTTTGCGATCCAACCAAACAGATATAAATATTTTTGAAGTACATAATTAGAACGTTTTTGTATGTCTTTTAAAATTGTCGCAAATGGGGTTACGCTGTTTAACTTGTCAAAAAAACTGGAAAAATTTTCGCCGACCATTTGCGCGGTATAAGCGTTTCAGCAACGTACTAAAAATCCCATATTTCTGCTGACATGTAATTAGGTAACTCGGTCAATTACGACACGTCATGCATATGTCATGGAATTGACACAGCATTTTAGTTTACCGCTCTGTAAACTTTTAAACGGTCCGCTACTTAACGTTTCAAGCTGTTGATCTAGATTCTAAATGTGCGAATTCCCAACTTTATTTGACTGGCTATCTGTAAGTATGTTATGTTTATTTTGTAATTTGCAATGAGCTAGTGTGGTGGGCATCTTAATAAAGTTCTGTTTATATGTTCTTTGGAACAGCACTTATGCGCAGGATTATCTACGGATGTGAATTTTGTGCAATTTATCTGCGTAGCGACGCAACTCTACCAAGCCAACTGACGATATACCATCAAAATAAAATACATATTTAACGAGAATTTTAGTTCCAATAATCTAGACATAGAGTTGGTGCCAGCCGAAGTTCGAATGGAGATAGTGTGCATATTGTTGGAAGGAAGCCGACAAAAATGAATAAAATTATAGATATGATAGTTTTGTGTTGTGACAAAATGTTTTTGGCTCCCATTGTAAACAGAAACTTTTAAAATGTTTGGTGGTAACAGTTTTTTGTCTGAAAGCCATTTATCGTGAATTTGCCAATTTTGTTTTTAAGTAAGCACTCAATGGTGCTAGCACGAACAAATAAAAGTACGTATTCGTACCGTTATCGAAAAAGAATTGTATGAAAATTATGACAGCGCGTAAACATTCTAATTACGAATACCAAGTTATCAATTGTTCATGCTTATCCCTCAGAAACTCAACATATTATGTTACTTCTAGTTTTAGCATAATGTAATGGTTATTTTTTTATATATTTTGAGTTCACAGATTTATTACACGCATATATTATTTTGATTGTAACATTGTTATTATTAGGATCATTGATTTTAAGCATCAATCACACCTTATCAATTTAGAATATATGAATTTCGAGAGCAGTTTCGATTTGCTTTTTAGTTTTCTGTCGTAATCGTCGTATTTTTCATTCGACTCGATTGACATGGGCTCGATTGAAATTTAATGGAATCGAACCTTGTGCAAAGTTCAAAAGTCGTGGTACCGGCAATGCCGCTATCGTAGTTTTTTAAGTTTTATTTCGGAGCGTATTGAGAGGGCCGACTTTTTAAGCTTCAACATGCGTTCTACACCTATGAAAATAATTTACGTTTGGAGCGAAATCAGCGAATTTTGTTTCATCACTGTAACGATTCTGCTAAATAAAACCTGCATAAATACAATAACAATCAAGTCTCGATACGCTAAAACTCTCAAACGGTGTTTTGATTAACGTTAAACCAACGTGAAACGCGCTCTGATTGGTTGAAACGTCATAAAATCCGTCCATGGTAACATGTCGATTCACTTACAATCCAATCAAAGTAAAATGAAAGTTACTTTAAATACGAGAATTGAGGTTTAGATTTTTTACCTTACAGATCGGATGCGTGTAACTGATGCTTATGAAATAGTTCAATAGTTAATTGGCCTGTACAAGTAATGCTTAGCTATTAGTCAAGCTCTATGTCAAGTAAACTTGGCCACATGCCAGTAATAGCTTATCTGTAACAGACGGATTGGTGCGCGTTATTTTTATGTTTTTAAACGATTGATTGACGTAATTAGTTTTGGCTGGCTATATTTTTTGTTGGCTTCGTAATAAATCTCGGTGTTTGTTTAGTGTTTTATTTAGGACTTTCGGGGTTTCATCTATGTCACGACGTAATGAAAATAAATTGTTAACTATTGTATAAACACGTTTAAAGATGCTCATAGCTTCATCACATATTTTGTTCTTATCAAACACTAGCTTTTGCCCGCGACTTCGTCCGCGTGGCGTTCCATACAAAATGTGAACCCCTTTTCCACACCCTTAGGGGGCGAATTTTCAAAAACCCTCTCTTAGCTGATGCCTACGTCACTACAACTATCTGTATGCCAAGTTTCAGCATAATCCGTTCAGTAGTTTCGGATGTGCGTTGATAGATCAGGTTTGCCTTTTATATATTTAGATTTTCATATTCTTAATATTTACATGTAAAGCACAATAATTAAGTATTAACTAATTAAGAAGCTTAAATATACCTAATATTGCCCTGCTACTTTGTAACACATTGTATTTAGGGCCTATCATAATCTACTGATAAGTGCTCGATAAGTGTCAAATAACTTATTTGCACGTTTTGCCTCTGTCGATACAAACTAAGCTATAACGAAACTTCCGAATGAGCTATCTTATACTTATTATAAGATGGTGAAACAGGTCCAATATTAAGGACCTGTTTCACGTATAACGTCACTTTAAAGTTAATTATGAAAGCCTTTATTTCATAGCCTTTTGTAAGGCTCGTGTAAGCAATCGAAGTGGGCAATCTAGGTCGCAATCAAGAAGGAGGCTTTGCTTAGTGCTTTCCTCTCGATATCGCTCAATCAGCGAAATTGCCTACAAGTTTAGTGCCTACAGACTGTAGACAAAAAGTGGGGAAAATTTTGAAAAAACAAGAAAAAATATTGTTTTTAGCCGTCAACTTGACGACTAATTCTCTTAATTAAAATATCCAAATTGTAGTCTCTTACGCAAATATCTAGGGGGGTATAGGACAGAGTGTCTTCAAAATTCAAAGAGCGTGATCAGTGTTTTATTATTGTTGAGAGTTGTCAAAAATATTATTTAAAATAATTGAACTTAAATTTTGAGCATACTATCCTGTAAAATAATAAACATAATTGTATATTCATAGGCGCGCGGCCGATACTGCGCGGCGATCGCGTGACCGCGTAAAAGCCGGCAGTGCGAGAGTGTCCATGCGTAATGAGAGTTGTCAGAAAATGTGAATCATATTATTTTTCTGTAAATTATGAACATTTTTTAACTATTTAAACTGTTATTACTTGCGTCATATTGCGGCCTAACGGCCGGGCCACACGGCGCGGCGCCGCACCGCACCGCAATACTCCGCACCGCACTGGCGGCCACACGAGCAATGCGGCGTCGCAATGTTCTTACGGCGTCGCTGCGGCACCGCAATGTTCTTACGGCGCCGCTGCGGCACCGAACAGGGTTGACTTGGCTAATGGCTTGCCCTGTTGACGACAGTCTACAATAAACAATGGGTTTTTTTGTATAATATGTATCAGCATCACGTAATTATACGTTGATTCTAACGAGCGTACACTTCTCCCTACGCCGTACATACAACTGAGCGGTGCCGCCGCGGCACCGCACTGCTTGCACCCCTCCCCGCCTCATCTGCCTCGCGCCGCTGTCCGGTGTGCCTGCGGTGCGGCGACGGAGCGGCGCCGGACGCGCCGTGTGGCATACCATGCCTTTTTATATGAAAAAGACCTGTTGCGATACCGCTCAGGCGCCGCGCCGCAGCCGTACCGCACCGTGTGGCCAGGCCCTGAGGGCCGGGCCACACGGCGCGGCGCCGCACCGCACCGCAATACTCCGCACCGCACTGGCGGCCACACGATCAATGCGGCGTCGCCCTGTGTGCACCCCTCCCCGCCTCATCTGTCTCGCCCCGCCTCGCGCCGCTGTCCGGTGCGCCTGCGGTGCGGCGCCGGAGCGGCGCCGGACGCGTCGTGTGGCATACCATACATTTTTATATGTAAAAGACCCGTTGCGATACCGCTCAGGCGCCGCGCCGCAGCCGTACCGCACCGTGTGGCCTGGCCCTAACGTTGGGTAAAATATATCAGTCGAATAAAAATGCACCCTGTATATTTTATTTGACGACCTCTGTGGTTCATCAGCGCGTTAGTGCTCAAGCCGGGGGTCGCGGGTTTGAATCCCGACGAAGGAACAAAGAGTTTTCCTGTGTTCCTGGGTCATGGATGTATATTAAATATGTGTATATTATTATAAAAATCTTAATTAGATGTATAGTATAAATGTATTAAATATACTTCCCGTTGTCTGGTACCTGTAACACAAGTTCTTTGGATACTTAGCACTGGACCAGATTGACGTGGTGTGGAGCGTCCATCGATATTATTATTAACTCCTTTTACTGTTATTTTTCGGTCTCGAAGTGTTGCACTCATACATGCGCGCCATATACAGTAGGTATACTTAATCATAATAATCTAACAAAAGGTACCTATAAAATTCTTATTTAATAATCTAATCTCAAATATAAGTGTCTCAAGTAAAAACCAAGCCAGACCAAGTATTTTTTTGCAATTTAACAGTATTTATTTTAAGCCACACGCCGAGAGCCCATTTTAGTCTCCGGCCGGATGCAAAATCAATACAATGACTGCAGCAAAGGCTTACAGACATTTGCTTTCGGTGCCGGATTTAAAAATGTTTATTTTTTAAATTCGTTCGAAAACTTTCCGCTTCCTGATATTGATCATTGTTTCGCGCGCTTTTACACCATTGATTTACATGACGCGTATGGCGTATCGACTTATGTTCAGACATGGCGGCAAGAAAAGTTTTTTTTATGAAAACGTTTAAATATGTTAGCAACCTTATAATGTCATGCAATGATTCTTAGATGAAGTAAGATGAATTGTAAACTAAATAGCAAAATCTATATTAACCTGAAAACAGGCAGGTTACGTATTTACACCAATAATTATTATTACCTATACCTCTAAGAAACTATCAAAATGCCTAGTGGTCACAATTCACCATAATTCATTTACTTTTTGAGTTTGATATTTACTGTTAGGGTTCTTTTGTCTGAAGGCTTTGCCTCTTAGATACGCAATAAAAATATGTAAAAGTTGTCTGTGGAATGTGAAAGAAAAATTAACAAATTTTAATAACGAACTAGCTGATGCCCGTGGCTCCACCCGCGTTAGTACAGTAACCCACGGGAACCTTTCATGTACCGCGATTAGAAGTAGCCTTATGTCCCCAAGGTTTACTTTATATCTGTGCCAAATTTCATGATAATCGGTTTAGTAGTTTTAACGTGAAACTGTAAATAAAGTATCCCACGGGAACCGTATATTTCGCCGCGATAAAAAGTATCCTATGTCTTTTCTCAGGCTCTAGACAATCTGTGTAGGTACCAAATTTAATTTAAATCAGTTCAGTAGTATTGGTGTGAAAGACGGACAAAAAGACAGACACGCACACTTTCCTATTTATAATATTTGTATGCATAATTATTATTATAAAAATATTATATTAGTATATTTCAGTCCTCCTCCATATAAACTTCAATTGTGCCAAATTTCATACTCTTGAGCTCGCATATATTTCTTAAAATCTAATACAAAGAATTTACTTCACGTACATATTTTGATGAAGTAATTATAAAGCTTATTTAATAAAAAACACTAAATATTCTCCTTACTATAAGATGCTACAAAAGTCCGAAGTGATTATTCAATAACGACAAGTAGATTGAAATTTACTCGACACAAGAATCAAATATTACGATGGCTGTGTGCTCCAGTGCCCGCTCTGCTTTTTAATCGCATTCCTAACGAACTACGAGACATCGGCACTGACTACTGCGTCAATATCCACAGCTATGTAGAGTTTCTTTATAGAGAGAAATAAAATTTTGGCGACCTTGTGACTCAGCTACTCCGTTTGCGCTCAAGCCGGAGGTTGCGAGTTCGTTTCCCGCCGAAGGTACAACAAATTTTCCATGGTATAATATAACAAAATCTTAAGTATAAAAGTATTAAATATGGTTCCCGTGATCCCCGTGACACCAAGTTCTTCGAGTACTTAGCACGAGCCAGATTGACGTAGTGTGAAGCTTCCATAGATATTATTATTATTGTATTATAATAATCTGTACTAATATAATAAAGAGGATTTTTGTTTATTTACATTGAACAGGCTCCGAAACTACTGAACCGATTTTGATGAAATTTGGTACAGATATAGACCACGGATAAGGACACAGACTACTTTTTACTGCGGAAAAATTTACGGTTACCGTGGGAATTTTGCGCGCACAAAGTCGCGTGAAACATCTAGTAATATAAAAGCTTTTAGTTAAGCGTGATCAGGCGCAGTATCTTTAGCTGAGATAAAAAGGAAGACATAACTCTCTATTGATCCAGGCAATTAACTAGGTAACTCATTATTTTGTCTAATTTCAGGTAAATAATTTCAAGCATAACATTGTGCCGTCTACAGTTGTATGTAAGTCGTTCCTAAAACATAACTATGTATTAAGAATTATTATTGCTATACTACAGTGAATAGTAATTCATATGTATAGTATTTTCGCGTTAAGAAGGCAGCGAATCACGCGTACAAATGACAAATTGACCAACGACACATAAGCTGTATTTACATTAACTTATTAAAGTAAGCCATTTTGTCATATGAACACATGATTCACAGACTTCTTAACGCGAATCCTACTACTATTAATAATGTGAAAGTTTGTGAGGATGAATGGTTGTTTGTTACTCTTTTATGAAAAAAACTACTGAACGAATTTTGATGAAATTTAGTATGGTAGTAGTTTAGGCTCTGGATTAAAACATAGAGTACTTTTTATCCCGAAAATATATAATATTCCCGCGGGATACACTTTACTATATTTACACGGGCGGAGCCGCGTGATAAGTCGTAGTAGAAACTAAACAAAATGATCATAGAATAATTAATTCAATTACCAAACCGTACCTAGCTAATAAACCATAATTTACCAGCAGTTGATTTCATAGATTGATCATGGAGTAAATTTGATTTTGAGTTAATCATCCAATCGACCAACATTATCCGATGAGCATATATTATCCAAATAACAAAGAAAAGTTTATGTTTAAATTTAATACTAATCACCTAATGAAGAGCGTGTCAGGACACGGCTTAAAAGGGGGGGGGACTAACTTGTTATTCACTACGGAGGCCGATTACTCGAAATAGTTAAGTTTAGAAAAATAAGCACGTGTTAAACCTCATCTTTATTTCAAAATATATATCCGAAGATACTCTAGTATAAAAAATCACACTTAAAATATAGAATTCAGAAACTATTGAAGTATTTATCAATTGAGACATGGTCACACGTCTTAGGAATTATTAGTCTTCAAATATGTCTTATTACTATAATATGTCTTTTATTTAACACATAAAATAGATTAACCAAGTATATTAAATAGCTGGAACAATACGCAATAACGATGAAAGATGAAATGTGTGCGGCACGGAGTAAGATATTTAGGCATCTCTTCTGCACATAATTATGGATTCATCTGACATTATTGGATTTGCCAGACACATTATGATTATCATCAGAGCTAAAACTAGTACTATTTAAGCTAAATACGTATTTGGATGAATGTAATAAATAATGCAGATATATATACATTTGATATAAGTCTTATTAAATTCGTCGGCCTTCAACTATGCAACACTACCTATTAGAGAAAATATATTATGAAACTTTGGGAATAGTGAGAGCCCCAAATGGAGATCTCTGAGCGAGCGAGGTTGTATGCTCGGTTGTATATATAGCTCCGATCTTAGAAAACTTCGACAGTGCGATTCAGGTTTATAGCGCTGATTGGTCCGCTACCAAACATTCATCAGGAATAAATTCATTGATTTTATCAAGTCTATATTAAAATTAGTTTCCATCATAGTCTTTCCATTATTTGTGGGTGGCATTCGTATTAATGGACTCATGTAATTATAATGATTAATTGCAGCTTCTGCCATCATTGAACAGACATTCAATTCATCTCAAACTCAATTCTTGTGAATTGAAGCCATAAAATTGCACTCGATTTATGAAATGGTAATGTTATCCGTTATAAATTTCCCAGCACACTCTTCTATCAATTCCTAAGTCCCGTCACCATAATTTTAACTTATATTCGTGGACGATAAAATTTTATTTTTAAACCGTTCATTTTCAGGTTTAATATTGTTCTGCAGGGTCAATTATGGGCGATTATTGGTGTTTGATATATTGGCCGGCGTTGAGTCGCAATCTAGTTAAAACTTCATTACCCGCTATCTAAAATTAGCGAAGATAATTGGGTTTAGATAAAAAATTAAATTGTTATTATTGTTGTCGTTCCGTTGGTTCTGCAATAATGAGTGTACAAATTCAATTTTAATATGAAGTAAAGGTTGAACTTTTACTTTAGGTTTAACCATTTGTACCTACACAATCTTTTATACTTTTTTGGGGTAAAATGAAGCCTATGTTTTAGTCCAGAGCCTGAACTGCTATCATACCAAATTTCATCAAAATCCATCAATGTTATCCATCTATCCGTTCATCTATCCTCACAAACTTTCACATTTATGATTGTAGTAGAATTTTCAACTTTTGCCCAAATACTTCTTGCGTTTTTTCAGAACTGAATACATCTTACATGGGTTCAAAAAAAGGTCACATTTTCCTTCTTGAATTTAAATCATCAAATTTTTCTCGTATATTTCCACCAGTTAGCGTTGTATTCCGCCTCTGACGTCACGATGTTCGCAGCTGGAATTTTCTTCTCATTTTAATTCCGCCCGGGGCCCGGCGACATCCATGTCTTCTAAGCGGAGCCGGGGTGTAATTTTAGGGGCTTAGAAAAAGTTTACGCGCTGCACGTCAGCCACACAGAATATGAATGTTTTAAAATTTGCCTACATATATGAGTAATCATCCAATTCTGTTGTATATTTTGATAGTTTTTAGGTAAAAAAGACTTATTAATTTCAGTAACGCGAAAGCGACCCTTTACGTACCTACACGTAAAATACAAATTCAACAGCCTGAGTATGTACTAAAACGATATCTATTAGATATTTGCTAGATATATATTAGATAAGTAAGAACTATAGGGGCCTTATATTAGATAATCATTTGATTTAAAGTAGTTTAAAAAACTTAACCGAAAGTTTTGCTTCTGAAAAATGCACAACAGTTTGTTTATCTGGATCACTATTTTCTGATGTCCTCAGTAAATTGAATCCCACCAAAAACATTTTCATGTAAAGTGATGCCAAGACGATACCATATAACTCACACTGTCAAAAAGCTATTAGATCTCATGTGAAACCAAGCTACTGACTCTACCAAACTTCTAACTTTACACGCCCTAACTCTACAAGCCTAACTCCACAAACTCTATACTTTAGTCAAAATATGTGGCCTGGCCATTTCGATAAATTCGCTCAGGTGTAAGGTGAAAATTTTACGGACTGTTTTTCTGTTTAATACTATTCTTGTACGAACGAAATGGCCAAGCCACATAATTTGACTAAAGTATAGAGTTTATGGAGTTAGGCTTGTAGAGTTAGGGCGTGTAGAGTTAGAAGTTTGGTAGAGTCAGTAGCTTGGTTTCACATGAGATCTAATAGCTTTTTGACAGTGTGAGTTATATGGTATCGTCTTGGCATCACTTTACATGAAAATGTTTTTGGTGGGATTTCACTTCTTTTTGAAAGACAATTTTCAGACCTCTAGAGTTAGCATTTACATAGTACGTCTCTTACAAATTTTTATACCCTATTTTAAGGGGTTGGAGGATAAAAGTTCCAAGTTTGTCAATTTTTATGTTGGTTATGTGCTAAAACTAGCTTACATACCAAATTTCAGCTTTCTATGACATCCGGAAGTACCTTATAATTTTGTTGATCATCAGTGAGTCAGTGACGAAATCAGTGGTTTTTAGATATCAATAAAATCTAAATTATTAGACCTATATAATCAAAACTTTACATGTTTCATTAGTCCAATACTGTGAACATATCCTGAAAATTTTGTGTATCTGGTATAATCCAAACCCAAGTTATGAGGGTTCAAAATATCGACGAAACGCTTCGAGAAAAGGTAGTCTGGTAGTGCCCTTGCGCTTCGCTTAGCTCGTCTTGGCGGGGCACTACCGTACTCCCAGATAATCACAGTTTAATAATACAATCTAATGAATAGTTAAACGTTAAGTAACAGCAAGTGCTTTATGAAGCCGTAACAGATAGCGACCATCTGTTTTGTAACCTTTACTGTTTATAGGTTACTTAGAGGTAATACTTGTTACTTAGTATGCAACAAGTACCTACTCTCTGACCTACCTATATTGCAGTAGTTCATTATTAAAATTTATAAGGCACATTAATTTTAATGGCCTTCAATGAAATAAACAAAAGGTAGTGCATACAAACCGGCTTCCCTTGTGTATATAACTTTAAAAAATATATTTTTTAATATTATTTTTCAAATATGAAATTTGTTCGTCACATAATTTTAGCGCAATTTTTGGGGTGCATAGAGCGCAAAATATGGGTTTGATTTAGTACCGTATTTAAAAGAATAATATATTATATATTAAACATAAGGGAAGCCGGCTTGTATGCACGCCTGGCCTGTGATAGGTACGTTTTTCACTGTGTACATAAAGTCATTTTCAATACTAGTTAAAATTGCTATGCTGAGAAATTTCTGATTTAAAATGAACAAAAATTATTTTGCTATCAAATAGTTGTAAATTATGAGTTTTTAATGTAGACATCTCTCAGAAGGGTTAATTAATGACTGCTGTTTATAAACCGACTTCCAAAGTAAAAATACACAAAAAAGTATGAAATAAAACTTAATCTCTAAATAATTACCCTTTCAAATTCGGCTAAAATTTTTACTGTTTCTCTACTCAATCTTCTTAATTTTGAAATCGGTACCAGCCCAAACAATATTCTACAATATTTTATAGAACTTACGTTCATATTTGCTGGTACCGACTTCAAAATTAATAAGATTGAGTAGAGAAATAGTAAAAATTTTAGCCGAATTTGAAAGGGGAATTATTTAGAGATTAAGTTTTATTTCATACTTTTTTGTGTATTTTTACTTTGGAAGTCGGTTTAATTTTTTTGTTTAAAAATAATAATTTCACCCTTTTTAGAGATATATTTTCTTAAGTTATTATTAATACGTCTTAAGAACGTCTAAACTAAACAATCGAATGTATAATTGAATACGCGCCAAGCTTCCATAAGGTATTGCTATTAAGATGATGATGATGATTACTGTAAGTTATAAAGTGGCATATGCTTGCAGTTCATTAAACAATGCCGAAATTTCCAAACGCATATCTTTAAAGACTGAGGAGTTCTATACAGTGCTTTTGGATCCAGGGTATACCTTGGTACGATATCGTATTTTTTGGTAGCATATGCTTGTGTTACTTCAGTAAAAGTCAAAATCACTATATGTGTGGATATAAATTTCGAGGAGTTCCCTCGATTCCTCATGGATCGCATAATCAGGTTCCCACTTTAGTGACTAAAGGACCAATTTCGAACTAAACCCTTTACAACAACAAAAGAATTTTGCAAATAGGTCCATAAACGGCAGAGTAATGTTCAAAGATATCCGTGTTAGTGTAAAATACTATGAGAAATACCTTTTATATCATCATAATCTGATGATGTATGGTGTGATAGTGGTGATGATGATGATGATTACTCTAACTGACAGGGTGGCATATGCTTGCAGTTCTTTAAACAACGCCGAAATCCCCAAACATGTATCTATAAGGAGCCAGGAGTTCTGTTCTGTACTTTTGGATCCAGGGTATACCTTGGAGCAAAATCTTACTTTTTGGTAGCATATACTTGAACTACTTCAGAAAAAGTCAAAATCACCATATGTGTCCATATAAATTTCGAGGAGTTCCCTCGATTCCTCATGGATCCCATCATCAGGTCACCACTTTGATATCAAAAGGACCAATTTGGGATTACACCCTATACATTACAGAAAAAATTTTGAAAATCGGTCCACAGGCGGCGGAGTAATCGTTGAACATACAAAAAAAATAAAAAAAATAAAAAAAAATGTATACAGCCGAACGTATAACCGCCTCCTTTTTTGGGAAGTCGGTTAAAAATGGAGGTTTGGATTCGAGCCAACGACGTATTGGATGAAAAAGCGCAGTTTAACAAATGGCATGTGCCCGTTATTACAACACTGATTTGGTAACTATTTATTACATAGTAATCGCTCTAGGAGCCTGTTTCACAATCTTCTTGACGACCTCTATGGCTCAGTTGATTGAACATGTTGGTGCTCAAGCCGGAGGTCGCGGGTTCAAATCCCGCCGAAGGAACAGAAAGTTTTTCTGTGTTCCTGGTTCATGGATGTGTATTAAATATATGTATAATATAATAAATATCTTAAATATGTGTATAGTACATTTTATAAAAGTATTAAATATATTTCCGTTGTCTGGTACCCGTAACACAAGTTCTTCGAGAACTTACGACGGGATCAGATTGACGTGGTGGGAAGCGTCCATAGATATTATTATTCTAGAAAGTGTCGGATAGCTTATTCGGAGGTTTTGTCGCTGTTTATATTCTTTATGTCGAGCGACAGAGATATATCATGCAAATAAGCTGCCTAACACTTATCAATCTTAATGTTTATAATAATTATTGTATAAAATACTAGCTGTCCTAACACACGCTGTTTTGTCGTAAATATGAACTGGAATGAATAATTTACCAACGAATAATAATTAAATAATTAATTTAATGAATAATTAAATTAATGCAACCTACGTCCTAGTCCTACACCAATACCTACTCCTACAACCTACACTTTTCCGACATTTCTCACCGTTTACAACCTTCCCTGAACTTCCACAATTATTTCAAGACCAAAATCGGTCCAGCCGTTCTCGAGTTTTAGCGAGACATTGAAATGCAATTCATTTTTATATACATAATACCACGTTTTATGTCCCGTCCCTCGGAAACAGGATAAAATGTGTCCTATGTCCGTCTCGGTTCTAAGCTACCTCCCCACCAATTTTCAGCCAAATCGGTTCAGCCGTTCTTGAGTTATAAATAGTGTAACTAACACGACTTTCTTATAAATACGGATATTATACTAGCTATCCCGGTAAACTTCGTACTGCCTTAGAAGTTAGAATTAAATTTGTTGACGCACTGACAGCAGCGCCACCTACCGGGTCCAATTGTATTTTTAATAATAAAATCTTATGTTGCTTTTATCGTTAGGTTATACTTATGTCACAATTTTACAGAAAAAATATAGAAAAAAATGTTGCATAACAAGCCCAAGGTACATTTGCTTTTCATTAAACGATCGGAAAACAGTTTTATTTAAAAATAATTTCATTAATGCACATTGCACAAGTAAATTTTTTAACAGTTTTAACATAAAGTGCGGAGGCATTAGAGCGAAAGCCGCAAATGAAAATGTGCAAACTGTTGTGGGCTCAGTGAATATTGCCGGTCCAATAGAACGCTCGGATAACCAGTTTATTTTGAACTCATTTACACTAGCAGTCCTTTAATTAATAAATTGCGTTAATTGTGTAAATTCGAGGCGAATATTCGATGGCCATAAAATTTTGCTGCAGCCGAATGCAGATTTTTGTTTGGTAGATAACTGTTATTCGATTTGCTATTATTTGCTGTGTTAACTTCATTGTGGTATTATTTTTCATTAGCATATTGATATATTCCTATCATAAGTTGGGATTGTGTTATTTCACAAACTGATGCCAGCTTTTATTAATGTTGCTGAGTGCTGACAGTAATGTTAAGTTTATGTAACAATAATTTTACTCCGAAATAATTACATGAAGTAATCATACCTACTAAAGAAAAGTAGATTTTCATAAGCAATGCTCAAAAAGCGATGTAACATTACTGTTACCGCGAAATAATCACATAATTACTGCCTACCTACTAAAGAAAAGCAGATTTTCATAAACAATGCTCAAAACGTTAATAATACTAAGGGACGATTTTTCAATCTTCAAATAACTCTTATCTGAGGAATAAATATGTAGCTCTGCCAGATTTTTCTTACAAAATCTGTCAAAGTCAAATATAATTTAGTCCTCAGTTAAGAGTTATATCTGATGATTGAAAAATCAGCCCTAAAAATCACTTCCAAACTTTTTAATACTAGTAATATATTAATAGATCGGATTATCTAGTTATAGTGACCATAATCGTTGGTTCTTTCAAATACCGATTTCCGTTTGCGTCGCTTTCGGATCGCTGGGCCGAAACGGCCATATTATATCTCCGAGATAATAACGAAGAGGAAACGATCGAGATTGGGATATCGAGATATCCCGAGTTTCTCAGATCTTGTTAATTGCAATCTAACGTGATTATGAAATTGATATTTGTCATTGTTTTGTAAAATTATTGGTTCAGTCTAAAACTTTGAAAAATTTATAGGTACTACAAAATACAAAATTATTTTAGAACTTTTTGACACAATACTACAAAACCAACTCTTCAATTATACATAATATGTATTTATGTAATGGCTTTAAGTTTACTATTAGGGCCCGTTTCACGTCCGAAAGCCTTTTCGGAAGTTTTGTCACTACTTTACATAGAGCGGTAGAGCGATAGAGAATAAGCTATTTGATACTTATCAGTACCTAGGTTGTGATTCAGGCCTTTCAATAAATCCTTACTTATTTTACTTATATTACAATATTATTTAATTTTATATAATTATGTGAAAGTGAGTTTATTTGTTTGGTTGTTCCTCTTTCACGTAAAAACTACTTGACCGATTATCATGAAATTTGGCACAGTGGTCTACTTTATAGACCACGGGAAAGGACATAGACTACTTTTTATCACGGGATGTATACGGTTCCCGTGGGTTACTGTACTTATGCAGTCGGAGCCGCGGGCATCAGCTAGTATATTATATAGATATATATTACAATTAAATGATCTTACAGTAAGACTTCTAACTCACGATGAGCATATTAAATTGGTCCAGATGTTCCTGAACGTAACGTCTTGACCAATAGTTAAATACCCTCATTGGAAGTATTTAGGTCGGCGTAGACACGCGGGTCACGTCCGTACATTTGTTCCGACGTATTGGCCGGCACCTGCCCGATATTGCGGAACATCGGGGTGCATAATATTTGTCTTCGGCTTACGCGCTTACGTGTACGTGATTTCGATTCGTTCGCCCGCTTTTCTCCTATCGAATCTTAAGACCATTGTGCAAATACGTTTCTTTGTGTGATCAATTTTGGGATCGTATCGCTTATACATACAGACATAGAGTATAGAATTTCTATAGTTATAAGATTTATATCCACTTTACTATTAAATATTAATATACGATATGAACGTTTTATAATAAGGTACAATATAATCAAAAACATAATCCTTACATTTTAACTATGTATATGTAATAATAATTATTACCTACTCAGACATATCTCTTACTCTTAGAGCATCCAACTAAACTCACTAAATTCTCTAAGCTCCTTACTAAATACAATAATTATGTGGCCTATATATGAAACTATGCATTAGTCCAGGCTGCTGGTACGCAGACTAGACCAGACACAGATCTTCCTTCAATTCTAGCCAGTAAGTTGCAGGATAGTCCTAGTTTACAATATAGCTGTTCATATATAACACATCCTTACTAATATTATAAATGTGAATGTGAGTTTCTTTGTTTGGTTGTTACGCTTTCACGTAAAAACTAGTTAACCGATCATCATGAAATTTAGCCCAGAAATAGAATAGACCACGGGAAAGGTAATAAATTGATTTTTTTGCGGGAAAATATACGGTTCTCGTCAGATATAGTATTTAGCGGGCGGAGCCGCACGAAAAAGCAAGTATAATATAAAACTTTCCGCGAACAATAAAAAAGTGGAAATGGAGATAGTAATCAACCGTTTCTGTACCCCAAAAAATCAGACAAAGCGATCCCTTCTGATTGATGTGCCCGGTAGTCGGCCATTTTTGACAGATACAATATTTCGCCCGCGCAGCTGAAGAAGCGCCCGATATGATTTATACGACCGAATTGAAACGCCAGACACTTTAAAGGCCGCCCGCTATTTTTCCGATGATTGAAACCAGACGTGCCATATCGATATCGGAAAAAATTCTGAAGATTCTATAAAGATAGTTAATAACTTAAAAAATAATATTGAAATTGTGGCGCCCCGCGCCACGCATTAGGTATGTCTTTGACAAAAACGCATTTGAAAAAACTTCTGCCTAACTAATTTTCAATTTAAAAAATGCTATCGAAGATGCATTAGAAGAAAGCAATCAGTTCGCAAACTTTGGTAGCAATCAGGTAAATAGTTACCAACAAAAACAACATTGATGGAAATTGAAAAAGACAATTACGATATTTGAGTATTTGGTATCTTCACAAAAATCTTTAAATGAACCGAATTAGCGTGAAATTACATAAGAATTGATTTAGAGCGAAAATAATTTCCACACGAGAGTCGTTCTCGGAAACAATACCTATGATTCGCTCAACACAGATGTTCACGGATTTCTCGTGAACGAAAAAAGGAATAAGAGGTTTTAAATAGAAACATACTTCTTTACGCTAATCTTGAAATGTCTCCAATAGGAGGGTGACGAAACGCTTCACACCGAAATATATTTAAATGGAAACAAAGATCTAAAGAGATTGTGTCGTAACTTTTTTATTCTTTTTGTAATGGTCCTTTTGTGTTTTTTTTTAAGATGAGAATGTAAAAAGCTACCTTCCTGCCTAAACGTGGAATTAGTCACATGTGATCTACACATACAATTATAAAATATTTATATTTCAAGTTACATGTTCACAAAAGTGATATAATATATTAATATATTGTAATAACAAAATTTTTCGTTAATATAAATAAAACCATTTACTTTTAAAAGATCGTTGTTATATTTTTAAGAATAAGTACACTATTATTCAATCGAACCAAATATGACACAAATTAGAAATATTAACGTTCAAAAAAGTTACCGTCCACGAGAAATAATCAAAATTAACATACGTTATAAAACAACTAATTTACCCTGATGGATATTACCAGATTAACGCCGATAATTTTATCACTCTTAAAGTTTTTAATAACATATTTATAGCGTTCGTATACTCACTATGTGTATTTTAATATTAATATTAGTAACAAAAGTTTTCCCGAAAATATTTAATAAAAATATTGAATAATTGTCACCCTATTAACCCCCGTTGACCCCTACGACGTTCGAATGATTAGATCGTACAACGTCTTTTCGCCCGCGCATATGTAGAGATATATTTTATATATTTTAAGATTTTTCAACTTTCAAATACTTGAGCTTCGATACAAATGCTTTTAATAAATATAATAATTCTTCCAATTTCTTCCCAATGACTTTTATTTTTTATTATCTGTTTCTTCATTATATGTGCTTCCATTTGTCAGGGTAAGATTTTTGGCATATTTGGCATAACCTAACCTAACTCCTAAAGTCGCAGGAAGTCGGTGGATACAGGCCGCGAGCGACCGGTCGCACTGGAAATCTATGGGGGAGGCCTATGTCCTGCAGTGGACGTCACCAGGCTGAAACGGAAACGGAACCTAACTCCTTCCATTTTGTATATTTTGTATTTCTCGGGTTCAGGTAAGAACCAAAAAAACGAATGTTCCAGTGGCGTAACATCCGTGTATATTATGTAGGTGAAACGGATAAGGGTGGATGTATAATTTACATAATGTAATCAACGAGAAGCGGGACCCGATGATTTGAGATGCCGCTTGCCTTTTTACCCAAATCAGGTGTTTTAATTTGGTTAAAAAGTCAACTCCCTATCAGTCGTTTCTTTTTATTGGGAAAGATATTTTTAAAGGAATTTTAAGTTTTCTGGTATATTTCATTTTATTCTCATTTAGGTTTGTATGTTATTATAGGAAACTATTTGTTTTCCACAGCTCCGCCTGCGTAAATATACTATCCAGTATCCCACGGGAACAGTGTACTTTTCCGGGATAAAAAGTGGCCTGTTTTAATCCAGAGCCTAAACTACTACTATACCAAATTTAATCAAAATCCGTTTAGTAGTCTTTGCGTGAAAGAGTTACAAATATCCATCCATCAATCCATCTATCTATCCATCCATCCATCTATCCATCCTCACAAACTTTCACATTTATAATATTAGTAAGATATAATAGTAAGAAGTAAGACTACATGTACGCGACTTCAGACGTGCGCTCAAATGATAATCCAGCGGGAACTGTACATTTTGCCACTATACAAAGTAGCCTGAGTCCTTCCCTGTCGTCAACTCTATAGTGTAGAAAATTTTATCAAAATCCGTCCAGTGTTTTTGGAGCCTGTTCAATGCAAACTAACATACAAACAAAGTTATTTTCCTCTTCATAATATTAGTGTAGATATATCCTAATAACAGGCCTTACCAGTGGCGAAGGCTGCATCTCTTTCATAGGGAAGCCGGAGCCTGTATAATAGGTAGGGATTTCTATGAAGGTTTGCAAAAGGTAAGTGACAAGGGAAGCCGATAGGAATGGAGTTATAGGAACCCTTCGCCACTGGGCCTTACATAATTATATTGTATCTTTTTAAAACTTTCAACAACAATCAATCAAAAAAAGAGGAATCTTATTCATATATTACAAGGAGTAGGTATTATATGAATGAGATTCTCTTTTATAGGGTTCCGTACCTCGAAAGAAAAAACGAAACCCTTATAGGATTACTTTGTTGTCCATCCGTCTGTCTGTCAAGACCCTTTTTCTCGGGAACACGTGGAGGTATCAAGCTGGAATTTGCTTCAAATACTCAGTCTACTGTCCTTTGGAACTGTGAAAAAATCAAACTTCTAAGCCAACGCAATCAAAAGATAAAGCCGTTTATGCCGCAAGTTTTCGACACTCGCAAGGGAATCAAAACCTATAGGGTACTTCCCGTGAATTCAGAACCTTGAAAGGTAAAATTACGAAAACCGTGAATTTTTAGTAACATCATATTATAATAAAAATATTTTTAATAATTTTAAACTAACTACCCTAGGCTGTGACTAGGGAATGTTATTATTCGACAAATTTTACTATTCGAATAATTCGAATAATGGCAAAACACTATTCGAATAAATTCGAATATTTCGAATAATTCGAATATTAGTAATAAACTTTAAATACAAGTAATATAATGCGTTTATATATACCTGCATATTTAATAATATCAAAATGTGACATGTTTCACAAATTACTCTAAAAAAATCAACGTCTTTTTGATTAAAAATTCTTCTTTTAAGTTTCAAACTTAAAATACCAAATCGCAATTACTTTTTTTAAAACTATTAACACATGAATGGTTTAGGTCTGGAGCAGACCATGAATTTCGTTGTCAACTAAGTGGTTTCTTCAAAAGATTAGGGAAAAGATCCTCTAGGGGAGGGAATTTTTGGGGTTTGTTTTAGAGGTTCGCATTTTCTGGTTTTTAATTGAGTTAAGCTATTGATCGATTCAACATAGTCAATCGATTTAAAGAGTCAGACCTACAGTCTGACTTTTTAAATTAAACTTTTGGTAGTATAATTTAATGTATACCTATAAAGAACACGAATATTACAGAACATATTTCTTTATTATTTATAGGTATATCAGTTTGTTTAGGATTGGAGAGAAATATATTTGCAGAGTTGGAACACTGCACAGAAATCGGAATGCACTGTAAATAGTGCTCTGTTCTAATATAGTGCAGCTGAAAACTCTAAACATACGAGTATCGTGCTGTCATAATGGTCTGCTCCAGATATCTAATAAAAAGCACTCAAAAAGATTTTAATGTTATTAAATCATAACAAAAAACTTCATAATTGGTAAAAAGTGGGAGGAAAATCTTTAAAACAAAAATAACCTTTTTCCATTTTCAAGTTATCCGTGTTGTTGGTATCTTTATCATTTCAATTTTTCAACGATGAGCCTTATTACAAAAAGGAAGTTAGAAAACAATATATTTAAAAATTGTATCATAGCCTGAAGAATGAGTTGATAGTTTTTCTGAAAGTAGGCATCAGTGCAGAAGTAGGCATCAGGCGTTGTACTGCAAGAACAGAGTGTGTCATGTTACGAACCGTTCAGAAGATGAAGCGACGGTACAAAGAGACTGAAAAATATTTTACAAGGCCGTGCAAGACTTTGGATTGAATGGCAGACTCAACGCTAAGCAAGACCGTTCATTTGTTTCCACTTGTTGAAAATCAACACTTAAATGCAGTTAAGTTCAAAAACAACTTCTGCAGACCCGAGGGAACTATGTTACTAACGGCACATTGAAGAAGATTTGCTTAAGTAAATTTGAATCCCTTAAGACCGAGGCGAAGGGCGAGTGGTCTCACCTCGAGACCAAACTCGAGAGCCCTAGTATCGAGTAGCTGTGTACAACACTGTGATACGTCCGTGAACACATACAAAAGAATGAACGAGAATGGTCCAAAATATTGGTCCCACATGAGTGGATTTACTCACTAACTTCACAAGTTAAAGTGAACTTCTGAAGGGAGGCTAAGTAAACGTGACCTGGTAGGGGATATCTTCAAGCTTACTTTTCAGATAGAGTCCAGTATGCTCAGGTATAGTACATATACAATGGGCTAGCATACTTTCAGGAATCCGCGCTGAGTATGTGGCCACATAATGACAATTGGACCTCTACCCGGAGAAAGATATGGTCAAGAGATTCTTAAAGATTCTCTTTAATGTCCTCACCTCAACCCGATTAAGTATACCCTGAGAAGAGCTTAGAAGGCTAGTCAGAAGCCGCAAATTATCACCTACAGTTAGTACCCTCACAGCACTATAACACGCCCTGATATAAGAAAGGTAGAAAATATTGCATAATTTAGCTCTAAAACCTCGTTTTCAGTATGACAAACCTCCTCTAAGCTGTAGTAGTAACAGAACCCTCCTTAGACACGTCATAACACGCTCTTGGTTAGGTTATTTTGACAAGCGTGTGAGTATGGATTTCTTTCGCTGACGCCTGTAGGAAATATTCACCTTAAATATTATTTTATTTGCATGTATTCTTTCACAAACAGTGTAGTAAAATCTGTTTTAGGATATTATTGACGACAATATTAATAAATAATAAAAGTAATGTATTAAATAATGAAATATTCCGGTTTATGTACCAGTTTATTGCTATTATTAACATATTTTTGATAATTAAATAAAATATTTTTATTATTCGTTTTATTCGAAATATTCGAATATTGAACCCAGTCATATTCGAATAATGAAATCGTCGAATATTCGAATAAAACGAATATTCGAATATTCGAATAATATTCCCTAGCTGTGACTCGATTGTCGTGATGGGTGAACTTTTACTTATAAATATACCTACGGGATTGTACGGAACCCTCGGTGTGCGAGTCCGACTCGCGCTTGGCCGTTTTTGGTTTTGTTTTTTTCGTAAAATGTTAATATTTAAAACATAAACATATTTTTAGCCTCTCCATGTTAATATCGATTTTTGAAAAGGACTGTAAATAAGAAATAAGTTCTTTGATAAAAACTGTAGATATGAAGTTTACTATAGTAAGTTTGCCTCTGTGAAAGTATTTAGCAAACAAAAATCGGTTTTTATTATTTAATTATTATAAATTTAATCGGTTATAAGCAGATCGGTCTGCTTTGTATTCACAACGGAGTGAAAGTTATCTCAGGTGCGTACTTACCCCACCGCCCACTCACCTTTTAAAAAATTTTTTTGAGTATTTTATGTTACTTCCCTTCGGAGCCGCGCGGAGTGCCACGAAAAAAGCGATTGTATTGGTGTATTTCACAAATAATAATACTAATAATTATATTAATACGTGAAGAAAAAACTTTCAGTACAGTTTTACGAGAACAACTGGAGGAGCATGATATTTGGCCGGTAAATAAAATTGATGTGGATGAAGATGTGCAGAAAGCTAATATATTTTTAATAATGATTAGAAATAAAAGTAAATTAAAAAAATAACAACAACACAATATTCGACCTCAGATTATTAGCACACACAAACGGACGGTGTATAATTATGATAGATATACAATTATAGGATGTACACGTTGACTTTTGTTACTGTGTCACAATATTCTTTTTTAATATTTTTTTTTTCTATCTAAAAGGCAAAAGAACCTTTACAAAGTTCGAAAATTATTATAGGCGAATTCCTTACCACAGGGCGATATTAAAAGTATAAAATACTTTATTATTCACTTCGGTTAAAATTGCCTTTATTTATTTGTAGATTTGTAAATTTAGTATGTAGAATTCTTGTTTTAGTAAAAATTTTATACTATGTCATTATTATGCTTGAGCATTCATAATAAGCTTACCTTAATAGCAACAACGCTTTCTGCGAACTGTCTTTTGCTTACCTTAATGCCAACATTACTTACTTTCTGTCTTTAATACGCTTACGCTTTCCTATCTAACCGCTCATTTCATAGCCCACGTTCAAATAACTTATTGCTCATTTTATCTCAAGATATACTTTTGTTACTAGAAAAGGTTTTAATGTCTCCATCTTTGTCCTCCGTTATTAAGCTTAAGTCGCGACAATGACGGCGTTTTGGTCAAAACGTTATGTCTGATGGAATTTTTAATTATTTTCCTCCTTGAACGGCTCATTGAGATGTTAAGAGCTACGTTCCTTGTATTTTATTGTCTCAAGTATTCCCCTGGAATAAACATTGTTTTCAGATGCTTTTCAATTGTGGATAATCGTAGGTGAATTATGGTATACTTTTTAGATCTTGCAAATATCATATTTATTTAAGTACAAAAGGTAGATAAGCAAACTATTTCTTCAAGTGCATTTAACAGTTGTTAATTCTTATCATAAGTTGGGATGATTAATGCCCAATTTTATAAATTACAACTAAATTTCAGTTAATTCCTTTCTGTTCAGAGTTACATAACTATTATAAAGTTTTTCCTTGTAATCAGTAACAGTAATAGATTATAATTAATTTTGTTATTTTTACCTACATGTAAAGGAAATCTCGTGGGAACCTTAACCTACATTTTGCCACGATAAAAAGTAGTTTATTTTATTTCCCGTGTTCCACTCTACATAAGAGTCAAATTACAAAAATATTTGTCTAGTACTTTCGAAGCTTATTCGATGCAAAGAAATAATCAAATATTTCCACTTTAAAATTGTAGTGTAGATTATTTATTATCCTACTACATGTAAGTTTATGAGAATTGATTGATGGATTGATGGACGGATGTTTGTGTCTCTTTCACACAACGTATTTTGATTATATTTGGTATGGTGGTAGTTTAGGCTCTGGATTAACTCAGGCTACCACTTTATATCCTGAGAAAGTACCTACATTTTTAGGGTTTTGTAATACTTAATGAACCCTTATAGTTTCGCTCTGTCCGTCTGTCTGTCTGTCTGTCTGTCTGTATGTCTGTCCGCGCCTCTAGCTCCTGTAATTATAAATATAAATTGATGAAATTTGGTGCAGTTATAGATTGTGTATAGATCACGGTTTCGGGATCATAAAAAAAATATAATTTTATATTTTAGGGGTGGCTCTCCATACATGTGAAGTGGGGATGAAAAATATTTTTTCACTCTACCCCATCGTGTGGGGTATCGTAGAATAGGTCTTTTAAAATAAAGGCAAGGTTTATACGTTACTTTTTTATAAAGTTTTCCATTTTCGAGTAATCGGCCTCCAAAGTAGTTTGTAAGTTGCCCCCCCCCCCCCCCCCCCTAGCATTTTTAAACTATAGGAGATAGAAACTTGCAAATTTCTATGCTGATAGATCATGCTAAAAACTCTTTAGGAAAATTATTGTGAATCAAATCGGACAGTAACTTTTGGGGTAATTAAAAAAAAAATGTTACGCGTTTATAGTTACGGAACCCTCCTTAGACATGTCCTGACATGCTCTTGGTTAGGTTATTTCCATGAGACACCAATTTATGCGAGTGCAGCTACCTTATTAAAGCGACCTTATTAATAATTCACAATTTTATTTCACAGTTAAGAAATGGTGCACTGGCTCGGAAGTAGCCCTGTGTATGTACCTTAGTAAATAATTAACATGAAAGATCATAATCCATCTTCATAATGTTATAAGGAAAATATTGCTATTGGTGTTTTCTTGAACTTATAACGTACCGTTCAGAGTTATTTTACCTCCAACAGGAGCTCTATGCTGTGGACATAAGGATCACTCTCATAGAATCTCCGAGGTAAATTAACTGCGAACGGACTGTCGGTGTATTTGTAGACACAATGGCGTAGCATGTTCTGTCAACGTTAATTACGCTAACAAACGCACCGTTAAAATAGAAAACTTAGACTTAGTGCCTAGTGGAATTACACGAAGACGCAAGAAAGTAACATGAATTATAGATATACAGGACTTCGTGTTTCTAATTTTTGCACTAACAATGAGATATAGTACCTACTCTATCTAGTGGAATTAATAGTAGATAGTATTGTTTACTAATATAATAATATTATAATATCTATGGACGTTTCACACCACGTCAATCTGATCCCGTGGTAAGTTCTCGAAGAACTTGTGTTACGGGTACCAGACAACGGAAATATATTTAATACTTTTATACTATACACATACTTAAGATTTTTATTATATTATACACATATTTAATACACATCCATGACCCAGGAACACAGAAAAACTTTTTGTTCCTTCGGCGGGATTTGAACCCGCGACCCCCGGCTTGAGCACCAACACGCTCAACCAATTGAGCCACAGAGGTCGTCAAAAATAATAAAGAGGAAAGGTTTGTTTGTTTGCATCGAATAGGTTCCGAAATTACCGACCGACCGATTTATTTATTATTATTATTGCGGCAAAATGTACGGTTTTCCATATAAAGTACTCGTACCAATTGACGAAACTGAGAAAATGTCATATCTAGCTAACTTTAGTCTGTTTAAGGCTGAAACTATATTGTCCGCACTCCGGATCCATAAGGGCGGGGAATATTCACAGCAGTAAAATTAGAACTTTGCGCTTATACGATAGAGCTGAAAATCGAACACACAAGTCAAGTGTCAATGTCAAATCCTGCAACTCGCCACTATTGCATTAGCGCAGAGTTTTATTGTCAGTGCTTTGAATTTTCCCAAAATTGACAATAGCATAAAGTGCAGTCGGAACAAAGGTAACTGACCCGAATAATTTTGTTATCGTCAATAGAAAATGCAGCTTGTCGCGTTTCATAGTACGAGCTAGGGTGATTGACCCCGTCATTCAGGAAAAACAAATTTGTTTTGACATTATTTGCATTCTGATGGATATCCATCCACGTTATATTTTTTTCTGAAACTATCCAGTTTCAGCACAAAATAAAACGTGGTTTCTCTTTAATTTTTTATTGATTCTGTTTTTTTTTTAATTTATTTTATTGTTACGTAGCAAATTTAGGCAAATTAAAGGTTTTACGTTTATTTTATCGTAACTAAATTTATAATAAGTTTATAATTTTAGTCACTAATCATTAGTACTAATTTTGATACTAAAAAATGAAATACTACAAGCAGTAAATGAAGCTATCATTTAGTAAGTTAAGTCATCAACATTATAAGCATATAGAGCTTCTGATGATGACTATAAACCAAAAAAATATTGTATTTTTTGCTTTCGATAATGAAAAAAGTAACCCTTATCTTAACAGTGCGTAATGCGTTCTTAAATTCTACGCTACAGTTTTTTCAGAAACTTGTGTTTCCGAAAATCACTGTTTCTAAAGTCTGATTTCGTTTGCGACAGTTTTCAGAAAGTCCGCTTACGTGCGCAACTGTTCGACTTACAAACTTAAGTCGGCGCGTTCCCTTCGTAATGAAATAAAATAGTGTTTTATATTAATTATCCCGGAACACGATAGTAAATAAAGCTGGATTACCGGGAAATAGGGCAGCGGGGAATTAGAATACTGGAAGTCCATACACTGTACTGAGGTGAACCTCCTCATTGTTTGAAAAATATATTTTACATTGTATGCCCTGATTATACCTTTCGTGGTCGTCATTTTCTGTGGCCCTTAATTAGAATAGAGCTGTAAAGCACACAATAAAATTGTAATATTTTGTATTTAATTTTTTTTTATTCTCTCCATATTAATTAGAAAAAATGTTAGTTTTCGGACCTCAAAAGATTGGCAAAGGAGTTGTTCTAGAAATGTATGAGACGTGGGCCAGCTCTATGTACACTATATGTAAATATAGCTACGTAATATAGGAAACGTTTCCTATTATTTATTTTATTTTATTTCACTGCTTTTCAATGTACATTTAAATTAACTTCGTCAATGAGAGCAATACAACGTAAACTAAAATATGGCGGATCAGATCAGAACTATTCAAAAAATGTCATTATGGCAATGATATGACTTTTGGCAAATAAAGACGTATGACGTTCAAGAAAGTCTCTTCCTAAAACTGGGTACTACGTCAAAAGTCATGTCAAAACAACTGTCATAAGCGCCCTAAAAATGGTTTATCGCATTAAAAACTTTACAAATTGTACGCATGTATCATTATCATTACTCCAATTTTAAAAAAATATTTTTTATGAAATTATCATATCATATTTTTTTCCTATTTCCCTATGTGGTGTACATAGAGCTGGCTCAAAATCAAACATATACTTTATGCCTACTGCATCATAATATACTTTTATTTTTTGTGTCAGAATATTTCAGTTTCCCTGCATGTGAAAAAGGAAGATTCCCTTTTCGTATATCTGATTAAACAATCCTCGTCCATCTGCAACAAAAGTATATTTATCATAGTGTCACTATGGGGTAGCATGGGGTAGGGCTCTGAAGGCCTTTTATTTGTAAGATTTTTTTTCTTTAACGTAATAAACATAATATTGTTATACTTAACGTAATGTAATGCGGTGGGTATGAATGATTTGCACAAAATCATTTTGATATTTAACACCTTCCAGTAAAATCGTTATCGATTTTTTCTCAAGCTTAGTGTTTTTTAATAAGAGTTTTCCGTCCAAACTACAAAATCTCTTTTTATATTATTTTACTTGCATGTTCGCAGTCATTTGACTGATCCCGCCAAAATTACGCTTTGTATGGTATCTTT
The DNA here is from genome assembly GCA_905404095.1 of Glaucopsyche alexis. Lineage (NCBI taxonomy): Eukaryota > Metazoa > Arthropoda > Insecta > Lepidoptera > Lycaenidae > Glaucopsyche > Glaucopsyche alexis. The sequence goes on along the minus strand of FR990047.1, from coordinate 22,331,222 downwards.
TGATAGTATGACATCATTTAATTGTAAACGATCGAAGAAACGACCTGTATGTAGTATTCCTACTATGTAGGACGCGTTAGTATATCGGCCACAATACAGGGATTATCCGGTACACGACATGCCTCGACCACGTCGTGTTGACTTAACTAACATCGACAGCGACCAACGCAAATGGACACTGTCTTCATTTCCGATATATCCTACTAATATTATAAATGTGAAAGTTTGTGAGGATGGATAGATGGATGGATCCACCTCCGAGAGCCCAAATTAAATTATAACAATCAGTAAACCGTACAAATGCAACTAAATCCTACTAATATTATTTATAAATGTAAAAGTTTATGAGGATGGATAAATGGATGGATATATTATGTTTGACTCTTACACAAAAACTATTAAACGGATTTTGATGAAATTTGTTATGGTAGTAGTTTAGGTTCTAGATTAAAAGATAGGCTACTATTTATCTCGGAAAAGTGCAGTATTCCCTCGGGATAGGTACTATATTTACGCAGGCGGAGCCGCGGGAAAAACTAATATCCAATATCTATAAATTATTGAGTACATATTATTCATCTTTTGGGATAAAATAAAAACAAAAACATTTTAAATGTAGCATGGTAGTAGACTGTAAATTGCGAACTTCCAACAAATGAGAAAATAACGGTACGGTAGTGATATTTTAATTTGCGAATATGGAACATGTAGGTATATTATGTTTAAGGTCAGCAACATGTTTATATTTCCTTTCAGAAAATTTCAACCTCAATTTGGACTTAAAAATGCAAAAAATACAGTAATCATTTGCTAAATTATACAGGATTAAAAGTGACTAAATAACGACGATATTTTTTTGTATATAATTAAAACGATAATTACCTACTGTTCGAATCCTTGTTTTTTGTTTCATGTTTCGTTTTGACAATAATATATACATAAACGCAATATTTATATTAAATCAATTTTGTATTTATCTTCATACATTTTCAACTTCTGTGACGTCACTCGTTTATCATTTTTGTATGTACAGCGTTTTTAATGCTCTCCAACGATCTAAATTTTGTGATGACAGTATTTCGTCAACGGTTAATCGTAAATATGCCATTGCAGATCCAACTTTTTGGAAAGTAATATAATAATAATAGTACTTTTCAAAAAGCAAAAAAAAAATACATGTTTCCTATTGATTTTTATCCATCGGCAATTATTAGTCAACTATCTTAAAGCATAAGGAATTATTTCAGCTGCTTAGTGATCCCAAAAAATCTTGCGCAAATACTTTTTGTTATGACAAGGTTACAACTTTCACCATTTGTCATGGAGGTACGTAAATAAGTCGTATAGGGGCTCGCAGGGCTAATGTAGCACGACGAAAGGATCTCCCCGTAGCTTGGTGATGCGGCGTCACACTAATGTACCGTGTTAGAGCCAGATTACACTTCCGTTTGTACGACTGTGAGTACTGTGACAGTGACGCATACGTCCACTGTGTACATAATAATGAAGCATATCATATTGTATATCTTCCGTATTATGTATTATATTAGCGTCTCTTCACACTAGCGTTTTTCCTGTGTAGGCATTTGGTCAAACGCTTTGCGCGCTGGAAAAAGCCTGGAATAGTCTTATAGAATTCACTGATCTTTTTTATGGAATAGGAGGCAAACGAGTAAACGGATAGCTTGATGGTAAGTGACTTTAGTCACCTATGGAATTACCCGCAACACAACGGAGTTACAATTTGCTGACCTTTAGCTACTAATAAAAGAGTTGTTGGATCTAAGGTTAAACATAATTAAAATTTAAATTTGAAATACTCTTTAAATTTTGTAGGGAAAAATCTAGATTTTGTCCTTGTTATTTTTGGAATGTAAAGCGTTTTAGATTTAAGGACCCTTATCCGAGACCTTTTGACCTGTCTATCACAAACAAAAGCAATGTGCTATCACTGTATAAAATACAGATAGCACTTTTATACATATTATATATGTATAAAAGTGCTATCATGACAATGCCTATGAACAAAAGATGAAATTTCAGGCAATAAATATTACCAATGAAAAATCATTTACTTACAGTCTAAATATATAAATAAAAAACCTAAAATAAAAGAAATAAGTCTTTGGGCAAAGTCATTTATAAAAACTAAGAGTAGGGCACCGTTAATCTTGATAAAGTTATAAGATAATCACCTCAAACCGGTCGCTGCCGGGGACATTTGTCGCCTAATCTCAATCTTTAGTTGAAGTAATCTTATTTAATAAAAATTAAATTTTTATTTTGTAGCATTTGTACGGTGTAAATAGTTATAAGTTAACATGGGCTCTTGGAGGGGGTCAAGGAGGTGCCTAGGCAGAAAATAATACAAAAAATATCTAACAAACTTTCCCAATCCAAAAATACTATCTTTGGCAAACAATCCGGGCAGGTTTGAAACTTACCAATTTTGGTAGTCTGGCAGGACTTTATATTATAGTTTTAGGTAATTTCGTCGTTTGAACTTTGTAAAAATTAGTAAAGAATAATTTAAACCTATTTTATCATTTTCTGTCTTGCTAATTTAATAGAAAAACTGATAAAGTTCAAAAATCTTGATTTTATCTGCGATCATGAGTAAAAATGATGGGCGTGTTTTTTTAAGTTTTCCCGCGCTTTTAATTAAAGCTTCATTTTGTTTTTCACGATAGCCAACAAACGTTCAGGATTGGGCGATGCGTCTGCTTTAATATCTTCACGTTAACGAGTGTATTTCGTTCAGGTTTTGTGGTCAATGTCCTTACAGAAGGTTGTAGAAAAATGTGTGTTGCTTTAACATCAAAAATGAGTCTACAAATATTCCAACATACGTAATAGTGATCCCAAAAGACCATAAGACCATGCCGAAAAACCAGTAGCGTTAAAAAAGCCCTTGTTCACGAAGACAACCATGTACCTACCGAACCACGGGATAATCGTTTTATTCCGTTACTTTCAATAGGATCATCCCACTGTATTTATATTTGTTCCTGAATAGTCTCTAATGAACGGACACAAATTACAAAAAAAAAAAACGCATCGTTTAGTAAATTAATTGCAAATGTGAGTTTCATGTTGCAGAGCAAAAAGTCGCAATTCGAAAAACTGTAAATTAATTACATCGATACCGGTGGGGTATTTCGTGAGCGGTGAGAATAGCAAGCGATATCCGTAAACGAAAAGTCGACTTAAATAATCAAAAATTATATAATCTACCAAAGATTATGCAGGACTAATAAGAGCTACCAAGACCAGAAGACTAATCTGAGATCTAAGGCCGTAAGCACATGGCGTATTTTAAACGCGTAGACGACGCGCGATTTCGGCACCATAGATGCTGATTGTTTTAATATTACAAAGAAAACATTCTTTCCAAATTGTTATAATATATTTTAGCATTATTTGTATTTATTCTTTATGTAGACATTTACAAAGACACATTTAACACTCACAAGTCTCACAACATTACATCGGCGTATATGTCTTTGAGGGATCCCTTCCAGCAAACTTATTATGGATGCTAGTAGAGGAGGATAGGTCTATGTACACAAAGACACAACATAAAAACTAAAAGCACTATAATATCAATACCGATCTCTGTAGTTACGTTAGAGTTACGTAATAGCACTGTGTGTTGTGCACGCAGACCAACACGTCGCAAAGTATTTGTCAAACATTGTAGCGTGCGGGCGACAAACATGCGACTGTAATGGGAATGCAAATGCATCGTCTGCCCAGCGTGATACATCCACGTTAAACCCTTAGCCTGATGAACTTTTAGAGCCTTTTTTTTTTTTTTTTTTTGATATCGCAGGGGAAAGGTCGTTACGCCTTCCCCGGGAAGGGTATCCCGGGGATATGTGGGACTCCCGACGCGACTCGCCGGTTTACCCACTAAAACTGAACCTGCGGATTGCCATCAGCCGCTATAATGGGAAGTGTCCCGGATCTGTCTCACACAGGACACCCCCCGCGACCGGCCGGTCTACCTCCATAGGGACCGGACTTCCACCACAATTAGGGGCCACTCCGGCAACCTGGAGTGTCCCCCTCGGCGCCGGGACTAGCCAAGCCGGGGAGGTTCCCATCCTCTCCCGGAGCCCCGGTTGGACAGGAGACTATTGGAGGAGGTTCGCATAGCGACGATGAACTTTTAGAGCCTCCCCTAACCTAAACTAACAGTCGCAAGCCTGATAAACTAATGCCGATACCATCAGAAAATACTAACCAGCATAAACTAGAAAATAGAAAGTTAAAATATGACTTACTATGTCACCAAAGTAGAAATCGGCCTGGAATCAATAAATATTAAATTATAATTCACTTTTTGCAAGTGTTAAGGCTGTCTGAAAATTGACGTATGCGCTTTCAGAATGGTGCCGCTACCTTACGCTACGCAGCTCAGTGTAGATGTTAAGGACAGCGGCCTCGCCTGTGTTTTAAAGTGAATTTAAAGACAATGAACACTTATCAGTGCTTTAAAACGTTTCTAAAAACTGTGAGTAAATAGTACATAAACTTTTAAGAGTGAAAATAGTGAATATAAGTGTTGTACATAAGTGTTAAGTTCATTAGAATAGCGGTAAATAATTGTTTTAAAGTCACGAGTTTATTTTCTTTATAATTTCTTAACCGTAGCTTATTTCACTTGGAAAATTAGTGTTGTACATAGGAAAAATTAGTGGCTAAAGTAAATAACATTTAGGTAAATAGAAATGTAAATGGTTTTAGAGAAAATTAGATTATAATGGTGAAAAATATATGGTTTTTCTTATACTTGTAATTTTGCTTATGTGTTACTAAGTATCTATGTAAACTGTGTGATTATGTATTGTTTTATGGTAAATAAAGAATTTCACGTTATGCGTTTCACTTATCCTGGCTCAGGGGAAATAAAGGGAAATTAGGGAAAATTACGGAAAAATAGCCGTATAGAGAAATAAGAGAGAGATAGCTTATATGGAAATTAGAAGAGTACATTTGTGCTCTCTATACGGCATTGCCCTGAGCCAGGTAAGCTAACGAGTTAATGTGAAAAATGTTCTCCTCAAATCAGTGTTATTTTTTATACGCCCCAGCTCTGCCCGAATCGGTGTAACCTTGCTATCTTCGAGTCTGATCAGAGCCGGCGGTGAAAACCTAGTGGAAAAATACAGTCCCATACAGTAGTGCGTGGTCCTTGCGATCCGGATTGCAAGTTAGTGAGTTAGTCGCGTGTGATCCGAAATACAAGATTGAAGAAATTTTCGAAGTCCAATACCAGTTGAAAACAATCAAGACGACACTTAGAAGAATTTATTGATGACGGAACATAGAAAAATTTACTGAACATCGGACATACAAAAATTTTACTGAGCCAAGGAGATAGAAAAATTTATTGAAGACCGGACTTAGAAAAATTTACTGAACACTGGACATAGAATAATTTCATCGAGCCAAGGACATAGAAAATTTTTTGAAGAAAATTTATCAAGCCGAACATAGAATTTTGGAAGAAAGGAATTCAACACCGGGGATCAACGGACTCAGATTAGAAGATTGGACTCGAAGATACAAGACAACACCAAGGAAGAGGGAAGCAAGGATTCGCAGATTTTTCGCCTGAAAACCCTACCGAAGATTCTTGAAGAGTCGTGAAGACTCTGAAGATTTTTGGAGTTTGAAGACGAATATTTGAAGATTAATTTTTGATTTGAGGATTTAACTTAACGTAACATTTAACTTAAACTATGGTCATCACAAGGAGTCAGAGCGGGGCCGAGGAGAACCAACCACAACAACAACAACCGCGAAGATTTCCAGATCCGCCACGATCGCCGTCTGCTGCCGCCACGAGCCAGCCGCCGCCGACCGAGGGAAGGGCAGATCTGCTTCAAACAATTTTAAAACCGAGACCAGGTACTAGCAAGGCACCTGTAGCTCCGGAAGTGCAAACACTAGCCAGGAAGAAGGCTATTTCAATTAGGTCGCGTCGATCGACAGCGAGTGTCGTCGCACGCATGCAATATGAGGCGGAAGAGAAGCTGGCCGCTCTCCGTAAAAAGGAACTGCAAATAGAAGCAGAACTTATCAAGAAGAAACTCGTCGCCGACGTCGCCGCTGCAGAGGATGGAAGCAGCCCCGATGACGACGAGCCGTCTGAACAGGTGGAGCAACGTGTACGAGCCTGGCTAAGCGAACAAGGACCCGACCATGAAGAGGCTAGACAAGAGCCGGTCGTGTTAGAGGAGAGAGAGACGCCGAAGCCAGAAGACATGCCACCAACTGGAGGACGACGCGAAGGCCAGAGGACGAGATTTGAGTGGCCGGAACAGCGCCGCCCACGCTCACCCACACCACCCACGTCTAGGGCCAACGGAGTGGAACATCTCGCTGAAACGTTAGACAAGCTGCTGAATCAACGCCAGACGCGCCACACAACGGAGCTGCCTACATTCTCAGGGGCTCCCACCGAATGGTTGTCCTTCAAAGCAGCCATGGAAGACACCACTGCATTCTACAAGCTGAAACCGATCGAGAACTTAGCTCGGCTGAGGAACTGCTTGCGGGGAGAAGCCAGGGAAGCCGTGGCACCACTGCTGAGCGTCGCTACGCCACCCGAACAAATCATGAAGACTCTAGAACAATGCTTCGGACGTCCAGAAGTTATGGTGGACCGCATGATGGAAGACCTGAAGAGGCTACCGAGGCTCGGAGGTTCGGCGGCGGAACTCAACCAATTCGCCGTGAAGATTCAGAACATGGTGGCTATCCTGAAGAGGCTGAGGCACGGGTACCTTTTCAACCCGTTGCTCACGAGAGACATTCTAGAGAAGCTCAGTCCCTACGAGAAAAGCAAGTGGTACGACTACGCAGAAGAGACGTCGCGCTTCAGGAACGAGCCCGATGTCGTCCTTCTCTCTGAATTCTTAATGAGGGAAGCGGACAGGGCACTGCGCTACGGATTCAGCACGACATCGAAGAGAGAAACACCGCGTCAACCTCCGAACAAGAGTGAAACCAGAGCAAGAAGGCCAGTCTTCGCGGTGACAGATGAGGGCAGGGGTTCGCCGAGCCACAGCCAACCCAAGAAGGTACGCGAGGAAGCAATGAAGTGCCCGGTATGTGCCAATGATCACGCTCTGCCTCGCTGCGCCGCCTTCAAGAAAATGAGCGTACCAAAGAGATGGGACACAGTCAGGAAAGAGGGGCTGTGTTTCCTGTGCATATCGAGTCGACACAGAAGATTCAACTGTAAGGCGAAACGGTGCGGCGCACAGGGTTGTAAGCGGCTGCACCACACGTTGCTGCACGAGGAGAGGTCCGGCGGCGCTCCACAGGCTGAGGACGCCGTTATTACCGCATCGGTCACGTCCGACCGTGCGGTAAAACTCAAGATGAGAAGGGTTCAAGTCGTAGGTCCACGGGGCGAAGCGGACATCTTCGCGCTGTTCGACGAGGGCTCGACAGTGACTCTGCTGGATGAAGATGTCGCGAAGGCTATCGGCGCAGACGGTCCGTCGAAAGTGCTGCGGATGCACGGGATCAATGCCGAGAGGAATGAGGAAAAAAGCCGACTCGTACAACTGGGCGTACGGGGTCACGACGGTACCAGGCACGACATCACTGCGAGAACGGTGGGCGGATTGAACTTGCTCACTCAATCCGTTCCGGAATCATTGCTGCAACTCGCTCACCTGCACGATCTCAGGGATGAAGAGATGTGTTATGAGAACGAGAAACCCCAACTTCTCATCGGTACGGACAACTGGCAGCTCATCGTGTCAAGAGAACTGAGAATCGGGAAAAGGAACCAGCCTGCGGCCTCAAAGACCAAACTCGGCTGGGTGATCCACGGCAGCATCCCGAGGCGCATCATAAGGCAGGATGATGAGAGTATCCTGCACATATGGACCGTCGACTACCCGGACGAACGAACGGGCGAGAGTCTAGACGGGACGAGACTCCAGTGGCGCAAAGAGGGCGTCACATTACCCCGGAGTAACAACGGGGGGAGTCAGACAAACTGCAGTATGGGACCGGGACTCCAGTGGCACGCGAGAGGTGTCATAACCCCAAGGATCGACGGGGGGAGTCGTGCGGGCTGCAGTTTGAAGCGAGAAGATGGGGATGTCCGAGCCGTGTTGGCCGCTGCCAAGGCCAAGGTGTCGCCGCTGAAGGCGCAATCAAGACCGAGATTGAAGCTGCAGGCTGCCCCGGTGAGATGGAGCCTGAGAAATGACGACGCAGCAATAAGTGGAAAGGCAGTAGAGAAGCTGCTAAAGTTGACGTCTGTCCACCAGTGGAGGTGGGTGAGCACTAAGAACAACGTCGCGGACCTAGCCACGAGAACGGGCTATGTTCCGAGGAGCGACGAGGACCCATGGTTTAAAGGGCCAGACTTCCTGCGCAGGCCTATGAGCGAGTGGCCCGCGGAGAGTCCCGCCCAAGTCGAGGATAAAGAAGAACACGTCACCTTTTACACCACAAGGGCGAGTGAGCTGGATTGTCTACCGGATGTGACGCGCTTTTCGAGTTACGAGCGCCTCATAAGAAGCACAGCGATGGTTTTGTTATTCTTAGAAAAGTGCCGAGATCGTCGAGCCAACCTCGAGGTACGACACCTAGAGCGGGCCGAGACGTTGTGGTATCAGAGGTCACAACGGGACAGCTTCACGCAAGAAATTGAAAAGATCACAAGTGGCAAGACGGCGCCTAGGTGGAGCCCCTTGTACCGGCTCAGCCCAGTGTACAAAGACGGGCTGCTCGTACTAGACGGAAGAATCAAAGCAGCGCAGGTTGCAGCGGAGATGAAGAACCCAATCATCCTGGACGGAAGACATCCGTTCACGAAGCTACTGGTGGCACGGGAGCATGCCAGGGCAGGACACGGGAGCCGTGAGAGGGTCGTGAACGACCTCAGGCAAAGGTTTTGGATCCTGAAGCTGCGGCCGACGGTGCGCAGCATAACAAGTGTGCGTTTTGTCGGCTACGACGGGCGCACCCGAGAACACCACAAACTGGAGACCTGCCGGCGGAGCGCCTGGGGGCGTTCCAGAGACCATTTTCGTACTGTGGTCTCGACTGTTTCGGCCCGATGACGATCACCATCGGCCGACGTCACGAGAAGAGATGGGGAGCGCTCTTCACCTGTCTGACGACGCGGGCCGTGCACCTGGAGCTGGTGGCCTCGCTGTCGACAGACTCAGCAATAATGGCCATGAGAAGGATGGCTGCGCGGCGAGGATGGCCGTCAGTCATGTACAGCGACAACGGGACGAACTTCAGAGGCGCGGACGTCGAGCTGCGGCAAGCGTACGCTGAGTGGGCACCGGCTATGGCTCAGCTGGGCCTCACGCACCGCATGCAATGGAAATTCACCCCGCCGGGGGCGCCGAGTCAAGGAGGTGCCTGGGAACGGATGGTGAGGTCAGTGAAAACAGCCTTACTCGCTACGCTGAACGAGAAGTCGCCGAGAGAAGAGGTACTCCAGACCCTAATGGCCGAGGCGGAGTATTCCGTGAACGCACGACCGCTAGTTCACGTTTCCGTGGACCCCAGCGACCCGGAGGCAATCACACCGAACCATTTCCTCCTCGGGTCGTCCACCGGACTGCCGTACGTCGGACCGTGTGTGCCGGCGGACAAGAAGACTTGGAGAGTCGCGCAGGCCCTTGCCGACGAGTTCTGGAGGCGCTGGGTGAGGGAATACCTCCCCACGCTCACGCCACGCTACGGGGCGCCGCAGAGCAGCCGTGCCCTGGTTCCGGGCGACCTGGTCGTGGTCGTAGATCCGGCGCTGCCGCGTAATACGTGGCCGCGCGGGGTCGTGCACCGGGTCTACCCTGGCCCGGACGGACAGGTGCGTTGTGCGGACGTTCGCACGCGCAGTGGTGTGTTCCGCAGGCCCACATCAAAACTGGCAGTGCTGGAGGAGGCGCCGCAGTCGCAACCGCGACCGCTGGCGGAGCAGACGGAGCCGGGGGCGGTGCCGGGCGCGGAACGAGCGCCGGGGCGAGCTACAGACAGCTCGCAGTCGCCTGAGCGAGCCACAGACAGCTCGCAGTCGCCTGAGCGAGCCACAGACAGCTCGCAGTCGCCTGAGCGAGCTACAGACAGCTCGCAGTCGCCAGGGCGAGCCACAGACAGCTCGCAGTCGCCTGAGCGAGCCACAGACAGCTCGCAGTCGCCTGAGCGAGCTACAGACAGCTCGCAGTCGCCTGAGCGAGCCACATTCGGCTCGCAGTCACCATCACGAGCTGTAGCGAGCACAGACAGCTCGCGGTCGCAGCCAGTTGCAGCGGGCACGGTCAGCCCGCAGTCACCGGAGCAGTTTGCGGCGGACACAGACAGCTGGCAGTCAGCGGAGCAGTCCACGGCGGGTCCAGCGAGCCCGCGGTCACCAGAGGAGGCTACGTAGAACCTGGCTACTGCGCCGGGGGGAGGATGTTAAGGACAGCGGCCTCGCCTGTGTTTTAAAGTGAATTTAAAGACAATGAACACTTATCAGTGCTTTAAAACGTTTCTAAAAACTGTGAGTAAATAGTACATAAACTTTTAAGAGTGAAAATAGTGAATATAAGTGTTGTACATAAGTGTTAAGTTCATTAGAATAGCGGTAAATAATTGTTTTAAAGTCACGAGTTTATTTTCTTTATAATTTCTTAACCGTAGCTTATTTCACTTGGAAAATTAGTGTTGTACATAGGAAAAATTAGTGGCTAAAGTAAATAACATTTAGGTAAATAGAAATGTAAATGGTTTTAGAGAAAATTAGATTATAATGGTGAAAAATATATGGTTTTTCTTATACTTGTAATTTTGCTTATGTGTTACTAAGTATCTATGTAAACTGTGTGATTATGTATTGTTTTATGGTAAATAAAGAATTTCACGTTATGCGTTTCACTTATCCTGGCTCAGGGGAAATAAAGGGAAATTAGGGAAAATTACGGAAAAATAGCCGTATAGAGAAATAAGAGAGAGATAGCTTATATGGAAATTAGAAGAGTACATTTGTGCTCTCTATACGGCATTGCCCTGAGCCAGGTAAGCTAACGAGTTAATGTGAAAAATGTTCTCCTCAAATCAGTGTTATTTTTTATATACGCCCCCGCTCTGCCCGAATCGGTGTAACCTTGCTATCTTCGAGTCTGATCAGAGCCGGCGGTGAAAACCTAGTGGAAAAATACAGTCCCATACAGTAGAGCTTGCAATAAAATTCGAACTCTTGCTTTTAAATGTGTATTTTCTTGTGTCGTGATTTTGAATCGCTTTTTTAAAAATGCAACGCAGCGTCGGTGTTGATGATGAAGATGATGATGATGATGCTATCTCTTTCACAAGAAACGAATTATATCTATCTAAGACAAGTGGACATCTTGCCGGTATGAAAGGTGTTGCAGTAAACCACATTAATCAAGTCTTAAATCTATTCAGCCTTTTTTCATGAAAGCACATACCTAAGATTTCCTAACATTTATTCGTCGTTCGTCTTTTTACTTTTATACCTAATATTAGTATCACATTTAAAATTCCTCAAATCCTCACTCTTCGTCACTTGAAAAAGCCATTTGAAATGCATGTCTTTAAGGAAAGCCATAGTAAAGCAGTATTCGAGTCCCATAAAAAGGCTCCCCCAGCAGTTTATAAGACGTAGCATATTTAGAAGTCGATTGGAACAGTAAATCGCAACCGAGCACAACACCGAACGATATATGAGCGTTGCCGACCCGCTTTCAGCAGATGTAAGTTATGCTTTATCATCGCGATCGCATCAAACTACATTTTGTAGAAAATGTTTTGATGTACCTATATCGTGAAATTGCTGAAAAATTACTAGACTTTTGGTTGATATGTTTCATGAAAGCAGATGACGCTTTGCAGACACATAACGAGAAAATGATACTATAATTACCTACTGTAGTAAATATACTATGTAATTCTTAGAATTACAGTAACATGTTTTACTACTGTGTTTTTATTCGGATACTAGATTTATCTCGCGACTCCGTCCACGTAAATACTGTTCCTACGAGAACACTGTATCTACTTGTTCGAAATAAAAATTACTATGTGTTAATTTCAAATTAAATAGACTGTGTTAATCCAGAACTTAAACTAATATCCATACCAAATTTTACCGAAGTCTATTCGGTTGTTATTGCGTTAAATAGTAACAAACATCCATCCATCCATCCACCCATTAATCCATGCACCATTACAAACTTTCACATTTTTAATAGTTGTAGGCAGTAGGATTAAGAAATATAAGGCTTTTCTAACAATTTCTTTAAACCAACATCTGTCATTAGATTGGTAAGCCAGGTTCATAAAAATAGATACATCAATTTAATAATACAACGCAAATAACATTTTTCACAACACACATCATGCGTTAAGCAAACAAAATATAATTATTTATTCACATGAATAATAATCGTACATTCCCTTTTCGAATTCCATACTGATTCACAGAGAATAATGTGATGATAAAAATCTGGAAAGTTCCTTTGAATCCTCTAGGTTTTGTCGCTTATCGTTGTTTCATCCCAACGCCCTCCCCGTGAGACTTGCCGCAGTAAATCTTGCCGCAACTTGCGCGACAAAAATATCATTATGTAAATTTATATAGAAATAAAATTCCCCAGTCTATGGGAAATAGCAATCGTCGCGATTACTTTGGCTGGGGTTTCGTTTTACAGCAGCTACTGAACATTTTCGAGTAGAACATTTTCGGAGATTTTATATTACAAAGTTGTGAGAGCAGAATGTCGCGGCCGGTTTGAATATATAAAATAATAGATGTTGCCCACGATTTCATGCGCGCAAAAAGGGATCCCGCGAAACCATACATTTTGCCGCAATAAAAAGTAGCCTATATCCTTCCCCGTGGTCTATTCTATATCTGTGCCAAATTGTCCAGTAGTTTCGGAGCCTATTCGATGCAAACAAACAAACCCATAGATTAAACGTGTAAGAGTGAGGTTACCTGAGACCCATGAGAGGTTGGGTGTTTTAAGGACCATGAACTCCAGTGGGCAACAGCAAAGGAGTTACGAACTTACGAGTGTAATTCCTCTGGTGTTGCGAGTGTTCATGGGCGGCGGTAATCGCCTACCATCAGGGGATACGTCTGCTCGTCTCCTGGTCTATTTTGTTAAAAAAATATTCTGTGTCTTAGCATAAAGATGCTTTTAATAAAGATTTCAGATTCTTAATAACATTCATGAGAACAGCAAAATACAAGACAGCAAGCAATAATAATTGTTTCATATAAACAATAAATTGTTAGATAAATCAAATATCTAGATACCTTTACATAAAAAATGTTTATTTGCTACCGCAAGACACATAATTAGCATTCATAATTAAAATATTAATTTATGCAAACGTGGTATACATTTAATTCATTAACTCAACGATTTCAAAATATTTATACTGACTCGACGCAATTATTTAGTTTACTAACAGAATATGGAAATGTTCATTAAATAAATTGAATTTAATTATTTTGAGAGAAAATCATAACTCGCACATTCTTTAAATTATTCCATATATAACTTACTAGCTGTTGCCCGCGGTTCCACCCGCGTAAATACAGTATCCCTTGGGAACACTGTACTTTGTCGGGATAAAAAATCCTATGTCCTTTCCCGAGACTCAAAGTATGTCTGTACCAAATTTCATCAAAATTGGTTTAGCGGTTAAAGCGTGAAGAGCTAGTAGACAGACACAGATACACTTTTGAATATAAGTATAGATATATTTATCCAACTGCTATTTTAATGTAGTCCAATAATTTTGTGATGAAGAATGTCTCTCTATAGGTTATTATTTTGTACTGCATCAAGAAAATTTAAATTAAGCACTGGCACTATACTTCATGCAATATTCTGATTGATTTGATCGATTTTAGTTAGGGCGATATTTACTTTCGTCTTTTAATTGAGACATGTATGTATTTATAGTTTTTCAAAGATTAAAAGAATTTTTTTTTGTAACTCGAATAAAGTACCTTGGGTTTTATACCTACCCGAGTACGTACCTAAATCACCTAACTTAAGTAAAACATAAATCTGCCACGTCATAGGCAAATTAAAATTGATCTTCTGTATGTATTACGCTTTTGTGCAATAGATCAATTAATTTAGCGGTAATTAATATACGTTCCCTATTATTTATAATTAAAGTGCAATCACAGTATAACATTAACGAAATTGCCTCACATTTTATTTAATATTACCGATATTAGTTTAGTGCCTATTTGGTTCAACTATTACTGTGCTATTTGATATTAAGCCAAAACTGAATTACAATATTGGCCATTGTGATGGAATAAAAGAAACATAATTTTAGACTTTTTATACAGTCATGACTGTCGAAAAGAAAGGGATTCTCCACGATCACTTAAACACCACGATCTCATTATCTTTCGGCAATCGTCGATTATCATACATCGTCTGTCATTTCCATAGAAAAAGAATATTGCCATTGGTCACACATGGTTTTCCTGTGCCTACTTATTAAGGCCCTCCCCCTTACATTCAATTATAGTTTCAGCGTCTCCATAGTATTTACAAGTTAATTTTATTTGGGACACACACCAATAGATAGGCAATTTCATAAGCTAGATATTCGCCGTTTACATTTTTTTTTTTTGGTCAATTTTGAACTAAGTTATGTGAAAAATTTTGAACTGAGTTATGCGGCTGACCGCCTCAAGGTCTTTTGCTCGGGGGAGGGCCTTAAGTAAATATTTTTACTCTGTGCTTATAAAGCACCTTTAAATGATAAAAATAACTAAAGTAGGGTAAAACAAACAATTGTTGCCCCCGAACAGCCAATTATTGTTAAATACTAGAATTATTATCTGCCCCCTTATAATTAATAAAAAACGGATTGCGTATTCGTTTCGTGTATATTTTTATGCTTCTAGATACTAAGTTAATTATGTTATTTTTTATTTATTTATTTGTATATAAAAAAAATGTGGCTACACAGGCCACTCTTCATTTATAAAAGAAATATAATACACTATACAATTAAGGGGATGCCAACAATACTTATACAATAACATCTTCCCCTACTTAACAGCTATCTGCAATTTACAACATTTATTTGCAATCTTCAGCAACATTTCGGCCGTCAAACTTTTTGTAACATGACAGCAAGTTCGGTGTAGGCTATTGTCTCGAGCACGACTGCTAGCCCTTTTGTTGTACATAAATTCTCTTTTGTTTCATCTGTCTACTTACTAATATAAATTATTGTACATTCGTATGTTAGTGTATGTAAAATTGTTAATCCGATTACAATAACATTTAATCAACAAAATACAGAACTTACATGAATTAACCGCAACTGAAATTACATAACGTGGTCTGTAATAACATATTAACGACCACAAACCTAATCGTAACTAAATAAATTCATATAGGTATAACATTTTTTGCACAAAAGAAAGAATAGGCTATCTGCAAAAAATCTATTTGCAATAAAAAGCTATCTGCAAAGAATATAAATATGGAATTATAAATGCATTAGATAACGAATACTCGATCTGTTTACAAAATCTCCCC
Source organism: Glaucopsyche alexis (assembly GCA_905404095.1). Classification (NCBI taxonomy): domain Eukaryota; kingdom Metazoa; phylum Arthropoda; class Insecta; order Lepidoptera; family Lycaenidae; genus Glaucopsyche; species Glaucopsyche alexis. The sequence goes on along the minus strand of FR990047.1, from coordinate 22,315,644 downwards.
TCTACGCAAATACGGAGGCTCACGAGATATAGTTATATAGAAATTTGCTGGCAAGTAAATATCAACAGATGAGCTTAGTATTGTACTCATCAGTTATGCAAAGCAGACATCGTAAATAGAAATAGTTTCAAATCAAAATGATAGACAAAGGTTTGCATTTTTTTTTCATGTAATTGTTTTTATTCTAAACTCCAATTCTCGTATATAATGTAGACTTTCATTTTACTTTCATTATAATATTACAAATGACATGTTATCGTAAACTGATTTTATGATGTTTCGACCAATCAGAATGCGTTTCACGTTGGTTTAACGTTTACGAAAATACCGTTTGGCAGTTTTAGCGTATCGGGACTTCATTGTAATTTTATTAATGCAGGCTTTATTTAGCAGAATATCTCCTCAGTTTTCTTAGTTCTAATCATATTCCAATTTCCAGCCTATAATAAAAAAATAAAATAATTCGTTACGTAACTGTTTAGGAACGAATATTTTACTTACCAACCTAATTATTATTAAGTATGGGGCAAATTTACTAGATAATTTCCATAAAAGGCGAACTCCTAATTATAAAATTCTATGGACGCTTTCACACCACGTCAATCTGGTCCCGTGGTAAGATCTCGAAGAACTTGTGTTACCAGACAACGGAAATATTATGTTTAATACTTTCATACTATACTTATATTTAATATTTTATTATATAATACATATTTCATACACATCCATGACCTAGGAACACAGACATTTTTTGTTCTCTGGCGGGATTCAAACCAGCGACCTCCGGCTTGTGTGCCGATGCGCTAACCACTGAGCCACAGAGGTCGTCAAATAAAATAATCTCAAGCTTTAAATATCTATTCAAGACTAAATAGATATTTTCATAAACAAAAACTCAATTTAAAAAGCGGGACAAAATGTGTCCCGAGTCCCGATTGTTCTATTGTCCCTTTAATATTGTCCTCGTAATGTTTCGCGTACATTGTAATAATACTTGCATACATTTTCGTGCACAAAAGTGGGCCCATTTCGCAACTGTGACACATATTTCATAAGAAAATCCGAACATTGAATCGGCATCTATAAATTCTCATATATTTAATTCTATTGTTTTTCACACAGGCGTGGTATTAAAGTCTGGCCCTCGTGGGGGTTGAGCATCGTATGGTTTTTCTCATTTCCGCGCTCCGAATTTCCACCGAACATTTATTTTTATTTCGTATTTGTATTCGTTTCCTGTAACGCCATATTTTTTCGCGACGTCTCCATATCGCATCCGTCAGCCTCCGGATATGAGCGGAGGTTGTTAAGTGTTGTTATCACGAGGAAATAATTTCGTGATTTGTCTTGAAGCTTTTTTATCTATTTAGAAGGTGAGAGAATGTTTTAAAAGAAATTGGGAATTCATACGATTGTAGGTCAAGTTCAGTCTTAGTTTTCTAATCTAAATCGTTTGATTAAAATAATTACATTTCAAATTATTGAAGTCTAGCCAGATGTTAATTTTAGTCCGAAAGACACTCGAATACACAACACAAACAAAACATATCTGTAAATCTATAAAAATCTTTACAGCCGCATTACATTAAATCACAGCAAAACTTTTTACATTTCTACCCTACTTATTTTGTGCAATATAAAGTTTGGAGTGATGACATTTATAAAAGGCGTTTCAGGGCGTCAGGGCATCAGGCAGCCAGGGCGCTACGTTAGGGCGTTACACCATATCTCCACGTGTTTTACGGCTTAGTTTCCAAGTAACTGCTTGAGCCCGTAGTTTATATGGCACATGTGCTGGCTGAATTTATGGCGCTAAGACTAAAAATATATAAGTACGTTACATATCACCTTCCGTTTAAATTGAATTAGCTTTTTCGTTATTTTCTCTTCGTTTTGGCGAAAAAAAATTCTGTCAAAGAGTTTTCGTTTTCTTTACGCGTGCAAAATGCTAGTTTATAAGCGGTGGTAAAAATAATTTAAATATATTAATTCATGTATTATTTTTTTATTTATATATTTGATCATAGTATAATCAAACAATAATGAAAAGTTTTAATTTCAGTCCTATCGCCTACGTGCTAGACCTTAGACCTTTTCAAAAATATTTTACTCTAACTTTATTTTGTCATCACAATATTATAGATCCAGATTTTAAAGTGTCATCTCATATTTCATATTCGTTGTCGCAAATACGCATGATGTACTTCTCCTATCATTGGAATCCCATATTGCTTTGAATTTTAAAATGTAACAAATGCTCTCCTGTTGGTGATTTGATAAAATAAAATGAAAATAAAATACACGGTGCATGTCTTAGTTTTAGGTTCATACATGTCTGCATAAATCTGGTACACGCTTAACGAAACTTTTCCTGTGTATTACGCCTCCATCTGGCGTCTAGGGAGGTTCCTCATAAATGGGGATTAGGTCTTGAGCATACAGCGAATGTGTGGATGTAAGTGGCGAGAAAAGAGAATAATTTTTACTTATTCTTACGCTATATTTTATACCGTTAGCACTTTAGTATTATGCAAATGTCTTCTGAAACATCGTGAAAGTATTTTCTAGTGTATTTCATAATATATTACTATTCATACAGCATAAAACCGCGACTGTAAAAAGAGAATTATACATGGTCTACGTTATTTTTATTGTTTTATGTATTTATATGCACAATACATCACAATCATTACATAATACATTATCATTAGCTAAAACATTATTATTTGAGCTGGATCGCAACGTAACAATTACTTGCATACAACTAAACAGTAATAATTAGGTAACAATGGCTCTACATTAAATAATATAAATAATAGTAATAATTATAAGTTACAGCGTTATAACAAGTCTTTTAAAGTTACTATGTTATGGAGGATACCTTTCACAATTTTTGTATAAGATTGGAAATTATTATCAAAGATATCTAATTCTGGATCATTTTTTACAAAATCATTGTACTGCCGGGCCATACGTGACAATGGGTTGAAGTAAGAGATGTTGTTTTTATTGTTTTTATAAACTTGTAGGGCAAATATATTTATGCGTTTAGCTCTACGAGCACTAAATTTAATATTAAAGTTAACGTTAGAAAGTAAATCCGGAGAATCTATAAAATAATGTATAATTTTGTATAAATCGAATCGAATCGAAATGTATGCGTCGGCTTTCAAGAGTCTGTATTTGAAATTATGTAAGTCTACCGCGGTTATCTATACTTTTAGCAAATAAAGCGGAAATAAATCTAAAAAAATAGAACAACACGAGCAAACCTAATTTTTATTTACATGTTAACAATTTAAATCAATTTACAACTTAAATAATGATTTAATCAGCAAGTAATTTCACAATAATTATAAAAAAAGGACAAGAAAATTAAATAAAGAACGGAATAACAAAATGGCTCACGTATACCGAGTGACTTCTTCCGCACCGAGCGCTGCCAGGCAACAAATAGGCCGAACAACGCTTGGGCATGGGGTTTTATACTGTCACTCGGCATAACATGTCTGACGGGAAAGGGGGGGTCATCCAACACGGCCTCTCCTGACAGCTGGTCGTCCTCGATCCTGGTGTGTGGGACCCCAAGATGTCCAGTCCAGTGGAGGCATCAAGGCCCCAGGGATCCCGGCTACGGGCGATAGGAGCGAGCTGGCGTCGTTGTCACTTCCGTCTGTTGGTGTTGCAGCAGGCATTGTGTCACCAACGTCGTCGTTTCTGCCTGGCGTCACCGTCGTTCCGGTGGCAGAGTAGATTCCGATAGCTCAGCTTCACCTGAAAACATACATGATCCCCGTTAGACGGTCTATCACATTTTTTTGTTTAAACCGACATTTTTTAACAGTCAACGTTATGCACGACTTGGTTAAATACCCAACGATACATACGACTTGACAAACTAATTTTAACAGTCAACGTTATGCACGACTTGGTTATTGTTAAATACCCAACGATACATACGACTTGACAAACAAATTTTAACAGTCAACGTTATGCACGACTTGGTTATTGTTAAATAACCAACGATACATACGACTTGACAAACAGTCAACGTTATGCACGACTTGGTTATTGTTAAATAACCAACGATACATACGACTTGACAAACAGTCAACGTTATGCACGACTTGGTTATTGTTAAATAACCAACGATACATACGACTTGACAAACTAACGCCAATACGACTTAGCACATAATATACGTGCTAACGCATTCGTTAAATTAAGGCGACTTGAAAATACGTCAACGCTCGTATTCGACTAGCAAGTTGTCTTACTACGAAATACGAATATACAAAAGTGACTTGATCGTACTTCAACGCCCGTGTTCGACTAGCGAGATGGTTCGCTACGAACAGCCAAAACTCACAAACGAAGAATGCAGAGCAGGTCTCTGGGCACCACTCGCCACGCCAGGGCACCATATGCTGAGCCGCTGCTTGTGTTGTCTTTCCGTAATCGCCACTGACAAGTTTCAATCGGTAGCGACCACTCGGCAAAATGTCCACGATCATAAATGGTCCTAGCATTCCAGAATCGAGCTTTCCTGTGGACTGAGAGGTTTTAATTACAAACACAAAATCATCAACCTGAAACTCCCGTGGAGGACGTCTTTGTTGATTGACACGTTCATTTTGCTGCGCTTGATTTCTTTACAGAAATTCCTTCAACAGCAACATCTCTGACCAGGGCGCGGATGACTGGGGTGGCTGCTTCGATTCCTATTAGGAGATTGAGTGGTGATGCCTGGGTAGTTTTCAGTTTTGTCACGTTAATGACAAGCTGCATCTTCCATAGTGTGTCTGCCCACGACGTTTTCCTATGATTGGTCTCTTTTCTGATCATATTAATTAGTATCGTACGCATATACCGTTCTACCTGGCCATTAGCATGATGCATCCCGGGCGTTATATGATGTAGGTCGCAGTCGTTGACCCACTTGACAAACACGCTTGACTCGAACATGTGGCCCTTGTCGGTTATCATGAGCTTCGGCACGCCGAACAGCGAGAGTAGTTACCTTTTTTAACTCGTCGACATCTTGACGAATCATGAGAGTTAGCATGCAGTACTTGCTAAAACTGTCAACGGTAATTAAGACATACTTGTATACTCCGGATCGGGGTAGTGGTCCCAGAGCATTCATGTGCATGGTGTGGAATGGTACTTACCTTCAGCACCTTGTGTTACCTTGCCGAGGTAGGCGATCACGTGTTTTTTTTACCATTGGGGTGTGCCTGTAGCAGGACTGCTCCATAGCCTATACTGCTGGCGTCTGCTGCATGGACCTCGGTCACAGAATAGATATTAGTGCCTCGGTAGGTTAGTTAGGATCAAAAATAGCTAGGACTGGCTCGTTTGTCAAAAGCCCTATAAGCTCCTGGCGAATAGACTCGCGTTCAGATGTCCAGGAAAATTCGCAGTTCTTTCGAGTGAGGCGAGCAGTGGGAGCGGTTTTGGAGGCATACCCTTTGATATAGCGTCTAAAATAACCTGCGAGCCCTAACAGTTGCCTCACCTGTTTGACGTTCTCGGGAGGTTTTGTGTTGATCAATGCCTCGATTTTCCGTGGACTCGGCCTCACCTGACCCCTATTTACGATCCTACCAAGATACTCAGTACATACTTCAGTCACTAGAAATGAACATTTTCGTAAATTGACAGAAAAACCGGCGATAAACTTGTGAGGGTTCCGAGTACCTTGCGCCAGTAGATAAACGCCATGTCGAGACTCGAGAAATATATGTGCGTTCCCAGTCTATCTATTTGATCCTCAATCAATGGAAGAGGATACCTATCCTTGATTGTAATACGATTGAGAGCCCAAAAGTCGACGCAAAGCCGGTCCGAACCATCGCGCTTCTTAACCAGTATGATTGGGCTAGCGTACTCAGATGTGGATCGTTTTATGATGCTTTTTTAAGATGGTTTGCAGTTATTTTCCTAGTTTTTTGTAGAACGTACACAGATTAGGAGAACCGCCATTATGTATCTACGTATGGTTTATTCACGCTATTACTAATCGCAGGTTTTGTAGGACAATAACGGCGCACGTGTCCCCATTGATTGCAAGTAAAGCATTTAAAATCCTTATCGCGGTTGCCTAGCTTCGGTGGACGTAACGGAAATTTTGACGCAGCACCACGTGGTTCTCGCATATTATTATGATCGTTTGGTTTTGTACAAATCGACAAAAAGGACAATGTTATTTGGGGTTAAATCGGCGTTAGCGGCAGCCGCGCGCACTTGAGGGTTAACAATTCCCCTTATAATTATAAGAATACGGTCTAGTACATCGCTTAGGCCTTGCACAATGCGCAAACGTTACTACGTGCGCCGGGCATATTCAGCGTACGTATTGAATTTATCCGAGGTATTGTTCATAGCATCATAAAGTATGTTAGCGTAGTCAAGCTTTGCCGGACAAAGAGATTTAAATTCATTTTTAAAATTAGACCAGGTCCTATCGGCAGTAACCCATTCGCTTAACCACACCTTTGTGTCGCCCTTTAAACAAGTTGCGCGTACAGACACTCGTGATCGGACCATCTATTAAGCTTCCTAGCGCGGTCTACCTCCTCGCACCATATCTCGATATTATTTAGTAGGGTCAAAATTTGAAACGAAATAATTATGCGAGTGCGTCGGTTGCACTGCCCTTACGGCGTCCACGATTGCTTGAGTAAGGCTACTGGCCTCTGAACCGCGTAACAGCGTGTCTGTATTACGATCGTTAACTACAAGCGAGCTTGGTTCTAACGTACTCAACTTCGACGTTTCTAATCGTAATGGACTGCAATTGTCTCGTACATGACGACGCGACGGTCTGCGTGAACGGTCACGGGTTCTAGACACGCTACGAGATCGATATGAGCGGCGAGATTTGCCGGTAGATTTATCTAAACGACGTGACACGCTGCGCGAGTGTCGTGACGTACTACGGTAAGACGAGCGACCGCCACTACTTGTACGAGAATTTGTACGCGATCTATTACGAACGCGCCTATCGCGAAAACGAGAAGCGTCCCGATTACGCGAGCCACTTTGATGATACCTACGAGACATAATTCGCGGCATCGTTAACACTATTCACCAAGAAGTAACAAAATAACACACGCGATAAGAGTAATAAAGAGGGTAGTCGGAGAAATTACTTGCTGTCCGCGTTATAATAAAAAGTAAACCACCAACCGTGTGGGCATTGAATTCTTTATCCCACTTCTGATTTTAGCAAATAAAGCGGAAATAAATCTAAAAAAATAGAACAACACGAGCAAACCTAATTTTTATTTACATGTTAACAATTTAAATCAATTTACAACTTAAATAATGATTTAATCAGCAAGTAATTTCACAATAATTATAAAAAAAGGACAAGAAAATTAAATAAAGAACGGAATAACAAAATGGCTCACGTATACCGAGTGACTTCTTCCGCACCGAGCGCTGCCAGGCAACAAATAGGCCGAACAACGCTTGGGCATGGGGTTTTATACTGTCACTCGGCATAACATGTCTGACGGGAAAGGGGGGGTCATCCAACAATACATATAATAAATCTGTAGAGGGGTCATGTCTGTACATTAAAGTTATCTAAGTGAAAATCAAAATGGGGGGTCTATAAAGGCCACAGAACCTAAAAATAACGTTTTTGAAAAAAATGTCTGTCTGTCTGTCTGTCTGTCTGTCTGTCTGTCTGTCTGTGTGTTTGTTATCACATCACGCCGAAACCACTGGATGGAATAAAATGAAATTTGGCAGGTAGGTAGCTTAGGACCTGAAGGGTAAAATAGGATACTCTTTATCCCGCAAAATTAAAGGGTTCCCATGGGATCTTCAAAAAACTGTACCTACCTGTTTGACGTTATTTCAGGCAATCTACTCGACGTATTTAAATAAAACTTGGCACAAAGGTGGATTGGAACATGAAATAACTAACAGTATTTTTTTTTTCTTGGAAACCAAAACGGTTCCCACGGGATCATGAAAAAACTGTATTTTTGAACTTGCTTCACAAACCGAAATAAATCATCATTTTTCGCATGTTGTCTCTTGAAATAAAACTATTAAATTAAAATTATAAAAATAAATCTATTTTTTATCCTACTCAACACAAATAATAAATAGCGAAGGACAAAACCAATAGTACAAGATCTACTTAAACTAAGAATTTGCTTTGAGCGAGAGGTCAACTTATTTGGTGGTCTTTAATAAGTTACCTACTATTTTTTTAGCTGATAAAATGTACCTTGATATTATTTCGTTCAGGCTCTTGAAATATTTGCGTTCGAAATTCAAAATTAAACCGCATGCATAGGCTGTGTTCCGCGGAAAATAAAACGTAGGCAAAATGGCAACCGCTGGTATTAAATAAGCAAAATGGCGGATTATGTTAGTAGCATTATTGAAGTTAGCAAAATATGTGCCCTGGCGGATAATCTGTTTTTTTAACGCTAGCAAGCGCTAACAAGCTCTATTTTCGGCGGAACACAGCCATAGTCTTTTTACCGTATTGATATTGACTGAGCAGAATAGAAGAATAACTGTTTTATAATATCAAATACTATTCTGTTCTGTGAAAAAAAAATTTCAACTTTTATAACATTCGTCTTCTTTAATTTTAGTGAAATAAACTTTAAATTGATGTTATATCTTTGAGTATCCTACCATATTATAGGTACTAAGTAATTGTATATTAGGTTGAACTTGAAGCTTGGTAGGTATCTTATTACGAATAATGGTGTCTACACACACACGAATTTGGTACGGAGCGTACAGCGGATCTGGTACGCTCCGTACCAAATCAGAGCGTGTGTAGGGCAGTCCGGTGAACATAAGAAGAAGGCGAAGAGTTCGCAGCTATCCGCATTGGATTTGGTCCGCTCCGTACCAAATCCGTGCGTGTGTAGAGCAGTCCGGCGGTTAGGCCGTACAACGGTGTCAGTGTTGCTAACTTAGGGATTTACCACCCAAAATTAGGGAAAATATCTACGGGGGTTTACTAGGGGCCAGGATGTTTAGAGTTTACTCCTTATGAATCAATTTGTATGTAATAATAAAAATTATTAAATGTGTGTATATAGTCAGGGATATGAAAATATAATACTGGGAGTGAAATCAGATTAAGACAAGTTAGTTTTATGTTATTCACGCATAACATAACCTTTCTTTCTAGCTTATTATCTCTTAGACCTGTCAATGGTATAATTATCAGGGGTAAAGTTTGGGGAGAAATATTTTTGAGAGTTGATATCACTGCCTGTTATCAATGAATTTCGGGAATCATCGCGTCGTCGAAAAACAGCACTGTAAATGGAACTCTGTGCTAATGCAATAGAACTGAAAATCGAACACACGAGTGTCGAGCTTTTCGGTCCACTGCATCGTACCAAATCCGTGCGTGTGTAGCGACACCAGATTCGGTCTGCGGATATGGTCCGCTGTACGCTCCGTACCAAATTCGTGTGTCTGTAGATGCCTACTCTACAGCAAACCGCAAAAGTTTTTACAATACCTATACTAATATTATAAATGCGAAAGTGTGTCTGTCTATGTCTGTTACCTCTTCACGCTTTAACCGCTGAACTGATTTTGATGAAATTTGGTATAGACATACTTTGAGTCCTGGGAAAGGACACCGTAATTTTTCGGCATAAAAAGTACCCTATTACTTTTAATGCCGAAAAAGTGCGGTGTTTCTGAGGGATAATGTATTATTCTGTGTATATTTGACTGTCTTTCACTGCTAAAAGGTTGATCCGATTTGAATGAAAGTTGGTATGGTAGTCATAGCAAGCGTCCATAGATATTATTATTATTCTTATTATTATATTATTATTATTATTATGGTAGTGGTTTATGCTTTGGACAAACGCGCAGTCCACTTTTTTCCCAAAAAGATACAGTGTTCCCGAGGGATAATATATTATTTTGTGGATATTTGACTGTTTTTCACTGTTAAAACGTTGAACCGATTTGAATGAAAGTTGGTATGGTAGTGGTTAATTCTTTGGACAAACGCGTAGTCTACTTTTTATTCCAAATCTATACTAATATACTACTATTAATATACTAATATATTATACTTCTAGACTTAATATTATAAATGCGAAAGTGTGTCTGTCTGTCTGTCTGTCTGTTACCTCTTCACGCTTTAACCGCTGAACCGATTTTAATGAAATTTGGTATAGACATACTTTGGGTCCCGGGAAAGGACATAGGATTTTTTAATCCCGAAAAAGTAGTGTTCCCGCGGAATAATATATTTACGCGGGCGGAGCCGCGGGCAAAAGCTAGTTATAGAAATAAGATTTTGTTACGTTTTAAATTTTGTATTTTTATCAGCACTAGTCTCATATTACATAATTAACAATATACCTATGTAATTTACCTCAATAATAAGGTATATCATGTTAAAACCGTCTATTGTTAGCTTCAAATAGTGAACACTCTGTACAAAATCGGACCCCCTAGAAACTTCCATGGCCAACAAAGCGCCATATTATGCGTCCATCTGGTGTTTAGGGGACGTAATGGCGCTTGGGCTAGTTGTTAAGAACAAGGCGAAAATTGTTTTAATAGTTTTTTGGCGGGACTTTAATATTACGTTTGTGGCCATGGGGTAATATTAAACGTTGCAAAACTGGATGTCGCCCAAAAGATTTTATAAGTAAGATCAGCTGTAGATATAATATGTTCCTACTAGATTTATCTATAGTACATATTAAATTAAACACCGTTATCCTCGTATAGTGATATGAATATTTTAGGTATTAAGTAAAAACTTTTGCATAATATAAAGGAAATAGGTTTTGCCCGCGACTTCGGCCGCGTATTCTATGGAATTACTCTAATTTTTCGGGATAAATGTAGCCTATGTTTATATCTAGAGCCTAAACTACTACCGTACAAGATTGCATCAAAATCCGTTTAGTGTTTTTGCCTCAAAGAGCAGCAAACATGCATTTATGGATGCCATCTATTCATACATCCATCATTCATTAAATCTCACAAACTTTTCACATTTATAATACAATCAAAAAGAAAATTCACGTAACCAAATATCTCATGGATTCATCGTACGTTACAAAATAAAAAAACACACGTTGCTTGTGACTTAGACGAGGCCACAAAAAGCGCCGATCCGCCAACAAAAAGAACAGCCACAACAATGGTATGATCTCTAATGAAGAGTTTTACAAAGCCCACCTCTTTATTAATATCCCATGTTGTTTGGCTCTCGACTTACACGGCAGGGGAATCCTCATTCTTTTATTACTTTCGATATTAATATTAATATTCTACCTTTGAAATTTTTTATAATAATTGAATTACATATTATGTGACTATGTGTTTCTAAAGTTATTTTTAAATACGTCTCTGTTTTTCTACGTTTGCTTACATTCTGTGTTCTAGCATGTCGTATCATAGGTATAAGTTTGTTAAAAAATCTACCTAGTATACCTATCTAAGTGATCGTCTATTGTATAAAAATAAATATATACGTAGATAGGTACTATCTTATGTATCTTTTTAGAGATCAACTATTTATAGAGGTGCAAAAGATACAAACAAAACAGTCGCATATTATTATTTATTTTATTACTTTCGACATTAACCTTCAACTGAAAGCTAAATAATTCATGTCATATAACCAAGAACATAAATAAAAAGTCTTGTAAACCAGCGGGTTAACAAGTAGGTACTGTTGCCTCTATACATATGTTTTGACACGAAACTGCATGATTTATGTGTCATATTGGCCAAAAGTATTTCGTATCACGTAACAATTTAAGTTCTAGGCTATTTTTGCATGTGGAAGTTATGGGATAGAATCAAAATATGTTAAACTAGATCAGTTCATCGCCTTAAGGCTTCTGCCTCGAATCTACCTAAATCAGGGAATCTTATTCATAAGCAGATATAATGTTCTCATAATTATTGTCAAGAACGTCATGATAATACGAACAAATTATGACAACAGTCAACTTGCTTCTAATTAATTAGATTCCCTGAGAGTACAATAATATTAGTATATTAAAAACAAAACGTTCTAAACGTTATAAAAACATAAGATCATTACTATAATTTTTTATGAATCGTATATATACACTATGTTACCCTGGCTATTATTACGAATCTATTGGAACCTAATTTAATCAAATCGGACCAGTGGTTTAGGCGCTACGGCGGAACAAACATACATACATAGACTGCCAAAATCCTTGCCATAAGGCTTTGCCGTAGTTCGTTAAAAATATACTCTTTTGTACCAATTCAACGTACTAATAAGTAGAGCCTATAGTTACCTATGTACTATACGCATTGCGCCAAATGTTGCGAGTTTTATATTATAACTAGCTTTTGCCCGCGGCTCCGCCCGCGTACATATCCGCGGGAACACTACTTTTTCGGGGTAACAAAAAATCCTATGTCCTTTCCCGGGACCCAAAGTATGTCTATACCAAATTTCATAAAAATCGGTTCAGCGGTTAAAGCGTGAAGAGGTAACAGACAGACAGACACACTTTCGCATTTATAATATTGGTATAGGTATTATAAAAACTTTTGCGGTTTGCTGCAGAGTAGGCATCTACAGACACACGAATTTGGTACGGAGCGTACAGCGGACCATATCCGCAGACCGAATCCAGTGTCGCTACACACGCACGGATTTGGTACGATGCAGTAGACCGAAAAGCTCGACACTCGTGTGTTCGATTTTCAGTTCTATTGCATTAGCACAGAGTTCTATTTAGAGTGCTGTTTTTCGACGACGCGATGATTACCGAAATTCATTGTAACAGGCAGTGATATCAACTCTCAAAAATATTTCTCCCCAAACTTTACCCCTGATAATTATACCATTGACAGGTCTAAGAGATAATAAGCTAGAAAGAAAGGTAATGTGTTTAACATAAAGACTTACGCGTGAATAACATAAAACTAACTTGTCTTAATCTGATTTCACTCCCAATATTATATTTTCATATCCCTGATTCACACACTGAATTACACACATTTAAATAATTTTTATTATTACATACAAATTGATTCATAAGGAGTAAACTCTAAACATCCTGGCCCCTAGTAAACCCCCGTAGATATTTTCCCTAATGTTGGGTGGTAAATCCCTAAGTTGGCAACACTGACACCGTTGTACGGCTTAACCGCCGGACTGCTCTACACACGCACGGATTTGGTACGGAGCGGACCAAATCCGCTGTACGCTCCGTACCAAATTCGTGTGTCTGTAGACACCATTATTCGTAATAAGATACCTACCAAGCTTCAAGTTCAACCTAATATACAATTACTTAGTACCTATAATATGGTAGGATACTCAAAGATATAACATCAATTTAAAGTTTATTTCACTAAAATTAAAGAAGACGAATGTTATAAAAGTTGAAAATATTTTTTCACAGAATAGAATAGTAAGTATTTGAAATTATTAAACAGTTATTCTTCTATTCTGCTCAGTCAATATCAATACGGTAAAAAGACTATGGCTGTGTTCCGACGAAAATAGAGCTTGTTAGCGCTTGCTAGCGCTAAAAAAAACAGATTATCCGCCAGGGCACATATTTTGCTAACTTCAATAATGCTAACGTAATCCGCCATTTTGCTTATTTTATACCAGCGGTTGCCATTTTGCCTACGTTTTATTTTCCGCGGAACACAGCCTATGTAGGTATGCGGTTTAATTTTGAATTTCGAACGCAAATATTTCAAGAGCCTGAACGATATAATATCAAGGTACATTTTTATCGGCTAAAAAAATAGTAGGTAACTTATTAAAACCACCAAATAGGTTGACCTCTCGCTCAAAGCAAATTCTTAGTTTAAGTAGATCTTGTACTATTGGTTTACTCCTTCGCTATTTATTATTTGTGTTGAGTAGGATAAAAAATAGATTTATTTTTATAATTTTAATTTAATAGTTTTATTTCAAGAGAAAACATGCGAAAAATGATGATTTATTTCGGTTTGTGAAGCAAGTTCAAAAATACAGTTTTTTCATGATCCCGTGGGAACCGTTTTGGTTTCCAAGAAAAAAAAATACTGTTAGTTATTTCATGTTCTAATCTACCTTTGTGCCAAGTTTTATTTAAATACGTCGAGTAGATTGCCTGAAATAACGTCAAACAGGTAGGTACAGTTTTTTGAAGATCCCATGGAAACCCTTTAATTTTGCGGGATAAAGAGTATCCTATTTTACCCTTCAGGTCCTAAGCTACCTACCTGCCAAATTTCATTTAATTCCATCCAGTGGTTTCGGCGTGATGTGATAACAAACACACAGACAGACAGACAGACAGACAGACAGACAGACAGACATTTTTTTCAAAAACGTTATTTTTAGGTTCTGTGGCCTTTATAGACCCCCCATTTTGATTTTCACTTAGATAACTTTAATGTACAGACATGACCCCTCTACAGATTTATTATATGTATAGATAGGTTGGGGAAAAAGTCTTTTCGCATTATAGTATGTATGAACTTGTCATAAAATATCTTGGGCTATACCAATTGTATCTGGCTGATTTTGGTATCATTAAAAAGTTTTAATTTTACAGAAGACAATTCCAAATTCAAATTAGGTAAATTTGAGATTTTCATTTGTTTTTCTTATTGTTAAAATGAGTGATTCTTATGAAGAATTTCGATACATTTTAAAATTTTATTACAAAAAAGGTAAAAATGCAACACAAGCCGCGAAAAAAAATTGTGATGTTTATGGACCTAATGCAGTATCTGTGAGAGTAGCGCAAATTTGGTTTAAGCGTTTTCAATCCGGAAATTTTGATATCAAAGATGCACGTCGCTCTGGTCGCCCTGTTACGGACAAAACTGTTGCCATTTTTGAAAAAGTGGAGCAAGATCGGCATATTAGTAGTTACGATGTAGCTGAAGAACTGGGGATTGACCACAAAACGGTTTTGGCGCATTTGAAAAAAGCTGGGTACACAAAAAAGCTCGATATTTGGGTGCCTCATGAGCTCACTGAAAGAAACCTAATGAACCGTGTACTCATTTGTGATTCTTTATTACGACGTAATGAAACCGAACCATTTTTGAAGAAGCTGATAACTGGTGATGAAAAGTGGATCACGTACGACACGAACGTGCGAAAAAGATCGTGGTCAAAGGCCGGTCAGGCTTCACAGACTGTGGCGAAACCCGGGTTAACTCGCAACAAGGTGATGCTGTGTGTGTGGTGGGATTGGAAGGGCATTATTAATTATGAGCTGTTACCGCCAGGCAGGACCATCAATTCTGAACTGTACTGCGAACAACTGATGAGATTAAAGCAAGAAGTTGAGAGAAAGCGGCCGGAATTAATCAACAGAAGGGGTGTGGTTTTTCACCATGATAACGCTAGACCTCACACATCTTTAGCCACTCAGAAAAAAATACGGGAGTTTGGCTGGGAGGTGTTAATGCATCCGCCGTATAGTCCTGACCTTGCACCTTCAGATTTCCACCTGTTTCGGTCGCTGCAGAATTCCTTAGGCAGTGTCAGGTTGACATCACAAGAGGACTGCCAAAACCACTTGTCGCAGTTTTTTCATCAGAAGCCCCAAAAATTTTATAGCAATGGGATCATGTGCCTACCAACAAGATGGCAAAAAGTTATCGAACAAAATGGCACCTATATACTTTAGTCACTTGTAAATAAACTTTATAAAAAAACCTTTTGAATTTTTATATAAAATGCGAAGAAACTTTTTCCCCAACCTAATACTAGCTGTTGCCCGCGGCTCTGCCCGCGTAAATATACTATCGAGTATCCCCCGGGAATACTCTACTTTTCCGGGATAAAAAGTAGCCTATGTTTTAATCCAGAGCCTTAACTACTAGTATACCAAATTTCATCAAAATCCGTTATGTAGTTTTTGCGTGAAAGAGGAACAAACATCCATCCATACATTCTCACAAACTTTATTATATTAGTAGGATTTATTTAGTAGTACTTCTCCAACTACTCTTGGATCATCAATTTAAATACGATTGGACAAAATTTATTACAATATTTTCTATAATAATCATCGTACTACAATTTAAGGCACGTAACGATTTTTTATTAACACTATCTTCCATAGCATCAGCAATAGTCTATAGCCATATTATGTACCCACATGTACTATGTGCACACAAAAGGGCTTTATAGTTTAGACTATTTTCCTAAACCTTCTAGAACTTCGTTTATTGTTAAAGGGTTAACCTTTTAACAAGTACGAGAGACGGTACACAGCATGTATTGAAAAGCTGGAACGCTATTGGACAGTTTTGTTAAAGGCCTTTCTTTAGATTTATTGCCGTCATTTTCCCAAACAATGCTGCATTTGCCACGTTGTCGGTGTAGCGAAAAAAGTCAATTTAGACCCTACGTGCACACAATAAGGTTCGGTATTGTTTACTACGGTCGCAGTAGATTATAGTTAACATTGTTTGGCCCTGGACGATTGCCACGAGGTCGCTACCAAAAAAATCGTCTAGTAAGAAATGAAAGGTGTAAGAGTAGCACAGCAATGTAACTAGAGAGGATTGCAGAAAATGGTACGATTAATACCGCAACTAAACTACAGAGTTAAAAATATATAATTATGCCACCGTAAAATTGTAAAAACCGTTGGATTGTAATATAACTAGTGAAATTGTAAAATGTTGATAGACTTCGGGCGCGAATATGCTGCCTATAATTGAACACATTATTTTTCGTTAGGTTATAATTAATATATATTATAGTTATGAATCTTTAGACATATTTTTACAATCTCGTTAGTTATTTTACAATCTCACGGTTTTTACAATTTTACTGTAACATATACATCTTTTTAATCTGTGACTGTACTCAACATGATAATATAATAAGATCATATTGTAGAGTTCATTCTACTTATTTTATAAATGTGAAGATTTTTGAGGATTAATGGATAGATGGATAGATATAGGATGCATGGATCTTTGTTACTCTTTCACGCTAAAATGGATTTTGATGAAATTTAGTATGGTAGTAGTATACTACTTAAAAGCTCTGAGGGTCAATTTTACAAGCAAGTGTCGATACACTAAAACTGTCAAATCGGTATTCTAGTAAACGTGAAATCAGTGTGAAATGCGCTCTGATTGGTCTTAACTT
Organism: Glaucopsyche alexis; assembly: GCA_905404095.1. Classification (NCBI taxonomy): domain Eukaryota; kingdom Metazoa; phylum Arthropoda; class Insecta; order Lepidoptera; family Lycaenidae; genus Glaucopsyche; species Glaucopsyche alexis. The sequence goes on along the minus strand of FR990047.1, from coordinate 22,298,498 downwards.
CATAAAATCAGTTTATGATAACAAGTCACCAGTGGCGAAGGGTTCTTATAACTCCATTCCTATCGGCTTCCCTTGTCACTTACCTTTTGCTAACCTTCATAGAAATCCCTACCTATTATACAGGCTCCGGCTTCCCTATGAAGGAGAAGCAGCCTTCGCCACTGCAAGTCACTTCAGTTATAAGTTATAGCACAATCAGAGTAAAATAAAAGTCTACTTTAAATACGAGAATTGAGGTTCAGGTGTAACACATCTTCTTTCATCCCGAAAAAGTACAGTATTCCCGTGGGATGGCTGTATATACGCGGGCGGAGATGCAAGCAAAAGATAGTAATATATAAATCATAAATAATATGATTCATTATTTGCAACCTCATATAGAAAAATAAAATTGTTATTATGACACAAAATAAAGCTTCTATCTGAGAAATATATTAGAAATCAATAAGAAATGATAACGGAAATAATCATACCGCTCAAGCCTGACTTCACGGGACCGACGACATCTTGATTTCTTAGAAAAATAATAAAGACAAAATGGCCGCGCTAGCTTATTCATGGTCCAAGTATTCTATCAAATGTCAGGAGACGGCCTTTCGCAGATTGTTTTCAGTGCGACAGTCGACCCGTAAAATCAACGACATCATAGGGGCATAAACATCCTTTGAAATCGCAAGATTCCTATCCACAGCATATTTGTTATGTTTTATTTGGATTTTAGTGAATTTCGCCTCTTGGGTTTATCTTTGCAGTCTTCTAATATCAATAGGAATTCAATTTTGTCTATTGGTGTGTATAGTATTTGTTTCCTAAAAACTATAATATTATTTATGGAATCTTTTGCCTCTGAGATTGAAATTTAAAAAAAAAATGTATCTGTCAAACGCACGATTGTGTGTTAGTAATCTGAGGTAGTGTGTGTTGTTGTTATTTTTAATAATTTCATGTAGGTATTTCTTAGCATTATTTTAAAAAGATATTATAAATACATGTTTTGAATTCTGTGTATAAATAACACCTTCCACCACATTAACTTTAATGTATGACCATCGTACCAAATTTCATACCCCTTCGGTTGCACAACTCTCTGAAAGTTTCCGCTTTATATACTAATATAATATTCACACATGAATTACATTAGTTATCAATATGAATATAATTTTAATTAATTCTAAATAAATAAAATGCTCATTTAAACGCTCTAATAAGTTTTTATACACATCACAATTATTTTTTTTAAGTTATAAAATGTACCTATTACACTCGATACGCAATAATTTATCCGTTACAATAAATAATAATAGTCATGTTTTCGCTTAAGGCTTGGTTATTATACGTAGATACGGAAAAATTATTATAACGAAACTTCATAAGCATAACAAAACTAAGTTATGTTCATATTTCCTAAACCATAGAAATTACGCCAGAAATTTATAATTTTGACCTGAAAGCCTATGTAAGTTATTATTCAGAACAGAATTATATGATAAGGACACGCTATAGCAAATGTTATTGTATAATTTGTACGATTCCAAAACAAATAATTTTTAAAAATTACTTCGTGTCGTTAGTTAAGTCCGTGAAATGTTAGGTAGTTGCTATATAAATTGGCATTATAAGTTGCATTAGAAATGGGTAATTGCCTTTTTTTACAACTCTACAGTTTATGTAACTGCCCTTTTATAGTACAACTCGCCGTAATATGAGAGACAGAGAGAGAGAGAGTAGGTATGGTGTCAAAAAGTGACAACTGAGCCGACGGCTGTGTTCCGCGGAAAAAAGCGCTTGTTTGCTAGAGCTAAAGAAAAAAAAACATATTATTGGCCAGGACACGTTTGCTAACTTCAATACTGCTAACATAATCCGCCATTTTGCTTATTTAATGCCAGCGGTTGCCATTTTGCTTACGTTTTTTGTTAGCGCTATTTTCCGCTAAATAGCCAATTATTTAGCAGGACGTTATTAATGCGATAAGAAGAATTGTGAAAAGTTTAAACCTGCAGTACAAAAAAAAACATAAAATTTCATTCATAATTAAAAATCCAAAAATACTCGCGTAGTACCTATTACGAGTAGAACATCACTTCAAAAGTTCAAAAAATAATAAAAAGCTTAATCTGTACACCAGCTAGCACAATCTGTGTATTGCATCGTAGTTAAGAAAGCTAAGTTGGTATGTAAGAAGTATGAGTAGCATCCGACAGATGGCGTTATATTGATTATGTTATACCCCGAACCGTGTCGTGACGTGACGCGATCTTGAAATAGTATCACATTCAACGCCGCTAACGGAGTTCCACTTCAAAAATCTTAACTTATTTTTCCAGCACCACATTCATGGAACTAGCGCGAAATACCAAGAGCCCTTTTCAAGTAACTAAAGCTTCTTACAGATTGGGCGAAAGTTCCTGTTCCTGCCATTTGTCACTATGTAAACAAATCAATATGCAATCCTTCAGTCCATATCTAAACGGCCCACGGTCCCACTAGTGGGGACACGAAGGGCCAAGTCGAGAGGTATCCAAACACTCCCCCAAGAATGTTAATACTCGTAAATACAATAAACTGAGGGTAGTTCAAGGCACGCAAAGGGAAACACGCTATTTAAATACCGTTTATTTTTATACTCCATTAATGGCTAATAATAGTATTAGATAATTTAATGAATGAATGAACTCCCTAGTATTTATTAGCTTACTGGGGCTGTCATTATTTCAGAGAATATTCGATAAGGTTCGTGAACTTTTATTCCGATATTATTGTAGCGCATTTTAGCTTCACATGATACAAATGAAAACAACATCCAAAAATGCATATGTTTCCAAAGATTAAGACTTTAAAATGCATATATTATTATAACTAAGGTTTCACCTAACTTTTATATCTGTAATAACTGTCATATTTTAATGAACTATTGAATAATAGCTCTTAAAACAGCAGGGCCTCTAGTCAAGATGCATTCGATAATTTCGAGGGCAAACTTCAAAATCAAAAATGTTTGGGATTTGACATGTTATCGCTAAGTGACATGTCGCTTGCGTGGCCATAAGTCAAATTCCATACATTTTTGTTTTCGAACTTCGCTGTCGAAAATATCGAATGCATCTTGACTAGACGCCCTGTTGTTGAATCCTTCGCTGCGTCAAAACGCAACCACGGATTCAGTACTCCATTAGTCAGCCCCGGCAGCCCCAGCATCCTTAAGACAAGAATTCGAATTATCGAACAAATATGAAGCCTAGTAATCGAATCATAATATTATGTTTCAAAAAAGAACTTTTCTATTTCCATACGCCTTTCGGGGGGAGGGGGTGCGCTGCCATATCAAGTTTTTGCCTCTGTTCGAAAAAGTCGTAGATCCGCTACTGCCATTAGTCCATTCCCATAAAGTCATCAAGCGGATGATTTCGTCACGTAGACGTCACGTGACAGAACTAAAAGAAGAACATTTGCATACTAAAATGAAATTCCGAAGGATCACGAATGATTCCCAATATGCCCTGAGAATTTTCAATTTTAAGCCGCCCGCGCCATCTCCTGCGAACATTAAAATAAAATACGATCCGTTGCCCGGAGTCACGTAAAAGCTATCCATCAGTGTACAGGGCCCTTTACGCGAATATTGACGCGGTGTGAATTTTTGAAAAATGTAAAAAAGCCCACCGGGGACATCACGTAACGACTATTTATCAGAAACTCCTAAGGGGTTCGCTAGTGCTGAGGAAGTTTTAATATTCACATATACTGTGCGGGGGAGTGTGGTTAGATTGTTTCCGGTTCGGTTTTTCGAGAAGGTACACAGCCAATATCTTGCTCAGGCTTCGTAGAAACAATTGTTATACCTTTTTTGCTTTTTACAGCACGATATCTTTTCAGTGTGCTGAGTGCACAGAATACAGAACATCCAGAATGAGTGTTCGACCACATTTGTACGCAGCGCACTGTAACCAAAATCATGGCGAAACACCGCCCCGCCCGCTCTTTACTTACAAAACAAATCGCGTTATTATGTTACTACAATTAGGTATTCAATAAAAAATAATTGAAAGAAGTTGGGTAAAATATTCCGTTATTGTGTGGCAACATATTATGTGTGTAAGTTTTATCGCCGTAAAGAAGTTGACTATTATTATTATTTGTATGGCATCGAAACAACCCCACTTACAATGGTAGTCACGAAAACTCACACACAGGATTCTTTTTTAGTTTCTAAATATATCTTAAAAAGAATCCTTACTAACAACCTAAGTCAGACAGAAAATTGTTATCATTTGGTAGCAAATGGCAACAATTGCATTAGCAATAAGTAGCAACATGTCTGCGAATGCGTTAAAAATTCCAAATCTTTCCAGGACAACAAAATGCACTGGCGGCTCACCGCACCGGGAGCGCAGAAAACGGGAAGAGGAGGTGTCGTCCGGATTCAGTGGCGTACTCCACCGCGCGCCGCCGCCCCCGCCCCCCGCGCTGCTGCGCCGCCTCGGAGTTAAGGAGCCCACAGGGGTCGGCAAGGTAAATTAATTCCGTAAACTTCATAATTGAACATTATACCTGGTGTTGATTATTGTGTAACGAATTTGGTGAGGAATGAATTTTGGACTGACTTATTATTTTATCTTGGTTCATCCTCTTAAAAAAAAACATATAGGTAAATGTTTTGACAGCTTGACCAATATTTTAGCTTGTTAAATAGTTAGTAATCTGAAATAATGCGTGTGTCAGTTATTATTTTTGTCAATTTCATGTATTTGTAAGCATAATTAAAAAAATGCGCTTTGCACACCTTTCTCCACATAAACTTTAACTGTGCTTAAATTGTATCATAGTCCTCCGTTCGCACAACTGTTTTTGTATATTTATTCTTAAATTTAGATGGTGAATTATTTGTGTGATAAAAACAAAATAGCAGAAGTAATTCGCACTAATGTACCTACGTTCGGAGGTAACGAACTCCAGTCACGCTCATGTTGCAGAATCAATCTTGTTGCAGCGATAAAGCTAAGCTATTCTTTCTGTGGAAGATATACAATCACACGGTTCTAAAAATATATCTATAAAGCGTCTAACTCAATTTAGGAGCCTATCTTATGACATACTAGATATTGAACGCGCTTTTATGCGCGCTCAAGAAAACCACGCGGTAAACATACAGTTTACTGCAGTAGAAATTAGCATATTTCCTTCCCCGTGGTCTACTCTACATCTGTGCGAAATTTCATCAAAGTTGGTCCTGCAATTTCGCAGCCTATTCAATGCAAACACATACAAACAAATCTTTCCACTGTAATAAATTAGTGTATATATTTGGTAACTTGATAATCAAACTTCGTTTCAATACAATATTTAAATTAGTAATGTACAAATCAATACAATACTTTAATTACATACCTTTTTTAAAATATTGTTTTCAAATCATTCGACCTACATTTGACTTACCTTTACTATTCTATATATATAAAAATGTTATGTTGGTTTGTATACGCTTAACCTGAACCGATCGAGCTGAAATTTTAGCATGATATATAATCCGCATCAAAGATTGTTTTTATCTATTTTTTGCATCAGTCACATATCCGCGACCGTGAAAAAACTATATGTACGCGGGCCGAGCCGCGGGCAACAGCTAGTTGTGAATATAATATGTAAAAAGTTATATTCTGTGAGAAATTTTCATATTTACCAGAATATAGTACAGAATACAGTAGCAGCTATAGCCGACCCTGCTATAGCTGCTACTGTGTGACCGCCCCAACACCGTCTAAGCTCTCGCCTGCTAATTGGCTGCGTTCAATGAGTACAGATCATCAGCCGTTAACGAGGGTCCTTAGCGATGGGAGATATCCATCTTACATTAGCATTACTAAGAACCATATCTTAAATACGTGTTTTTACTGATAATTAAGTCTTGATTTTATCATCGATTTTAAATAGCTATTTAACTGAAATCGTTTAATACAGGAGAATAGGCGAAATTGAAACAGCTTAGTTATATTTAAATTATTCAGCTACTCAAATCTACCTATTTAGTTTTGTTATTTTGTATAGTATAAGTTTGCATTGAATAGGCTCCGAATTATATGAAATTTTGGAAAGCTAATTACACGCGGGCGAAGCCGCAGGGAAATTGTGGTAGTTGTTTTACAAATAATATGGTAAATAAGTAAATAAGTAAAAGCAGTCGTAATTAAAAATAATTTAAATAAAGATAGACAGGAGAGAAAGAACATAAGGCTACAATTTGAATATTCACATTTACAACTTTATGAAATATGTCCGTGAAATCCTGCCTGCATTTTGTCGCAACCGCTGCATGACGTCACGCACGTAACCACGGCACTGTCATTACAATAACAATAATTGTAAGTAGAGCGCGCGAATTTTAGATAAAATATTACGCATATTGTATTTGCTATTCCGTAAGCCCTATAGTCGTTAGTGTGGAAAACGGATTTTCCGGCCCACCGCGCGCGCCGACACGACCTCCTTCATTTTGCATGCAACAAGTACTATTTTTAAAAATTTGTTACACTCTTAAATGTGAAATGCGAACGAGACTTAAATATTTTGTAACATTCTTATCAATATATCGAGTACTAGCTGTTTCCCGCCGCTCCGCCCGCGTAAAAATACTATCGAGTATCCCGCGGGAACACTGTACTTTTCCGGGATAAACAGTAGCCTATGTTTTAATCCAGAGCCTAAACTACTACCATACCAAATTTCATTGAAATCCGTTCAGTAGTTTTTGCGTGAAAGAGGAACAAACATCCATCCATACATCCATCCATATATCCTCACAAACTTTCACATTTATAATATTAGTAACATTGAAAATTACTTTACAATATTGAGATTGGAATTGCATTTGCCTCCTACTAGTAACACTTTACTTATCAAATACTAAAATATTGATGTTATTTAAATGCATGATAAGATTCCCTTTACCTGTAACTGCATCGGTTTTGAGGTGTATGCAGCTAGTTAGAGCGCTAGGCTGCAATGCGCCTCGTTAACCGGCTATCTTATGACATTAGCGGTTGTTAGCGGTCTAGCGGGCGTGTCCACACTGAACTAAGCCAGCGCTAAATTATTAACAACGCCGGCTCTGAGGACGGTTGCTCGTAAAATGTTAGTTTATCACACCTTCGGTTTATGATTTGGTGCTCATTTTGATATTTAAGCGAAACTTAAAGGTGTTATCGCTAAAATGCTTGTATTTGCGACTTGCAAGTCGACACTAATAATATAAAGAGGGAGTATTCGATTGATAATTTGTTTGTTTGCATTAAACTCCGAAGCTACTGGACGGATTTGGAGGAAATTTGGCACAGGTATAGAACACGCAAAAAGTACATTAGGCTACTTTTGATCGTGGCAAAATGTACGGTTCCAGCGATATTTCTATTTGAGCGAACTGGCTGATTTTGTTGAAAGTTGACACAGAATACATCAAAAGAACATATGCTACTTTTATGACGGAAAATTCCAGCGACATTTCTGTTTCAGCGAACGAAATGGCAGTTAATATCTAGTACAAAAATAAATTAAAAAGCCGACATATTCTAATCAAAATGTAAAATATAACACGTGAATTTTTCTTCACAAAATGTAAAAAAAAATTACAAAAACACTAGAGAAAACAGCTTTTGCTGAGCACAGAGCATAAACCACTACAGGTGCGCCGGAAAAATAACGACGCCAAGACCAGCTTAGCTACACACAAAACAACAGATCGCAAAGTCGAGTAGGTACTAGTAAAAAGACCTAAACAGCCAATGGGTTTAGAATCTAAAGCACAGTTTTTTCCATGCTCCTAGTTTGTGAATTTAAAGCTCTTTTCCCAACCCCATCTGATACAAATGGCCCAGTATCCTCAAAGTTATTTTTCAGGAGCATCTGTTTGGATGACAGTTTTTGGCATTGTAATTTGTATATATTAAATAAAAACTGGCTAAGTGCGTGCCAAGCAGCGCATAGAATAGGGTTCCATAGTGATTTCATTTAATATTACTTATTATTTCGTTATTATTGTACGTGTAACAGCCTCCGTGGTCTAGTGGTTAGAGCATTAGCTCTCGACTCGTCGGAAGTTGTGGGTTCGATTCCCGCATTGGAACAACAAAAAATGTTATTTCCAAGTTTGGTTAGGACAATGCATACTGATCACCTGATTGTCTGACAAGAAAGATGGGCATGCGTCGGATGGGCATGTAAAAAGTCGGTCCTGCGCCTGATCTCTCGTCAGTCGTGTCAGTTATCCGTCCCACTGGATTACGAGAGTAAAGGAAGAGAGAGTGCTCTTGTGTACTGGGCGTGTGCCCAGTGTGTACTTGGGCACTATAAAATGATTCCTGCTGGCCTGGTTTCAATGAAACCAGCCACCGTCACCGATATCGATGTGGGGAGTTATTTATTATTATTATACGAAGTTTTCCAAGTAAGTGAATAGGCCTCTACAACTCCTTAACTAACACAAAGTTATCTTAGCCGTTATAGTTTTCTTTCAAAGTGCAGCATGTGTTTCACTTTGAAAGAAAACAAAAATCTGATAAAATTCATGATCGAAATCCATGTGGACTAACTACTTTTATGAATTTTATCAGGTTTTTCGAACCAATCGTTTTAGCTTTTAGAGGGGGAAGGAAATCTTACTTTATGTGTAGGGGAGATATTCGTAATTTTATTTTAGAACTTTGTTGCCGTAATAAATACACATATATGTTCTAAGTTTCATCTTTTTAGCACTAACTGTTAGGATAGTGAGCGGACGGACGGACATGATTACAGTTTACAGTTGAAGGTTGTGAAGGAACCTTTAGGTTCCTTCACAACCTTCAACTCAACTTCGGAACCTTCAAACGAGTTACGAGTATGTATGACATAATTATTTAAATAGACGAAGTTTAACAGATGTTCGAGGGAAATATTGATAATATTAAAGAATAATTATTATGATACTGAGTACAGAAGTTTCCCTTATCGCCTCTTGGATTATGATGCAAGGATAACTTCGTCATTAAAAAGTCGTCTCACGCATGTTAATGTCTCTCGAAAGGGTAGATAAACGATGAAAACCGTGGATTTCTGCTCCGTAAATGACTACCGAGATTTTTGAAGTGAAAACTTACTTTAACGCACCGCACACACATTTTTTCGTAGGCTGTAAGTAAGGCTATCTGCCAGTGAAAGTCCGTGAATATCAGTCAAGCCTTTTCAGAGATTATCCAGAATAAACAAACAGACAGACAGACACATTAAATTATAAAAACTTATTTTTTAATGTAAGTACTGTCAAAGAAAGTAATAACCTGTTAGTTAAAAACAAACAGACAATTTTATTTATTTTATTTATAGATAAATTAGGATTTATGATTCTACCGTCGAAATTGGTTAGACAAAACGACAGATTTAGCTTATCAATTTGTTATTTATTATTTTCCTTCTTAGATAAGACGGGTTTTTTTCTTTTTAGTGATCAATGGTCTTCATATAGATTCGTAAAATGTGTTTATTTATTTGTATAATCTTTGTTATATTCAGTCGTAATATTGTCTGGTGTGTTTTCCATATCCTAAAACACTTCTACACCGTCATCACCAAATACTTTATGTTAAAAGGACAATGTGGAAGGAATGTATCGATTAGGCCCAAATATTTTCCTTTATCGAATGTGACCCACATACTATATTAAATACCGCCCAAAATAAATAATATTTCGTATGGAACGTCCACGAATAAAAAAGGTTTTTCCAATAAAGATCCTCCCATAGATTAAAGGAATTGTAAGACGTGGCCTCAGGTGAATTCAGAAACTCGTAAGAGGTTTTGGGCGCTTTTGGCCCACAAATATAAATTTTACCCAAGTCATAAATTCCATTTATTTCCTGTATATTTAATTGTTTTAAATAATAATATAATATCTATTGACTCTTAATCTGTTAATATTGATTAATGTTAATCTGGTCTTGTACTAAGTATCCAAAGATTTTGTATCACAGGTACCTACCAGACAACGGAATTATATTTAAAAACTAAACTAAACAAGTAAACAAACACATATTTAACATGTATACTAGACATAATATATCTATATTTAATACACATCTAAGACCCAGGAACACAGGAAACCTTACTGTCCCTTTGGCGGGATTCGAACCCGCGACCTGCGTCTTAAACGCCAACGCACTGACCACTGAGCCACAGAGGTTGATAATAAAATTATCCTAAAATTTGGGATTCAATTTTGATAGGTCGAACGCGAGAATCTGATTCATGCTATTCTTTAAAGCTTCGCATATTAGCAAAAAGCCATTTATTTTTAATACATTTTTAGTGAAAAAGTTTTCACCTAAAGTCATTACGAGCTTTATCATAAGTTCCCATCATTTGCGACTCGTTTAAGCGAGTTCACGTGAATTTCGGTATTACACACCTAATAAACTTAAAGTTCTGGCACTAACCTCTTGTTGGTGGTGTTTTTATCGAATTATCCACCGTTTGGCTCCGAGCCAATTCTGTGCCTTCACTTACATTATATACAATTTCATGTAATTTATTTTGTATTCATTTGATATGATATTTCCATTAATATAGTATTAGATTTTAACGCTAACCACGTCATATTTCCAACTAATAATTAGAATTTTACTTGTTTAGGTAGCTTTTATTATTATTTTTTTTTATTATATGACATTTTTTGTGGGCATTGTCAGGTAATGAGGGGCTTATAATAATGTTGATGACTTAACAAAAAATGTCATAAACTGGCACACTGAGAAGAAAATTAGATAAGTTAGATACATTAAACATTATTTTAGATTTGAGAATTATCTTCTACGAGATGTTGCCGGCCACCCCGCGTGAACGTATCTACATGGCATTTGAGAATAACTGGCTGACAGTACTGGTACCTATGGCCGAATGGTGTACATACGGCCCGTTTCAATAACCTATCTACCAATAACTATTTATTAAAAGTCATGATTCAATCATTTGCCGGTTTTTGCGATACTTAATTTGTTAAAAATATTAGTAGTTAAGTTATTGAAACTTCCGTCTGTTATTAATTGCAGTTCATAGTTAAGACAAAACAACGTGTGAATAGGCTCCGAAACTAATGGACCAATTTTGATAAAATTTGGCACAGATATAGGCTACTTTTTATCGCGGCAAAATGTACGGTTGCCATGAGATTTCCTTTTGCGCGCACGAAGTCGCGTGCAACATCTAGTATAATTACGCATGCATAGCGAATAGCGAAACGTAAACTAAACATAAAACGCTATAGAAAGAAATTTCGAAGTAGATTTAGACTTTAGTTTCGTATTTTATTTCAGTTCATTTGAATTTTGTCTACGATCTTGCGCTTAAATAAAGCAAGTGTTTTATTCAAGTCTTTTAAATGCAAATATTTAATCTCTGAATAGATCGTCTCTCGAGTCTCGAATTCGCTGACATTTGTCTAGACATGTGTTCTCGGGCTTAAAAGTGTACCATTCCGATTTTTTTTTTTTTTTTTTTTTTCGAAAGGGTCTATGCTAGCGGTCGGGTTAAGACCGCTCTAGCGTAATCGGACTATAACTAGCCTGGTGGCTAGTTGGTTTGTTTAGAGTTTAATGGGAGGGTTGGCCCTCCCTAACTTCACCCGGGTGAAGTTCAGATCGGTCGTTGGGGACAGCTACGGGTAAGCTATTTTTAGGACGGGAGGGACTCGGGTCCCCCCCGCTAAGGGGTCCGACCCCTTCCTCACTCTCTGATGAGTGAGGTTGCTCGCGCGCGGTAGCAAAAACTAGCGGCGGAGTTATCGCGATAGAGAAGCTCGTGTTATTTATGATTTCGGAACTGAGAGGGCCGTCCCTCTCCCCTTCCGCGTACGGTCGGGATGACTCGCGCGCGTAAGTCCTAATGTCGATGAGGTTCGCGGTATTGGTAGAGCTCTCTATAACAATATCGCGGTCGCGGACACTATTTTGTAGTGACACTAAGCTACTGGGATGCGAACTCGAGCTCGGGCTCGGGCTCGGTCCCGTGTTTGGGTCGGTCTGTACGTTGGTACGTGTGTCAGTGTTTGATATGGGTCCTCGGGGTAGGCGCCGGCGTCGACCCCGGTGCTTTACTAACAAACCGGGTGCGTGTGATTTGTGTTTACGTGACTGTACACAGTACGTTACGTATTTTGTGATCGGGTCTATAGGATCGGCTAAGATATGCTTAGGCCGTTTAAAGGGGTATCTAAATGTCATTGCGTCATGTTCGTAGTCCTGGGCCTTTCGAATGAGAGGATTTGGGTGAACTTTGCTTCTATCAAAGAATCTCTCTACGAGTTCTTTGATATACGCTTTAATCGTGACTAATTCGCAGTCTCTATGCAAGTCGATGTTTCGCATGTACCAGGGGGCACCTGTTGCCATGCGCAGAAACCGGTTTTGGACTTTTTGCAATCGGTCCATCTGGTTATCACTTATTTGTGCGAAAGAGACGCACGCATAAGTGAGTATCGTTCTAATGCAAACCTTATACAAAGTAAGCTTATGTCTTAGGGACATTTTGCTTCGCGAATTTAATAGCGGATATAATTTGTAGAGTACAAATTTCGCTTTTCGTATCGTATTGGAGATGTGATTCGTGAAGGTCATCGACTTGTTTAGTACTACGCCTAAATATTTGACTTTATTAGTCTCTGGGATGATGTTACCGTGCAGGCTAATAGGACTCATATTTCTACGGGCACCATAACGAATGGTTTGGGACACCTTTCTGTCAAATTGGATGGCGTGACTTTTGTCGGGGTTTACTTCTATTCTCCATTTGGAGAACCACTCACCGAGATCGGTGACTGACTCCTGGAGTTTTTTAGAAGCGTAGGAGGGAACCCTATGCGCGAAATAGAGGGCTGTGTCGTCTGCGAACATGGCTAGTTGCACCTTAGCGTGTTTAGGGATGTCATAAGTATACAGGTTGTATAGGGAGGGCGAGAGGACCGAGCCCTGCGGGACTCCCGCCTCCATATATCTTGGCGATGACAGTGCGCCTTCCACGCGGAAATGAAATTTACGGTTTTTTAAATAATTACTTATTAACAGTACCAAACTATCGGGTATGCCCATTTGGTAAAGTTTGTACAACAGTCCGTTGTGCCAAATTTTATCAAAGGCTTTTGCAATATCAAAGAAGACGGCGCATGTCATCTTCCTGTCATTCTTATTAGAGATAATGTACTCCGTTAGGCGGTGTACCTGAGCGGGACAGCTGTGCATTTTGCGGAAGGCAAACTGCTCGTCTGGGAAGAGTTTTTTGTCGGTGATGACGTCATTGAGGCGTCTTAGAATAACTCTTTCATAGACTTTTCCAAGGGAGCTAATTAGACTGATCGGTCTGTAGCTACCAGGTGCCCTCCGGGGTTTCCCCGGTTTATGGATACCTATAACAATAGCTACTTTCCAAAAGTCTGGGAATGAACATCCTACTAAGAGGGCGTTAAAGATGTTCACGAGGAGTTGAATTAGTTCGGACGGTAACATTTTAAGTGTTTTGTTAGAAATACCGTCGAGGCCTGGGGCCTTTCTGGCATTTAAACACTTAATAATGTCTTGGACTTCCTCCGAGTCCACCGGCCTCACCCTGTCGTCATCAGGTGGCCTCGAAAGTCGTCTTTCGACCTCACTATTCACTAAGCTAAGGTGCGTGGGATCAATCGGGAGGGTACTCGGCCGGCACTGCTGTTCTAAGTTATCGGCTAGACATTCAGCCTTGTCGATATCTTCTAGAGCGGGAGGTCGATTTAATCTGTCTAATGGAGGCATGTCGCTCTCCGTATTACTTTTGAGGGCCCTCGCGAGCGGCCAGTAGGCCACGTGAGACGGCTCTAAATCACTGAGAAGTCGATCCCAACTCTCGGCTTTGTGTTGTTTTATTTTATATTTAACTTCCCTTTCGTAATGGCGGAGGGCTTTTCTCCACTCTTCCGACGGGTAGCGATCGTAGGTGCGTTTGGCCGCATTTCTGAGTCTGATGGACTCCTTTATGTCCTCTGGGAGGGGCCAGCGAACTTTGGGGTTCGTTGACACATCCCTAGATGAATTTTCTATGGTCGCTACCAAGTGTTCGGTCAAGTGGGAGGCGGCCTCTATGGCGACCTCTTTACTATCTATTGTATCGGGAATCTTATCGAGGTGACTCGATTGAAGGACTTTAATGTTCTCCGCCAGGGATTTATAGTCGATGATCCTTCTAGTACTGGAATAATTTGGGTTAAAATTACCAAGTGTAATCATAACCGGTCTATGGTCCGAGTTAAGCTCGTGGAGAGTCTCAATAGAGATATTGAGAGAAACGTTTTTTATTAAAGCTATATCAATAGTACTAGGATCGTATATGACACCGTTGATGTGTTGGTTTGTGTCATAACGAGTGGGGTCATTGGGGGCTAGAATAGCAAAATTAAAAGAATCGATTAGCCTTTGTAGTATAAGGCCATTTGTATTGTTATAAACATTTCCCCACTCGCGGTGTTTACAATTTAAGTCGCCGGCAATTAGGACGGCATTTCCTAAGTCGAAAAGCGATTGTAAATCGCTAGAAAGTAATTTTTTAGTACCTGAAAGGTACGCGCTTACTATAACAATGGGCTCATGGCCGGACATACTTAAGTGACAAATGGAACCCTCCATTGTTTCTAGGGTCGGTACTTCTAAAGGAATACAATGGAGGGATTTTTTATAATAAATAATAGTACCTCCGAGTTGGGATCGAGTTCTATCATTTCTGATAATTTTGTAATTTGCTATTTTTGGGCTCCTCATACTAGGTTTTAAGAACGTCTCCTGCACTAGAAGAATATCTACATTATGCCTGATGACGAAATCGCGGATTTCGTCAATGTTATTACGGATGCCGTTCGTATTGAACGACACGACGCGTAATGAGTGCGGCTTAATCCTTCCCGAAGGATCCATTAATTACCGGCGGGGGATGCCTTGATCTTTTTGATCAAGTCAGCGTGATCAGACAGTGCCATAATGCGGTCTGTTTTTGAGCCTTTCAGCTTCGCGGTTAGAACGGAGAGCTCTACCGGGTCAATTGGCTCCATTTCATTTAGAAAATCGGTGACGAACGATAGTTCCTCAGCGAATTTCGAAGTCGGAGGGGGCGTGACCTTTGGCGCCTGTGGCGCGGAGGGCGAGGCCTTTCTAGGGAAAGCGGGGAAAGCCGCTTGAGAAGGGGGCTGGGTGGGTTTGGCCCACGCCGATTTAGTGGGTAGGGGAGCAGGGACGAATCTCTGCTTTGGCGGGGCACCTCTAGTTTGAGGTGCAATACGCCTCTTTACTTTGGGTGCTTTTTTGCACCCTCTGTAGTTGGCTGGGTGGCCCTGCGTCTTACAGAGGACACAGCTGGGAGGCTCGACCTCCTCAGCTGGGCTCTTGCGAGTGCAGTCAGAGGTGCCGTGGTCGCCCAGGCACTTGACACAGCGTGGCCGTGCTTGGCAGTTTCGCGCCGAGTGCCCGTAAAGTTGGCATCGGTGGCACTGGCCAGGGATGCCCCTTTTACGGGGAGGCTCGACGCGAATGCCGGTGATATGACAGACGGCTCGGATATTGAAAATATCCTTGCCCTCTGGTGTCAGGGGGAGCGTTACCAGTACCATATTGTACTGGTGTTTTTTAATAGGATGGTACATCCTGTGTACCTCCATGGCGGGGTACCCTTGGGACTGAATGTCCAAGAGTACTTCTGATGTAGACAGACACTTGTCTACACCGGTGATTACGACGCGCAACATGCGCTCGTCTTCTAATGCATAGGTGTGATAGCCTATGTTATGATTGCGTAGAAACGCAGTGAGGAGGCGGTGGTCCTCCGAAGTCTTAGTCTGGACTTTAATCCCGACTGGAGTTATAGTAACTGCGGAAGCAGGGCGAAGCTTGTGTTCGCTAAGCGCCGCACTTACTAGGCTCCATTTTTCTTTCTCCTGTACAATTACAGGAGGTGGAAGTTTGGGTGTCGGGGTGGCCAGAGGGGCCTGAGAGGCCGGGAGGGCCTGAGAGGTCGGGAGGGCCTGAGAGGCTGGGAGGGTCTGAGAGGTGTTAGACACCTGAGATAGCGGCGGGGCCTGGGAGGCCGGAGGGGCCTGTGAAGGGCTATTAGCCTGCAGGGTTTTCCTGGCTTTACCGGCCTTTTTAGGGGCCGGCTTAGTGGGGGAGGAGACTGGAGAGGAAGTGCCCTCTGGGCATTTCCTCTTTTTAGTCTTTTTATATTTGACTGTAGTGAATTCACCTTCACTACGGTCAGAGTCTTGCTCCGAGCAAGACATGTCAGAATTGTCATTTCCAGAGACGGCTCCGGAAATGACGGGAATTTCTTCCGCTAAAGGGCGGGTATCTACATCCGGAGAGGCCGGAGAGACAGCGTCGTGGTTGCGCAAAAAGCGGTCCCACTTAGTCGCGGCGTCGGGGAACTCGTGGCTCAGGAAAACCAGGAATTTCTTAATTAAAGCTTCCGCCATAATTAAGAAATGTATCCCGGTTGGGGGATTCTGCTCTCTAAAATCGAATAGTTGGGGGTACAGCCCCGCCCGGCATCCGGGAGGGGAGGTGTGTAGGGAGGAAACCCTCCTCGTGTAGTGTGCCTAACCGTGTCACGGTACTTACAGTTCCTCCGGGAGGCTGGAACGCAATCCAAAAAAGGGCACTAGCACTGGCACTAGCACTAACACTAGCGAGCACTAACACCTCGGAGCGTGAGCAGAAGGCTCACGCTAAAAACCGAAGGGACGATGCGACCGGTCGCACGCTCGTCCTGCGCGGCGGGCGCTACGCGACGGGGTGCGAGCAGAGGGCTCGCACCTAAAAAGAGACGGACGATGCGAGCGGTCGCAACGATCGTCCTACAGGGGGCGCGACGGTCGCGGCGCGGCGCGGGACACGGTACGGCACGGTAAGGGCGGTGCGGCCGTTATAGCAGGCCGGTATAGCCGATAAGGGCGGCTAGGTCTTCTTTCTTGAGCCTTGACTCTTGAGCCTTGATTCTTGAGGCTTCACCCTCTTGAATCTTGCACTTCAAGTCTTGACTCTTGAAAGCTTCTGTCTTCTTTCTTGAAAAAGATGTTGTCACTTTCGCGAGCGGTTAACACTCGCGAGAGCGGAACGGGGGGCTGCCCGCGCGAGAGCGAGAGAGCACTACACGCGCGAGCGAGACGGAACAACCGGATAGCGCACTCACTGGGAGCGAGAAACACGTGCTCGTCGGACGGAGGCCGAGAGCAGAAATGACCATTCCGAATGGAGAGTGGAAAATTATTGAATAGAGTTCAACTTACTACTTACGGGGCTTAATGGGAGACGCTATATTGGCCCGTATCTATTTGCGGTACGGCAATTTTTCGCGTGGCAAGTTTATTTTAGTGCGAGTGATTTCGTGCGCGGCCGTACAGTCCGGCTCGTCTAACTAATGCAAGCTATTACACCGCTTGTTCCCTCACGGCGATGTAAACAGTTTGTCACTGCCCTTTTCGTTTCGTTTTTAGGGTTCCGTAGTACTCTAGGAATCCTTACAGTTCGGCTCTGTCGGACGTCTGTCTGTCTGTCTTACCATATTTTAGGGGTGGCTCTCCATACAAGTGAATTGGGGATGGAAAATACTTATTCATTCTACCCCGTCGTGTGAGGTATCGTCGGATAGTCTTATGGTTGGGGTCAAAAGTCAATTCGAATTACGAAAATAGTTTCATGCTCGCGTAAGCCAAGATAGCAAACAATAATTGCAAGTTGAACCTTACGCATTTTCGATAAGACATGTGACCTGTCGCGCGAGTTTAACAGTTTTTACCCATCCCAAGAAAAGTGCACAGTGCCGCTAAAGAAGTTTTACTTCAATAAAGACAAGGTTTCATACAAGAATTTTTCATATAAGAAATTTTTGAGTAATAGGCCTCCAAAATGGTTAACAAGTTGGCCCTCCCTTGGCATTTCTTTACTATAAGAGATAGAAACTTTTAAGTTTTCATGCTGAAAGTTCATACTAAAAACTCTTTAGGAAAATTATTTTCAGTGCAATCTATACTAATATAATAAAGAGGAAAAGTATGTTTGTTTGTTTGTTTGCATTGAATAAGCTCCGAAACTACTGGACCGATTTTGATGAAATTTGGTACAGATATAGATTAGACCACGGGGAAGGACAAAGGCTACTTTTTATCGCAGCAAAGTGTACGGTTATCGCGAGATTGTCTTTTGCGCGCACGAAGTCATTATCCTGAACAAAATAAATTTCTTAAAGATTGACCGAGTTACGGAACCCTTCTTCGCATGCCCTTGGTTAGGTTTTTGCATTTCGTTTCACCGGCATTTACATATTGATGTTTTTATAAGCTGTTCCGTATTGCAACACAATGTTCCAAAGTGACATTATCTATGCTAAACATGGAATGAAGTACAAACACATCCGACCTCAAATTTTGATGTAGCACCGCCTTGTACTTGTACATACCAACCTATTTATTACCCGACTGCGCGACGCAAAGGAGTGGTAATGTGTTTATCAGCCTATGTATGTATGTATGTATATATGTATTTTCCTTTGAAGCACTATACAGACCAAACGCCTGGGCCGATTTTTATGTTTCACACGTCAATCGATTCCTCTTAGTCCGGCGAGTGTCACTAAAGACATGACGTTAGTGAAAATTCAATATGGCGACTACTGGACGCCATATTGTGAAAATGAAAAAAATGAAAGTCAACAAACTATATCAAGTGGGGTATCGTTGAATAGGTATTTAAAAATCATTGTTAGTTTTCTCTCAACATTTTTCGATTCGACTGACCGTTTAGGATCTATATCGATTTAAAGTTGCGTAACAACCATTCTCACATTCCAGTGATGTAGTACTGATGCTGATAGGAAATCCAGTCTGGTAAATAGCTAGCTAGGTACTCATAACTAAAAAGTATAAAATAAAAAACAATAATTTAACAATGGATCCTGACTGTTTAGTTGTTATGTTCCAATAGTATTAATTCAATAATATATTATAGAATTCTAGACCACCGGATATCTAAGTGCTTGTTTTTTTCTTTTCAGTTTTAATTATGTACCTACTTAGTTTGGTTCACTTTTTACGCAGTCGGGTTTTTAAATTTGTTAAATTATTGTTTTTTAATGACAATACTAGCTGTTGCTCGCGGCTCTGTCGTATAATTGTCCCTCGGGTACACTGTAGATACTTTTTCGAAATAAAAAGTAGCTTAAGGTTTAATCCAGAACCTACTACCATACCAAATTTCATCGAAATCCATTCAGTAATTTTTGCGTGAAAGACTAAGAAACATCCATTCATCCATCCATCCATCCATCCATAGATTCGTCCCCACAAACTTTCACATTTATAATAGGTATTAGTAGGCAATGTTTTGAATGAAGGCCATAACATGTCTTAATATTATTTAAGTCACCGTAAAATAGCAAAAACCGATAGATTGTAATATTACTAGAGATATTGTAATAAGTCGACAGATTGTGAAATAAAAATTTCTTCTTACAATTTACACGTTATTTTGCGTTATATTGTAATATTTACCGTGCCGATTGGTTAAACGGCAAGTGCCCCGCGCCGCCATATTTGTTTGCTTATTCATATTACTAATTATACCGAAAAATAATGCGTACAATGGTAAGGAGAAATTTTTATTTGACAATCTGTCGACTTATTGCAATATCTCTAGTAATATTACAATCTATCGGTTTTTTGCAATTTTACGGTGACATATACATCCTAAAGTTTACAACTTATATACTTAAGTGCATTTACCCACTAACAATATTGGTAACCATGCAAATAAATCATCACAGCTACAAATCATAAGTAACATGCTATGTGTCAAATTAAAAATCCTTAACGAACATTCACCATCACCCAAACTATAATATGGCAACAATTTGCAAAAATATTAAAATGCCACAGCGAACACAGGCCGGTGAATGCGAAGTATGAAATAACAATGTTAGTGCGCTTAAAATTCTCTTTGATAGCGGTTCTGGTGAATGGAATTAATTAGTAAACCTTTGTTATGTGGCAACTCCACAGCTAGGTGCGTAAAACATTTGTTTCCCAACAAATATAAATTACTGAAATCAGTCTGAAGTATCTAATTCAGTGCATTGAACCTAGACAGGTATTTAGAAAATATTGACACTATATTTGTACTAACGTCAATGGCTGTGTTCCGCGGAAAATAGCGCTAACGAAAAACTTTAGGAAAATGGCGACCGCTGACATTAGCAAACGTATCCTACAGGCTTAGCATGGTGATCCATAGAAATACATATAAAGAATAAATAATCTATCCAAAGCAGTTCGTTGCAAAATAGTTCTTAAAACATGACAACAAGGTCGTCAATAGAAGTCAACATTTCTAAACAGCCATATTTTAAAAATGGTTGCCGGGAAATCTTCTGTCAAAAACGAACAAATAATCAAGTATATGTGACTCAACGTAAAGAAACTATTTGTCTAGGACCGCCATGATGTGGAGTGGTTGACATTATTGTGTAACTTTTTGACATTAAATTAAGAAAACGTTTCTACTTTAGCTGTCAAAAGAGGCCATTTTGTGAGCTCATGCTCAAGAAGAAAATAAATTTTCTTTCTCATCATGACGATACATCGACCTTGCTACTTTATAATAAGGCCTATTTTGCTCCGAACGGTATTAATGTTTCTTCAATCTGTCAGATTTTCTATTCTTCGGTGTTTCTACTATGCGCATGCTAAGCCTGCTGGACGATATCTGTTTTTTTTTCTTTCTTTAACTCTAGCAAGCGCTAACAAGCCTTATTTTCCGCGGAACACAGCCATTGTCCGATAAATAAAACGAGCGCAATACCTGCCGATGCCGATAAACTGTCACGCAGTTTGGCGGGTTTAATACCTAATGTAAAGATTTATTTGTTAATAAAGAATGTATTATTATTATTATTATTATTAATTTCAACGGGTACTAAACTTCTTTATTAAGGCCCACTTGCGCCAATCCGGGTTAAAGTTAACCTTGGGTTAAAATAATATGCTTTCTCTTTCACAAATACAAAGAACGAGAGAGATAACATGATTTTTAACCCGGGGTTAACTTTAACCCGGATTGGCGCAAGTGGGCCTAAATAGATTATTTCGTCAGTGCCTGTCACACTGACACCTTTAGGGTTCCTAATATGTGGCCTGGCCATTTCGATACATTCGCTTAGGTGTAAGGTGAAAAATTTACGGACTGTTTTTCTGTTATACTATTCTTGTACGAACGAAGCCACATAATTTGACTAAAGTATAGAGTTTGTAGAGTTAGGCTTATAGAGTTAAGGCGTGTAAAGTTAGAAGTTTGGTAGAGTCAGAAGCTTGGTTTCACATGAGATCTAATATCTTTTTGACAGTGCAAGTTATATGGTATCGTCTTGGCATCACTTTACATGAAAATGTTTTTGGTGAGATTTCACTTCTTTTTGAAAGACAATTTTCAGACCTCTAGATTAAACATTTAGGTAAGTCTCTTACAAATTTTCATCCCCTAGTTTAAGGGGTTGGAGGATAAAAGTTCCAAGTTTGTCAATTTTTATGTTGGTTATGTGCTAAAACTAGCTTACATACCAAATTTCAGCTTTCTATGACATCCAGAAGTACCCTATAATTTTGTTGATCATCAGTGAGTCAGTGACGAAATCAGGGGTTTTTGAATATCAATAAAACCTAAATTATTAGACCTTTATAATCAAAACTTTACATGTATCATAAGTCCGCTACTGGGAACATATCCTGAAAATTTTGTGTATCTGGTATAGTCTAATCCCAAGTTATGAGGGTTCAAAATATCGACGAAACGCTTCGAGAAAAAGTAGTCTGGTAGTGCCCTTGCGCTTCGCTTAGCTCGTCTTGGCGGGGCACTACCGTGCTCCCAGATACAACTTGTAACGTCAGTGAATCTCCCGTCCGCTCGGCTCTCAAAGTCGCATCTAAAATGTTACATTACACACGAATGCTGCAGGTGAGGGGATACTCTACTACTACCTAAATACATTTTTTGTCATCATGACAACGCAATGAAGGGATTCTTACTTTAACTTACAATAGTTCATATGGTGAATGCTTAATTACGTAAAGTCTGCCTATATTAAAATAGACCATTTCGGTATTTAAAAACGAGTGCAAGAAACATTGCGTGTACAATTTACTATCTGGAGTATTAGAGGCGACGTAAATACTTGGTGACAATTTTATAGCCCGACGGCGAAACAGCCACTTTAAAGTGTAAAAATGAAAGAGTTTACTACCGCCCCCCGGAGCTACTAATTTACGAGCTTCGATCAATTTTGTGATAAGGTAAAGTATTGTTTGAATTATGTAGACGCGGGTTTATGCCCGTGTTTTATGTTCAATTTAAAAATTTGCATAAAGATGGATGGATTTTACGATTTCGACACAGTTTTCATGTTTGCTGAAGACCACACTCCTGTTAAGCTGAGAAGTTATTTAACTATATTGAATACTGGATGTTGCCTGCGACTTCATACGTGCAAAGGGTAATCCCGGAAAACCGTATATTTTGTCGCAATAAAAAGTAGTCTATGTCCTTCCCCATGGTCTACTCTCAATATATGCCTTTCATTCAAATCGGCATAATATATTTCTTGGTTTGTTTGCATTGAATAGGCTCCGAAACTACTCCGAAATATTTTTCCTCTTTATTAAATTAATTTAATTAGATTAAACATGATATTACAACTTATAAAGTACAGTAAAGTACAGTAATAATTATTGTGTTTGTAACTAAAAATAAAAAATAATTAAAAGTGGTGATCACTGAAACGCAAGAAAATATGGAACTTCCCAAGAACATTATACTATTTTACGTGGAAATGTCGCGCTTACCAACAGGCGATCTTTCTGCTCATTTCCTGGTCCATTTCAATAGAAAAAATATATTAATGAATGGAAAATTATATTTTTAAATAAATAAACTATAACCCGGGCTTTTATTACTAATATATTGACACCTCATTAATTAAAATCGGATCAGTAATTTAGGCGCAACGAGGGAACAAACTTACATACAATAAGTATATAATAATATACATACATACAGAGACTGCCAATAAAATCATTACCCGTCCTCTTATCTTTACCGTAGTCGGATAAAATGAAGAGAGATGAACACAAATTATTTCTTTTTTTTTTTTATATTTCAACTACATAGTAACAACATAAAATTACAATCTAGCATTAAGACGGATGAGTATTTTTTCTGATTGGAATGCTTACAATTAAGAATGTGTCCATCAGCACTTTACTTATTGTCTCTATTAAGGGGAAGCCACTTTGTTCGTGCTAATTTTTATTTTTAAGTCTCACTGCACTGGGTATATAATACAGTAACATAAACTATGAAAATTAAGTCTGGAATTGCGTACCTACAAACCCTGCATATTGCACAATATAAATCAGTATATAACGTGCGGCGGTATCCATAGTGCAGCGTATTGTCTCAGAGCATTCAATATTTATTACCCGCAAATGTTATTGGAGGTGATATGGCGGTATCTCAATCTCAACAGGATTAAGCCACAAGCTGATGAGTAGTCCACAGATATCACATTAAATACACCAAAAAAAGAATAAGCTTCGCGATATAAGGTGCAATATCGAAAAAGTTTCTGCTCGACCGGTTTCCAAACATTTTTCTTTGCACTAGGATACCTCAAAATATTTAAATATAAATCAAGTGGCCGCAATGATTGCAGACGTCATTGTCCAACTATGTACTCAAACGTACATTCATTCGTGTTGATGACACAGAGCTAATATTTATATAACAATGAACAAATGTAAACTAGTCTGAAAGTAGCCTAAATATCTATTTATTTATCCACAACATGTGAAACTCCATATTTACAAAATGCCAACATTATCTTGCTAGCCACGCCAGTTTACATGAATGGCACAAATGAAATAATTAGACAGCCAATTCAATTCAATAAATGCTTAGTGTTCCGCCGGAGCTTGTAAATTGGCGGTTATAAGCTCCAAAGTCATTCCAGATCTAATAGAGCTGGCACTAATTAATTTGCCGGTAATAAGCTTATCAAACGTAGATTTGCGGACAATAGGCGGTTTAATGCCAACGAGTATGGCAATAATTGCTCGTTAACGGCGAATTGTATTGGGGGAAACGATTTCAAAACCTAAGGATGGGTTATGCTTATGACGTACATTTGACAGGAAAAAGCTTCATACAAGAAAGAGTTAGGTACGCCATCTTCAGAATATTTTGTCAATTAGATGTGGACTGATTAAAATACGGAAAGCAAATGTAAAAATGACAAATGTCAAACCCCGACTGCCCCAAACAACCCCAAAAGTAGGGCAGATAAGTGTGGACACTTTTTGCCTAATCGGAAACCGGGAAGTGGGTCAAATTTGTTTGGCAACATTTGCCTACACACAAGGAAATAGGTGAATATAAGCTTGTAAAAAAAAACAAAATACTTTACAAATTTCTTACGGAAATAAAAATAACAATAATTACAACAACCACTCCGACTTCCAGACTTCAAGCGTGTCTCTACCCACTAACCATTAGGGGTTGCGTTTAAAAATATTGTACATCAAATAGTGTACGATAACCGTAATGCTTATTACTACTGTTGACTCCAGTACTTTATTGAGGTAATTGAAATAACGCGCACCAGTCACGCCACGCTCACCCACTCCCCGGCAACGGGTAATGAGTTTAATTCGAGTTTGATGGCTCATTTGTATTTGTTATCACTTGTACAGATAACCCGTGATACAAATCTGGACAACCGTCGCAGTTGACGTGTTAAATTTTACTTTGTTGTCTTTAATGCCCTGTTAATTCTTGTATTTGTTTTACTTAAGGTTTACAACATTCAAATTATTTTCTACTGTTCCCGATCTTTTTCTGTAAAATTACATTTTAATTATTCATCCACATAAATTTTAACTGTGCGAAATATCATACTCCTCCGTTCGCACAATTCTAAACTGAAAGTTTTTGCTTCACGTCTTAATATAAGTTTTTTCTGTAATTCTGTGTATAAATGATGATTGGTAAAATAATTTGCAAATTCAAAATAAGTAATGTAATGTAACGTTAAATGGTAAGATAAAATTGTAAATTTTAACACTCGTAAAGGCATACTGAAGATACAAAGAAAGAAGTCAGTAAAATAGAGTGTAGTAAGACTAGTAAGGGAAATTTCAAAAGTCCGGGCAGCCGAGCACTTCATCTTGTTATTATTTTGACAGACCGGACGGAGGAAACTACTCGCCGCATTCAAAAATTTTTAAAATAAAAATATCCCCCGTCATAGAGAAGTAGCGGAATTTTTCATTCTTATTTATATGCATTGTTGTACAGTATGCAACAAAAGTTCCCGCTATCGGTTGTGAATGCTACATAAATTTCTTTTATGAATATTGTTCATGAATCGAAACTTTTGTCCCCGTTTCGGTTGTACCTTCTTGGCCCGGCTCGTGTTTACTTTTATTATGCACCGATTCTAGAACTACGAGTATAAGAAAAAAGATTGTGAATTTTCTTACATACTAACTTTTGCTAGATCAAAAGTTAATAAAGATCTCACTTCATTTCTTTTCACTAGACAAACTAATTGCTGTTTAAATATAAAACATTTACTGTTAAAATTTAAAAAAATATATATAAATTCACATTATATTTTTTTAATTTTATAAAGTTTCAAGGCGGCTTATTATTTCAATAAAAAATATTATACCTCTTAAAACAACAGAATTCTCAAATTAAATATGCTTGACCGGTTCTAAAATATTCCGTCCACGCAAGAGTCTTTCTTAAATAAGAATTAAAAAGTAAAATAAAGGGGTCACAGGGGATAAAGTTATACAATGGCCCCAGTTTTGTTTTAAAACGGAACACCGTGGCATTGTTAGCAGGTGAGGTCGTTCATGGTAGACTTGCATTTAAACAATATTGTTTAAGATTTGCATTATTTTCTCGCAAAAATTATACCGTGTCCCAAATTACTAAGAGGAATTATTTTGTTAAAAGATAGTTTACCAGTTCAAGCCATAATTCAGTTAACATTTTCTTTTAAGTGAATTATGGTAAGGAAATAATGGTTTAATAAGAGCGGATTTTTTTCTTTGACACTAATAAGGTTAATATTGTTTCCCGCAACTTCATTCGCGCAAAGAAAATACCTCTGAAACCATACAATTTTTCGTAATAAAAGTAACCCATGTCCTTTTCCGTAGTCTATTCTTATATACTAATTATGTTTATAATATACTAGATGTTGCGCGCGACTTCGTGCGTGACAAAAGGAAATCCCGCGGTAACCGTACATTTTCCACGATAAAAGTAGCCTATGTCCTTCCCCATGGTCTATTCTATATCTGTGCCAAATTTTATCAAAATCGGTCCCGTAGTTTCGGAGCCTATTCGATGCAAACAAACAAACAAACAAACATACAAACAAACAAACTTTGACTCTTTATTATATTATAGTCTATATTAATTATGTTTATAAGTGTTTATAATAAAAAACTGACGATTTCATAAAATATAGACCTCTTGATAGATAGACGTTTTGCTACATGGGTGATTAGCTAACTAGGCAGATTGCTCATTAGACGTTTTACTTCGTTGGACGTTTTGCTATTAAGACTTTCTGATCGGGAGGGATTTTAAACAGAATTAACCAATGTCCTTCCCCATAGTATATTATTTGTATATGTCTAATTTAAAGCAGACAAACAAACAAATATTTATTCTATACAATATTATTATAATATGTAGTGTAGAAGAAGAATCAGTAATTATAATGTACTATGTTTAATACTCGTAGTTATTTAAAGGCTTTCCACATGCCTTTGTACATCCAGATAAAGCTAGCAAAGAAAATATCGATAACGACATCGGGGCCTGATGCAGGAGGTTGCAAAAGGCACATAAATAAATCCGCGCTCAAACAACTGCCGCTGACAGAACTGTACATAAAACATTTCTTCTGTCTCGCTGCGAGCCCAGTGGCTGGTATCGATTGGCGACGTAATTGCCTACTTGCTCGCATAGCTTAGTTTTGAATTCTAGTGAATTTAGAAGAAATCCTATGTTGGAAGTTTTATTGAACGCAAACGTGTCTTAATATGAAATACAAAATAATATTATAATAGGTATACATACATACAACCTTCAAAAACCTCGCACAACCTTCAACTTAAATATTCGATATACGACTTTAGAATAAAGCTGATTTCCGGGTACTATAATATACATTTAAGCAGATATTTAGGTACAATAATATACATTTAAGCGGCGCAAATATGAGAACCTTAGTGGGGATCTCATATTTGAACCGTTTGGGGTTGAAACCCTAGGTTCATGGGGTCCGGGTGCGCACAAACTTTTCAGAGAGATTTCCAAAAAACTAATTGAGGCCACCCGAGACCCCAGAGCCGGCACCTATCTGGCCCAAAGAGTGAGTATCGCAATCCAGCGGGGAAACTCTTTGAGCCTTCTAGATACTCTGCCTGGTGGGGACGACCTGGGAGATTTCTTTTTATTGTAGCTTTTTAAGTTTTTCTAGTTTTAATATTTTTTAAATAGTTAGCTATTAGATATAATACCATAATTGTTATTTTGTTGAGCAAAATATTATGGTACAATAATCAAAATAAAAAAATAAGTTACCCCCAAATTGAGCAAGCTGATGATAATTAATTATAGCTAAGGTTTCGAACTAAAAACTAGATCAAAATCGGCTCATCTATTTGGGAACTACGACGCCACGGACAGATGCACAGCCACGTCAAACTTTGTCGGGGGTAAAAAAGGGCCACTTAAATAATTAGAATCGTGCTACTGCCTACTGTATGCCACTGAGCCATATTTCTTTTCAGTTAGTTAATATTCGAGTGTTTCTTCAGTCGCTCCGGAGTACTCTCTTTCATCTATACTAATCTACATAATTATTAGTGTCCGACCGAAAGTTCGGTTTCGGTTTCGGCCGAGTTTCGGCCAAAAATCAAGTTTCGGCGGCAGTTTCGGTTTCGGCCAAAAGTGGCCGAAACTTTTGCAGAAACCGAAACTGATTTCGGAAGTTTTCGTGCACGCTCGCCTAATTTCGTTTTTTGCGGCAACGCTTTGACAACGCAACTGAATTTTGAAAACATAATTAAACAGGTTCTTGCGAGTTTCTTACGCCGGTTCTTCTCGCCGGGTTAGTTCCCGAACCGGTGGTAGGCATCAAGTAGGGACAATTCTTAAAGCGTTACTTTGTAACCAATATGGAAATAAAACTTTTTTGATTTGATTTGAAAATATAATAAATATTTTTTAAATATGTAGTAAAAACTTACTATCTAAATACAATACGGTGTGGATTTAATAAAATAAAACAATGGAATAATACACTATAGTCTATACCTACCTACTAGTACCTACGAAGCTAACCTCAGGAGAAAAGCCCACCCCGCAACATACCGGGCTCAAATGTTCCCATGACGCTAGCCGCATTGCCGCGCTGAATGGCCAGGGAAACATGCTGAACCAGGTACGCCCGGGTGTCGTTGCCACAGTCCCGCAGCTGTCGGCCCAGTTCACGGATCAGACCCTTCGCTTCGTCGCACCAGGGTCCACCTGTTTCGACTGCGAAAGGCACGAACAGGTACTGCCGCTCCAGTTCCGCGTACTTAGAGCGCTTATGCCTGGACGCAGACTCTGCAGCAGAGCCAGCTGTGCGTATGGTGCTGTGAGTGTATGAGGCGGCGAAGGTGCTCACACACGTGGCGTCCCAAAGGAGGCAGCGGCCTTTCCTCCATGGAACCAAAGTGAGACCATCTGGGCGCTTGCCGTCAGTTCGGCTCAAACCAGGGGGCTCAAGCGCACATGGTACGTTCGCCGACACCAATGCTCGACGAAGAATATCGTTTAGGGCATGGTGTCTGGCGAAACGTCCGGCAGCCTTAATGCAGCTGAGCCCGTGGTAGCCGTAGGGGTCAGTCTCAGCACCGCAGGGGCAGCGGTGGGGCTCGCACACTTAACATCCGAGTCTCAGTGCCACCGCTACCCATAGGGTATCATTATCAAGGAGAGTGCCAAGCTGAGGCGAAGGCAATGCCTGAAGCCAAGCACCCGATTCCGAGCAAGAAGAAGCCTTTATTCTCGCTAGGGATGTCCCCGAAAGCGAAGCGGTCAATTTTAACAGGGCGCATCTGGAACTAAGGTCATCCCAGGCCCGCTGGGAGTCGACATTCTCTGGAGGGTTGGTACCGGGAAACATCGCACAACAGGCAGTCTCAGCATCGTGCTGAAAGGGGACGCTGCATCTTGCACCTTGTATTTTGAGGATGTTAGAGACAAGATCAGCAACCCCGTTCGAGGACGCCAGGAAAGCCGGCAAACCGACAGAGTGAATGCTCCTGATACCAAGACCTCCGTGTCTAACCGGTAACACCGCTTGTTGCCACTGGTGATCATGTAGAGTGACGTTAAGGATATCTCCCAAAGTTGATCGGATGGTGGTGTCAAGGTCCGAAACCTCATTAGGGAACAGCCAAGTTGGAGCCGTCCGTATCAGGTAGGTGAGTTTTGGCAGCGAAAAACAACTACGGAATAGGGTTAGGGCCACGTGGGACGATAGTTGCCCAAGAAGCTCCCGGGCTTGCGTAAGCATCCTACCTTTTGCTTCCAGGGATGCGGGGACGGCCTGTATGATCTCTCAGTTGGCTCGGGGCAAGGGCTATCTATATTGCGCTTTACCTTGCTTGTCAGGGATGAGGCACCTGAGTTTTCGGGGACTCTTAATACTGTGAAAGAGAAAGTTAGTAATTTGAACCATGATATTGTGGTATTAGTTGGGACGCAATCGTCGATCAAATCAGCCAGTTTTCCAGCTGCTAGACTTCTGGCTCCCTTGGGGACATGCTTAAGGACGCGAATATTGCGTTTTAAGTCGGGTAGGGTGTTGAGATCTGAATTTAAAGATTCCCTGATGACCTGGCTGGGTTAGTTACTGCCATCTGGGTGAGAAGAGTCGCGATCCAGCAGATCTTTATGCTTGCGGCTGACGTGTATATTAAGGCCATGAGTGCCGATGAAGCGGCGCGTCGAGCCGGGGCAGTGTGGACACGCCACTCCTGAGTTTATGCTGCTGGTATCCATGCTTAAACAAATACTTAGATTAAAGACTTAAAAAACTATTTTATTTACTATAATTTACAGGGGATTAATTTTATACAATACATCTACATTTATATAATATATTATGTATGTCCTATAATTGGACAAACGATACTTGGCTTTGGGCTTCGATGTTTCCGAATTCCTGGTGGTTGCTTATTTTCCTCTTCATAAAATATACTTTAGCAATGAATGTTTTGTTCTATTGTCACTTGGATTTGGGTGTGACGGAATATTATTGGGTGGGTAGCAGTGGCGAAGGGTTCCTATAACTCCATTCCTATCGGCTTCCCTTGTCACTTACATTTTGCAAACATTCATAGAAATCCCTTCCTGTTATACAGGCTCCGGCTTCCATATGAAAGAGAAGCAGCCTTCGCCACTGGTGGGTAGACGTTATAGGTTGGTGATTGTTGCGTTTAATCTTGAACTTGTTTATTTTCATTTACACTAGCTGTAGAAAAGCTTGAGGACATTACGACGCACACTGTAACTATGGTCTTCGGTTCGGTAAAGGAGAGGTTGCTGTGTCTTGTGTTGAAGGTATTGCGATGTGGCACTTTTTCTCCACGCAAACGATTATGGCACTTTTTTGTCGCCTATGACCTATCGTTTCATGGTTTTCATCAAGTAAAACTATTAAAACATAATATTAAAAATGGGAAAATTTTACAGAAGATGTTTGACGTGTGTCATGTCCAATTTTTTAAAATATTATATTAATTAAATGATTACAACAAAAATAATTTACCGTGTTTCCATTTCATGCCCTAATTAATGCAGAATAATGGATAAAATGCACCAAATTTCAGTATTTTAAGGAATTTTCTTCTTGACCACGTGAGTTTCGGTTTCGGTTTCGGCCGAAACTGAAGCCACAGCCGAATATTCGGTTTCAGTTTCGGTTTCGGCCGGAAAACCAGTTTCGGTCGGACTCTAATAATTATACTATCTGTACTATAATTATAATTTAATAAAGAGCAAAAGTTTGTTTGTTTGTTCGCATTGTATTGGCTCCGAAACTACTGGACCGATTTTGATGAAATTTGGCACAGATGTAGAGTAAACCACGGGGAAGGACATAGGCTACATTTTATCGTGGAAAAATATACAGTTTCTGCGAAATTAACTTTTGCGTGCACGAAGTCGCGGATAACATCTAGTTGGAAATAAATTAACAAATTCTTTGTCCCAAATACTGTGAACAGAATTATTAGTTGAGCTGCGAACACGGAGTTCAACGGTCTCCCGAGGGCAACTAAATACTGCGACTACATTAAAGTGCAGGACAATAAATTTGAATAAAGGATAGTTATGGAGTTTTCGTGTCCTGTAATGTAAGTAACACACCCCGCCCTACTGGATTTTCATTTTAGTTTTACTCTTAATTATGACTTCGTATTTCTATGTTTGTACTAATGCACTGGCAGGGTGAAATCTGAATAACCCTTCCTTAGCAGTAGGGTCATGATCTAATAACCTAACCAAAAGCATGTCAGGACATATTAAGGAGGGTTCCGTAACTATAAGTTTTTAGCATAATCTATAAGCATGGAAAATTGCAAGTTTCTAAGTCTAATAGTTTAGAAATGCCAGGGGGGACCAAATTTTAAACCACTTTGGAGGCCGATTACTCGTAAATAGTTGACTTTGTAAAAAAGTCATCTATGAAACCTTGCCTTTATTTTAAAATACCTATTCAACGTTGGGGTAGGATGAAAAAATATTTTTCATTCCCACTTCAATGTATGAGGAGCCATCCCTAAAATATAAAGTTATGTATTACTATTTTATGATTCTAAAACCTAGATCTATACATAATCTAAAAAACATGTTTGATTTTGGGCCAGTTCTATGTATACTACATAGGTAAATAGGAAAAAAATATGGGAATATAATAAAAATACGAAAAAATTAATTTGAAGAAGGGTACATGCGTACAAAAATGATTATTTAAAGAGTTTTTTATTGCGAGAACACTATTTTTAGGGCGGCCATGATGGTTGTTTTGACTTGACTTTTGACGTAGTAGACACCTTTACGAAGAGACGACGTCTTGAATGCCATACGTCTTTCTTTATCAAAAGTCATGTCATTGATAAAATGACATTATTTAGTTAATTTTGATCTGATCCGCCATGTTTTATTTTACTTTGTGTTGCTCTCCTTGACGAAGTTAATTTAAATGTACATGGAAACGAAGTGAAATCAAACAAAATAAAGAATAGGAAAGGTTATTATATTAACGTATAAATATTATGTAGCTATATTTACATATACTGTACGTAGGGCTGGCCCAAGCCTCATACATTTCTTGAACATCGCTTTTCATCCATTTATATTCATCATTACAGAAGCTAGAAGCGCAGACAGACAGACAGACAGATGGACAGAGCGAAACTATAAGGTTTCCTTATGTATTATGGAACTATTAAAAATGTTCTAATGCATAATTATTAGGGTCAGCTCACAGTGATGCGTCTCACTCATTACCCAGCTCGCAGATTTATTAAAGCTATTCTAAGTAGTGATGTGCCGGATCGTTAAAAATGTATATCCGCGGATACGGATCTGAATACGGATATTTGGTGTCAAGATCCGCGGATACGGATACGGATACGGATCTTAACTTTCTTACGCAGCCGGTGTCGGTGCGCGCGACCTTCACACATGTTTCGACTTGCATTGCACGGTGATTCTTTCTTTTGTTTTGTATAAGTTTTGTGTGACACTGGACAGCATAGATAACGCTTGTTTGGTATTGGGTTTTAAAAAATGACTACATAGAAGTTTAGTAGTGTAATTTGGAATTATTTTGTGTTAGTAAATTATGAAAGTGCAAAGTATAAAATTTGTGATGGAAAGTATTCCCGCAAGGGTAAAAGCACAACTCTTTAAAAAATAATTTACAAAGAAAACATCCTCAAGAATATTATCTGTATTGAATTTAATATTTTTATTGCTAGTCGCTACTTTAATCAGTAATCACTAATTTAAATAATTCATCTATCATTTTAATATTAATAAGGTAAATAGATCCGTAAAAGATCCGCCAAATAGAAACGGATACGGACACGGATACGGATCTTTCTTCTGCCTCGGATATCCGCGGATACGGATACGGATACGGATATCCGGCACATCACTAATTCTAAGTTGATTTTTACTAGTTACACAAAAAGATAAACGTTTTAAACACGAATCAAGCTCGGCTCGGACTGGATCATGACCTGCGGTTCCCAGTAGCATCAGTTTACACCGACGACGCGACGCAACTCGACTGTGTGCCGGGCTAGTAAGGGTCAATTCACACCGAAACGAATAAAAACGCAGCGTCGCGTATCGTCTCGTTTCAGTGTCCTGGGCCTCTAGTCAAGATGCATTCGATAATTTCGACGGCGAACTTCGTAATTAAAAATGTATGGGATTTGATATTTAAAGTCATCGTTAGGTGACACGTCGCTTGTGATGCGTTATGTCAAATCCCATACATTATGTTTTCGAACTTCGCCGTCGTAATTATCGAATGCATCGTGTTCTTAACTAGAGGCCCAGACCCTTACCCCCTTACTAATAAATGGTGTATAAGCTTTGAATAGTTATACCTACAGTGTTTTTTCTCCTTCTATCGAATTAAAAATGTCACTTGTGTGATGTGAACAAAACACTGTTTAACTCATAGACGTATATTATAGACGAGGCATGTTGAGGCAAAAAGTGTCTCCAGTAAAATGGCCCCAATTTTTAAATTTTTGGGGCCATTTTGAAATTCGAAGTATGGTGAAAACAAGATGGATGACATTTAAGTTATGGTGAAAACCAAGATGGCGTAACTTCTTCTTGAGTGAATTTTTTTTCTGCTTAATGAACGTGATAGCCTATCTTGAGTTGAAATCTTTGGTTTAACTATTCAAAGTTTATACAACGTTTGTTAGTAAGGGAGTTAGTGAAAAACTAGCCAAAAGCTCGCTAAACAACCGTCACGTTCCGTCACTCGTGCAATAAATATCAAACTATTCGATGAGTATCACAGTATTTAGTGGCCGTACAAATTCTAATGGCTCCCCCGGTACAAGTTACATCATTTACAGACCACAAATTCTTTATTGCATTGCCTTTAAACCTTCACCCGATCGCCCTTAATCCCTTCCAATAAGGGTCACAGTTGAATAAATTACGGATGAATAGCGTAAACCGGCCCATCGAGTCAAACGTTTTGACCAAATATGTGACAAAGTACGTTTAGTCACGATTTTGCGGTATTCATGAAACAAATAATAATTAGTCTGAATACCTTCAGGAACTTGTATCGGGATTTTATTGAAAAATATTGCTACAATTAAAGAAAATAACAATAGGTAAATTGTATTACGTCGTGTTAAGATGTCGTGAAAAGTTTTGTATTGAATAATAACTAACTAAAAATTTAAACAACGGTAGGTGCGCTTATAATATTTACGATAGTAAAAATCAAATTATATTTAAAAATTTCATTATATTATATTTCGAGAGTATGTATACTAATATAGTAAAGAGGAAAAGTTTGTTTATTTGCATCGAATAGGCTCCGAAACTACTGGACCGATTTTGATGAAATTGCCACAGATGTAGAGTAGACCACGGGAAAGGACATAGGCTATTTTTTCGTGGAAAAATGTACATTTTCTGCCTAATTAATATTTGCATGCCCGAAGTCGCGGGCAACATCTGGTAATATTATAAAGTGGTAATAAGTGCTAACTAACAAATTCAACGTTTTCAACGAGAATAAAGATTTCTAGCCTACAAAAAGTTACGGTTTATGTGGTTTTCATTCTAATCAGCAAACATACGAGACAATGAAATAACTTGAATCGTAAAAATATTTTGCCAACTGTACCTACTTTATGACGTCACATGTTCGCCCAATGTGCTGGCTTTGACGTTAAATTGTTTTCGAGATATATGAGATAACTTATTAACGACACAAGTTTTTAGTTACGTATGTTCCGCAAGTGAGGGACCCCACATATTGTATTAGAACAGCGCCTCTCAAACTATACTTCAGTAAGAATAAGAACCATAGCTGCATAATATTATTTTATCTGTTACGTCAATAAACATAAATTTATAAATAAACAAGTGTTAAACATAAACACAAAATTGATATCTATGTATGTGTATAACGTTTTTATGAAATTTTCATTACAATTTATATAAACCAATCAAAGTTATAAGACATCGAAATTTTTATAGGGATTTTATACGGATTTTTATCAGAATCTATACGAATCTACGGTTTGTATGCGGAATTTGGCAAGCAATATTACGAAACACTGGTTTTAAGACCTGGCAACACTTATAACCGACGCATTAAAATCTGTATTGTGATATCATCAAAAATAGATATTTGTTTAAATAAAATAACTACTTATTACGGATAAGTTTGTTAAGTTTTGATAGATAAATACCTAGGTATTACTCGCGGATTTTATTTGTAGAGACCTATGTTGAAGTAATCATCAATTTAAATAAACTTTATCACTAAAAAACAAACAGTTGGCATAACCATAGAAATATTAAACTACAGTTTGAGAAGCGGTGACTAAGTATAAAAGGTTTAATGCTTATTATGTTTGGACCGAAATTTGCTGTAAAGACGTGGTTTTATGATGATAAGAACAGAGAACCGACAACGAGGACGTCTTATAGACGAGTGTATGTTTACGACAGAATATCACTTACATCAGTATACAAATTGTCTTTAATAACTAATAACTGTTTTATAGACCAAACAGACATTCCATCTGGGAGTGATGTCTCTTTAAGTGTCAATAGGAATAAATCTATCATTAATACGAATAGGCGTACAATAGAAATTTATATGTCGTCATTAAATGCACATTGTTCCTTCAATTCTAATAATAATTAATAATTATTTTTAGGTTGATTGAGTACAATGCGACACGAAATGTTATGTTTATATTGAAGTAAGTATAAGGTAAAAAGTGTTTTGCTCCCTAATAATCTGTTCTAGATTTTTACAATCAGGTATCAAATTCAGTGACGTAAAACTTTTCTAAAATAATGGGGTAGGCTACTTAAATTAGTCTTTTTGAGGCAGTCAAGTTTTTAAGTTTAATGAACTTCCTTTTTATTATATCTAAATAAAAAACCTTTTTCTTGTTGTTATTAAACAAATAATTTCCCGAGTTTTGGGGAGTTTAAATTCGTAGCTCGTTTGGACCCTTCCTCTGTTGACATACACTGCACGTATTTTTCCCGTAACTTCAGAGAGAAAATATACGAAGTTGGTACACTTGGAAAATTATAAGGAACAGTACAAGTTGCCGTAATATTATTTTTGTACTTTATAACAATAAATATGTTTTTATGTTTCCCACTCTCTTTATTTACCTGGGTACAGAGATCTATTTATGTAATTACTGACAGAAAAAGATGATAATAAAGAGGGCCATTAAAGTAGCACTTTACTAGATAAACAAACTAAATGAACAAATATAAAAATGTTAGCCAAGATCTTGGAAATAACCTTCGTTATTTTTAAAAATGAAAGGTGTTTTATGTTCTAAGAAAATTTATGTAGTAAACTGGGAGTCTAAAAAGGTCACTTTAGGCGTTTCATATATTTAAAATAAAACATCAAATTTGACAGTTTTCAATAGAAATGCGTAAAATGGCACATATAGTATGAACTGCATATTATGATTCATCTAATGTTCACCTTAGGTGGCCTATTTAGACCCCCTGGTCACCGAACATAAGATTTCGTCTGCCTTAGGCCGGGACTATATTGTCCGGAAGCCGTAAAGCCGGTTAAAATTTAGCGCATTGAAAATAGAACTCTACACTAATACAATAGAGTTGAAAATCAAACACATAAGTTGAGTCAAATGTCAATGCCATAAAATAACCGCTCGACACTCGACACTTCGATTTTCAACTCTATTGTAATATCACAGAGTTCTATTTTCAGTGCTCTGAATTTTCCTCGGGTTTACGGATTCCGGAGCATATAGTCCCAGCCTTAGTATTCAATGATTCTCGTTTTCATTTTGGCGACCGTCTGTGGTCTCAAGTTCTTCGATTCGAATCTAGACACACGTCTGGGCTTGTTTGGTTCGACTCGGCCTGGACAAACTTAATGTTTTCATTCTACATGTAGACGCAGTTCCTTCTATCGATTCTCAGTTAAAAAATAGGCAGATAGAGTGCAGTTCTCATGATTTATTTTTATTATAATAACGACGTACTGTGACAATACAAATTTTCCATGATATCATAATTTAATACTTGATGAACAAAAGTTAATTTCTCGAAACCGTACATTTTTCCACAATAAAAAGCAGCTTACGTCCTTCCCCGTGGTCTACTCTACATCTATGCCAAATTTCATCAAAATCGTCCAGTAGTTTCGGAGCCTATTCAATGCAAACAAACAAACAAACATACTTTTCTTCTTCATTATATTAGTATAGATAATACTAACAAATATTGTTGGAGTTAGATTCCCTAATAGTACTGTTTACATGTTAATTTTAGCTATTTTATTATGGTTATATAAATAAGCTATTCGAAGAGTACTTCGTAGTAAGTATAGTGTATACTACGTTTATGATTAAACAAAAGAGATGTTCAAGAAATGTATGAGGCCTGGGCCAGCCCTATGTACAGTATATGTAAATATAGCTACATAATATAGTAACCGTTTCCTATTCTTTATTTTGTTTAATTTCACTTCGTTTCTATGTACATTTAAATTAACTACGTCAAGGAGAGCAACACAAAGTAAAATAAAACATGGCGGATCAGATCAGAACTAACTAAAGAATGTCATTTTGTCAATGACATGACTTTTAACAAAGAAAGATGTATGACATTCAAGACCACGTCTCTGTGTAAAACTGTCTACTATGTCAAAAGTCAAGTTAAAACAACTGTCATGGCCGCCCTAAAAATAGTGTTCTCGCAATAAAAAACTCTTCAAATTATCATTTTTGTACGCATGTACATCGTACACTTCTTCAAATTAATTTTTTCGTATTTTTATGATATTCCCATATTTTTTTCCTATTTACCTATTTAGTGTACATAGAACTGGCCCAAAATCTAACATCTCTTTTAGTAGAAGTTTTCAACTTTAAAAAAGACATAACCCAGAAACCCCATTTTTGAATTTTAATAATTCACAAGACGATCGCGTTGTAAAAGATAATAATCATAATTATGAAACTCGCGAAGACAAAATGAAAACGCTCCACGATTAGAATCAGGAAACTAACTAATTATTAAGTTCACCGGAGCACGGGAGTCACTTAAATTCGTAAAACTTGTTTAATTTGTGGATCCCTCAGTTCACGTTTAGGCACGTAAATGCTCTCAAACTTGTAACAATCGTTAGGGGACGAGCATCTGCAAAATTAATATGGACAGTTTAAAAAAATATAGATACAACAGGTCTGCTGTTAGCGTGCTGGGATTAGCAGTTTAGCTACAGATTTTATGATGGTCACTAAAGTAATAAATGTTGGTGTTAAAGTAATAAATGTCCATGATAGTACATATAGATGTGCTTGATGATGCTCATGAAATTTAACTCCTATTGGATAAAGATTTTTTTTTAAATACAGAAACGCACCTGTGTTGTTTCTTTATTTCGAAAAAAAAAGTATCCAATAGGAGCCAAACTATAGTGTTTTCCGTAGATATAATTAATTAGTACTCAAAAAGAAAAGAATAATTATTGGTACTAACCTATAATTTAATTTTTTTTAAGTTACCATAAGGGCGCGTGTCTACGCATCGGTTTTTAAGCGTGCCGTGAGGCGGCGCGAGCGCCCCATCGTGTCACCCGCATAGTAGAGCTACTTTTTTATATTTTTATTTCTATTTTAAAACTGTCAAATACTTTATTATATTTAAAAATACTCAGAAGCGCACAATGCACATTTAAGATTTTAAAGGAATTTAACTGCTGGGTTAAAGTTGACTGAAAGTAAATGCAAATTTAATCATAACAAGATAAGCGTATCATTAACCCTCCAACATGAAGCAACACTGACGAGATGGGGTGTCATATATACCAAATTTAAAATGATGCCATAAAACCTCAAACCCCATTTCTTTATGGTTTGCAGAGATAGCATATTATTACACTGGTCCTTTAAAAAACAAAGATATTAATAGCACTTGAGTTACGTGGGACTTTTATGAAAAATGTTGTATCTTTTTGTAATATTTTCAGTATTTGGTGTTTTTGTTTTGTTATTATATTTAGAGCTAGTTATTTACTTTCAAAAAACCTTATCAGTCTTATTAAAAAAATTGCTTTTTTTTTTAAAAATTGCTTAAAAAAAAAATATAAAAAAAAAATCTAGATTAGTCACAGAATAGCTACGTGTTAATAACGGTATTAATAAATACGAAGTAGGTTCGGAGTAACAATACTATTCTTACACTGAGATTAAGGTGTATGTTATGGCTGTTGCCACATGAAAAGAATGAACAAAATGAACTAAAATGAATGAAATGTCGATTAAAAAGACACTGACAGTTAGCAAAATTTTGAAATTTGACACTTTTATTTGACAATCATAACTATCACAGTAAATTCTGTGTTTCTCGTGTTAAAATGAAAATAGTGGTTTTAGAATTTGTGCTATTTTACATAAAATGTTATATTTATATAAAAAGGGTTATTGCTAGATTTATACAATTTCACATGCCTTATTAATGGTAATATTTTTTCAATTCCTTCTATCATTCTCAAATCGTCAATAAAATAATCTCTATTCATTTTAATCCATAATAATTACAAAACAGACACTAGTAAGTACTTGAACGAACACCTAACAAATATGAAAATATATTTAGGTTATGTTTAGTATATTTAACTTAAAAGAAGTTGGAAATACAATACAAATCTATGCTTACTCAAGCGTAGAACCATGTGGCTCCGCGGAGTAACTTTTACTCCGGGAGTTAATTTTGATTAGTTAACTCCGTCCTTACTCCTAGTTTATTAATACCATAATTGCCTAATCTTTGCGTAAGTCTTGGAGTAAAGTTGTTCTGACGCTAATCATAGTTTATTAATAAGGGGGTACGAGTGTATAGAGAGAGAGAGTAATAAAAACATGCTACATACCCAGTACAATGTACACACGTGTTGAATACACATGTACAATCATAATAATATTATGGCATGAATGGAAAAAGTGACACAAAATTTGATACTAAAGAAAAAAGATATTTTTTCTCGATCGATCGAGAACGAAAGAGATTTGCTCAATACTTCCATAAGATAAATTTTCAATTTTGCGGAAAGATTACACTTTTTACATTGTATTTCTTGATTAGACCTTAAGGTCCTTGACTTCAACCCATATTCTATATTCATAATTCAAGTTCAGAAGGGAGGTGCTAATGACCGTGTCTACGTGATGGCAACTTCGTTGAGGGCCATCTACCTTAATGATGCCCTCCAATGCCTCTCGGATTAAATGTTTTGCCTTTTTAACGTTTCACACCGAAAATAATCGTAATTATATGCACTTTTGTGAAAAGTTTGAGATTTTATTAAGATGTTTATGAAACAAGAGTTTTTGTTTGAATAATTATTTCTCTGAGATTATTTTCATCTTATTTATACCCCCTTCAGTTAAATAGTATATATCTTCTGCCTCTATACTGTTTCTTACGATACTACTCCAAAAACGGGAAATTGTAATAATGCAGTGCCGTATTTTTCAGCAAGAAAAACACTTTCAGTGACCCTTCACCTTTTGTCCTTTAACTTTTACCTACTATGTGCTTGTGCTACTGTGCTTTTGGTTCCAATACCTGTCACTTTCGTCGAAAGATAATTTTATTCCTGATTCATGCTGAAATATCTAAACTCCTATTCGGCGAAGCTGGCTTATTCTACCCCAGTTGTTTTGTTTAGCTGCCTCTATGATCTGGCCTTCCTAACGGGCCCCTAGGGAACTGTATTCTAATTCCTAACCCGACCCTACATCGGGTATGGCATGACATTTCCTAAAATATTTTGCTTCTATTGCTTTTAATATAAATGTTATGTATGGATTTAGCACGTTCTTTCAGGGAATCTATTTCATACGAGTCAAAAATGTTTTATTCAAAATTGATATTTTTATACACTTTCTGAATGTCGGTCTTCATGATGCCTA
Source organism: Glaucopsyche alexis (assembly GCA_905404095.1). NCBI lineage: Eukaryota > Metazoa > Arthropoda > Insecta > Lepidoptera > Lycaenidae > Glaucopsyche > Glaucopsyche alexis. Next base: position 22,257,085 of record FR990047.1, on the reverse strand, counting down.
CCACCGGTTCGGGATGCAAAAATATGGGAAAATTTTTCTTTTAAAAAAAAAATTGTTACTTAATCTATACCTATAACAGAAGTCATAAGTACATAGAAAATACTTAAAGTGCATAAAAGCTGCCTTGCAGGGTTGCTTTCTTATTCCCAAGGTGTGTAATCGTTAATGAAATCATTGTCATAATATTATAATAAACTTTAGCACACAAACGTTCTTTAACAACTTTTTTAAATTTATTAATAGTAAGATTTTGAACGTTTTCTAGGATTCTATTGTAAAGGCGTATGTATACATTGACCTTTAAAAGATTTACTAACTTTGCTAAGTCTGATCACCGGTAGTTCTAACTTGATCTTATTTCTAGTATTCCTACAATGGTTGTCGCTTTTCTTTTCGAAATTATTTACTTAGATTATTTCTGACATACAACACATTGTCCAAAATGTATTAAGAAGCGATGGTCAGAATACCTATTTCTTTAAACTTATCTCTCAGAGATTCAAAACATTTATTTATTAACATCTAAACAGATTTACTGATGTCATAATTGTCATTTGTTCCTATGGTATTGACGACCTCTGTGACTCAGTGGCTACTCTTATTTTAGGATTCCGTTCAAATAAATAGGGTTCCGTTTCCGTTAGTTTTACGAAGTAGCGGATACCAGTTCTTTTAACATAATTCTACTTTTAACAATGCGTTTCTACGTGAGATTTGGTCCTATTATGCGATTCACGTAACTTATGATTGGCCCTCAAATATTTTTGAGCATGTTTTGAGTGTCGTGTCAAAGTCTCAGTAATCCAATTTGTAAGTTTCCAAGTTTCCGCAACTTGCTAGACTTAGTGATTTAAATTTACAACTTTGCACTCGCACACTTGCAATTTTAACGATCACTGCCCAACTTTACTTTAAATCTTTTTCTTTAAATGAAGAGGTAGCCTGCTTTGACTTTTAAAGGTTATTTTGAGAGGATTTTTTATTTTTTGCACTTTATGAGATTAAATAAATATTTGATAAAGTTATTTATGTTCTGACTGCAGCGAAGACATTTTTTAGGGTTCCGTACAAAAAGGGTAAAAACGGGTCCCTATAGCTAAGACATCCGTCCGTCTGTCACCAAGAGGTATCTCCTTAACCGTAATAGCTAGGCAGTTAACATTTTTACAGATAATATAATATTTCTATTGCCGCTAAAACAATAAATGCTAGAAACAGAATAAAATAGATATTTGAGGATCCCATACAACAAACATGATTTTTTTTGGCCGTTTTGTCCAGATCACTTCGTGCGCGAGTCCAGCTCTTACTTGGCCGGGTTTTTATTACTACGCACTAACTTTTTGCCTCAGCGCTGTGGTCTTTAAATGAAATACATTTTTATTTTAATGCGTTGTCTTGTTGTGGGAATTTTGAAGAAAATATTTTAATCTACTTCAACGAGCCTTTAAATTACTTTATATACACATTAATACCTTCAACAATGCTTTTACAATGCAAAAAAGGAAAATATGATAATTGAAATAGCTTAATTAACATTCAAACTCCTTAAATCGTAAAGCCCCAGAACAAAATATTAAACGGCCTTCTAAATTTTATTACAGTGTTTAGCATTCCCGAATACACCTTCCCTATCAATCCTCTAAAACGCCGAGTTTATTTTAGAGCATTAAAAACAATTGCTTGGGAAAATTGTAATTGAATAGAATTCAATTAGAATTTTCTCGACGAACCCCTTTTATTTCTTAGAAATATTTACTAATTAATTAAAGTGCATTTCTGTATCTATGTCACCTAGAAATATTTACTTTGCTGATTTTGAAAGCGAATTTTATGGTGTCGCGTAGCTAAAGTAAAATTTTTTTCTGTTATCGCTATACTTATATTTTGTAAACAAAATCGTATGTTCTATAATATTATCTACTATTTTCTTGAAAATGTTATGTAGTATTTTCGTTTGTTTTAAATGTGTATAATAATAAAAGTGTTGTGAAGCACAAACTTCATCAACTGATAAAATGAAAACTTCAGAGGCAATTTATATAAGCGTGCACAATAAAGTCAACAGGAATACCTTTTCTTTTTCGCGAAATTGTGCGAGACAAAGTTAGGTAATATTTCATACGGAGCTTCGGTATTGTATACCAATATGTAACCAAGTTTGCACGACTTCAAAATTAATATTATTATACTCAGTTCGGTTCTATTAATATTTTGTCAAATTCACTTTGTCATATTAAAGTTTTCGCACCATGCACTGACAGGCTAATTGACAAAGAGCTAGGTAATAGTGTTACTGAACGCAACTTGCACCTACCTTATTTAGAGTTAGTGAAGCTTCAATGGAGATACATAAGATTGATTTTAAGATTTTATGGCAAATTCTATTATTATTGAGTAGGTATTTAAAAAATAAAGGATCCCATTTGTATTAAAAATGGATGAGTTTTCATTTTATTTAAATTAAAATACACCACATAAATTAATTCTAAATTAACGCACAAAAACAGTTTCGGAATCTTCACCGGTCGCAGTTCATTTTTAAACTTTCAAGCTTTAAATTCTGAATTAATCAATGTTAATGTAGAAATATTCACATAATATTAATAGAAAAAAGTTATATTTTATTTAAAAATATTTTTAGAAAATATTATTATACCAAACTTATTTTCTGAGAATACAAAATGTGTAAGTTGTACACATAACACACATGTAGTCGAACAATTCCGTATTAAATTACGTCAATAAATATCCACAAACTGGATCTGCCAAAGTTCATAATATTTTATTGCTCGCCATAGATAACAGGGTATAGAGTAGAGTTATGGCTCCGTAACCTATGTTGGTTTAAATCTGGCGTCGCCCCCTTTTGATAATTTTCACCTGAGCAGCGCCCCGCGACGCCCTGAGACACCCTGCGGCGCCCCGAGGCGCCCTCTTCAAATTTATGTTCGCCCTGATACCATCTTCATCGCACTCAAAGATTTAATACATCTGGAAGTGAAAATAAGTTTTATACGTTCTTTTGTATTTTATTCCGAAAATCCCTAAAACATTTTTCACAGCTCTTTTTTTATTTTTCATTCAATAACGTTAAACAGTAAAAGATGAATTTACAAAATTGTTCTTATACACTCAAGAGTCAAGATACGTTCTACCTATCTATAACTCAAAACTATATTTAACATGTTGACTTCTGTGGTTCTGGTGGCTGTCAAATTTTGTAAAAAACAAAAAAACTCTTTATACTACATATCTAATTTATTTTTGTAACAGCAATTTTTTGGTTAATTTTTGATACCAATATAGGAGAATTATTTGTCTTACGCACGACTATAGATGAATAAGATTCAATTAGCAAAGCTACGCGGCGCTGCATTTTCAAGACAGCAATTCAAAATGACATCAGTCATACACTGCACATACACTATACACCGCACATATAAACTGAGCCTTATCCACAGTCGTAGAGTGAAGTCCTCTGTCGCTTCTAGCAACTTTATATTATAGAGATAGAACCTCAAGACAGGGGGCTAAAGTGTCGCTTACAATATTACGATGTTAACCACTGCAGACGATTTGCATAACTCATTCCACGTGATACTGAACAGTGAACGTATGCTTTGATTTAACGTGCAGTGTACCTTCAGCTTAAATTGGACAGAATATAAGGGTAAGTGATAATGGTTCTGGGGAGTCTCAAAACTCTTGGAAAGTAAACAGAAGAGTCAATGTTTCTTTTTTTTCTTTAGGTACTAATATAATGAAGAAGAAATGTTCGCTTGTTTTTTTTTTGTTTGTCTTGAATATACGCTTCGGTACTACTGGAGCGATTTCTATGAAGTTTCGCACAAAATACTACGGGTAAGGAAGACCACTTTTCATCGGGCAAAATGTACGGTTCTCGCGAGATTTCGCGGACAACATTTTGTTTATAATATTTTACAATAATAGAGGAGAAGGTGGTGATGTGACCCCTGCATGTATTTTGGCCCCCTTCAATATTTTGGTTTTTAAACAGCGTCATCTAGTTCAAAAGCAGGTTAACTAGTAGATAACATGCCAAAATGATCATTAATACCCAAAGTCACCGCTAGATGGTATTTCATTTTTAGTTATTCAGGCAAGTTTTATTGAGTCCGGGCGAAAACTTTGCGTGTGCGTTTTTAAAATTCAATATTTGTATCTAAAAGTAATTCTGGATTCATCTGATGTATTAATTCAACGTTTTGGACGCCTGAGTCTTCGATTTTAAGGTAATTATCATTCAATAGTTGTTCAATAAAAAAAAATATTATGTTGTCGCAAAATGTCTCATTTTGGTATTATGACCCCCTAATATAGTATGTAATATGACCCCGGGGGTCATATTATATGTATGATGAATTATTTTTTTTAGATGCCATGAAAGACCTTGACGTCAACTTCGATTAAAAAAAGGAAAACCTGAGATCCCTAAAAAATTAAACAAGCAGTTCAGGCCATCCGAAACAAACCCATGGGTTACAAGAAAGCCAGTCAAAGCTTTTACTGTTCCGAGGTCCACATTGAAACATCTTGTACCTAAAGGATGCTGAGGAATCATTAGACTTGGCAGTGAAAAAAACCACTCGGAATCAAGTCTATCCTGCCACATAATTTAGAGAAAAGTTTATTAGACTATGTTCATGGAAGCCAAGTACCTATTATGGATAGACTAGGCAAGATATTCGGCGGTCTGCATACAGGATAGCCGTGAAACTGCTTACTCCAATGATCGTCGAGGTGAAGAGTGGATACAGTGCCAAAGCTGCCTTCTGTGGGCTCATAGCGCTTGCGCGGGCCCTGAAGGAGAGCATTATATCTGCGATTTTTGTCTTTATTGTTTCTTACATATAATATGGCCCCCAGGGTGCCATAATACCATCCTCATATCTCAATTCACATTTTCTCTACTTTTCCGAAAAAAACGTTTTTTATAAAAAAAAATCGCTTTTCATTCAATATAGACCCAGACACGAATAAATAGATAAATGCCTAACATTTTAAGGTATATTGTTTATTAATAGACCTATTAAATAATTTCTTATAAGCTAAAAACAAAATGGGGGCCACATTACCACCTTCTCCCTGTATTTAATACTAGCTGTCCCGGCGAACTTCGTACCGTCTTAGAATTAAATTTGTTAACGTACTGACAGCAGCGCCACCTACCGGGTCCAATTGCAAATCTAAACCATTATCGACTTATTCTTCGCTCCTATTAGTCGCAGCGTGATGCTATATAGCCTAAAGCCTTCCTCGATAAATGGACTATCCAACACAAAAATAATTTTTCAATTTGAATCAGTATTCCTGAGATTAGCGCGTTCAAACAAACAAACAAACAAACTTCAGCTTTATAATATAAGTATTCCTACATATGTAATATAATTTACAAAATAACATTACCGAGCTCACTGCTGATATTTTTATGGAGAAACTGAACTGAATAACTGCTATAGTATAATTCTTCTTCTTGTAAGTTAAAGAGCACTATTTTGAGTAATAGGGCAAGTTATAGAACAAAAGTGCATTATATGAACACAAAATCTAGATACAATTTCGTGACCTTGTTCTATACACGTAGAACAATGTACCATAATTTTATCCACTCGAAAATACTGCACGCTGCTACATAAAATAGTTCAAAATTTAAATATACGCTGGGGGAATAAAAGTAGTAGTTAATATTGAATATGTAGCGTTTTCGTGCGACGTTTTCACAGCACCATCTTTGTTTAACCAAGCGCCGGTGTTCATAAGCTGCGAACGGTATGGAGTTTTATTAAGATTTTGATAGACGACGCTGAAATGTATTTTCAGTCTTGTAATATTTTACCTCATAAAGTTTATGTTTGAATAGAGAGAAGTGACACTTTTCTGGTTAGAAAATAAGGAATTTTGTAGGCGTAAATTACGTTTGAAATGTATTTACTACTCAGTACGAGTAGACATACTTATTATATTTAATTTTACACTACCATGTTTTTGCAGCAAAGTTTTCTATTTGGCCATTAATCCTAATAGCGCCCGTTACACGTACAGATCGCGGAAAAAAGCACGCGCCGTTTCAACCTGCGCTCCGAACGAACGTGCAAATGCGCGGAGCTGACAGTTCGATCTGGCATGTCGATCACAGCGCATTTTCCACAGTTTTAACCGCGCGTTATGACGTATTATGTAAAAGGCCGATATTTCGATCCATGGACGAATTTCACGTCGTAATTAGCGCGATAGTTCGATTCACAGTCCAAACTGCAGAGATCCTTCCGCGGTTTGGAACGCAGTACCGATCCGCGGTCTGGACTTTAAGTGTGCAGGGCGCTATTGTATGAAAATATAATTATGTAGCCCGCGACTAACGACTTCGTGCGGGAAAAAGGAAACCCACGGAAACCGTTCATTTGGCCACAATAAAAAGTAGCTTATGTTCGTCCCCGTGGTATTGTCTATATCTGTGCTAAATTTCATACAAGTCAGTGCAGCAATTTCGGAGCCTATTTAATGCTAACATCCAAGGTTTCCTCTTTATAATATTAGTACACCTATGCGGATGTATAAAAGCACCACAAATATGAAAATATATAATATGTCCCTTAATGCCTTGATCTAAAAATAAACTGTTATTTTAAGATTACTCCATCAACGTTGAAATTGTTTGTCAAGGGTCATTAAACGCCGAGAATACCCGACTTGAGACGGTCAAGTATTTCGTTGTTTACAAATCCCTTCGGTGTGTGTGCGATTCAAATATCTTAATGAATATTGAACGTGTATAGCGTGCTTAATAAAATTGTACCCGGCTAGCTCGGTGCTTTCGCAAACAACAGGCTTCAATAAAATGTCGAACCCGTTTGTTTTTACTAAAAGACATTTCAATATGAAAACGACAGTCTGAATCGATTGACTTCATTTAGAGCAAGTTCATAAAAAATATTGGAATGTAACTGTTACATGAGTTTATGAATAACAAATAATACATATTTCGTTATTACATTTTACCATCAATAAACAATTTTCTTCGTTTTAAAAAAATATGTGAGTAATTGTTTATCTAGCCTTTATTATTTTATTGACAACGCATCTATAAGGTTATTCTACCAAACGGATAGGTGAAGATTCTCAAGGAAGGAAAATTCGACATTGTTCAATATATTGCCTTCATTTTTGTGATCGCTGGAACGCAACGACGCGCCGCGCCGGGCCCGCCCCAGCGAACTTTATAACAGGAATATCTCAGGGCTGTCATTTCGACGACGTTCCTCATCGAATTGTCTCCTATTTGGAAGAAGAAACACCTCCAAGGACCAACCCTAACTCAGCTTAGCACATGGATGCGCGTTTCATTACCCGTCTTTAATTTTATGCATGAACGCGTTGCCAACGCAACGACTTCTGTCCAATTTTACCCAAAAATTTCCAACTGTCGGAATTAGGGTAGAACAAGTTTGTAACTTTCCTTGCGTGAGATTTGTTTTTTTTTGCGTTTAAATTCTCCATTATCTATACATTTCGAGTTTTCTTGTCAGTGACGGAAGAGGGTTGGAAAGGTTAGTCAAGATAACAAAAACTATTGAAATTGCGAATATAGAAAGTGTTTAAAATATTTCATTTTTCCATTGTAACACGCTTTTATTAGCTTCATCTGTATATTTGTGGGCTTGTAGGCTTTCATGTTTGTAACTGACTCATTTTTATATAGTTTTAATGTTGTCATAAAAACGTAATTAAAAAACAATTCAAATAAAAACTGGCGGACCATGATATTATGAGAATGGCTAATGTTGTGTTGGGTAAGCATACGATATAAAACCACATGTTCCAGGCACTGCAGTACCACTAGTACCTACCTATTTATACAATGGTCACTTCGGTCGAAGAATACTACACAAAGTATAGGCAGAAAAAAGTTTTGTAAAATTCGAAAAAAAGTATTAACAAACTAAAATTACGGTGCACTTTGACAATATTAATAATTATATCAAGTTAATCAATTGAAAACAGCTGTGTGAGGTTAATAACTTACTCTAATAACGAACTCTAATATCGAAGTTGATACAGTATTTTTTTAATTTCACAATTATGTTTCTGCTTAAACGTTACATGAGCAGTAGGTAAATAATTTTCCCAAAAGTTTGGGAATTGCTATTACAAAATGTTGCACAATTCACGTATAAAAAGACCTACGTTTAATTTGTTTCATTAAAAACTTTAATCTAGAGTCAAATTATGTCGTTGAAATTTAATTTGTTATTGAGATCATGGGAGCTTAAACATGTCAATCAATGCAAAGCATTATAATACGTAGGTATAAAGTATTAAATTGTCACATAAATCTTGGCGATTAATATTTGACGAGGAACAGGGTCTGGCAGGCTAGATAACAATTCCAGGCCATGTCACACCTGGATTTAGGGATTACCCTGTCAACAGCGCATTTGTGTTACTTTTTATGATGAAATTATCTCTACTATTATAATAAATTAATAAAATTGACGTGTCTGGTTGCAATTTCGAGATAACAGCTTTTCAGTAATCTTTACAGATAAATATAATTGAAGTGTCTGTTTGTAATTTCAAATTATCAGCTTTTCACATAATGCATATGAAAGTATATTCGATACTAACAATAAAATAGCAATTTTAAAATTTTTTGTCTGTCCGTCTGTCTGTCTTTTGTCTGTCTGTCTGTTTGTTCCGGCTAATCTCTGAAACGGCTGGACCGATTTTCACGGGACATTCACTGGCAGATAGCTGATGTTATAAGGTCTAACATAGGCTACTTTTATTTTAGGGTTCCATATAAAAAATATGGTTCCGTTTCCATTAGTTGCGGGCAACGAAGTTATGCAAACGAAGTTGCGGGCATCAGCTAGTGACATAATATAAAAGTACTGTCTGTCTGTGTGTACTCATTATAACATTAACTATCTGTCAGTGAAAGTCTGGTTTCAAAGATTAGCCGGAAAAAGTAGACAGACAGACGGACAAAAATGTAAAAAAAATTTATGAAGGTACCGTGTATCATTTAAGCATTTAGTGCAAAACTATTAATTATAAGTCACAAACAAACACTTCAATTTTATTTATGTGTAAAGATTGTATAGAACTACGATTTAGTTAATGATAAAATCTTTTTTTTTTTCCGTGTAACAACGTCAATAATAGGGCAACCCCATTCACACCCAAACATTTCAAAATTAGAACACAGCGGCATGTTTGTCTGTACAAAGGAACGACAACGCTATTTATAATTCAGGCGAAAGCGCATTTTGCGAATTAGCATCACATGTACGGTCGCCGGCAAACTCGGTATATTTCAACTTTATCACCATGGTAATAAGGTTCAAAAGTGGCACACCACGGGTGCAGTAATCATGTAATGGAATTCTCAATCGTAATGAAGCAGTCATCACACGTACAGCTTATCAGCTCAATTAGACATTAGCTGATTAAAACTGAAGGTCTTAGGGTTGTGAGAGCTTTGTATTGTGTTTATGTGAATGATATGCGAATTATCCACACTATCCCTAGGATGGTAACATAATATACACGACCACGCATAGTAACAGGGGTACCAGGTCACCCCAGTTACAATAAATAAATAAAAAACTTTTGTGTAATAAAAAATATTTTTTTTTCATATAAAAATAAAATAAAGAAACGCTTTTCTTGAGACCAATCAGTAACTAGTCGAAATAAAACTAGAAATTATTTAGTTTTTCTAAATTAAACACAATTAATACAAATTTCCAAGCGGTATTCAGGGCACGCAGGTCTTTTGCATTTGGAACAAAAAATCTTTACTTTTTTGTTATTTTTTCGAGGACACAATGCACATCGAGCTTGCTTTGGTAATTTGGCGGGGGGTTCGCTTGCTGGAACTTCTTCGGGGACATTTAGAATGGCCCTTATATTTCCCGATAGTAGTCGAGGTAAATTGGACTCTAAACGTCGTTTGGTGTGCGGCTTGGCTAGCTGTATTGCTAGTTTTAATTTTTTTAGGAAATTGCTTCTAAATTTGTTAGCTGGCGTATTTGGATGTTTCACTTCTAGATAGAGAATCATAGAATTGATTCCTGCTTGATCTAACATGCCAAAAATACGTACGTAAATAGTAACAGGGGTGTCGCATCACCCCAACATACCTGCAGAACAAAGTTGACGTGTTGCTGCTCCCACCGCGCAACGGCTACTGATGACATACAGTAAAACAAAAGAATACACAAAATACTAGAGCGAGATAGCCAATAATTTTCGATAAATCGGCGCGTGATTGCTTGCGTGGGGTGTTGGGTCACCCCTGTTACCATCCTAGGGCTATACTTTATATTTATGGCAGTGACACCATACATTCCATTTGACCGGATCGTCCTGTCTCCCGTTGCGCGCGCGTCTGCAGTTGCTCCGTAGCCTCTACGTCGTAGCTCTGCCTACGTGCCGCTACGTGTCGACCCCGTTCTAGTGCAGTGCCTACAAACTCCTGATAGCGATCGTCAATTCACATTCTATTCGTTAGAATAGGGTGTGGATTGTCGCCTTGCTGGGGAGTTGCCCTGCCCTTGGCCTCCCGCTGGGATTTTATCCCAGTGTAGGGTCACGGGGAGACAGCCCCCCTAAGTGTGTGTGCCGTCCGTGTACGTACACTTAGTGTTTGTGTAAGACCGCGTTTACGTGAGTACTTTTCTTTGTTTGTATACGTGCAATCGTTACCGTTCTGTGTGACTATTGTGTTTATGTTGTTTGCTGTGTCATTCAACAATGACTGTCTGTGACCCGCGGCTACCCAGCCGCGCCCACTGCACCCGATCTCGTGCCGACTCGGAAACGTCGCATAGCCCGGCCTCTTCGAGGTCCAGCTCGTGCTCGACCCGAGTTCGCGCGCACCACTGCCTGACTACCGAGCCTAGCCTGTGCGGAGAGGATACCGCCCGCTCCGAGCCGTCTTCGGCATTCTCGCGGGGGTGTACTGGCACCCCCCCGCCCCAATGCCCTCCGACGGTGGCCCGGGGCGAGTCCGGGCTCCCTCCCCGCACGGCCGAACAGCGCCCGGCCACACCGCAGCGCTCATCGCGCCGTACTGCGCGGGGGAGCGATTCCCGCCGCCCTGTCGCACCTCTTGGGCAACACGATGCCTACCTAGCGGGTAAATCCCGCGACTCTGCGGGCTCAGCCCGCCACCCGCAGGCTTCTCAGCCGCGCCGCCACACTACTGCGGTTACACCGCGCTCACCGGATGTCTCGCCGGCTCCTTTGCCGCGGGATTCTCACCGTGCCGCACTAACAGCGGTACCCAAACACCGCCTTCTCTCGTTCCCGCCACCACTCATTGACTTCAGTGCCACTGATTACCCTGCACCACCACTGGCAAACTACAGCGACCGCCAGCCGACTTATGCCGAGGTGAGTGCAACCTCTACTGACGCAGTATCAATTACTACACCCTTTGTTCCGGCGCCGATGACAGCAACGTCGCCGCCCCCCACTACTCGTTTCCCGCCCCTGGTCGTAGAGAAAATTGACGACTGGGTGCGCCACTTCCGCAAACTTCGGGACATTTTAGGGCACCCCCCGCACGCCAAAAGCAACGGTCGTGTGATTCGCTTCTTGCCCCAAAGCGAACTAGAACACAGGACCGTCAAACGCTACCTCACGAACCTAGAGAAGCACGGTCTCGCCTCCTGGTTCTCGTACTCGCTGCCGCAGGACCGAGCTATTAAGGTAGGAATCAGAGGCCTACCTGCTACTACAAATACGGAAGACATCCGGGCCGGACTCGCCGAACTGGGGTACGTGGCGGAATACGTCTCCTTAGTTCCGGTGAAGTCCGAATCTTCCGGGTGCATTTTCTTCGCCCGCATCACTAGGGCCGCAGACGTCGTACCCGGCATATATAAGGTCAACGAACTTTTAAACATGCCGGGAGTTACCATCGAAGCCTGGCGGGGCAGTAGCAGCCCAGCCCAGTGCCGTCGATGCCACCAATTTAGGCACTCGAGCCACAACTGTCACCGTAGGGTGGCCTGCGTCCGGTGTGCTGGAGAGCACAACGCGCGGGACTGCCCCCGCCCCTCTGACGAGCCGCCCACCTGCGTAAATTGCAGCGGGGCGCACCCTGCTAACAGCCGGAAATGCCCGGCCTACCGTAAGGCAGCCAGGAGGATGCATGCAGAGCATGCGCGCACCTCCTCACCCTGCACAAACAGGGACCTGCCCATTCCTGAGCAAGAGGTCCCGCCCCCTCCGCCTACCTCTACTTCATTGATGGCGGAGGCAAACGACCATACGCCAAGGTATGTCGCCCCCTCGGATTTCGACTTCCCCTCGCCTTCCCCGAGGAAGAAAAAGAAGCCCAACTCCAGGAGGAAAGCCGCCGCATCCCCTGCGGCCGCTACCCCTGCCACTGTCCCGCAAAATGCAGCTTCGGAGTGCCAGCTTGAGCCGCCCATGCTCGCTACACCCCTGACGGACCCCCATCAAGGGGCCCCCTCGTTACAGCGCCCCGTGCGCCCCTCCTGTGTCTCCAGCGCCTCCTCCTCGGTTGTAACGGCCGTGGAAACGACAACCGTTTTGGAGCCGGCCTATCAAACGGACGACTCTTACACCGCACCATCCGCTGCGCCACAGCTCTCCCAGGTATGTGGTAACAGCGAGGCCCCCCAATCCACAGCGGAGCTTCTACAGTCCCTTTTCTCCCTGGCTATGGATGCTTTTTATAAAATCCAAGCCGGGGAGGCGGTCTTACCCACTATTACGCAGGCCCTCATAGTAGGTGCCCCCGCCCTTACCGCACTTATAAAAATTTGGGTCCCTAGGCCCTAAAATCGGACCCGCGGCTAGATATCTCTGGCATCCAGACGCTCCTATTAGAGGAGCTGACTGTGACTGCCGGAGATCTACGACGCGCATCCTGTATACTATACAGACGAGTGCTACGCGCACCGTTCCCCTATCCGTGCCCTCGGGCGCGGTTAAATTACAATACTTTTTACTTTTTATACTTTTTACTTTTTATTTTTTGTACCTATGTTACAGTATCGCCTATTTCAAATTCGTGCGAGCGGAAGCGATGCGCCCGGTCGTTTCGGACCCGCTGCCGTCGCATGCCCGCCGCACGAGACAGCTATAGTGCACCCACACGCCACCTGCCGGGAACTACGCAGCTTAATTGATGCCGGCGCGCTTGTGCACTGCGCGCCAAACTTGCACCGATGTTTTTGCTGCCCCCCCCCCACCCCTCCTTTCCCCGCGCTCACCAAATGCAGCGCTCCCCCCCCAGTACGTATGCCGGGGCAAGGGAATCCTTCCCTTTTCCCCTTTTTTCCCAGGTCGGTTTGTGTCCGCGGTCGACAAAAGCGGCGTGCGGGGAGTGGACCCATACACGCTTCCTGGTCCCCGGACCAGGACCCCAATCGTCGCCGGAGTCCTCCGCTGGTCTTGGCCGACCTCGGCCGTCGCTTTTATACACCCCTAATTTCTTCGGGTTTCCCCCGCGTTCTGTCGCGGGGGTCTTCCCCTTAAAACAGGTTTTTATGCGCCCAGTACTCGCACTGGGCGTATCTTTTTCGGAACTCCTCACGTAGAGGGGCAAAGCCCCTGGTCGTGACTCCCCGCCCAAGGCCTATTTCAAAGGCCTGGTGCGCGAAGACGTAACTGAGACATTCCATTTGAAAAAATGAGTGTAGTGTTAGGTATAATTTGAATAAGGAAAAAAAAATTGCAGTAAGGTACTTTGAAGTACCCAAGCCAGAACCGAATCACAATAATATTCGTTTTATTCCTACAATTCTAATCTATTTATATAAAATAAAGTTGTGTTAGCTACACTATTTATAACTCAAGAGCGGTTGAACTGATTGGGCTGAAAATTGGTGGGAATGGAAAAAATGGATTGCAATTCCAATGTCTTGCTAAAAACTCGAAAACGGCTAGACCGATTTGGCCAAAAAGGAAAGGTTTAAACGGTGCGACATATTAAAAAGGTGTAGTTTGTAGGAGTAGGTGTAGCTCCTTGTCCTAGTAGGTGGTATTGTAGGTGTAGTAATTTATTCATTCCAGATCATATTTAAGACAGAACGTGTGTGGGATAGCTAGTTTTAATTAAAATCTGTTTAAATATGTTAAAATATGGTATAAAAATAATCATATCCCAAAATATCCGTAATTGATTTTATTATACACTAGCTGATGCCCGCAACTTCGTTTGCATAACTTCGTTACCCGCAACTAACGGAAAGGGAACCCCTTTTTATACGGAACCCTAAAATAAAAGTAGCCTATATTAGACCTTAAAACATCAGCTATCTCCCAGTGAAAGTCCCGTGAAAATCGGTCCAGTCGTTTCAGAGATTAGCCGGAACAAACAGACAGACAGACAGACAGACGGACAGACAAAAATTTTAAAAATTGATATTTTATCGTTAGTATCGAATATACTTCCATATGCATTAAGTGAAAAGCTGTTAATTTGAAATTACAAACAGACACTTCAATTATATTTATCTGTATAGAATATAGATTGGCCTTTATCTAAGCACGCGGTAGCGTGTCAAGCTAAGTTCAATATCATCTTGTGTTTTGAGGTAATTTCATATTTACGATACATCATCATGTAATCTCCACACACTTGACGTTTATTAAATAAGTTGGTATCAATATTGTCGCTACGTCGCGTCGCGCTCGTTACAAACCCATCGTCCTCGAGGACAGGTGACGTACTTAATTCGACGTAATCACTCGCGGCGGCGCGTAGTGACGTCACTAATCACGGCCCGCCAACTAGTAAATAGTAATTGCTGTTTTGAATTGTCTAATTGGAATAATAAACAGTTTCAAGTAGGTAAACAATACTTATCCCCTTTACTAATTAAAATATTTACATTTTATATTTTAATGAATCCTACTAATATTATAAATGTGATAGTTTGTGTGAATGGATGATTGTTACTCTTTCACGCAAAAACTACTGAACGGATTTCGATGAAATTTGGTATGGTAGCAGTTTAGGCTTTAATCCAGAGCCTAAACTACTACCATACCAAATTTCAAAACATAGGTTAAACCAGATTTTGTAGCTAAATTATTCTGCTTGTTCCAGGTGAAAGTGATGCTGCGCGTGGGTGCAGTTGGAGAAGGGCCGTTCACGAGCGGCTCCCAGACGTTCTCGCTGGACAAGCGCAAGCGGCAGGTGACGGTGTGCGAGGCGGCCGCGACCGACGCCCGAGTGGGGGTCGCCGCGCCCAAGATGTTCGCCTTCGACGCCCTCTTCTCGCAGGACGACCCACAGGTATTCTGAGATTATAAGACTTGTATTATATAGATAATAACGAGAGAAAGATAGGAAAAAATCCAAAATATTTTTCAGTTTAACTTTTTAACAGTAGAATTTAAAACAGCGCTAACAAAAACCGTAAGCAAAAAGGCAGCCGCTAGCGTTTAATAAGCAAATTAGCGGATTATGTTAGCGATATTGAAGTTAGCAAGCGTGTCCTGGCTGATAATCTGTTTTATTTTCTTTAGCGCTAGCAAGAGCTAACACAGCAATTGACTTACAATAATATATTGCTGTCGAAATTATAGATAATAGCTGCATTTATATAACAGTACTAGCTGTCCCGGCAAACTTCGTACCGCCTTAGAGTTAAATTTGCTGTCTTGACAGCAGCGCCACCTACCGGATACAATTTCAAATCTAAACCATTTTCGAATCCACCTGAAGACACACAAAAATTTTCATTAAAATCGGTCCGGCTGTTTGGGAGGACTTCAGTGACATACACATGCACAGAAGACATATATTAAAGATAAGGCAAGTGTGTAAAATGTAATATTTCTGAAGTCTCAAATCATGATCATCACTGTGATATTCCGCTTGTATGAATCCATAAACGCGTAGTAACTAAAAGTCGTAATTCGTAGCCTTTCGTAGCGAGTCTACACGATCGCGTAGCGGTCTTCGTAGCAGTTGCGAATTTAAAGCAGTTGGTTCAAAACTTCGCTTTAATTTTACTACACAAGGAAACTTGTAGTAATCTTGTAATCTAAGGGCTTGTTTCACAATCTACTGATAAGTTTCACACAGCTTATTTTAATGATTTGTCTCTATCGCTCGATAAAAAGAAAGCAGCGACAAAACATTCGAATAAGCTATCGGACACTTATTAGATAGTTTGTGAAAAAGGCCCTTAGTATACTAAAAATAGTGTAGCTAGTAAAATAACGTACGTCAGAGGCCATAATGATTTAAGACATGGGATATTCAAGACATTTCCTCATGCAAACTAACTCCCAAGACGGCAAAAAGGACACTTTTTATTACATCAAACGAACCCGAATGTATCGGGTCTAAGTTTATAAAGTTCTTTGAAATTTATAAATATTGAATTTGCCTTTGACTTCTTATGCCTTTCAAATAGTTGGAAAAAAAAGGTATTTAACCAATAAACTAATAAAATACTTTCAAAAGTAATTGAATATAGCTAAACTTGTGAATATTCTTAAATCTTTATTACTAACTAGCAGTGAATACCCGCTTTGCTAATTTATTTTTTATTGTTATTTGTTACTGTTAACAATAACCTATCACTACTTCATATTTTTTCACGTTTTTTTTACATTTTGGAGCTTTCTAGATCATTGGAGAAATTTCTAGAACATTCTATATTGATCAAAAAATTGTCATATAATCTAGATCAATCTAGATAATTCTTAAATTTTCTAGAACAATCCAAATCATTTTAGATTAATGATAATCACACATTTTCCGAAATCACATGTTTCAATCCCCGTATCTTCTACACCCTTATAGGTATCAACTTGCAACCACCATAGTGCACGATGGGAGCCTTGTACCTATTGCAAGATACAAACACATACGTTTTGATGTTCAGTTTTATCTGCAAAGTGAAATATAAGGACACACACCTCTAATTTTGTATATATAATAGATCTATGTTTTTTAAACAGCAATTGAAACTAAGTGTTATTCTACGAAAATGTAAGTGATGCAAAACATGTTAACAAAATAACGGGTGTTAGAATACTAATACTACGGCTAGTACGAAATTAAATTATACACGACAAAAATATTTTCGAAACCACGAGTCTCGGTAGAACAATGTGAAAACATTTAAGTGCAAATAGAACGTGTCGAAGTTTTTGGAAACCCCAAACGTTTTAGAGCACCTCCGCGTAAACAGGGAAAACATTTTTAGAACTCACAATTCCCTAACTTGGGACTGCGACTTGCGAGTAGCCGATGTCGCGATGTCTCAACTACTGAATTTCGAGAGAATTTCTCAACGGAGCAAAATTCATGTTTAAATTGTTAAAAGGCTATGCAGAGTTCGAGTATCACCGACGATGCTCAGTAAATTTTACATTTTTCGTAAGCGTTCGCCGCTCAAAAATATCTTAGGGAGTTTGTCGGGCGAGTTTTATCTTTGGGGAGCGCAGATTTCTGAAATTTGAATAGCGTAATATGTCAAGCTATGTATTTTGTTTGTTCCAGTTTAACTTTTATTATGATTATGTTTCCGGTGCTGTCTTCTGGGATTATATCACGTGAAGCTTTAAATGTTTACTACAAAACGTTTTGTTCTGACGGTTGATAAATGTACATCGTATTAATTGTAAAATACTTAAATAATAAAAATAGTTTGCTCTACTATTTTAGTGTTGTTCTTTAATGCATTCATTGACAAACAACTAAATCATAAAAACAGTTCAGATTTTTTAAGTAACTAAGATACAGTTTCTTTTTTGATTCGTTCATTGTTTACCAACTGGAAACAAAACATTTCCCGATCAAATATATCCCCAAATTATAGAACTTCGTTTTTATTATGCGTTGCACACGCAGGGGCGTGCATATAGATCATAGTTTATGGACCTTGCACATTAGAATGTCGCAGGCGCGTCGACATTAATATCCTATAATCCCTTCATCCGCTCTCGTGCATTAGTCACTTACCGCGGCTTAATTTGTAGCCGACTACATCACTAATTCGCCATTGACTTATGTTTCGATGGGTGATCATATTGTTCCGATTCAAGTATTGTTTGCGCATTTTAGTTCACTCGCCAAGTTTAGAATAACATTTTCTTAACGTGTTTATACGTTTATACGTGCGTCCTAGCGTCAAGCGAACTAGTAGTTATTTAATCTCAAATCTTTCATTTATATTTTGACAGTATAGTAAGCGTTGAGCGATTTGAACTATCACTCCTATTTCAGAAAGATACATGAGAAACAAACGGTTTAACCACATTTCAATAAATTTTAAATAAACCACTATGGAATCAGTTTATTAAAGGAATTGGAGCTGATACCAATTTATAAAATATTATCTATAGAAAACAGATATTACTTAAATCCTACTAAGATCATAACAATGTGAAAGTTTGTGAGGATGGATGGATGGATGTTTGTTTCTTATTCTTTCACGCAAAAACTACTAAACGGATTTTGATGAAATTTGGTATGGTAGTAGTTCAGACTCTGAATTAAAATATAGGCTACTTTTTATCCCGAAAAAGTACAGTATTTCCGTGGGATAGCAGATACTATATTTACGCAGACGGAGCCACGGGAAAAAGCTAGCAATGCAATAAATTTAATTTATTTTTTGACATAGCATAATAAGCTTTAAAAATAACATAAAACCGTCAAATGTCGCAGCAGAAACACGCAATAAGCGAGAAATAAAAGCTCATGAGACAAGTTAATAGCCTGTAAAACCCAAGCGTAGCCCCGTCTATGATGCGAGTTGGCAGGGCTACTCTATATTGTCTATATAATGCGGTGTATACACTATACTGCATGCAGCTATAACTCAGCTGGCTGGGGCTTAGGGGCTTAGCACGCGCCGGTGGTCTGCCAGCAGACTGAACCGATCGTAATGAAATTTAGCTTTGAGAAGTGAAATTTTATCTGAACTAACACTCATAATTGAGGAACATTCGAGAACGCTAGAATTTTATCGTCAAAATGTAACACGTTCAAATAAGTAATCCTGTCGATATCAAATACAATAAAAGTTTTATGCGACTTAGAATGCAGTTGACTTTTATAACATTTTTATGATGAAGAAATTAAAGTTATTGATCATTTACCTGTACTTTTTACCCGACTACGGCGAAGCTAAAAGGAAGGATGATGATTTTGGCGTCTATGTATGTATGTTTGTTCCATTAGCGCCTAAAGTAATGGTCTGATTTTAATAAATTCGGTGTCAATATTAGCTCAGGTAACATAGGCTTATATAATTTACGTAGTCGGGTTATAGTTTTTTATAAAAAACTAGCTGTTGCCCGCAGCTCCGCAAGTACACTACTTTTTCGGGTTAAAAAATATCCTATGTCCATTACCAAGGCCCAAAGTATGTCTATACCGTTTCATAAAAATCGGTTCAGCGGTTAAAGCGTGAAGAGGTAACAGACAGACAGCCAGACACAGTTTCGTATTTATAATATTAGTATTGAAGTATAGTATAGACTAGTATAGATTTAATTATTACACTTTATTACTTTTTTTTTTTTTATGAAATAAGGGGGCAAACGAGCAAACGGGTCACCTGATGGAAAGCAACTTCCGTCGCCCATGGACACTCGCAGCATCAGAAGAGCTGCAAGTGCGCGGGCCTTTTAAGAGGGAATAGGGTAATAGGGGAGGGTAGGGAAGGGAATAGGGTAGGGGATTGGGCCTCCGGTAAACTCACTCACTCGGCGAAACACAGCGCAAACGCTGTTTCACGCCGGTTTTCTGTGAGCCCGTGGTATTTCTCCGGTCGAGCCGGCCCATTCGTGCCGAAGCATGGCTCTACCACGTAAATGATTACTTAACTGAATACCGACTTAACGTTTCCAGTTGAAACCTATATTCATAATACATATCGTATTTACAAAGAACAGTAAACGGCGAGCCAGCTAACCTAATAGAAAGTGATTACTGACTTTCCAAGACACGTGCAGACTAGACACCTAGTACAGACTGAATAACTCATCTGAATCGATAGTCGCTGAGCTGAGTAAGCGTTCAGTGGGAAAGATTGCTTAAAGTGTGCAGGTCACGTATCACTGTAGCCAAATTGTTTTCAAGATACGCTACACAAGTTAAGAAATGAACTCATTTAGATAATATAAAGAGTCGTTTATTTAATTGCGAGATTAGTCTAAAAATATTTTTATCTTGCAATTTCTAACTAATATAATAATATTATTGATTTCTTATGTTTACGCGAATATTGTTCATTGTTTTAAACACTTACGGATTTTGTCGCGATGCACTTTTCTTTTTAACCGAGAAGATGGCTGGGTGCTGCCATCTAGTTGGGATCCAGTCATAAATAAAATAAAATTCAGGTCAAAAGCACCGCGGTTTCAAGATACTGTTAGTATGTTTTGCGTGGATCGGAACACAAATAATAATTGAAGAATCTTCGGGTAGTTTGAACAACTTCAACAAATAGGACAACTGACACCTCAGTCCTCCCGTGACCACGGCTGCTGGAAAGTAGCCGAAACGTCGGGCAAAAGAAAAGTGCACCGCGACAAAATCCGTAAGTGTTTAAAACAATAATAATATTATTTAATAATAATTACATCTATGGACGCTTCCACACCACGTCAATCTAGTACCGAGGTAAGTTCTCGAAGAACTTGTGTTATGGGTACCAGACAACGGAGATATGTTTAATTTTTTTTTCTATACATTATTTCATATTTTTATTATATTAAACACATATTTAATACATATCCATGACCCAGAAACGTAAAAAACTTTTTTGTTCCTTTAGCAGGATTCGAACCCGCGAATATTAATTTTCTTGTGAGCAAAATTACGTAAGTACGTAAGTAAGTACTACCTGAAAGGTTAGAATAGCAAATAACATGTATCTAATAACTACAGAAACGGGGCATCAAAAATTTAATAAAAATGTTTCAAACCTCTACTTTATTTATCTGAAAATCCTTATACCGCCAAAATTGGGTATAAATTTTGAATTTTTAAACGTAATGGTTTCCTGTTGGAAGTTGGGCTGATATAAGGCGGCGTTATAGGCGATAAACCACCGTCTCACGTATGCTCCGAACTCGCTGTGAATTACTTAAGAAGCTTCTAGAATGTACTCGGATTCGCGGGTGCCAGATAATTGAGTGGATTAAACCCCTATCCCTAAATTACGAAGATTACGCCCCAATTATATCCGATTTGCAGAAGTTATAAAATGTATGTAAGTGCATACGGTCCCCAAAATACAGAAAATCCTAATTTGTTAATTATATTCTTATCTATCTACTACTAGATGTTGCCCGCGACTTCGTGCGCGCAAAAGTTAATTTCGTAAAATCCGTACTTTTTTCCGCCATAAAAATGTAGCCTATGTCCTTCCCCGTAGTCTACTCTACATCTGTACCAAATTTCACTAAAATTGGTCTAGTAGTTACGGAGCCTATTCAATGCAAACAAACAAATTTTTCCTTTTTATTATAATAGTATATAGATATAAAACAATTGTGACTAAGGGTCAACTCACACCGAAATGAATCGATATGAGACATGGCGCTGCATTTTTAAGGTAACTATTCAAAATTAAACTTTTTCAATACATAGGAAGATACAGGTCGCGCAACGAATTAAGATCTTTCGACAAAAGTAGAGGGTGTATGCGCAGAAGTCAGTTTTTGGGTGTGTTTAGCGGTAGCGGGCTCGGGCGGGGAGGTGTGGATGCGCCGAACGCATGCCGAACGTGGCTGCCGACACGCTATTGGTACGTTAGTAATATACATTCTTTGCTATTGGTCACATGCGCGAACGATCCCCTCCACTTTCACTGAGCGCTCATAAACCATTGCGCGACCTATACACGTTACATTGTAAGATTTCTAATGTCAGGTTGCACCGCGATACACAGTGCATGAGCCGTGTATGACTGACGTCATTTATAACGTGTTTCTTTTTGTGTAGTGTATAAAACTTAGGCCTTTGCATCCGTTAATGGATGATTTATACAGTATTCTTCGAGCGAAGTAACCACTCTTGAAATACTGTAGTGCCTGGGACAGTTGGTTTTTAAATGTCGTATGGTTGCCCAAGCACATACAGCATTCTCACAACATAGTCAGCCTAGTCCAGAGGAATGAACTAGTCAATACGTCTGGGGCCAACTATGTGCGGGTTTCCTCACGATGTTTTCCTTCACCGTTAGAACGTCCGTATAATGTACTTGAGATCTGAAAAACTCTCATTGGTACACGCCACAACCTGGGATTCGAACCTGCACTCTCTCGAGTGCGAACCAAACGGTCTACCCACTAGGCTATGGAGCTCTTGTAGTGTATAAAGCTTTAAAATTTTGAATAGCTCTCTGAAAAATGAAGCGTCACGGTATGAACTGACCGTAAAACTAATTTTCTCAGGATATGTGGATAGTAAGAGCTTACTTAGTACTTAATTTGGGGTCGTGAAAGGTATTGAAAAATTTTCGGTCTGTGAAAAAAGCCTACACGCAAAATGTCGGGTCGACCTTCGCACCAAATATCAAAAAAATGCATCTCTCTAAATGTATAATTTTAGCTATACCTGACTGCTGTAATGAAAATTATTTGTATGTGTTATAACTTATAGTCAAACCTCGAAACTCCGGCGCTCCTAGATTTGACTAGTTAATGGCTGTGCTCCGCGGAAAACGGCGCTTGTTAGCGCTTGCGAGCGCAGATTATCGGCCAGGACACGTTTGCTAACTTAAATACTGCATACAACATAATCCGCCATTTTGCTTATTTAATGCCAGCGGTCCCCATTTTGCTTACGTTTGTTAGCGCTATATTCCATTGCTTAAGTCTGACGACGTCTTACGGCCGGTTTCCATCTACCAATAAATTTGATATCATTTACCGGCTTTTTGCGTTTCAATAAACTAACTTATATAGGAATATACTATGTCTGAGACAGCGAGATCGCTAACAGCGATACCAAATGTGACGTTTTTAACAAATAGTTATTGATACATAGATTATTGAAA
Organism: Glaucopsyche alexis; assembly: GCA_905404095.1. Taxonomy (NCBI): domain Eukaryota; kingdom Metazoa; phylum Arthropoda; class Insecta; order Lepidoptera; family Lycaenidae; genus Glaucopsyche; species Glaucopsyche alexis. The sequence goes on along the minus strand of FR990047.1, from coordinate 22,234,040 downwards.
CCGGCCGTTGATACCAAATAATAATTGAAGATTTTTGGTTAGCCTTTTATTCGAATTCACCAGTCACTTCTAAGATCGACTAGGCAAAGCCCAAAAAAAATATATATTTTGCTTCCCACGTTTGCTAGAAAGGTTTGACTAAAATACTCTAGCCAAAGGCCGAAATTGGAATTTGTTATTAGGTTTGCCTGAAGGCTTTGATCAAACCTACGATAAAGTAGTCATTTCGAGATTGTGAGGATGGAATGGACGGACGTTTGTTATATTTTCACGCAAAAACTACTGAACGGATTTTGATGAAATCTGGTACGGTAGTAGTTTGAGCTCTGAGGGTCAATTCTGCTAAATAAAACCTGCAATAATACAATAACAATCAAGTACCGATCGTAAACGTTAAACCAGCGTCAAACACGTTGTGATTGGTCCAAACTTCACAACATTAGTTTACGATAACATTTCTTCAATCAAAGTAAAATGAAAGTCTACTTTAAATACCAGAATTGAGATTCTGGAATAACACATAGGCTACTTTTTATCCCGAAAAAGTACAGTGTCTTTGTGGGATTCTGTAATTACGCAGGCAGAGCTGCGGTACTAGTACTGTATATTGACCTGTGACTGTAACATATGTACTGAACTAATGTTTGTTCCAGACGGAGATCTGCTCGAGCGCGCTGACGGACGTGATCCACGCCGTCATCAACGGCACCGACGGTTGCCTCTTCTGCTTCGGACACGCGGGACTTGGTACGGACAATATTCCATTTTTAAAACAATTGAATTTTTAATTTTATTTTTTGCCTACCGTTTCAAATGACTCTAGTCAAGAATGAGCTTATGAGCTTATTTATATAATTTTGTCGTAAAAGTTACTACCTACTTTAATGTTACTACTTTCACCACATTTAAAACACTGTCTGGTGTGAAGTGTCTACATAATATAACTCTTACACACACGCTTTCACGCGTATCGCAGCTACCGTACCGCTACCGCCGCATCTGCGCCGCTGCACTAGGATTTGTATGTAAATTTTTACCACAGAGAGGGCGGTGAACGCCGCTGCTCCGACGCGGCGGCAGCGGTGAAATTCCTAGAAATTCCGACGGCGACTCCGGAACTGTGATGCATGTGTAAAGGCGCTAACGTGATTTATGTTTCATTATGATTTATTACTCAGATTGTTATTTAAAAGATAAACCCCCTTACTAATAAACGCTTTATAAGCTTTAATAGTTATACAGTGTTTTGTCTCCTTCTATCGAATTAAACATGTCACTTGTGTGCTGTGAACAAATCACTGTATAACTATTCTTATACAGCGTTTATTAGTGAGGGGGATAAAGTATAAGCATTCTTAACGCTTACTTAAAAGGAAAATATACTTAATCCAAAAGCCGCTGTAGGTAGCTAAGTAAAAGCGAAATTGAATTTATTATTTTAGTCGCAAATCCACAAGATTAAATGTAGAAACTAATTAAAGTCGATGATATTAATAAACAAACACATTATTTTAGTTGCAAATCCACAAGGTTAAAGGTAGAAACTAATTAAAGTCGATGAAATTAATAAACAACAACTTTATCCGGATTTACTTTAGCTCTCTAAGGAGTTAGTTAATATATTCCGTTAAGAAGTTGCAGTTTATGAAACAGCCGCAACGCGAAACTTTTCACATCTACGAATTTGCATCCAAAGGTAGTCTACCTCTTAATATACTTACCTTCATTTTAATTTGAATATTCTAGATAAGAATTCGATTGGTTCAGTTTACAATTTGCTGTTGTGGATTGTAATAATAAGAGTTTGTATGCCGGCTCAAAAGTATAATATTTATAATCCAATCAATAAGATTTGAATATTCTAGATAAGAATTCGATTGGTTCAGTTTACAATTTGCTGTTGCGGATTATAATAATAAGAGTTTAAATGCCAGCTGAAAAGTATAATATTTATAATCCAATCAATATGATTTTACTATATAAGTTTTCAATATAAACTTAAGTTTTTAATATTAACTTTTTTAATATAATATCTTATTAAAAATCCAGAGTATTTTATTAATAATATAATGCTTTTATTTTTCATTACATCTACAACAATTAATTAGTCGTTTACCTTTATGCACATTTAGTCCGAAAATAAAGAAAGCTACATTTCACGGCTTAATTATTTTAGCTGGATCCCTAACAAGAACACTAACTACATTGAAAACTCGTAATAAATGTGATTACATGAAACCAATAACTGCCGACTTACCTTCAGAGAACAATTAAACATGATTATACAAAGCCTCAAACCGACATTGTGTAAGTTCTGCTTAACGTCGAGGATTAAGACTTTAATGCAAATTGAATGAAGAACGAAAGTTTGGAGGAAACGTGGTCGGAATCCGCACCAACCTGGCTTACTGTATCATCCCGCTTATTTTAGGGATTGTCGAATCCAGCTGAGTGAATAATTTGAAGCTCGTTTTAATTATTTTCCCAGTTGGTATTACGTGGAAGTGTATGGCATACGGATTAAGACACGCGAGTAGTTTTGTTTGGAGTTACGATGGAATTAAATCAAAATATTACTAGAGGAAACAGTTCTGTTATCCATACCTGTGGCTTACAAATACATATTATATGCAAATATATCATCTCTCATTACTATTCGAAGCATCTGCAAAATAATTATTATTATTAATATGTAAATATTATTTGCCTTGTATATATATTGTAAATATATTAATACGCACACATTTTGATGTTATTCCGAAATGTTTTAAGGGAACTGTATGTATTATGCAATACTCGAGATTGTTTCGACCCGTTTGTTTTTACAAATACTCTACAAATACTTCATGACCACAATTTCTTCATCATTTTCTACAGGAAAGTCGTACACAATGTTGGGGCGTCCGGAGTCATCCTCCACACTCGGAGCGATTCCCTGCGCCATATCTTGGCTGTTCCGAGGCATTTCGGAACAGAGGCACAAGTGCGGAACCCGGTTCTCTGTGAGGGTCTCAGCCGTGGAACTCTGCACCAACACTAACCAAATAAGAGATCTGCTAGCACCATATCAGAACGGTAAACTTTATATTGCATATTAATAAACTCCTTTATTCTAAAATTATGTGCATTGAGAATAGATACCTCATAAAGGTATCATTTTATCTCTTCCATTTATCTCATTGAAAAAAATAAAAGCTAGCTAAAAAAATGCCATTAATAATAATAATTTTACCAAGTAGAAAATTCTACAGACGGAAATAGTTATTGCTTCGACTAAAGAAACCATCGTAAATAAAACTTAAAAATATATTTACCTGGTAATGCTCTGTAAGCCCTCCGGCTCATCATGGCAGTTATGAGTTTATTTTCTTCCAATTATGTTCTTAAATTTTTCTTTCGTAGAAAAATAGCTCAAAGTGAACAATTATAGCAAAAGAAAACCTCTTAAGTGGTTACTTTAGAATAACTAAGTACTTTAATTATTTATGTATCAATGTAAGACTTTTCTATTTATTTCAGATTCTGAACAATCTCCAGGAGTTTATCTCAGAGACGATCCACTATTTGGAACGCAACTTCAAAATCAATCAGAGTTGAGGGTACATAGCGCTGAGAAAGCAGCATTTTACCTGGACGCAGCTTTATCGACGCGTGGTACTAGAGACGAAGGAAGGGACAGCCATCTTCTGTACACACTTCACGTATACCAATATAGCGTCGGCGGCAAAGGAGCTGGTAAGTTTCCAAATAAATCGTACATTTTTAGAACGCAAAAAAATCTCTTTCGATATCCACACTATAATTTTATAAAGAGAACAGTCAAATATAATAGAAATAGTAATTAAGCAAACGCGATAACCAATTTCCTCTAATATTAATGCATGAGATAAATTTTATATTCGAAATTAGTGTTATCTTTCTTTTTTTGCAGTTGCTGGAGGACGGAGCCGATTACATTTAATGGATTTAGGAAATGCTGAACGTGGAAAAACAAACGGTGGGATACCGTTGTCTGGATTAGGAAATATTCTCCTTGCTATATTTAACGGTCAAAGACACTTACCGTATCGGGACCATAATCTAACACATGTGTTAAAAGAATGTCTGGGGTCTCTAACTTGCCATACAGCTATGATAGTTCATGTTTCACCGACCACACAAAACTATTCTGATACACTTACAACACTACAATTAGCATCTAGAATACACAGGCTTCGTAGAAGAAAAATTAAGTACAGTTCTAATAATAATGCTGGGTCTGGCGGTAGTTCTGGTGAAGATGTTTCGAAACCTAGTAGCAGCGAACCCGATCCATCTAGTAGTGATTTATCTGCAGACACTGTTATCTACGTAGGTCCTTTAGATGACGCTACAGATGGTGAACATCCCCCAGTTTACATTCCAAATATTACCACAGGGGATACGAGATCGGTACTGATCAAAGCTTTACGTGGATCTTCTGCAGAGCATAGGCACAAATCATCGCTTTCCAAGGTAATCGAGGAAAAAAGTCCCGTTCACAAATTACATTCATCCCCAAAGTCATCGCCATTAAAAGGTGTACAACCTGTTCCTACTCCAAAATCGTCACCGATGCATTCAGCATCAAAAGTAATGCCATCTAAGAAAATTGCTGGAAAAAATGTTGATGAAGGAAAAAATACTAGTGATGAGCAATGGATTGATGGTCCCAGGATATCTAAATCTAAACTAGTTGAAGCTCGGCATATAATTAAAGAAACTCAAAGTAAAAAGCGGGAAACGTGGATAGATGGGCCTATGCAGGAACCTAAAATTCCTGTACAAATTGACGTTTCATCCAATCAATCAAACAGTGTACCTTTACAAATGGGCGTCCTTAATTCTTTAGCTAATGAAAATATTGGTTACGGATATATGGATAGCCACAAGAAAAATATGATTAGAAAATGGGTTGAAAATCAGACATGCCAAATAAATAAATCAAGACATAATTCTCCTACCCATAAAATTCAGGCACCACATAAAGAATCCATGTCAAAAGAAATGGATGAAGCAGAAGCACATAGAATGGAAGTAAAAGAAATAACAAGGCGCATACACGTAGAAGAATCAGTAATAAGAACAGGATTAAAGGCTGGTTCAAAAGGAATTGCTATAGAAGAGGAAAATTTGGGTCCCCCTGACATAAATTCAAGTAAAAAATCTAATAGTGTTAAATCTTCTGCCAAAAACGAACCTGACGAAGATGACGATAGTGAAGAACTAGCAGAAATTCCCCCAGCTTTACCTTTAATACAACGTAGTAGTCTAAGTAGTAGAGAAGTATCAGTTGAAAGCCTAGACAGTAAATATAAGGAAAGAATGAGAATGGACGATGAGCTTATATCTAACCATAGTAGAAGTATTAATCGACACGGTATAAGTAAAGGTGCCGGTGACTATGACGATGATTTTTTGGAAATTATAGAAGTAGAAGAACCATCTGAACCAGTACCTATGCAAGACAGTTGCCTTCAAGTTACAGAAGAGGATATAGCTTATTGTATGGGGTTGGTAGACAATATTCACACTGGAATTGAATTAGAAGATGGCGACGAGCATCCTCTGAGGATTTTAAGTCAAGAAAATTTGACTGTTGCCTCTACGTTTACTGATACATTTTCCTTATACAGTGAAGTCGAACGACAAATAAGACATGAAGCATATTTAAGGCAAGCAATGGGACTTTATACTCAAAATTATTCAGAACATCAAAACAGCGACTTAAATCCTCATGAAAGTATGCAATCATCGCGATCTAGAATTGATGACTTGTTGGAATTAACAGAATTGTATGGGTCTAAACGTGGTTTAGAATATGGTGGTAACTTAGCGTCTTCTAGAATAATTCCACAGTTCCAATCACTTTCTTTGTGTAACGTAAGAGATACTGAAGAATATCATGGAGATGGTTCTGTTTATAGTGAACCTGCATATCGACCAAGTGATAAAATATGTGATAGTTGCAAAAGAACAATGTCTAGACCGGGTAGTGCAGTAGGTGATTGTAATGCATTTCACGACTTAGATTTAGTTCATAATGATTCTTACGGAGCTTTCGAACGGTATCGAAGTAATGATATAACTGAAACGCGAATAGCTTCTTTGAGACATCCTGATGGTGCCTCTGATCCTAATCTGCGTGAAGAAAATCGTATTCCTGGAAATGGTGCGCCGTCGAGTACTTTTAGAGAGTTAAAATCAAATTTGCACCTCGAAGTAACGCCCCCGGTTGTGACAACGGAGCCAAGAATAGAGAAATTTGAAAAGGGAGATAAGAATGTTGCGAGAGTAGTAGCAAGCTGCAAACCCGATGGATATGATAGCGGTCATGAGTCTACGCCAAGAACTGGTAAACACAGTCCAGCCGCAACATCAAGACGAGCAGAGTCAGGCTACGATTCTGTTCCTCGAGACTCGGATGCCTCCTCTTTAGACTCATATCCCACACGAAGAGCAGCTGTTGCTAGAGCTCATGCCAAAAAGCATACCACTGCCAAATATAAGCAACACAGCAACGGTTCCTTTTGTTCATGGTTAAGAAACCCCTTTACATGTAAGTATGCCGACACAGACCCTGAGATAAGCGACTTTTAGTAAACATTAGTATTTATCGAGTTTAATAATATGTTATTGGCACACATATTATTATATGTAATTATTATTAAAATTTTAATTAGTTCATATCGTTAAGCCACGTTACCGAATTTAATCTGGAGACTGCTTTTGTACTCTAGGTGTAATCGTAATTATACAGAAGCTTTTGGCGAGGATCCAATGAGGTTACCACTGTATTTTTCTAAAATTATGAAGCTTCTTTCGCGTTTTAAGGCGTGATTAAAATATTCTTAGCGACTTTATCAAAATAAAATAAATAAATTTTGTTGTAAATATGAAATGCATCGAACAATTTTACAACAGAGCATCACTTTATTTTCAAAAAGTTATTTCTACTCATTTTGTACTTTTATAATATTTCGAAAGCTCAGAGTCTTCCTCGGTCTTCCCTTTCAGACATTAACGAGCAGTATTTTTAATTAATATCATGTCTGTACTTTGATCACAAAATGTCCAATATTAAAACGAAATGCCATAATATGAATGTAATTAAATATTCTATTAATATGTACATTTTATATTAAAATATTATATGATTCATTTTCAGATAATTTTAAACGAATTTTACCTTAAATCTTTGAGTTTGTTATTGAAGTTATATTATGTAATTATTAAGATTGTTGTGTCTTTGGCCATGTTCTACATAGCTTTAATATTTTGAGAATGTGACTGTGATTCGCAACCGGCGAACTCAATAATAACTACTCGAATGCAATCTCTGTGGCTTTATAAAATGTTGGTGAAATTCTTTAACGCTTTATTGTCGATGTTTTGTTATAAAACCATTATAATATTATAAATATTTATCGTAAATTCTACTATGCGTTCGTATTAGTTCAAAATAAACGTTCATTGAACTGATTTTTGAGTTTTATTTACAAGAACCTTTAATTTTATTGTACAGACGACAATTATTATCACACAAAAATGTTTAAGTACTCTGCAGTTGAAATATCTACTTGGATAAATACGAAATGTTTTAGAGTTTTTTCAGCTACCACTAAGGTAAATGTAAATTTCATTTACACAGGAAATCATAAAAATTATTATAACCAAAAATACAATTTAAAATTTACATATAAGTTACCAAAATCGTGTCACAGCAATAACTAGTATATTTGAAAATCTGATCCACATCTCGAGTCAGAGAGCTATGAATAAATAATGTAAAACCGTAAACTTACCAATGCCTTAGGGGCTCGTTCATTTTTTTAGTATTTGCCGTTACAACTTTACAATTACTGTTGTTGCTACAACAGAACTCAGAATACAGAAAAATACAGAATGAGTGTTCGATCACATTTGTATGCAGCGCACTGTATCCAAAACCTTGGCGAAATACCGCCCCGTCCGCTCTTTTTTATTTTTACTCTTTACACTTACAAAAAAAATCGCATTGTTATGTTACGACAATTAGGTATTCAATAAAAAATAATTGAAAAAATGATGGGTAAACAACGTATTATGTGTGGAGTGTGGAGTATTCCAATTTGGAGTGGTTGTGACGGCCTCACTTTCAAGCGTGTTGACGGTTTCTGGATTTTTCAGTAATTCTGTGCAACAGAAATACATAATTTATGAAAATTCCAACTGTCTTGCTATCATGGTTCTTGAGATACAGCCTGGTGACAGACAGACGGACGGACAGACAACGAAGTAAAACTTAGTAATAGGGTCCCGTTTTTACCCTTTGGGTACGACACCATAAAAAGATAGCTTAGGAACCGATATGAATAAGAGTTATGCGATAGAAAGAGACGCAACTTGTAGGTAAATATAATCGTAGGCGATCACGCGCTGCGCGATCTAAACTGCACTTAATCGTATCGCAGTAAGAGTCCCTATTTCTTGTAATGACTCTTCGGAGTGAGACTTCTGTTGTTAGACTAATATTTATTCTGTGCCTATACAGACTTGGGCTTCCCAATGAAGGAGAACCAGCCTTAGCCAGTGATTGACACCTAATTTATTAAAATTGAATGAAAATTGAACAGTGGTACAAACATACATACATACCTAGAATACCTATATCATTACCATTTCTTATGAGTTCACTGTAATCGGTTAAAAAACAGTCAAGTAGCGTATTATGTACATATATGTATTGTGTAGTGTGCGCTGTGCCTCAGTTCAAAGGTGATAATGCAGTAAATGTCTCGAATATTCGCTGCATGCGGTATGAGTTGGCTTATTTTTCACCGCGTCAAATCCCGTACGAGTCGGTTGCAAATCGAATTTGTCTCCTCCGAGTTGAGTCGAATCAATCTGCATTATCCGGGTGACGGCTGTGCGCTGTGCAAGTTATAAACGTAGAGATATAAGAACCAAAATGTTGCGTTTAACGTCTAGATATTAAATATTTTTTTACTGTAGCTTTAAGCCAGAATCCAGAGGCATCATGAGTGAAGAAAGTCTACTGCAGAACGATACAAGGATAGAAGCACTATACGATTGTGATTTGTAAACGTAATGAAATAGGTACTAAAGTAAATAAATATTTTCAAAATATTACTAGAGGTCGGCTAGTGGTCGAAATTCGACAATAATTCATATTTTAATCTTGAAGTTTCAACTTTTTAGGGTTCCGTAATACTTAAGGAACCCTTATAGTTTCGCTCTGTCCGTCTGTCTCTGTCTGTCCGCGTCTCTAGCTCCTGTAATTATGAATATAAATTGATGAAATTTGGTGCAGTTATACATTGTGTATAGATCACAGTTTCGGGATCATAAAAAAATAATCTATATATATAAAAGAAAGTCGTGTTAGTTACACCATTTATAACTCAAGAACGGCTGAACCGATTTAGCTGAAATTTGGTAGGGAGGTAGCTTAGAACCAGGAAAAGGACATAGGATACTATTTATCGCGGTAAAGTGTACGGTTTCCGTGGAATACTGTATTTACGCTTTTACGTAAAAACTACTTAACCGATCATCATGAAATTTGGCACAGATATAAAGTAGACTACGAGGAATCACATAAATTACTCTTTATTGCATAAAAATGTACGGTTCCCGTGGAATACTGTATTTACGCTTTTACGTAACTACTTACCCGATCATCATGAAATTTTGTACAGATATAAAGTAGAGCACGGGAAAGGACATAGGCTACTTTTTATTGTAGAAAATGTACGGTTCCCGTGGAATATTGTATTTACGCTTTTACGTAAAAACTACTTAACCGATCATCATGAAATTTTACACAGATATAAAGTAGAGCACGGGAAAGGACATAGGCTACTTTTTATTGCAGAAAATGTACGGCTCCCGTGGAATACTGTATTTACGCTTTTACGTAAAAACTACTTAACCGATCATCATGAAATTTGGCACAGATATAAACTAGACCACTGGGAAGGACATAGGCTACTTTTTATCGCGGGAAATGTACGGTTCCTGTGGACAACTGTATTTACACTTTTACGTAAAACTACTTAAACGATCATCATGAAAATTGGCACAGGCATAGAGTAGACTACGAGGCTACTATTTATAGCAGAAAAATATGTTTGGGGATTTAGGGATTTACAAATAATGTGATTTACACGACGATACTCAAAGGAAAATTCGAAGGTGAGGAAGTTCTCATTCCGAAGATCCCGATGATCCCTACCGAATACCGATATGCCGTTTGAGTTCAAACGACTTCAATTTCCGATCCGTCTTGCATTCGCCATGACCATTAATAAGTTACAAGGTCAGTCCTTGAAAGTTTGTGGTCTGAATCTACAAAATCCATGTTTTTCACCTGGTCAATTATATGTGGCATATTCACGGATCGGAAGACCATCTGCGTTATTTATTCTTGCGCCTGATAATAAAACGAATAACCTAACCAAGAGCATGTCGGGACATGTCTAAGGAGGGTTCCGTAACTATAAACGCGTAATATGCATTTTTTTAATTACTCCAAAAGTTACTGTCCGATTTGGTTCAGAATAATTTTCCTAAAGAGTTTTTAGCATGATCTATCAGCACGAAAATTTGCAAGTTTCTATCTCCTTTAGTTTAAAAATGCTGGGGGGGGGGACCAACTTACAAACTACTTTGGAGGCCGATTAATCGAAAATGGTCAACTTTATAAAAAAGTAACGTATGAAACCTTGCCTTTATTTTAAAAGACCTATTCTACGATACCCCACACGATAGGGTAGAGTGAAAAAATATTTTTCATCCCCACTTCACATGTATGGAGAGCCACCCCTAAAATATAAAATTATTATTTTTTATGATCCCGAAATTGTGATCTATACACAATCTATAACTGCACCAAATTTCATCAATTTATATTCATAATTACAGGAGCTAGAGGCGCGGACATACAGACAGACAGACAGACAGACAGACAGACGGACAGAGCGAAACTATAAGGGTTCCTTAAGTATTACGGAACCCTAAAAATGTCGTCTATTACAAGATGCTTTACTGAAGATTGCAACCCATGCACCAAAATACATGGCCCATTTTAACAATCATTAAAATAATTGATTTCTTTTTAATTATATCTATTATCCTAATGAAAAATTGCACTTAATGAAATCCAAAATCTTCTCATTTATTTCCTCTAAGGTAGAACAAAGTTTGCCGGGTCAGCTAGTAATTTTATATTTTAGGGGTGGCTCTCCATACATGTGAAGTGGGGATGAAAAATATTTTTTCACTCTACCCCGTCGTGTGGGGTATCGTAGAATTATAAGTCTTTTAAAATAAAGGCAAGGTTTCATACGTTACTTTTTTATAAAGTTGACCATTTTCGAGTAATCGGCCTGCAAAGTAGTTTGTAAGTTGGTCCCCCCCCCCTAGCATTTTTAAATTGTAGGAGATAGAACTTTGCAAATTTCCATGCTGATAGATCATGCTAAAAAGTCTTTAGGAAAATTATTGTGAACCAAATCGGACAGTAACTTTTGGAGTAATTAAAAAAAGCATATTACGCGTGTATAGTTACGGAACCCTCCTTAGACATGTCCTGACATGCTTTTGGTTAGGTTTTTTTAGGGTTCTTTGCCTCTTAGATGTGCAATAAAAAATATGTTAATGTTGTCTATTGAATGTGAAAGAAAGATTGACAATTGTGTCAAATAAACAAATGTCTGGGGGTCCAAAAAGGCCTAAAGTGGACTTTTTGGAGTGTTTCATATTATGTTTCATATATTTTTCCAGTTCAAACATCAATTTTGACAGTTTTCAATAGAAATGCGTAAAATGGCGCACATAATATGATTCATCTAATGTTCACCTAAAGTGGCCTTTTTAGACCCCCAGGTGTCTTTGTGCCTGGTAGTGTAAAAATAAAGTTACACAGATATTTATTAATGTTATGTACTTCTAAGCATAACTTTATTTTTATTGATTTTATGTATTTCTAAGGATTATTAAGAAAATAGGTTTTTACACATTTTCCATTGCATAAATTTTAACTGTGCCAATTTCCATAATTCTCGTAAAACGGTACTCAAGGTTTCTGCTTCACGTATTAATATAATATTATATGAATGATGATAAAACAAATTAAAAAAAAAAACCTTAATTAATATTCGATCCAATAAATCAAATAGTAATTAAGGTTTTCAATTTTAATATTCTTTATACCAAGAACTCCTTAAAATTGAGGGTTCCATTAGACTTATAACACACACAATCCTATAGTTTTTCTACACAGAAAAGCACTTTACCTACATAAGCTGACAAAGACTAAACTACCATAACACACACAATCCTTTAGTGTTTCTACATAGGAAAAAAATTTAATTCAAAACACTTTACCCACATTAGCTGGCAAAGACTAAACTACCAAAGACTGATATCTGTACCGAGGCAGATGTCCTATATCTTGCACCAAACCCAAGAACGTGTTAAAAGCCAACTGAAGCCGATGCGATTTCTTTGGATCTGAGCGAACGCTCATACTTTAAGTCACGCACTTCAAGATTGTTTACACTTTGGCTACCGTTGATTGTAGTTAGCTTAACTTTTAAATTCGTCTTTTTTGTCACTCAGGGTAATAAGACATAACACACCCCGATAAGACGCAAGCGGCGCGACACGGTATTTTTATGATTCCTTACCGTAGGTAAAAATGCTCTTTTACCGGGATTCGTTGTTTATCTGTCTGTCCATCAGTTCGTCTGTAAGTCCGTCTATCACTAAGCTGTATCTCCTTAACTGTAATAGCTAGACAGTGAATTTTTTTACAGATGATGTATTTTTATTGCCACTATAACAATAAATACTAAAACAGAATAAAATAATTATTTAAGGGGAGCTATTATACAACAAATGTGATTGAAATTTGGTATGGTAGTAGTTTAGTATCTGGATTAAAACATAGAATACTTTTTATCCTGAAAAAGTACATTATTCCTGTGGCATACTATATTTACATAGGCAGAGCCACGGAATAGCTAGTAATTAATAATTTACTTTACATAATTTACGTATTCATGAATCCAAACATAACTCTTAAAAGTTACAAAATAAAATTTAATGTCATCGCCGTTTTCAATCATCACTGCACCCAGGTTACAGATGTACAGGATTACAATCAAATGGATGACAGTCCGCTGGATTACAAGTCTCCATGAATAATTTACAACGATTTATCTAAATTGTGAAACTCGTAGAAAATTAACGCCGTACCCCTACTATTTTAGCACTAGGTGGTATCGAAGATATACAGCTGTCCTTTTGTCTACATAAAATTATGAAAATCATATTTAAATGTTTATCTCTTCAATCTATATTTACGCTTGGGTCAGTATCTTGAGTGAATTTCAATGCCCTTTTACAGGGAGCTGTGATTTATTTATTATTTTTAACCTACATAGGGAGACACACCCAATTGCTAGCACTGTACTAAATTATCGCGACCCGAACAAATAGTAGAATTATAAGCTTCTCACTAATTAATTTTTGTTTCCGCTTAATAAAAACAAAAATTTAATGTTTCTGAAATGTACTGCCGGCGACACCATACTTTAAACTATAAAGTATTTTCCTCTGTAATAATCGAGGTTAAATTTGGACCATCTCTTAAAGTGCTGATAATTGGTGCTCTCACCGTTAGTTTAATATATTAAATCATATATTAATAGTAAAATAAAGAATTATAACTTATTATTAGAGCAAAACAGGCATTACAGACGTGGAATAAAGGGAGCGAAGCTTAAATGGGATTGGGCAGGACACATCAGCCGAATGCATCCCGACCGCTGGGCAAAGATATGCACCGATGCATCCTCAGGTACCCAACCTGAGGATGGACGACGTCGCCGTGGCCAGCCGAGAACACGATGTCGCGACGAGCTGGATGCACACCAGCCAGGCTGGCCAACGGTGGCTCAGAATAGAGATACCTGGAAGACATTGGGGGAGTCCGCTGCGGACGCGCTAGGAGATGGGACCGCAGAAGAAGAGGAGTGCCAGTATTACGGTGCGCCGTACTCCCTATCTTCTGCGGCCGTGGAGGGATCGCAGGGGGAGAGGCGTGGTGGTGTTGTGCCAGTCTCCCTACCCCCCTGCGAGCTGGCGGGGCCGTTCCGTACGGTTAACGGCATTGGTGGGGCCGCAGAGGAAGAGGCAAGTTGGTATTACGGTGCGCCGCTTGCCCTATCCTCTGCGGCCGAGGTGTGGTCGGTGGCAGAACCATAGCTCAGATCTGCCACCGGGTACCGGTTATGGTGGCTGGTATCCGTGGCCTCCTAGTGGCAGACTCAGGGGGAGTCTGCTACAGTACTGGTGGAGGCCGAGGAGGGAGGCGCACCCTACCATCTGGTGCGCCTGGGGCCTTCGGGCCTAGGATGGAGCCGCTTGTTGGCTGCCGCCGGCGGGGTCGCGGATGTGTTTATCGTTCCCGTGGCCCCGTCACAGGGCGGCGAGGAGGAAGGTGGGGGGTGGTTTTTAGTGGGTATACCGTGGGTCTCATTAGCCTATACGGGAGTCCCACATCACCACTCGGGTGCCCCCTGCGCCTGGGTGGTATGCGTAATGCATTTTCCCCTCCGGAAACAAAAAAAAAAAAGGATAAATTAAAGTCCTTCGAATAAGAATCGTGCAAATCTCGAACACACCTGTGTACCTACAATCTACTTTGAAGTGAGTTGCGCATAGTAGGGGCAATGCATCTCTGGTAGAGCTCACTTTTTATTACTATCTCGTAATTTATATGGATTACGAGTGCTTTACTGTTGATTGCGCTATTATTCCGGATCTGCCGATTCGATCTGCAATCCTATTGGTAAATAACAGAATAAGATTCTTAGAATTATATAGTATAACTTGTAATTTAATCATAACAAAACCATTATAAAATTATATTTAAAAAAATACTACTATAAGTATTAAAATTTTAACATACATAATATACCTATTAAAAATCTAAATAAGATAAAAATATATTTGTTAAATATTATGTAATAGCAGCAAAACTGACGGTGCCTACGTAAGACGTACTTAGAAATGCAACCTCACCCCGAAACGAAACGATATGCGACGTGGTGCTGAATTTTTTAAATAGTCATTCAAAATTAAACTTTATTAAACACAAGAAGTCAGAAAATACACGTTTCATCGCAAGAGCGACGCCGTGCTATGCAGAGCGGTCTAGTTTAACATTCGAACACTTGCAATTAAACCTGTATCTTCTTTTGTAGTGAATAAAGTTCAATTTTTAATTGCTATCATAAAAATAGGATACTCCTATAGAACTGAAAAACAGAAACGCAATTTTTCAGTTCCGTTATCTATATTACGAGTACTTAGGAGCCGTTTGCACCGTCGAGTAGTAATAAAGCTCCCCCACACCGATCTCGGTGACGGTGGCCAGTTTCATTGAAACCAGGCCAGTTACGTAGGAGTAATTTTGTAGTGCCCAAGTGTGTGCGCAGTACA
Organism: Glaucopsyche alexis; assembly: GCA_905404095.1. Lineage (NCBI taxonomy): Eukaryota > Metazoa > Arthropoda > Insecta > Lepidoptera > Lycaenidae > Glaucopsyche > Glaucopsyche alexis. The sequence continues at coordinate 22,218,509 of FR990047.1, read as the reverse complement.
CAAAATCACTCTCTTTTCCTACTGTCATAATCCAGGGGGACGGATAACCGACACGACTGGCGAGAGATCAGGCGCAGGTCCCACTTTTTACATGCCCATCCGACGCATGGATCATCTTTCTTGTCAGACAATCAGGTGATCAGCCTGCATTGTCCTAACCAAACTTGGAAACAACATTTTTATTTGTTCCAATGCGGGAATCGAACCCACGACCTCCGAGTCGAGGGTCAATGCTCTAACCACTAGACCATAGAGGTAGTTAGTTGTTACGTCGAGTAGTAGTAGAATTAGGTATCTGTAGCTATTTATGAGTATGTCCCTATTCTCTATAATTTTTCAGACTTCTTAGAATTCAGTGACGAAGATTAAAATATTATATCATAAAATTCTTGAGGGGTTTTTACTTTATTAAAGGTTTTCTCTGATAATAAAAGTGTCCCACGATGGTCGTAAAAACTCCCGTTCGTTGACAGATTTTACACCGACCAATCTATCTCGAATTCAGCAATAAAAGTTAGAGCTCATTACAATGGAGTTTATATAGACGACGAACACCTGAGTGCGTTTTAGTGGCAAAGATATAAGTATTATAATAAAATATATTTAAAAGTATTCTTTTACTTACTTACTTACTTACTCTATTCTTTTACTTACTTACTCTACGAAGGGAATTTTTGAACGTTTTTGATTCACATATAGTAGGTAGATAATGAAAGCAAAACAATAATAATACTAAGGGTACCCACAATCCAACCAGCAAATCCAGCAGCCGGTCAATAGTGTCAAATTGGCCGTTAATAGTGTCAATCATTTTTTTAGGATTCTGAAGGGTAAAAATGGAACCCTATTACTGAGACTCCGATCTGTCCGTCTGTCTGTCACCAGGCTGTAAATCATGAACCGTGATAGCTCTACAGTTGAAATTTTTATAGATGATGTTGTAACGTAGTTACATTTTATTTAATTAAATTTCGTAAAAACGATACACCCAACGCCATCTATGGTATATGGTGGTAACTACGGCTATGGGTTCAAGTCGACATTCTCAACGCCATCTATGGTATATGGTGGTAACTACGGTTATGGGTTCAATAGTTATCGACTTATTGATTTGAATCTAATTCTTTTTAAATTTAAACATCATAATCTTTTTAAACAACTTAAAATACACCAGTTTTGCGTTATTAGGTTATTATCCTAAATAACCCAAATAATTCTTTACTGTCTTAACTGTCATCCAATTGGCAAATCATTACATTTCATTACCTCTTGTCAACTGTAATTAAAAAAAACTGAGTAGCTATAAAAGGGCCTCAGCTAATGTCACTTTCTTTTTCGTCTTATCGCTCGTAATAACTATTTTCCAAGATGTAGTTATTTAATATATTTTAAACCCGTCTTAAGGTGAGTCTGTGTATCTGTGTCGTGTAACTCTTATAATTGTGTAGTTTGTTATATTGTTCTTTTCCAAATTAATTTTATATCAAATTGTAGGTAAATGTCAAAATTGTTTTTTTTTGTGGAACACGTGGTGGTTCCCCGTTTGTCTTATTGGATGATAATGTCATGGTGGGCCTGTTTTGTCAACCCGCATTCTTAAACTCTCATCTAGTTACTTTAGATTTCCACGTGTTTTATAGATAACCTTTCACTAGTTCCAAATTGTACATCATGTAATTTTGCACTATAAACCTTAATTACTTTTAAACATATGCTTAGTACCTATTTTAAAATTGTAATACCTATTTTTTTAAAACTGTAAGGGACCACAGCCCTGATCTCGAGGTTCCGGGATCACGGCTGCGGCACTAAACAGGCTCTGCATATCTGGACCTATCATTCCAGGGTTCTGAGTTCCGGCTGGAACAGTTCCTGTATGGACTACACCTGATCCGACCAGATACCATTGTTCCGGTCTGGACAATCCCAAGCCACACAGCATACCAAGGACTGTCGGTCTGAGCTTGGCCGTTAGAGTTGTCGGACCCTCGTCACCGGACCTCGCAGACCGTGGGATACTCCTGACTGCCTTCGATCAGCTAAGTGCCGTGTGCCAATTATCCCAATACTACACCTCCACCGCCCAGGGCTGAACCAGACTTTGCCGGCTAACCGACCCACGCCCCTTATCTAGACGTCTTAAATTTTAAATATAATTAATTTGTTACAGTCTTGTGTTTCTCTTCCAAACACCCCGTAACAATGTATTTTCGTTGCCGCTATAACTACAAGTACTAAAAACTGAATAAAATAAATATATAATTAGGGCTCCCAACAACCTTTCGTGCATATGTTCGACTCGCACTTGGCTTTCTCGCAAGTTTTTTTTTAATCAATCCGCTTCGATACCGTGGCACCATAATATATAATAACTTTTAGGGTCAGTTCAACACCTTCTATTATATTATAATACTCTCGTGATCTTAGACACCGTGTACCTTTTTTTTCTAATGGGTCTTTTTTTTTTTCCGGAGGGGAAAATGCATTACGCATACCACCCAGGTGCAGGGGGCACCCGAGTGGTGATGTGGGACTCCCGTATAGGCTAATGAGACCCACGGTATACCCACTAAAAACCACCCCCCACCTTCCTCTACGCCGCCCTGTGACGGGGCCACGGGAACGATAAACACATCCGCGACCCCGCCGGCGGCAGCCAACAAGCGGCTCCGTCCTAGGCCCGAAGGCCCCAGACGCACCAGATGGTAGGGTGCGCCTCCCTCCTCGGCCTCCACCAGTACTGTAGCAGACTCCCCCTGCCACTAGGAGGCCACGGATACCAGCCACCATAACCGGTACCCGGTGGCAGATCTGAGCTTTCTAATGGGTCTATGCTAATGACATTTAAGTCGCTTTAGCTTAATCGGATCGGTGACCGCCTATTATGCACCGTGTACCACAATGATACGCGTTTAATACTTATGACATCAGTCATACACTGCACAATCATAATGTACATGCGCTGTGCTGCCTTTTCATTCGAACTCTTACAATGATAGTATCTTCTTGTGTAATTAATAAAATAAATAACAGCCTCCGCGGTCTAGTGGTTAGAGCATTGGCTCTCGACTCGGAGGTCGTGGATTCGATTCCCGCATTGGAACAACAAAAAATGTTCTTTCCAAGTTTGGTTAGGACAATGCAGGCTGATCACGTGATTGTCTGACAATAAAGATGATTCAATGCGTCGGATGGGCATGTAAAAAGTCGGACCTGCGCCTGATCTCTCGTCAGTCGTGTCGGTTATCCGTCCCACTGGATTATGAGAGTAAAGGAAGAGAGAGTGCTCTTGTGTACTGCGCACACCCTTGGGCACAATAAAATTAGTCCTGCGTAACTGGTCAGGTTTCAATGGCCACCGTCACCGAGATTGGTGTGGGGAGTTATTATTATTAATAAAATTCAAATTTGAATAGCTTAATAATGCAGCGCCACGTCGCGTATCGTTTATTTTCGGTGTAAAATGTGAATTGACCCGTAAACTTTCTAAAAACGAAAAAACCGCATGTAAACCCAAAAGGTTTCGAATCAATTTCATGTTTATGACGGAATATTATGGGTGTCATTTTGTTACGTATCCTGTTTCAATATTCAGAGACATGTACACATATGACCCGCCTAAGTACATAAAATCCCAGCCGATTCACTACGAAATTTTATAGCAGACCCCAGATTAAATTTTATGGATCATCCCCGAGGATTTTTATTGGAGACAATAAGGGATTTCCTAATAAAATTAAAATGATGAGCTCAGTGTGACAAAATCATATGAAGCAGTGAAAACATTAAACACGACACACCCGCCATCTTGTGTTGCTTGCTGGTAATGAAATGTAACCGAAATGACGATGAATGATGAAGATTATTTGAATTATAATTTGATTTTTTTTTCTTGAAGGAAAACTTGGGGTATGTATGGGCCCATGGGGTATTTTGGGGTAGTCTATTGTATAAGGGCAGAGTTCTATATTCAGCGCTGTTTTGTCTGTAAGCCACAGAATAGATATTAGTTACCACAGAAGCATCACTTCGAAGAGTCATTAGAAGAAATAGGGACTCTTACTACTATACCATTAAGTTCAATTCACCTTGTGCAGCGCGCGATCGCCTACGATTATATTTACCTACAAGTTGCGTCTCTTTCTATCGCATAACTCTTATTCATATCGCATAATTGTGACGAAATCGGGGTTGTCTCCGTTTAGAAAATAATTTATTTAAATACAACTTTTTTTTTCTAGTACCTACCTACTGTACTTTAGTGAACGAATTACTTTCCAAGTAAACCTAAGGTAGGTGTTAGGTACTTTAACTCTAATAAATTCGCGCATACCTACGTATAAGTAGTTATGCGTAAAGTGTAAACGTAAGCGTTTTCGATACCTTTACGGCCTGATATTACTCAAAGATGTTGAATCACACCGCCTTACTATTACTCTAGGTACTTTTGTCAACAAATTACTTTTCAAATCGTATCACAATTCACATTGCATCGGAATGACAGTTTATGACGCGAACAGGTAGTTCAGGAGCCAACACCTAAAAACTTAATATTGGTTCTCAAAATCTCAACTAATAGCATTAGCTCAAACTATATTTATAATAATATTGTTATTTAATATTTATAATATTATAGTGCCCATTATACCCACTTTTAAAATAATACGTAAAATTATAATAATTACGAACAAATCTCGCGCGTACGTCTCTCACTGCTCGCATGTAAGTCCCTACTGATTGTCCACGCAGAGCGGGATGCCGCGCGTACTTGCATTTTCTATACCTACACGGGGAGTGAGACAGGCCTGCTGTAAGCCAAATGAGTTAGTTTTATGAAGACCTTTGTCATTAGGGCTGCAGTGTGACCACGCGTTGGCGCTCAATCTGGAGGTCGAGGTTCGAATACCGCCGAGGAAAAAAATCAATGTTCTGAGTGTCGTTAGGTGTAATTTTTTTATATTTTTATTTTAATAAGAATCAGTAAATTTAGGCCTTCCTTCATCCTTTATTGAATGATTTATACAGTATTAACCTTAATTAAGTATACAAGTAACCACTCTTGAAATATAATAAACTAGCGACCCGCCGCGGCTTCGCACGGGTACACTACTGATACTAATACTGATATAATAGTAATATGTATGTTAGTCTATAAGGTATTTATAATATGGGCCTATGCAGCCCGAAATAAATGGTATTTAATTTAATTTAATACTACAGAATGTCGCCCACTTTGCAACGGGCCGTGCAGCAGAAATCGTAATATTTTAATTTCGCCATAACTTCAAAACCAAACGTCCAATTTTAATAATTCAAAGACCAAATATTATCTACATAAACTGTACTTAGTGATGAAATAATTTATTTTGATAAGGATTAATAGCATGAGTAAAATAAACGCGTTTAAATGTAGTCCAAAAAAAATTCAAGATTTCTAAATAAAATTATAATTAAAAAAATTTAAAAACCCGACTGCGTAAAAAGTGAACTAAACTAAGTAGGTACATAATTAAAACTGAAAAGAAAAAACAAGCACTTAGATATCCGGTGGTCTAGAATTCTATAATATATTATTGAATTAATACTATTGGAACATAACAACTAAACAATCAGGATCCATTGAAAAATTAGATTGGCTGTCGAATAATGGATCCCGACTGTTCAGTTGTTATGTTCCAATAGTATTAATTCAATAATATATTATAGAATTCTAGACCACCGGATATCTAAGTGCTTGTTTTTTTCTTTTCAGTTTTAATTATGTACCTACTTAGTTTAGTTCAATTTTACGCAGTCGGGTTTTTAAATTTTTTAAATTATAATTTTTTATTTTATACTTTTTAGTTACGAGTACCTAGCTAGCTATTTACCAGACTGCATTTCCTATCAGCATCAGTACTACATCACTGGAATGTGAGAATGGTTGTTACGCAACTTTAAATCGATATAGATCCTAAACGGTCAGTCGAATCGAAAAATGTTGAGAGAAAACTAACAATGATTTTTAAATACCTATTCAACGATACCCCACTTGATATAGTTTGTTGACTTTCATTTTTTTCATTTTCACAATATGGCGTCCAGTAGTCGCCATATTGAATTTTCACTAACGTCATGTCTTTAGTGACACTCGCCGGACTAAGAGGAATCGATTGACGTGTGAATCATAAAAATCAGCCCAGGCGTTTGGTCTGTATAGTGCTTCAAAGGAACATACATACATACATAGATACATACATACATACATACATACATACATACATACATACATACATACATACATACATACATACATACATACATACATACATACATACATACATACATACATACATACATACATACATACATACATACATACATACATACATACATAGGCTGATAAACACATTATTTGCGTCGCGCAGTCGGGTAAAAATGGTTGTTGTGCCTCACTCAACATAGATAGGTATTTAGTCTGTCGCGGACTTTTTTGTAGATATTTATAAGATCTACAATTATTTAGAACATTATATGGTTCTATCTTTTATAGTTTAGGCAGCGTACGCAAAATAAGTAACTTTTCTGGTTGATTTTTTAGGGTTCCGTAAGATATTTCGGTTTTTCGGACACAACCGAAAAACCGAAATAACTTACGGAACCCTATTTTTTTCCAAAATAAAATTTACTCCTACGTTACTCGTGGATAATGTAGCTTTCGAATGGTGAAAGAATTTTTGAAATCGGTCCAGTACTTTTTGAGCCTATTCATTACAAACAAACAAACAAACATACAAACAAAGTTTTCCTCTTTATAATATTAGTGTAGATAATAAATAAGTACCTGGGACAGTTGGTTTTTAAATGTTTGCCCAAGCACATACGGCATTCTCACAACACAGTCAGCCTAGTCCAGAGGAATGACTCGTCAATACGTCTGGAGCTAACTATGCGCGGGTTTCCTCACAATGTTTTCGTTCACCGTTAGAGCGTCCGTATAATGTACTTGAGATCTGAAAAAGTCTCACTGGTACACGCCACAACCTGGGGATTGAACCTGCACTCTCTCGAGTGCGAATCAAACGGTTTACCCACTAGGCCACGGTGCTCTAAGTACCAGTAAATACTTTAACAATTGTATATGTCCTTAAATATATTGTAACTAAATAAATACTGATCAAAAATCTCGTCTTTCACAGATACAAAATAAATGACACACAGAACCCGGTCGTCGATACGTTCACCCGGACTCTAGACGTGTTTAATGAGCCCGAAATGTCCTGCCTCAGTCTAATTTATGCGCCAGTTCTAGACTAACTGATAGAGCTATTTAATAAAATGTATCGGCGCGCGGCGTGCTTTAAATCCCGGTCAATACATCGGTCTTTACTCTTTATAAAAACTGAGGATTATATGTAAATGGAGTAGTAGCGGCAGATAGTATTTTTATTAATTATTACTACAGGTCGGTCGCCCTGAGGTCGAAATTCCCAAATAATAATTCATATAGACACTTTTTAAGTTTGAACTTTCAAGGGTTCTTTTGTCTCGTAGGTGGATTTTTAACAACATTTATGTAATTTTATTCGGGCTCGGGCCCGTGGATGTGTGTGTGTGGTGTGGTGTGTGAGGTGTGGATGCGCCGAACGCATGCCGAACGTGGGTACCGACACGGTATTGGTACGTTAGTAATATACATTCTTTGCTATTGGTCACATGCGCGAACGACCCCCTCCACTTTCACTGAGCGCTCATAAACCGTTGCGCGTCACAGGTCGCCACAGCTATCTGCTACAGTACAGACTGTAGCAGATAGCTGTGGCTGAACTCTTTGGAGAGTCCAGGCAGACGATATTTGAATATTTAAATAAATAATTCTATGTGTGTCATCCGCTACGTCAGAAAATAAAATAGAACTAGGAGAACAGTGAAGAGCGCGTAGGGTGTAGGTTGTGATATATCCTGTCTGTATATTTATGTTAAAAGAATAAAGAAGTGTTGATTAATCGTGTTGTGTGTTTAAATTGCTAGAACTAGCTACCTTCCGAGCGACTACGCCCCCATAACTTAGCAGGTACCTACTGAAAGTTTTTGCGCGTTTTCAGTGTGTACTAGTTTGCTAGGTACAAAATAATTGCATTCAATTTTAAAGTGAGATTCACATATTGTGTGTTTTGTGTAGAAATTCAAACTCAGAGCCAAATCGATAGCAAGGTCTTATTTTTAAGAATCTATCGTATTATCGGCAGAGAAATAAATGAACGGACATAATTCAAAAAAATATATTCAAAATTCAAATTTATTTATTTACCAGTCCACAAAGATAAAACACGTACACACATAATATAAATCCAATTACTTTTGAGAGTGTCTTAAAAGGTATAGGTACTTACCTAATACCCATTCCAGATAATTGAAGAAAAATACTTTTACACCGTAACAATCACCAATTAGAGAAATATTTTAGAAAAAAAAAATGTTTTTTTATTTTTTGCCGTTTTTATTGCCGTGCCGTATTTTTTTCCGTAAAAATTTTTAAATGGAAAAACAACCATTGACAACGGTCAATGGTTGTTTTTCCATTTACCGGCCCGGCGGGCGCGGAGTCCGAGCGGCCGGTGATTTGACGTGTTAGGACTTAGGTGAGAGTCAACGCCGCGCCGCGCCGTGCTGGTTCCAGGCCGGTACCTAAAGGCGCTTACATGGACAATGAAAATTAATCAATTATGATTAATTATGGTGATGTGGTTTATTGGGACGTGACAAAATTCCAAGCATATTACGGCAACGGCAACAAGTATGAATTTGAGAAAATGTTTTGCAGCATAACTACAAGAAATTAGACAATACACGAGCAATTTAGATGAAAACCTACACTCGAGACATTGAGCAATATAGAATATATGGAGCAACTAGAAACAGTATTGCCAAAAATGTATGAAGATAAACACAAAATTGATTTTATTAAAACTTAAGAATTTGAACAGTAATTTTCTTTTGGCGATCAAAGCAAAAAAAACGCGTTTTGTAATCCTGTAACTTATTAATTTAGCATTACTGTATTTTTTGCATTTTTCGGTCCATATTTATGTATTTCGGAACCATATTTTTATATTTTCGGAAAATATAAGAATTTTGCTGATTTAAAACAAATGCATCTTCTCTATTATTGCTCAAAAAATTGCCATATATGGGCAGTGTTTACTACGCACCTTAAGTACGTTAGTAATATACATTCTTTGCCATATTTTACATTTATGCTAGTCCGACAGTTGCTGGTACAGTGGCCGCGCCGAGTTAGTGGAAAAACAGCCAATCACAGTGTCTGTAATTAAAATGTCTTTTGTGGGAACGTTTTTACTGAAGCAGTTTTTGCAGAAAAAATAAGGTTGAAACAATAAAAAAAATTCTTTAACATTTCCACAAGACTTATTTCTTTTATAAATAGGTAATCAGGTTTTTTAAACATTAATTTAAAATAAAATATTTAAAAATATTTAGTGTTATATATTAATGTATTTTGCGGCACATTATATTATAGTTGGCGCTGCATATTTTGGCGTTTGTTTCAAATCCGAGCTTAAGGTTTTGTAGTGTAGAATACGTGGCAATAAAATTTACTGTCACCGATGCGACATCTGGTGCCTCCCTACTTATGTTGACCTATTTCACAGACTTACAGCGATTCACGTTTGGTCCAAAAGCTAAAAGAGTAAGTATGGCTTAGCTGAAAACTATTAGCTTACTACAACGTACCACGCAGAATAAGGACAACAAATTAATTAATTTGAAAAAAATAATAATTAAAATACTTATGTGTAAGCATGTATGTAACACGTTTTAGATACATCCCTACTAACCTAACTATTACAAAGTGGATGACCAACTATTAATAATTACAACTTCCCTAGTTAGTCCACTAGTGCAAAATATGTTTAGACGTTCAAATTTGTTAGTTACAGAGTAACTATTAATACAATATTGTGGTGACGAATTTAACAAAAGAAAATCAGTAAGTTTATATTTTACACCACTTCACAAAAAGATGCTATTCAGAAGAATACAACCCTCACTGCGTTCGTAACTCTACTTATCCTAAAATGTTGCCAAATGCTACTTACCTACTTACTCGCCTAAACTGTGTTGGTAAGGAAACTTTTTTGGTGACTTAATATAGAGATGAATCTGAAAATCAAATATAAATTTCAACTAGCTTTTGCATGCAGCTCCGCCCGCGTACAAAAACATTGTACTTAAGTGGAAAAGTAGTAAAGTGTATTAATTCAGAGCTAGTTTGAGCTCATTTGAACCATACCAAATTTCATTAAATTCAGTTTAGAGTTTTTGCGTGAAAGAGCCACAAATCCATCAAAAAAATATCCATCTTCACAAACTTTCACATAATATTAGTAGAATTGCACAATGACTAGGTACAGTCTACAAGTTAACTTTGCAATTTATCGGTTGCTTACTTTAGGTAAATTAAAAAGAGTGTACTGTATATCTTCATTTTTATTTATTAATTAAATTAATTCTTACTTCTTTTTAACACGCTTATATTAACTTCACCTGTATGTAAACTTGTTTGCTTGCTTGTATGTAACTCTCTCTTGCGCGCCTGCTGCCTTCCTCGGCTCTGGCAGCTTTAAAACACGCTTTTAAAGAATATCGAACTAAAAAGTTGAAAATAATTTTAAAAAATTTAAAAAATAAACTTAAAACAGTAGTATATAAAAAATACTAGTATAATTGAGGGAAAAGCGTGGGGCGCTTTGCGCCATAATTTTCTTATATATCGAGCGACCCACGCTTTTCCCTCAATGTATAATTGAGGGAAAAGCGTAAGTATTTTTATATACTACTGCTTTAAGTTTATTTTTTAAATTTTTTAAAATTATTTTCAACTTTTTAGTTCGATATTCTTTAAAAGCGTGTTTTTTTTAGTTTTTTTAAACTATATTTATTTAGCACCTAGGTATAGTATTGATATAAACCAATACACATGGAATAAAAGTATATTATTAGCAGTCGGTGTTGGATAAAGGTATACAGGATCGAGCGACCACGATGACGTCAATCATCAATATTCCCTGAGAAACTGTACTGCGAAAGCGTTGACTACATAAATTGTCAAATAACGATTTATTGCGATTGGCAGATGAAATTTATATTGGGCAGAACCTGTCAGCAGAATTTCGTCATAACTGATACAAAATTGCAAGTAGAGACCGCCTAGCGCCATTTACTGGATGCTATAACCTATAAACATAATGTTTCTGTATCTGTAGAGTGTAGGTACTAATATTATAAAGTGGAAAGATTTGATTGTTTTAATTTTTGTATGTCTGTTTCGAAACTACTAAACTGGACACCAATTATAGTGAAATTTAGCTCACACATAGATTAGAGTTTAGACCACGGGGAAAGACAGACTATTTTTTTTTCGCGACTAAATGTATGGTTCTGCGAGATTTCTTTTTGCGCGTACGAAGGCGCAGGAATCATCAGGTACTACTAATATGCAAATTAAACAGGTTTTTTTTTTTCGTACACTACGTATTTCTTTAGCACACTTTTAGTCACAATACATTTTTGATAATGTTATGTATGTAAAAAAATATAGGAATTTGATAAAACTGTGACCAACATAACAACAATACTAGTAGTAAGCACAAGGGACTGTGCCAGTAACTAGACTCAGTAAAATAAGCAATTCTTTTAAATGTCAGTGTATACGTTTCTATGATAAACTCCCAGAAAAAGTGAAAAAATTGTTAATAAATAAATTTAAAAAAGTAGTTAAAAGACATTTGTGTACCAAAGGTTATTATAAAGTTAAAGATTTCATTGAAGACAGCACACCCTGGGAATAAGATGACCCTATGAGGCAATTTCAGTTTACTAGTTATACAATGTACTTCTGTACTGTAATTTAATGTAATTTAATATATTTTTTTTTTGTTTAGATGTTTTTTGTTGATGTATACAACATGTATATTTTTTTAAAAAGAACAATTTCGGCTATCCTTTTTACTAAAAGGTTTCTTACGCCGCGCCGGTTCTTCTCGCCGGGTTAGGGTTCCGAACCGGTGGTAATTGTAATTCTTGTTTTTTTTTCCTTGTTTGACGTTCGGAAAACAAAACCTTGTTTTTTTTTTATTCTGAATAAAAAGATTTTTATTTTATTTTTATTTTAATTTATCAAGTACCTATGCTGTTATAGGCTGAAACACCTATTGTTGTTTAGCCACCGCGAGATAAATGATGAGCATCCTAGATTTTGAATAGAATGTGAAAAAAAAAATGTGAATATGAAAGCACTCGTGTGTTTAATTGTCAGCTCTATAGTATTATAACAGAGTACATTTTACAGTGCATTCCGATTTTTTTCAACTTTCAACAATATTTCTCCCTTTTAATAAACTGATAAATAAATAAACAAAAAAATTATGTTCTAACAATATTTCTCTGTCCTTTTTGCATTAAAATATACTTGCAGAAGTTTATTTTCTACAGCTTGACTTTTCAAATCGCTTTTCGATGTTATATCGATCAATAGCTTAATTTAATTAAAAACAAGAAAATGCATACTTACCTCTAGAAATAACCTCAAAAACCTAACCTAGAGGATGTTTCTCTAATTTTAGGGAGAAACCCCTAAGTTGACAACCAAATCGTTGGTCTGCTCCGGACCAAAACCGCATGTCAGTATTTACACACACCTAGAGAGATAAAACGCTGTTATAATTCAGACGGTGTCTCTGAACATTACTGACCTCAATTACTGTAATAAAATTATTATTTTTTATTTCACCGCTCAAATTCATTCGGTAATTTTCGCGTTAAAATTGCTAACGAAGATATTAAGTATTCAAATGAGAATCTTAGATTTTATGTAAAAAAGTTTTTACTGGTTTTGTTTGATAAGGAAAGCTTCAATACGATTGCCCCGTGATTTGCACGTTAATTGTAGAATCCAGATAGTTTAAATATATATTATTATCATATGAGAGTGCAAAAATGTATATGTACCTAATATAGAAACAAGCTATTGCTTTATTTTTAAATTCGAATAATAATAAATAATTTGTTGGATTCCCGAAAAATACTCTTACTGAAATTGCACGAGTAATTGAGTAGGTAATAGGTATATTATAAATTTAGGGAACTCCGCCTTCGCCTCCGTTACTGCGGAACTTCCGCAGAAAATAGAATCTCCGCATCCGCTAAGAATGCCTCCGTTAAAAGTTACATTTTTAATTAGTCAACTATTATTTATATAACAAGAATTTATAATTAGTCAACTGTTATAATTGTCAACTACTTATAATTGACAAAAAAATAAAAATTTCATTCTATTTAAAAGGATTTACAAACGAAATTTAGCTTACAAACGAAAAATTAATTATAAAAATCCATAAACTGGCAAAAAGTATTCGCAGCGTGAAACTTTTAATATAACCAAATTAAAATGCAAGATCTCGAATTATAACGAATCGCACTCCCTGAATTCTTAATTTATATTCATTATATTTGACCATAAAAATGGAACGAGTTCAAATCCTAGGGGCAGAGTAAAGTTAACTTTTGTTTGTTTTAATTACACTCGCGGAGGGTGAAAGTTAGAAACTGAATTAAGTTAATTTTAACGTTTATTTGAATCTTGATGTGGAATGCAACAATAAACTTCCTGACCCATTTTTTATCCGCGAGTTTATGTTAAACGTTTTGTACCGTTTAGAGAGTTATGCTTATTTCAAGGAATTCGTATGCGTACGAATATTTATTTAAAAGAAAAAGAAAGGGTTGAAATGTTTTATTTACAAATCAACAATACTTTGTTACTAATACTATAAAGAGGAAAAGTTTAGTTTGTTTGCTTTGAATAGGCTCCAAAACTACTGGACCGATTTCTATGAAATTTGGCACAGATATAGATTAGACCACGAAGAAGGACATATATTACTTTCAATCGCGGCAAAATATACGGTTTTCGCGGGATTACTTTTTGGGTGCACGAAGTGCAACAATTAGTGTCATAAATTGACTTAAGTAAGAAGGGCGGACAGACAGAGCGGAACTTTATGGGTTCCTTGAGTCCCGTGGAACTCTGAAAACCCATACCTATAAAAATACAGATCGCAAGCCGAATTCAGGTCACTGAAACAAAAAGGTAAGAACCAAAAACAAGACAACTCCTAATACATTTATAAGGACGGTCCCCATCTGTTGCCGAATAAATCTATTTCGTTGCACTTACAGCCCAAATCCTGCGATCTCCTTTAAAATTACTTACGTACGTGACCCGCAGCCAAACCGCTTCTATTGTTTTAATGGGCCTCTAAAACCGCTCAAGTGGAAAACGGAATCTTCTAGTATTTTTTATGATGGATACTTTGGGGTTTCGTACTTTATGTGGGAGTGCAATCTTACTGTTGGGTACAGACTACAGAATGACACGTAATCGATAGTCACTAACTAACTACCCACACACACACTAACCTAACCAAGAGCATCTCAGGACATGTCTAAGGAGGGTTCCGTTCAAAGCGTAACAGGTTTTCTTTGAATTACTTCAAAAGTTTTTGTCCATTTCGCTCAAAATAATTTTCCTAAATAGTTTTAGCATGATTTATCTATCAGTCATTTACAAACTTACAAGTTTCTATCTCCTATAGTTTAGAAATGCTGGGGGGGAAACGGAACCCTAAAAATTAAATTTATTCAGCAGGATAAAAAAATTAAAACTATCTAAACACTCCCTTAAAATCGTTTGCTTAATTTAATAATCCGACTATCAAACTAAGAATAGGTGAATAAACCAATCAAATAGTTGTCAAAACTTAGTTCCCGAACGAAACTCGAGTATAATGGAGTTGGTCAAATGATTTGTCGGATCGATCCCTATTTTAGGAAATTGGATTTGTAGATCGGAGGCGGATAAGGACGGGATGAACGATAAAAGTTCAAAGCCCCTGTTATCACTGATTTGCCTATATCGATTTGCCGAAATTCGTAAACGATTATTTGAGTTTCTTTTTTAAAATGTGCCTCTATTCAAAATTTAATAATAATATAATGACAGTTTTAGTTAAGCAGTCGAAATCCACCCATAATAGTTCATTTTCAAAATTGAACTTTATAAGGCTCTTTCTTTTGCCTCTTAAATAGAAAAAAAAGTTAATGTTGTGACAGATTGACAAACGTCAACGTGTACAATTATTGTATTATATCTATGAAACGCACGGTAGCAAGCATTATTTTAAAAAAATAAGCTTTCTGCATACCCTCCTCCACATACACTTTAATTTTCATAATAAATTTCATACTCCTCCGGTTGCACAATTCTCGTAAAACTGAACTGAAAGTTTTTGCTACACTTCATTAACAAAGTTCAATCTAAAATTAGTAGGTATAAACGATTTAATTCAAAATTAGTTTTTTGAAATAACTATCATGTACTACCCAGCATTGTTGTTTTGAAAATAATAATTTTCTACTCTGCTTGCCGTCTATCTACTTGCTACGTTACAGCCACTTCTTCATGTAGTTTTATGTTATATGTTTCAAACCAATGGTAAAATGATAAAAATACAAGGGTTAGCACTTCGGGATACATGTAGCGGGTTATCTTAAGTGGGCCAATTACGATTCAGGGTAAATGAGCTTAGCCGACGGCTGTTGGCCCCCCAGTAAGTGGAGCCAAGTTCGTATTTATGCTGAAAAAGCCTTGAGCGAATTGCACTTTGGCAGTATTTTAGGATAGCTCTACGGTTCTTTATTTCATGACTAGTAATTAACCAGCTTGATGTTTACGTATGTGAAGCAAAACACAGTAACCTAACCAAATAAAGGAAAGAAACACAATGAGAAGAAGAATTTCGTCTAAATATTTTAATCATAAATAAATTATAGGAATCCGAAACGATAGTGTTAAATTTGTTCCACCCGTAATGCACTTTTATTTGAACCCCTCTTTTTAATATTATACATCTATGTTTGAACCATTTTCCTTGACTATATAAATACTATAGACTTATAGAGTATAGATATTATTTGAAATTCTATGAACGAATATAAAGCAAGTAGTGTAAACCTACAGTCTTCCAATATACATTAAAATCGCTACTATTTTAGTTTTATGGTTATTTATATTATAATTTATACTAATATTATAAAGAGGAAAAGTTTGTTTCTTTGTATGTTTGTTCGTTTATTTGCAATAAATAGGCTCCGAAACTACTGGCGGTCCAGTATTTTGTAGTATTTTGATGATATTCTGCAGAAATCGTACATTTTGCCCCAATAAAACCGCGCCCTTGTCCTCCCCGTAGTCTACTCTATATATGTGCCAAATTTTATCAAAATTGGTCCACTAGTATCGGAGCCTATTCAATGCAAACAAACAAACATACAAACAATTTTTACTCCTTTATAATATTAGTATAGAAGTATTATAGATAATCATCATTTTGTTTTACTCTGCAATCTACTAGTTCTAGTAGGGCTTACACTATTTATAGATATGGAAGTAGAATCATTGATTCTCAACCAAAACGAGAAACCGAAGTACCTACTACTCGTACAGTCTACACAAAACAAACATAATATCGGGAGCTACAAAAAATAGTCTTAAACACGTCCGCCATTCGATATATTGATAGTGTCGGGTGATTGGCTGCAAAATACAGCCTTACGCAGCGAGCGTGTGTTGCAGGCTTGTTTGAAAACTGGACTTTTGTAAATGTTTAATATGTATACTAATTCTAAAATTACTTTTTTAAATTACAGCCGTGTGTCCAAGTGACAGGGTATTATCATACAATTTTATTTATTTATTATTTTATGGGATAAAGCAAAAAAATATATTTGAAATTATGTATTAACTACTTTAGAATCTAAAGTTGTTACGACTGCAATAATTATAAATTGTAAATACCGATGTTTAGAAACTTTAAGGTAAAAAAGTCTGTACTAATTGATTTTCGTTCAAATTTCCGCTGAAATCCTAGCGAGTTGGTAGGATTGTTAAAAAAAAGAGATTCTGGTTGATAAGAAGAAAACTTTCTAATTTTAGAATTAAGACTAAAATTAGCATAGCGAATGTCACGTACCTGCCTTTTTGCATGCGTGCATCATTAATTTTCATCTAGGTTCTGTTAAGTTTGACCAACTTTGAACATTAAAAGTAACTGTCTCAACTCACATTACACTCTCCGGGTTGAGTGCATTATGCGGTCATAGAAATCTCTGTGAAGCAGTTGTCTACACATTTGGGACGATTAGGTGTCGCTTGAGTACAATTCGGATACTGAATGGCCGTGGTTCGAATTTCAAAGCGATTTTAGGGTATATTCTGTTAAGGGATACTTTTAGTCTATACGTACCGATTATAACGTTGTGTTAACATAGACAATAAATAGGTATGGGTTGATAAGAATTTTTCTATTGCATAGCAGTCTAGAGCGAACCAACGGAAGCTGTAGGGTAGTCTTTCCCAAAGTGGGTGATAACGCCCCCTTGTGGGTGCTGGAGGCCTAGAGGGTAAAGGGTAAAGGGCCTAGAAAAATTGGGGGGCACTGATGTCAGTAGTATTATTATTATTTAATGTTGTATATTGGTTGATTTTGAATAGACAAAAGATACTCTCCAGGCGAGACTAATATATTATTGAGGTTGTTAAGGTGAAAAGGTAGGGGGTGCTACAAAATAACTGATTTTCAAAGTGGGCATTAGACGAAATAAGTTTGGGAACCTATCCTGTAGGGTGTAAGTAAATAAAAAATCTAATATAATTTTCGATAGAGCACGAATATCGTTTGCGAAACAATAACATCAGGTGTTCGGCTGACACGTATAAAATATATTTAAATTTTTACATTGTTTCGTTCTCTGAAAAATACAAAATGTCGCATCTGCGGCCTAGGAAACATTCGATACCGTATTTACATAATAAAACAGAGGGAAGAAAGCGAATCCGCAAACACATAAAAGTCACCCTGCGTCTTAAATTCCTCTTTAAACATATTGGACAGTTTTCCGTTTGTGTTCCGAGACGAGATTGTTAATTGATTGCAAAAAAACAAAAAAACGTTTAAAATTGAACATTCGCTTTTAAGTTGAAAGAAGTTTGCAATAAAATATTAATTATAATATCTATTGCATTATTAATTTGTTATAATTAATATTATTGTATTATTGACACCAAAATAATGCCCCGTGTATAAGTACTCGAAGAACTGTTGCGGCAACGGGATTACGGGAAGTATAATTAATACTTTTATATTAAATAATATTATCTTTCGATTAATCATAATAATTTATGTATTAACAGAGACTAAGACTGATTTGGGCACCGATGTTACAAAGTACCTACATTCGATTTTCCATCCTAAGTATTATGCTATCCTCCCACCACTTTATACTATTGGAGGTAGGTACTGGGTATTTTGTACCCTCGGAGTTTGGAGCCAAATATGTACCTCGGGATTAGGATTTTACCTCGGTATTAGGGGCTTCTCACTGTTTCCATATTATATTTAATTTATTTAAATTTAAAAATGTTATTTAAATGTTTAGTAAATTTTTTAATATTTAAATAAAGTTTTTAGCGTATTTTAATAGTCAAATAAATAAAGCTTCTAAAAAATATCTAATGTCTCAAAATTTACCGTAATGCCTTATTTTTAATGTATTTTCTAGTTTCTGCGAAAAAATCCAATAAACAATATACATAATATTATATTTTAGATTTTTATTATATCAAACACAAATTTAATACATATTCATGACCCAGGTACACAGAAAAAGTTTTAGTTCCTTTTGCGGGATTCGATCCCGCGAGCCCCGGCTTGAGCACCAACGCACTCAACGTTAAATGATTAATTTTCGTTTGGATATTATAAGCCCCAATATTTCTAATCTCATAAATCAATGAATCACGATTACTTTGGTGACATTTTTAATCGCACAACCTTTAAAAGGGATTTAACGTTAAAATATTCTATGCAGTTTCTGTGGTGAAGGGACCTCTTTAATTCTAAATTCTATGCGCTCCTCTTTCATAAAAGGTCCTATCTCTTTATTCTAAATGCTATGCACTCGACTGCGGTGAAAGGTTTGTAAAATTTTATCTGTTCCTCTAAAGCAAATCCCTTTAAAAGCTTTCGTAAAGGGAATGCCGTATTTAAGGGTATTTGATTCAGAATAGGGCCTTAGATTAGGTGTCTCCGACAACTTTCTATTGTATATTTTAACGCTGATATAAAAGGAAAAGCGATCCAAAAATAAATAAGCAATTAAATTACAGCCTTTTTGAGGATATTATCCTAAAAATAATTTGAATTGTGTATGAATTTGTTTTTTGAACTTTTAGGATCAAACAACTGAACACTAACCTCCCTACTAATAAAAATATTACGTACACAACTGGCTCTATTAAATTTATCTATGTACCTATATATAATAGAAAGTCGTGTTACTTATACTATTTATAACTCAAGACGGCTGAACCGATTTGGCTGAAAATTGGTAGGCTAATTGGTAGGCTAAGCTACCTCAGCTTAGAACCAAGAAAAGGACATAGCTGTATACTTTTTATACCGTTCTGAGAGACGTGAGTCATGAACTAGTGACATACAATGTGGTATTATTACATAATATTTAAAACAAAGTCGCTATTTTTGTCTATCTCTATGTATGTAAACGGTTTCAATGAAACCGGCCCTCGTCACCGAGATCGGTGGGGAGTTATTAAACGCGTAAATTTCAAAATGGTCCAGTAGTTACGAGTTTCATATAAAAAGTGTAGTAAGGTGGGCCTAGGATCTCAGGCTATATTAAATTTTTATCTAAACCGATTTATGTACTTGCAACTACAATCCAGTAAATGTTTAAATTGTGAAGACTAAATCGATCGATCGCTTGTGAGTGGGAGCTTTAAATCAAAAGCACTAAGGAGTATTTATATCAACTTTAAAGCAAATCGCTCCCAAACAACTTTCTTTCATTTTTTAACCCCATTAGGGGACAAATTTTCAATAAACTATGATACACGAATTTCATCAATTATGTTTTATTATAATGTTTGTGCAAAATATGAAGTCGATTAGACCTAGGAATCACG
The DNA here is from genome assembly GCA_905404095.1 of Glaucopsyche alexis. NCBI lineage: Eukaryota > Metazoa > Arthropoda > Insecta > Lepidoptera > Lycaenidae > Glaucopsyche > Glaucopsyche alexis. The sequence continues at coordinate 22,198,405 of FR990047.1, read as the reverse complement.
TTGCCACATACAAACTTTTTACCCCCCTTTCACCCTTCTCGGATTCCTATGCATTACAAAGAGCAAGCCCTGCAAGTTTAAGATCTCTACGATCAGCGGTTTAGGCTGCGCGTTGATCCGTCAGTCATTCAGGACAAAAGTTTTTATATGTATAGACATACATTTATGATTTTATTATTTATTACACATATTTAATACACATCCATGACCCAGGAACACATAAAACTTTTTAGTTCCCTGGCGGGATTTCAACCCGCGACCTCCGGCTTGAGCGCCAACGCGCTAACCACTGAGCAACTAGAAAGTATTCTTACAGACAGCAACATTAAATAGGTAATCAGTTGTGTAAATATTTTTATTAGTAAGGGGGGTAATAGTATACAGTTTATACCATACTAGATGTTGCCTGCGACTTCGTGCGCGCAAAATGAAATACCGCGGGTACTTTTTCCCGGGAGAAAAAGAAGCCTATGTCCTTTCCTGTAGTCTATATAATATGTGCCAAATTTCATCAAGCCCGAGACAGTATTTTCGGAGCATATTCAATACAAACAAACAAATCTTTCCTCTTTATTATAATATTAGTATAGATAGTATGGATTATTATCTACGCGACAGGCGTGAACGAAGACGCGGCTAGCAGCGAGTGTAACAATAAGTTATTCTCTTTTATATGTAAAAAACTTCAGAACTAAATGTCAGTACTAATGTCTTGAAAAGGGTTAAAAGTATGTTATATTTGCATGCTAAAGTTGACTGGTGAATATTTTATTATTTAAATCCCAAACTTATAACACATCGACCCGCCTCAAGCGTCGGCCTTACTTAAATTTTCATAAAGTTAGTTATTCACGTATCTGTCTCATAGTACCTATTACTGTCCGGAAATATAATAATTTTAGGAAGGTATTCGAATAAACAAGTCCATAAAACAGTGGCTGATATGGCTAGATATGAGAAGGTAAAGCAGTATGTTGAGGTTTTTCAGTCTACATCACTCTTTACTTTAAAGTACACTTTTGTGTTCTATGCATATTTGAACATATATTTCCATGTGGGTAAAGTGGCGTTAAATACAGAACTAACATTACGTAAGTGTTAGAACTTAGAACATAAACAATATAATAAAAAATTTGAATAATCCGTAGATTTTGTCACACTGGAAATCTATGAGGGAGACCTATCTTCTGCAGTGGACGTCTTCCGGCTGATACGACACACACAGTAGGGTAAAACCGGAGTAGATGCCGCAGTGCGATAGATGCTCCATTTTCAAAAAACCTATCTTCTAAAACTCGCGACTACGAACTAATATTATTATGAACTAGAATTATTTGCCCGCGGCTTCGCCCGCCTAGGGGCTGAATTTTAGAAAACGCTGAAATACGCAACTCATTATTTTTTCCGTACTCAATAACATATGAAATTTCACATTCTTAATAACATTTGGGGGGTTAAATATGAGAAATACGTGTGCAAAATTTGGCCTATTTGTTAATACATTAGTATATATAGATAGATTATTTTTAGTGAATTTCGATCATAGGGCAACTCTAAAATGGAAATTCAGTTCAGTGCCTTTCTAAAACTATTGCATTTTTAAACGGACTCTCCCATAAAAGGTTCAAAGCAGACTCTTGACGTAAATAATGGAGTAGACGTTTACTGTATTTCTTTTAACAGCTATTTGATAAGGTCGTCGATAATAATTTTTCTAATTATTATTTAAAAGTAGCTTTTCCCCGCGACTCCACCCGCATAAAAACAGTATTCCACGGAATCATTGTACTTTTTCGGGATAAATGCCTATGCTTTAATCCAGAGCCATACCAAATTTCATCAAAATCTGTTCAGTAGTTTTTGCGTGAAAGAGTAACAAACATCCATCCATCCATTCCATTGATCCATTATAGTAGGATTGTACATGTTTTATTAGATGCTAAAGTTCATTTATTAAATATGTAATGCTAGTTTATTTGTACAGTGTACACGTATAGGTTTTTATTAAATAAGCTAGTCAATAATATACGGTAATAAGTATACGTATAATGTAGTAAGTAGTTCGTATTTTCTATTAAACTTTACTAACAAAAAAACAGTCGACTCCATTTCATATTGTTTGAAAAAAACATGAGTTTCCACATGAAAACCGCTGATAAAGATAAACCTTAGTTGGAGTAGGGTGCGAGAAGTCAGGCCCTACTCCGGTCAGCTGCTCAAGCTGTCTATTTAAAACTACTTGTATTATAAATAAATATTTGTTTAACAATACAATAGAATCAGTTAAGCGAAGTATAACGCGTTTCAAATGAGAATAGGAACGTCAATGACCTTTTTCTGTCAAATATCACTTGAAAAGTGCGATTTTCAGAAAAACATTTATTTGCATATAAATATGAATAGTCTTGCATCTAATTTAAATAAAAACGTTAAATAGTAATCAATTATCTAAACATACATTTAACTATCTTATCAGTCTAAATTCGAAACAATATGGCGCCGACTCGATCCTATTCTTATTTGAATCGCACTATAACAGTTGGCCTTTTTCCTGTCACGCGGGTGATAGCCCAAAAAGCCCTTAATTCTGATTATTTTTCTCTGTTTTTCTTTGTCTACTTTTAGCTATACTAATATTATTATAAATGGGCAAGTGTGTGTGTCTGTTTGTCCGTCTTTCACGCCAAAACTACTGAACTACAGATAGTCTAGAGCCTGAGAAAGGACATGGGCTACTTTTTATCGTGGGGAAATGTACGGTTCCCGTAGGATACTTTATTTACAGTTTCACGTAAAAACGACTTTTTACGTGAAATCAGATACTTTATATCTGTGCCAAATTTCACGACCATAGACCATGGGGAAAGACATAGGCTACTTTTTATCGAGGGACATATTATAAGGTTTCCGTGGGTTACTGTACTTACGCGGGCGGAGCTGCGGGCATCCTTGCCATAAATACTGAAACAAAGAAAAAAAATCTATTGCAAATAACATATTTTATTACTTTTACAAACCTAACAGCCTCCGTGGTCTAGTGGTTAGAGCAATGGCTCTCGACTCGGAGGTCGTGGGTTCGATTCCCGCATTGGAACAACAAAAAATGTTATTTCCAAGTTTGGTTAGGACAATGCAGGCTCCCCCCGATGGTTGCACGCCTTGTCGTGGCGGTGGGGCTTAGTAACCGTGGACTGGACCCCCCCCTGAAACAAAAAAAAAAGGACAATGCAGGCTGATCACCTGATTGTCTGACAAGAAAGATGATCCATGCGTCGGATGGGCATGTGAAAAGTCGGACCTGCGCCTCATCTCTCGTCAGTCGTGTCGGTTATCCGTCCCACTGGATTACGAGAGTAAAGGAAGAGAGAGTGCTCTTGTGTACTGCGCCACACACTTGGGCACTATAAAATTACTCCTGCGTAATTGGCCTGGTTTCAATGAAACCGGCCACCTTCACCGAGATCGAGTTATTATAAAACATTTAAAATATAAAAATCTTATTCGAAGTGGTCTCCATTGGCTGCAATACAGTCCTTTTAACGTTGAGGCCAGTTATCAATAGAAGCACGCACTCTTTCCATGGAGAAATTCTTCACTGCCAATCGTACGGATTGTTTTAGGGACTCCCAATTATCGTAGCGTTTAGATCAAGCCGTACTCTCTAAAACTGACCATAAATCATAATCCAGCGGATTAAGATCGGGACTAGACGACAGCCAGTCTTCAGCTCTGATGAAGTCCGAAACGTTCGTTTCCAACCAAGACTGCGTAAACCGAGCTTTATGACCCGGCGCCGGGTCTTGCTGGAAGGACCATTCTTGGTTATTGAACGTGGTGTTGTTAACGTGGGTTTACTAGCCAATGAAATCAAGGGTGGAGTACCCTTTTCGGGTTCTTCATTTAACCCTGAAAGAGTAGCTTTGAGGTCATTAAAACAAACAATAAATAATAATGGCTTGGTTATATCTAAGGGTAACACAATAGTGGTGATGGAGTAAATAACGTGATTCGGTGTGATCAATTTCTAAGGGTCCCTTCTGACCCAACTAACAAGTTTATGGCTAAGATTAAATTAGCCATAAACAATAATAAATATTTATTTGGTACCGAATCAGCGAAGAGAAAACTTATTTCAATGAATCCTCGCGCACCATCACTTTACGGTTTGCCAAAGATTCACAAAACTGATATCCCCAAGCGTCCCCAGGTTTTTTTATGTGGCAACATTCGGAACAAAACGTGAAATTGTAACCTCCCGACGACTATTTAATTAAGTTTAATTGTTTTAAACGTTTATTTACATTGTAAATTACTAAGAACAGAAAAATATAAGTGTATAATTATTGTGAAGTAGTAGTGTTTGCCAGAAATAGTGATAATCATATTTTCCGAGTCGAGCGGTCGAGCCAAGTACAAACTGTCAAGCAACGACTGGACTAATTCAAATTGGATCTGTATTTATTCTGCTATCCCGGGGAGTATTGTGTTTATTTACCACCTTTGAGAGTCACCATCTGCTCAAAACACATACAAATTCACTGAACACCGCTCACTCTTGTGAGCCACGTCCAAGAATTACATTTGGCAATAGTTAACATCTCTCTTGGCTTGACCTACTGTGGAAGCGAAGTTGAGGATAAAAACACCTGCCCAGACATACATAAGGGGCCGTGCATTAATTACGTGATGTTTTTAATAACTTTTTAGACCCATCCCCTCCCCCTGGTGATACGTGGTGAGGTTTTATACTACCCCCCCTCCCCCACCTAAGATCACGTGTATTTTTTTACATAGTAAGCAGGTCATGTTTGAAGAAAAACTTTAACTTAAAAAACCGTTTAATCGAATAATTTAAGCAATTAAAAACTATACGAGTCATTTGTCTTGTAAGTATTTAAATAACACTACGAATCTACAGCCGATAATAACTTCGGTATGCGTAGGCTAGATTCGAAAATTAATACACGTGATGTCTCCTTATACCCCCTCCTCCCCTTGGTGATACTTGGTGATTTTTTTTCGGACCCCCCCTCCCCCTTTAGGCATCACGTGATTAATGGACGACCCCTAACACCAAAATTCTTCACATTCATTACACTAGTACAAAGGCAACCTCAAATTTCATAATATTTATTGCTATTACAAAATTTCATCTGTAAATATAAATTGTGCAGTTATATGCAGGTTTTAGAGTAATACTTAAATCTGTTTATACTGTCCTCTGCTTATCTGTCCTAATAACTTTTAAGTTTATTCAATTTCACTTACTGTTCTTTAATCTCTTTCCTATATTTTTTTTTTCAAATATTACTGTTAACCGTGCATAACTAATTTATGGCTGACTTAACTGCAAAAGCAGATAGGTGACACTCACTCATTAAGTAGTAGCTCAATTTCTATATCAATTTCAGCTGTGACTGCGAGCAATAAAAGCAATATGATGACCCGTTCAGCCTTGGCTCGCCGTACCGAAGAACAACTTCAGGTGGCTCTCAATGAACTAAAGGCTCACAAAGACCAGTGCCAAACACTACTACAGGAAAGAGATGACAATGAAAAAGAAATGTTAAATATACTACAAAAAAATACAGAACTTAAGTCAGAATTGAATAGATTAAGTCGGGACTACGAGGACACTTGTAAACAAAATTTGGAATTACAAAACATTGTTGATAGTTTTGACCAGTGTAGGGAGGAGTATGAGAGCACACTCAAGAACTCGGCTGCTCTCCAAATCAAACTGAATAATGCGGAGGAGCACATCATGAAATTAGAAGACCAGCTTAACTATCAAAATCAATGTCAAACGCAAGACCTCTTTAAAAAACTGATTCCAAATGGAAACTTATCAGTGCCTAACAATGACATTACTATAATTGATTTAACTAGTGATGATAGGGTGCCATCTTTTACCATGAACAGTAAAAAAAAATTAAAGAAATATATAAAAATTAAATAATGTATAAATAAATTCAGTCAACTTTCAATGAAAAATAAGAAAATTATGAATAAATTGTCTACATCAATTAAAGAAAAGCAATTGTCAAAAAATAGCTTGCTAAATTGTAGAATTGATTTAGAACAAACAAAGTGTGATTATGAGGCCGATGTATCCAGCCTTCAGACAGAAATTTCCTATTTACAGCATACTTTAGATAATTTAACTAAAAAATATGAGCTGTCACAAAAGGAAATACAGGCACATATATCAGCAATGGATGACTTGCTTGAAGTGATTCGGTACAATGAGGAATGTGTCATTTCTATATTGAAAGTCAGCGGTTCCTCGGACAAAGTAAGTCATTCAGTGTCTAATAGTATACCAGATATATGTTCCACTGGGAAGGCTCATACTGAATGCCAGTCACATATTAGTATATTTAGTGACGAGTTAGGTAAGGAATTAGGTCCATATTTAAGTAGAATGTGTAACGGACAATCTTTTTCTAATTTTTGTATGTCCGGAGCCACTTACAAAGAAATAGTAAATAGGGCATTAATTAAGAAATATTGTCCTAATACAACATTAATAATTATAGTTGGGAGAAGAGGAAAATTGAACAAAAAACAAATGACAGAACTATTAGAATGTTTATTTAATATTGAAAATGTAAAATAGTAGATTATGCACTAAGGGGATAAAGCAGTGTCTTATGTCACGGGTAGCATATTGGATCCTGAGCGTAACGAGGGACTCTAGAGTTAACTCCCGAGCGTAGCGAAGGAGTTAAAACTTAACTCCCGAGTGAAGCGAGGGAGTTATGTAGAGTCCTGAGTGAAGCGAGGGGTTCAAGCTGCCCAAGACGAAGACAGGCTTTATCCCAGAGGTGCATACTCTACTTTTCATACCTACTGCGAGGCAATAAAAACCCAGGGCTACATAAATAAAACATTTATTTTGTTAAAAGTTAATATTGATATTGGACACATTTGTCCAGTTACGGAGGGACAGAGTAATATTTTTATTAGGGAGAATGTTAAAACACGGAACTGCTAAAATAACGTAGTAGGTACCTATTTTACTTTCTGAAAATAGCACCAAACACTGGCTTTTGCTTTGAATTTTTGAATCGCATTTTTCTTTTGTTATAGGTGGCCAGTTCGATTTTCGAATAAACTCTCAGCAATACCATAATATTATTATTGAAAAACTCTATGATAGATACGTATCTATTAGGCGTTTTCATACGAATTTTAACATTCCAAATTCAAATCACTTTAATCCCTTGGGAGTTTCATACAACATTATCTCCCTTGGGAGTCAATGACATGCTTTACGTTGAGATTACTTGATATATAATCTGACATTATCGAGCAGGTGGTATGAAAAGTATATTATTGTTTACTTTTCCTTATATAAAAATGTTGCCACAGAGTAATGTAAAAGAAAATTTATATAGACATGAGTTGAACAGCCTATTGTATAGTGCTGTGAACAATAATTGTATAGTCATAAGCGACCCACAACCACAAAAATGTCAGGTTGTGGACATAAATAACTTAAGTTTTAAATTAAGCAATATGTACAAAGATAAGTATTTCTTATCTAATTTCTGTAAAAGACATGTAGCTAGTATGCTATATAACTTTTTATTTTATTCCCAAGCCAAGAATTTGGCTTCTTCGACTACTGCTTTTATTGAGCAGAATACTAAATATAGTATTAACGAATTGGAATATGTTCCAAATATTTCTTTAAATTAGATAATAACACAATAGAGAATGTCTCTTGCAGAAATAATTTAAGTTTTAAATGTAAAATACAAAATCCTACCAATAATGTAAAAAATCCCATTGTATTACATAATAAATCATATGTAATTAATCTGGTGCATCAAAATTTACAAGGAATGGTAGGTAAAGAACTTGAAATTAAGTTATTTTTAAAGGAATTTGACATTGATATTATTTGTACCTATATCTGAACATTGGTTCAGACAACATGAACTCATTTTCAATTTCAATGAGCACCAGATAGCAAGTTCGTTCAGTAGAGAAAATGCCATTAGGGGCGGCTCATTAATAATAATTAATATAACAAATTCAAATTCAAAGAACGTAAAGATGTTGTGAGTCTCTCCACCGAACGAATAATTGAAGTAGCCTGCATAGAGTTGAGTCAACTTATTATTGTAAGCGTATACAGTACAGGCCTCCATCAGGGTTATACGATTCCTTTGAACAAACTTTGGAACAAGTATTGACTAAAATATGTGCATCTAATAAAAAGGTTATAGTATGTGGTGATTTTAACATTAATTTATTAGACTTGAACTCCACTACCATCAGATTCACATCTTTGTTAAAATCGTATAATCTTTTTAATCTGTTTCATGAACCGACAAGAGTATGTGATACAACGGCCACTTGTATTGATAATATATTTACTAATATTACTCCAAGTAAAAAGGAAATAATTAATAAGCTCAGCTCTGATCACCGAGGACAGTTAGCTTCTTTTAATGTCATTTGTGACAGTAACATCAAGGACAAGCATGTGTTTGTTCCTGTGAATACAAAACGTATTGAGAAATTTAGAAGTAAGTAACTTAAATTCAAAAATTCAATTGTTAAATGGGTCAAATAGCACAGATGAAGCTTTTAACAAATTATTATTTAAGATAATAAGAACCCAATTTGATTCGATATTTACTTCTAAAACTGTTAGTTTTAAAAATAGAAAAAGCAACTTTATTAAATGGGCAACTGCAGGAATTATAATAAGCAGGCAAAGATTATATGAATTGTATGAACAGAAACATATTAACAATAGTGAAACCTTTAAAACATATGTTAGAAATTATTCAAAAACTTTTAAAAGAGTATGTAAAGCCGCTAAGGCTCTTTATATAAAGAATAAGATTAAAAATTCTAACAATAAAATTAAAACTAAAGTCAGGTCTACAAGGCAAGACCGTCTGCACGCAATAACTTATATTTATGAATAGCTATGCAGCTTGAATTGACAGTCGGTAAAACATTATCATACTTTGGTTAAAATTTTCAATCATAGATGTCGCTGGCAACATTATGATGGGAGAAAATTTGCCGCCATTTTTATTTTGGTTTTGAAGGTCCATTAAAAATTACAGGTGTTGACGAAAAAAAAGAAAAAAGTGATTTATCGAAAGAGTTTTATAAAACAAAGTGGTGGGGTAAGGATTTCAATTGTAACTTTAACATATTTTCGTATTAGATTATTCAAAATGTTCTTAGTTTTGTCACAATTTGCTGTAAAATATTTTCAACCTAAAAACTTTCTAGTTGCGAAGATCGTCTGGGTGGTATAAGGGAAGATCGTCATATGCCGGTCTTGCCTTCAGACAGAGATCACAAACTTTTTTGCACGCAATGTAGGTAGGTACCTACTAGGTACGTATGTTTCATTGATCACTTGCTTTATATTATATTCAAAAAATCCTATTAATAAACACAATTTGAAATACAATATACACTTGTTTGCACTATTATACACTGTCTACTTACACATTTATTTCAATTGATATCATTACTATACTGACGACCTCTGTGGCTCAGTTGGTTGAGCGTGTTGGTGCTCAAGCCGGAGGTCGCGGGTTCAAATCCCGCCGAAGGAACAAAAAGGTTTTCTGTGTTCCTGGGTCATGGATGTGTATTAAATATGTGTATTATATAATAAAAATCTTAAATATGTGTATAGTATAAAAGTATTAAATATATTTCCGTTGTCTGGTACCCGTAACACAAGTTCTTCGAGAACTTACCACGGGATCAGATTGACGTGGTGTGAAGCGTCCGTAGATATTATTATTATTATTATTATTATTACTATTCTAACCTGCTGGTAGGTTAGGATAGTAATGATATCAAATTAGATTAGATTTTTATTTTAGAAATTATAGTAACTAGCCGAGAAATTATAATCTGAAAGGAAATCCCTTATCTCGTTTTAATATTTATAGGGTAAGACCGGCAAATATTCATGAAAAATGTTTACAACCCCTTATTGCGACGATATGCCGGTCTTACCTTTTAAATATGAAAACAAGAATTTCATTTGACTTTTAACTTTATTGTCCTACAGTTGAAGTGCATACGTGAGGGTAAAATACACTTTTTAGATATAAGTTGGTATAAATACATATAATATACCAAGTGACGTGTTAAATGTCAATAGACGGTCTTGCCTCCAATAGCACGGGAAGACCGTCTGCACGCCGAATTTTAAAAAAGGGTTTGTATTTGAAATATGTGCTATTATATTGTAATTTATGTAGCACAAAATTGTTACTGTTAATATGTTTCAGCACATGGAATACTTAAGATCGGTCTAGAACATACCAAATACTTGTTTTATTAAATTGAGTAAATTTTTCAATGAAGTATGCCGGTCTTTCCCAACCTGACCTAACATGGAAGGTGATAGCTAGTGAGACTGGAAACGTCACCTGTCGTAGCTCCGATTTTGAACTTTTTTTTGAAAATAAAAAGATAACCACTGACCTAGAAGTTGCGACGGTCTTCGAAAAATTTTTTGCTGACATTCCGGTCTCAACTACAAAAAATTTAAATTCATCACCTGCAGTTGCTGAAAAACTACTCAGAGACAATGTAAAGGAATGTGATGTCAATTTTAAGTTTAAAGAAATTGACTCCAGAGACATTATTAACACATTTAAGTTGTTGAATATTAAAAACACTGCTGATCTCTGGGGAATGTCTACAAAAATTATTAAATCAATAATTGACATCGTAGCTCCTTATCTAGCGATGGTTTTCAATGATTGTATAAAAATAAATCTGATCCGACAAATTACAGGCCTATATCGATCCTACCGACTTTTAGTAAATTTTTTGAAAGAATAATTTTAAGACAGTTACTAGTACATTTTAATTCGAATAATTTATTACACAATAATCAATATGGTTTTACCAAGGGTCGATCCACTACGGATGCTGGTATGGGTCTTCTTTGTAGAATCTTTGAAGCTTGGGAGGGGTCGCAGGATGCATTAGGTGTATTTTGCGACCTTTCCAAGGCATTTGATTGTGTTGAGCATGCTACATTGATCAGAAAATAGCACCACTATGGTATACGGGACTCTTCACTCGACCTTTTGAGTTCTTACCTTAAAAATAGAACTCAAAGGGTAGAAATAAATAGTAAAAGGTCTACTGGGACCAAAATAGAATTAGGTGTCCCACAGGGATCCATTTTAGGCCCATTTCTTTTTCTCGTCTATATAAATGACTTACCTTATCTAATTAAAGATAATGATAATGAGATAGTACTTTTTGCCGATGACACTTCACTCATTTTTAATGTGAAGCGACAACAGTCAAATTACGACGAGGTAAATAGTGCTCTCTCTAAAATAGTACATTGGTTTAATGTTAATAATTTACTTTTAAATTCAAATAAAACAAAATGTTTAAAGTTTACTTTGCCCAATGTTAGGCAAGTTCAAACCAATATACTATTAAATGACGAGAAAATGAACTTAGTGGACACCACTGTATTTTTAGGTATAACACTAGATAGTAAATTACAGTGGGGTCCTCATGTTGCGAATCTTGCAGATAGACTCAGTTCTGCAGCATATGCAGTCAGAAAAATTAGGGAAATTTCTGACGAAGAAACGGCGCGACTTGTTCATTTTAGTTATTTTCACAGTAGAATGTCTTACGGCATTCTTTTATGGGGAAATGCCGCCGACATCAATACAATATTTGTGCTGCAGAAGCGAGCAATACGTTCAATTTACAAAATGTCCTGCTTTGAATCTCTGAGAGAAAAGTTTAAAGAAATAGGAATTCTGACCGTCGCTTCTCAATACATTTTAGACAATGTGTTGTATGTTAGAAAAAAATTAAATATGTTCAATACGAAAAGTAATAATCATTGCATGAACACTAGAAATAAACACAAATTAGACATTCCGGTGATCAGACTAAGTAAAGTTAGTATAAATCTTTTAAAGGTCAATGTATACGCCTATACAATAGAATCCCAGAAAACGTTCAAAGTCTGTCTATTAATAAATTTAAAAAAGTAGTTAAAGAACGTTTGTGTGCTAAAGGTTATTATAAAGTCAGTGATTTCTATAACGATTGCACACCTTGGGAATCAGATGGCCCCATGCGAGGCTGCTTTTATGTACTTAAGTATGTTTTATGTACTTATAACTAATGTTATATAGATTAAGTTACAGCATTGTAAAAATATTTTTTGAAAAGAACAATTTTCCCATCTTTTTGCTAAAAGGTGGCCCCGTGCGAGTTTCTTACGCCGGTTCTTCTCGCCGGGCTAGTTTCCGAACCGGTGGTAGGCATCATGTAGGACAATTCTATAAGCGTTATATTATAACCTACATGGAAATAAAAATTTTGAGTTTGAGTCCAGTTGTCTCATATATAGGTGCACCGGCATACGAGTTGGCAAAGTCATTAAATTACATTATTAAACAAAGGATTTCATTTCGGCCACCTTATGCAATTAAAAATAGCTTGCAATTAGTAAACCAAATAAAAAATGTGTCTTTGCCACCTCGTTGCAAATTAGTTTCGCTTGATGTAGATAGTTTGTTTACTAATGTTCCGTGTGAGGAAACCTTGGGTATTCTGGGGAATGAATTGGAAAAACGCTTGCCTCCTGGTGAAGGTCTGGAATTGCTTACTCTTACTAAAATCTGCATGGAACAAAACTACTTTAGATTTAACAATCAATTCTTTGTTCAACAAGACGGTCTAGCAATGGGCTCACCACTGAGTCCCTTGCTGGCCGAAATATTTATGAATGATTTTGAACAAAGAAATATTGTTAATGACAAAAGTATTTTATATTACTATAGATATGTAGATGACTGCATCCTTTGTTGGACCGGTACAGAGAGACAACTGGACGTTTTTGTTAAAAATCTTAATAAAAAACATATTAAAATTAAATTTAAATTAGAATGTGAAGACAATAAAACGCTTAATTTTCTTGATTTATCTATTACTAGAGATAACAATAAACACAGTTTTGGAATCTTTCGCAAACCGACATATACTAATACTACTATTCATGCATCCTCATGTCATCCTTGGCAACATAAACTCGCGGCTATTCATAGTTACGTTCACAGATTAATGTCCATTCCTCTTAGTAAAGAAAACTATCAGAAAGAGTTAAACATAATTTACCAAATTGCTAAGTCGAATGGGTATAATCCCAAAATTATTAATAATATTTTGAATAATAAAAATAAAAAGGAATTGGTTAAGTTTTTGTACGCAGGGACTCCTGATAAGGAATTGGTTAAATACAAGTCCAGTTTGACCTACATGGGTGAGGTATCTGCACGTTTATCCAAAATAATGAGAAATAACGATATGCACGTCGCATTCAGGACGAATAATACTTTAAAAAATCAATTGTGTCATAATAAAGATCGGATTGATCTAAAGTACCAATCCGGTGTCTATAAAATCGATTGTCCTGAATGCGATAGTGTATACGTGGGTCAAACTGGACGTAACTTTGAGACTCAGTACAAAGAACACTTTTTCGGCTGTCAACTGTCAAAGCAACAACACGCACATTTGGAATAGTCTACAAAAAATTTCGCATAAAACTAGTTTATCTTCATAGAAAGTGATATTGGACTGCAAAAAAGTGAAGACCACATGTGATTTTCCGACGAATTATTGTTTTCTCATCGGTAAAACACTAACTTCGCGGAAAAAAAGTGTTAAAAGTTTGGATAAAAGTGCAAGGATAGTGAGTCATCGGAACATCAATTTGACAGCTGTATAGTGAACTTGAATTCGGTTAAACGACCATAGACAACACCAAATCATTTTTTAATTTCATATCAGCTGGATACAAAGCATTTTGCTTCAACACAATCCTGCGCTATTAGTGCTGCCAACATAGGAATTCTACCAAATCTCGGGGAAACATGGATGAACAAATGAACTTATTACTTAAACACCTAAAAGAAGAATTAAGAATACAGGCTGAAATTATCACTGAAAATGTTAATAAAACTATTGCGACAACAATAGAGGAGAAGCTTCTGCCACTTCAGCAAGAGAATGAGGTACTAAAAAATGAGATCTCAACCTTAAAATCCAAAGTAAAGAGTCTTGAGTCAGAAACCAGAAAAAACAACGTAATTATATATGGAGTGGAAGAAAATGAATATGACAATAAAGGACTAATGGAGATAGTGCTAGATACTCTGAATAGCGCATACAAAAATCTAAACCTTGTTGAGTGGGACAAATGGGAAATCAGTAATTTGTACAGAATTGGAAAGAAGACCAAGGGAAAACCAAGACCCATAAAAGTGACACTCACATTGGGATGGAGGAAAGCCGATCTAATGAAGAATAAGAAAAAAATCGCAAAAAATATATTTATATCAGAGGATTTTCCGTAAGAGGTCTTAGAAGCAAGAAAAGCATTAATTCCCAAACTAAATGAAGCCAGAAGATCAGGAAAGTTTGCAATTATAAAATATGACAAACTCATCATTGATAGCAAACCTTCAAGTGAGAAGACCAATGAGAAAAGGAAATGAGTCCCGTCTTCACCACCGCGTACACCACCTAACAGCTATCCGAATGTGAGGGAATCGAAGCAAAGTAAAGTATCTAAAGTAAACCCATTCGAAGAAATGAGAGGCAGAAAGCAACAGACTGAGGATACACAGACAAAAAACAACCAAAGCACGGTAGCCGGAAAACAAAAATAACAGAAACATGCAAAACCGGAATAGTCACAAACAACTCAACATTTTTGAACCCCAATCCGGTTGGTCACCGTGGGGTATCTAGACCACCACCCCCCCTAAGAAAACAAAAATCCGTACACTTAAGGAAAGACAATAATAAAATATACATCGCAACTTTGAACACCAGAACACTAATGACAGATAGCAGACTAGAGGAACTGGAAGAAGCCATAAGATCTATAAAATGGGATGTCATTGGCATGTGCGAAGTTAGAAGAATAGGAGAAGAAATAAGGGAATACAATGATTACATTTTCTATTATTATGGTAAAACACAAGGTTTATACGGGATGGGATTCTTAGTAAAAAAACATTTAAAAGAAAATATATTAAGTTTTGAGGGAATTTCCGATAGAATAGCAGTGTTAAATATGCAATTAACAGAGTCCAAAAAACCGACGTCGATTATTCAAATACACGCACCTACAGAACAGGATACAAAAACTGCAAAAGATATTTTTTATAAAGACCTAACCTATTTATTGCAAAAGAAGAACGAAAACACAATAATAATGGGAGACTTTAACGCAAAAGTGGGTACGAAAGCAAATAAAGACGAATTTGTCTTAGGCGATTACTGTAGTGGTGTCAGAAACGACAACGGACAAAGACTAGTAGATTTTGCTTTTGCAAACAATGTAAAGATAATAAACAGTTTTTTCAAAAAAAGGAAATCGAGAAAGTGGACTTGGATATCCCCAAATGGTAGAGACAAAAATGAAATCGATTTCATTTTATCAAGAAAAAGACAAATATTTACGGACGTCGAAGTAGTAAACAAACTAAACTTTAATTCAGATCATAGAATGGTGAGAGGAGTTATGCAAAACAAGAAAGGAAAATCAAGGAAACATATTATCAATTCAAACAAACACGCGACCATAGCAACCCACATACCACAAAATTTATTAGAAGAAATAGAAAAAACGTTACAGAATATCGAAAAATCAAAATCACTGCAAGAAAAATATAATATTCTAGAAAAAGAATTGACGAACATAACAAAATCAAGATGTAAAAAGGAGAAAAAAAGTAATTTGGGAGAGGAAACAATAAATCTAATGGAGGAGAGGAAAAAAATGTTACACAAACGAAAAGAAAACAAACAAAATATAATAAGTATTAGCAAAAAAATACAAATATCAATAAGGAAACATAGGAAAGAAGAGAGACTCAAAACTCTGAAAGAACAAATTGAAAAAACTGGTGGAATCAAGAAAGGTCTAAAGCAGTTGAGGGAATATAAACAATGGATACCCAACATGAAATGTAAAAGTAAAAAGGACAAAATAAGGATAAAGAGGTCTTCAATAGCTAAAGTTGCGACTGAGTTCTACAAAGAATTATATACTAATAGAGAGGAAGTATTATATGAAACAACAGAAAACGACACCTACACTGAAGAAATACCTGTAATCTTAGAATCGGAAGTTATAAAAGCGATTAAAACGCAAAAAAGTGGAAAGTCACCTGGAGAAGACAAAATTTCAAATGAAGTACTTAGAGAATCCCTATCTGCAATATCCAAATTCTTAACAAACCTATTTAATGAAATATTGATTACCAAACAAATACCAATGCAATGGACAAAATCCACAATTGTTCTATTATATAAAAAAGGAGACAGAAATGACATAAATAACTACAGACCAATATGTTTAATGTCAAACTTATACAAAGTATTTTCAAAAATATTACTTGGGCGAATATCAAAACATTTAGAAGAAAACCAACCACGAGAACAAGCTGGATTCCGTGCAGATTATTCTACCATAGATCATATTCATGTCGTAAAACAAATTGTTGAAAAACTTAATGAATACGGACAAAAATATTATATGGCTTTCGTAGACTATAATAAAGCTTTCGACTCACTCAGCCACAAGTATATTTGGGAAACGCTAGAAAACCAAGGCGTAGAAAGAAAATATATTCAGCTTATTAAAGAAATATGCAAAAACACCATAGCTACGATCCAGCTTGAACGACAAGGCGAAGAATTCAAAGTTCAGAGAGGCGTAAGGCAGGGTGATCCACTTTCCCCAAAACTATTTACAGCGGTGTTAGAGAATATATTCAGAAGTCTAGACTGGAACAAAATGGGTATTAACATCAATGGATCAAATCTGAATCACCTAAGGTTTGCCGACGACATAGTGATATTCGCAGAAAGACCTGACACGCTACAAACTATGCTAAAGCAACTAAATTACGAAAGCAAGAAAGCAGGCCTATCCATGAACCCCACAAAGACTAAAGTAATGACGAACGGAATAAGGGAAAACATAAAAATAGAAGAAGAAGTTGTGGAATATGTGGACGAATACATATACTTAGGACAAATAATATCTACAAAAGACCAATACTCTAAAGAAATTAACAGAAGAATAAGTAATACCTGGAAGAGATACTGGTCGTTAAAAGAAATATTCAAAACTGAAACAGTACCAATGTCAATAAAAAGTAAATTGTACAATATCTGCATTCTTCCATGTCTCACTTATGGGTGTCAAACTTGGCCAGCTACAAGCAAAAACACCAATAAGCTCTCAGTTTGTCAACGAAGCATGGAACGAAGTATGATAAATATAAAGTTACGAGACCGATGGACAACTACCAAAATAAGAAAAATAACAAAGGTGACTGATGTACTGAAAAAAACTAGAAAACTAAAATGGAACTGGACTGGACACATAATGAGGACAGAGAGTGGGAAAAAATGGACGAAGGATGTAATGGAATGGTACCCTAGACATGGTAAAAGAAAAAAAGGACGACAGATCAAACGTTGGGAGGACGACCTCCCAAAGGGATGGAGAAGGATAACCCGGGACAGAGACAAATGGAAGGAAATGGGGGAGGCCTATGTCGAAAGACAACCTGACTAAAAATTTAAAGTTTGATTTATTTAATATTTGTATTAGTTAAAAACTGTATCATGGTCAGTGAATAAAGGCTTTATTTATTTTATTTATATTATTTTATTACAAAGAACACATCGCGGCTTATAGAAATGGTCATCGTGATAAATCACATTTTGCTAAACATCTTTTAGATAGTGGTCATAGTGTACCCGGTGGCCATTCCTATAAGGTATTACATAAATGCGACAAAGGCTTTCGACTGAGCGTGTTGGAACAATTAGAAATAATTAAAGAAAAGAACAACAATAGACTTGCATTATTGAATGACCAAACTTGCTTGACTACGTCACCGCTCATTAATATGTTTGGTGGGGGTACTAGTAGCCAGTAGTCTATATAAGGTGGCGGTTTGCTTGGCAGCATTACTAACGAACTTTGTTCGCAGGTCCACTTCCTGAGGATGCTCCGGGTTCGGGGCGAAACGCGCGTCGAGTTTTGCAACCTGCATGGTGGTGTGGGGCTTTGCACGATCTTGCTGACATTGTTGCTTGTGTGGTGGTGGTGTTTGCACGATCTTGCATCTGAGTGCACGCATAAGCAGTGTGGGAGGAGGGAGGTGCGTTACGCATGCTTATGCGTGCACTCACAAATTTGCTTGCAGATTGTGGGTATTATTTGGCGGAAAAACTGCTTAAAATAATCATATTAATTAATTGTTGTTAAGGGGCTTCACCACCTTGTCACTTTTTATTTATGTTAGCCGTGATGTGTTTTATGGAAAACTAACTTTTGCCCGCGGCTTCGCCCGCGTGGAATAGTGCTCTTGGAGAATAAACTTATTCAGCAAATAACTCTACTCACTGCAATATACTTCTGTATAGGTACAATATTGAAAATGTACCCAATTGGTAAAAACGGGACCCTATTACCTAGACGCGACGGGACGTGCGAGACCGCTTGATATATTATATTGTATCTTGATATAATTATTATATTATTTGGTATCTTGATACACTTATTGTGTCGATGTTTTGATACCTTTTTCACAAAAGTATGTCTCAGTCACTCCTTCATAGCTAATACCCCACCAAACCATCACTGAAGTCGGATAGTGCCCACGTTGTACTCTGTCGACTAATTGGGAAGCTTCGTACGAGCTTTGAACATAAATAGGGTCATTTTGTTTGTTAAAATGTTGCTCAATTGTAAAAAAATTCTCATCCGTAAACAAAATTTTATGTGAACATAAATATCATTGTAAATTTTTAAAACTTTGTTTCATTGTTTTAATTGCATAAACTACATTTTGAAACGCGAATGTAGTCACTAGTTATACGTAAAAGCTTTAAAGTTCAAATCCACCATACCACCCACCCACATTTCTGTAATAATTGGCACGTCTATATTACTGCTTAAGGCTGTATTTTTAATGTAAACTTTGTCAATATTAATATTACTTACAGAATGCGTGAATCAATATCGAGCTTATTAAAGTTTCCCAATATCTAAAGGCAACTTCACACTGCCGGCCGATGAAGTTGCGCCATAAAACCACCTGAGAGACATCACCGAACTTGTTTCCTTCATTTAAACTATTTAATGAAACCAACCGAGAAGTTTATGGTAGATAAAATGAGGTTCCCACGATAAGGGACCGTTTTCACTGGCATTATGTGTCGTGGGTGGCAGAATCACAGAATACATATTAGACAGAATGTTTTTACTCGAAGAGCGCTTCACTGATATCAATAATAATTGTAGTAGTGCAGTTCACCAAGTGAATTTTACGATGATGAATTGATCATCAGGGTAAATATTTCTTATAGTTTTCTGTACAGTTTTTCTTATATGTGAACAAAACACAATATAGATTTGAATTTTTAAAGTAATTTAAGCCATAACTTTCGGCTTTTTATTCAAAACTAGATGTTTGAAAAGGAAATTCCGCAGTAACCGTACATTTTTCCACGATAAAAAGTAGCCTCTATCCTTTCCCGTGGTCTATTTTATATATGTGCCAAATTTCATCATAATCGGTCCAATAGTTTCGGAGCCTATTCGATGCAAAGAAACAAACAAACAAACTTTTCCTCTTTATTATATTAGTATAGATTAAAATTTAAAACCGAAACGAATGTGAACTCTGCTCAATCGTTATAGTTTTTATTATAAAACTTCGAGAATTTATATCAGGAATATTGACATGAAATTTTTCACTAGTGAATGCGCCAACTTTTACTAATAAAGAAGTTTTATAGATTAAAAATCATCAGTATCATTATTTAAAAAAAATAGGTATCTTTAAATGTCGTCGTAGTGTGCTTGTGTTAGTCCTGAAACTGTCTCTTAACCTCTTTGTATGAGCCCAAGATAATTATCAATATATTAAAATATGAACCACTGCATACTAACTCTCTAACGGCTAACCACTAAACGATGAGGGTTCCAGACATCAAATATGATTGAAAAGTCATCGAGCAGGTGAACGAGAGAGACGTGATAAAAACCAGCGCGTGAAGTGTTCCGATTCCGAATTCAAACGCGAGACGTGACGGTGGAGGCGCAAATTAGATTTGTTAGCGGCCAGTCCGACCCGGCCATTGAAAAAGTTACATTCGTTTAGAAACCGTTTCAACTGACAGATAACGTGATAAAAGCTCGAGTGGAGGCATTTCGAACGATTAGAAAATTATTCGGATAGAATCGTATAACAAGATATTCTGCTCATAAAAATTCTATTATTATTGATTCCTTCAATTTAGGATTATTAATTATTGTTAGCGGCCAGTACAACTCCGTCCAGTGAAAAGATTACATTTTCGTTTAGAAACCGTTCGAACCAAAGTTCGAACTGACACCATTGACACTAACGTAACGCCATAAAGGCTATTCATAAAGGCATGTCTTTGTCCAGCACTGAAATCTTGTACCTAGTTAAAATAATTATCAGATATTATTTTTAAACATAAAATATAAACAATCTTTCAAAGTAAAGGCATTCTAAAAAACATTCTAAACTACACACACATTCTAAAAAAACGCTAAAAAGTATGAAGTACTATCCTATTCACGAAATAGTTTCCCTTTTCAATTCAGCTAAAATTTAACTATTTTCCTACTCCATCTACTTATGTGTAGTCGATAGGGCAGAGTAAACGCGTAACATGCATACAAAAACATACAGTCGAATTGAGAACCTCCTCCGTTTTCTTCCGTGATGCTCTATGTCCCCGGTTGCTAGATTTTCTTCACAATCGAACTTTACCAAGGAAACTTTTTTAGTTTGTGCCTTAGAGTAGTTCTAAACGGTAGGTAGACAGAGTAAACACGTCACAATGCTGCGACTAATTGACCGGCGGAGCTGCGGAGTGAATTATTAACACAATCGATACCCGGACACACCGGAGCCCGGACAGACGGACGGGATTGCGAGTCAATAGATGCATCTTCAAGTCCGTGCGTTTTATGAACTACTAGAGGTCGCCATGTGGTCGAAATTTGCCTATAATAATTCATATCATTTTTAAGTTTGAGCTGTGAAGGATTCTTTTATCTCTTAGAAAAAAGGAAATAATCAAATTAAAAAGATAAATCGTCAACGTGTAACAAAATTGTATCTATCAAACATAGTGTGTGTAAATCTGAGGTAGTGTGTGTGATGATTATTTTTATTAATTTGATGTATTTCTAAACATTATTTTATAATATTTTATTTCTGCACACCTTCCTCCGTTTAATTTACCGCAAAAATTTGACATACTTTCGGTTACACAATTCTCGTAAATGGAAGTTTTTACTCACTCATAATTCACAAGAAGTACTTTGTTATTTTGACGGTGTTTCCAAACGACGGCGACCTGCAAGCGACTAACACAGCATCTTTGATTTGAGTCTTGCTACTTTACTTATATGTATGCAGTCGAAGCTTCGAAAGAAATAAGGAAGGCAAATAACACAACCATATGCGTACATAATGCAGACTTGTCTGACTAGGATCAAAATCTATAAACCGAATAGTAATAATATTCTAAAGTCTATGATAATACAGATAGTCACGACACAGACACGCTAAACCGCAGATATCCAGGAATAACCGGTAAAATCAATAGCGCCGTCGCATCTATATGTAGTTGAATTTGCAATTTTTAGGATTCCGTAACCAAATGGTTAACCGAGACCCTTATACTAAGACTCCGCAGTCCGCCTGTTTGTCACCAAGCTGTATCTCATGAACCGTGATGGCTAGACAGTTGAATTTCTCACAGATAATGTATTTCTGATGCCGCTATAACAACTAATAATCGCTTCTTTTTTTTTTTTGGTTAAAAACAAAATTTTTAATATTCTCCATTAGGTACAAACTGTCATGGCTTTGCATAGTGTGATTTTCGTAAATGAAAATTATGGAGGACATTTTGTTCTCTGTAAATTGCACTTAAACGAAAAACGTGTAGCTTAGCGTAGCAGGTGTTACGTAGCTAAGTAAATGATTATTAAAATAAAACCTTCCAATGCATAAAATTACTAAATGCATGCATATTACGAATGAGCATGAATATAAACTTTTCATTATGAAATAAATTTTCGTAATCGTAAACTTTAAATCCAACTGCTTTTTAGTTTCAAAATTTGACATATGCTCACCTAAGCTATGAGATAACATCAAGTAATATATTTAGCAAGAACACGATGTAGCAAGGATTGCGAAGGATCACTCTCGAAATTGGTTTCACCTTGCTCAACGGTAAATTGTAGAACGTTGTGTAATGGCCAGAAGATCTTAGAATCAAAGCGAAATAAACTTGCCAGGGTCACAACTCACAAAGGGAGGAAATTGTAGAAACGATTACAGTTATGCAGTTTCAGTCATAGAGTTGAAAATATATATGTCACCGTAAAATTGTAAAAACTGTTAGATTATAAAATAACCAACGAGATTGTAAAAATATGTCGAAAGATTCATTACTATATATTTATAATCTAACGAAAAATAATATTATGTTAAATATAGGCACAATATTTGGGTCCGAAGTCTATCGACATTTTACAATTTCACTAGTTATATTACAATCTAACGGTTTTTACAATTTTACGGTGACATAATATATAGGTACTTACGTACCTACAGAGAAGTAGCTTTCGTAGAGCGATCCAAATCAATCCTTTGAAAAATTTAACGTCACCTTCATGGCCTAAAATTTTTCCACACACCGTTTGCTTGTAGACCTAGTAGAGCAATCGAATCAAAAGCTAACTGTGTAGCTGTTCGTCTTTTTTTAATCTGTGGTTTCAGATGTGTCTCAATATGAACGGTTATGCCAGTGACTTTTTGATTGCAAATCAAAGATTTTAAAGCTAAAGATAAGCTATAACGTACATTTGACAGAAGAAATCTTCATTACAAGAAAAAATTACGCCATCTTGATTTTCACCATAATTCAAATGTCCAAAAGTGGGGCCGAATGAAGTGGGGACAGTTTTCACCTCAACATGCGTCATCTTAAAGCCGGGTTTTCACAATACGAGTACGCTCGGACCGAGTGCGCTCGGATGGCTACTCGGACGCTACTCGTAATGTGTAAACAGGTGATCGGCGCTCGGATCACCTGTTTACACATTACGAGTAGCGTCCGAGTAGCCATCCGAGCGCACTCGGTCCGAGCGTACTCGTATTGTGAAAACCCGGCTATAAATTATCGGTCTCTGTTGCAAATATAATATTCATGGTTGAATCTGGAGCTGTCTATTTTTATCGACAGAGAAATTCAAATATTAAAAAGCTCTTTTCAAAATAAGTTACTTGTTAAAGGTAAAAAATTCTGCGTGGAATCATATCTAGAAACTGGAGGTGTGTAATGAAAATATTATAGTTATATACGTGAAGCACTTTCAGTCACAGTCCGAGAAATTTCACCGGTGCGATCTTTAGGCTGCGTTCACATCAAACTTCTGGCCGATTCTGTATCGTACATTTTGTCAGTTAATCACTGAGTTAGTAACAAAACAGAGAAGTGAGTAACGGAAAGTCTCACTTTTGTATTATAGTGAATACAAAAGTGACACTTTCAGTTACTCACTCCTCCGTTTCGTTACTAACTCAGTGATTAACTCACAAAATGTACGATGGATGGTATTTCCATACATATTCACCTTTTTGTTCACACCTTACCGACAATACGTTATTACGCTTTGCGTAGACGCTGTATTCGGCGGCCGATTTGTCAGTATAGTGTGAATGTAAAATACCGTTTATTTTCAGGTTTACACTGGGGCTCACAGTGAGCCTGCTCACATTCGGCGGCTGACAGCCAGTTTGGTTTGAACGCAGCCTTAGATGGCGCTCGGTCTATTAGTAACACGTGAAAAGCCCTGTAGGCTGTACCGCGTCTTCTTCCCCTCTCCCTGTCCCCTTAATTAATAATTGGTTTTATTTCAACATTCAAAATCCTAATGTACTTAATTCATATCAGTGTTGAAGCGCTTAGATTCTAGACTGCTTACGCCCGAAATTATTAATCTCATTTTAGCTATCTAGACTATATACAGGATGTCCCAGAAGTCGACGTCGTCCCTTCGAAGGCTGATAGACCAGCTCATGACTCACCAGAATATCGTAATATGACCTTGGTAAAAAATCTTTAGGTTTCGAGATATTGGCACTTTTAATAATTTCTTAAAAATTACACCTCATGTCAGTTTTTAGACTGCCGCAACTACAATTTCCCGTATTGTGGGATACAAATTTGTATTGCGGAATCCTGACTAGTTCTGCTATTGACCACGGTTATAAACAAAGATAATAGAGTCTGAACTTTGTAGAAAAAAAGAAAACTTTTCCCTACTCGTGATTTCAAAAACTTTTTCTCCTAACTTTCACTATCCATACTGAACAAAAAATACACCACACTAACCTGAGTTACTTTAAAAAGTTGCTCATTTTATGTAGTTTTGCTACTAATCTACGTCAAAAAATTTTTTTGCTATTTTAAGTGCACAGAGAACACATTTTGAATGTTTTTCTTTAGTTAAAATTTCGATCAAAAACACTCGTTACATTGAAATCAGCCAGATGTTTACTTAAAAATTGTACGTTGAAGTTAATTAATTAATTAATTAATTAATTAATTAATTAACTTAATTCTATCTTACTAAACTTAGAAACTAAACAGAATACAAGGATTATTTTTAAACTGTAAGGAGAAATGCAAAGAAGGAGAACACATTAATAATATCATTTAATGAGTTAGACTCATTAGAGTGAGAGTAGGTGACGACACGCACGTCTTTTGTTTTAGGCTCCCTTCTGGCAAAACCTTTCTTTTTTTTCTTTATTCACACACACACACAAAAAATATATACAATCATTATTAATACATAATTAAATAATATATATCGTCGATCTAATCCCGTGCTAAGTAGAACTTGTGTTACGGGTATCAGACAACGGATATAATTATATTTTATACAAATACAATACACGCATAATTAATTTATACTAATAACAATATAGATACAAAATAGTAATATTATACATAACTATATTAATATATACACCACGACTATCTAGTCCCGTGCTAAGATTAACTTGTGTTACGAGTACCAGATATATCGGGCATATATTTTATATTATAACTACTACTATACATATACTATTCTAAAACTATAATCTACACTCACACTCACTAACACACATGTTTATCACGTAAAGTCGGCGACGTGATGCGCGCTTCATTAGGGAGCCTCCCCCTAAACCTTCGGTAGACCACGTCCGTCGGCCAGAATTCCTCCACCTCAAAGGTCGGTAGAAGATGCGATGGTACTCTCACCACAAAGGAACTAAAGTTAACCTTGTGGCGAGACTCCAAGCGTTCGACCCTTAAGGTGAAAAACATCTTCTTCCGGATGTAGTCCACTACGTCCTCTACTGTCGTGGACCAGTGCAGGCGGGACACGTATAACGGCGTTGCGGGTACCTCACACCGCAGACGCTCCTCGGGTCCGCTGGGTGCGGTGCCGCGGTGGTTGCGGACGGCGGGCTTCCTCTTCTTTCTTCTCTCCACCAGTGTGAAGCCCTCCTCATCGCACTTCCTGCACTCGTCCTTGTCGAGTCGAAGAGGTTCAGCCTTGTGGCCCTCTTTCACTCCCCTCGTTTTCACCCGCGGAGGCGGCGCGGGACAAGCAGCGACGCTTGCATATTTTTTCGGCTGAGTCAGTGGACTCAGTTTCGACTCGACCGCAAGCGGCGAGCTGACGGCGGCGGTTGCTGACCCGTACGATTTCGCTGACATGCAAAACGACGAGTCAAACTGCGCTCCGCGACGCATGTTTACCGAGTCTATCGGATGCTCGGGTGACCTACATAATGAATTATTACTTTTAAGTTGTAATAATTCACTACGCAACTCACTGATGGTAGATTCCGAGGCATCCAATCTTCCTCGCATCTCGTCCAGCTCTGCCTTCATGATGTTGAACTTGTTCAGCAGGCTGGAGACGTTGACGTTGTCCGCAGATACTGCCGGCAGCCTGTGTAGCTCCTTAGCTACAAATACCGGCACGACCGCTGGATTCGTCCGCTTGAGCAGGGAGATGATGTCCTGCAAGCTTCCGTCGCTCCCATCTCTCCTTCGAGACGTCATCTGCGCGGTCTTACCGAGCGCTTCGTACAGCATCAGCTTGCCCTTGCAGATCTCCTCGCTGGTGTAGGTTGAGTACCTTAACCTTTTGCGATACAAATTAGCTGCAGCAGCACCGTTGCCTCTGTATTCCCCGTAAATGTAATGCGTGTTAGCATACTGATGTATAGTATACGCCATAATGACTGGTATTTTTGAGGTAGCTTAATAGCAACTATTTTACTATTTTAAAAACTACATAAAATGAGCAACTTTTTAAAGTAACAACCCAGGTTAGTGTGGTGTATTTTTTGTTCAGTATGGATAGTGAAAGTTAGGAGAAAAAGTTTTTGAAATCACGATTAGGGAAAAGTTTTCTTTTTTTCTACAAAGTTCAAACTCTTATTAGCTTTGTTTATAACCGTGGTCAATAGCAGAACTAGTCAGGATTCCGCAATACAAATTTGTATCCCACAATACGGGAAATTATAGTTGCGGCAGTCTAAAAACTGATATGAGGTGTAATTTTTAAAAAATTATTAAAAGTGCCAATATCTCGAAAACTAAAGATTTTTTTACTAAGGTCATATTACGATATTCTGGTGAGTTATGAGCTGGTCTATCAGCCTTCGAAGGGACGACGTCGACTTCTGGGACATCCTGTATATGGCTTTTAACTTTGAAAATGGTCAAAAGTGAAAAAAAATAGTAGGATGAAACCCATTGGAAAAAGAAGAGAATATACCTAGTTGGCTAGTTCTTTCTGCAGAGAAAAAGCCATGAGAGGTGGCTCACTTATACTAATTAAGAATAGTTTAAAATATAAAGAACGAAAAGACATAGTGAATCTCTCTACAGAACGAATAACCGAAATAGCCTGTATAGAGGTGGGACACTTTATTATTGTAAGCGTATACAGGCCACCTTTAGGGTTATATGATTCATTTGAAAAAACAATGGAAATGTTATTAACCAAGATAAGTGCATCTAACAAACATATATTATTATGTGGTGATTTTAATATTAATATTTTAGAAAGTAACTCTACCACTGTTAGATTTACTTCATTGTTAAAATCATATAACCTAACCTATTTATTTTTTGAACCGACAAGGATCAGTGACAGCTCTGCTACATGCATCGATAATATTTTTACCAACGTAGATCCATTAAATAAAGAAATAATTAAGAAACTAAGCTCTGATCACTGTGGACAGCAAGCTATTTTCCCTATAGATAATAATAATTGCAAACATTTACACAGGGACAGAAACACATGTATACCAATAAATGTTAAACGTATTGAGAAGTTTAGAGGTGAAATTATAGCTAATATTTTACATTTAGAGTATCATAATAGCCCGGATATGTCATTTGGTAAACTGTTTAAATTAATTAAACATAATTTTGATACCATTTTCACCTCTAAAACAGTGAGAACAAACAACAAAAGTAAATTCAGTGAATGGGCAACAGCAGGTATTTTGAAAAGTAGATTTAAATTGTATGAACTCTATAATGAAAGAACAATGAATCAAAGTGAAGATTTTAAAAGTTATGTAAGGTTATATTCAAAAATATTTAAGCAAGTTTGCTCAGCAGCAAAATCTCTTCACATTAGAAATAAAATTAAGAATTCTAAAAACCAGGTTAAGACAACATGGCAAATAATTGCAAATGATACTGGAAGAGTCACCAGACGCAACTCATCTTTTAAATTAAATATAGATGGTAAAATAATCAAATCCGACATTGAAGTTGCAACTGCTTTTGAGAAATTCTTTGCTGACATTCCAGTTTCAACCACAAAAAATTTAAACGCCTCTCCTGCTGCTGCTGAATTGCTACTTAAAGAAAACGTAAAAGAGTGTGAAATCGAATTTAGATTTAAAGAAATAGGACCTCAAGACATTATTAAACATTTTAATTTGTTAAATATCAAGAATACTTCAGATTTATGGGGCCTATCTATGAAAGTTATTAAATCTATAATCGATATTATTGCACCTTACTTAGCAACTATCTTTAATGATTGTATAAAACGTGGCGTCTTTCCTGATCTAATGAAACACAGTAAAGTTTTACCTCTCTTTAAGTCTGGTAGTAAGTCGGATCCATCTAACTTCCGACCTATATCTATTTTACCAACACTAAGTAAAATTTATGAAAAAATAATACTTAATCAGTTGCTAGCACACTTCAATATAAATAAAATTTTACATAACAAACAATTTGGATTTACAAAGGGACGCTCTACAACAGATGCAGGCGTCGATCTAATTAGTTATATTTTTGATGCTTGGGAGAGATCGCATGATGCTCTGGGAGTCTTTTGCGATCTCTCTAAGGCATTTGATTGTGTGCAACACTCAACATTGATCAGGAAATTGTGCCACTATGGAGTAAGGGGTCCAGCACTCGTTCTCCTAAAATCTTATTTATCAAATAGGATTCAGAGAGTTGAGATAAATGGAAAAAGATCCACAGGTACTAAAATTGAGATGGGGGTCCCACAAGGGTCAATTTTAGGACCCTTTCTTTTTCTGATTTATATAAATGACCTACCATACCTTATTAATGAAAAAAACGGAATAGTATTATTTGCCGATGATACGTCACTTACTTTTAATATTAATCGCCAAAACTCGTGTTATGACGAAGTAAATAATGCTCTTCTAAAAATAGTACACTGGTTTAGTGTCAATAATCTTTTGTTAAATAGCAAAAAAACTAAATGTATAAAGTTCACGTTGCCGAATGTAAGGCAAACTAAAACCAATGTGCTATTAAATGGGGAAGGTATGGAACTAGTAGATACAGCCGTCTTTTTAGGTATTACATTAGACGCGAAACTTCAGTGGGGCCCTCATATTGCTGGATTGGCCGACAGACTTAGTTCAGCAGTATTTGCAGTAAGTAAAATAAGACATTTTGCAGACGAAAACACAGCAAGGCTTGTGTATTTTAGTTACTTCCACAGTATAATGTCCTATGGCATTCTGCTATGGGGCAATGCTGCAGATATAAATACTATCTTTGTGCTGCAGAAGCGAGCTGTTCGGGCAATCTACAAGCTGGCCCCCAACACTTCATTAAGAGATAAGTTTAAGGAAACTGGGATCTTAACTGTAGCTTCTCAGTATATTCTATCAAATGTACTATATGTTAAAAAAAATTTAAGCCTATTCAAAAAAAAAAGTGACAACCACAATAGAAATACTCGAAATAAGAATAAGCTTGATGTACCAGTGACTAGACTTAGTAAAGTAAAGAATTCGTTTAAAGGCCAATGTATACGTATATACAATAGGATCCCAGAAAACGTTCAAAATTTTTCAACCAATAAATTTAAAAAAGTAATCAAAGAACGTTTGTGTAGTAAAGCTTATTATAAACTTAATGATTTCATGAATGATAGCACACCTTGGGAATGAGGTGGCCCCCTGCAAGGCTACTTCCATACACTATTGTATTCTAGTTATATAGTTTTAGTCATAACATTGTTATACATTTTTTTATTTTAAAAGAACAATTTTCCATCTTTTTGGTAAAAGATGGCCCCGCGCGAGTTTCTTACGCCGGTTCTTCTCGCCGGGCTAGTTCCCGAACCGGTGGTAGGCATCATGTATACCGACGTTCAATAAGTGTATAAAAATACCAACATTGAATAAAAAATTTTGACTTTGACTTTGACTTTGACTTACCAAAAAAAAAGGAAAAATAATTTACGGGTGATTTGAGATCGGAAAATGTAAGGGGGTGAGTTTTTAAGGGTAGAAAACGGTTTATCGCAATTTCCGGCAAAAATACAAGTCCTATGGAAAAAGTCAAATGGCAAAGTTGTAGGTAATGAAAAGATGTATCACATAAGCTCAAAATGTATGTGAAAACTCAAATAACCAAGTTTTTAGATTTTTATTTTTATCTTCATTATACAAAAAGTTTTTTTTTCACGGGTGAAAAGTTACCTTTTTATTAATATTATATATCTATGCCTTTTTATGTTTCAAATATACTATAATTTTTTTATTTAAAATATTTATTTTTTCACCTTATTTCGACTTAATATCGAAAAAATAACCCTAATTTTCAATCGAAAATTCTCCCGTCAAAATATCTTTTTTTTTAAAGTCGGAGGGCTTTTTGTTCCTTGAAATCTCTTCTTCCTGATAATGTAAAAAAATAAACATGACTATGGTAAATGTTCTCAGAAAATACAAAGAAAAGAAAAGGTAGTAAGGTCCAGACCCGCCTAGCCCCTTCCCCACTTCTCTATGAAATACCCGAAATACCTTTTAATGGGCTAAAATTAATTTTTTGTTAGTCACTCAGGCATATATTAAGTTATCTTAAGATAGCAATAAATTGGCATCTATGCAAATAATTTAAAGAAGATTCGACAACTTACTCAAAATATTGTAGATGTCTTCTTTTGTATTGTAGATGTTTTCTCTGTGAAAACTTTTTTGATATATTAAAACTATATTTTAATCTAGCTGTAAATTTTCCTAAATAACAAAGAAAATATCTAATACGAGACTGATAACAAAACAAAACACTGTTTTTCGTCTCTTACAACAATTATAATGCCAGAAATAGAATTAAAAAGAATAACACAAGCATTTGGACCATTCTACGCTTTTGGTGTAATATAGTCGGGAGCAATTTACGAGTTCTCCTTATCTTCAATATGAAAGATTTCATTAAATCATGCGTCGACCGCAATAAAACAGTTTGATACCGCAGTAACGTCGCTCGGGTGACCAACTTAATGACCTACGCATTGGCCCTTATTATATATCGCCCTGTATGTTTATGACCTACGTCCAAGTTGTATGAGGAAGCGATTCATATTTATATTAAGAGTTAAACAGAACAGTTTTGCCGGGTATGTCAATCAGCGATGTTGTGTATTTGTATTTCTTTCAAAATGTGTGTTATGTCGGTTTATAATAGTAATATTAGTAGAATATTAACTATTAGATACTCGTTGGCGTGCACAAGTGTGGGCAACTACAAAATACGTGCTTTTTTGGTTTCCCACCAAAACTTCCTAGGAAGTTTCAGCAAAGCGTCTACCACTTTACTGAATCGACTGACTTGGCTCATTGACTACCCTGACTATTTATTTTGACTTCGACTTTGGACTTGACGATTTAGAAACACGGTGTTGAAAATTTGAATGAAAATTCTATTTCCCGCATTTTTAACTTGACACTGGCAAATGGATATAAGCCGACGCCATTTATTTAAAAAAATAACGGGGTGTACTCCCGGAGTGCCGGCAGAAGTGAAAACTTGAATATTAAATTGAAAAAACCGCTATCTACGTTAAAAGATACGAACTAAAATAGTTTCATGCTCGCTTAAGGGAACTAAGACAGCAAACATTCGCAAGTTGCATCTTACGAATTTAGCCGTTTAGCCGGAACTAACAGACAAACAGAGTGACCAGCAGACAGATAATTATAAAAAATATATATAATTATGTAAATACCAATTGAACTTTCATATACATAATTATTGAAAGACTGTTAATTTAAAATTACAAACATACACCTAAATTTTTATTTATTTACTAGATGTTGCCCGCGACTTCATGCGCGCAAAAATTAATTTCGCAGAAACCATACATTTTTTCGCGAATAGCCTATTCCTTCCCCGTGGTCTAATCTGCATCTGTGCCAAATTTCATCAAAATCGGTCCAGTAGTTTCGGACCCTATTCGATGCAAACAAACAAACAAACTCTCTTCATTTTTTTTTTTTTTTTTTTTTATGAAATAAGGGGGCAAACGAGCAAACGGGTCACCTGATGGAAAGCAACTTCCGTCGCCCATGGACACTCGCAGCATCAGAAGAGCTGCAAGTGCGTTGCCGGCCTTTTAAGAGGGGATAGGGTAATAGGGGAGGGTAGGGAAGGGAATAGGGTAGGGGATTGGGCCTCCGGTAAACTCACTCACTCGGCGAAACACAGCGCAAACGCTGTTTCACGCCGGTTTTCTGTGAGCCCGTGGTATTTCTCCGGTCGAGCCGGCCCATTCGTGCCGAAGCATGGCTCTACCACGGCATTATATTAGTATAGATATAAAATTTGTTAAATCTATTTAATTACTCCCTTCTTCGGCAGTCGAGTAAAAACCAAGCACAATTATTACAAAAATCGCTCTACATTTATGAGTTGAACCTGACAAATGTGATTTAATAAGTTCGCAGCATTAGGCCAACTGTGGACAAACACTTGCATTTTGATGAAGATCCAAATTGGCCATATGATGATTATTACAGAAGACATTAGCTTGATGTGGCCGGTTTTGTTCGAGATAAGCAGGCCACCCACTTTTTCCCTTTGCGTACGAAATATATTATCACAGACAAAGTGAGACAGTCACATAAACACAGATACTATTGGCACCTCTTCCATAGGTCGACTATAATAGCATTAACACGTAATAGTCTGATTCACAAAATCCATATCAGTGAATTTCTGTCCAAGGGCACTGGGAGGGAGCTCCGGGAGGTGGAACTTGTTAGGAAAGTTTCTCCTTTTTAAGGATTTTTTTTTCGGATATCGTACATCGACGTCTGCTGTCGTTGCGGTCACTTAATTTATGTTTCAATCTTTTTAGGTTGTGCTAGTGCAAAGTTAAGCTTTGGCAATGTTATAAGTACGTCACTTTGAAAATTTTGAACAAATACGTCATGTAAGCGCTTTTATAGTGCTTTAGAACGCCTGATTCTAAGTTTAAACCATTTGTCGTAAATTAAACGTAAATAAGTTTAAAAGTCTTTAAAAAGTTAATTTAAGCCAAGGATTTACCCAGACACCTAGATCAAGATAAACTTTCATAATGGCTAGACTTTTTACTCCATAAACTTTTTATTCGTGTTAAGATAACGAAGTGAATTTTCAGAGTTTTAATGAAAGAAAAATCTTGTCGTACCAGTTGGTTTTGAATGCTTTCACCCTTTTACTATTCATGGTACTTTATCTAAATAAATAACGCAAAGTACACTGTTAAAGACATCTTTAAGAGCTACTTCTAAACGTTTAAAGATGAGCTAACATTTATCATAAATCATAATTGACCTTGCTCAAAATTGATTAACTTTTTACTTTTACTAGATAAATAACCTTCCCATATCTTATGTAGATATTTCTAAACTAAGTACATAGTAAGTACATACCTGCTAGTGTACTGCTATTAGCCGAATTCTTACAACTCTGACTCCCGGAAGCTCTCAAATAATATTAATTAGAAAAATTAATCGGAGGACTTAGAAAGATCCAGAAAATTCAATAGAAAGGTATGTAAAGCCCTGGGGTCTATTTATAATTATTACTAGGGATCGCGTCGGTCTCCAAAGACCCCTGCGGGATGGGACTTATGCCTGTATTAATTAATGTTGGGAGTACCTCTGACGTGACGATGTTTCATTCCATGCTTATGACCCCTTGGGGTGCTTAGCAAAAGCCTAAATGTATCCGAAAGAGCAGTTCATAGCCCCATAAACGTTAAGAATAATATCGTAAATATAAAGATGAAGGTGAATCTAAATTAATTATACAAGTAAATAGCTTAACATTTTGCATGAACTAAAAACAACACTTGCTCCAGCAAAGTTGTTAAGAAGGTCCAAGAAGCCGACTTATGATCTAAATTTTAAAGAGTAGGTACCTATTTTGTCGTTCATCAAAAGTCTTGTGACTGCGTTAAAATTCATACTATTGAGTAAGGCAACGGTAACTTGCCAACCTCCCAATTTGTATTACAAACAAATTAGTGGGCATGATGATAAAATATTTTAAAATATTCTGTATGTTTATTATATTCTGTGTAATTAGTGGATTAGTAATATCAAATAGTTGATATACCTTTTCAATTTGCATACGAAAGGAGTCGAGACGTGGCCTCAGGCGAATGGAAATTAACCCGTGAGATCGCTCAAAACCTTCGAGTGTCTCTGTTCCCCTCGCACGCCCAAAATTTGATATCATAAGACAAGGACAGGTGTAATAAAATTCCCAACGAGGGGAAATGGAAGGATTCGAGAGTAATTGGAAAATACCTTCACATTGAGTGGCGCGGCTGAGGTTTGTTCAAAGAATGTCCACGATGCAGATGTGTCATATCACACATCTGTGTAAGTTAAATAGTGAAAAAGTTATCATAGCAGCTGCTGCAGCAGCAGCTATTATTTTATTTATTATTTATTTATTTATTCATACAAATAAAAACAAAATATAAAATAAAGTCCTACAAAACTGATCTTCAGTTTGTCTGTAGGATCAATGTTATAAAACGTAATATTATAGACAGAGTATAAAAATAAAATTAACTAGATAATTACAACATTGCTATTTATTATTTAGGTATACTGCCAGATGTTGCCCGCGACTTCGTGCGCGCAAAGGGAAATCTCGCGGGAGCCGTACACTTTGCCGCAATAAAAAGTAGCCTATGTCCTTCTCCGTCTTCTACTCTACATCTGTGCCAAATTTCATCAAAATTGGTCCAGTAGTTTCGGAGCCTGTTCAATGCAAACAAACAAACAAACTTTTCCTCTTTATTATATTAGTATAGAAGTATAGATATAATATACATAATCTATTGGAAATACTTTAGAAAATAATGTTAGATACTGATGATAATAACATAAGAATTTTTTGATATTTAATTCCGTGTTAGAAAATACTTATATAATGTTATTGAAAATTTTAATATAAAATCTATGACCTAGTAGAAAAAAACGAAAAACAAAAATCAAAGGGTGGAAACGGATTCCTATTAGGTACTAAGAGTCCGCTGTCCGTATTATTGTATGTCTATCTGTCACAAGACTATACCTATCTGATGATATATACGCGTACCAAACTGCCATTCGGACTGACATTTATCAAGTCCAAATTATTAAAATATTGAAAGAAAAGCATATAATTAGTTAAAAATGCGCAGTTTCTCTGGGATAAAACCTAACTAGATCGATTTTTATCTCCTAAAAGTTCATGCATACTAAATTTCATTAAATACTTCAAGCCGTTTCCGAGATTCCGATTATTTAATTAAGTATTTAATATACAAGAATTGCTCTTTAGCCCCCTTACTAATAAACGCTGTATAAGCTTTGAATAGTTATACAGTGTTTTGTCTTCTTCAATCGAATTTAAAATGTCACTTGTGTGACGGGAACAAAACACTGTATAACTATTCAAAGCATAAACAGCGTTTATTAAAACAATAAAATAAATATTTAAGTAGGACACCCATAGGTTATTTTTCTCTGATAAGTGTACTTGTAATTATAACTTGTATCTGCATGAGGTACGCATTAAATCACTGCATTAGTCATTACCTGCACTGTACACCATCATCTTTTTACTGAACATCTGCATCATCACTCTGACGTTGACAACCCCCATTATAGGGCTATTCTATGCCAAAAGAAGAAGAAGATAGGTGTAAAAGTAAGCTAAATGTCTCTATAAAAAGCTGCTTGCTTATTCATTGTCGTCCTTCAAATAGAGATCGTCGCGTGTATTTTACTAGTCGACTGCGGCCTTTGTATGAATTTAATCAGATTCTGTTTTCATCGTTTTCACTGGATAATTGGAATTTATATTGGGAATTATTCTTTTAGTTAATACTAACTGATATTTTATTGCAAGCTAGCTGTCTCGACTCCCGACATACGTTGTTTTGTCTTATCTATGTCATCGTAAGATTGTAAAAACCGTTAGATTGTAATAAAACTAGTGAAATTGTAAAATGTTGATAGACTTCTGACGCGAATATTCTGCTTATAATTTAACACAATAATTTTCGATAGATTATAAATATATAATAGTACTTAGTTATAAATCTTTCGACATATTTTTATAATCTCGTTAGTAAAACATTTATCTTGGAAACTAATTGACGTATAGAAATAATTCTTTCACGAGTGTTTTTCATTTTTCACGGAGAAAAAAAGCTTACATTTAAAATTAGTGAACAATCTCCGTTATTGTAAACGTATGGGGGCTGCTCGGCACCATCAAAAGGAGGCGACGCCGATGATGATAATGATTCTAAGTGTAACAATAACGAGATGTTGGGTTTTGTAATTGTGCTAGTTGTTTTGAAGCCCAAGATCTGACACAATTATACTCGAGAAGCGTTTTGCGGTTGACGTGGAGTGCTGTTTAACTCTCAAGATCCCTGATTTCCCAGTACCGTTCCTCAAAAGTACTACAAAAGGATAGCTTCACTGTGTTATTGTATGGAAATTTTGGCTCTTTGAGGTTTAACGAAATATATTTAAACGTTAAATAAAATTTGGTTAAATTTCGAAAATGTTTGTATTATCCTCGTTCAGATTTTTATTTTAAATTGAACATGTTTTTTTTTTAT
Organism: Glaucopsyche alexis; assembly: GCA_905404095.1. Taxonomy (NCBI): domain Eukaryota; kingdom Metazoa; phylum Arthropoda; class Insecta; order Lepidoptera; family Lycaenidae; genus Glaucopsyche; species Glaucopsyche alexis. The sequence continues at coordinate 22,161,777 of FR990047.1, read as the reverse complement.
ATAAAAGATAGCATTAATTTCCCGCGGCTTCGCCCGAGTAAAATTAGATTTTTAACTTTTTTTCCCCTATTTTACCCCTACATTTTGGGGGTTGAATTTTGAAAAATCCTTCCTTAGTGGATGCCTATACGTGTGCAAAATTTCAAATTTCTAACCTTAAGGGCCTGTGCGATGTATCAAACTTGATACATCAGTTTATCAGCTTTGCCTTTTATATGTCACCGTAAATTTGTAAAAACCGATAGATTGTAATATTACCAAGATATCAAATTGTAAAAACTGTTAGATTGTAAAATAACTAACGAGATTGTACAAATATGTCGAAAGATTCAAAACTATATATTTATAACTAACGAAAAATAATATATAATACATAAAGATAGATAGATTAAAAATATTATAAAAGTAATAAGTATTAATATTTTTATTATTTTAAGTTGGACCAACATACTTGATAATATTATGATTCGGAAGACAAATATATTTTGTTCCTTATATTAATCCGTTTCATTGTTTTTGTATAAACGTGGTGCGTCTACGTTTAACGTCAGGTTACCTATATAATATTATTCAAGATTGCTTTCTTCGTAAAGTTCAAGAGAAAGTCACCCAGGAAAATAAGTTGAATTTATAATTAAATAGACTTGTTTGTTGAACCATAAATATTACAAAACACTTGCTCCGCCCTGAACTTGTAGTCAGAAAGCGCTGCAATTCTGCCCAATATATTTTGCGTTTACAACTTTATATTTTACCCGAACTTTAGATGTTGCCTGCGACTTCGTGCGCGTTAAAGGAAATCCCACTGGAAACGTACATTTTTCCGCGATAAAAAGAAGCCTATTTTTTTCCCCGTGGTCTACATTATATCGAAAAAGAATTTTTGGAGGCAGGAACCTCCCCTACGCGTAAAGTAGGGATGTTTTATTTTCTCGCCGTCTACCCTATAGTATGGGGTATCATTAGATAGGTCTTCTAAAAACATTGAGAGGTTGCTAAGACGATTTTTGATTTAGGTAACCATTAATAGGTATTCTGTAATCTGTGCCGGAATTAGCAGCGTGGATTTACTGAATACCTACTTATTCTGACCCAGTTATTCAAGAAGCTATATTATTTAATATAATACTGCTTGCACTCGAGATTATTCGAGTTTGTCTCCCTCTAAGAATAAAATCAAATAACTTACGTAGGTACTTCAACAAAACAGAGTCTTCGCAATGGTGATATGCTTGAGTGATATTTGATTCAGCACTTAAATGTCCCTCGACTTAATGACGGCTCGTAAACGTTTTACTACCTTCTACCTCGCTATACATCCCTGGTAATGACAAGCGTATAGCTGGGAGGACATCAGGAGATGGTGTGAACGTTGTGGTTTCATTAACTTTTTATTTAATGTTGGTACTTCTGGGAATTTGGCCATCAATGTTATCGAAATCATTGGACAAGTTTGAGATTATTAGCTTTTGCTCGCAGCGCCACCTTATTAAGGCTGGGATTATAATTATGATCCGGAATCCTGCGGGCCTGGGAAAATTCAGAGCACTGAAAATAGGACTCTGCGCTAATACAACAGAGTTGTAAATTGATGTATCGAGCTGTCATATGACATTGACATTTGCCTATTTGCATTTGAGTGTTCGATTTAAATATTATTGTATTTTCCATTTCCATAGTGTTCAATCCCACCTCCCAGCCTTGGCAAGAAGCGTAAACTACTGTTAATAACTTAGATGTCACGATAAGATATAAATTAAGAAGACTATACTTAAAAAGTTAGCTACTAGAGTAAGTATTAAATTATTATTTTTAAACAAAATAAACAAAAAATTAAACCGACTTCCAAAGTAAAAATACACAAAAAAGTATGAAATAAAACTTATTTTATAAATAATTCCCCTTTTAAATTTGTCTATTTCTCTACTTAATCTTCTTAATTTTGAAGTCGCTACCAGCCCAAACGATATCCTACAATATTTTATAGAACTCACGTTCATATTTGCTGGTAACGACTTCAAAATTAAGAAGATTAAGTAGAGAAATAGACAAATTTAAAAGGGGAATTATTTATAAAATAAGTTTTATTTCATACTTTTTTGTGTATTTTTACTTTGGAAGTCGGTTTAATTTTTTGTTTAAAAATAATAATTTCACCCTTTTTAGTGATATATCTTGTTAAGTTATTATTAATACGTCTTAAAAACGTCTAAAATAAACGATCGAATGTATAACTGAATACGCGCCAAGCTTCCATTAGGTATTGTTATTAAGATGATGATGATGATTACTGTAAGTTACAAAGTGGCATATGCTTGCAGTTCTTTAAACAATTCCGAAATTTCCTAACGCATATCTTTAAAGACTGAGGAGTTCTGTTCAGTGCTTTTGGATTCAGGGTATACCTTGGTACAACGTCTTATTCTTTGGTAGCATATGCTTGTGTTACTTCAGTTAAAGTCAAAATCACTATATGTGTCGATATAAATTTCGAGGAGTTCCCTCGATTCCTCATGGATCGCATCATCACGTTTCCACTTTAGTGACTAAAGGACCAATGTCGAATTAAACCCTTTACAACAACAAAAGAATTTTGCAAATAGGTCCATAAACGGCAGAGTAATGTTCAAAGATCTCCGTGTTAGTGTAAAATACTATGAGAAGTACCTTCTTTATCATCATAATGTGATGATGTATGCTGTGATAGTGGTGGTGATGATGATGATTACTCTAATTGACAAAGTGGCATATGCTTGCAGTTCTTTAAACAACGCCAAAATCCCCAAACATGTATCTATAAGGAGTCAGGAGTTCTGCTCTGTACTTTTGGATCCAGGGTATACCTTGGAGCAAAATCTTACTTTTTGGTAGCATATGCTTGGACTACTTCAGGAAAAGTCAAAATCACCATATGTGTCCATATAAATTTTGAGGAGTTCCCTCGTTTCCTCATGGATCCCATCATCAGGTCAACAATTTTCTGAAAATGGGACCAACTTCGGATTATACCTTTTACATCAAAAAAAGAATTTTGAAAATCGGCCAACAGACGGCGGAGTTATCCGCGAACATACAAAAAAAAAAAAAAAAAAAAAATATATACAGCCGAACGTATAACCGCCTCCTTTTTTGGAAGTCGTTTAAAAATTAAACCGACTTCCAAAGTAAAAATACACAAAAAAGTATGAAATAAAACTTAATCTCTAAATAATTCCCCTTTCAAATTCGGCTAAAATTTTTACTATTTCTCTACTCAATCTTATTAATTTTGAAATCGGTACCAGCCCAAACAATATTCTACAATATTTTATAGATTTTATAGAACAGCCTCCGTGGTCTAGTGGTTAGAGCATTGGCTCTCAACTCGGAGGTCGTGGGTTCGATTCCCGCATTGGAACAACAAAAAATGTTGTTTCCAAGTTTGGTTAGGACAATGCAGGCTGATCACCTGATTGTCTGACAAGAAAGATGATCCATGCGTCGGATGGGCATGTAAAAAGTCGGACCTGCGCCTTATCTCTCGTCAGTCGTGTCGGTTATCCGTCCCACTGGATTACGAGAGTAAAGGAAGAGAGAGTGCTCTTGTGTACTGCGCACACACTTGGGCACTATAAAATTACTCCTGCGTAACTGGCCTGGTTTCAATGGAACCGGCCACCGTCACCGAGATCGGTGGGGAGTCATTATTATAGAACTTACGTTCATATTTGCTGGTACCGACTTCAAAATTAATAAGATTGAGTAGAGAAATAGTAAAAATTTTAGCCGAATTTGAAAGGGGAATTATTTAGAGATTAAGTTTTATTTCATACTTTTTTGTGTATTTTTACTTTGGAAGTCGGTTTAATTTTTTGTTTAAAAATAATAATTTCACGCTTTTTATTAGTTATATATTTTGTAAAGTTATTATTAATACGTCTTAAGAACGTCTAAACTAAACGATCGAATGTATAATTGAATACGCGCCAAGCTTACATTAGGTATTGTTATTAAGATGATGATGATGATTACTGTAAGTTATAAAGTGGCATATGCTTGCAGTTCTTTAAACAACGCCGAAATCCCCAAACATATAAGGAGTCAGGAGTTCTGTTCTGTACTGTTGGATCCAGGGTATACCTTGGAGCAAAATCTTACTTTTTGGTAGCATATGCTTGAACTACTTCAGAAAAAGTCGAAATCACCATATGTGTCCATATAAATTTCGAGGAGTTCCCTCGATTCCTCATGGATCCCATCATCAGGTCACGACTTTGATTTCAAAAGGACCAATTTGGGATTACACCCTATACATCACAGAAAAAATTTTGAAAATCGGTCCACAGGCGGCGGAGTAATCGTTGAACATACAAAAAAAAATAAAAAAAATATATACAGCCGAACGTATAACCGCCTCCTTTTTTGGGAAGTCGGTTAAAGAGTCACATCAACTATGCAAGTCAAACTGAAATTCTAGGTTTTGTGTTGTGTACAATAGCAATTTATAAGAAGTCGGATTCGTAAAAAGACAAAATCGATAGTGGACAGACGTACAGTTGTCAAAATATTAAGTTTACTAGCATTTGCCATTCCGGGGCAAGTGGAACCAGTATCAGTTGGTTAGATTCTCAAGAGGACGTCTTTGCAATAAGACACTGTTATTAATAGACAGAAGTACAGTCGTCAAAATATACAGTTTACACATAATTATGGCGTTCATTAAGAATGATCAATTAGTAATACAGCACTCGAGTCACGTAGCAAAACTAGTCTGGCACCACGGGGAATGACAATCATGATCCAGAGGTGCAGTTTCCTCAGGGGAAATTGGCATGGATTAATCGAACGGAGAATGCATTTCAATAGTCATTTTACTGAGACCTAGCTTAGACTCTAATTTGCTAGACAACTTGTAGCTTGTATACGAAAAGATATTGAATGGTATCGATTTTAAATAGATTTAACTCTACGTATACACTAGGTTTTGCATATTTAATTTAATTATTAATTAGATTGGACGTTTTGAACGTGATAAAAAAGTTCTAACCTAACCCAAAACTACTCAAACGTTATTTCACGCCGGGTTTTTAAGTTGACGTGTTTTTTACAATTAATTTATTTTATTTAATATTTACACATAAAACGAAATTTATAATATTATATAATAAATTATACTTATGCTATGGATTTCCGCAAAGTAACGCCTGATTCTTTTAACTATATAATGTTTTAATTTAAAAGAGAGCCAGTATAGTTTCTGGCAGGAAGCATCCTACATAATTTTCTACAGGATTCACCCAAAAAAGGCGACAACCCAACTGCGACATTACCCACTATTACGTAAGTCGAAAGTTATAATTTCTTTACAAACTAATATAGCTATTCGCTAATGGTCTGGTAAAGAACAAGAAGGCAGATAAGGGGTCGGTAGTTAATAGCAGAAGTCGGGAAAAACAGGAAACTGCGAATCATTCAGCACCAACCGGATGTGGCGCGGAGACGCCGCGTGCGGCGTGCGGTGTGCCCCAAAACTAGATACAATTAACTGCGATGCAGAAGATAGACCTAAATAATGTTTAGAAGAATCATTTACGATTCACGAATATGTAGCTCAAAAAGACTTAAGTACTTGATAAGTTGAGTACCTACTTCTTAAGCATTTTCTTGGCTAAATATTTAGTAACTAATTCAGAAAAGAATATGTCCTCTTTTTGGCAACAACGTACCTACTTGCTGAAATCTGCAGGTACGGCTCATTATCGAAATAATAAAACTAATCAGTTTTCCCTCCTGCACTTGCAGTGTTGAAATCTGCAGGGACGTTTTCAAACTTAACTGTTTCCCTAAAAGTTATGCAACCTAAACTTATAAGTAACTTAGCTTGTTTAGTGACCAAAACGAAATAAAACCGGCCAAGTTCGAGTCGGACACTCTCACGAAGAGATGGCAAAAGACACGTGAGAGCCCCACATAAATAACTGTGGGAGAGCCACGCTTCGGCATGAATGGGCCGGCTCGACCGGGTAAATACCACGACCTCACAGAAAACCGGCGTGAAATAACGCTTGCGTTGTGTTTCGCCGAGTGAGTGAGGTTACCGGAGGCCCATGGGGGGGATTGGGGATTTTAAGGACCAGGAACGCAAGTCGCAACACCAGAGGAGTTACAAGTGTAACTCCTCTGGTGTTGCGAGTGTCCATGGGCGGCGGTAATCGCTTACCATCAGGCGATCCGTCTGCTCATGGCTCATTACATTAAAAAAAAAAATGTTTTACTGTTCTGTTTATACAAGTTGTTGTTATAGCGGCAACAGAAATACATCATTTTTGTGAAAATTTCAATTGTCTAGCTATCACAGTTCTTGATATACAGCCTGATGACCGACAGACAGAACAGATGTACAAACGTACGGACAGCGGAGTCTTAGTAATCGGGCCCCGTTTTTTCCCTTGCGTACGGAACCCTTAAAAAGGGGGGTAGGTAGAGGTAGGTATTGTGTTTCCATTTCCGTTGCGAATTGCGTACAATGGTTACATAGGTTAATTTTGTAAACAAACATATAACTTTGACGTATTGCTGTCTATTTAAACTTCACTCTACTTGAAAAACAAATGACCGTAAAAAGTTGGACGATAAATTGCTTTTGAAGGGAGGTCGTAGCTGAGTAATGAGAAGGGAGGTTTTGTTTTAAGAAAAATTCGGATGTCAGATTCTTCGACGTTCGCTAGTGCCTAGTGGTCCGCGCATTCGTATTTCGTACCTTCGCAAAATATTATTTCAAAAGATAGCAACGATAATTTGAAAACCTTAATGATTGCTTCAGTAGACTGTAGTCTATAGAATATTTAGCCAGCCTTAAGTACGTCTATCTATTGTTTGAGAACATGCATTCGGATTTCGTTTTTGATGATTAAAATGAAGGTTTTAGGCATAGATGTATTATATTAAAAAGATGGCTTTAGGTATGAAATTTTAAAATATTAAGTACTTAATTCCTTCCTATGTTTTTATAAATATAGGGGGCAAACGAGCGACCGGATCACCTGAACCGTAGCGATAACGGAAAGCGATTACCGTCGCCCATGGACACTCGCAACATCAGAAGAGTTGCAAGTGCGTTGCCGGCCTTTTAGGAGGAAATACGCTCCCTTCTTGAAAGTTTGCAGGTCGTATTGGTCCGGAAATACTGCTGGCGACAGTTCATTCCAGAGTTTTACAGTGCGCAGCAGAAAGCTTCGGGTACCTAAAACGCACAGTGGAGGACTTGCCACTCATCAAGGTAACGAGAATGATAAATATTTTGTCGCATGGAACGGGGACGAAAAGTTGCAGCAGTATTAATTCTGCTATTTAGTTTCTTAATGTGTAATAGGGTCTAGGCCCTAGGGGTAGACTATGTATTAAGCATTTATTAATATTCATTAACGTGCACCACGTTTGTGTGTGAAGGTAAGTGGTGTTATTTTGTTTTCTCCAAAGACCAAAACTCCCTAGGAAGTTTTAGCATGTCCCTGTACACAACTACACACAGTACCGTCCGTCTGCGCGCGGCGCGGCGCGGCGCGGCGGCGTGGCGGCGCTGAAGGATTTTGTATGGAGTTCGCCGCGTCCGCGCTGGTGACGGCTGCGGTTGCGGCAAAAAATATTTTACGCTTTATTGTTATAGGTTGTTCAAAATGAAATACGGACAGACCACCGACCGAGCATACCACCTCGCTAGTCGCTTGGTCGGAGATCTCCCTTTCGGGCTTCCACTATTCCCACAGCGCTAAGGTCATTATATCGACGTTAACTAGACTTTGAATGCTGCTAGACATATTATATGAAAAATCTATTTTCCCGCATTTTTAACTTCACAAGAACAGAAATTATTAATTAGTCCTGGGAGTTTTGGCGGAGTTGTAGAATAATGACATTGTTGTTTTTGTAGGTCCTCCAAAAATGTGTCCTCCAAAGCATCGATAGATGCGCAATGCATCCACATTTTGTATTTGTTTAGCGGATGAGTTCGGGGATTGATAATTTTGTTTTTTTGTTCCAAAGGGGTAGTAACAAAAATCGCTAGTAATTTTTATTTTTGACAACTATTAAGTACGTATGTTGATTTATTGTACTGGTGAAAAAATAATCCAGTATATTTGTCTTCTTCAATCGAATTAAAAATGTCATTGGGTGACGGGAACAAAACATATAACTATTCAAAGCTTATACAGCGTTTATTAGCAGCGGTGGATTTACACTAGGGGCAGTCGGGGCTAGTGCCCAGGGCGGCAAATTTTGTAGGGCGGCAAAATTTGGAAAGTGAATGGAAAGTGAAAGAAATAATTTCTAGAACACCACATATTTTTTACAATTATCAACATTGCACAATATATTAATAATTAATTCTTATAACGGTAACGTTAAACCTCACTCCTGATGATATTCGACATACCAAACAATTATTATCAGCGTGGTAAGAGCCATTAACTGAGATAGGTTTGAAATCTGTTGATGGATGGGGGACACCGCATACAAATATTTTTTGTATTATTGAAGTACCTATGTATAATATATAATAAAATCAATCATACTCATGGGCGTAGCTAGGGGGGGTTTAGGGGGTTCAAACATAAATAACATAATATTATATTATTTAGTAGCGATGTTCTATTTTAGCCGATTCATTTTATGATATTTTCCGAAGTTCACCGTTATTCAGTGTTTAAGTTTAACGATTGAATAGATTTTAATAGAATGAGAAAAAATTTTTGCTCGCTCGCTTCGCTCACTCGTGTTTGGCTTACAGAACATATTACTATAAAATTTAGTATCGACGTTCAGTTTTAGGCTTTAAATATTTGTATTTTTCGAATTACACAGTTTTTCAGGCTAACAATCTTTTAGGGTTTAAAATTTGAGCAGATTTCACCTATTAAATAGGAAAAAAATGAAAGTTTAACGGAACATATTATATTATTTAGTAGCCATGTTCTGTTTTAGCCGATTCATTTTATAATATTTTTACGAGGTTCACCGTTATTCAGTGTTTAAGGGGAAACCCTGAAAGACTGCTTTAAAGCATAAACAGGTAAAAACGAAAAAAATGGGCGCCCATTATTCTAGTGTATATGATCATACTTCCACAGTATTTTAGAGTTTAAAGTTTGAATGGATTTAACCTATTAAATAGAAAAAAAATTTGCTCGCTCGCTTCGCTCGCTCGCGGTTAACAATATAAAGGTCATTAAATTTTTTATTAACGATGTTCTGTTTTAGCCGATTGATTTTATGGTATTTTTTAGTTTAACGTTTGAACAGAATTGAACGTTTGAACCTGTAAAATAGGAAAAAAAATTCGCTCGCTCGTTTTAGGCTTCAAGAACGTAAAATTTTGTACTGACGTTAGTTTTATAGATATTTATATTTTTTGGAATTACACAGTTTTTCAGGGTTAAAACGAAAAAAAAATATTCTAATGTGCCCAGGGCCTCTAATAGGTTAAAGACGGCCCTGGTTTAATGTATCTACTTGTGGTCGTTTTATTTTCTTGAAACACCCCCCCCCCCCCCCCTAATTCTAATGTGCCCAGGGCCTCTAATAGGTTAAAGACGGCCCTGGTTTAATGTATCTGAACCCCCCCGCTGAAACTAAAACCTGGCTACGCCCATGGTCATACTGTTAGAATAACTATAGTTGATTGCAGATGTATTGATGAATTCGTAAGAAATACGACAAAAACTACAATTTTAAGTAAAATTACAGTGATAGGGCGGCATTTCCTTCAGTGCCCAGGGCGGCACTAATATTAAATCTGGCCCTGTTTATTAGTAAGGGGGGTACAATATTAACCGTTATTTAAATATTCGTTTCAAGTCCACAAGTGTGGGCAACTGGCTAGTAATACAAATTCAAAAGGCGTGCTATTTGTGTTTTCTCCAAAACTCCCCAGGAACTTTCAATGAATCGTCAACCACTTTACAATATGTATCTTGGCGAGTCTGAACTTCGCGCAGAAGGTTGCGCAATAACTGTTTCTAAGTGTTTTCGTATTTATTTTATTTGTACTAATTGGTCAACTGTATTAGGGAATTTTTATTAGTACATAGGTATATAAAATAATACAATTTTCTTCACGAGTTGTACATGCGCTAAAGTTCGCAGAGCCTATGTTCAGACCCGTCAAGATACAGCGGCCGTAGTGTACTGAATCGACAGTTAACAAGTCTTTCAACTTAACTCATTTTTTGACTGCACTGACGAATTATTTCATATTTAGACTTTAAAAAAGGGTGTTTCAAAACGAATATTCAAGAAGGAATATTCTTTAATTTTTTTTTTATTTAATTCGTCCCGAAATGGAACAGGCTAAGGTCTTAGACCATACTGCCTCTTCTGTCGTTTGAGGTATTTCTTTGTCTTATTTCTAAAGCGTCAAGTCCAAAGTCTAGTCAAAGTCCCAATAAATAGTCAAGGTAGTCATTCAGTCAAGTCAGTCAAGTCAGTCGATTCAGTAAAGTGGTAAGTAGACGCTTTACTGAAACTTCCTAGGGAGTTTTGGCGGGAAACCCAATTTAGCACGCATTTTGTAGTTGCTTTATCACTCTTCCACACTAGTGCACGTCAGTCGTCAACGACTAACTAATGGTTAATATTCCACCAATATTACACATTAAAAACAGTAATAACACGAGAATATTCTTTAAATTGCCCGCCTTTTGACTTGTCACTGGTTTTTTTTTTAAATTATAATATGGCGCCATAGAGTATAAAGAGTAAAGGCTATTAGCAAGAGGCAAAATTATATATCGTACCTTATCCCCCTATATGACACATGCCAATGAGAAAGAAAGAGATATCTAGTTGTTCGCTATTTACAATTTTTGTAGACGGTTACAGGTTTTGAACATATGTAACCAACTTCAGACAGATCAGCTGTCTGAAGTTGGTTACAAGTTGCATTGCTCGTATTTATCAGCAACTTCATATGTAAATATATTCCCGTCCGCCAGTGAAGTCCCTAGTCGGCATTTTGTGTCGATAAAAATCAAAATGATGATGAAAATGTTAATCTTTTCATAGCATAAAATGAAGTCTTTATTCCGCTTTATGTTTGCTTAGATCTTTTAAACTATTAAATGAATTTAAATGCAGTTTGCAGCCAATAGATAGAATGATTAAAGTGGAAGATTTATGCGTAATGATCTATGCACCTTTGTGATTTATAAATTATTATCAGTCAATAAAAAACGAATTTATGCAGTATTGTCTACAACAAACAGAAGTATGTTGGGGAAGCTAGTCTCTTGAACTATACACCCACACACTATGCAAGCTATCGTCCAATCGACTTGTCAGTTCTATATCCTACTACTATTATAAACATGAAAGTTCGTGACAATGGCTGGATGTATGGATGGATGTTTGTTACTCTTTCACGCAAAAACTATTGACCAGATTTCAATGAAATTTGGTGTGGCAGTAGTTTAAGCTCTGGATTAAAACATAGGATACTTTTCCCTTGGATACAGCTGGTAAATATATAAACAGTAGACGTATAGACTTTTTATGTCTTTATGCATTTCTCCCTTTAGTTGGGGTACCTACGTGGAAAGATAAATGAAAACAGGAAATTTTAATAGATATATTTATTATTTATTAACAATAGGGTATTATCCTATGATGAAAATATACTTCAGATTGTTGATATTTTATCGCTAAACATTAATTTAAACCAATTTATCCAACTTTTTGCACAAAAATATGTATGATTTTTATAAAATATCAAAAATAAAATTATGAATTTTTCACGTTTGACCACGTGACTAAAAACGCACGAGATTGGAATGTGACGTCATATTCTTGTACTTCTTCTTCTTTTATTAATGGCCTCCCGATTTCCTTAGAGAATAGCCAGCATCAGAATCATTAACGTCATGCGTCAGTGAGTAATAGCCACTTTTTCCGCATTTCAGTGTTCTTTGGTATGGTCACAAAGATTTTCCCCGGTGTTTTAATAGACGTATTAGTGCATTTTGGCAATACGCACCATTTATAAGGCATTTTTAATAGGCTTAAAACATTTATTTAAAAACGTAAACAGTAGGTATTTTGGGATTTGGCATTGTCAGTGTAATTTGACACTTGACAGTTACAATGTTACAACTTACAAGATACTCTATGGTTACAAGAATGTGACGTCATGACAACTCACTATAGCGTTTTCGCGCCTATAATATTAATTTAAACTTTAAGGCTAATTTGCAAGGAAAAGAAAGAAATTCACAAAGAATGGTTCAAACTGCTAATGTATTTTGGTATTAGCACAGAATAAATAATAGTACCTAGAGGTACAGAAGAACCACTCCGACAAATGGTTAGTAGAAATAGGGACTCTTTCTGCGATGCGATAAGGTTCAATTCAGCTAACACAACGCTTGATTACCTACGATTATATTTACCTAGAAGTTGCGTCTCTTTCTATCGCGTAATTCTTATCCTTTCTAATGACATTAGGGTTGTCTCATTTTAGAAAATTATTAACCGACTTCCAAAAAAGAAGGCGGTTATACGTATTATATATATTTTTTCTTAATATTTAATTACAACTTTTTTTACCTACTTTCTAATACCTACCTACTGTACTTTACTGAACAAATTGCTTTCCAAATAAACCTAAGGTAGGTGTTAATAGTACTGTAATAATTTGACGACCTCTGTGGCTCAGTTGGTTGAGCGTGTTGGTGCTCAAGCCTGGGGTCGCGGGTTCAAATCCCGCCGAAGGAACAAAGAGTTTTTTTGTGTTCCTGGGTCATGGGTGTGTATTAAATATATGTATAATATAATAAAAATCTTAAATAAGTGTTAAATATATTTCCGTTGTCTGATACCCGTAACACAAGTTCTTCCAGAACTTACCACGGGATCAGATTGACGTGGTGTGAAGCGTCCATAGATATTATTATTATTATTATAATAAATTTGCGCATACCTATAAGTATATACATACTTATGCGTAAACGTAAGCATTTTTTATACCTTCACGGCCTGATATTACTCGAAGAAGTTGAATCACGCCGCCTTATTTTTATTTATATTTACTACTAGGTACTACTAGGTACTTTTGTCAATAAATGATTCTTCAAATCGTATCACATCGGAATAACATAAGACGCGAACAGATAGTTCAAGTGGACTGTGGAGCCAACACCTAAACACTAAATATTGGTTATCAAGTAATTGCAGTAGCAGTAGTAGCTCAAACTATATTTTTAAATATTGTTATACATTATGTTATATGGTATTATAGTTATAGCTGGCCGGGTGATTTTTACCTAACTTACACAGTACCTATCGTAATATTATATGCAAAGATTGTAAGGTATTAAATCCAATCCATAAAACATTGCGACGAACAAATCTCACGCATACGTCGCTCACTGCTCGCGCGCGAGTTCCTCGTAATAGGGAATATGCACGTATTTTTTTTATTTATTTATATAGATCTATCTTGTTTGGTAAACCGTATGGTAAAATCAGTTTTTTGATATCATTAAAAATAACGAAGATATGAACGTTTAAAGTGGTCTATTAGACAGAGAGATCCGACGTGTATCGTGACGTCTCATAACACGACTTTCATAGAAAGTTCTTACTAAATTTCGTTTTGCTAGAAAGAGATAGATTACAAACTTTGACCGCTCATATCTTGCTCATTTATCAACAGATATTGAAAATTTTCTCGCCATTTTCTTTATTTTTCTGTCTAGTATCATATTATTATATTTTAAGCTATTTTTATATTTTATGCATATTCCCTATTGGCCCGTTTAAGGAGGCCGCCGCACGTACTTACATTTTTAATACCTACACGGGGAGTGGGACAGGCCTGGTATTAGGAACAATTTGACATACTTTTCAAAAACTTGGAAAATACCCTATTGGACATAATTTATTAGCTTAGACGTTACGACAACACCAAAAAGCTCTCAGATTGCTGACAATCTGAGACACATACATGCTGCAATGGAGCTAAATATGTGAAGAAAACAGAGCACAGCAGTCCGTTTACGTGGGAGAGCCATACTTTGGCACGAACGGCCCACCTGGACCAGATAAATACCACGGCCTCCGGGTACTCAAGGAGTAGTTGCGGATTTTAAGACCGGGATCGTACTTGTGACTCCTCCTATTGCGAGTATGTATAGGTGGCGATAATCGCTCTCCATCTGGCGATCAGTCTGCCCGTTTTCTGGTCAATTAAAAAAGTACAAAGAAGTATCCTTGCAAAAGGCCACCTAATTCCCTGCAAAACCAAAAAGCACAGAATTACAGAAAAAACCAGAATGAGTGTTCGATCACATTTGTACGCAGCGGACTGTGTCCAAAACCATGACGAAACACCGCCCCGCCCGTACTTCACCTCCCCGCGTAGGGCTACCAGCGCAACACAACATTACCTCTTTATGGGGTAAATTAAAATTTTATGTATGACTGCAAATAGTGAAATAGAAATTTTAAGCCATAGATTTCGCGTGGAATGTAATAAAGCAATTGTTTATAAAACCAACAAATTTTCCAAATTTTCTAAAACTGCTTATTAAAGGTTTGGGAGGAACGTTTTAATTGAAAAATAAAAATAAAAAAATTAATGTCGGTTGTTCTCCAATAAACCAATTATTAGAGTCGAATTTATTTTTAACCCCCGACGCAAAAATTTGACGTGTCTGTCTGTTATAAGTTTGACGTGTCTGTCGGTCTGTCTGTCTGTCTGTATCATAGCTCCCGAACCGATGAAGCGATTTCAATTTAGTTTTTTTTTTTTTTTGTATTAAAGGTGACTTATCTGCGAGTGTTCTTAGACTTGTTTGATGAAAATCGGTTAAGCCGTTTAAAAAATGTGGGGGGTGAAATTGGGGAAGAATAACTGAATGTCTGCAAATAATATAATCGAGTGGGGTCTCAAATGAAAGCGCACTGTAAGAGAATATTGATGACTTAATCGAGAGTGTTCTTAGCTTCGTTTGATGAGAAAATTGGTGGTGGGAAGATCAGCCGTTTGAAGATGATCAGCTCTTTTCTAGTTGATGAGGGGATCTGACTAATTTGCTATGAACGATCGATTCGAAATTTGGTACCGTGTTACTTCAACGATATTTAAAGAACATGGTAAGGTAACCATGACCTGATTAGCCGTTTGAAGATTATCAGTTCTTTAATAGCTGATGAGGGGATCTGACTATCTTTCATATGTTCTATCGATTCGAAATTTGGTACCGTGTTACTTCAATGATATTGAAAGTATATGGTTAAGGTAACCATATACTTATTACTGTAAGTTACATAGTTGCAGTTCTTTGAACATTGCCGAAATTTCCAAACGCGCATCTTTTAAAGACAGAGGAGTACTGTTCAGTACTTTTGGATGCAAAACCTTAACCGCCTCTTTTTTGGAAGTCGGTTAATATATAATTCGCATATAGTCGTTATTTAACTGCCACAAAACGACTTTCAGTATGTGCTGTGTGAGTATGTAATTATAAAGAAGAATTTCCCATCAAAATCAAGAAGAAAGTATTCTCCGTGTTATTAAAATTTCGCTTATGCGCAATAAAGTATATTGTATTTTATTGTAAAATCTAATATTAACTAATTACGAAAATTTGGGTAAAATGTTCCATTATTTTGTGGCAACACTTACAAAACAATAGCGTTATTATGTTTCGACAATTATTTATTCAATAAAAATTAATTGAAAAAAAGTTGGGTAAAATATCCTGTTTTTCTGTGGCAACACTTACAAAAAGAAACCATGATTTTCTATGACAATTACGACATGGATTTCAATTCAATAATTTATTCAACTGAATTGGAAATGTACTACTTACAGATGAAATGTGATCCCATGTGATTTCTTCACAGTCCCAGCAGCATTTTTACATGTGGGAACGACACAAGTCGGCATAATTAATTAAAAACTGTCAGTTTCAAACGAAGTTTACAAGGCGCGCATCGGCCATTGACTGACAGACTAAATATCTAACCATTCCAATTTGGAATGGTCGTGACGGCTTCACTTTCAAGCGCGTTGACGGTTTCTGGTTTTTCTGTAATTCTGTGCCAAAAAGCAAAGTTAAATTTGAAAATTTGTGACATGTTTTTGTGATGATGTACAACCGTAACTCCATTATAATATACAGGAATTATTAATTAATAATTATAATTAATAAAAAATACACCACACTATTTTATATTATATAATATTATCACTTAGTTTATATTTTAGATCGTACTAATTTGTATAATTGTATGGTGTTTGGTAAATATAAAGTAGGCAAAACATTTTTCTTTCAGATTAACATATTTTCTCTTTCGAAGGTTTATCGATATCCAAAACATGTAAATACACAACATGTAAGTAAATACACAACCTCTGAAATTTATACAAAATTTCTATTATATATTGTTGAAATCCGCATATAATGGACAATAAACACATTTATCTATAAGAATATAATAACTTCAGTGTAATTGCTTGTATTTATATAACCTGAAACAATTCTCAACATACTGGTGAAAAGTTAACACTTCTTCACGATTTTCTTTCCTCGCAGAGTGTGATTTACAGCCCTCC
Source organism: Glaucopsyche alexis (assembly GCA_905404095.1). Classification (NCBI taxonomy): domain Eukaryota; kingdom Metazoa; phylum Arthropoda; class Insecta; order Lepidoptera; family Lycaenidae; genus Glaucopsyche; species Glaucopsyche alexis. Next base: position 22,145,186 of record FR990047.1, on the reverse strand, counting down.
ACCAAACGGGCCGTATTAACTTGAGCACAGCTTTGTTTTCTAATAAGACTTTTTAATATAAACTGAGATTTTTACCAAATAACACACTATAAATTCATGATTTGCTTCTTCTTCTTCTTGTGTCATAATGCACACGTAAACAAATGACATTAGCTGTCAGTGGCTAACTTCAGGCCACATCTACTGCTACTAATTCAAAATGTCACTTATTGTTAAAGCAATAAAGTCGTAATTCCAACGTCTAAAATTGGACTCCAATTTGGACTCCAAATTGGAGCAACCTTCGAAAAAAAAACGTTTAGACATAGAGATGGCTTTCTCTTTCACTCTTATTGATTTTGCCTTTGATGTTTTGTGAGACAAATAGCTGCCTACGGCTTCGATTTTTGTTTTAGTTCTATGAAACTCCTATTTCTTTATATGGCGCAAAGTATAAAACCATTGCTAGTGTCAAGGCAAGTAAAAAGGCGGGAAAAAGAACTTTCTTAAAAGATTTCAATACCGTTTTTCTAAACCATCAAGTCCAAAAACTAGTCGAAGTCCACATAAATCGTCAATGCAGCCAATGAGTCAATATATCAATTCAGTAAAGTGGTAGACGCGTACCTAAGTGAAACTTCCTAGAGGCATAGGGTTTTGGTGGGAACACAAAACCACTTGTCCACACTTGTGCACGTCAACGAATAAGTAATGGTTAATATTTCTACCAATATTACATAATATGAACTGAAATAACACAAATTTTGGAGGAAATATAAAAGTAACAACGTTGCACATTAACATGCCGATGCCGGCGAAATTCCACTAGAAATTGTTGCGATAGCAATAATCAATAAAAAGAGTTTTACTGGGAATATCAATCAGCAATGTAGTATATTTTGTTAATTTTCTAAATTAGTGTTATTTCGTTTTTTACTGTATTTTAATTGGGTAATATTATCCATTTTAAATAGTTATTCGTTGACGTGCACAAGTGTGGAAAAGTAATACAACTACAAAATACATGCTAAATTGGGTTTCCCGCCAAAACTCCCTAAGAAGCTTCAAATCGTCAACCACTTTACTGAATCGACTGACTTGACTGATTGTCTACTATTTATTTGGACTTTGACTAGACTTTAGACTTGACGATTTAAAATACGGTGTTGAAAATTTGAACGAATTATATATAATATTTCCCGCCTTTTACACTTGACACCGGCAAATGGTTATAAGCCGACGCCTTAAATAACAAAACACTAGTGTCAGGCATCAACTGTCAGTCAGTTGTCAAAGAATCTCCAAATTGTCAAGGGCCCGAAATCATTTTGTTGATAAATAGATTTAAATAATTGTTAATATACTAGAGATCGGAAGTATTTAAACTTAATAAAAGATGAGCTGCTTTGAAAATTTAACCATGCCGAGCTGTGTTTGGTTTGAAAGTGGTGAAAAGCGCAATATCTTAGCTTCGATATTCGCTGGACTTTTGGTTTGTATTTGATGATTCACAAATTTCTCGATTGGTAAACACTCAATTCAATAATTAACCAAAATGCCTCTTACTTTTGGATATAAGTAATTGGCATAATATATAGAAATAATTATATATTACCGAGTAATAATAGTATAATAGTGTCCAAATCAATAAGCCACTTTCTAATGCTTGGTTATTGAATTTAATGGACGTTCTTTGTTCCTAATTACTTATCATAATAAAAGTTCAAACTGCAGCATATAACTAATGCATACGTAACATTAAAACTTCGCTTAACTATAATACAAATAAAATCACTGTTTATTTATTGTAAGAAACTACAAAAAAACTTCTGTCTTTATTGCAGTTTTTCACCGGCTGGTGGTTTATAATTGACGCTGCCTCTGTATATCCATCAGATTTGCCTAATGCAGCCCACGTATGTGGTGTCATGGCAACCCTGTCTCTAGTCATGGTGAATTCTGTATCCAATGCACAGGTGAGATAACTAAACCATCTTTTGTTTGACCATGTTTTCCTATGAAATTACTTTTCATAAAATATAAGTAAGAAAATGCATAATATGTGTCTGTTATTTAAATGTAATGGTGAAGATGGAAGGTCATTTCTTTACTGAACAACATTTTAATAAAATACAGGTTTCTCATTTTGTTTAGACTGTTGTAGTTCTGACATATACCTTTATAACTCTTACCTTACCTACACACACAAGTTAGGTTTTAACAACATATTTGTATGAATTAGTTTATAATGATTGGAACAATAATTTCCAGGTCCGCGGGGAAACATACACAGGAGGCTGTATGGGTCCACGAGGTGCTCGGCTGTGGCTGTTCCTAGGTTTTGTTTTAGGCTTTGCCTCACTTATTGCTGCCTGTTGGATTCTGTTCGCTAATTATGTTAATGCAGGTAAACTATAAACTTTATAAGGACTTGAACTCTAATAAAATGAACTTGTATTTAACTTTATCTACACTAATATTATAAAGAGGAAAACTTTGTTTGTATGTTTGTTTGTTTGTTTGTTTGTAATGAATAGGCTCGAAAAGTACTGGACCGATTTCAAAAATTCTTTCACCATTCGAAAGCTACATTATCCACGAGTAACATAGGCTAAATTTTATTTTGGAAAAAAATAGGGTTCCGTAAGATATTTGGGTTTTTCGGACACAAGGTGTAAAAAATCAACCAGAAAAGTTACTTATTTTGCGTACGCTGCCTAAACTATAAAAGATAGAACCATAAAATGTTCTAATTAATTGTAGATCTTATAAATATCTACAAAAAAGTCCGCGACACACTATACCTATCTATGTCGAGTGAGGCACAACAACCATTTTTTTATTTAGAAATCTTGAATTTTTTTTGGACTACATTTAAACGCGTTTATTTTACTCATGCTATTAATCCTTATCAAAATAAATTATTTCATCACTAAGTACAGTTTATGTAGATAATATTTGGTCTATGAATGATTAAAATTGGACGTTTGGTTTTGAAGTTATGGCGAAATTAAAATATTACGATTTCTGCTGCACGGCACGGCCCGTTGCGAAGTGGGCGTCACCAAGGCGGGGGTCCGCGTGCGGGGGGAGTTTAGATCTATGACTTCTATGAGTAAATTTTTTGTTTTGTGTTCGTTGTAACTATGATGGATAGATACTTGAATACCTATTTATTTAGTGTTTGTTGTATTGTTAGTCCTGAAGAGTATAGGTATTTCATACGATAAAAGTATACCCACCTACTTATTTCATTGAGTTTTAGTAGGTACCTATATTAATTTGTTTCTGTTTGTTTTGACTAAATTTCGCCCGTTTTGTTAGAGGTTTAAAGACATTCTGTAGTATTAGTATCAGTATTGTACCCGTGCGAAGCCGGGGCGGGTCGCTAGTATTAATTAATTTGACAGTTTCATCTTTTTCATAATTTGTTTATATTAGAAAAATAAAGGATTCATCATCAGATGCTTACCATTTAGAAATAGTAACCTGAGCAATTTTAAAAAAATAGGACCTTGTGGACTGAGTTATAGTAGAATAATAAAATACTTAATTATAAAAATTATAAAAGAAAAAGAAATATTAAGAATCTCAAATTTTTTAGATTTGCCAACAATACAAAAAGTCAGATGCTAAGCTGCTAACTGAATTTGATTTTATTGACAGCCAGGAAACACCAACTGATTTGAAACAAAAATACACACCCTATATTACACCATTCAATAATGCTGCTACTACGGAACAAAATATGCTAGAAATTATTATATACAGCAAAGATAATGAAAATGTTTAATTAGAAAAACTTCTGCATATTTTGAAAAAATGTATGAATATGAATGAATTTGTTTTGTTTAAGGTTATCTCTTACAACCACATACTATGAGTAGCGGCAACATAGAATTGATTATTTACATATTTATAGCTTTTTTAACTTTTTTTTTACAGTGAAAGCTTGTTCATTATAATATGTTCACTAAATCTGTGTGCCTTTGGGCAAAGACCTTTTTTTTTTTTTTTTTTTTTGTTTCCGGGGCGGAAAATGCATTACGCATACCACCCAGGCACAGGGGGCACCCGAGTGGTGATGTGGGACTCCCGTATAGGCTAATGAGACCCACGGTATACCCACTAAAAACCACCCCCCACCTTCCTCCTCGCCACCCTGTGACGGGGCCACGGGAACGATAAACACATCCACGACCCCGCCGGCGGCAGCCGCCCAGTAGCGGCTCCATCCAAGGCCCGAAAGCCCCAGGCGCACCAGATGGTAAGGTGCGCCTGCCTCCTAGGCCTCCACCAGTACTGTAGCAGACTCCCCCCGAGTCTGAAACTAGGAGGCTACGGATACCAGCCTCCACAACCGGTACCCGGTTGCTACCGGGTACCGGTTGTGGATCTGCTGATCTGATATATGGTTCTGCCACCGACCACACGTCGGCCGCAGAGGATAGGGCAAGCGGCGCACCGTAATACCAACTTGCCTCTTCCTCTGCGGTTCCACCAATGCCGTTAACCGTACGGAACGGCCCCGCCAGCTCGCAGGGGGGTAGGGAGAGTGGCACAACACTACCACGCCTCTCCCCCTGCGATCCCTCCACGGCCGCAGAAGATAGGGAGTACGGCGCACCGTAATACCGGCACTCCTCTTCTTCTGCGGTCCCACCTCCTAGCGCGTCCGCAGCGGACTCCTCCAGCCCGCTGGGAGCGCCCTCCTCGGGCCAGCCGTCGGCAAGCAAGCCGGCCCTGGTTGCCTCTTCGCTTCACCTTGGTTGTCCTATCCACGGTTACTAAGCCCCACCGCCACGACAAGGCGTGCAACCATCGGGGGGGGGGGGGGCAAAGACCTCCCCCAATCTCCTCCATTCCTCTCTATTGTATACCAATCTAATCCAGGCCTTGGTCATATAGAATTGATTAATCCTTTGTAAATACATAGTTAGTTCGAATTGCAAAATATACAAACTACACTTCTTTGCTGCAAAATAAGAAAACCTATAATAATTGGTGAAGTTAATAAAAATATTATTTTTATTTTCAGGAAGTGCAAAACCAGCATGGCCAGGTGTGAGTCTATTTATGCAAAACGCATTTATATTTGCCGGTTCCTTGGTGTTCAAATTTGGCCGCACTGAGGATGTGTGGGGCTAATCATTCCATACCGAAAATGTAATTTATATTCTTTTTATTTTAGATTGTGTAGAATTTAAAATTTCCTTTTTGGTGAAAAAAGGGTAAAATGTATAAATCTTTATGAAACAATTCCTGAGAAACAAGTAATAGTTAAATCCATGTTTTTTTTATTTATTAAGATTAAGGAAGAAGCATAGATTGATACACTCTTAATTTATTGTAAAGATGTTTATTTTTTATATTATAAAATCGATGTTGCAAGTATTTAAATAACTTACATATTATTTAAGTGTTAAACAAAATAATTTCACCATAGATCAAGTCCTTTTGGTACTTCAGGTAGAAATTATTTCCATAAAGATTTAGCTGAATCTCAGCTACTATAAGATTGAGTTACTAAAAATATTATTTACTTAAATAAATTTATTAGGTTATTTACAACATTATAAATATATAATTGAAGTTAGTTTTTTTAAGCGGTCACATTAAATTTTCCATAGCAACTGATATTAAAGTATTGAAATTGTTATTTATATTGTATAATCAGAAATCTACAAGAGCTCATATTATATGTAGAATTAAATTAGAATTAAACTAAACCTAGCTTTGGTATGAATGTAACATTATTATTAATAAAAACATAGAAATAATGAGTATTAAGTGTTTTTATAACTACATAAAAAATTTAAAAGATATGAAACATTTGAATATTATATAAAAAAAGAACACATGTGAAATTTTTTATTTGAATACAGATACAAAGTTATGATGCAGTTAAGTACTTTTTCTCTGTAATAATGATTATGTATAATTCTTTTTTATCTGCTCAGTAGAAGTGATTATTATTTCAAACAAATGGCAAAATTGTGTTTTATATTTTACATAAACATATAATATTAGTTAACATACATTTTTAACACTTTCTTATGATACTTCTATGGTACCTCCTATTGTTTTTTTTTTTTCGTATAAAAATATGGCAACACTAGTCTGCCATTAGCATATTAGTAAGTAATTATTAATCCCCTGGGACACAAGTTCTACTGCCCTGCCCATCTGGCAGGCAGATCTCGTTCGTCTGGCAGTACCCGTTTCTGTTCTGGCAGACGTTGCTGAACCCTGGGCATTGATCTGGCGCCACTGCTACTCCGTAAAGTCTTCTCGATGCGGTCGCGATGGGCACTTGACCTTTCAGTTGCGTCAAATTGTCTATGTATTCTATTTTGAGCCTAAAAGAAATAAGATGTTTGTAAATTTGAAGGGTTCACAAATGATTTATTTTATTTTGAATTTTATGCAATCTTTAATGCATTGTATTACAGATTGCATAATAATTAGGAAAAATGTATGTGGGGACTTGGGGAGCTATCATTATTATTATAAGATACTGTTTATAACTATTATTATAACAGCCTCCGTGGTGTAGTGGTTCGAGCCATTGGTCTCGACTCTGAGGTCGTGGGTTCGATTTCCGCATTGGAACAACAAAAATTATTGTTTCCAAGTTTGGTTAGGACAATGCAGGCTGATCACTAGAGGGGCAATTCTGCTAAATAAAACCTGCATTAATGCAATTACAATCAAGTCCCGATACGCTTATACTCCCAAACGGTGTTTTTATGAACGTTAAACCAACGTGAAACGCGCTCTGATTGGTCGAAACGTCATAAAATCTGTTCACGGTAACATGTCGCTACACTTTCAATCCAAACAAAGTAAAATTGACTCTTTAAATTGTCTATTTTAAATACGAGAATTAAGGTTCTGATTGTATGACAAGAAAGATAATTTGCGCAAGTCGTGTCGGTTATCCGTCCCTCTGGATTACGAGAGTAAAGGAAGAGAGAGTGCTCTTGTGTACTGCGCTCACACTTGGGCACTATAAAAATTACTCCTGCGTAACTGGCCTGGTTTCAATGTAACCGGCCACCGTCACCGAAATCGGTGTGGGGGAGGGAGTTATTATAAGATATAGTTTCAAGAAATCATGATTACTTTTAATTAGGAATAATAATCTAGAATCTATATATAGAACTTTTCGAAGTAGGAAATAAAAGTTAGATATACTTACTTCTTCCAATCAGACCAGTAGAATTCTTCTCCGTTGATTGCCAATCCGAACGGATAGGAGCAGTTGCTGGCGATGACCTCTCTCTCCAAGGTGTCGATGCCAACACACCTCACGCTGAACAGTCCAGCATCGGCGTAACACAACCTGTCTCTTGCCCAATCGATAGCTAAGGAGTTCGGCAGCTTCACGTCCGCTTGGTCCAAGAACACTCCCCTTTGTGATCCATCCATGTTGGCCCATTCGATCTTCGGCCCGGACCGATTCCAGTCGGACCAGAATATTTTACTGTAAAAAAGGGCGAAATTTGGAATTGTGGTTGGTTAATTTAATAAAAGTAAACAAATCATGAGTTGGTATTAATATTTTGTTGCATAAAAGGCTAGCTTTTTCCCGCGGAACAACAGTATCCTACGGGTACATAGTTTTTTGGGTTAAAAAGTAGCCTATGTGTTAATCCAAAGCTCAAACTACTACCATACTAAATTTCATCAAAATCCGTACAGTAGTTATTGCGAAGCGAAGTTTTTTTAACAAACAACCATCCATCTATCCATCCTCACAAACATTCAGATTTAAATAGTATAGTAGGATGATTTATTACAGTTAAGTTAAAAATTAAAAACTTATAAGTTGTCTTACCCTCTTGATGGGTGCACTACAATTCCTCTTGGATTGAAGATACCGTCTCCTCTAAATAAGACCTTTCGCACTTTTGTGTCTATATTGGCTACTTCTATCGTTAATTTCTTTGCGTCCGTCCAAAATATGTTCCTCGCCGCCCAATCGACCGATATGCCCTCCGGTGCTTGAACATCTAAAAATAATCATTATATATTATTATTAAGATTCTGTGTATCATATTATACTTAATACACAGTACTTAGCCAAAAATAATACACATCGACCTTCAAAAAGACATAAGGAAGAAGGGTCCATCCATAAATTACGTCACACTAAGTTTAGGACTCCTTGTCACAGGTTGTCACATTCTTAGAAGCTGAGGAAGTTCTTGATGTGACATCACATATGTTTCATTTTTATGCATTTAAAAATATTAATCAAGAGATTTTTTTTCTTATTTTTAACATAATATAAGTGGTACACTTTTGATTGTAACATGTGCCCTACATGTCAATGTCTTCGCCCTTTTACGTGTGACGTAATTTATGGATGACCCCTAATCAGCTAGTGCTAGGCTTTGTAATTCGACACTAACCAAATATCTCTTTTCAAAGATCGAAAAGCATTCCTTTTGGCCAGCGGGTACTTTACCATTCAGTGCAGTCACCATTGCACAATACATACCAGTTGATAAGAACAGCTCAAATCCAGATCCATCGTATGCTGCTCGTTTGATAGCATTGCCACTCACGTCACCCCAGTAAATCCTTCCAGAATGACAGTCCACGTCAATACCTACTGCTATTTGGTAAATTCCACTGTTTAAGGGCGTTGCAAACTCTCGAGGAGTCACTTTGAAGGGGACACGGTAAACGGAGGCGCCGTCGCTCGCTACCAAGAAATTGCCAGCTAGCCTCGGATTCAGTTCACAGTGACTACCGTTTCCATTGTACCCGGTGTTACACTCGCATTCGTACCCATCGCTAGTTTTCAAGCATGACGCGTGTTGGTCACACAGGTAGTGGTTAGTTTTGCAACTTATCTCTGGATTGCAAACGTATCCATCACCAGTGTATCCTTCACGGCAGACACACTGATACGTCGACTCTACGGGTGTGCAAACGGCGTAAGGATTGCAGTCGTTTGTTATATCACAAGTTCTACCTTGAGCGACACAGCTCGATATTCCGTCGCCTTCGAATCCTGAATCGCATTGGCAGTAACTGATCCTTAGATTATCATCAAACAAACATAATGCGTGCTCGGCGCACACTGCCCCACTACACAGCTGCCCGTCAGGTATGCATGCATCGCTTTGGTCCTTCACGAACCCGGAGATGCATTGACAAACTAGCTCATTGTACGCATCTAGTCGGCATTCCGCATTGATTTCACAGTCGGAGTTGTTCTGACAACTGAAGTTCGGTCGACAGTCGTAGCCGTCGCCGTGATACCCAATATCACAAACACACATCATGTCACCGGCGTTTGTTTCAATGCAATGTCCTCCAGCTCCACAAGAACAGGAAGGTCCAGTTTTTTCGAGACATTCATAAGCGTCTCCTTCATATCCTTCTGGACAGACGCAATGTCCTACGTCAGAGTCACCAGAGTAATACTGCTCGCCAGAAAATGAACATATAGCGTTGGGTGGACAATCTGAATCAGTAGTGCAAGTAACTGAAACCGATAAAATATTATATAAATTACTGAAACTGTTGTAATTCAACATAGAAATTTATTAAACTTTATTCACCAGAACTACTTTAAAAAAAAATACTTACTCGTTGATGTGTCATTACTTTCTACACTTTGCCCTGGTTCTTTCAAAGAATCTACTCTGCATAAATCAACGTTTCTTGAATCTTTAAACAAACTATAACCCTCAGGACAGTAGCATCCGTAAACACCACAATTAGCTAAAACATAATCTTCGTTGTATTCTGACTCAGTTGGCGCATACGACGTAGTCTTTAAAGGAGTAGTACTTGTTTCGGTCACTTCCATGTATTCTCTTTCGGTAGTTTCTTCTACCTCACAGTCATATCCATTACCAATGTAACCCTCATTGCACTGACAACTGTACGAGCTCGACTCTTCATGATATTGACAGTGTGCATCGGGTGAACAACGATCGCATCTATAGGATGAATAGCATTTGTTGCCTTCCAAAACGAAACCATCGTTACACACACACATCGGCTCTCCTTGTGGTCCTTCTACACATGAAGCGTTGGGGTCGCAAACGTTGTCCCTGCATCTTGAAATGCGTTTACAACTTACTCCATTTCCTTCGTAATTTTCTCGACACCTGCATTGGAATCCTCCCTCATGATTATAACAGTCAGCGTTTGTATCGCAGTTGTGAGTTCCGGCCGCACACTCATCTATATCTATGCAAGCACTCGATTTCTCATAATAAATATTTGTGAAACCACTTTGACAAACGCAGGTGTATGTATCACCTTCTGCTACACAAGCGCTGTGAGGAGCGCAAGTATTACGTCCTTCAATACAGGGATCTTCCTGATCATTTAAAATAACCTTGTTGGTTGTACCGTATCGGACAATGTTTTCTCTCATTTCATATCCTAAATAATTTTTCACAACCTTCAATGTAATTGGTAAATTGTCTTCCTCTGATAGCGGAGCGAATCTGCATGGAATATATGAAAATGTTTGTGTAACCCTTTGTTCGTATGTTTGTGAGGTTGCTTTATTTATATATGTGCGGCTCGATGCACTATTGATTAGGCCTGGAGAAACATTCGTGTACAGTTCTTGAAATTCTCCTACTTCTATTTTATCACCTGCAGAAATTGTCGGAATGGAACCACGTACGTCAGTATCAAATGTTATTTGATCAAAAACGTCATGGCCCAAGAACTCTTGATTAATTGTGACTCTGTCTCCAGTTTCTGGATAGAAAATATCAGCCGTGTAGTTAAATACGCCTCCTGTCAATTGGTAACCATTCTTGGCTGAGCCTATAGGCTTAGCGAAGAGCCATCCAATTACTCCTCCCAATACGCTCAAAGTTTGTAAACTTGTACCAAGAGAGGGTGGCGCTTGCGTCAACGCTGTATACGAGCGACCATCAGCAATTACCACATAAGCTTGAACATTGACATCGTTTAAATTAACATTGTTAATAACTCCGTTTAGTTTTCCATTGAGCCTAAGTGGGACGTTGTTTTTGATGCAGGATTTCCCGTTGCCATAGAATCCTTCAATACATTGACAACAGATGCCGGCTTGGTAGTCGACACATCTGGCTTGAATGTGGCAAACGCTTGTAGCACTTTGGGCACAGGTCTTCGACTCCTCTTCGACTTCAACTTCGTATTCATCATACTGGTCGGGAACAATAATATTACCGTCCGGTGGTATGATTCCCACTCGGTAAACATATCTACCCGGATCGTGAATGTTTGACCATCTAAAAAAATTAATCAAGTTATTCTAAAGTCGACATATTTGCAAATGGAACTGAAGTCTGAATAGATGTTGAGTGATCTATTAGCAACTTAAATTATGGGTGTTTCAAGAAAATTGTGAAATTGGAAATTAGTGAACTCATAAAATTAATAGGTATTGCAAGTTGCTCAAATAAGAACATGAAAATAACTTACGAAACAATATTTCTAATTTGATGACTACCGGAGCCGCGGAGTGTGAACAGCCGTCCGTCTTCAGCGATAAACCCTGCTTGTGCCTTCGCATCGGGTAAGTATCCAGCGAATGTTTCCTTCTGTATCCACTGTATTTCTCTTTCTGGGTATAGCAGTTCGACGAAACTGTCTGTGCCATTACTTATAACAGCAATCTGGAAGCTGTTTCTGCGGCCCTGGGACTCATTGAAATAGGTGACATCAATCCACGTCGCTAAGAACACGCTCGTTGGAACAAAGTCATAATAATCGTGGAAATTGCTCTGGATACTGTCTTCAGCCTTTGCCAGTATATGAGATTCGTTAGTTTCTCTAAAATATACTGCCCCAGTTTCTGATGTATCTATGTTTGTGTAAAACGCAGCTATAGAAGGGTACGGCAGGGGAAATTCCGCATTTAGAAACAGTGGAATGTTTTCTCTGAACGTAAGGATTCCGTAGTTGTTGACCTGAAAAAGTTAAATCTGTAGTTAGATATGTTAGCACATAAAATATAACTTTCCTGAGTGAGAATTCTGAAGTAGTATGCAGACGGTTTTTCTAAGGTTCAGAGAATATCTAGAGCAGTCTTTCCCAAAGTGGGCGATAACGCCCCCTTGTGGGCGCTGGAGGCCTAGAGGGGGGAGGTAAGGGGCCCAGAAAAAATTGGGGGACACTGATGTCTAGTATTTAATGTTGTTTATTTGTTAATTTTTAATAGACAAACAGATACTCTCCAGGCGAGACTCATATGTTATTGAGGCTTTTAAGGTGAAAAAATGGAGGGGGGCTACAAAATAACTGATTTTCAAAACGGGCGTTAGACGGAATAAGTTTGGGAACCTCTGATCTAGAGGAAGGTACCTAACAATAGATCGTAGTTAAGAATTACGTAATAAATAGTAATATATAATTTTGATTAGTTGAACGTTTGTGACCCGCTTAGAGATAATAATATCATAACGTAGGTACACAGCAGAGGTCTCGACTCTTGCTTAAACGCTGATAACGATACATTGTTCCGAAAAAAGACTGTCCCAACTTCATTACTTACATCATATCTTACAACCACCGTATTTATGTAACAATGAATGAAGAAATAGTTTTCAATAAGTAATGTAGTTTATATAGGTCCTTATAGTATATATATTAATGTCTCGGATAAAAGCGGACCATGGAGAGACGCTTGGCTACATTGAATGTAAGAGGAGGAATGGATGGTAAGAATGAAAGTGGACGAAGCGAAAGAAGTATGTAAGGATCGTAGCTAGTGGAAAGAAGTGGTCTCTGCCTACCCCTACGGGAAAGAGGCGGTCCTGCCTACCCCTACGGGAAAAAGGCGTGATTATATGTATGTATGTATGTATTAATGTCTCCGAAAATCGATTGCGGATACCTACTTCGGGCACATGATCCACTGCTTATGTAAACACGTTTAATCAAAAAAATAATTGTCATAATATTTAAAGTAAAAAATCATCTCATGTATGGGTGACTCGCCGCAACATGCAAGCTCGCATTTCATTTCAATGCATTTTTTTTTTGTAATAAGACAATTATTATTTTTCTGCTTAAACGTTCTCTTTACATAAGCATTATAATATGCCGATTTTACCGAACCTTATATATCATATCATTCCATTACCTTTAAAATCTTTTATTATATTTGTAGGTACTTAATCAAATGTATTTAATAAGATATAATTGATGGTTGCAACGATAATATAATTTTTGTCAGTTTTTAGGGTTCCGTGCCTCGAAAGGAAAAAACGGAACACTTAAAGAATCACTTTATTGTCCGTCCGTCCATCCGTCTGTCTGTCTGTCACGTTTTTCAAAGGAACGCGTGGAGGTATCTACTGTCCCTTGGAGCTGTGGAAAAAATCAAACTTTTAAGCCAACGCAATAAAAAAATACAGCCGTTTATGCCGTACCTATCCGCAATTTTTGACACTCGCATGGGAATCAAAACCTACAGGATACTTCCCGTGAACTCAGAATCTTGAAATTTGGTATGAAGCAACATCTTATAGCACAGATAAAGGAAAAATTACGAAAACCGTAAATTTTTAGTTACATATTAAAATAAAAATATTTTTAATAATTTTAAACTTACTACCCCTACTATGACTCGATTGTTGTGATGGGTGATCTTTTACTTATGGTTTGTACGGAACCCTCGGCGCGCGAGCCGAATTTTATTGTTATATAAGATTTCGAACTTAACTTATACTTATTATTTCGTTATATAAGATTTATAACTTACTTACTTACTTAAAAAATCAGAGCTACCTAGCACTATTTTTCTCTAGGTCACATATAATATTTGCAGTTTTCCAGACTACATTACGCGTTAGTATCAGCGACAATAAAATAGTATGCCTAAATTGCTACCAGCTCCCTAGCTGTAAATATTGATGAAAGTAGTTCCTAATTATAGTATACCTTATGAACTATTAAGTATTATATTTAATATTTCATGCAAAATAAATAATATGCGAAAGTATTGAGCAGGTAAAAAATCAAAGCTATCGTAGACTATGAAAAGCCCAGTAGAGATAAGAGGCGATTGACGTTTGACTTCAATGATCTGCTGATATGCCTATTAGGCGTAAAATATAATATTTAAATGAACATTCATTTCGCGAAGTTTTCATTTAGTAGGTAAAAGGCATTGCAAATTTCTTCAAAATACTTAAAATGGAGATGGCCGCAAATCGAAATGCGAAATGAAATCTGACCATTCCGTAGCTGTACATTTTTCCTTTATAAAAAGAAGCCCATGTCCTGAACTCCTGACTCCTGCCCCAGCTTCTAATATATGCCTGTGCCTACTTTTTATAAAATACGTTCAGAGATTTGTTGACCTCTGTGGCTCAGGGTTAGCGCGTCGGTCGCGGGTTTGAATCCCGCCGATGGGACAAAAAGTTATTTTGTGTTATTGGATGTGTATTGTGTAGGTATTAAATAATTGATTTATATTATAATTTAAAATAAAAAAATGTATTGTGTATAGTATAATAATTATAGTATTACATATTTGAATTATATTGGAACAATTTCTTCGGATATTAATACAGGACCAGATTGACGTGGGTGGAAGCGAAACTAAGTAGGTATTATTATTATATTTCGCATTTCAAATATCAGCAAGGAAAAAGGATAGTACCTAATAAGTCTTTGTTAACCCTATTCGTTTTAAGTAAATTATACGCATAATATTGTTTATCACAAACACAATTTGTTTACAAAATTCCGCTAGATTTGCAATGTGCAAGCGATAAGCGTTGCGGCGGAAATGCTCGTGGGCGGAGCGGTCAAATACGGCGGTCACTGACGTCCACAGTAATCCAAAATATTATTTTACCGTGGGAAATACATTCGGCGATAGACTGGCTACCACGGCCTCGCAAAAACTGGCGTGAAATAATCGTACCGGAGGTCATAATAGCGGTTTAAATTGGCCGGTAATGCACTTGGCACTTCTGTGATGTGCTATGGGCGGCGGATTGCAGACCGAGCGGCGTTTGCAGTCTATGTATTTAGGAACAAGGTACAAAATTATTGTTAAAGTCACGAGAAATAACAAATTACAAAACTATAAATTCGTAAGGACGCGTTTACCTAAGTTATTCCCACTCTACGTCTACATAGGTATTTGATATTTTTGTGATATTTTGTCTTACCATGTGACAGCTTGTCCCTGTAACTTAGCAGTTTGCAAAGTAGTGAGACACCAATAATTATATTACATAACAAATAAAACCTTGCAAAATTGTAGGACAAAAGAAAATCCTCAATTCTTGATATTGACAAGCACGGTAGGAATACTGCCGTTTTCAAAACAAATGTAAAACCCTCAAACATACGATTGAATATGGGTTCTGTTGGAGAAGATCTTTACTAATTAGGGTAGTTACTGGTTGAAGATAACCTACTATTTAGCCCAGGACTTCCCAAACTAAGACACTATCCAGGGCCTCTAGTCAAGATGCATTCGATAATTTCGACAGCGAACTTCGTAATCAAAAATGTATGGCATTTGACATAAGTCATCGCTAAGTGACATGTCGCTTGCGATGCGTTATGTCAAATCCCATACATTTTTTTTTCGAACTTCGGCGTCGAAATTATCGAATGCATCTTGACTACAGGCTCAGATTCCAGAGGTGTCGCGAGGTGATCTACATAGATAAGATTGACTTGTGTCGTAGACGCGCGACGACATTCGACATTCGACAATTCATAGAATTTCCCTGCGACTCCAGTCTCAAGCTCCAGTACAACAAGCAGCACATCCCCAAGGCTTGGGGTGTCCTGTGTTACACAGATTCGGGACATTCCCCTTCATAGCGGCTGAGGGCATTCCGCAGGTGGTTTTAGTGGGTAACCGTATTGAGAGTCCCACATCCCCAAGGTCGTCACAGTGAAAAAATTTGGGTAGCTCTGAATTAGCTTAATATACGAGGATTCCCAAAGTGGATTCTTTATTATTATCTTATAAATAATACCATGGTCACAACTATTATTTTGGAATAGTGCAACAGGAACCCCTACCCCATGGAATAAGTCTACACACCAGTTTGAAATTCTATACACTACCATGGACGAAATATACATACCTACACAAGTAGGAAAAAGTCCTACTTATGTAGGTAGTGTATAGAATTTCAAACGTAGGCGTTAAGAATATTAGCGCACATCAGCGTAAATAAAATTTATAGTTACACCACAAGCGGCTATTTTATTACGAATTTTGTAACAATAGCCAAAACTAAATAAATATTATTTGCATATATACTTATGACTTAGAGATCTTAACGAAACTAATCAGTCATCAGTGCTTTTAAGCAGTGACCCAGACAATTAATTTATTTAACACAATCGTCATTAACCAATTAAGTCCTACCCCTATTGTTTTCTCTTTATAGCAAAGGGGTTCGCACTTAGCAGTGTTTAAACAAAAGTTCTAATTATTATTATCAATTGTATTGGCATATACCTAAGTAAATAATCATATAAAGTATTACAAAAATTTACTCTGGTAATTACTACAGTAAAAAGTTCTGCAAGTAGAGTATCAAACGTCTAACTCTAGAGTTCTTATTCCTTTGCCAGTAACAAAAATAATTAAAAAAAAAACTTACATAAATAATATCGTAAAATTCCCCATAAAACGCGATGGGGACATTAAGAGCGATTTGCGGGGAGGAAACGTTGGCCCCATGGGGCAATCTCTGGTCGAGCCCCGCGCCGTGGGGGTAGAACTGGTCCCGGGTGATGGCGCCAACGGCCGCGGCCAGGAGCAGCACACCAACCGTCCACATGGTCGATCCACACTGCACTACCCGAAAATTATCGGTACACCAACGGGACGGGCTAGCAGAGTAGCTAATGACAGAGAATTATAGAGTAAAACTCCTAATTTGTTTGTTTTTTAACTTATAATGTGTGTTTTAGTTAATTTGTACTCACATTAAAGTTTTGATTAGTAAGAAGATAATGTTTAAATTCATATTTCCTAAAGAAACAAAACTCTTAATTCATGATCCTCTTTGATAAAATACATCGCATTTTAAATATCTTATTAAATTTTTATTTTTATTAATTTAGGTACTAGCTGTTACCCGCGGCTCCGCCCACGTAAATACAATATCCCACGGGAACACTGTACTTTTTTGAGATTTTAAAAAGTACTCTATGTTTTAATCCGAAGCTTCAGTTTTTGCGTGAAAGAGTAACAAACATCCATCCATCCATCCATACATCCATCTTTACATCTATCCATCCTCACAAACTTTCACATTTATAATATTAGTAGGATTTAGTTCTTGTAAATTGAACTTTTTTTTTTCGAATGGGTCTATGCACATTCAAGTTGCTTTAGCTTAATCGGATTGGTGACTGCCTTTTGGCTAGTCTTTATGGTGGGAGTGCGAAGAGGGGGTTTGACCCCTCCTACACCGACCCCTAGGGGTGGTGTACATACCGGTATTTTGGGGATAGTTACGGGTAAACTATTTTTATGACTGGGAGGGCTAAATTGAACTAGGACTAGGGACACTTTATATCACTATTAAAGTTTAATCTTTTTTACAGTCATCGTTATAATAACAAATTAAAATGAATATTATTTTAATCGAAGTTTATGAAAACATTCGTTTGGTTAAAAGCTCTGTTGTTTCATTGCTCTGTGATAAGGGCCATGTTTCCTTACAGTTGAGAAGTAAAGTTAAACGATTTAAGACCGTCCTATTTACACTTGGTTAGTGGAAATGGGTTTACGAGTTGCAGTCAGTATATTTTTAATGTTACGTAATAAATGCGGTAGTTAAAATACCACACAAGTCAGAGTGGACTGTGGAGTCTGAAATGGAGTGTCTAAAATGTAGAGCAGAAATAGGAGGTAAGTAGGTACTCAATACGTAGGTGTTAGGATATCATATTATACTAGCTGTTGCCCGCAGCTCCGCCCGCGTAAATATAGTATCCCTCGGGAAGACTGTATTTTTTCGGGATAAAAAGTAGCCTATGTTTTAATCCAGAGCCTAAACTACTACCATGCCAAATTTCATCAAAATCCGTTTAGTAGATTTTGCGTGAAAGACGAACAAACATCCATACATCCTCACAAACTTTCACATTAATAATATTAGTAGGATAGTAGGGTATTAGTAGGATAACATTATCTAGACTAAGATGTATTTGGAGGTAAGTAGTACATACTCTATCTGTTAGGACTTAGGACGTGGGAATACCGTAAGTACTTGGATTTCTATTTTTTATTTAGTAAATCTATAAATATAATTATATATTCTTAAAAATTTTTAGTGATTAGGAAGTTTCAGCATATTCAAGACATTGGCATCACGTGAATTCCGTATTGTTTTTCAACAACACAGGGTAACGACCAACCCATTAATTTATCTTGTTTAAACAACGCTAAATACAATGTTTTTACAATAAATTATAATTTACTAATTAGGTAGGTACATAAAACTACAGTAAATTACTTATTATTAATATAAATAAATTGTCAAAACAATGCACCGGGTATTTTCGAAAGTTATTTATAAGCATAGATAATTCTGATTACGTTTTTATTTAATAACTAGCTTTTGCCCGCGGCTCCACCCGCGTAAATATATTATTCCGCGGGAACACTACTTTTTCGGAATAAAAAAATCCTATGTCCTTTCCCGGGACCCAAAGTATGTCTATACCAAATTTCATAAAAATCGGTTCAGCGGTTAAAGCGTGAAGAGGTAACAGACAGACAGACACACTTTCGCATTTATAATATTAAGTATAGAAGTATAATATATTAGTATATTAATAGTAGTACATATATTAGTATAGATTTGGAATAAAAAGTAGACTACGCGTTTGTCCAAAGAATTAACCACTACCATACCAACTTTCATTCAAATCGGTTCAACGTTTTAACAGTGAAAAACAGTCAAATATCCACAACATAATATATTATCCCTCGGGAACACTGTATTTTTTGGGAAAAAAGTGGACTGCGCGTTTGTCCAAAGCATAAACCACTACCATAATAATAATATAATAATAAGAATAATAATAATATCTATGGACGCTTGCTATGACTACCATACCAACTTTCATTCAAATCGGATCAACCTTTTAGCAGTGAAAGACAGTCAAATATACACAGAATAATACATTATCCCTCAGAAACACCGTACTTTTTCGGCATAAAAATTAATAGGGTACTTTTTATGCCGAAAAATTACGGTGTCCTTTCCCAGGACTCAAAGTATGTCTATACCAAATTTCATCAAATTCAGGTCAGCGGTTAAAGCGTGAAGAGGTAACAGACATAGACAGACACACTTTCGCATTTATAATATTAGTATAGGTATTGTAAAAACTTTTGCGGTTTGCTGTAGAGTAGGCATCTACAGACACACGAATTTGGTACGGAGCGTACAGCGGACCATATCCGCAGACCGAATCTGGTGTCGCTACACACGCACGGATTTGGTACGATGTAGTGGACCGAAAAGCTCGACACTCGTGTGTTCGATTTTCAGTTCTATTGCATTAGCACAGAGTTCTATTTACAGTGCTGTTTTTCGACGACGCGATGATTCCCGAAATTCATTGATAACAGGCAGTGATATCAACTCTCAAAAATATTTCTCCCCAAACTTTACCCCTGATACCATTGACAGGTCTAAGAGATAATAAGCTAGAAAGAAAGGTTATGTGTTTAACATAAAGACTTACGCGTGAATAACTAACTTGTCTTAATCTGATTTCACTCCCAATATTATATTTTCATATCCCTGACTATATACACACATTTAAATATTTTTTATTATTACATACAAATTGATTCATAAGGAGTAAACTCTAAACGTCCTGGCCCCTAGTAAACCCCCGTAGATATTTTCCCTAATTTTGGGTGGTAAATCCCTAAGTTGGCAACACTGACACCGTTGTACGGCCTAACCGCCGGACTGCTCTACACACGCACGGATTTGGTACGGAGCGGACCAAATCCGATGCGGATAGCTGCGAACTCTTCGCCTTCTTCTTATGTTCACCGGACTGCCCTACACACGCTCTGATTTGGTACGGAGCGTACCAGATCCGCTGTACGCTCCGTACCAAATTCGTGTGTCTGTAGACACCATTATTCATAATAAGATACCTACCAAGCTTCAAGTTCAACCTAATATACAATTACTTAGTACCTATAATATGGTAGGATACTCAAAGATATAACATCAATTTAAAGTTTATTTCACTAAAATTAAAGAAGACGAATGTTATAAAAGTTGAAAATATTTTTTCACAGAATAGAATAGTATTTGAAATTATAAAACAGATATTCTTCTATTCTGCTCAGTCAATATCAATACGGTAAAAAGACTATGGCTGTGTTCCGCCGAAAATAGAGCTTGTTAGCGCTTGCTAGCGTTAAAAAAAACAGATTATCCGCCAGGGCACATATTTTGCTAACTTCAATAATGCTACTAACATAATCCGCCATTTTGCTTATTTAATACCAGCGGTTGCCATTTTGCCTACGTTTTATTTTCCGCGGAACACAGCCTATGCATGCGGTTTAATTTTGAATTTCGAACGCAAATATTTCAAGAGCCTGAACGAAATAATATCAAGGTACATTTTTACCAGCTAAAAAAATAGTAGGTAACTTATTAAAGACCACCAAATAAGTTGACCTCTCGCTCAAAGCAAATTCTTAGTTTAAGTAGATCTTGAACTATTGGTTTTGTCCTTCGCTATTTATTATTTGTGTTGAGTAGGATAAAAAATAGATTTATTTTTATAATTTTATAGTTTTATTTCAAGAGAAAACATGCGAAAAATGATGATTTATTTCGGTTTGTGAAGCAAGTTCAAAAATACAGTTTTTTCATGATCCCGTGGGAACCGTTTTGGTTTCCAAGAAAAAAAAAATACTGTTAGTCTTAGATTAATAACGCCTAGATAGATAGTTTCATTCAAACGCGTCGTCTAAAGTGAGGCAAAAAACAGATTAATGTGGGCGTGAGCTTTACACGCTAAACGTTTCGACGACACGCACACAAACAAAGCATTTATTAGCAAACTACACCAGTCTGGAAGAGTTTCAAGTGCTTCACCTATGTCGCGCGCACACGGTTTCTTGGCGTTATAGTTCTATGCTGTTAGTTATTTCATGTTCCAATCTACCTTTGTGCCAAGTTTTATTTAAATACGTCGAGTAGATTGCCTGAAATAACGTCAAACAGGTAGGTACAGTTTTTTGAAGATCCCATGGGAACCCTTTAATTTTGCGGGATAAAGAGTATCCTATTTTACCCTTCAGGTCCTAAGCTACCTACCTGCCAAATTTCATTTTATTCCATCCAGTGGTTTCGGCGTGATGTGATAACAAACACACAGACAGACAGACAGACATTTTTTTCAAAAACGTTATTTTTAGGTTCTGTGGCCTTTATAGACCCCCCATTTTGATTTTCACTTAGATAACTTTAATGTGAAACATGACCCCTCTACAGATTTATTATATGTATAGATAACTTCAGTGTTCATATATTATATGTATATATATATAATCTGTTATCAAATAATCTGTATCACTGTATAGTGATACAGATTATTTGGTATATCGTATAACTGGACGCTAGCTAGCTAGCCTAGGTTTAAAAACCAGCCAAGCCCGAATCGTACAAGCGCACAAACGGTTCCGTTTTAAAACGGCAAAAAAATCACGGTATCGGTATGGGTCAAAACCCCTCAAATATTTGTTTTATTCCATTTTTAGTACTTGTTGTCATACCGCTAACAGAAATACATAGCTGTAAAAATTTCAACTGTCTAGCTATCACGGGTAAAGTGGTGTCAGACAGACGGAATGACAGCAAGTCTCAGTAATAGGGTGCTGTTTTTACTGTTTATGCAGAACCCTAAAAATAAACAACCTTCAACCCTTTTCAAATTTTGGTGCTAAGCAAGCTTTAAGAAAAGACTCTATCGTGACTCTCTTTCGTTTTTACGACACAAAAGGCGCATGATGGACACCACCACCAAAACCCCAATCCTCGTAATTAAATTACACTTTCATTTTCATATCAGAAATAACCAATCAAAACGAGTTTGTTGGTTTGACGTTTATAAGAATATCATTTTTTATATTCAACATATCGGGACTGGATCCTCACTAATTATTGCAGAATCTATCTTCAGGCTACTGGCTTTCAGTCTCCGGCTGTAGATAGGTTTCCCCACCTATGAATTCGCGGTTTTCTTCTCTTGTATTGAAAGTTGATGATGAAAAGAGAAAGTTTTCAAGAAATTAGTAACATATACCACATTAACGTTAACATACAATTCAATGTAAATAATATTGACGACCTCTGTGGCTCAGTGGTTGAGCGTGTTGGTGCTCAAGCCGGGGGTCGCGGGTTCGAATCCCGCCGAAGCAACAAAGATTTTCCGTGTTCCTAGGTCATGGATGTGTATAATTTAATAAAAATCTTAAATATGTGTATAATAATATAAAATTATTAAATATATTTCCGTTGTCTGGTAACCGTAACACTAGTTCTTTGAGAACTTAGGTACCACGGGACCAGACTGACGTGGTGTGAAAACGTTCATAGATATTATTATAATATTAATCATATCAACGAATATTTATCGCAAACAGAACGTTGACCGGCCGATAGTAATTGTTACAATAAACATGTAAAAATGATTATTTTCGTACGTTTCCTCGGTATGCAAGCTTTGGCATTACGCCGAATTGCAAATTTTTTGCGCATCGTGTATTCTATATCGTTATGATTTGATATTATTACATCGTAATGTGAAATTACAACTGTGAGTGGATGCTACACATGCCTGTGTGTAAAAATAAAATGTTCATGAATCTTCAGATATTTTCTTAAATATTTTAGGAAAATAAATGGGTTTTTTATGGTTCCGTTACTGTACCGAGGTCCATGATAGATTGGAAATTTCAAAATTAATATAAAATAAAAATTCAATAAATAAAAAAAATTCGTTGTTTTTTGTTCCATATTAATACTAGTAATCGATTCTTGTATAATGGTACTTACCCTTAATGCGCGAGTTCGACTCGCAAATCGCAATTGGCTGTTTTTTTTAAATGTTATAAATGTATTACACAGTATGTATAATGGCCATAATTATTATAATGCAAACAGTTCCTATTTCCAAGAAGTCGATGAAATCTGAAACTGACGTGGGAATAACTAATACTGTGTGAATACTGAATGACATGCTTTGGCCCGAAGGGGCCGTGATTAGTGTAATTAGGTACAACACCTCCCAGAAAACCGGCGTAAAATAACGTCTATGTTCTCACAGTGAATTCAAAAGAAAGACACATAATATGCGGTAATCGCTTACCAATTCGGTATTATTGAGTAAAATTATCAGTACTGCAATAATTATAATAAAATTTAGTAACACAGATTGTAATAATATAATATTGACTAACAACTCAATATATAACAGTAGGTTAATATTTCGGTGAAACATAAGTTGACTTCAAATATGGATATGAAGATATTTATTTTGGTCTCTACTCTCCTTCTCATTAAGGTGAGTGTTTTTATTAATCCTCATTATCGACCTATCGCTGTCCACTGTTGAACGTAGCCGTATAAATCCTGGTAAAATAGAATCTTGATACTGTTCAATTTGTCTCTAGCAAGGTATTTTCAGTTAAACTGTTAATGGTAGTAACTAGGTAGTAGTTAATGGTAATAATTTTTTAAATGATTTTGCTCTACATTTTTTGCTATTAATATTACCTATCTATTACGTTAAGGTAACATTTTATTCGCTGTTTTATCTTATTAATATCTAGTGTCTACTTATTATTTCATTTAAACATAATATTGTGAGTCACAAAAAATTTACACGTAATTAATTACGCGCGGTAGAGACAATATTAACACCTTTTTCTGTATATTTTGTGTAAAATTTGTATCGGCATACCTAAATAAACCAATAAACATTAAATAATTTACTCTTTATATATGATCACCTGTCCCAGCGAACTTCGTACCGCTTTAGAGTTAAATTTGCTGTCGTACTGACAGCAGCGCCACCTATCGGGTCCAATTGTAAATCTAAACTTCTCTCGAATTCACTTGAATACACACAAAAAAATCATTAAAATCTGTCCAATATGAACATTTTTCACTGATGCTTCGCTCCTATTGGTCGCAGCGTAATGTCATAGCCTAAAGCCTTCCTCGATAAATGGACTATCCAACTCAAAAATAATTTTTCAATTCGACTTAGCAGTTTCTGAAATCAGGGCGTTCAAACAAACAACAGAAGCCCTCAAAGATGAATAATTTCCCCCGTTTTTTCCACATTTTCCACGTTTATTTATTTATTTGATTCTTCGCTCCTATTGGTCGCAGCAGCGCAGTAATGTTGTATAGCCTAGAGCCTTCCACGATAATAGACTATCCAACACAAAAGAATTTTTTAATTCGAACCAGTAGTTCCTCAGATTAGCGCATCCAAACAAACAAACAACAATATTAGTATAGATTATGAGACTGCAATAGTAGAGTCTCGAAGTAGTCACAAGTGTGTATAATGTGCGTGCCTTATCTATTGTTATGCACAGTTACCAGTAACACAGTAATATGTTTAGGTAATTTGTTGATATTTCAAATGTTAATTAGATCAGTTTTACAGATAAGATTCTTCATTGCCTAGTTATAGATATAATATGCATTATATTATTATATTTTATTATTCTGACATCTCCACAAGCGATGTATGATAATTTGAGTATTATGTAGAGACGTATTTTCAGAATATATTTGTCGTATTTCGATAGAGTTTGTACGTCTCTACATAATACTTAAACAAACTCTATACGGGTTCATCTGTTTGGGAGGTTAAAAATAATTGTTGTTGTTGTTTATTTTCAGAATATCCAAGCACAATGCCTCAGGCCGGCATACATAGAAGCGGTTCCCACTCCAATAAATCTAGACTTTCAGAGAAGGATACTGGATCTACCAGCACCTACCTTCTGCGTGGAGACCGAAGCACCACTGATCATAAGCGGCGGTGTTATCGTCAACGGCAGGCTACCGTTCGTGGGCGCAGTGGAAGTTGACGGAATTGTGCCCACCATTGGGCAAGGTTCGGTACTTTATAGATGCGGTAGAAGCGACATCGGAATCGTTGAAGAACTGCCATTAATTTATTAGAATATTGTTTATGGTTGTTGTTAAATAAATATATAAGTTTTACTGCGTTGTTTTCTTTTTGTTAACTCTAAGAGCCGGTCCACACGGCGCATTGCCACAGCGTTACGTCGACGCAGCGCTGTCGCTCCGTCGTTTTACATACTAAAAACTGTACCGTTCACACGGTGCGCTGCGTCGACGCAACGCTGTGACGACGCACGAACAACGGACAGCATCCCCCGAGACGAAGCGGGAGGGGTAACCACGTTACGTTTATATCGCAACAACGCTGCGTTAACGCAGCACCCGTGTGGCCGGCATTGCGTTAACATGTTTGCGCTGCGTCGACGCAACGCGCCGTGTGGACCGGCTCTAAGGGTCAATTCGCAAGTGAAACGAAACGATACGCGAGGTGGCAATGCATTTCAATATAGCTATTCAAAATTGAACTTTATTAATTACACAAGAAGATAGAAGTTTCATTGTAAGAGTTTGAATGTCAGGTTGCACGGCGCTACACAACGCATGTGCAGTGTATGATGTCATATGACACGAGTATCTGTTAGTGAAGTGAATAAGTTCAATTTCGTATAGCCATATTTAAAATAAGGCGCCGCGTAGCATGAAGTATCGTTGCGGTGGGAATTGACATTTGACACAGTCCGGAACGATAGAATGACACGATTTCCCCGAATTTTTGAGCGTAAACATGTTAAAAATATTTTTAAGCCGTACCTAAATTTTAAGTTACTTTAACTTTCCAACTGGTAGAGAATGTAAATGTCATGTCCTATAGAGAGCTGAAGGTACTAGTGGAGGATAGAGAAAAGTAACTGAAGCTCCACCGACAAGGGTCCTGCCTTAAATTAAAGAAGAAGATAACTTTCAAGTACACTACCTTAGATCTTTAAAAAATTAAAATGCTTTTTGAAGACAAAATATTTATTTCAAAACAATTTATTACGAGATATGAAAAGACACTGAAGGACGGAGAGTAGTGTGTAACCTATTAGGTCGGAGTTGGGACCAGCACTAGGCGTAGCAGTAGCCCTCGTTCTGGTAGCACCACTCCGGCTCGAGAGACTCCGTCTGGATGCCAGCGCGGACAAGACGCTCCCTGGAAAACAAATTGGGTATTCTTTAGCATCTTGTTTTTTTACCCGACTACAGCGAAGCGAAAAGAAAGTAATGATTTAGGCAGTCTAATGAATAAACGTTCCACCGTAGAGCCTAAGCTACTGGTCTGATTTTAATGAATGAGACAAATAGATTCGTAATAATGCCCGGGTAACTGTGGGCTACATAATTTTTTAGTTTTTTTTTTTTATAAAAATTGTAGTTATGACATGACCCAATTCACCCTACATAGTGAATTAGGGAACTTTGATTAAAAAATCAACGCTACTTTTATTTACCTAGTCAGAACTGTAGCTATCATTTCTGATCGGCGTAATAAGAATGTGATTTCCTTTTTCGTTTGGTTTTATAGTGTATGCGCAGTACACAAGAGCACTCTCTCTTCCTCTTCTTCCGTCCAGTGGGACGGATGAACGACACGACTGACGAGAGATCAGGCGCAGGTCCAACTTTTTACATGCCCATCCGACGCATAAATCATCTTTCTCGTCAGACAATCAGCCTGCATTGTCCTAACCAAACTTGGAAACAACGTTTTTTGTTGTTCCAATGCGGGAATCGAACCCACTACCTCCGAGTCGAGAGTCAAGCTCTAACCACTAAACCACGGAGGCCGTAAGCAGCATGTGCTGTATCCTAAAAACTAGCCCTCAGCACAGTATAAGAACAGTAGAACATCTTCATACAAGCGTGCCGCGATCGGTTTGAATGTGTACGTGCAAGCCAGGCACCTATCCGCACGAAGGCACACATCTCGTATAAGGAATGATAATAAGGCGCTCTCAGTGCTGTTCCGTAAGCGATCGCGTACGTACCAGGATGATCACGGTCATTGAAGTATGACGGCTCGCGTTAGCCTGCACTATTTTAGCATTTAATTGACAGCCCTAGCGCCACACGAGAGAAGGCAAATAACTTGCCAGACGGCCTAGGCCTCTAGTCAAGATGCATTCGATAATTTCGACGGCGAAGTTCGAAAACAAAATGTATGGGATTTGACATATTGTATCTTATGCGACATGTCACTTAACGATGACTTATGTCAAATCCCATACATTTTTGATGATTCATAGGCCCTGATGTCCTACTATGCTCTGTTTACCGTGTCTCCAGCGCATTACCTCATGTGCAGAATTCTCCTCTCGGCCTCACGCCAGCTGGAAAGCGGTTCGGCCCACAGGCGCTCGGCGAGCGCGGCGGCGCGCGGCCACAAGCGACCGTCAAGTGTCGCGGAGTCCGCTTGCTCCGACCACAGTGTAGCTTCGCCACCTGCGAAATGTGAGGAGACTCAGCCACAAATCTAGGGCAGATGGTAATAGAGAAGACAGTAAGGTCGGCTGGGACAGTAGTACAATACAGTTGAAAATCGAAGTTTCGAGTGTCGAGCTGTCATGACATTGTCATTTGACTCGACACTTGTGTGTTCGTTTTTCGGCTCTATTGTATTAGCGCAGAGTTCTATTTACAGTGCCCTGAATTTTCCCCGGCCTTACTGGATTCCTGACGATATAGTCCCAGTCTTAAAGGCTCCCTTTGACTTGAGGGGCTCTCGTTTACCAGGACAAAATTATTGCTAACAATTGAAACAAAATAAGTCACATTGTTACAGAGATTTAGAGCCTGTTTCACAATCTTCTAATAAGTGTCGGATAGTTTATTCGGATGATTTGTCGCTGCTTACCTTATAAGGAGCGATAATAGACAAAACATGCAAATAAGTTTATTTGCATGATAGCTCGACACTTGCATTTCCAACTCTATAATATTATAAGCACAGCGCTCTATTTTCAGTGCTTTGCGCTTTGTTTCAGTGTTTTCTCGGGACCGCCGGATTCCTTCACAATCTACTGATAAGTGTCATATAGCTTCATAGAGCTCTGTGCTTAAAATATTATAGAGTTGGAAATGCAAGTGTTGAGCTGTCATTTATGACATTGACAATAGTTATTAGATATAGCGGATGGCTACCGGGCTCATTAGCTCATTAGCAATTAATATGAGAGACATCACGAAACCGTAAAAATAATATGTGCTTGCATCCATAAAGATTATCGCCTAAGGAAAAATCGCAAATACATACCTAGACAGTCTGACGAATGTGCGATAGTATTTTAAAATTAGAAACAAAACATACCCAAAATTTGGTCAGAGTACTCCAGAGCCATCAGCTTGGGACTGTTCTCGTACACCTTCTGCCAGCCAATGTAGGGTGAGCACCAGTTGTTGCCTGAAAACATTTAACATTTATAGATATCATCAACACAGATTTAAATAAAACTATTTTTATTGTTGTTGTATACAACATATTTTAAAATCGTTGAACAGTGTATATCTGTGGTGGACTTTGGCTCGTGAATCGACAAATTGCCTATTAGAAAAAATTCTAAAATAAGGTAGCCTCTTTTAGGGACTCCAATAAAAGCCAAAATCTGACATGTTCCTTATTATTTACATCTTAGAGGATTTGATTTAGATTCTAAATTATTTTTCGGCTTGATAGTATATTATCAGCTAAAGAGACAAGTGATGAGACAAAATATTATGATGACTACACAACACACATGACAATTTATGTCGTCCCAAGGCCTTTAATCAAGATGCATTCGATAATTTCGACGGCGAAGTTCGAAATCAAAAATGTATGGCATTTGACATTTATTAAGTCATCGCTAAGTGAAATGACGCTTGCGATGCCCTAATGATATCTTCTATCTGCATCTTCTATCAGTATCTTTATTGTCACTAGAAACCTGACTGGGCACTGCAAGCTTCACAAACACCTCAACAGAATATTAGTTAGTGATATAAGGACTTGTTGATTCTGCGAGTAAAAGGATGAGATGAGACGCCTCCACCTTCTCCTTGACTGTCCACTGTCCAGCAATTCAACAGAACAAAAACAAGTACCTTGGGCAGCGCGAATACTCACGAGGAAATTCGCAGCCATATCGTTGTTTATGAGCAACATAGGTCTGGGCCGGTACTATAACACGAAGCAGTCAAGATCCACTTGCGTCGCAGTGATGTCAGGGCTCGATTATGACTTGCCTTCGATCTAAAGCTGACCCCACATTAGATGTGCGCGTTCCTCGTGTGAGTGGCGCGAGCAGCGCCCACATCGCTGACACGCCCGAGGAACGCGCACGCCTAATGTGGGGGAGGCCTAGCAACAAAAGTCTTTCTTCGTATCATGCAGAATAGAGGTAAGGAGAACCATCTTGTATGGGGGATAACTTGAAAAAGTGTCCACCCGTAAAGACCAAATTATAGTTCGAAAACTCACCGAAATAGCGCTAGTGTAGGAAGTGGAAATAATATGAAGTTAGCAATAAGAGATGGAGTGAAGTTATTTGAAAGTTAGTTATTGGTTAGTTACTTTAATAATTTGTGGCCATTTTGTGGCGTTCTTTTTTAAATTCTTCCACTTGCTACTATAGCGCAACCTTATCTTGCTCCCTATCAACGGACACTTTTTAATACACGAAATGGTTCTCCTTACCTCTATTCTCCATGCTTCGTATAAAGGAGTTATAAATCTTACCGCTGCCAACCCAAGCGCCGTATCCGCAGTCGAAGTACAGCGCGTCGTAGTTGGACATGATCAGCCGGTAGCCCTTCTCCAGCAGACCGCGGATCTGGGGGTCAGCTCCCGTCGTCCACACCTACAATTGGCAAAATCATTGGGTTACTATTTTATAGAGTCCAGCAAACGTGAACCTGAGTTAATGGCTATACTGACCATCCAGCCTGCAAGCCCAAGGCCGCGGATTTGTAGGCAAAAATTATTAATGATTGACACTAATGACGGTAAAATAGTAGGTACCGGTTATGGAGGGTAGACCTATCTATCTCCACCCTTCATAGTACAGGTGCTGGATTTGCTGGATGCGCCGTGCGTATGGCCCTTTATTTGCAATATTTTAAACTTGGCAACTCTATACGACCTTCAGAATGGAACTGTATGATCCGGAATCCGTAACATTACGAACACATAACGAATCCGACACTTCGATTTCCAACTGTATTATTTAAGCACACAGTTCTATTTTCAGTTCTTTGAATTTTCCCCGGTCTAAAGGGATAAGTACCATAGTCCATAGTTCAAACGTTTAATAAGGGCTTGGAAAAAATCTACCAGCAGTGTTAGTGTTGAAAGTACATTGATGCACAAGGAAATTTTTATCAACTTAAAGAAATTTCTCGAGCAATATATAACCCATACCTGGATTAGTGATGTGACCCGAAGAATTCCGAAACGCATTATTATTTACTATTAATGTATGTACAAAATGTATGCTGAAATTTTTGCTGCAAAGGTCGAAGATATTCCAATGAGGTTATGAATATAAAAAGCTAAAATTTATAGCTTTTGTGACTTACTTGGATGATGTAATCGTCCTTGTTCAAATATTGTTCGACGTGACTGAGCTCCGTCAGCGTGCTGGTCCACAGTATAATCGGCACTTTTTTACCGAACGCCTAAAAAGTATGTTGTCAATTAATAACCGCATACAAAAAAGTATTATGTTAAACTTATGTTAATATTATGATAATAATATTGACGACACCAATAAATAATAATCATATAAATAACATTTGACTAGTATCAACAAATTCCTAGTTTTTAGGGTTCCATGGGCGTAGCCAGGATTTAGTTTCGGGGGGGGGTTCAAGAAAATAAAACGTACAATACTTTCGGGGGGGGGGGGGTGTGTTTTAAGAAAGAAAAACTAAAAGTACATTAAATACTAGTCTTTAACCTATTAAAAGCCATGGGCTCATTAGCTAATGGGCCCTCATTTTCTTTCGTTTTTACCCCTTTCAGCTTTAAACCCTGAAAGACTGTGTAATGCGAAAAAATACAAATATCAATAGCCTAAAGCTGAACATCGGTACTGAATTTTATAATATGTTTTTTAAGCCTAACACGAGCGAGCGAAGCGAGCGAGCAAATTTTTTTCCCATTTTACAGGTTAAAATCTGTTCAAACGTGTAGCTAAAACAGTAAATAACGGTGAAATTTAGAAAAATACCATACAGTCAACCAGTTAAAACAGAACATCGGTTCTCAATAATTTAATATATTTTTCACATGAAACGCGAGCGAGCGAAGCGAGCGAGCAAATTTTTTTTCCTACTTAATAGATTAAATCTGTTCAAACTTTAAGCCCTAAAAGAGTGTAAAATTAGGGTGATTTTGTAATTTCAATTTAAGTAAAATTTACGTACTTAATTTATAGATGACAAAATTAAGTTAGGTTTGTCATATAATACTAATTTCATACTTTTTTCGTCGTATATAATTACAAAATTTTGTGATCAGTGACGTGCCCATGCCCAAATTATGTCAAAATATTGTGTATAGGTTCGAGGATTCGATGGCACGCGTGCCATAGGTTCACGATTCCTGTTTAGGCTATTGATTTTATTGTTATTTTTTAGTACAACAGTCTTTCAGGGTTTAAAGTTTAAAAAGATTTTACAGGCAAAGGAGTAAAAAACATTTGCTCGCATTCTCAGTTTGAACGCATTTAACATAAACCATAGATATATAATATTAAAAGGAGGTAGATATGTTATAAACGGGTAAAAATGAAGACTCGAATTGGCCCAAGTCGGGCCAATTTTCGGCTCCGGCTCCGTATGTCATTACGAGGAGCTGAAACATGGACACTCACCGTAGGCTTGGTTCATAAGTTTAAGGTTGCTCAGCGTGCGATGGAAAGAGCAATGTTAAGGGTATCTCCGGTGGATAAAATACGTAACGACGTTATTCGCCAGAGAACTAAAGTCACCGACATTGCTCAACGAATTAGCACGCTGAAGTGGAAGTGGGCCGGCCATGTCTGCAGACGGACAGACAATCGATGGAGCAGACAAGTATCAGAGTGGAGACCACGTTTAGGCAAACGTAGTGCGGACGTCCTGCGGCACGATGGACCGACGATTTGAAGAAGGTGGCTGGCAGCGGATGGATGAGGGCTGCCCAAGATCGGGATGGTTGGCGCTCATTGGGGGAGGCCTATGTTCAGCAGTGGACGGTGATAGGCTGATGATGATGTTGGGCCATTTTTGGTTAGTGTGCTCCGCGAGTAATAGCGTGTTCTGTGTTATAGTGCGGTTCAAATGAGAATAGGATCGAGTCGGCGCCATATTGTTTCGAATTTAGACTGTTACGATAGTTAAATTTATGTTTAGATAATTGATTACTATTGACCATTCTTATTTAAATTCGATGCAAGACTATTCATATTTATATGCACATTAGTTTTTCTGAAAATTACACTTTTCAAGTAATATTTGACAGATAAAGGTCATTGACGTTCCTATTCTCATTTGAAACGCGTTATACTATGCGACGTTGACATATTGACACGCGTCCCATGTCAATGTGTGTCGTGGCACAGAAATATTGTCAGTTATGTAAGGATATAACGTATCTATGTAATAATTAATCAAAGACATAAACACATAGTAAAAATTAGTATCAAGGTTCTGTTTTAGGCTGTTGATTTTTTTTAAATTACCTTAAAAAAATCATCTTTCAGATAGGGTTACTGGGGCGGCAAAATATGTTAATTGTCTTTGGGCGCAAAATTTCTAAATACGCCTCTGTATATGGGTCAGATCTTTGTATATATATACCAGCCCGCCCATTTCGGGGGGGGTTTGAACCCCCTAAACCCCCCCCCTGGCTACGCCCATGTAGGGTTCCGTATCCAAAGAGTAAAAAAGTTTGACTCTATTACTGAGTTTTAGCTGTCTGTCCGTCCCTCCTTCCGTTTCTCTGTCTGCCACTAGGCTGTATTTCATGAATAAAATAAAATAAGAATAGTGATGGCTAGAGAGCTGACATTTTTACAGGATTTCACAGTAATAATACACAATACTTCTTGAACTATTTCCACTTTAATAAGTATTTTACATTAATTTTAATATATTACACGACCGGTTTCGACAAAGTCCTCATCAGGTGTCGAAACCGGTCGTGTGATATATTAAAATTAATGTAAATTACTTATTAAAGTGGAAATAGTGCAATAAGTATTGTGTATTATTTCTGTGAAAGATGAATTTCCACCAAGAACCTACAGTACAATCAATAATATATTTTTACAGGAGGTTTTCTATTGCAACTACAACATCAAATTCTAAAAATGGAAAAAATATATTTAATTGGAGCTCCTATACAACAAAAAATATTTTTTCGCCGTTTTATGCGGAACCCTTCATGTGTTTGGCAACTCGCACTTAGCCGGGTTTTTCCCCCATC
This sequence comes from Glaucopsyche alexis, assembly GCA_905404095.1. NCBI lineage: Eukaryota > Metazoa > Arthropoda > Insecta > Lepidoptera > Lycaenidae > Glaucopsyche > Glaucopsyche alexis. The sequence continues at coordinate 22,111,598 of FR990047.1, read as the reverse complement.
GTAACAGGCATCTAATGTTATCCGCGAATTAATATGTTTTTGCCATAGAGTATAGACTAATCATTGGTCTCACTGGGCGCTCTACGTAGCGAGACCAATTATTATTATCAAATATCTTTGCTTTTTGCATAGCAACAATATATGTTGTGTAAAATATGCCTAAAACTACATTAGGTAAGGATATATGATGTCAGATATAAGAAGTATGACACGTTAACTTAAAAAAAGCGATTGAGCCATATGAATTCTACATACGATACTTTAACAAATCATAATAATTCTTCGTGCAGACTTCATTAGTCGTCTATACTAATATTATAAAGAGGAAAAGTTTGCTTATGTGTTTCTTTATTTGTTAGCATTGAGTAAGCTCCGAAACTACTGGACCGATTTTGACGAAATTTAGCACAGTAGATTAGACCATTTTTAGCGTGCACGAAGTAGCGGGCAACATCTAGTAGTTTTAAACAGTTTATAAACACATTATACCTGGTACACTCTATCCTGGGCCTTAGTCTGGAAGTAGTTCCAGAGCTTGAGGAAGCTGGGCTTCTGCAGGTCCCAGCGGTTCTGGATCATGAAGTGCTGGATCTCCTCGGAGGAGTTCCAGCAGCGCTCGCTCACCTCGTCGCCGCCCATGTGGAACATGTCGGGCGATTGGAACGCGTCTGAAACAGGAAGTAAATAGTACTTATATTGAAATAAAATTTGTTCTGGTTGTATAATACCTGGGCCTCTAGTCAAGAATCAAGATGCATTCGATAATTTCGACGGCGAATTTCGAAAACAAAATGTATGGGATTTGACATAACGCATCGCAAGCGACATGACTTAATAAATGTCAAATCCAATACATTTTTGATTTCGAAGTTCGCCGTCGAAAATATCGTATGCAACTTGACTAGAAGCCCAGAAGAGGTTGAACTGTCGTCAGCCGTATTTTCGGACCATTACGACTTGTAAATCTTCAAGAAGCATATTCCCTCCTAAAAGACCGGCATCGCCAACTCCTCTCAGATATTGCAGGTGTCCGTGGGCAACGGTAATCGCTTTCCATCAGGTGATCCGTTTGTCCCTTAGTTTTATTTAAAAAAAAACAAAGGATGTTACGGTTGCCACAGTCCGGAACTCCAATTTTCGTAATTAACCTACATTTTCATTTTACTTTTACTGAATTATAATTGAATCGTCTTAAAAGGTATCATTAACTGATTTTTGGAGATAAGACTAATCAAAACGGATCGCACCGTCAAAAAGTTATCAGATCCCATGTAAAACCAAGCTTCAGACTCTGACTTACGCCTTAACTCTACAAACCTAACTTCACAACTCTACACATTAGTCAATTTTTGTGGCTACATTTCGCTACATTCGCTTAGACGAAAGGTGAAAAATTTACTGACAGTTTTTCTGTTACACTATTCTTGTTGGAACGAAACGGTCAATTTATTACACAATAATACAAGCTTACGTACCAAATTTCAGCTTTCTAGGACATCGGGAGTACCATGTAATTTAGTTGATCACCAGTGAGTATCAGTAAAGAAATCAGGGGTTTTTAGATATCAATAAAATCTGAAGTATAAGAACTATGCAATCAAAATTTTACATGTTTAATAAGTCCGCTACTGGGAATATACCTGATTTATTTGGTATAATCTAAACTCAAGTTATGAGGGTTCAAAAACATAACGCTTTGAAAAAAGGTAATCTGGTAGTACCCTTGCGCTTCGCTTGGCTTATCTTGGCGGGGCACTACCGTGCCCCCAGATCTCTTGGCGGGATCAGAATCATGCGATTGAAAGCAAATTCGAACTTCAAACATTTGTTCGGGCATATTATTTTGTTATACGTGTATCAGATGTCAAAGGAACTAATTAGTGTTGCAATCAGAACTACCCTGTGCTTTTTGCTAGATCTTTTCTAGTTCTAAATAGTACAGCCAAATTACCTGCCATATCTGCGTAAATGTCTTTCAAATAGTCATAGAGTTCCTCCTTGATGGGGTTCAGCTGGCCGCATGGAGGCTCCACGCAGTACTTCGCCCATGGTTCAGCCTGTAACAGTATATTTTTTTTGTACAACAATAAGCTGTATTAATTAGAGATGCCTCGAATAGTGAATTGGCCGAATACCGAATACCGAATATTCGGCAACGCTGTCGGCCGAAGCGCCGAATATTCGGCACGAAATACAGTATGTGTTTCGTGCCGAATATGTCGGGAGCGTGTTAGCTGGATTAAGACAAGTCGCAACCTGTTTTCCTCGTTGCGTTGGCTCATCAGGCGACGACTAGCGTGTAAGTGTATAGTGAGAGGTTATTTTCTGAGGTTAGTAACATTTACGATGAAAAGCGTAATCGTTTGCTACCAAAAAATGCTGAAAAGCTTGTTTTTATCCATCACAACTTACCACTGATCAATTTTAATTACTAAAGTGTTGTTATTTGGAAATAAATATTATATAATTTGGAGTAATATTATAACTTTTTTACATGATTTGGTATTCGGTATTCGGCCGAATAGTACGTATTATTCGGCCGAATACCGAATAGCAAAAAAAGTGGCCGAATAGGCCGAACACCAAATAGTTGCCGAATATTCGTGACATCTCTAATATTAATCACCTATGTTCTGATATCTTGTATTGTTTCAAAACGTCCTATAAGTTCCTCATCATACTATAGGCTATACCTTTGGTATAGCGTACGGGTCGTATCCATAATTACTGTCAAATGTGTGCAAAAATGTTGTATAGCATTAAACAATACTTAACTCCCATTCTTGAAAATGCTATATAGGGTCACCCAAACCTCAGTTCGCCGGAAAGGAATGCTATAATTTTGTCAGGTTCTCAAACCTGACATAAAGCATTCCTTGGTGTATCCGAATCAGCCCATATTACGCAGTACGATCGCGACCTCAATGCCTTTTGGCAATCTTCGTTTTACATACATTGAAAAACGAAGATTGCCGAGGGCCATTAGTAACATGCGTTACTTTTTGTTGTATGTCCTAGGATTATTCCGGTCGTTTCCCAAATTTTTGGACTTCGGCTTGACACCACTTTTTGCAATACCCGTAGGTAGGACCTACATAGCTGTCAATGTTTTTTTTTTAGAGCAGCTGTACCTTGAAGCACACGGTGAGGCCGGTGTCCTGCCAGCCCTCGCCGACGTGCGCGGGCGCGTCGAACTCCGGCAGCACGCGCACGCCGCGCTCCAGCCCGAACTGCACCACCTCGCGGATCATCTCCTTTGTGTACACCTGCCAATTCAAAAAAAACCTCAGCTAAATCTACTTTTTTTCTATGGCTTTAATGTGTAGATCTTTCACAGTTATGTAATCAGGCCTTTTAGACAAGATGCCATTGCTAATTGGGTTTTAGAATATATATTTTTTTGTGATAAATGGAAAGATCGTACCTATATGTATAAGTTTTTTAACAAAACTATTTTTTATTTTTCGCTATAATTCAAAAGTTAAGTATATCAAAATAAAAAATAATTTTTGAATCCAGTACCGAAGACACGCCGATAGCTTTCGAACGAACCCGAGTGCGTGTGACGCCATAATGTTAGTTTTCATTCCAGAACCGGTGATCGGAAGTATTGGCGTTCGCAATTCAAAATTATAGTCGTTTTCTTGACTTTTCACTAAATAGCTCTAACATTATGACGTCACAACTATGGTGACCGATCGTGGCGCGTTCGTAGTAACGTGTTATTTTTTTTTATCTATTTTATTATTTATAATTAATTGAAAAAAAAATCAAGTGTTTCACATTAAATATCAATATTATTAATAATGATGTTTTAAAAACATTAAAAAATCTATATTTTTTTTATTCAAATTCCCAATCACGATGTCAATCCCATATAAGTACATCCGTTTCCGTTTCAGCCTGGTGACGTCCACTGCAGGACATAGGCCTCCCCCATAGATTTCCAGTGCGACCGGTCGCTCGCGGCCTGTATCCACCGACTTCCTGCGACTTTTCTCAGGTCATCTGTCCACCTGGTGGAAGGCCGTCCTACGCTTCGGCGTCCAGTTCGTGGTCTCCACTCAAGAACCTTTCGGCCCCAGCGGGCATCGGTTCTACGGGCTATATGTCCAGCCCATTGCCACTTTAACTTGCTAATGCGCTGGGCTATGTCGGTAACTTTAGTTCTGCTACGGATTTCCTCATTTCTGATTCTATCACGTAGAGAGACTCCAAGCATAGCCCTCTCCATAGCTCTTTGAGCGACACGAAGCTTTTGAATAAGTCCCGTTGTGAATGACCACGTTTCGGCTCCATATGTCATCACCGGTAACACACACTGCTCGAAAACTTTTGTCTTCAGGCACTGAGGAATTTTTGACGAGAAGATGTTTCTGAGTTTCCCGAACGCTGCCCAGCCGAGCTGGATTCGACGGTTGACCTCTTTTTCGAAGTTGTACCTACCTAACTGGACTTTGTGCCCTAGGTATATATAGTCGTCAACAACTTCGAGCGTAGAATTTCCAACGGTCACTTGGGTGGGTACAACATGGGCATTAAACATAATTTTCGTCTTATCCATGTTCATACTAAGTCCCACCTGTTGTGAAACTCTACGGAGGTCTTCTAGCATAGTGTTAAGGTCTTCCAGAGTTTCTGCCATAACCACGATGTCATCGGCAAATCGAAGGTGAGTGATGTAGTCACCATTTATATTGATCCCAAGTCCTTGCCAGTCCAGGAGTTTGAACGCATCCTCCAATGCAGCGGAAAACAGTTTCGGAGAGATGACGTCTCCCTGTCTGACGCCGCGCTGCAATGGAATCGCCTTTGTGCTATGCTCCTGTACTCGCACGGACATGGTGGCTTTGCTATATAAACACTTCAACACTTCGATGTACCGGTAGTCGATCCGGCATCTCTGAAGAGACTGTAACACCGCCCAGGTCTCAATCGAATCAAAGGCTTTCTCATAGTCCACAAACGCCAAGCATAGTGGCAGATTATACTCCTCGGTTTTCTGTATAACCTGCCGTAGCGTATGTATGTGGTCTATGGTACTAAAGCCTCTTCGGAAACCGGCTTGTTCGGGAGGCTGGAAGTCATCAAGCTTCCGTTCGAGACGATTCGTTATGACTCTTGAAAACAGCTTATAGACATGGCTCAGCAGCGTAATGGGTCTGTAATTCTTCAGCAAAGTCTTATCTCCTTTTTTGAAGAACAAGACTGCCACGCCCCTGCTCCATGCCTCTGGCGTTTTGCCCTCGAACAAGGCGGAATTAAAAAGTCTCTGGAGCATTTTGAGTGTTGGTGTTCCACCAGACCTCAGCAGCTCCGAGGTGATCCCATCCTCGCCCGGCGCCCTGTTGTTTTTAAGCTGTTTAAGAGCCATACTAATCTCGTACAGGCTGATGTCCGGGATATCTTCCGTGTGATGTCGGGTTAGTCTAGCTCTAGGATCTTCAGCCAGATTAACGACAGGCTTGGCAACTGAGGTGTAAAGTTGCTCATAGAAACTCTCGACCCCTGCGAGCACCTCGGGCCCGGCCGACACAACTTTCCCATCCTCTGTCTTCAGCTTCGTCAACCGGCTCTGCCCAACAGACGTGTCTCTTGCAAACACTTTTGAGCCCTTGTTTCGCTGTATCATGTCCTCCTCAATACTTCTAGTATTAAAGAGACGAATATCGTGCCGCAAAGACTTTGATATCTGTCTGTTAAGCTGCCTATAAGACTTAGCATCGTCAGAGGTTTGAAGAGTAAGGGTGCGTCGCCTAGCCATTAGTGTAAACGTGTGGTCGGAGATTTTCTGTGGCTTACCTCTACGGCGGGTTTCACAGTACTTTATAAGTACATACATATTTTCAATTACAAAGATCATCATTGTAAAATTAACTTTCGAACTTCGTCATCGTAATTAGCAAAGGCATCTTGGCTAAGGGCTTAGATCTAAATTATTTATGATTCATGATGGCCATTGGCCAAATTCTGTCAAATCTACCTACTGTAATTAAAATATGTAGGTAGAACATTACAATTTACCTTAGCAGGACTGTATGCTCCGAGTTTCGTCAGGTTCGGTCGCCTCTTGGAGACGAACGGGAAACTCTGGCTGTCCGTGATGTGCCAGTGGAAAGTGTTCAGCTTCACCATTGCCATCGCCTCTGAAAAAAAGTGGTTTCAGTAATAAACTCTTTCCTCTCGCTTCTTGCAATTTGTGTAGCAATTTTATGATAAAGATAAAATTAGTGGCCCATGGAGAGCCGCTTCACTACGTTGAATGTAAGAGGAGGAATGGATAGTAAGAATGAAAGTGGACGAAGCGAAACAAATATGTAAGGATCGTAGCTAATAGAAAGAAGTGATGTCTGCCTACCCCTACGGGAATGAGGCGTGATTATATGTTTTATGATACGGAATGGAAATGTGTCACAGAAAGCTAGGACTACAACTATTTAATAAAATTTAAAGGTTTCTTATATTCGTTTAGATTTGTAATAAACGCCAGTTATTATAATAAAGAGTCAGAAATTAGATGAAATGAAAATATATTGTATATAGGTAAATTGAGGTAAATCGGTGTAATAGCTATTAGAACAAGAAACGAACCTATGGTAGTCTTGATGGACTCGATGGAGAAGTAGTTTCTAGAAGTGTCCAGAAGCACTCCTCTGTACGGGTACACGGGCTTGTCATTGATGGTAACATCTCTTGGAATCTGTAATCGCAAAATAAACAATTAATAACCTAAAGGTGCTCCCTTACCTAGAGCATTAGCGTGTAATGTAACATTATATATCCGAACATTGCATAGGTGTAGGAGGATTACCGAGCATTGTAATGCGCACCTTGTAATGATCCCGCAAAGATTTCAACTCAAGATAGGCTATCACGTACATTTAGCAGAAAAAAAATTCATACAAGAGAAAGTTACGCTATCTGGGTTTTCACCATAACTCAAATGTCAGCCATCTTGTTTTCATCATACTTCGAATTTCAAAATGGCCCCAAAAATTTAAAATTGGGGCCAATTTACTGGAGACACTTTTTGCCTCAACATGCCTCGTCTATAATATAAGTCTATGTGATCCCGTCCACTCGACGCTCGTCAGGGAGGTAGTATTATTGTAAATTGTAACGTAAATGTAAAGCTCAAAGTCGAATCTATAACGTTACATTACACGCGAATGCTTCATGTGAGGGAGCAAAATCAAAATCAAAAAAATTTTATTTCCATAAGCGTTACTTTGTAACCCATAGGTTACAAAGTAACGCTTAAAGAATTGTCCCTACTTGATGCCTACCACCGGTTCGGGAACTAACCCGGCGAGAAGAACCGGCGTAAGAAACGCGCACGGGGCCATCTTTTAGCAAACAGATGGATAATTGTTCTTAAAAAAAAAGTGTGTGTGTGTCATCTCCGACGCACGACTGGAGTTTCCTTCTTACGAACGATATTTATGATATATAATATCGAATAGAAAGAGGGTAAATGAACGCATCTTCTAAAATGATATGAGAAACAAACATATATGTATCTGTAATTATTCGGATTATTTATATTACTTCAATAAAAGCGTATTACATAAAGTATGTTACAAAATTGTATGTATTATAATAGTAGGTAATAGTGATAAAGCTGACGGTAGTACGAGCTGGTTTCAGGACAGTGAATGAACAACATATTTAAATTTAAAATAGAAATGGGTTGTAATAAGATACGCTGTGTAATGTATTCCATCTCATTCTTTTGCACGTTCAATCCTACAGATATATATGTTTGTCTCTTTCTACATAACGCCTCAACTTTTCGTGTTACACTTGATTTTACTCCTCATAAAATTTCCGTAACTTATAACTCAAATCGTTTCTTAAGGAGTAAACTCCAAAAAAATGAAGTTGTTTACAATGTAACAACAGGTCTATATAATATTGACAAAAGTCAGATACAATTATATAGTACATAGAAGCAGCCTTGCAGGTGACCATCCTATTCCCAAGGTGTGCGATCGTCAATAAAATCATTGACCTTAATTATGCTTTTGCACACAAACGTTCTTTAACTACTTTTTTAAATTTATTAATGGAAAGATTTTGAACGTTTTCTGGGATTCTATTGTATAGGCGTATACATTGACCTTTAAATGATTTGCTTACTTTACTTAGTCTGATCACCGGTATATTATCTAGCTTGTGCTTATTTCTAGTGTTTCTACGGTGATTGTCGCTTTTATTTTTAAAGTTATCAGTAACTTTAAAAATAAAAGCGTAATTTCTAACATATAATACATTATCCAAAATGTATGGAGAAGCGACGGTCAGAATACCTATTTCTGTAAACTTTTCTCTCAGAGATTCAAAGGGGGACATTTTGTAAATTGAACGTATTGCTCGCTTTAGACTTATTATAAAATCGACTTTATTTGCTAGTTTTTACTTATTTATATAGGTACCTATTTAAGGCATTAAATGGCCTAAAGGTTTTATTCAAGTAAGACAGTAGCCAGTACCATTTGTCGATATTTCTATTGTTGCTTCTGTGAAAACCGGCATTACAGTTGGAGAGAATATTTTATAATCTTTTTAAAAAGTTTAAAATCATCATATTATGATTTAAAAGTTCTATAGGCTTAAAATTTAGAGGATCCTAGAAATATTGCATGTCACGGTAAAATGTTCATGTTAAATTAAAACTTGATGTCCCCAGCGACAACAGGACAATACTATGACTCAAACTGGTATCAAGGACAGGAAAACGACCGATAAACATTATCCTTTTATTATTTTATTGAACTCGTAACAAAATAACCTCGTTTTTTCGACCGATAGCCTCTGTGGCTAGGTGGCTAACGCATCGGTGCTCATGTCGGAGTTCAAATCCCGCCAAGGGAAGAAAAGTTTTCAATGTTCTTGGGTTATGGATGTGTAGGTATTAAATATTTTTGTTATAAAATAATTTATGTAATAATAAAAATCTTAAATATACTTCTCGTTCGCGTCGTCTGGTCTTCAGATACTTAAACCACTATTTGGCATAGTGTGTAGCATCCATAGATAGTATTATTATATTTTTAAAAGCAGATTGACTTTGACTTTAAGAAGCTGCTCTCAAGCGATTTTTCCTTCTGTAAGGGCTCTTACAGATTTTCCAGAGCTTTTTTACCTCAAAGTGGACCTTTATGCCGATAAGGATCTCATAAAAACTACGAGGTAAAATAACTCTTGTACGGACTGTTCTTATTAATTATCTAAATGACTTTGAAGTTTGACTTTATTTTCTAGAGATTTGTTTTATCCAAGCTTTCGTTCGAATTCGTTCTGAATAGATAATAACGTATGCAAACACAAGTCGTTGATCCTAAACCGGTACCAGGCAGGGACGTTAACACCGGCCAAATGTCACCACACGACATTGTAGAGGTCGGCGTATTGGCAAAAAAATTATTATGAGCATTTGACATTTTCGTTAATGTCCATTTATGTAATAGTACTGGAGCTCAAAGTGCCTTACATATTTGTCTTCTGCATAAATAATAGCGCTTTTTTCCAATAATGTATCCAGACAGGTTCTCGTTTGGATTGGAGAGTCATAATGTTTTTTACAAGTTTGTAGTCACCTTACCATGTATGCCCTCTAATTGACAATAATATTTATAGCTTAATAAAATAAAAAATAATATTAAATATATTATAGAGATCATTATGATTTACTTGTATACTAAATCTAAAAGGATGGCTATACATGTAATAATTTTACATTTTACATGAAGGTAGAGCTCGATCAATAGAAATAGAGTAAGGTTTATAAAGGCTTTTCTGTGGGTCTATTAAAAAGCCATTTTAGGTGGGATTTTTTTAACTCATATTATGTGCGCCATTTTACGCATTTCTATTGAAAATTGACAAAATTTATGTTTTCTAATATGATGAAATCAGATGAATCATGTAGTCATTTTAACATTTTCCGATTTTTGTATGGAAAAAATATATGGAACATAAATAATATGAAACACCTAAAGTAGTCTTTTTAGACCCCCGGCTGTCGGTGAGGTTTTAATGTCCACCACTCACGATAATATTTCACGTACCACAACACTGTTCCTTAAATCGTCATATATGATCAACTGGGACAGAGTTTCCAAGCCGTTTCGTACGCCGAAGAAGTTTTTGCCTATTATAGTAGCGTTGACCCTCTCGTTGGCGCCTGGTGATATATTCAGCACGTAGCCCTCGTCCATGTCCTGAGAAAATTCTGGGGAAGAGAGACAAAAGTAGATAATAGATATAGAGCGAGACATACCTAGACCAGACAGCAATATGTATAACTTTATATAATAGAGAAACGAGTATCATATCTAATCATTGTATGAGAATATAAATCTAAAAGAATTATGAGCTAAATTGCTGTCGGGAATTCCGAATTATGAGCTAAACTAATAAGGTAAGTAGGGTGACGAAAACCTCGTATCTACACATTTAAATTTAAAGGGCCATACTGACCATCCAGCCTGCAAGCCCAAGGCCGCGGACTCGTAGGCAAAAAATTTAAATGATTGACACTATTGACACTAATGACGGTACAGTAGTACCAGTGCTGGATTCGCTGGATGCGCCGTGCGTATGGCCTGCCAGCTACAGTCCAAGCTTATCATTCACATAGCAGGAAGATACACACTAGTGTTTTAAGGCATTTATCGATAGCTTAGTAAATAATTTTCCTTGGTCTTTCTCAACCAACCTAGTGTGAATTATTTATTAACTCTTATTATTTTAATTGTGTTATGTATTTAATTATGTTATATTTTACCTTTTACTTTGGGGTCTTCGATTCGGAAATGTATATCCAAGGACTTTCCACTCGCTTTTGGAATCACGTATTTGGGCACAGACTGAGCCACAAGCTTCTTAAACCTCTGAAAGATAGAATAATATTTGAGTTTCCTTTCTGAATTTCGCATACTAATATACTAAGTTGAAAGTTCCAAATAGTCAAACGCTTCTCAAAGTTAAGTGACTCTCGAGTAACCTGTCACTGTCTCTGCTTAGACACCGTTTTGTATGAAGATGTTCTACTGTTCTTATACTGTGCTGAGGACTTGTTTTTAGGATACAGCACACGCTGCTTACAGCTTCCGTGGTCTAGTGGTTAGAGCTTGACTCTCGACTCGGAGGTCGTGGGATTCCCGCATTGGAACAACAAAAAATGTTGTTTCCAAGTTTAGTTAGGGCAATGCAGGCTGATCACCTGATTGTCTGACACGAAAGATGATCCATGCGTCGGATGGGATCAGATCAGATCAGATGCAGGTCCGACTTTTTAGTCGGACCTGCGTCTGATCTCTCGCCAGTCGTGTCGGTTATCCGTCCCGCTGAGTTTTTTTTTTTTTTTTTATTTATTTATTTTCATAAAGAAACATACATTTATAAAATTATTGTACACTCCATAAACCACTAAGGTTTGTCCGGAGTGTGAACATAATATGCAAGGTAGCTTTTATGCAATCCTAAAGCTATTTATAAACTATTAGAAAATATAACAAAAACATAATATTATATAAACTTGAACATAAAACAAATACAAGAAACAATTAACAAAAAATCTTAATCCCATTCATTTGAGACCTTGTCAAAGTAAAATGCTTTAAGCTTGTATTTAATATTTTTTACACTAATTTTGCTTACAATTATTGGGTCCAGTTTATTAATTAGGCGAGGTACCTACTATATAATCAGTTGTTCTATTCATAAGCATTATTTGCCCTTGATATTGCTAGTTTGTTTTTTGTTTTTTGTCGCGTCTGGATGTTGTGAGGTATGTTATGTTTTTGTAGATTGTCATCAAAGAAATTTTCGAGAGTTAAGGAGGAGAGTATGCTCTTGTGTACTGAGCACACACTTGGGCACTATAAAATTACTCCTGCGTAACTGGCCTGGTTTCAATGAAACCGGCGACCGTCACCGAAATCGGTGTGGGGAGTTATATAATATTATGTCTCTGCTTAGTGCTTACGATTCTAGTATTCACGTTATCGTCGTAAGCAGTGACTTAGGAGCCTGCTTATTTAAGAAGCGTTTGAATTTTCGCCAGTAAGGGTCAGTTCACACCGCGAAGATACGATACGTAACGCAGCGCTGCATTTTTAAGATGGCTATTCAAAATTAATCTTTATTCACTACACAAAAAGATACTCGTTTCATATGACATCAGTCATGCACTTAATTTTATTAACTTAATTTTAATAACTAAAACTTAATTAAAACTTAAACCTTTTTTTACATTTTAAATGTTATATTTTATGTTGTAGGTAGTGAATAAGTGTTTAAATATCCATGTTGTCTGTCTGATATCCTTTTGGCTGTGTAATATGTCCCTGATATGCTATGTGCGGCGTGGTGCAACCTAACATTCGAACTCTTACAATGAGTAAGTTCAATTTTGAATAGCTATATTGAAAATGCTGGCCATGTCGCGTATCGTTTCCTATCGATGTGAATTGACCCTAAAAGCCCTCAAGACATTTGACGTCCTAAAATTTAGTTATCGCGCCTTGTGAAAATTGTATCTGCAAGCAGGTTCGCGTTAGATGAGCTCTAAAATTTTTATTTCTAAATTCTTTATTTGCACATAAGACACTTAAATAAATATATTTACACAATGGATAAGCTATACAATGTTTTGTCCTCATCTGTCAAGCGACCTTTCCAACGTATAAGACAAGTACAAAACATTGTATAACTTATCCAACGTGTAAATATTTATATTAGTAAGGGGGTAACGGTATAGTATAGTAATTATATTATAAGTATATTATATATTTTCTAAAAAAAATCAAAATGGCGGTTTTACCGGTCAAAACGGTTTCTTCCAGACTTACCAATCGGGCAGCCTGCATGAGCTCGTCACTGAGGCCCAGTTTGTCCAGGTGCACCTCGATAGTGTTTATGTTTATCTTGGACAGGTACGTGCCCAAGTTCGTGTATCCAGTTGGTTTGGGCCAGAGTAATCCTATAAAGAGGCACAATTACAGAACAGAGCCAATACATTGACGACCTCTGTGGCTTAGTGGTTGAGCGCGTCGGTGCTCAAGGTGTTGGTTCAAAACCCGCCAAAGGAACCAAAAAAATGTATCTGTGTTCCTGAGTCATGGATGTGTAATAAATATGTGTATAGTATAAAAGTTTCAATATAGTTCCGTTGTCTGTTACCCGTAATATAAGCCCATCGTCGCACGACCATCGCGAATCTGGCGTGTCCTCATGATGATGACGATGTTGATGATCTTACCGTACTCATTGTAGAACATCTTGCAGGACTCGAGCGAGAAGACGGGCTCGGTGAACTTGGGATCGTTACGCGTTTTCACGATCCTAGCGTGTCCTCATGATGATGATGATGAAGAGCTTACCGTACTCGTTGCAGAACATCTTGCAGGACTCGAGCGAGAGGGCGGGCTCGGTGAACTTGGGATCGTTACGCGTCTTCACGATCCTGTCGTGTCCTCATGATGATGATGATGAAGAGCTTACCGTACTCGTTGCAGAACATCTTGCAGGACTCGAGCGAGAGGGCGGGCTCGGTGAACTTGGGATCGTTACGCGTCTTCACGATCCTGTCGTGTCCTCATGATGATGATGATGAAGAGCTTACCGTACTCGTTGCAGAACATCTTGCAGGACTCGAGCGAGAGGGCGGGCTCGGTGAACTTGGGATCGTTACGCGTCTTCACGATCCTGTCGTGTCCTCATGATGATGATGATGAAGAGCTTACCGTACTCGTTGCAGAACATCTTGCAAGACTCGAGCGAGAGGGCGGGCTCGGTGAACTTGGGATCGTTACGCGTCTTCACGATCCTGTCGTGTCCTCATGATGATGATGATGAAGAGCTTACCGTACTCGTTGCAGAACATCTTGCAAGACTCGAGCGAGAGGGCGGGCTCGGTGAACTTGGGATCGTTACGCGTCTTCACGCAGCGCCCGTCGTCACACGACCACCGCCATACTGGCGTATCATCATCCGCTAATACGCTAGAAACAAACAAAACCTCTTTCACTTGATTTGGTATTCCAAATCATGTAACCCTACATTTTAAACCCTCTAACACCAACCACCATTGTTTAATAGCGATATTAGTATTTTCAACCGTCAGTGGTAGATAACTCTTTTACACATCACCTGTAGGTTGTAGGACTTGCAGGGGTAGGTAACTAGGTAGTAGGTGTAGGTTGTAAGTATAGGTATAGTAGTTGTAGGTGTTGATGTAGGTAGTGTATGTAGTTTTAAGTGTAGTTGCTGAAGAAGGTATTGCGACAACGTTGTTGGTGTAGAAACTGTAGGTGTATGTAGGTAGTTATTTATTTATTCCTGAGCCCCGTGGCCTAGTGGGTAGACCGTTTGGTTGGCACTCGAGAGAGTGCAGGTTCGAATCCCAGGTTGTGGCGTGTTCCAACGACACTTTTTCAGATCTCAAGTACATTATACGGACGCTCTTACGGTGAAGGAAAACACGTGAGAAAACCCGCACACGGTTGGCCCCAGACGTATTGACCAGTCATTCCTCTGGACTAGGCTGACTATGTTGTGAGAATGCCGTATGTGCTCTGGAAACCATACGACATTTGAAAACCAACTATCCCAGGCATTACAGTATTTCAAGAGCGGTTACTTCGCTCGGAGAATACTGTATAAATCATCCATTAACGGATAAAAAGGCCTTAGTTTTTTTAGTTTTATTAATTTACTCTTACTAGTTTTTAGGAACAGTTAGTTACTGTATAAAACTGAAGAAATAGCTGTGTAAATCGTACCAATTTTATCGCACTCCCATATACAAAGAACAATCATCAGATTATTATCGTATTAATCTCTAAAGGAGTTAAGAGGTTTGATTAATTAAAATCCATTAATATGTCTAGAAAACAGATTAATGTCCGTAATTATTTGATAACGGACATACAGCTGGGTACCATGTCATGCTCAATTGAGGGAACTCAATAGATGTGGGAGTACAGCGCACGGATTAAAATATATTGCCCTGGAAATCGCGCACATCAAGGCTCAAGCCCATAGTTCACAGTTTGATCCTTGATGATGAAAAACTGGACAAAGTACGCAATAGAAGTATAAAGCCTCGTCCAGACTACTTGCGAAGTAGGCAGAGGTTGGCCGAATAAGACAGTGTGGGCACGCATTACGCTTCGCCTTTTCGTACTTTGGGTTACGAATTTGGCCGAGTTTAGGCGCTACGGTGGAGCAACATACATACATACAGACTATAGAGTATAGATCTGGTTTCAATGAAACCGGCCACCGTCATCGAAATCGGTGTGGGGAGCTATTATATATTTTAATTATTTTGTGAACTGAAGCGGATTGACGATGCATCAATCCAGAAGCCCAATTCTCGTAATATATCTGTCTTCTATATCTCGTTATGTATCTCGTCGATATACTTATGGCCGAATACCGAAACGATAGTTAAATTAAGTAACGCTCCAATCACATGCCGTTCTTGTCATTTCGGCTAGCAGAGACAGAGACAGGCTGTGAATAGGAGGGCTCTTAATTTTGATGAGCGTTTCAGTATTCGGCCGTCAGTCTCGGTCAACAAGCTGACGTCATAATCCTTACGAAGTATAAACCCATAATAATTAGGCTATACTGTCCGGAAACCGTAAAGCCGGGAAAAATTCAGAGCACTGAAAATAGAACTCTGCGCTAATACAATAGAGCTGAAAATCTAACACAAGCTCGACACTGATTTTCAACTTTATTGTAATTAGCGCAGAGTTCTATTTTCAGTGCTCTGAATTTTCCCGACCCCGCCTGATTCCGGATCATATAGTCCTCCTGAAGTGACTGAACACTTCAACGCAAAAAAAAAGTGTTCGCATTTAAGAGACCGCTTGTCGGTGTGGCGATGTAAAGCGTCGACACGCAAATAACAACTAGATGCAAACACACACGAATAATGATTAAAGTTTTTAATATAATACATCTATGATTGTAGCATTAAGTACATATGTGTAGATACTCACTAGTGTACAGCTAGATAAAGGAAGAATATTTTCTGAAACACGCGAACCCCCATGATTCACCTGAAACAAGACAATAATATCATATTATTGTATATAAACATAAAATTTCAAATTTTACAGTAGGTTTACATGATATACACCAAAGAGAATATTATAATCACTACGTAATACGTATATACACGCACAATATCAATGTCAATTATTATTTTTAAATAAAAAATTAAACCGACTTCGAAAGTAAAAATACACAAAAAAGTATCTATGAAATAAAACTTATTTTCTAAATTATAATTCCCCATTTATCTACTCAATCTTCTTCATTTTGAAGTCGCTGGTGCAAAATCTTATTTTTCGGTAGCACATGCTTGTACAACTTCAGTAAAAGTGTGACTATATAAATTTCCAGGAGTTCTCTCGATTCCTCATGCATCATCGGTTTCCAATTTAGTGACTAAAGGACCAATTTCGAATTGAACCCTTTACAACAACAAAATAATTTTGCAAATAGGTCCATAAACGGCAGAGTAATGTTCAAAAATCTCGTGTCGATGTAAAATACTATGAAAAGTACCTTTTATATCATAATAATATTGTGATGATGTATGGTGTTTCGGTGGTGGTGATGATGATGATTACTCTAATTGATATGGTGGCTAATGGCTTAAACTTGCAGTTCTTTAAACAGTGCCGAAGTCCCGAAACTGTATCTATAAGGAGTCAGAACTCCTGACTCAGGAGTTATGTTCAGTACTTTTGGACTCAGGGTATACCTTGGATCAAATCTTACTT
The DNA here is from genome assembly GCA_905404095.1 of Glaucopsyche alexis. Classification (NCBI taxonomy): domain Eukaryota; kingdom Metazoa; phylum Arthropoda; class Insecta; order Lepidoptera; family Lycaenidae; genus Glaucopsyche; species Glaucopsyche alexis. Next base: position 22,094,790 of record FR990047.1, on the reverse strand, counting down.
TTTGGTAGCATATGCTTGGACTACTTTAGAAAAAGTTGAAATCACCATATGTGTCCATATAAATTTCGAGGAGTTCCCTCGATTCCTCGTGGATTCCATCATCAGGTCACCACTTTTTTTTACATCAAAAAAAGAATTTTGAAAATCGGTTAGAAAATGAAAATTAATATGACACAATGCGTGCGTACCTACGCGTGCGTGTCAGTCAAGTTCCTTTCAAATAAATAAAAAAGAAGTAAACCAAGATAGCGCATGGCGTTTGTTTGAACTGAAGCCTAAAAAACTACGCTACTTCAAGTAAACAAATGCGCTCACGCACACACAAGCAAAAAAGTACGCTACTTTTCGACAGTATCGAACGAGTCGTCGCGACGACTAACCTATACTGACAAAAAGTAAAATACTTTTTTGCATGAGTGTGCGTGAGCTCATTTGTTTACTTGAAGTAGCGTAGTTTTTTAGGCTTCACTTCAAACAAACGTCATGCGCTATCTTGGTTTTTTATTTGATCTGAGGTGTAGGATTTCAAATCAACAGCTTTTCACACATCTAAATATATAAAAGGCAAACCTGACTGACTCATCTATCAACGCACAGCCGAAACTACTGAACGGATTTTGCTAAAATTTGGCATACAGATAGTTGTAATGACGTAGGCATCCGTTAAGAAAGGATGGAAATTGGAAACCGAACTCCACGCGGACGAAGTCGCGGATAAAAGCTAGTTTCATATAAGTAGACCGGTCTTTACGATCGCGACACTTAGGTATAATAGGTACTTGAAAGAACCATTTTTATTTTTTTATTTTGTCTGTCCGTCAGATTGTTCCGGTTAATCTCTGAAACGGCTAGACCGATTTTCAAATTTCACGGGACTTTCCCTGGCAGATAACAGATTTTTATTATAATATTATGTTTAGCATATGTTTAGGTATAAGTTATTTATTTCTGTTTTGTATTCTGACAACGTACGGCCACTAGTGTCCATATTTATACCTATGGTTTTGAATCATCAAAGACATGAGAATTCATTAAATAATAATTCCTATATTATGTTTTAAGTTTTAACTAGCTTTTGCCCACGGCTCTGCCCGCGTAAATACAGTATCCCACAGGAACACTGTACTTTTTCGGGATAAAAGGTAGTCACTAGTACCTATATATGCGTTTATCCAAATCTTAAACTACTACCATACTAAATTTCATCAAAATGCGTTCCGCAGTTTTTGCGTCAAAGAATAACAAACATTTATCCATCTATCTATCATTCCATCCTCACAAACTTATACATTTATTTTAGTAGTAGGATAATTAGGACAAATTTAAAAAAGAAGTGGATATTCGGAAGGACTATAAGACTGACGAGTGACGAGTTGACGACCTATTAATGGCCGAGACATCATTTATAACGAGTTTCAAATGAGAATAGGAACGTCAATGACCTTTATCTGTCAAATAGTAACTATTGTCATTGTCATGATAACTGTTATCATTTGAAAAGTGCGATTTTCAGAAAAACTTATGTGCATATAAATAATAATAGTCTTGCGTCGAATTTAAATAATAACGTTAAATAGTAACCAATTATCTAAACATAATTTTATCTATAAATTCGAAACAATATGGCGCCGACTCGATCCTATTCTCATTTGAATCGCACTATACCTATTATGTGATTGACTTGTTGTTAAGAAACCTAGGGAGGCTTAGGGCTCAACACATGCACTAAGAATATGTCCTACAGCGTTCCATAAATGTTAGACCATGACAATAACCTACAATTTCCTCTAAGCTCATGATTGTCCTACTAAACTACCAATACTTAATCCAAATCCGTCCTCTTTTTTTTATTCCTAATCGTTTTAAATCTAGTTTGCCGCCCACAAACAGGATTAAAAGATTTGCGAACTGTAATTGAGCCGAGGCGGTGATTTTCTACGGCAACCTTTATTGTACATTATTTTTATCGCTTTATGCCTGTAAATAATATCGATTGGTTATTTTCGCATTATATTTTTAAGTAGGTAGGTTTTTCCGGAGATAAAATAAGCAATACTTAATGCATACTTCTTACTCTATAGTCTATGCTATGCATGGATGCATCATGTACTTATATTATGGTCTTATAAATACCTAGACCTTCTCTTAAAATATTAATTGCCATATTGCCATTTAAGCGGCTATTCCGTATTCACCAGCTATTTAGGTAGGTACGAGGTAGGTTTTAAGAACCAGTAGAAAGATTTGGACGATAGAATAATATAAGATATTTAGGTATTTTTTAAAATAATTTCTCTTTGAGCAGTATGCCAAAAACTCTGTTAAAAACAATTTGTAAAACCACAAAATGGAACTTACAGTCGTTAGGTAATCTTCTAAGACCCAATAGGTATAAGACAGAATATATTAAATAAACTATAATTAATATTCGCACATTATAATATTATACTATACTATAAAGCCAGTTAAAAACTTTAAAAGTTACGTACCTAAATTATATAACTTTCGACGTCCACTCGGCAACGAAGAAATCGCGATTATGGCATTGACAATAAGCATGTGTCGTTCGCGAACGAACGAATCAAAAAACCCGGGTCGCGCGGCTCACTTGGTTCAATGGTTCACTCGTATGAAATTGATTCGGTCACTATGTTTGGTTCACTGATTTATGAACGAACCATATGAACCATGTGATCCACTGTTCCGTTTACGATCGAGCGATCTACTGATGGATCCGACCCAGTCGCGACACGCGCCACGCGCGCTGTGTTTGGCTCGACTGGCTCAGTTTGAGCCAAACGAACCATTGGCTCAAAACGAACCATAGACTTCGTGTTGCGTTTACGATCGTGCGATCTCGGATCTACTGATTGATATGATATTATAGTTATTCGAATTAATGACGGATTTAGTTTATGTAAGTTTTGCTAATGAATGAAAGAGTACTTATTACATAGTAATATTTACGTTGATCATACTTCGTTTAAACAGATTAATAGGAGATTTAAAACTTGATTTTTAAAATAATTTGAAATTTGAATTTCTGTCTGATGTGTGTCATAGGTGAGGGGTAACATTTTATTAACATTTTCAAATGTCTAAAAACCTACTAAGTAAAGAAAAACTTCGCCTTAACGGAAGTTAAAAATCAACCTAAAAACAATAATTATTAAGAATAAGAATTATTGTAGAATTGTATTTAGACTTTGATTAGTCTTTACATTAACGATGAAATTACTTTAATGAATATTTAAAACAATTGTATTGTTTATAATTGATACTTTTACATTAATTGTGAGTAAATAAGTACTAAATAGTTGTTATGTTGAATTTAAGTCATAGTATAAAAAGCCAAACAATTCTTGCAAGAGATTATTCTCCTGCTTTAAGCTAGGTAGGTACGCATTGAAGAGGCTGAACTTCTATACCTTGTATTAAGTGTTATTTTCTACCAAGTATAATTTTATGTGTAAACTGTAAATATCTTCAAGAAGTAATTATACTATAAGAATAAAAAAGTTCCTACAACTGTGTGGACTGGAGTGGTTTTATTATAGACTACTTATACATACGAGCAAAGGTAAAATTGTTGTTTTAACAATAATGTTATTTTTTTATTGAAAATTAATGCATTGTCTGTTTTTATGTATACGTACGTAGTAAGTACGTACCTTCGTGTGTTTTGTGATTTGTAATAAAATATTTAACTTAAGAGGTGTTTATCTATTAAAACGTTTTATTTTCATACGCATAATTATGTAGGTAGGTATATAGACCTTAACTAAATAACTTAATTATTTCCACAATCCAAAAGGCAAAAGCCCGCGGGCCGCACGCTGAGGCGTCACGGGTTGCCTGGGTGCGCGGTTTTAAATTTTTATCAATAACTATTTACTGTAAGCATATTCAACCATCTATGTTAATCGTCGATAAGTAGGATTCTAATGGTGAAAGATTTTTTAAAATCGGTCCAGTAGTTTCCGCGTTTAGTATATAAAACTCTTTTACTATACACATTACACACTCGCCGCCCGCGAGGCGCTCGCGGCGCGCCGGGGCTCCGACCTGGCGCACCGAGAGCTATTTTCTATCGAACACAGGTTCATCGGCGATAATGTAGCATTCTAATGGTGAAAGAATTTTTAAAATCGGTCCAGTTGTTTCCGTGTTTAGTATATAAAACTCTTTTAGTATACACATTACACACTCGCTGCCCTCGAGGCGCTCGCGGCGCGCCGGGGCTCCGCCCTGGCGCATCGAGAGCTATTTTCTATCGAACACAGGTTCATCGGCGATAATGTAGGATTCTAATGGTAAAAGAATTTTCAAAATCGGTCCAGTAGTTTACGTGTTTAGTATATAAAACTCTTTTAGTATACACATTACACACTCGCCGCCCTCGAGGCGCTCGCGGCGCGCCGGGGCTCCGCCCTGGCGCATCGAGAGCTATTTTCTATCGAACACAGGTTCATCGGCGATAATGTAGGATTCTAATGGTAAAAGAATTTTCAAAATCGGTCCAGTAGTTTCCGTGTTTAGTATATAAAACTCTTTTAGTATACACATTACACACTCGCCGCCCGCGAGGCGCTCGCGGCGCACCGGGGCTCCGCCCTGGCGCACCGAGAGCTATTTTCCATCGAACACAGGTTCATCGGTGATAATGTAGGATTCTAATGGTGAAAGAATTTTTAAAATCGGTCCAGTAGTTTCCGTGTTTAGTACATAAAACTCTTTTAGTATACACATTACACACTCGCCGCCCGCGAGGCGCTCGCGGCGCGCCGGGGCTCCGCCCTGGCGCACCGAGAGCTATTTTCTATCGAACACAGGTTCATCGGCGATAATGTAGGATTCTAATGGTGAAAGAATTTTTAAAATCGGTCCAGTAGTTTCCGTGTTTAGTATATAAAACTCTTTTAGTATACACATTACACACTCGCCGCCCGCGAGGCGCTCGCGGCGCGCCGGGGCTCCGCCCTGGCGCATCGAGAGCTATTTTCTATCGAACACAGGTTCATCGGCGATAATGTAGGATTCTAATGGTGAAAGAATTTTTAAAATCGGTCCAGTAGTTTCCGTGTTTAGTATATAAAACTCTTTTAGTATACACATTACACACTCGCCGTCCGCGAGGCGCTCGCGGCGCGCCGGGGCTCCGCCCTGGCGCACCGAGAGCAATTTTCTATCGAACACAGGTTCATCGGCGATAATGTAGGATTCTAATGGTGAAAGAATTTTTAAAATCGGTCCAGTAGTTTCCGTGTTTAGTATATAAAACTCTTTTAGTATACACATTACACACTCGCCGCCCGCGAGGCGCTCGCGGCGCGCCGGGGCTCCGCCCTGGCGCACCGAGAGCTATTTTCTATCGAACACAGGTTCATCGGTGATAATGTAGGATTCTAATGGTGAAAGAATTTTTAAAATCGGTCCAGTAGTTTCCGTGTTTAGTATACAAAAATATAACTGATTTTGCGCGCGACTCTGGCCGTGTACATACAGTACCTATCCCACCGGAATAGTGTATTTTTTTGAGATAAAAATGTATATTAATAAAATGTATATCCTACCCGTGGTCTACTCTATAACTGTGCCAAATTGTATCAAAATTGGTCCATTACTTTCAGACTTCGGAAATCGGAGCCTATTCAATGCAAAGAAACAATCCTATCCTCTTTATTATATTGGTAGGTATTTGGGTAGAGTCGTTATGATGATATTTCGAAAGAATATTATGTTATGCGTCAAATAAACATTATACATATACACACTCGCCGCCCGCGCCAGGGAGCGGCTAGCGTAGCGCTCGCGGCGCGCCGCGGCTTCGCCCTGGCGCACGATATAGGTTTTATAGAAAAACTTTAAGCGATTTCTATCGAACATAGGTTTATCGGTGATAATGTAGGATTCTAATGGTGAAAGAATTTTTAAAATCGGTCCTGTAGTTTCCGCGTTTAGTAGACAAAAAATACATAATTTTAAAGTCCAAATTACGCTTCTGCAGCTGTAAGCTATGTCACAGATTAAATAAGAGTACAAGTATATGTCTGTACTCTGTACCTAATGCCTAATTTCATCAATATCGGTTCAGTAGTTTCGGAGCCAATTCAATGCATACAAACAAATAACAAACAACGAGACGTTTCCCTTGATTATAATTTATATTATTAGTATAAAAACGCGAACAACTTATTTTTTACTTACAAATTTTACGTGATGGATACTATATTTATAATACATAATAATATAATATAATAATAATAATAATATCTATGGACGCTTCACACCACGTCAGTCTGGCCCCGTGGTAAGTATCCGAAGAACTTGTGTTACGGGTACCCGACAACGGAAATGTATTTAATACTTTTTATACTATACTTATATTTAAGATTTTTATTATTTTATACACATATTTAATACACATCCATGACCCAGGAACACAGAAAACTTTTTTGTTCCCTGGCGGGATTCGAACCCGCGACCTCCGGCTAAAGCGCCACTGCGTTCACCACTGAGCCACGGAGGTCGTCGAATATTATACTTGCATTAATTGCCCGCAGCGCGCAGCTACGCCCGCGTGAAATTAGGTTTTAAACTTTTATCCAATATTTTACCCACATAGGAGCTGAATTTTTGAAAATTCTAAAATACGTAACTTATTATTTTTAAGTACTCAATTCATACGAAATAACTTATTATTTTTTACGTACTCAATTCATACCAAATATTCAAATATGTCCAAAGAATAAAAAGTTTTTTTTAATGTCCAAAGAATAAAAATTTCTATCACCTATTTTACCCTCTTAGGGGTTGAATTTTTTTTCCTCCAAGATAGCAATAATAATCATTAATCTTTTACGATTTCAAAAATGTATTATTAAAAAAAAACACTCAATCAATAAATCATTGTTATTAATATTATAATAATTATACATAGTATTAAAAACTTTAAAGTTAAATCTGCATTACAACGATAAAAACGAGGTTTAAATTTGAAGATCATTACTTAGTATCATGATACTCATGATTATTCTATTTTATTTACCTATTGACTAAATCGACAAACCGTTGCGCCCTGAGTTTGTCTTAATTGGTTCGTTTGGGTCACTGGTTTACTGGCTCACTAACGAGCTAATCAGCCACGAGAACCATAGGACTCGTGTGAGCCGCGCGCATGAACCGACAACGGACAAGTCGCGATTGAAACGCAAGTCTACAGCTCGCTTAGACCTTTAGCTCATTGAACGGTTCGACCGAATGGGTCAATTGAACGGGTCAAGTGAACCGGTTCGTTAGCTCAATAGATCAGTACTGATCTGGTTCGCGGAAATTGAACGAACGACACATGCTTAATTGACAAAACTAGTCAAACAAACAAACATCAATTAGGTATATGTGCCCAACAAGTTCTTAGTGGAACAGGTATTGTGAAGTGAACTTAAAATAATTATTGTCCTATTATTTAAAATAATGTTAAAATACATATATTATTGTAATGTAATATTTTTTATTTCATTTTGAGCCTTGTTTAGAAGTTTTATTTACATAGTAGAAGTAAAAAAAATATTGTGAATTAAACAACTTTTGACTAAAATTTTGAATAAAATTAAATCAATACGACATCAATACAACATTATTTATAACGTAGTGTAGATATTACATTTTCTTTGCAATATTAATGGAGAAATTTGCAATATTAATAGGTAAAACCATAAAACCAATAAATGGCCGATTTTTGAAAATCTAAGATTTTCTTAGCGTGAAGTTAAAAATAAGTAGACCACGGAACCCAAAGCCATATAAGGTGCCGTGGGGTAATTCCGACGGGTTTTCCATCGAGTTGACTAAGTATAGGTTTAAGTTTTGGTCTGTCATTTAAAAATTATCAATATTTGAATAAATGAATGTATTTATTGAGTTATATCATTACTTGATGGCTAATTTGTCATAAATATTGAAATTATAAATGGTACGGTCATTCAGGGTAACTTTGAATCACGAGGGTAACTTTGACAGTTTGTTCACAAAATTCTTTTCTATTGTTTTATGTGAGAAACAATTGGCGCTTAAAATTTAATAACAATTCGTGTACGTAACATACTTCGTAAACGAAATCTAAAAAAAAAGCAGCTGTCAAAAGAAGATAATATCAAAAACTTTTGTTTTTAACCGCGCGCAACATAATGGGTAAAAATCAGTGCAAAACTTTTAAAAAAAATCTCGTTAACTTTGCTGCTATCAAGGTATATAAAAACATAATGCAATGTAATAACTTTATGGTTTTTTTTGACTTGTCTATGACCCCACTACATCAATATTTGATAAAAACATAAACTAATGTTATCCTGAAGCTGTAAAATAATTAAAAGTTAGTCTGTGTCAAAGTTACCCAAGTTAGGTGGTAACTTTGACACACGACAAAATTGCCAGTTTTTAATATAATTAGTCATTTTTAAAGACGTTTTATAACTTTATAGCATGAAAACCAACATGAGAGCACAGATTAACTAAACTCTTTTGACTAATTCTTAACATAGTAAAAGTTTGTTTAAAAAATATGTCGATGATGATTCAAAGTTACCCTGATTGACTGTTAAATATAAGTATTTATTATTTAAATGTAGGGGTTTGTAACATTGTCATGATTTAATGATATGGGGGAAATTACGACATAATGTGGGGGAATTCCGTAATTATTGAAATCTCGACTTTACAGAACCTGTGCATTAAAACACAGCTATAAAATATTAGCTATAAAAAACGATTAGCTATAATATATAAAAACTTACATTTAATTTACTTAACAGAATTTCGAAATATACAATATTTACATATTGGAGTTATTGCGAATCAACAAAAATGACGCAAAAAACACAAATCGAAGAAAAATTTACATAACGTACGCCTTGTCGCTGATTTTACCGGGCGGCAATTGATGCAGCCAAGACGAACAAATTGGCCGCTAAACTAATGTTCCCATTTAAAGAAATTTTGCTTGTTTTAGTAGATTTTAATTAATTTCGGAATTTCCCCATTTTCGGAATTACCCCAAGGCACTATACTATATAATATAATATACTTGGCCGGTTTTTATGTAGGTACCTATGTCAAACATAATTTTGCTCATATTTTGTATGTTTTTTACACAGAATACAGAACATGCAGAATGAGTGTTCGATCACATTTGTATGCAGCGCACTGTGTCCAAAACCATAGCGAAATACCGCCCCGCCCGCTCTTTTTAATCTTTACTCTTTACACTTACAAAACAAATCGCGTTGTTATATTACGACGATTAGGTACTGAATAAAAATTAATTTAAAAAAAGTTGGGTAAAATATTCCGTTATTCTGTGGCAACGTATTATATGTGGATAACTATTCCAATTTGGAGTGGTTGTGACGGCCTCACTTTCAAGCGTGTTAACTGTTGACGGCTTCTGGATGATTTCTGTATTCTGTGTTTTTTTATTATAATTTGCACATTACCAGGAATTTTCTACCATACGTGCACAAGCTTTTTTGGTACGACTGCAAAAGTCATGCTATTTTGTGTTCTCCCCAAATCTCAGTCCCGGATCTATGGGGGGGCAACTGGGGGCCCCGGGCGGCCGGCGAGGCAGTTTCATGGGGGCGCCAAATCGGCCAAATCCTTGAGACAATAATTCGAAATATCGAACAAATATCAAATAATATTATATGAAGCCTCTTTCTTCTTCTTTTCTATTTCTAATTTGTATACGCCCAGTTAGTTTTTGAACACATAGTAACGCATCTTAACAGATCAAGTTTTGTTTTTGAAGGGCACGCGTAGTGTGCGTGCTTTTCTGCCAGGGAAATCCCCGTCACGTCTATACGAGCCGAGCCGAACAAATTCAAACAAACATAGTCCAACTACCACTTTACAGAAGGGACTGACTTGACTCATCATCTGCACCAAATCTGCACAATACTGATGATTTATTTAAACTTTGATTAGACGACTGAACTTGACAGTTGACGGTGTTCGAAAATCGGTGTTGTAAAACAAAATTCAAAAATTCGATTCCCGCCTTTTTACCTTGATACTAGCAAATCTATGCTATGCTATACCACTACCACCTTATAAAAAAATAATGACAAATGACATAAGAGAATATGACTAAAACGTAGTGATTATATCCATGGATATAGTACCTATGGATAGAAGACTCCGAATTTTGTAATTGCTAAAAAGAACTGTATTAACTTGGCAATAGAGTGTATTTCACAATGCACGTATTATAGAGGCAAATCCGAGCCGAGCGAGATAGCCAGAAGCGAGGCTGTGTGTCTCGTTCTTGCATGTTGCCAACCAGAAAAATGTTGGTATTTATAAAAAGTAACTTGAAAAATCTTAGATAAAACGAGTGTACTTTATTATTATTTTAACAAATGTTTATAACTATATCATATTCTAATTAAAAAAGTTAGAAATAGTCATATAATACTAAATAAAAATGCAGTTTACATTAAATCCTTTTCCTTCTGTTTTTATTAGATGGTATCATTCGCAAGACAATAGATACGCCATTACACATATTTTATGCTGAACACCGGATAATATTAAAATTGAAAATAGTTTTTATTTCTTACTTCATGTATCTCCGTAACTATGTTTTTATTATTTATTTGATGATTTAACAATCAAAATTGTGAAAAAATGTTGTGTATATTCTTGTCGAAGTAAAAGTTATGCTGGTTGCAATATTTCGTTTATTAGTAACATTAGTAAGTTAATTGTTAATGTTAATCTAGTTATTCTAGTAAAAAAGTGTTAACATTAAAGCAACTGACGTTATTAAGAGTTATAATTGTACTACGTTTTGTTATAAACTAGTCAGTAGCGACTCGCCTAGAATCGTAGTAAGTACTGAGAAAAAACGTGTGAAGTCGAGTAAGGCCTTTAATGATAATATAATACAGTTTTTATAGATTTCCCAACAATGAAGAAATGCGACAAAAATGGCTCAATCGTGTTTAAGTAAGGCAGAGAATTACATAAAAATCTGTTACATATTAATGCAGCCGTCACTTCAAACCTTCTTGATTTTACACTATTCAATCTAGTCGACTTTTAAAGCCTCAGCTGTATGTCATTCAGTGTTTCACAATTTGTCTCACAAAGCTTTGCAGTTTGCCACAGCAGAAAATATTATTGTCACCCTACTAGAAAGGGACACACGGCCTCTCTTCCAACCTCTCGCTCGGCTCGTTTTTTTGCTCACAGTTATCGGTCCTGTTGTTATACTAGGTCCATTATTATATCATGAAGCATAGATACCAGGAGTCCGAACGGTATAGGCTTTTTAATAATAATTATGTACACAATAATAGGACCAGATCTTAGTTCTCTTTTCTGCCGCTAGGCGTGCGAGACCGACGAGTACCGAGTGTTGCCAATACTATTATACCGAGTGTTGCCAATACTATTATTTATTACAATTATTTTTAAATTACCGTTAGGCAATTACCGTGTTCTACGGTATCTATTTTTCGAGAACAGTTTCTAAGAATTTCCTAAAACTTTTTTAAAATAAGATTTCAATCTTTCCAGAGCTGTCAATAGCAACTTTAAACTTCCCGCGTAATTTCAAACGAGTGCACGTCGGACCGTCGCGCGCTCTACCGGCAAAAATCTGTTCCCGTAATTGAGACCATTATTTTAACATTACGTTCGGACTCCTTGTTATCTATACTTCGTGGATTATATTCTCCATGAAGCATAGATACCAGGAGTCCGAACGGTATAGGCTTTTTAATAATAATTATGTACACAATAATAGGACCAGATCTTAGTTCTCTTTTCTGCCGATAGGCGTGCGAGACCGACGAGTACCGCGTGTTGCCAATACTATTATACCGAGTGTTGCCAATACTATTATTTATTACAATTATTTTTAAATTACCGTTAGGCAATTACCGTGTTCTACGGTATCTATTTTTCGAGAACAGTTTCTAAGAATTTCCTAAAACTTTTATTTATTATGATTTCAATCTTTCCAGAGCTGTCAATAGCAACTTTAAACTTCCCGCGTAATTTCAAACGAGTGCATGTCGGACCGTCGCGCGCTCTACCGGCAAAAATCTGTCCCCGTAATTGAGACCATTATTTTAACATTACGTTCGGACTCCTTGTTATCTATACTTCGTGGATTATATTCTCCATGAAGCATAGATACCAGGAGTCCGAACGGTATAGGCTTTTTAATAATAATTATGTACACAATAATAGGACCAGATCTTAGTTCTCTTTTCTGCCGATAGGCGTGCGAGACCGACGAGTACCGCGTGTTGCCAATACTATTATACCGAGTGTTGCCAATACTATTATTTATTACAATTATTTTTAAATTACCGTTAGGCAATTACCGTGTTCTACGGTATCTATTTTTCGAGAACAGTTTCTAAGAATTTCCTAAAACTTTTATTTATTATGATTTCAATCTTTCCAGAGCTGTCAATAGCAACTTTAAACTTCCCGCGTAATTTCAAACGAGTGCATGTCGGACCGTCGCGCGCTCTACCGGCAAAAATCTGTCCCCGTAATTGAGACCATTATTTTAACATTACGTTCGGACTCCTTGTTATCTATACTTCGTGATATTCTCTTTGATATTCTCTTTGAATATGACATTGGCTTAAAGGTCTTGTTACCAGGCCATTAAATCTTCAAAAAAAAAAAAAAATGAATATGACAGATGACGTTTGAATTTGAGGAAGCTATTTTTTTCTATTTCATTTTCGTAGATTTTTTTTGTAAATGAACTAGAAAAATAACAAATAAATGTACATAAAATAAACAAAACTTACGTATAGAACGATCTTTGACTAGAGATTTTGTTTGACTTCAAAATGGATCCTGCACTATTGCGGGAACGTGAAGCATTCAGGAAAAAGGCACTAGCTACACCAAGGTAAGTTCCATACTTGTTATTTGTTTGCAATAACCACGGCAACTGAACTCGTCACTTGCTTTGACCCAATACTTTCTCGTGCGCACTCCCACTTAATACGACTTGTTGGTTAAAAATAAAAGCAATTCCCGATTTACTATTAAGCGTACGAACATGGTTTACCATAACACTATCTACTTTATCGCGATAGTAAATGGCTACAGACGAAACCTTATCAAAATATCTATCCATACTTGTGATGTCATCTAGATCTTATTTTCATTCCTCCATAATCAAACATATTGAGAGCTGTAATTTGCACAAACACAAAATTGAATAGCACAAATAGGTACTTTTTTCAACAATATAAATACAATTTTATATTCCTGGCCTTTTTTAAAGTTACTACTTGAAAGAATTATTCGGTAAAAATTTAGTATAATATCCCATGATTTGGGGGGAGGGCGGGGAGGGGGGAGGGGGAGGGGGGATGGTGAACCCCCCTTTGGCACTCCCCCCCCTCCGGAAACCCATAGTTACTGAGATATTAATAGTTGAAGTTTTGAGGTTATAGGTGCCAATTTCCACATTCTTTAATATAAGTGGCACCAAAACCTCAGCAGAGCGAATATTGTCTGGACACACTTCCAACCTCAAATCTTCAGATCCATCCTCAATCATACCTAGAACCCAATGGTCCTCAATAACAACTGGCTTCAATTATGAGTCGACGGAGTGGTACTTCTGGGTGGTTTACAAAAAAATAACCACGATGGCTAAGGCGGTAGCTTCGCTGCGCTACGCTCCCGCCTTAGCCATCTAACCTAATCCAATGAAGTCGTATTGGGCCAACTCGGAGTAATACATTGCTATTAATTACCTAAGAATTATATACTGTTCTCATACATTTCCTATATCACATTATAATATATAAATGTACAGGCAATGAAAAAGGAACATCAAAGAAACGTTAACATGGCTGAATTTCTATAGAATTTATCGAATTTTAAATATTTTTTATCTCGAAAACTACGGATCTTATCATTTTGAGAAGTTGCGGAATTAATTCGTAATTAGAAGACCTTTCAGCCGTAAAATTACCATTAAGCAACCAATAGGGCAAATGTGGGATATTATACTAAAGTTTAGCCAATTATTCTTTTTACGAATAAACAAAAAAAAATGTATTTTGATGAAACACACCTCATTTAGGTACCTCTTTTAAATATTATTTCTTTGATTTATTGCAGTGTTGAAAAGAAAAAGAAAGATGATACACAATTTAAAGATGATTCAAAAAAGAAATCCAAGTCTTCTTCTAGCTCTGTCAGTGCTGGGCCGAAGCTGGATGCAACCAAGTGAGTATAATTACTTATTTAGAAAATTTTAATTTGTCTATTTGAGTTATTTAAATTGTCATAAAGATTGACTACTGTATATGGCTATAACATGACAATATATTATGATGTTTTAGCTACAAAACTATGGCAGGGAGCTCATCATACAGATTTGGTGTTCTGGCCCGTATTGTCCGTCACATGAGAGCGAGACATCAAGATGGAGATGACCACCCACTTACTATTGATGAAATATTGGACGAAACTAATCAATTGGATGTGGGAAATAAAATTAAACAGGTACGGCAAACAATGTTTAAGTTTCTCATAATAAAATTGCTCCATTATCATTATAATATTACATGAGATCAGAGATGGGCTGTTAGCTTTGTATTCTATGTACTATGAGGGAATCTAATTCATAAGCAGGTGTGCATTGTCATAATTTTTTCGTATTATAATGGTATCAAACTGACAAATTTTCATTGGCATCATCAATTGTATTGTTACTGTTTGTCATCTATATAATAGAAAAAAAATGAGAACACTATCTGTTACTAAAATAGATTCCCTGGTAGTATTACATACTTCATTAACTACTTCATACATATTAATACTATCATAATGTATAGCAAACCAATAAAATTATTAGGTAACTGACTGATGTTTGGTAGAATATTACAGTACAATAAATATACCTACTGCCTATAGCTATTGCTCTTCTCAATGTGAAAATCATTATAGCTTTTCTGAGTTACATACAATAGTTTTGTTGCAGTGGCTACAAACAGAAGCATTGCCAAGTAATCCAAAGATTGAGAGCACACCTGATGGAAAATTCATATTCAAGCCTGTGTACAAAATAAAAGACAAAAAATCATTATTGAGGTAAGGGAGTGGTCCATATTCAAATAACTTATAAGGATGTTTAGAGGCTGCTTGCATTATATCGAGCAACAGAGAAAAAGCATCAAATTAAGCTATCTGACATGTTATCAGTAGATTGTGAAACATGCCATAAGTCCCATATTATGTCTTTTAGTATTATTTATTTATTCTATAACAATCAATGTTGCTCAGAAGAAAATCATGAAATAATATAATTTTGCAGGTTACTAAAGCAACATGACTTAAAAGGACTCGGAGGTATATTTCTGGAAGATGTACAAGAATCTCTACCACATTGTGAAAGGGCACTCAAACACTTGGCACAAGAAATATTATACATCACACGGCCAACAGACAAGAAGAAAATATTATTTTACAATGACAAAACGGCTACTCTAGATGTATGTTACGTTTATTTTGATCTTACAATTTTATGACCTTATAAATTTGCTACAGTATTTTTTTAATATTAAAAACATTGCAGGTTGATGAAGAATTTGTTAAGCTGTGGCGTGCTACAGCTGTAGATGCGATGGACGATGCCAAAATTGAGGAATATCTAGAGAAACAGGGCATTAAATCAATGCAAGACCATGGACCCAGGAAGCCTATAGTGCCAAAGAGAAAGAAGGTTTCACAAAAAAGAAGACAATTCAAGAAACCAAGAGATAATGAACACTTGGCTCATGTACTAGAAACTTATGAAGATAATACACTTACACAAAAGGGTGTTACTGTAAAGTGAAATTAAATGTTAAGACTGATTTATTACTCTTAATTATTTTCCCTCTGTTTCAATAATAAAAATTCTTTTCATAATATAATATTTCATGGTAGGTATTATTAGTGAATTTATGATGAGTTTTTTCTTCAAGTTTCAGCGTTGGTACTTGGTAGGTACATAATTTTGCGCGAGGTGCAAGCGCTCAGTCTGTCCCTACTCAAAAGTGCTTAAAATGCAATAAATGAAGCATACATAATACAAGTTCCATCAGTAAATATTGGTCGGACGGTCTCTCCATGGAGAATAGAGGTAGGTAAGGAAAACCATCTTGTATCCCCGGATAACTTGAAAAAGTGTCCAGCTGTATGCTATAAAATATAACAGTTCAAAAATCTTCCACAATGGCGCTGATGCACAAGAAGGGTACGGTATGAAGTTAGGAATAAGAGATGGAGTGAAGTGAGTTGAGTTTAGTTATTTTAATGTTTTTACGACTTTAGTTGACTAAGGGTAGAGATATACGCAACGGAATCCGGTAGGCCGTAGAGAATTATGAGCACTGGAAATAGATCTCTGCACTAATACAATAGAGTTGAAAATCGAACATCCGAGTGTCGAGTCAAATGTCAATGTCATATATGACAGCTCAACATTCGAAACTTCCATTTTCATCTGTATTGCATTAGCACAGAGTTCTATTTTCAGTGCTCATAATTCTCTACGGCATACCGGATTCCGTTGCATATAGTCCCAGCATAGAGTATTTCTTTGAGTCCCAGCCTAAAAGTAGTTAATTCGTGCAGTAAATCATGAATATTCTACTTACTCGCGTAATCGAATATATTTTTATAAACTTAGCCGAAAAAGATGCTAAGATTTAGTTATCTGTCTAAATTTTGCCGCTTTACACCCCGTTAAGTCTTCAGCGCCCCATATTGAACGCTTTTTACGGACACCTTTCATGTATGGAGATGGTACTCCTTATCTCTACCCTCCATACAAATACTCAAAGTTAGTTACTCTATTTATGGCCATTTTGTGGCGCTCTTTTTGAAATTCTTCCACTTGCTACTATAGCGCCACATTTAGAAGTCTTTGGCCACCTTATCTTGCTCTCTTTCAACGGACACTTTTTAATACACGAGATGGTTCTCCTCATAGAGTATAAAGAGTAAAGGCTATTAGCAAGAGGAAAATTATATATCGTACCTTATCCCCCTATATGACACATGCCAATGAGAAAGAAAGAGATATCTAGTTGTTCGTTACTTTCAATTTTTGTAGACGGTCACAGGTTTTGAACACATGTAACCAACTTTAGACAGATCAGCTGTCTGAAGTTGGTTACAAGTTGCCATGCTCGTATTTATCAGCAACTTCATATGTAAATATATTCCCGTCCGCCAGTGAAGTCCCTAGTCGGCATTTTGTGTCGATAAAAATCAAAATGATGATGAAAATGTTAATCTTTTCATAGCATAAAATGAAGTCTTTTATTCCGCTTTATGTTTGCTTACATCTTTTAAACCACTAAATGAATTTAAATGCAGTTTGCAGCCAATAGATAGAATTATTAAAGTGGAATATTTATGCGTAATGATCTATGCACCTTTGTGATTTATAAATTATTATCAGTCGATCAAAAACGAATTTATGCAGTATTGTCTACAACAAACAGAAGTATGTTGGGGCAGCTAGTCTCTTGAACTATACACCCACACACTATGCAGGCTATCGTCCAATCGACTTGTCAGTTCTATATCCTACTACTATTATAAACATGAAAGTTCGTGAGGATGGCTGGATGTATGGATGGATGTTTGTTACTCCTTCACGCAAAAACTATTGACCAGATTTCAATGAAATTGGTATGGCAGTAGTTTAAGCTATGGATTAAAACATAGAATACTTTTCCCTTGGATACAGCTGGTTAATATATAACGTTTGGTAAAATCAATTACGAATACTTCGGGCACATCATCCACTGCTTATGTAAAGACGTTTGGGCAGAAAAATAATTGTCATACCTACTCAAACTAAAAAATCATCTTATGTATGAGTGACTCTCCGCAAAACGCAAACTCGTCCATATAAAGAAAAAATTTTTTTTTCGAGTATGACAGTTATTTTTCTGCATAAACGTCTTTACATTAGCAGAAGATCATGTGCCCGAAGTATTCGTAATTGATTTTACTAAACCTTATATAAACATTAGACGTATACTTTTTATGTCTTTACTAGCTTTTGCCCGCGGCTCCGCCCGCGAGAAATGGGGTTGTTTTGGCCACTTACGACTGTACTCTAAGTTAAATCTGTATCTTCCTTATCTTACGTTCTCTCTTTAATTACTAATTGTTTGTCCGAAGCACCATCATACCATATTTCATTTCAATGGTTTAAACACTTAAGCCATGAAAGACGTTAAAAAAATATACACAATAGTACATCATACCATATTTCATTTCAATGGTTTAAACACTTAAGCCATGAAAGACATTAAAAAATATACACAATAGTACATTATCCCTCGGGAACAATATTATATATCGATGGCTTAGAGCACACTTGTTCTAACTACAAAAATTGCGATTTTTACTTTTTGTCTGAAAACTGTATTATTTGACGTGCTCTATCGTTTGCACTTACCCACGTATCGATATTCCATCTCTTTCTATGAAAAACCCAGTGTCACGGTTGTATTAAGTAAGCTCAGTTTATGTCCAAAAGTATTAAAATCCTTTATTTTTACTAATTTGCTACGAAAAGTCCTTAAGTGATTTTAATATTCCCTCCCGCTGTACTAGTTAACGCACAAAAATATTAAGTACCTTTACGACATGTAATCTTACATATTACAGACAATCCAAATGTTGTAAGTGCAGTTAATACAAAAACGAATCTAATGCTACTATTTTTTCGTGCGTGCACAAATGTGCTAAGTCGCTATGATACAAAAAAATAACTATTTTTACAAAATTATCGAAAATTACATCTAATACGTGTACACTTAATTCATTTTTGTTTTGTTTCTTTAAATGCTCAAGTATACTAAAGTCATTTTAAGTTAAGTATGCCTTCAATAATCGTTTTGGCGTGTTATTTCTGTACGCACCAGAGTTAGATTAGAGGAATAGTTAGAGCCGTTGTGGAAGCCAATTGGCGAGTGTGGGTGAGTGGGGTGATTGTGTTGTTTCTGGCGGCCGTTGGCGAGCGTGGGGAGGGTAGATACGTATTACGTACGAGGGTAGATAGATATTCTTGCCATTGGCAGCAGAAAGTACTGGACTAGCTCCGCGCGCAGGCAGCGACAGTTTTCTTAGTGTCAGATTAAGTTTACTAGTGCATGTTTATTTGTAGTTTATTATATTTTTATTTTATTTCTATAGAAAAACTTACAGCTAAACATAATTGAAACAGATAGCCATTGGCAAGTTTTTACAGATGCACTCACCTTAATGTTTGTTACATATCTGTAGTAACAAACATTAAGGTGAGTGCTAGCTTTATACAAATGAAAAAGAAAAGGGAATGAAATAATAAAAAACAAAAATAATCGAGAAAAATTCAATCAAACCTTGGATCACTGAACTGATCACACATACCTAATTGATAATAATTAACAGAAATATTCTGTAGTTACAAGCCGAAGAAGAAGATTCAATCAAGAAAGCATCTGCATTAGAGTGATCGCGTAAGAAATCGTTAAATTGTGCGGTAGACCTACAGATAAACGAATTGCGATGATAATTAGTATTATAGGGTGGGATGTAAAGTGGGACAAAAGTGCGAAAGAATCTAGAGGGTATATTTATTTTAATTTTATTGTGTACGTCGGGGGAGTCTATGACATTTTTAATAATTTTATTCAAGTAGATCAAATCTGAGATGATACGACGGCGCTCTAAGGGTAGGAAATGATATTTTTTACATCTAGTTTTATTACTAATTAGATTATCACCACATTTATATTGTAAGTATCTAAGAAACCTTTTCTGTATTGATTCAATCCTGTTTTTGTAAATATCGTAGGCAGGGTTCCAGACTTCAGAACAGTACACAAGTACACTACGTACGTAAGAACAGTAAAGCACTTTTATAGGTTTGAGCGTTCTTTGCAGTGCCTGATTACAAACCCCAGGGCCCTAGAGGCCTTTTTCACTGCATAATCAAGGTGCTCATCGAATAATAATTTGTGATCAACAATTACACCCAGGTCTTTGATTTAATTTTTATGCAGTACAGTACAGTAGGGCCTGATTGTTAAGGGTGTAATTGTACTTAATTACATGGAGTTTACGCGTAAAATTCACTACAAAGCATTTTGATACATTAAGATCCAGTTTATTGTTACGGCAATATTCACTAAACCTATTAAGGTCATCTTAGTTTACTATCATCACTTGAAGTGATACGTTTTATTATTTTAGTGTCATCGGCATATAATAAGAAACAAGCATGATGAAAACAAGATGATACATCGTTCAGAAATATGGCAAATAGAAGAGGCCCGAGTAGCGAGCCTTAAGGAACTCCAGAGGGGTCTGACATCCAGGATGATACGTATCTGCTTAAAGCTACTGTCTGAGATCGGTTATTTATATAGGAGGAGAACAACCGCAACAGGTTTCCTTTCCTGCTTGTTGGAGCTTCTCAAGCAGAATGCAATGATTGATACGATCAAAAGCTTCACAGAAATCAGTATAAATAATGTCAACCTGGTTGCTACTAACAAAGTCATACGCAAGGAGAAGATTCGAAGTGGTTGAACGTCCCTTCAAGAAACAATACATTATTTATTCTATATTACATACGGATTTAACGAAACTTGGATAAATAATTTCTCTAATTTTATAAGTGTTTAAGAATGACTGATTTAATGAGTACTTTTAGTAGAACAAAACTTTAATAAATGATTTCCTATTATGCAATGTTTTATTGATTTGCTATTTAACAATATTATTATTATTTTATATTCTAACGTGCACAAAAAATATCTTGAGTCGGTATTCTGTGGTATTTTATAAAATATATATATATATATATATATATATATCTAATATTTTTATTTTGATATATAGGTACCTGTTTCTCTACTAGAATACTAACCCCGCTCACTTAGTACATTCGTGCATTCAAATTACTAAATTTGAGGGTTCAAATGTACTAAGTAAGGGGGGTTAGCTAGGAATTCAGCTGATTTTGTTATCAATTTGACGTAATTTCGTTACGAAATTTACTTTTTAGTAGAACCAAAGAATAAGTCTTATGAACAAACGTAATTTGAATTCCATATCATATACAGTTTTTGTATAATTCATGCTTCAACTTTAAAATGCTCTCCTGAAAAATCAACTTTTTGTAATTAGAACAAGTGTGCTCTAAGCCATCGATATCTTTTTGGGATAAAAAGTAAAAATACACAAAAAAGTATGAAATAAAACTTAATCTCTAAATAATTCCCCTTTCAAATTCGGCTAAAATTTTTACTATTTCTCTACTCAATCTTATTAATTTTGAAATCGATACCAGCCCAAACAATATTCTACAATATTTTATAGAACTTACGTTCATATTTGCTGGTACCGACTTCAAAATTAATAAGATTGAGTAGAGAAATAGTAAAAATTTTAGCAGAATTTGAAAGGGGAATTATTTAGATATTAAGTTTTATTTCATACTTTTTTGTGTATTTTTACTTTGGAAGTCGGTTTAATTTTTTGTTTAAAAATAATAATTTCACCCTTTTTAGAGATATATTTTCTTAAGTTATTATTAATACGTCTTAAGAACGTCTAAACTAAACGATCGAATGTATAATTGAATACGCGCCAAGCTTCCATAAAATATTGCTATTAAGATGATGATGATGATTACTGTAAGTTATAAAGTGGCATATGCTTGCAGTTCATTAAACAATACCGAAATTTCCAAACGCATATCTTTAAAGACTGAGGAGTTCTGTACAGTGCTTTTGGATCCAGGGTATATCTTGGTACAATATCTTATTTTTTGGTAGCATATGCTTGTGTTACTTCAGTAAAAGTCAAAATCACTATATGTGTGGATATAAATTTCGAGGAGTTCCCTCGATTCCTCATGGATCGCATCATCAGGTTCCCACTTTAGTGACTAAAGGACCAATTTCGAACTAAACCCTTTACAACAACAAAAGAATTTTGCAAATAGGTCCATAAACGGCAGAGTAATGTTCAAAGATATCCGTGTTAGTGTAAAATACTATGAGAAATACCTTTTATATCATCATAATCTGATGATGTATGGTGTGATAGTGGTGATGATGATGATGATTACTCTAACTGACAGGGTGGCATATGCTTGCAGTTCTTTAAACAACGCCGAAATTCCCAAACATGTATCTATAAGGAGCCAGGAGTTCTGTTCTGTACTTTTGGATCCAGGGTATACCTTGGAGCAAAATCTTACTTTTTGGTAGCATATACTTGAACTACTTCAGAAAAAGTCAAAATCACCATACGTGTCCATATAAATTTCGAGGAGTTCCCTCGATTCCTCATGGATCCCATCATCAGGTCACCACTTTGATATCAAAAGGACCAATTTGGGATTACACCCTATACATCACAGAAAAAACTATGAAAATCGGTCCACAGGCGGCGGAGTAATCGTTGAACATACAAAAAAAAATAACCGCCTCCTTTTTTGGGAAGTCGGTTAAAAAGTACACTGCGCGTTTGTCCAAAGCATAAACCACTGCCATACCAAATTTCATTCAAATCAATTCAACCGTTTAGCAGTAAAAGACAATCAAAGTACACATAATATAAATACATTATCCCACGGGAACACCGCAAATTTTTGGGACAAAAAGTATCCTATGTCCTTTCCCAGGACTCAAAGTATCTCTTTACCAAATTTCATCAAAATCGGTTCAGCGGTTAAAGCGTGAAGAGGTAACAGACAGACAGACAGACAGACAGACAGACACACTTTCGCATTTATAATATTTCGTTGAACATACAAAAAAAAATAACCGCCTCCTTTTTTGGGAAGTCGGTTAAAAAGTACACTGCGCGTTTGTCCAAAGCATAAACCACTGCCATACCAAATTTCATTCAAATCAATTCAACCGTTTAGCAGTAAAAGACAATCAAAGTACACATAATATAAATACATTATCCCACGGGAACACCGCAAATTTTTGGGACAAAAAGTATCCTATGTCCTTTCCCAGGACTCAAAGTATCTCTTTACCAAATTTCATCAAAATCGGTTCAGCGGTTAAAGCGTGAAGAGGTAACAGACAGACAGACAGACAGACAGACAGACAGACAGACAGACAGACAGACAGACACACTTTCGCATTTATAATATTAGTATGGATATGGATGCATTTCTCCCTTGAGTTGGGGTACCTACGTGGAAAGATAAATGAAAAAAGGAAATTTTAATAGATATAATTATTATTTATTAACAATTGGACATCATTTATTAGCTTACACGTTACGACAACACCAAAAAGCTCTCAGATTGTCAGCATGGAGCTAAATATGTGAAGAAAACAGAGCACAGCAGTCCGTTTACGTGGGAGAGCCATGCTTTGGCACGAACGGTCCACCTGGACCAGATAAATACCACGGCCTTCGGGTACTCAAGGAGTATTAAGACCGGGATCGTACTTATGACTCCTCCTATTGCGAGTATGTATAGGTGGCGATAATCGCTTCCATCTGGCGATCAGTCTGCCCGTTTTCTGGTCAATTAAAAAAGTACATAGAAGTATCCTTGCAAAAGGCCACCGAATTTCCTGCAAAACCAAACAGCAAAGTTAAATTTGAAAATTTGTGACATGTTTTTGTGATGATGTACAACCGTAACTCCATTATAATATACGGGAGTTATTAATTAATAATTATAATTTATAAAAAATACATCACACTATTTTATATTATATATTATCACTTAGTTTATATTTTAGATCTTACTAATTTGTATAATTGTATGGTGTTTGGTAAATATAAAGTAGGCAAAACATTTTTCTTTCAGATTATCATATTTTCTCTTTCGAAGGTTCATCGATATCCAAAACATCACTATGTAAATACACAACCTCTGAAATTTATACAAAATTTCTATTATATATATTGTTGAAATCCGCATATAATGGACAATAAACACATTTATCTACAAGAATATAAAAACTTCAGTGTAATTGCTTGTATTTATATAACCTGAAACAATATTCTCAACATACTGGTGAAAAGTTAACACTTCTTCACGATTTTCTTTCCTCGCAGAGTGTGATTTACAGCCCTCCACCAAACGGGCCATATTAATTTGAGCACAGCTTTGTTTTCTAATAAGACTTTTTAATATAAACTGAGATTTTTACCAAATAACACACTATAAATTCATGATTTGCTTCTTCTTCTTCTTGTATCATAATGCACACGTAAACAAATGACATTAGCTGTCAGTGGCTAACTTCAGGCCACATCTACTGCTACTAATTCAAAATGTCACTTATTGTTAAACCATAAAGTCGTAATTCCAACGTCTAAAATTGGACTCCAATTTGGACTCCAAGCTAAGGCAACCTTCGAAAAAAAACGTATAGACATGGAGATGGCTTTCTCTTTCACTCTTATGTGGAAAAGTGATACATTCTACAAAATGCGTGCTAAATTGGGTTTCCCGCCAAAACTCCCTAGGAAGTTTCAGTAAAGCGTCTACCACTTTACTGAATCGACTGACTTGACTAATTGACTACCCTGACTACTTATTTGGACTTTGACTAGACTTTGGACTTGACGATTTAGAAATAAGACAAAGAAATACCTCAAACGACAGACGAGGCAGTATGGTCAAGACCTTAGCCTGTTCCATTTCGGGACGAATTAAACAAAAAAAAATTATTTTGAGTTGACACTTGACAGTTGACATAAGACGATGCTATTTTTTTTGCTCGGTTGTGGTTGCCGATTGTTATTCGTAAGTTTATAATAATATAATTGACAACATTTTAAGACTTAATTATCTTTTATTCAAATAACAATCGTAACAAATGAACGTTTACCTCAAGATATTGAAAAGTTTTTAATTCATCATGGCCCAAATGTCTGTTTCCTGGAGTAATCATCTGAAAAACATAGGCCATAGCTTGAGTGCACTACAACAGGTGAGTTTGTTTCGTTATTTAAAATACGTTAAAGTTAAGAAGACTATATTCTATTCTTCTGTAATTTGTAAACTGTATGCACATTCTTTACACTTTCTGGTTGTCTGTTTTAATAGTCCTTTTGCTGTTTTCTTCTGTTTTGTTTCGCCGGTGCTTTATTTATTGTACACCAATTATAATATTTTATTAGTTGTGTTGAAAGTTTAAAACGCATGTAACTTCTTATCTTAGGATGTTTAATTCTTCATGATATTTCTTCTATTTTCAGAATTCCGAGTTTGTAGATATGACGCTAGCTGCAGACGGGCATTTTGTTAAAGTGCATCAGTTAGTGATGGCTATCAGCAGTCCTTACATCAAGAACCTAATAGCTGCAGCGGCATGTCCACACCCCGTTATTTATTTAAATGTAAGTAATTTCTTCACCAAATCCTTTTTTTTTTAATATGTTTAAGAATAATTAGAAAAGATTCTTACTTTTTCCCACCATTGTCTTTTTCTCACCATTTGCAATAATAGATTTGAAGTATGTTTATATTAAGGTGGTTCGTTTCCTATACAAAAAAACAATGGACATTATTTAGGTAATTTCATACTATTACTACATAAATTTATATTCACATCTATTTATTTTGCAATACAATTGTCGCAAAATATATTTAAAATACTTTATTTCACACAGAAGTCACATTTTTATTGAATTTTCGACAAAAAGTGACATTTGTAACTTATGTCACTTTTTGTCGAAAATTCAATAAAAATGTGACTTCTGTGTGAAATAAAGTATTTTAAATATATTTTGCGACAATTGTATTGCAAAATAAATAGATGTGCATATAAATTTATGTAGTAATAGTATGAAATTACCTAAATAATGTCCATTGTTTTTTTGTATGGGAAACGAACCACCTTAAAGTTACAAATGTTAATTTGTATAGAATATATTATTATATAATATAATTATATTTTTGTATGGCTCCTGTTCATAACTTGTAACTAACAATATTTTTTTTTTTAACTTTTAATCCTCATTTCCTTTTTTCGCCCATAGCTTAGAGATTTTTCGCCATACAGTAAAATGATTCACTTTTCGAGATCTTTCATTTGACTTATGTGTGGTACTTAGTACTACAAGGGACTAAGGTTACAACAGTTGCAATTTGGATGCCTCTGTGGTCCAGTGGTTTAGCATCCGGAGGTCATTGGTTTAATCGAGCATTGGAACAACAAAATATGCTGTTTTCAAGTCTGGTTAAGACAATGCAGGCTGATCACCTGATTGTCTGACAAGAAATATGTTCCATGCGTTGGATGGGCATGTTAAAAGTCAGTCCTGAGCTTGATCTCTTGCCAGTTCTGTTGGTCATCTGTCCCACTGGGTTATGAGAATAAAGGATAAGAGAGTGCTCTTGTGTATAGCACACACATTTGGGTAGCTGGTCTGGTTTCAATGAAAATGGCCACTTTATTATAATAAAAGCAATTTTTTATAATTAAAATGCATTTGCTGTTTCTCTGTTACAGAAAATATCTCACTCAACATTATGCTCTATTTTGGAGTACATTTACACTGGAGAGGTCACAGTTGCAATAGAAAATCTCAGCAATCTTTTAGAAACGGCAAAAGATCTACATATTAAGGGTTTAGAAGACATGGTGGGATTTTTATGATTATTTAAAAAATTTATGAAGGAATTGTCTTAACAAATCAAATCATTTATTCACGTGAATGTGGTTTTACAGTGGTGGTTTAAGTAACTGATAAGAGTACATGCAATGTAAACAACAATGTAATAATTTTTTTTAAGCTATGTCAATTCGTATTTTGCAGGATATAACACAACTGTTATCGGGAAAATTAAATCCAAATGGTTCCATTCCATCAGATATGTCAGCAGCACAAAAAGAAGATCTTGATATTTCAAAACATACTGTCAGAGAACCCAAAAGTATAGATATTGAAATAAAGTAAGTATTTTTAACTTTTTTTTAAACACACCAAGCCAGTATCTGTATGAGTGTTGAAGGTGTGCTCTTAATAAACACTATAGTAAAGGTATTATTCCGATCTTAGCGACTGCAACCCTCGACCGAGACCAGAGAAACAGGTCCTCTGGAAACACCCACTGGTTGTGTAACGCAGTCCATGTAAATTCATATTGTGTCGCGCGACTTGGTCGCTGTCGCTAATGTCATTATCAGTGCGATATCCGATATGGGACTGAAAATTGAAAAAAAACCGCACTTCATTACATAGTATAAAACAAAGTAGGTACCTTTTTTGTCTGTCCCTATGTATGCTTAAACCTTTAAAACTACGCAACGGATTTTATTGCGATATTTTTTAATAGATAGAGTGATTCAACGGGAAGGTTTTTAGGTATATAATATGCATATCATAGTAGAGAAACACAGATAATTTTAGACGTTTCTTATGTCCTTAATAAACATTTTTTTGCAATGACATTGCAAATGCTGGCTGAACCCTACGAGATCATCTTAAAAAAGTCTACAAAAAAGTCCGCGATAGCATATGTCTATCTCTTATAGACTAGGGCTTTTACCTCTGAAAATGGTCAAAAATAAAATAAATTTGTAGTAGGATGAAACCCATCGGAAAAGGAAGAGAATGTAACAAAAATAAAAGGAAAAATAATTTACGGGCGATTTGAGGTTGCGGGAAGTGAGGGGGGTGAGTTTTTAAGGGTAGAAAACGGTTTATCTCGATTTCCGGCAAAACTATAAGTCCTATGGAAAAAAGTTAAATGGCAAAGATGTAAATAATACAAAGATCTACAACTTTTGTATTTACACTCTTCTCACATGACTTCAAAATTCATGTGAAAAATTCAAATAACCAAGTTTTTGGTTTTTTATTTTTATCTTGTACAAAAACAAAAAAAAAAATTCACGAAATTTGGTGAAACCTTACCTTTTTATGTTACACTGTAATTTTTTTTATTTAAAATATTTATTTTTTCACCTTATTTTGTCTTAATATCGAAAAATTAACCCTAATTTTCAATCGAAAATTCTCGCGTCAAAATATCAGCTTTTTTAAAAAAGTTGGTGAGCTTCTTGTTCGTTGAAATCTATTTTTCTTGATGATGTAAAAAAATATATACAATACCATAGTAAATGTTCTCAGAAAATGCAACTTTGCCATTTTACTTATTTCCATAGGACTTGTAGTTTTGCCGGAAATCGAGATAAACCGTTTTTTACCCTTAAAAACTCACCCCCTTCACTTCCCGACCTCAAATCGCCCCTAAATTATTTTTCATTTTATTTTTGTTATATTCTCTTCCTTTTCCAATGGGTTTCATCCTACTATAAATTTATTTTGTTTTAAAAACCTATCGGCACTGGTCTATTAAGTGGCCATCCATAAATAAAGTCACACGTTAAGGGGAGGGAGAGGGCCAACGAAGTGTGACTGTCTCACAAATGTGACCAACTGTGACAAGGTAGGGGTAAAAATCGTGAAATTTGTGTAACGTTATTTATGGATGGCCCCTAAGGATAACCCACAATAACCATTTTTTTATCCTTTACTTTGATTTACATTTAATAGCTTATTTACGAAGTGATTTACAGCATTAATCCTTCTCCAATTAAGTACCTGAAAATCCTGAAATACATTGTGCATTTAGTATAGATTAATACAACCCTTTACAGAATGTAATTTAAATGCATATTTTCGAAGATATTACATATTTAAAATGCAGGTACATAGTGTTGCGGCTGCACTGTGTTCGCGCTTCTCCATCGCGCTATCGAAAACGCTAAGACTAACGCTGTTATAAGAGGCTCACGAATATTTTCTACAGTAGTAATTAATACAGAAGTATATAGCAGTGAGTCAAGTTTGTTGTGAAGCCGCGGGCAAAATCTAGTATTAATGGTACATTACGATACGCGTGACCTAAGTTGCCTATTACTGCACGGCGTGAAGTAATAGACAACTTAGGCCACAAGTATCGTATATTATTTTATAGCAAGTGTGACAAAAACCCGCACTTTACGCACGAAGCGTGCGTAAAGTTTCGGTTTAGGTCACACCGTGCTATAATAAATATTGCATATTTTTACTATCTAAACTAAAATCATGATAATTAAATTTAAGCTCGCCAAAAATGGACACAAGTGATGAGGAAGCAACAGAAGCACCTGACCCATATTTTGTATCTCCAACGAAAAATGCAGAAAAAGTGACAGAAATAGATTCACTGACTACAGTGTCGAATATATGTAAGTTGATTCTGTAGCCCAATTCTCGTATGTAACTTAGACTTTCAATCCACTTTCAATGGATTTATAAACAATTTAATATTTATTATTATTAAATTATTTATAAATCTATGGCGTGTAATGGGATACTCATCCCAACTTACCTGTCCGGTAGTTGTGGTATAGTATACGGGTATGCGACCCCGGCTTCCCTAGCTATTACTGTCCTATCCCTTGCCCTCCTGGGCGGTAATATCCTACATTTCCTATTTACGACTGTAACTTACCAATGTTCCTTTCCACACCACCTATCCTTCCCTTTCCCTATTCCTACCCGCTTCTCTCCTCTCTGCCTACCCCTACGGGAAAGAGGCGTGATTAAATGTATGTATGTATGTATAAATCTATGGACGCATCACACCACGTCCATCTGGTCCCGTGGTTCTCGAAGTTCTCGAAGAAATTGTGTTACGGGTGTCAGACAACGGAAATATATTTAATATCATATACATGATAATATTATGATTTTTATTATCCACACACGAAAAAACTTTGTTTCTTCGGCGGTATTCGAACCCGCGACTCCCGGCTTGAGCACCAACACACTCAACCACTGAGCCACAGAGGTCGTCAGTCGTCATAAATGAATTGTCTTTTTTATTCCAGGTAAAAACCAATTACAGTACACAGTATCAAACAGAGGGTCGATACAGTTAATATTAAATAGATTTATATATTACCTCAAATACACAAATAAAGACAGGACAAGGCAGTGGCGATGTGTGGAATATATTAACCAATTCAAATGTCCAGCCATCATAATTACCAAAGATGAAGTAGTCGTAAAAAGGTATCTTTTGCTTATTGATTTTTTGTAATAAATACAAACAGCAAAAATAAAAAACTAATCAGAAATAAAAAATAATTTGTGTATAAACAACAAAAGATGTTTTTTATTCCTCCTGAGAAACTGAATTTTATATAAAACATATGTTATTGTTGCAGAATATCGGCACATTCTCATCCATTTCATGACAAACGTATTTTAAAGAAGGTAAGATCAGGATCAGTTTTCTCAGCGCTCAATGAAGCAGAGACAAGAGGGGCGAATGTAAAAACAATGAATAAAATAAGTCAATAAATTTAAAAAACCTTTTATTTATTTATCGTCCGTTGATCATCCCTTCCTATTCCTATTAAGCTGTGGCAGTTACAGTTGAGATATCAGTATAGTATCCACGGAGTATTCTCTATACTCCATGATATATCACAATAAAATATAATACAGTAGTATTCATATCAACGCCATCTTTAGTAGAATAGTTGAACTATACAAATATGTGAATCAACTTTTCACCCATAGATGGCGTCTTATTTAAACAGTTATTAACTCTGTTTTTAAATACCAGCTGTATTTAGGTCAACAGATGTCCAGCGATGTTTTATTGAGTTATTGAGAGATAATTTACACGAGCGAGTATTTGTGGTCGCGACAGAAAAAACTTCACTTTAAATAAAACTCTCTTGACACTTCGATTTTTAGCTGCATTGTAATATCGCAGAGTTATAATTTACAGTGCAATTTTTTTCTGTCGTGACCACTAATAATCGCGCGTGGGAACGTAGGCTTAGAAGGAGGGTACAATCTTATGAAATAAAGATAGGTAAGTACCAAAAATCAGTCCATCCCAAAGTACCTATTACCATTAACCATGAACCAATAACACTATTACGCTATTACATAATAATTTTAACTAAATGTCCAAAATTTAATTATTTATTAATAAATTTATGTTTTGTGAATGTAGGTAAGTTGTAAATAATGATTTTAATATTTCTTCGAAATATAATATTATTATTAAAAAACAAATAATTACATTCGTGAATTACATATTTGCTTTTAATACATTAATTAACTCATTGTATTTTAATGCGTCTGCGATTTTTGTAATTATCTGAGGTTAATAATAATATTTGCTGAAATAAAAATATGTAACTATGTAGGGTGAAAGCACCAATTATCAGCACTTTAAGGGATAGAATTTAAACCCGATTATTACAGAGGAAAATACTTTTTTACCCACAATGATGCGTTTTCTGGGTTCATACTTCATTATTTAATAAATGACTGATTTTTATTTCATAATATAGTTTATCTTCATCCTCATTTTATAAAAATAATCATAACTAAAAAATTAGTCTGTCGCCGACGCCGAAACAATTTATAAGTTTAAATAATCTGTTGTAAAAACGACTGAAGGGAAAATGTGTAAAAATTATAAATCTTAAATCAGATATTAAAAAAAAAACTGGGCCTCTCGTAGGTAGGTTTTCAACCTATTTTAGTAGATACAAAATAACATTATCTGACTCCTAAACATAGATTAGGTATATACTTATAGTAGGTAATTAATAGATAATGAAAACATTGTAACTATGAGGTAGTTACTCTTACTTCGAGTTTTATTTTTGTTTCTTTACATCACTATTCATAATATCTTAAGGATATTTAAATCTCTCAAACTCAGTTATATATAGTAGTAGTGTTGCGACGTTCTTTGAACTCGCCCGTTTTAAATATCAGTTTGTGGAAAAATGAAACTTGTTTTACTAGTGCTAAGCGTCATTTTCGGTGTAAACAATGGATATAGAATACTTTGCCTCTTGCCCTACCCAGGAAAAAGTCACTACATGGTTTTTGAGCCACTTCTACAAGAGTTACAGAATCGTGGACATCATCTCACCGTTGTTTCATTCTTTCCTCAACCGAGCCGCGAAAATAGAAGAGATGTCAGTTTAGTAGGACTTGCACCTCTGCAGGTCGAGTCCATAGATTTGAGGAGCTTGGAGACATCGTACACCATAAAATACTTCAATCATATTCCTTTAGTGACACACTTGGCCAAATCTAATTTAAATCTGTGTGAAACGGTCCTGAATTCACAGGTTTTTCAAGAATTCATTGCGGGTAAAGGAGAATATGATGTGATTCTAGTGGAGCATTTCAACAGCGATTGTATGTTAGGGGTGATACATAACTATGGTGTACCTTCAGTCGGCCTCATGTCTTCCGCACTTCTACCATGGAGCCACTCGAGGGTTGGCGCTTCGGACAATCCATCCTATGTTCCCGGAATGACACTACCGTTCACAGATCAAATGAGCTTCTACGAGAGGACGGTGAATACTTTCATCCTCTTTTTCTACATCTACTGGTATGAGATAGAAATACGATGGAAGGAGCAGAGGCTCCTAGAGAACAAATTCGGAAGATTGCCGCCCCTGGAAGAGATAGCAAAGAATACAAGTGTAGTGCTAGTGAATACGCATTACTCGTGGAATGGCGTACGTATCCTGCCTCCTTCTGTAGTAGAAGTAGGAGGACTACATCTTCACAACAGGACTGTGAATCGTTTACCACCGGTAAGTTTAGTTTTAGTTACTTTGTTTTAACTGACGTTCCGGTTAAAAAGCGATGACCAAAGATTGCAGTAGAATATAGAATGAAAATAAGGCTTAGGTATTAATTATACATACGATGGTACTTGGTAGTGATGATGATGATTTGTTACACGCTCAGCCTCATATGCTATCGGTCATGACTCGGTTCGTGAGCCCGGCTTTATTTCTGCGATAAGGAAGTCGGGTGATAGCTTGACCCGAATTAATATCTAACAACTGCCTAATTCGATGTTAGTTTGCATAAGCACGTTAAAAGGTCACGTTTTATAAACGACAACTGCACGTGATTAAAAAGACACAATTAATGTGGACGTGATATACGAAGCAGAAAGTTATAATTATTTGTAAACTAGCTGTAGGTTATTAGGCATCTAGCTTGCCTGCTATAAGAGCTAGTATCTACCTATGGATTAAGTTTCCTTTCAGCACCGCACTGTTGAACCTTGTGTCCGCCCACATAGTTCTAGTTACAATACGTAGTTCAACCACGCATGCAGTCGTTGCGGTCACTTTCTTTGTGTTTAAATATTTTGAGGCACCCTAGTGCAAAATTAATGTTTAGAAGCTGGTCTAGCAGGAACTTTGTCAATATTGTACCTAGGTAAAAAACGATTTAGGAAGTACCTAATATGACCTACCTATACTATAACCTACTACATGATTCTATTTCATCCTATAATAAGTACTCTATTCATCCATCCATGATCTTTAGGATGAAATACAGAAATAGAATACCTACCTAGTACCTACCAATTAGCCTGTTTATTTTGAACTACGTATTTACCTAGATATCTTGTAGAAGGATGTTAGCAATTGTAATAGGAAGAAGCTATTGTTACCAATTGTCCCTAGCGTGTGTCAATTGGAATCAATAAATTTATTTATTCGTATCTGCTCGCTCCGCTCGTGCGTTGTTATACTTACATATTTATAGATCGACACGATTGTAGAAAAATAAATTCTGGGCCTCTTTATTTCGTTAGTGGTAATTGGCATTGTGTTAAATCTGGCGCAGGCTCAGCCCTCTACTTTGCATTGGATAATTATTGTGAAATTAACAAAAATATATAATATATTATAAGTACCTATCGCCTATTGGAAAATTCGGAGTAGGTACTTGGGAGACCGAGCATACCTCGGAGTTCTAGTTCCTAGTACGGAAAAAAATTAACAGATGGCGATAGGTATCTACCTATCGCCATCGTATTTTTTAAATCTATTTAAAAAATTAATAGGAAGAAGTGAATAGTGAAGTCCTGAACTCGAACTCGATACACCAATTTACCAACAACGCGACACAAAAATTTCCAAACGCTAAAGCTGAGCAACGCTCTTTCTGAACAAAATATTTACCTCTTGATGAAACAAAAAAAAATAATACAAAAGCTCAGAAATTTGCGGTTTCACTGGGATAACTCCTAGCTAGAATAAATAATTGCTCGTGTCAAGTTTAAGCTAGGTAGGTTCCTAACTATCTATTGTTTGTAATAAAACATAGTAGATGACATAATCGGCTTTATAAAATATAGAAATGCATGAATTCATATAATATTATGTCCTTTCATACGTGGCAATGACAATTAAGGGCAAGGTAATGAATACTTTATTGGCTTCGAAGAAGTTGACCTACGACAACGTAAATATACAAAACTAGGTATAATAATATGTACTTACATACATACCTAATTGAAAAACAAAGATCAGTGAATATTATTAAGATGTGCAAGTTGCCACCCATACCCCTACTAGGCAAAATGAGCTTACACCGTTGTACCTACGCAATAAGTAGCCTAGGTAGTTAAATATTAAGAAGGATCACAGGGGCGCAGCTACTGTTGTAGGTATCAGCCGTATTAATTTTACGGGGTCCCCGAGCTGCAGGAGTCCCCGAACGTGTATCAAAAAAAATCTTATAATGTTATACACATACCTAAGCATAACTATTAGCTTCGCGTAATTTCTCTACTCAATCTTCTTAATTTTGAAATCGGTACCAGCAAAAAGTCAGTCGATTCAGTAATGACTTAATGACTAAAGTGGTAAACGCTTAGCTGCGCGTCCACTGGATCGGAATCGGAGGGTACGCAGCGTACGGATTTGTTGCTTTATTGATTTCTATGGTACTGCGTCCACTGGATCGGTATTTCTGCGCCTGGGACCGGTATTTATGCCGATGATGTCATCCGCAGTTGTAGAATACCTATAGTGAAGTTCAAAAAACTTTTTTCGAGTCATATGAATGTACCCAAAAAATATATTTTCATCTTCTAATAAATTAGAATATATTGTATGAAATTCTCCGAAAATTAATCTTTTTGAGTTTATAATTATTATGAACCCATATCTTTCGTTTCCTCTTGTTTCTCTTTTCCTCTTCTTATAAAATACAGTTAATTACAACAATATCCTCGTCACCATCCTCCATAATGCTAATGCACGTTCAGGCTATGACGGACTAAAAATAACTAAATTGCCGATGATGAATCTGAATTCAGTGGACGCACCCCATCGGCATTTCGTAAATGACGACACTTTGTACGCTGCGTACGCTCCGATTCCGATCGAGTGGACGCGCAGCATAAAACTTCTTAGGAAGTTACTGTGACCTAATAGGTACTTTATTATAATACGATATAGAAGTGTTTTAATAACGTATTATTAAAACACTTCTACGTTTTCAACCAAACAAATTTTTTAAGATTTTTTTTTTTTTTTTTATGAAATATGGGGGCAAACGAGCAAACGGGTCACCTGATGGAAAGCAACTTCCGTCGCCCATGGACACTCGCAGCATCAGAAGAGCTGCAAGTGCGTTGCCGGCCTTTTAAGAGGGAATAGGGTAATAGGGGAGGGTAGGGAAGGGAATAGGGTAGGGGATTGGGCCTCCGGTAAGATGAAGAATGTTCAATATAAATTTTTATATGTGCAAAAAATAATAGGTACCTAATATTATAATAAAATATCCATTGTGTGCTGATTTCTCATCATGTGACTATTTTGTTAGTCCATGTTACATTTTCTTACGTAGGTACTCAACATAATGATTAACATAATTCCTTTCATCCGGCGAAGAACTACTTTGCATACTGTTTCTACTTGAGTATGGTCATTATTAACATTTTTATCGTACTTAGATAAGCATGACTTGACTTTAGACTTAGTTATGTAGACACCAGTGGCGTGGGGTTCCTATAACTCCATTCCTATCGGCTTCCCTTACCGCTTACCTTTTGAAGACCCTCATCCAAATCCCTACCTATTATACAGGCTAGGGCTTCGCCACTATAGACACTAGACGTACTTACATGAATACATGATTGTAGCCAATACTTTATCATGAAGTGAAAATACCTTGGTCATGGTCAATTAATAAGCGTTTATCTAGATTCTAGTTCGGTCCTTTGAATATAATAATCCCTATTTTTATGCTAAGAATAAGTCCTACTTAAGATTCTTAAGCCCTACTCAACTCAAGCAAGGCATGCTTCCTACTAATTAAAACACTTGGTCATTGCACTTGCAGGCCTCCACCTTATGCTACTTTAACTACTTAGATAAACCTATAAACATTGAATTTTCAGGCACTGCATCGATTCGCCCAAGAATCTTCAGAAAACGGATTCATCGTGATGAGCTTTGGGTCATTGGTAAAAGGGTCAACGCTACCGCAAAAACAGTTGCAAGCCATAATCAACGTGTTCGAGAGGTTGCCGCAAAGGATCGTGATGAAATGGGAGACAGACATACAGAACTTGCCCAAAAACGTGATGATTGTACGATGGCTGCCACAATTTGATCTGTTAAGCAAGTACCTTTTTATTTGATAGTTAGTGAGATGGTTCACAATAATGAGTAGTGAGGACTTTGTAAGATGCGGACATAATGACATACTTACATCATACGAATGAGTATTTTGACGTCAACAGGCGTGATGTGTTAATTAGTTACGACTTACGCTACTTTTCAAACTGAAATCTGCAAAAATGTTACTTTTGTTTTGAAATTGACTGTGAATAATTGAGCTATTCTAATGTACATAACAAAGATATGCTCTAATACATTAAACAATACAACAAGTGTATCTTGGAGGAATAAGCCATAAGGTACCTAAATGCAGTGCCGGTTTTAGCATTACCAGCGCCCGAAGTGGATAATTTTAATAGTATATTATAGTATTGAGTGTTTTTTTTTCTTTTTTTGTAATAGGCAAGCGGACTGATTTTTTTTATTGCATAAATGAATAGTAGGTACTCTTAAATATGAGTAACTTTTCAGAAGAAACCGTATATCAAAAGACAATATTTTCAAAGGTACAGCGATTTGTATACAAAATTTCGCGAGTCTTTATACCAAAAAAAAAATTTTTTTCGCGAAATTGGTAAACAAAACCTACATCATTAGTTTACTCACATCATATACAAAAACATTCATTATGGTAAGTATGAACTTAAACGCAGAAATATCGGAGATATTTACAAATATATTCCAGCGGCCATATACTTCATATACTACAAGTATACCTACAAGTGACGTCATTTGTAGGTCGACTTTAGTATGGAGCGTTTTTAGGAGGCTCGCGAATTTTTTTATAAAAATCGCTGTACCTTTGAAAATATTGACTTATGATATACGGTTTCTTCTGAGAAGTTACTCATATTTAAGAGTACTATTCATTTATGCAATAAAAAAAAATAGTCCGATTGCCTATTGGAAGTTGTTTGAGTACTCTAGTTAGAGATTAATTTACGTATGTAGGATAGAATAGTAGGTACGCCTGCGGCGCCCCGGGCGTTACCTCCTATTGAGGCGTTTATTGCTTTGACGAAAGATTTTAATAATCTAACCTTACCAAGAAGAGCATGGCAGGTGTCAGGACATACTTATCTAAGGAGTAAGGAGATTCCGTAACTACCAACATGCAAATCAACCAAACATCCACCAACCAAAATCAAAACTTAATATCCGATTTCGCTCAAAATAATTTTCCATAAGAGTTTTATGCATTTTCTAACTTCTATCAGCATAGAAGCTTACAAGTTTGAACTATCTCCTATAGTTTAGAAATACTAGGGGGTGGGGGGAGGGAGGGCAACTTATAAACCACTTTGGAGCCCGATTACTCGAAAATGGTCATGTATGAAAAAAAAGTCATGTACCTATGAAACCTTGTAATTATTTTTTTAAATATATTATGTACCTACTACCCTACCATTAGGTACATTATTATGTTGGTATAACGCGTTTCAAATGAGAATAGGAACGTCAATGACCTTTTTCTGTCAAATATCACTTGAAAAGTGCGATTTTCAGAAAAACTTATGTGCATATAAATATTAATAGTATTGCATCGAATTTAAATAAAAACGTTGAATAGTAATCAATTATCTAAACATAAATTTAACTATCATAACAGTCTAAATTCGAAACAATATGGCGCCGACTCGATCCTATTCTCATTTGAATCGCACTATACTACCCCGACATAGTATAAATACCTTACCCGTCAAAGTTTTTAATATTCTGGTGTTTCTAAAATACAATATTTTCTTTTAGACCATCCAAACTGCGTGGCTTTTATAACTCATGGAGGACTCTTGAGTCTGACGGAAGCCGTCTCCGTTGGAGTACCGGTGCTAGCTATGCCAATCCTAGGAGATCAGTTTGGCAACGCTGCTCATGCGCAGAGAGCGGGAATCGGCGAAGTGATCGAACTTCTTGAAGTAGAAGAAAAGGAATTTGACAGGAAATTGAAAAAAGTATTGTCGGCAAAGTGAGTAGTGCACGTCTTGATTTAATAGTACTAAACAATAATTTTCAGTTCGACAATATATTATAATATAGTGTATATATAATACACTATCTTTTAAAACAATCGGGTAATAATGATTATAAAACACTTTGCAATTTAGAACTTTTCACCGCTAGATGGCGCTCTTACAAATAAAACAAAAAATTTATTAAAACAGCCGAATATGATATTAAAAACGCACACTATCTAGCGAAACATCGATAAAACAAATTGATGTACCTGCAATATACTTTATACAATATATTAAATTTACTAGTAGGTATAGTAATAATATTATTATCTATCCTGAGATTTTACAATATCTTTTATAGGACCCGCCTTCAAGCAAAACTGGTTAGTGATATGTGGAAAGATCGCCCTAGCAGCCCCATGGACACAGCCATTTTCCACATAGAGAGAACTGCACGATATAAGGGTTTGGACATGTCAAGCGAGGCTCGAAGACTTAATAGGATACAGCTAGCCCTACTCGATGTATACGCCTTTTATCTATTTATTTTAGTATTTACGTGTTTTGTTACTTGGTTGTTATTCAAGAAATCTAGTCTTATATTGAATAAAAAGAAAATAAAATAATTTAAACAATAGTTATTTTATTTTACCATTGTTTTATTTTAACTATCATAAAACTAATTTTAATATTATTTAAGAGGTAAATAATAAAACAAATTTAAATTTAAACATGAATATTTATTTGACTTTGATATAACAGGAGTAAAAAATGTGCAACAGTATAAAATATTTTCTTTGAAATTTGTTTGAGAAGAAAACACTTAAACATATATCACAAAAATGGCATGGCAAAATTTACCTATAAAAAGTGTTTAAGCATTTTCCATCTTAAAGTAAGGACCTAAATAAGGCACAAGCAAATCAGTTACAAATACAATAAGTTACGGAATGCTTTGGAATGTGAACAAAACAGCAAAATACAGTGTTGATCCAGTATAATACAGACATAAGCTATTAATACAGGTTATAAAATTTAAAACAAAATAGCTGAATCAAACAATTAAATTTATCGGCCACAAACTAAATGTTACTGTGTAAGTATGAAATAAATCTTGTGCTCTTATGCCTGGTTTCTGAATATTTTACATAAACTGTAGATAAACGATTTTTTTTTCTAAAATAGTTTAAATAGTATTAGTATATAACTAAGAAAAATATGTTTTTTTAAATTGATTTCTGTATCAGCGCCATCTATCAGTAGTAATGTCAATTACGAGTTTGGAATTGATTTAATAAATGAACCTCATTGTTCAGTTAAGTTAAACTTTTGTTCAGTAATCCGATATGAATTCAATAGCCCTAATGAACAGAAAACTACCGACAAAATCACCACAGACACCAGGCATTTGTTATAAATATTAAAAAACTTCATTTTTGTCCTAATTGTTGAAAAAAGTGTTTACTCTATGCTTTACATTATCTATGACTTGACATTGACAAGCGGATTTAGCGTCTCTTCCCTTCCCTTGTCTGCGGCTCACCGCCATGTATCGTGTTTATATAACGTTAGTCTTTATCCTACATAATCTTTTATTATTGTTGACAAAATGACTTGAATAATAGAATTTTCATAATGGTTTAATAAACGTCGATGGATTCCATGAAGATTTTATTTTATTTCGCACCTTGTGGAAAGTAACCTCGAAACAATCAACCTGGTTTTCAACCCAACGTTGTACCTATGCATTCGCTCTGCACCACACTAATTCTATAATAATTATGAAACTTTGAGTGTAAAATTTCGAAGTAATATTCATTTGATTTATATTAAACTTTGATAAAATAATGCATAAATTGTAAAAAACTTATCCTGTCATACAAAAGTATAAAATGCATACAAAAATAAATGCAAATATAAGATATCTAACATTTACCACAGAATTATTCCCTTAACTTATTTCTCAAAAACGTTGGAAGACAGAAGGCAGCTTTATGGACATCGCTGTTGTAATATTTAAGATCCATATCTTTAATTTCCTCGTCACTGAATACCAGTGTAGGCACTTGAAAATCAATGTCTTTGTCCAAAGATCCGATGATAAACCCGATTTGTCCAGCGGGATAAGTTGGCACAGACGTTGTCGCGTATGCTGCTGCAGGGAACTGATTCTTGCAGAAGTTGAGAGTATTCTTTACTAAATCTATGTTGTCCCAGTATGTTGAGCCTTGGCAACACACTATGCCTCCCGTCCTTAGAGCTTTCTTTGTTAGTGCGTAATAGTTTTCTTGAAACAAAGCCACAGCTGGTCCAATTGGGTCGCTACTGTCTGTTATGATGACATCAAACTCATTGATGCTCTTTTTTATGAATTCAAATCCATCGCCAATGTGCAAACTAACTTTAGGGCTGTCAAATCCTACTGCCATAAAAGGCAGATATTTCTTAGCCGCCTCAACAACTTTGGCATCAATTTCCACCTGAAAAAAAATCATTTATTGTTACTGTATATCATTATAATTAGCAGTTGTATAAAGGTGTGCAACAACATAATATAATTCCATCATCAACAGTTGCATAACATTAAAAACGGTTTTTGTAACAAAACTTTATAATAAATCCGTGGCTGGCGTGAATATGTTGATATCTCGACATGTATGTTTTTCTTTTTTTCCTTTAAACGGTTCCCTTGCGTGTGCTTTTATATGATAAAAAAACTCAATCAAATTTTTATTGGTAATTTTTGTAATAATTGCCTCTGGTAATATCTGGATATTTCAATTTTGAAGGTACATAGTGTGACAAAAGGACATATTATATTAACGGTTTATAATATTAACCATTATAACATTGATATAACGATTTATTAACTTATGCTCGCAACGAAACATAAAGAATAAGATTGTCAACATATTCATATAACATTTTATCAACTAACGCTCCACAACGACTATTGTCCATTTGATAATATAACGATTTATCAATATATTATGATTCTCAAAAAATATACTGTCACATTGATATATCGACATAATATCAACTTATGCTTGCTTTATAAAACAAAATACTATAATATTCAACACATTGACATAACAACTTAACAATCTAAGTAGGTACCTGTGTAATATTCGCCATATCAATACGTTCACCAGGTTATCAATTATATATTAATCAAATTAATAAGAAAAAGTAGTAGGTAGATTACACAAAAAACGTTTTTATTTTTTAATAATTAAGTATAAAAAATCTCGTTTTAATCACACATTAAAATAACTTATGTTATAATGAAATAACTGTTGTTGTTCGTATATTATTTTTAATTTATAATACAAATAAACAGTATCCTTACTAAAAATTATGCAAAACTTTTAGATTTTTAATATACTTAAAAAATGCACCAAAAGGAAAAGTTAGTGTTAATTTTATAAACTCTCTAACTAATATCTTGCTGCTGTAAATCAGGGTCGTCTTCATTTATATCTGGATCAGTAGGAATACAATCAGTTGTTTTTAAGTTTATATAAACATCTCGGAAAGCTGGATCAATGATTCCAAAAGATCCAAAAGATCAATTAATTTCAAAAGATCCATTAAATCCTTCTTTTCGTCACTGATCAGTAACGACTCCTTAGAAATTTCTTTTAATCGAAAGACTTCATGCGATCTTCCTTTTTTTCTAAAATTTACGGAGTTTAAATCTGATTCTCGATCCAGATTGTCTTTAAAATTAATTCTGCCGGAATTTGATTTATTATTTGAATAATTGAAAAAGCCAAAAAACGTACAAAAATGAAAATTCACCATTTATATAATTGGGTGTAAGAACATGTCAAGTTCGAAACCACTTTAAAGTTGTTGTTATGACCTTAAACGACTTCTTCGATTTAAAATCGGAGTTAAAATCAAAGAAAGAAACCGTTTTCTTTAAAGAAGAATGATGTTTCTGGAGAAAGATTTCTTTTGCAACCAATAAAATGGTTGCAATATAACAAATCATATTTCAGCACAATTAATTTTAAAGATAATCTGGATCGAGAATCAGATTTTAACTCCGTAAATTTTAGAAAGAGAGGAAGATCGGATAACAACGAAGTCTTTCGATTAAAAGAAATTTCTAAGGAGCCGTTACCGATCAGTGACGAAAAGAAGAAGGATTTAATGGATCTTTTGGAATTACCTAATTGATCCAGCTTTCCGAGATTTTTATCTAAATTTAAAAACAACTCAATCGATACAAGATCCCTACTGATCCAGATATAAATGAAGACGACCCTGATTTAGAGCAGCAAGATATTAGAGAGTTTATAAAATTAACACTAACTTTTCCTTTTGGTGCATTTTTTTATTTTAAAAATCTAAACAAACTCCAAATTAACTAAAAATTTTAATTACCCATTTGTAAGTACGCAAGTAAGTCTGTGTTTATGTTTTGCATAACTTTTAGTAAAGATACTGTTTGTTTGTATTATAAAATAAAAGTAATATATTAAAAACAACAGTTATTTTAATGTAACATAAGTTATTTTAATGTGTGATTAAAACGATATAATTTTTATACTTAATTATTGAAAAATAAAAACATTTTTTGTGTTATCTACCTACAACTTTTTCTAATTAATTTGGTTAATATATTGATATCTTACTGGTGAACGAATTGATATGTCAAATATTACAAAAACTGAAACGATTTCAGCTTTTTACTTATCATAACTCAATAGATCTCATAAAATTATCCTAAAACCAACTAAGGTACGTAGAATAACAAATACCTCGATTTATCATAACGTGTCAAACTTTAAAATTGCGGCCCTGTAAAATTGACATTTTCGACATGTCAACATATTCACGCCAGCCACGGAAATGTATTTTGAATATATAATTACAAAGATGTTTCAGGAACATTTTTGATTAGAAGTATGTACAATTTACATGTGGTACTCTGATAAGACTGACCTATGTTTGGTTTGTGATAAAAATCCCTTATCAGGAGCTAATAAAGTTCAAGTAATCTTACTTGAGTGTCTTATCAAACAAAATACAATAAAATATTGTAAATAGTTAAGTGTTTTTTTTTCTTGTTGGTGTTCCATCTAGTTGTTGTTGTTGTACAATTAATGGATTATTGATAACTTTTATTTTAGTTAATTTTTGGGTGAACCACCACCAGAATATATTTTATTTTTCTTTATCTAATATTATAAAATAGTTCATAGCCTCTGAATGCTTAACATAAGTACTGTAGAAATGGTTTCTTTCCATGGAAGAATAGACAAAATGACAGCTTGACAAAGGAAAGCTGTCATTTTGTTTGTCCATATTATCTATCAGTATGTCTATTCATAATCTTATCTAGACAAAATGTATTTCTATAGTGGTTTCTATGGTGGTTGTGTTAAGTGTGTAGGATTATATTATATGAATTAGCTATTTATGCTGCCCTTTAATATTTAAGTTATATTGAGCTATACCTGTACAATTTGCTTCACTCTGGGATGCTTTGCCACCTCTCTAGCCACACCTCCATCTCCACCACCAACTATCAGCACCTTTTCAGGATTTTTGTGGCAGCACAATGGCAGAAAGGATATCATTTCCTAAAAAAAAATCATG
This sequence comes from Glaucopsyche alexis, assembly GCA_905404095.1. Lineage (NCBI taxonomy): Eukaryota > Metazoa > Arthropoda > Insecta > Lepidoptera > Lycaenidae > Glaucopsyche > Glaucopsyche alexis. The sequence goes on along the minus strand of FR990047.1, from coordinate 22,050,707 downwards.
ACATAACAGATGATTAAATGTCAATTAGAGACAATATTTTATGTATTTACTTTTATGGTATTATATTTTATTTACCTAATTAAATTTGTTTACCTGATATGAAAATTCATCCTTTTCTGTACATTGAATAATTCCATCAAGAACTAACACTTTTCCTAAGCTTGCTGTATCAAAAACTTGAATTTCCTGGTATGGTGACTGTTCCTTTAATAGGACTTCTTTAACTTCGAAGGAGAAGGTGCTTCCTGGCCACATCTCACATGACTCAGAAAACCAATTCTTCTTTAGGGTATCCATGGCTGAAAAATCATTTATGTTAAAATATAGCACAAGGTTACAAATATTATAGATTTCATAAACGAATGGGATTTTTAGAAGATTAAGAATTAAACTTTGTATTTTATACTAACAATGAATAAAAAATCAAAAAGTTGAGTACATTAAAGTTAAAATTGAGTTAAAATTTTTAAAAGAATTTTGTTTGTCTCAATACGGAAGAATAATATTGTTTTCAACTACAAACTCTACATATAGGTATGTTGAATCAAATTACTGCTGAATGTTTGAATACGTGAAGTATTTACCTTTGCGATAAACCTTTTTTTACAACGATAAATATATCCAAAATTGAATAGTTAGCAATAAATCAACACGCCCTTGCCGGCTACACGCGACTTGTTGGACAGTTGGAGGACGGAGGAAACTGGAAAATGCGAAGAAGGGAAGGGGAGAGGAGTCTTTGGCAGCTTTTTGACAGTGATTTTTTTTATGAATGGCAAATGGTAAACCGACGCGCTAGCTAATAGGCTAACCTATACTTCGTGAGGCTAACAATAAAAAGAAACTAGTGTCAAAACTATACTCTATGCAAAACTCTAAATATAGAGATGTAAAGTAACGAAAAAAGGGTACCCGTTACATTAACAGTTAGTACTCGTTACTATAGTATCGTTATAGGTCGCGCAACGAATTAAGATCTTTCGACAAAAGTAGAGGGGGTATGCGCAGAAGTCAGTTTTTGGGTGTGTTTAGCGGTAGCGGGCTCGGGCGGGGAGGTGTGGATACGCCGAACACATGCCGAACGTGGCTGCCGACACGCTATTGGTACGTTAGTAAGTATCAGTAAGTATCAGAGAATGTATAATTCTCTGCTATTGGTCACATGTGCGAACGATCCCCTCCACTTTCACTGAGCGCTCATAAACCGTTGCGCGACCTGTACGTTAATACTCGTTACTTCTGAATACTTCTGATGCTGGGGCCGCACTTGCGTCTATCGTCACGAAGCTTCGTGCTATGACACGATACACGCAAATCTGACCGGCCGTTATCGGGTATCGTGGCGAATATTCGGGTTGCGTCTTGGTTATCGCGCGGGTGGCGGTACGTCAAAGGGTTTTAGCGCGCTAACAATTCGCCCTGCGTGGTCGCATTAGCGTTGTTTATTTTCGTGTTTGTTAAGACGCGCGCTGTGCGATGATTGTTAATGCGTAAAAATTGAGTGGAGCGATGAAATGGTGTTAGAATTTCTTCATAATTATGAAAATGAGCCCATCATATCCAAAAAATATTAATCATAAAAAAAAGCATTTGGTGGCTGACGCATGGCGTCGTTTGAAAAGTAATTTAAGTTACGAAAACTCAACAACTATCAAAGAATTGAAGAAGAAGATTCCTTGACGGCGTATTACAGAATTCATCTAAATAAAATTAAAAACAGTAAAAAAAATCTAGAATGGGATCTGAGTTTATTTTTAGATTTCAATAAATGCATTATGTAATTGTTAGCACACATGTAAAAGTAAAGAAAGTCGTCGTCGCCCACATTCAAACGCCTAGATGACGCCATCTTGGATTATTGCAAGATATATCACGATATATCTTGCAATAATCCAAATTCGTTATTTTTCACGAAAAATAACGAAGCCGCTAATATAACCATAGGTTTATCGCGATAAATTTTTAGTGTACAAAACGTACGAAGCTTCGCCACGCATACAATGGTAATGGTATGGTATGGTATGGTCGCGGGTCCGGCATCGTAACATTCGTAATTTGTTGAAAACATACAGTTTATAGTATATAAAATACCAAGCTGCGTGAAGTGCATTTTTTCACTTTTTCGTATTTTGAACCAGACTTGTTTTTAAATTATTCTAAAAAAGAAGGGGCAAAACGTCCCCACCCTTGTAGCACTACAAGATGCATATCAAATGAAAAGGCTTAAAAAGTGTGTCATTTTATTATATGACGAAAAATCTATATACTATGGGAGAAAAAAGTTAATGCGGATTAAAGGTTAAAAAAAAGTTAAAAAAATAATAATTCTGTACTATTGCACCATTTTATAGTGTTGCTAATAAAGACCATTTTTTGGGAAGTAATGGTATACAGCAAACTTCAGAAAAGTGTTATATTTTGATAAACTGTCTCATATTTTGAAGAAATGTATGGAATAATAATAAAAAATGTATTCTTTTCCTAATTTGTGGGTTTGAATCCTGGCCTGGAAAATTGTAAAATCTAATGATGAAGTTAAAAGACTTCGTATATAATATTCACTGCTAAAAACAAAAGGATTCCCAACTACATTAACCTTAACATAAATGGACAAAATCTACAACGAACCAATCAAGAAAAATACCTTGGACTGACACTAGACAAAAACCTGACATAGAACGCACACATACAACATAATATAGAAAGCAAACTTTCATCTCTTATAGGAAAAACCTTTCAAAAAAAAACTTTCATCACTTCACAACATGGCAAGTTGCATTCCACAAAAGGCCCGGCTCCTAATTTATAATTCCTTAGTTAAACCTCACTTGTTATAACTTATACCTCATAGAAATATGGGGTTGTGCAGCTAAAAATAATTTAAACCCTATCCAAATACTACAAAACAAAATAATTAAAATGCATACTTATATATAAAACTAGCTATATTAACACATGCATACTTATATATAAAACTAGCGACCCGCCCCGGCTTCGTACGGGTACAATATATCTGTATAATCTATGGGTACAATACTGATACTAATACTGCGGCTACCTCATAGATCTAAACTCTAAAATCCCGCACGCACACCGCCGCCTTAGTGACGCCTACTTCGCAACGGGCCGCGAAGCAGAAATCGTAATATTTTAATTTCGCCATAACTTCAAAACCAAATGTCCAATTTTAATTATTCAAAGACCAAATATTATCTACATAAACTGTTCTTAGTGATAAAATAATTTATTTTGATAAGGATTAATAGCATGAGTAAAATAAACGCGTTTAAATGTAGTCCAAAAAAAATCAAGATTTGTAAATAAAAAAATTGTTGTTGTGCCTCACTCGACATAGATAGGTATAGTGTGTCGCGGACTTTTTTGTAGATATTTATAAGATCTACAATTAATTACAACATTTTATGGTTCTATCTTTTATAGTTTAGGCAGCGTACGCAAAATAAGTAACTTTTCTGGTTGATTTTTTACACCTTGTGTCCGAAAACCTCAAATATCTTACGGAACCCTATTTTTTTCCAAAATAAAATTTAGCCTATGTTACTCGTGGATAATGTAGCTTTCGAATGGTGAAAGAATTTTTGAAATCGGTCCAGTACTTTTTGAGCCTATTCATTACAACCAAACAAACAAACATACAAAGTTTTCCTCTTTATAATATTAGTGTAGGTAATTCACAAACTTACTCGTTCACACATAACCTTTACAACACAAGACAAAATAACTAGACATACATCTCGCCGCGCGGACCACCTTGTACTACCAAGTGTAAGAACAAATTACGGAAAAAGTACAATAACATTTGAGGGAGCACAGCTATACAACGCACTTCCAAAAGTTGTCCAAGAGGCGACTTCGTTAAAATTTTTTAAGAAAAAACTCGCAAATCATATTTATTCCAATGAAAAACGCTTGTTACTTGGACCACCGGCTTAGATTGATAATAAATATAATGCAGCGAACTCGCAACTTGGACACGTCTTGATGTGCTATTTTTTTTCAGTCTACCCACATAATCGGGTCAACATTAATTGTTTTAACTTTTTATTATTATGTTCTCATATAAGTGACATTGTCTTTTTGGGAATAAAGATCTTTAAACCGAAAACAATTACATTAAAATACATATAACTACATAGCATAAATAATTTTTAACGGTTAGGTTCAGAAAAAGGTGAAAAAGAAATAGTACATGGTGAATTATTATTTTTCTGGGCGTTGTAAGAGAAGTCTTAAACAAATTAGGAATAGCAATTTAACCCTACGGAATGTCGAGTCCAACTTGATGAAAACTTAAACTGCATCATTAGATTTTTGATAACTCGATTTTCTTAGCCAGGATTCGAACCCATAAATTGAGGAAAAAATACATCTTGTATATTGCACCATTCAATAGTGTTACAAGTAAGAAACAATTTCCAGAAAGTAATTATGTGCGAAAATATTGAGGAAAGAGCTTACTTTTAGCATTTTATTATTATTCCATTATTTTTTTTAAATATGAGGCAGTTTATCAAAATATAACACTTTTCTGAAGTTTGTTGTATACCATTACTTCCCAAAATTGTTCCTGATTATCAACATTATGAAGTGGTGCATTACATACATAATGATTTTTTAAACTTTTTTTTAACGTTCAACCATCATTAACTTTTTTCTCCCATGGTTTAGAGATTTTTAGATATTCAATAATATGGCACATTTTTAAGCCCTTTCATTTGATATAATATGTCTTGTAGTGCTACAGTAGTGGGGACGGGCTTCATACCAAAATGCCCCTTCTTTAGTTTGATTTAAATAGAAAAAGTAACGTTCTGTTACTCGGTACCTACCTACCGAATACATCGGGTTTGTACAGCTCTAACGTATGTACGTCAAATGTCAAATGCTTATGTTTTTGACTTGTATACAGAATTTTAAAGTTGTATTGTAAACAAAGTAGATTTGTTGTAATTTTTAATGTATATTTATTAAAGTTACATTGCTTAAAAGTATCTTTATTTTATGCACTGTGATAAGGGCGCGTTTACAAAATGTGTAGTTTCATCGTGGCCTCGGGCCGCGGGCGGTGAAGTGAACATTCAACAGACCAACCTAGACTGGCTCATAGGACAGTCCTCACCACAATAAAATACTGGTGTACAAATGTATTTTGATGCCGATCTGGTCCTACGGAATAGAGCTGTGGGGCTAAGCTAGTAATTCGAACCTTGAAGTACTTCAAAGATTCCAAAAGAAGGCGCTAAGAACTATTTCTAATGCGCCTTGGTTCACACGCAATACTAAAATCCATGAACATCTTAACATCCTGTCAGGGAAGAAGCTTAGAGACACTGTCTTTGTCTTGTCAGTGTACAAGAAGAGATTACAACAATATATTATCTCACTTGCATTCATTACTAGTAGTACATAGCAGTCACATTTAAAAAAGTGGAATATATTAGACATTGACAAAAGATAGGCCGAATAATGGGCACACCTGAACTGAACAATAATCCAAAATAAGAAGATAGGATCTGATTATGGCTAAAATTATATTAAGCTGGCAGATATAAAAAGGAGAAAAAAAAAATACAACATAACATAATTATTGTAAAAAACAAAATTTTTATTATTATTTTTACACTTGACAATGGTTAGTTTTGTAGGATTTGGTTGCAAAATGGTCTGAAAAACAGTAAAATATCAAATTAGTAAATGCGCCCTTATATGTAAATAAAATCAAACTACAGACTTCAGAGTTGTTTCACCTCTGATAAAACTTTTATACTGATGGCATTAGGATCATTCTCATAGAAACTCTGAGGTAAAACAACTTTGAACCAACTGTCTCATGCTTGTACAGTTAAAAAACCTAATTAAAAAAAAAACAAACTACCACCCAAATGACTCTTTCGCCAGCAGAGTTTTATAAATCAATAAAGGAATTTCTTGATATATCAAAAAAATGCCACGATACTTGGGAAATATTAGAACCTGAGTCAAATGAAATTCACAAGTGTTACTTAAGAAAACAAGAATTTACTAAACATATTGATGGAAACTTTTGCAAGGCTGAATTCATTATTTTCTATAATCTGAGCTACAGTGTTCCTTCCTTTAGCTTTAATATATGGAAAAGTGATGGGACACTTTTAAGTTTGGAAGAGATAAGACACATGTCTCCTTCTGCGTAAGTTATAGTTATTACTTCTCATAATATAATGCCATCCTTCATATAAGATTTCCTTTTCTGTTATATTTAAAAATTATATGATTGTTTTTTTTTTCTCTCTTATTACTTATTACAATTCTAACCTGGTGTGTATGAGTTATGACTACCTTAAAAAGAAAAAAAATTAGAAAAAGTATTTATAGTTTTTTAACCATTTGTTTCAGAATTAAAAAAGAAGACTTTTACAGTGTTGTGACTCAACAGGAGCATCCGTTGTTTTGCAGGCCCTACTACATAGTTCACCCGTGCAACACAGAATCCATTCTGTCAGCTTTTTGTTCTTCCCAAAACATAATTTTAACATTTCTCGGTTTAATTACGCCAATTGTCAAACTTGATATAGATGAATATGGAAAATACATTGAATAAAAACTGGTATAAACCTAACTACATCTGTTTTGGTTCAATCCCAGAAAGTTAGAATTAATAGATATTGAGACAATCAACAAGAAAATGCAGATAATGAATTTTCGTTTTTATTGGAAAGCAAGAAAGAAAAAAACATGGAGCAGAAATGTCATTATAATACTCCAACTGCACTTTATGAGAAACTTGGTTGGAGTCATGGTCACTCAGTTGATTAAGATCATTCTGCAACTCACATGATAGGTCATCTGCTATTCTCTTAGTGTAGTAGTCATAATAGCTGTGAATTGTGATTTTGTCAAACAACAGGTGAAGGACTAAAGCAGTGTTTTTCAAAGTGTGGGTCGCGACGCCGCGGGGAAAGCTACTGCAGTAAAAAAAAACCAAATAAGTTTATAAAGATTTATTAAGAACAATTTGACTAAAGAACAATCATTTAAATCACATAAACAAAAAATAACTTATAAGATCTTTTGCATCCTAAACATTTGTATCAAAATAACACGTACCTATGTTTTACGTACATAATTATGTATTTATTCAAACCCTTATGATGAAAATGAAAAAATATGTTGGATTGAATATTTGTCACAAAATAAAAAACATGAAAAAAGCAACTGTGTCGCGAAATAATTCTTCATACTAAAGGGGCCGTGTCAAAAGATTGAAAAACACTGGACTAAAGCAATGATAACTGGTACCCACTTTCAATTCTTACATATTACACACAATACGACACGACGGAGGCACGATGGGACGTTGGGTACACTGAAACTCTTAGAAACCTGAGAAAACTCTATTTAAACACTTATAATAATAATAATATCTATGTCCTGTACCAGTGGCGTGGGGTTCCTATACCTAACTCTATTTCTATCGTCTTCACTTACCTTTTGAACACCCTTATCCAAATCCCTACCTATTGTACAGGCTAGGGCTTCCCTGTAGAGGAGAACCAGCCTTCGCCATTCCTGTACTAACTTGTCCCTTCGGCGGGTTTCGAACCCGCGACGTCCGGATTAAGCGCCGACGTGCTAACCACTGAGGTCGTCAACTTAAAATAAAAACACATAGTGCCAATTTCATCAAAGCCTATTAAATTGAACCGTTGATTAGATATCACGTTATCTTTATCGTTCTTCGTATTAATGACAGAGACGTCATGATATTAAGACAAACAAGTGACACTAGCAGACGTCGGTGAAATTGGGACTAAGTTAACAATAATTAGGTACAAAACTGTAGAAACTGTTTCTTCCAAACAACCTTACAAATAAAATTATAATTAACTGTTTTAAGTCATATTATGACTGAATACTCGTGCTATGACTCCGTATCATGCTACGACTACGTATCACGCTACGACTGCATATCATGCTACGATATCGAATCGTTGAGGACAGTGTATCATGCTACGACATCGAATCGAGCTACATCGATTATCATGCTAAGACATCGAGTCGTGCTACGCTACGACATCGTATTATGCTACGACATCGAATCGAGCATCCATTATCATGCTAAGACATCGAGTCGTGTTACGACATCGTATTATGCTACGACATCGAATCGAGCTACATCGATTATCATGCTAAGACATCGAGTCGTGCTACGACATCGTATTATGCTACGACATCGAATCGAGCATCCATTATCATGCTAAGACATCGAGTCGTGCTACGACATCGTATTATGCTACGACATCGAATCGAGCATCCATTATCATGCTAAGACATCGAGTCGTGCTACGACATCGTATTATGCTACGACATCGAATCGAGCATCCATTATCATGCTAAGACATCGAGTCGTGCTACGACATCGTATTATGCTACGACATCGAATCGAGCATCCATTATCATGCTAAGACATCGAGTCGTGCCACGACATCGTATTATGCTACGACATCGAATCGAGCATCCATTATCATGCTAAGACATCGAGTCGTGTTACGACATCGTATTATGCTACGACATCGAATCGAGCTACATCGATTATCATGCTAAGACATCGAGTCGTGCTACGACATCGTATTATGCTACGACATCGAATCGAGCATCCATTATCATGCTAAGACATCGAGTCGTGTTATGACATCGTATTATGCTACGACATCGAATCGAGCATCCATTATCATGCTAAGACATCGAGTCGTGCTACGACATCGTATTATGCTACGACATCGAATCGAGCATCCATTATCATGCTAAGACATCGAGTCGTGCTACGACATCGTATTATGCTACGACATCGAATCGAGCATCCATTATCATGCTAAGACATCGAGTCGTGCTACGACATCGTATTATGCTACGACATCGAATCGAGCATCCATTATCATGCTAAGACATCGAGTCGTGCTACGACATCGTATTATGCTACGTCATCGAATCGAGCATCCATTATCATGCTAAGACATCGAGTCGTGCTACGACATCGTATTATGCTACGACATCGAATCGAGCATCCATTATCATGCTAAGACATCGAGTCGTGCTACGACATCGTATTATGCTACGACATCGAATCGAGCATCCATTATCATGCTAAGACATCGAGTCGTGTTACGACATCGTATTATGCTACGACATCGAATCGAGCTACATCGATTATCATGCTAAGACATCGAGTCGTGCTACGACATCTTATTATGCTACGACATCGAATCGAGCATCCATTATCATGCTAAGACATCGAGTCGTGTTATGACATCGTATTATGCTACGACATCGTATTATGCTACGACATCGAATCGAGCTACATCGATTATCATGCTAAGACATCGAGTCGTGCTACGACATCGTATTATGCTACGACATCGAATCGAGCATCCATTATCATGCTAAGACATCGAGTCGTGTTACGACATCGTATTATGCTACGACATCGATTATCATGCTAAGACATCGAGTCGTGCTACGACATCGTATTATGCTACGACATCGAATCGAGCATCCATTATCATGCTAAGACATCGAGTCGTGTTACGACATCGTATTATGCTACGACATCGTATTATGCTACGACATCGTATTATGCTACGACATCGAATCGAGCTACATCAATTATCATGCTAAGACATCGAGTCGTGCTACGACATCGTATTATGCTACGACATCGAATCGAGCATCCATTATCATGCTAAGACATCGAGTCGTGTTACGACATCGTATTATGCTACGACATCGAATCGAGCTACATCGATTATCATGCTAAGACATCGAGTCGTGCTACGACATCGTATTATGCTACGACATCGAATCGAGCATCCATTATCATGCTAAGACATCGAGACGTGCTACGACATCGTATTATGCTACGACATCGAATCGAGCATCCATTATCATGATAAGACATCGAGTCGTGCTACGACATCGTATTATGCTACGACATCGAATCGAGCATCCATTATCATGCTAAGACATCGAGTCGTGCTACGACATCGTATTATGCTACGTCATCGAATCGAGCATCCATTATCATGCTAAGACATCGAGTCGTGCTACGACATCGTATTATGCTACGACATCGAATCGAGCATCCATTATCATGCTAAGACATCGAGTCGTGCTACGACATCGTATTATGCTACGACATCGAATCGAGCATCCATTATCATGCTAAGACATCGAGTCGTGTTACGACATCGTATTATGCTACGACATCGAATCGAGCTACATCGATTATCATGCTAAGACATCGAGTCGTGCTACGACATCGTATTATGCTACGACATCGAATCGAGCATCCATTATCATGCTAAGACATCGAGTCGTGCTACGACATCGTATTATGCTACGACATCGAATCGAGCATCCATTATCATGCTAAGACATCGAGTCGTGCTACGACATCGTATTATGCTACGACATCGAATCGAGCATCCATTATCATGCTAAGACATCGAGTCGTGCTACGACATCGTATTATGCTACGACATCGAATCGAGCATCCATTATCATGCTAAGACATCGAGTCGTGCTACGACATCGTATTATGCTACGACATCGAATCGAGCATCCATTATCATGCTAAGACATCGAGTCGTGCTACGACATCGTATTATGCTACGACATCGAATCGAGCATCCATTATCATGCTAAGACATCGAGTCGTGTTACGACATCGTATTATGCTACGACATCGAATCGAGCTACATCGATTATCATGCTAAGACATCGAGTCGTGCTACGACATCGTATTATGCTACGACATCGAATCGAGCATCCATTATCATGCTAAGACATCGAGTCGTGTTATGACATCGTATTATGCTACGACATCGAATCGAGCATCCATTATCATGCTAAGACATCGAGTCGTGCTACGACATCGTATTATGCTACGACATCGAATCGAGCATCCATTATCATGCTAAGACATCGAGTCGTGCTACGACATCGTATTATGCTACGACATCGAATCGAGCATCCATTATCATGCTAAGACATCGAGTCGTGCTACGACATCGTATTATGCTACGACATCGAATCGAGCATCCATTATCATGCTAAGACATCGAGTCGTGCTACGACATCGTATTATGCTACGTCATCGAATCGAGCATCCATTATCATGCTAAGACATCGAGTCGTGCTACGACATCGTATTATGCTACGACATCGAATCGAGCATCCATTATCATGCTAAGACATCGAGTCGTGCTACGACATCGTATTATGCTACGACATCGAATCGAGCATCCATTATCATGCTAAGACATCGAGTCGTGTTACGACATCGTATTATGCTACGACATCGAATCGAGCTACATCGATTATCATGCTAAGACATCGAGTCGTGCTACGACATCGTATTATGCTACGACATCGAATCGAGCATCCATTATCATGCTAAGACATCGAGTCGTGTTATGACATCGTATTATGCTACGACATCGTATTATGCTACGACATCGAATCGAGCTACATCGATTATCATGCTAAGACATCGAGTCGTGCTACGACATCGTATTATGCTACGACATCGAATCGAGCATCCATTATCATGCTAAGACATCGAGTCGTGTTACGACATCGTATTATGCTACGACATCGATTATCATGCTAAGACATCGAGTCGTGCTACGACATCGTATTATGCTACGACATCGAATCGAGCATCCATTATCATGCTAAGACATCGAGTCGTGTTACGACATCGTATTATGCTACGACATCGTATTATGCTACGACATCGTATTATGCTACGACATCGAATCGAGCTACATCAATTATCATGCTAAGACATCGAGTCGTGCTACGACATCGTATTATGCTACGACATCGAATCGAGCATCCATTATCATGCTAAGACATCGAGTCGTGTTACGACATCGTATTATGCTACGACATCGAATCGAGCTACATCGATTATCATGCTAAGACATCGAGTCGTGCTACGACATCGTATTATGCTACGACATCGAATCGAGCTACATCGATTATCATGCTAAGACATCGAGTCGTGCTACGACATCGTATTATGCTACGACATCGAATCGAGCTACATCGATTATCATGCTAAGACATCGAGTCGTGCTACGACATCGTATTATGCTACGACATCGAATCGAGCTACATCGATTATCATGCTAAGACATCGAGTCGTGCTACGACATCGTATTATGCTACGACATCGAATCGAGCTACATCGATTATCATGCTAAGACATCGAGTCGTGCTACGACATCGTATTATGCTACGACATCGAATCGAGCTACATCGATTATCATGCTAAGACATCGAGTCGTGCTACGAAAGCGTTCATGGTACGACGTAGAATAGTGCTACGAAAACGTATGCTACGACATCGAGTCGTGCTACGATAGCTTCGACATCGTATCATGCTACGACATCGAATCGAGCATCCATTATCATGCTAAGACATCCAGTCGTGCTACGAAATCGTATCATGATTCATGGTGCGACGTAGAATAGTGCTACGACAACTTATGCTACAACATCGAGTTGTACTACGACATCGTATTATGCTACGACATCGTATCGAGCATCCATTATCATGCTAAGACATCCAGTCGTGCTACGAAATCGTATCATGATTCATGGTTCGACGTAGAATAGTGCTACGACAACTTATGCTACAACATTGAGTTGTGCTACGACATCGTATTATGCTACGACATCGAATCGAGCATCCATTATCATGCTAAGACATCGAGTCGTGCTACGACATCGTATTATGCTACGTCATCGAATCGAGCATCCATTATCATGCTAAGACATCGAGTCGTGCTACGACATCGTATTATGCTACGACATCGAATCGAGCATCCATTATCATGCTAAGACATCGAGTCGTGCTACGACATCGTATTATGCTACGACATCGAATCGAGCATCCATTATCATGCTAAGACATCGAGTCGTGCTACGACATCGTATTATGCTACGACATCGAATCGAGCATCCATTATCATGCTAAGACATCGAGTCGTGCCACGACATCGTATTATGCTACGACATCGAATCGAGCATCCATTATCATGCTAAGACATCGAGTCGTGTTACGACATCGTATTATGCTACGACATCGAATCGAGCATCCATTATCATGCTAAGACATCGAGTCGTGCTACGACATCGTATTATGCTACGACATCGAATCGAGCATCCATTATCATGCTAAGACATCGAGTCGTGCTACGACATCGTATTATGCTACGACATCGAATCGAGCATCCATTATCATGCTAAGACATCGAGTCGTGCTACGACATCGTATTATGCTACGACATCGAATCGAGCATCCATTATCATGCTAAGACATCGAGTCGTGCTACGACATCGTATTATGCTACGTCATCGAATCGAGCATCCATTATCATGCTAAGACATCGAGTCGTGCTACGACATCGTATTATGCTACGACATCGAATCGAGCATCCATTATCATGCTAAGACATCGAGTCGTGCTACGACATCGTATTATGCTACGACATCGAATCGAGCATCCATTATCATGCTAAGACATCGAGTCGTGTTACGACATCGTATTATGCTACGACATCGAATCGAGCATCCATTATCATGCTAAGACATCGAGTCGTGCTACGACATCGTATTATGCTACGACATCGAATCGAGCATCCATTATCATGCTAAGACATCGAGTCGTGTTACGACATCGTATTATGCTACGACATCGAATCGAGCTACATCGATTATCATGCTAAGACATCGAGTCGTGCTACGACATCGTATTATGCTACGACATCGAATCGAGCATCCATTATCATGCTAAGACATCGAGTCGTGCTACGACATCGTATTATGCTACGACATCGAATCGAGCATCCATTATCATGCTAAGACATCGAGTCGTGTTACGACATCGTATTATGCTACGACATCGAATCGAGCTACATCGATTATCATGCTAAGACATCGAGTCGTGCTACGACATCGTATTATGCTACGACATCGAATCGAGCATCCATTATCATGCTAAAACATCGAGTCGTGTTATGACATCGTATTATGCTACGACATCGTATTATGCTACGACATCGAATCGAGCTACATCGATTATCATGCTAAGACATCGAGTCGTGCTACGACATCGTATTATGCTACGACATCGAATCGAGCATCCATTATCATGCTAAGACATCGAGTCGTGTTACGACATCGTATTATGCTACGACATCGATTATCATGCTAAGACATCGAGTCGTGCTACGACATCGTATTATGCTACGACATCGAATCGAGCATCCATTATCATGCTAAGACATCGAGTCGTGTTACGACATCGTATTATGCTACGACATCGTATTATGCTACGACATCGTATTATGCTACGACATCGAATCGAGCTACATCAATTATCATGCTAAGACATCGAGTCGTGCTACGACATCGTATTATGCTACGACATCGAATCGAGCATCCATTATCATGCTAAGACATCGAGTCGTGTTACGACATCGTATTATGCTACGACATCGAATCGAGCTACATCGATTATCATGCTAAGACATCGAGTCGTGCTACGACATCGTATTATGCTACGACATCGAATCGAGCATCCATTATCATGCTAAGACATCGAGTCGTGCTACGACATCGTATTATGCTACGACATCGAATCGAGCATCCATTATCATGCTAAGACATCGAGTCGTGCTACGACATCGTATTATGCTACGACATCGAATCGAGCATCCATTATCATGCTAAGACATCGAGTCGTGCTACGACATCGTATTATGCTACGTCATCGAATCGAGCATCCATTATCATGCTAAGACATCGAGTCGTGCTACGACATCGTATTATGCTACGACATCGAATCGAGCATCCATTATCATGCTAAGACATCGAGTCGTGCTACGACATCGTATTATGCTACGACATCGAATCGAGCATCCATTATCATGCTAAGACATCGAGTCGTGTTACGACATCGTATTATGCTACGACATCGAATCGAGCTACATCGATTATCATGCTAAGACATCGAGTCGTGCTACGACATCGTATTATGCTACGACATCGAATCGAGCATCCATTATCATGCTAAGACATCGAGTCGTGCTACGACATCGTATTATGCTACGACATCGAATCGAGCATCCATTATCATGCTAAGACATCGAGTCGTGCTACGACATCGTATTATGCTACGACATCGAATCGAGCATCCATTATCATGCTAAGACATCGAGTCGTGCTACGACATCGTATTATGCTACGACATCGAATCGAGCATCCATTATCATGCTAAGACATCGAGTCGTGCTACGACATCGTATTATGCTACGACATCGAATCGAGCATCCATTATCATGCTAAGACATCGAGTCGTGCTACGACATCGTATTATGCTACGACATCGAATCGAGCATCCATTATCATGCTAAGACATCGAGTCGTGTTACGACATCGTATTATGCTACGACATCGAATCGAGCTACATCGATTATCATGCTAAGACATCGAGTCGTGCTACGACATCGTATTATGCTACGACATCGAATCGAGCATCCATTATCATGCTAAGACATCGAGTCGTGTTATGACATCGTATTATGCTACGACATCGAATCGAGCATCCATTATCATGCTAAGACATCGAGTCGTGCTACGACATCGTATTATGCTACGACATCGAATCGAGCATCCATTATCATGCTAAGACATCGAGTCGTGCTACGACATCGTATTATGCTACGACATCGAATCGAGCATCCATTATCATGCTAAGACATCGAGTCGTGCTACGACATCGTATTATGCTACGACATCGAATCGAGCATCCATTATCATGCTAAGACATCGAGTCGTGCTACGACATCGTATTATGCTACGTCATCGAATCGAGCATCCATTATCATGCTAAGACATCGAGTCGTGCTACGACATCGTATTATGCTACGACATCGAATCGAGCATCCATTATCATGCTAAGACATCGAGTCGTGCTACGACATCGTATTATGCTACGACATCGAATCGAGCATCCATTATCATGCTAAGACATCGAGTCGTGTTACGACATCGTATTATGCTACGACATCGAATCGAGCTACATCGATTATCATGCTAAGACATCGAGTCGTGCTACGACATCGTATTATGCTACGACATCGAATCGAGCATCCATTATCATGCTAAGACATCGAGTCGTGTTATGACATCGTATTATGCTACGACATCGTATTATGCTACGACATCGAATCGAGCTACATCGATTATCATGCTAAGACATCGAGTCGTGCTACGACATCGTATTATGCTACGACATCGAATCGAGCATCCATTATCATGCTAAGACATCGAGTCGTGTTACGACATCGTATTATGCTACGACATCGATTATCATGCTAAGACATCGAGTCGTGCTACGACATCGTATTATGCTACGACATCGAATCGAGCATCCATTATCATGCTAAGACATCGAGTCGTGTTACGACATCGTATTATGCTACGACATCGTATTATGCTACGACATCGTATTATGCTACGACATCGAATCGAGCTACATCAATTATCATGCTAAGACATCGAGTCGTGCTACGACATCGTATTATGCTACGACATCGAATCGAGCATCCATTATCATGCTAAGACATCGAGTCGTGTTACGACATCGTATTATGCTACGACATCGAATCGAGCTACATCGATTATCATGCTAAGACATCGAGTCGTGCTACGACATCGTATTATGCTACGACATCGAATCGAGCTACATCGATTATCATGCTAAGACATCGAGTCGTGCTACGACATCGTATTATGCTACGACATCGAATCGAGCTACATCGATTATCATGCTAAGACATCGAGTCGTGCTACGACATCGTATTATGCTACGACATCGAATCGAGCTACATCGATTATCATGCTAAGACATCGAGTCGTGCTACGACATCGTATTATGCTACGACATCGAATCGAGCTACATCGATTATCATGCTAAGACATCGAGTCGTGCTACGACATCGTATTATGCTACGACATCGAATCGAGCTACATCGATTATCATGCTAAGACATCGAGTCGTGCTACGACATCGTATTATGCTACGACATCGAATCGAGCTACATCGATTATCATGCTAAGACATCGAGTCGTGCTACGACATCGTATTATGCTACGACATCGAATCGAGCTACATCGATTATCATGCTAAGACATCGAGTCGTGCTACGACATCGTATTATGCTACGACATCGAATCGAGCTACATCGATTATCATGCTAAGACATCGAGTCGTGCTACGACATCGTATTATGCTACGACATCGAATCGAGCTACATCGATTATCATGCTAAGACATCGAGTCGTGCTACGAAAGCGTTCATGGTACGACGTAGAATAGTGCTACGAAAACGTATGCTACGACATCGAGTCGTGCTACGATAGCTTCGACATCGTATCATGCTACGACATCGAATCGAGCATCCATTATCATGCTAAGACATCCAGTCGTGCTACGAAATCGTATCATGATTCATGGTTCGACGTAGAATAGTGCTACGACAACTTATGCTACAACATCGAGTTGTACTACGACATCGTATTATGCTACGACATCGTATCGAGCATCCATTATCATGCTAAGACATCCAGTCGTGCTACGAAATCGTATCATGATTCATGGTTCGACGTAGAATAGTGCTACGACAACTTATGCTACAACATTGAGTTGTGCTACGACATCGTATTATGCTACGACATCGAATCGAGCATCCATTATCATGCTAAGACATCGAGTCGTGCTACGACATCGTATTATGCTACGTCATCGAATCGAGCATCCATTATCATGCTAAGACATCGAGTCGTGCTACGACATCGTATTATGCTACGACATCGAATCGAGCATCCATTATCATGCTAAGACATCGAGTCGTGCTACGACATCGCATTATGCTACGACATCGAATCGAGCATCCATTATCATGCTAAGACATCGAGTCGTGTTACGACATCGTATTATGCTACGACATCGAATCGAGCTACATCGATTATCATGCTAAGACATCGAGTCGTGCTACGACATCGTATTATGCTACGACATCGAATCGAGCATCCATTATCATGCTAAGACATCGAGTCGTGTTATGACATCGTATTATGCTACGACATCGTATTATGCTACGACATCGAATCGAGCTACATCGATTATCATGCTAAGACATCGAGTCGTGCTACGACATCGTATTATGCTACGACATCGAATCGAGCATCCATTATCATGCTAAGACATCGAGTCGTGTTACGACATCGTATTATGCTACGACATCGAATCGAGCTACATCGATTATCATGCTAAGACATCGAGTCGTGCTACGACATCGTATTATGCTACGACATCGAATCGAGCTACATCGATTATCATGCTAAGACATCGAGTCGTGCTACGACATCGTATTATGCTACGACATCGAATCGAGCTACATCGATTATCATGCTAAGACATCGAGTCGTGCTACGACATCGTATTATGCTACGACATCGAATCGAGCTACATCGATTATCATGCTAAGACATCGAGTCGTGCTACGACATCGTATTATGCTACGACATCGAATCGAGCTACATCGATTATCATGCTAAGACATCGAGTCGTGCTACGACATCGTATTATGCTACGACATCGAATCGAGCTACATCGATTATCATGCTAAGACATCGAGTCGTGCTACGACATCGCATTATGCTACGACATCGAATCGAGCTACATCGATTATCATGCTAAGACATCGAGTCGTGCTACGAAAGCGTTCATGGTACGACGTAGAATAGTGCTACGAAAACGTATGCTACGACATCGAGTCGTGCTACGATAGCTTCGACATCGTATCATGCTACGACATCGAATCGAGCATCCATTATCATGCTAAGACATCCAGTCGTGCTACGAAATCGTATCATGATTCATGGTGCGACGTAGAATAGTGCTACGACAACTTATGCTACAACGTCGAGTTGTACTACGACATCGTATTATGCTACGACATTGTATCGAGCATCCATTATCATGCTAAGACATCCAGTCGTACTACGAAATCGTATCATGATTCATGGTTCGACGTAGAATAGTGCTACGACAACTTATGCTACAACATTGAGTTGTGCTACGACATCGTATTATGCTACGACATCGAATCGAGCATCCATTATCATGCTAAGACATCCAGTCGTGCTACGAAATCGTATCATGATTCATGGTACGACGTAGAATAGTGCTACGACAACTTATGCTACAACATCGAGTTGTGCTACGACATCGTATTATGCTACGACATCGAATCGAGCATCCATTATCATGCTAAGACATCCAGTCGTGCTACGAAATCGTATCATGATTCATGGTACGACGTAGAATTGTGCTACGACAACTTATGCTACGACATCGTATTATGCTACGACATAGAATCGAGCATCCATTATCATGCTAAGACATCCAGTCGTGCTACGAAATCGTATCATGATTCATGGTACAACGTAGAATAGTGCTACGACAACTTATGCTACACCATCGAGTTGTGCTAAGACATCGTATTATGCTACGACATCGAATCAAGCATCCATTATCATGCTAAGACATCCAGTCGTGCTACGAAATCGTGTCATGATTCATGGTACGACGTAGAATAGTGCTACGACAACTTATGCTACAACATCGAGTTGTGCTACGACATCGTATTATGCTACGACATCGAATCGAGCATCCATTATCATGCTAAGACATCCAGTCGGGCTACGAAATCGTATCATGATTCATGTTACGACGTAGAATAGTGCTACGACATCGTATTATGCTACGATATCGAATCGAGCTACATCCATTATCATGCTAAGAGTTAAGACATCGAGTCGTGCTACGAAATCGTATCATAGTACGACGTAGAATAGTGCTACGACGACTTATGCTACTACATCGAGTCGTGCTACTTCCGCTTATAATGCTACGACATCGAATCGAGCTACGACGTCGACGACGTCATTAAATAACGGTATCGCATTGTGTTACGCGTAAAACCTATGACTCCGAGGAGCCCAATTTTTAGAGGTTATTACCGACAAAAAAAATTTTTTCGTCTATTCGATGTTAGACAACATGTTAATAAACAATCCAGAACCCATTTTTGTATATCTGAAAAAATAACGTAGATACAAACCATTGAAATTTACAATATGAAAGAGAGCGATATATCAGCCTGTGACGTCACAGCCTGCTACCGCCATACAGTTGTCATGACAAAATGTATGGCGGTAGCAGGTTGTGACGTCACGAATCGTTTTGCGAGAAAGGGATGGACAATATTTTTTATTTGCTTATATTTTTAATCCCGTCACTCTGAATACCTATTTCTTTCAGATTTATGTATCTTTAATCAACAATTTTAAAATTTAATTTGTAAAACTGATATTCCACACTAGGCAACATCCCTATTGTGGGGGTCAGTGGTTAGCGTGTAGACTCTCAAGCCGTTGGTTGTTCAAATCTCGCCAGGGTGCAAAAAAATTTTCTGTGTTCCTATGTGTATTAAATATGTAGGTTTGTAAAAACCCTGCCTTAGATAAGCTTTTTTAATATTATTTAAGATTTATTATGCATTGTCTCCTTTGTTATTAGTTGTTAGTTCAAAGGAATCGTAAAAAATATAGAAAGCAGTGAGCCGATAATTAGTTATTTGTTATGTTGTAAATATTGAATGTGGTTTTATTGTTTTATTATAGTTGTGCATTTTTAAGACAATGGATAGATATTTTACTACGCATTGTGTGAAGAGATTTATTGTGTTGTTTTTGATTTTACATTGTTTATATATACAAGACTAAAATATAAATAAGTTGTTGTATTGTATAGAGTCAGTCCTGAAGTTGCTTAGACGAAGGCAACTTATCCTAGCTCTTGTAACTTCGAATATCAATTTTTAATACAAATTTACCTGACCTGCGTTTCCATTAAAAACCTAGTATTCACCACCATCGGATACTACAAATATGTGATTATACAATAAAAATCTGAAACGTATATATAGCATAAAAATATTAAATATAATATAATTCCGTTGTCTGGTACCCAAGTTCTTCGAATACTTACCACGGGGCCAGTGATAATAATAATAATAATAATAATTTATTCAGTAAAAATACAATATGGTAAATTACAGGTAGGTCAAAAGTAGGTAACAATTTATACTTAATCTACATAAAGTTAACAATAGCGCCTGAACTAGGATAAACCTGTGTTTCAGGCAAAAACTAGTGCTAAAATAATTATAATACAAACTTAAATTAGCTTAGAATAAATAAATAAAATGTAGGATTTATTTTGATATACAATAAAATATAGTATACAATTTAACTTATAAATTACATATTATTATTTCTACAATAACACTATTTTAAGACTATTAACAAGTTTTCTGTTTCCTCATACGTCAATTTTTGAAGTGAGTTCTTTAACACTAATAAAATTTATTAGTGTTCAACATGAATTTCCACCAAGAACCGACAGTACAATCAATTACATATGTGAGTTCTTTAGGTTCATTTTACAATGGTAATAGTTAAGGGCGTATATTTTGAATAAAGAATGAATTCTATTGTAAAGAAGCGGGCCTAAAAATATATAAAATTTTGCAGTAAAAGCATGTTTTGTATCTGCTTTCAATGGACAGACGATATCTTTGTGTGATGTGAAGCTCTTATCTTTCTTCTTTCGTACGTATTTTAGTTAAATAGCGAACTTGAAGCACTTTGGTACTTGGCAAATTAAAAAAATAATGTAGACTTGTATGATTCGACGAAGTCCCGCTAAATATCCCGATATCACGTCGTAGAAGAAGTATGCGACGTCGTATCGTGTAGTAGAGACAAGGGTTATTTGGGGTTAGCAGGAACAATTTACAGTAACGCATTTGTAACGTTATCGAAAGAGAATTGTATAAAAATTATGACAGCGCCCAAACAATGACTTTTGAAAACGGAATACGCAATAGGGAATATGCATAAAACATAAAAATATCTTAAAATATAATAATGTGATACTAGACTGAAAAATAAAGGAAATGGCGAGAAAGTTGACAATATCTGTTGATAAACGAGCAAGATAAAAGTTTTTAATCCATCTCTTTCTAGCAAAACGAATTTAATTATGAACTTTCTATGAAAGTCGTGTTATGTAACATCACGTTACACATATCTCTCTGTCTAATAGATTACTTTAAACATTCATATCTTTGTTATTCTGATATCCAAAAACTAATTTTACCATACGGTTTACCAAACAAGATAGATCTATATAAAAATATCAGGTCGGGGAAAAAGTTTCTTCGCATTTTATATAAAAATTCAAAAGGTTTTTTTATAAAGTTTATTTACAAGTGACTAAAGTATATAGGTGCCATTTTGTTCGATAACTTTTTGCCATCTTGTTGGTAGGTACATGATCCCATTGCTATAAAATTTTTGGGGCTTCTGATGAAAAAACTGCGACAAGTGGTTTTGGCAGTCCTCTTGTGATGTCAACCTGACACTGCCTAAGGAATTCTGCAGCGACCGAAACAGGTGGAAATCTGAAGGTGCAAGGTCAGGACTATACGGCGGATGCATTAACACCTCCCAGCCAAACTTCCGTAATTTTTTCTGAGTGGCTAAAGATGTGTGAGGTCTAGCGTTATCATGGTGAAAAACCACACCCCTTCTGTTAATTAATTCCGGCCGCTTTCTCTCAACTTCTTGCTTTAATCTCATCAGTTGTTCGCAGTACAGTTCAGAATTGATGGTCCTGCCTGGCGGTAACAGCTCATAATGAATAATGCTCTTCCAATCCCACCACACACACAGCATCACCTTGTTGCGAGTTAACCCGAGTTTCGCCACAGTATGTGAAGCCTGACCGGCCTTTGACCACGATCTTTTTCGCACGTTCTTGTCGTACGTGATCCACTTTTCATCACCAGTTATCAGCTTCTTCAAAAATGGTTCGGTTTCATTACGTCGTAATAAAGAATCACAAATGAGTACACGGTTCATTAGGTTTCTTTCAGTGAGCTCATGAGGCACCCAAATATCGAGCTTTTTTGTGTACCCAGCTTTTTTCAAATGCGCCAAAACCGTTTTGTGGTCAATCCCCAGTTCTTCAGCTACGTCGTAACTACTAATATGCCGATCTTGCTCCACTTTTTAAAAAATGGCAACAGTTTTGTCCGTAACAGGGCAACCAGAGCGACGTGCATCTTTGATATCAAAATTTCCGGATTGAAAACGCTTAAACCAAATTTGCGCTACTCTCACAGATACTGCATTAGGTCCATAAACATCACAAATTTTTTTCGCGGCTTGTGTTGCATTTTTACCTTTTTTGTAATAAAATTTTAAAATGTATCGAAATTCTTTATATGAATCACTCATTTTAACAATAAGAAAAACAAATGAAAATCTCAAACTTACCTTATTTGAATTTGGAATTGTCTTCTGTAAAATTAAAACTTTTTAATGATACCAAAATCAGCCAGATACAATTGGTATAGCCCAAGATATTTTATGACAAGTTCATACATACTATAATGCGAAAAGACTTTTTCCCCAACCTATTATATAAAAAATACGTGCATATTCCCTATTGTTTCTGCTTGGGCTGCTGAATCAATTCATGGAAATGTCGCTATCGGCTATGAATTGATTTATCTTGCTTATCTTTCTTGGCCTTTTCAGATCGCGGGAAACCCAACATGTTAAAACTTCCGATATTAAAGTGATTTAGCCTTCGAGTACCTACCTACCAATGAATATCTTTCTGACAATCACGCGGTACGCCTCAATAAAATTGTAATATGTATATGTCACCGTAAAATTGTAAAAACCGTTAGATTGTAAAATAACTAAGGAGATTGTAAAAATATGTCGAAAGATTTAAAACTATATATTTATAATCCAACGAAAAATAATGTGTTAAATTATACAATATTCGCGCCGGAAGTCTATAAACATTTTACAATTTCACTACTTGTATTACAATCTAACGGTTTTTACAATTTTACGGTGACATATATACAGATTTCTATAGGTACCTAACTAGTTGCAGATTTTACAGTTTCCGGGGTCATAGACCTTTTGTGACTCAAAATAAGGGATTTATAAGAAATCAATACAACCGTCCAAAATGTAGTCTATACTAATATTATAAAGCTGAAGAGTTTGTTTGTTTGTTAGAACGTGCTAATCTCAGGAACTACTGGTACGAATTGAAAAATTATTTTTGTGTTAGATAGTCCATTTATCGAGGATCTATCGAGGCTTATCGAGGCTATATAACATCATGCTAAGCTCAATACGAGCGGAGCGCCAATCAAGAATGTTACAAAATCGGAGGTTTTTTCTTCCTTTTGAGAGCTTTCGCTAACCTTTTTATACTAACCAAATTTGTTCTAAAATTAAGCATTATTTGTGAGGGTGTTTTCATAAAGGTGTTTTTATAAAGAAGGATTAATCCTTATCCAAGTAAATGCGTTATTCATTACAAGCATTTAATTTTGAAGAAATTTGCCGTTTACATGGAAAATGGAAATCATCACTCAATCAATACTCATGGAAATCACATTTGATTTCCAATCTCATGGAAATCACATTTGATTTAAATAGTTGAACCCAAGTGTCCTTAGATATCTAGTTCTAAGAAAAAGTACAAAATGGCGGATTTTCGCGCCAAATTGTAAGTACTTAAAAAAATATTATTTTTAACCAAACCTATCGATATCGAGTAGGGTATCAAAATAAAGCAAATTAAATAAGACTTCAGAACAGGAAAAATTACAACCATTTTAATTAAATCATTCGAATAAATTTGTAATCAATGCATTCAAATAGTCTTATTTTTGATTAAAATCGACCAAGTGTGTGTTGGTTAAACTAAAAAATGTAAAATAAAATAAATAATTAAAAATAACAAAAACCCGACTACAAAAAACGACGAAAACCTAAGGAACGCACTAAAAAGACCGAAACAAGTTTGAGAAAATAGACTACACTATGAGCTGAAAGCCTAAGTTAAATAATTGACGTTATGTTTGTTAGTAGGCGGGGCCCATATATTTTCGTACAATTAATTATGCAAATGGGTACCGCCTGCTACCAAACATAACGTCAACTATTTCACTTAGGCTTTCAGCTCATATTATAGTCTGTTTTCTCAATCTTGTTTCGTTCTTTTTAGTGCGTTCCTTAGGTATTTGTCGTCTTTGCAGTCGGCTTTTTTACATTTTTTAATTATTTATTTTATTTTGATTTTTGTCTTTGGTCGCCGTAGCACATTGTTCTATACAAAATGCCCAGTGTTCTTTATGTAGGTAACTTGAACAGTTGATAACACAAGAAAAAGTATATTAATAATATGTAGGTTGTAGAATGTAGATTCTTAAAACCATCTTTAGTCTACCCTAGTTAGATAAACAGTGAAATTCATAAAAGTGGTTTTATTGCCTGTCAAACATGTTTAATTTAATCTACGAGCATGTTAATGCTAAAACAAAAGGTCTAGGTTTTCTGATTGGTTATCAGAGTTTTTTTATTGATATCATATTGGCCAGATAAGATAGTTCAGTACATCTGTGTTGAATTTGTGGAATATACGTGTTTGATGTGACGGTGTAAAATGCATATTGAACGGTTTTGTGATTGTTTGCGATCATGTTTCCTACTCCTGTGCTGTTGGTGGCGAGTAAGTACAACAGCGCGTAGGTTAGAACAACAATCCTTTGTTGTCGAGATAACGGACTGTATGTTTTTACCCGACTTACGACTAGAGATGTGATAAACGGCTTAAAATTAAAAGTTAACTTATCCGTTATTAAATATTCAATAGCAGCTATTTTTAACTGCTTAGTTGCTTAGTTGCTTATTTGATTATCTACTTATTGCCAATTATAAGTTATAATATTTTTTGCGCTTATGTTACGTTTTTCGATCGCTTAAACTGATTTAAATTAACTTTCCTTCGTACTTTGCAGGCTTAGGACCGTCTGAAATCTGAATAATTATTAATATAATAATATGAACTCATAAAAATGTTTTTACATGTTGATAATATGCATTAATCTTAAATGTTGCTTATCATTAGTAATAGTTGATTTATAGGATAACAAACATCGCCACTTTTTCCACCTCATTTCTTTCAAAGTAGTTCCATAAATTACTGTTCCAATTCACGTCGTTTATTCGTCATCTTACGACAAAAACTAAATAAACTTAATACTAAAACACTACACGAAAAGTTTATATTACGTCCATATGGACCATTATTATATTTATTATTTACATTAAAACTTCACGGTAAGCCACCAAAGCACCACTATTACGATTAAAATACGAATTATTGCGTAACGTAATATAACGTGTTTTCGTCAACCCGCAAAGCGCAACTAACAAAAAGTGAATAAACACGAAAAAGCTTAATAGTTATAAGTACAAAAAATAACCCGTTTAAATAAGTGATGAGCTACATTAAAGAATTTTCACTCTTATTGCGCTGTCATAAGAACTATTTTTCTTTGCTCATACCACACTTATGGCTTTATGACTATAAACGATATGAACGATAATTATAAGTGATAAACGCTTAAATTTTTAAACGACTTTACAACTTATTTATAAAAGCACGCTATTTTAAACGCTTTACGTTATAACGGCCATCTCTACTTACGACTACGGCGAATCCGAAAGGGTATTATTTTTTGTTCCACCATAGAGCCTAAAGTGCTGATCCGATTTTAATGAATGAGGTGTCCATAGATTCGTAATTAATATTTTATGTACCTAGTCAGGTTATATTTTTTAGTAAAAACTAATTGAAACTAGACATTAACAAAAACATTATAAGGTGTAGGCGTACTGGGTAAAAGTCTAGAGTTTAAGCAGATTAAAACCTTTGTTTTGGGTCAAACAATTGGGTATTTCCCTATTTATAATATTTATATAAACATTAAGAAATAATTACGTATTAAAACTTAATAAAAGTAAAAAGGAATTAAGATATTATTAATGTATAGTTTTGTAATTAGATGAATTATATTATAATAAAACAAAAAAAACCGTATGGTGTCGTGGGAAACCAGATAGGAACGAAGTTCTTTCCTTATACGAGGTGTGTGCCTGCGTGCGGATAGGCGCCCGACGCGCACATAATATTCAAAGCAATCGCGGCACGTTTTTATGAAGATTTTCTACTGTTCTTATACTGTGCCTGGGCCATGTATTTTGTCCAGTAGTCTGTAATTTTTAATCCAGGGTCAAAAAGCTCTGGATTACAAATGCCTACGTATTAAGTTTATGTATTATATGAAATTGGCGTTTTGTAAAGGAGCAGGCCCGCCGCTAGCTGTTTCGTCGCCCGCGTGCAATAGCGATTATGCCGCCCTACGATTACTTAATTACTCTGAGTTTTGTCAAAAAAAGTTAACAACATAACGAAGATAAAACATTTTTTCAAAAATTATGTAGCTACTCACGGGCGTAGCCAGATTTTAGTTTCAGGGAGGGGGGGGGGGGGGGTTTAAAACGACTACAAGTACCTATATTAAATAATTAGGGCCGTCTTTAACTTATTAGAGGCCCTATACACATAAGAATTTTTTCGTTTTAACCTGTTTAAGCTTTAAACCCTGAAAGACTGTGTAAGTAATTCGGAAAAATACAAATATTTATAGTCTAAAACTAAACGTCAATACTAAATTTTATAATATGTTCTTTAAGCCAAAAACGAGCGAGCGAACGCATCGAGCAAATTTTTTTCCTATTTTACAAGTTAAAATCTATTCATAAAATAAACTGAAAAACACTGAATAACGGTGAACTTCGGAAAAATATCATAAAATCAATCGGCTAAAACAGAACATCGCTACTAAATAATATAATATGTTCTTTATGTTAAACGCGAGCGAGCGAAGCGAGCGAGCAAAATTTTTTTCCCATTTAATAGGTTAAATCTGTTCAAATTTTAAGCCCTAAAAGACTGTGAAAATAAGATAATTTTATAATTTAAATTAAAGTAAAATTAGTGTAATTTCTGATGTTGCAAAATAGATGACAAATAACTATTATTACGTTAGGTTTGTCATATAATACCTATTTCATACTTTTTTTTCGTAGTACAATAACAATGACAAGTTATCTAGATGCAAAATAACAATGACTGTTCGTGCCGAAAAGTTATTTAGAATTAACGTTTGTATGTAATGTACTGTATACTTACAAAAAACCTAAATATGAGGGCGGCAAGACCTAAGTAAGGGAGCGGCAAAATTGTCATCCGCCTCCGGCGGCAGACATCCACGCTACGCCACTGGACTTCGACTGCATACAAGTAAGGAACCTCAAAGGCCGGCCCCTAGGCCGGCCACATACAGCCGGAATGTCATAAATCTGAATTCAGTTAGTGAATAAACACTTTTTTTAATGCGTCTCGTAATTTAAGAAAACTGCATAGAGAAAAGTCCATTCAGAACAGAATCTGTATTTTTTAGAATGTTTGTGGGAGGCCAAGGGGGATTCCCTAACTTCGCCATCCTGTTTTTCATAGGATTACAATATAATATGGAGGAGTTTTTCAAAGAATAACACACAGCATTTGGTATTGCATCTCAGTTTTAACGGATGCCAATAGATGGCGGTGTTAACGTCATTCGGTCGGATTTTTTTTCAAACTATAATGATTGTATGTATTTTCTTAAGATGGGATGGGTATTATGACAATGACTTGTATTAGGTAATACGTGATGAGTCGCTCGATTTGCCGCCCCCCTGGGCGTGCCGCCCTTGTGCGGTGCACGCTTTGCACGCCCGCTTACGGCGGCCCTGTAAAGGAGGAACATAGAGTCGATTTTTTTAAACATAATATATTTAGTTATTTAAATCAAAGTACAGGAATCAAAATATTTGAAAGCGCTTTAGACTGCCCCATCGGAGTTGAATTTTTTCCCTTGCAAGTAGTTATCCAAATGAAAAAAATAGTAATAAGATTCGGGGAGTAAGTACGGTAGATGTCTGAGACATTCTAATTGAAGCTCCTCTAATTTGGTAGCCGTCTGTTGTGCAGTGTATGGTCTAGCGTTGTCCTGAAGCAGCAGTAGCCTAGAGCGAATGACCAACCTCGGTTGTTTATCAGCTAGCTTTTCCATCATGATTTGCAGTTGCTGGCAATAGACATCTGCCGTAATCGTCTGGCACGAAAGCTGTAGTGAACGACACCAGCTCTAGTCCACCTAACGCTCACAAGTAACTTTTTTGAGTCAATTTTTGCTTGGGGCAGGCTTTGGCTGGTTCGCCAGGGCCATTCAGGTTCAGCCATTGCGATAATCCGATTATCGTACAGGATCCACTTTTCATCACAGGTAATGGTTCGATTTAAAATCCTTTCATTATTGTGCTGGTTGAGTAGGTAGGAGCAATCGACGCGCGTTTGTCGGTTTGCTGCACTCAAATCATGAGGTACCCACCTTTTAAGCTTTTTCGCCTTCTCAATTTGCTTCAAGTGGATTCAAACAGTTTTATCAGCGCAGGCTGCAGTTAACTCGGACGCGGTTTGTGATGGATCCGCTTCCACAATAGCATTCAATTCTTCATTATCAACTTTGATCTCCGGCCGTCCACGGGGTTTGTTCTGCAGGTCGAAATTTCCAGAACGAAAACGGAACCAAAAACGTACTGTGCTCTTCTTGCTTTTCACTGTGCGCTTCTTTTGCGACACATAATTAATCCTTCGAGCCGTTTCTGCAGCACTGGTGACACGGTGGAACTCGTACTCGAAAAATAATACGATATATTTCAAGTTTTCCATTTTCTAAACAGAGTGACGCAAAGAAAAAAACCAAAAGAGGAAAAAACAAATGAATTACAGTTTTCGAAACACAAATGCATGAGTAAATAGCAGTATAAATTTGAAACTCCTAACCAAAGAATATTAATTAAATAAATATATTTTGAGATCAAAGTGGCCAGTACGACAAAACGCCAATTTCATAAATTCAGGACCTAACAAATCCAGTACGACAAAAATATCTGCAAATGCACTGAAATTCGACCAGCTGTTTTACTTCGGCCTTACTAAAGAATCGACACAGAAATCAGAATGTAAATGTCAAGTTAATAGTTCACCAGCGAATGGAATATCAAATATTAATAAAAGAGGTGGAAGTAGGTGGTATAGGCCAGATGGCTGAAAGTCGAGAACACACCACTGTTGGTAAATCATTTTTTAATTTATAATGAAGGTTTTAAGGGGAAGTCACGATGTGACTCGTAACACATAAATACCCACTTGTCAATAATGAAAACCGAGAAACTGTATGGATGTAGAGTGTGAAAAGTTATGTAGATTCCTTGCTGTGGCCGTTAATATATTAATAACAAAAAGTATAAAACATTATAAAAAAATAATAATAATAGTCACTTTAAATACTCGTGACAACAATTTTATCAAACTCGATACTAAATATGGCTAAAAGATATGTAATTAGAAACTTTACGATTTATAACAAATTAAATGCTATTGCACTAAATTATCACTTCACTATATCACTTCACAATTATCACTTTAAAAATAATTACGATTCACTGGTTAGGTCCTCTCGCTTAGACCGTTAGATATTTACTGTCTTAAAATCGACTGTGATGAAATCGACGAGACCTCCCTCTATGAATCGAGAGTGGGGGAACTTGTCGTTCCCTGTTCAGATACCTGTAGTTGTTTATGCTGTGCTTATCGACAACTGTAATGCAGGTGTTGTTATTCAGGAACACGTGCAATGATATTGACCGCACCCGTTGTTTACATTTTGCAAACCTGCAGTTGTACGTATAGAATTACTTATAAATTAAAATACAATCAAAAGTAAGTTCAATCTGCATGATTAAAAAGTGGATATAGTTAAAAACTCGTAAATATTGAGATCAGTTTTAAATTAAACCTAATAATATCATTAATCGAGGCTGCAGCAGAATTATATCTTTTAGCAGGTGGATAATTTGCTTGTATACAACCTACATACACAATTTAACTGTCAATTATATGCCAAATCTACTTATTATGATATATTTTTTTACTCATTAAAAATTCATCGACAAGTTCCGAAAACGGTCAACCTGCTAAAGGATTAAATTCCCTGACAGTACCTACGCTTGTGCCGTGTGCGACTTTATGTCACTACTCACTGTGAAGTTAGTTACCATTGTTTGCCACTAGGGGCGTTGTTTCGATGGCATACAAATTGTAGTTCAAATTCAAATTCTTTATTCACACACACACAAAAAAATATATACAAATTATTAATACATAATTAAATAATATATATCACGTCGATCTAATCCCGTGCTAAGTAGAACTTGTGTTACGGGTATCAGACAACGGATATAATTATATTTTATACAAATACAATACACGCATAATTAATTTATACTAATAACAATAAAGATACAAAATAGTAATATTATACATAACTATATTAATATATACACCACGACTGTCTAGTCCCGTGCTAAGATTAACTTGTGTTACGAGTACCAGATATATCGGGTATATATTTTATATTATAACTACTACTATACATATACTATTCTAAAACTATAATCTACACTCACACTCACTAACACACATGTTTATCACGTAAAGTCGCCGACGTGATGCGCGCTTCATTAGGGAGCCTCCCCCTAAACCTTCGGTAGACCACGTCCGTCGGCCAGAATTCCTCCACCTCAAAGGTCGGTAGAAGATGCGTTGGTACTCTCACCACAAAGAGTACCAACGCATCTTCTACCGACCTTTGAGGTGGAGTTAACTTCTTCACGGCGAGTAGCGACAAAAAGTCGCACTTTGCACTTCAAGCCTACGGGCTACGTATATCTGTAACACCAGATACATTACATTATGTTGCCTTTTTGAAAAAGGAATAATCTACCACTATATTACTGCCAAAAAATTAATACTAAACAAATTGTATCGCCATTCCCTTAATTAAAAAAGTCGTTTTTGTTAATATTAATAATTAACCTAGCTACGAAGCGCCAATAGATTAGATTTTTTCACAACCTTAAATCTAAATGGGTATATTTTAAACGGGGTAAGGCAGACCAGTAACCTACCTAGTAAGAACTAAGCTTTGTAATAAGGGCCTTCCTTTCCAAAAGTTTGTGTTTGTGTCCCAAGGAAAACGCTTTCAAGCATCATTTTAATTAAGTCCACAGTAAATGTAGACGCATTAAGGCAAAGGTAGAAATGAGAATTAATAGTAATGGATGGGCAATAAATCTAATATTTAGCTTTTATATTTTAGGCAGTCCTGATCCTTTTAGTAATTGCTTATAGCTAATTCTTGCAACTTCAACGTTCATAAATCATTAATCATATAAGTTGTTCGTTGGCTAATTTTAAGTTTATTAGAAAGGTTTCACTGTTACATAAGCTACTAGCTATATTATTACTGAGTGTTGCCATTCGCACAGGTAGCTTGTAATTGCGAATGACACATGCGAAGGATCTCACGCCCTGACATTGGCCAAGAAAGTAACGACTTGGCTTCAGTGAGTGCAATGAGGATGACGCATCAACCACATGAGGGTAAAGCCTTACTTAATATATAGCACGGTAGAGTTAGCACAAAAATAGCATTGAAGATACACTAATACGCACAATTCTGAAAATTGTTAGGGATGTCAGAACACATTATAAAAACTAGATGTTCCGCAACTTCGTGCGCGCTAAACAAAATCTCGAGGGAACTGTACATTTTGCCGCAATAAAAAGTAGCCTATGTCCTTCCCCGTGGACTATTCTATATATGTGCAAAATTTCATCAAAATCGGTCCAGTAGTTTCGGAGCCTATTATAATGCAAATAAACAAACCTTTCCTCTTTATTATCATTTTAGTACATTAGTATTATTATAGACTAGCTGATGCCCGCAACTTCGTTTGCGCAGAACTAACGGAAGCGGAACCCTATTTTTTAAACGGAACCCTAAAATAAAAGTAGCCTATATTAGACCTTATAACATCAGCTATCTGCTAGTGAAAGTCCCGTGAAAATCGGTCCAGCCGTTTCAGAGATTAGCCGGAACAAACAGACAGACAGACAGACGGACAGACAAAAATTTAAAAAATTGGTATTTTATTGTAAGTATCGAATATACTTTCAGATGCATTTAGTGAAAAGCTGTTAGTTTGAAGTTACAAACAGACACTTCAATTTTATTTATCTGTATAGATGAAAAGCACGGTCTGCAAAAAATATTCAAAAGAAAATGGCCCCACTTTTGCGGTTGTTTGACATTTGAGGTATGGTGAAATAAAGATGGCGTAAATTTTTCTTGTATAATAATATTTGTACATACAAGTATGCATCATGTATAAACATACAAATGTTGTCTAAAAAGTTTGATACGACTAAAAGGAAATATGGGGATTTTAAGGACCGAACGCAAGTGCCCAATACCAGAAGAGATACAAGTGTAACTCCTCTGGTGTTGCGAGTGTTTATGGGCGGCGATAGTTGCCTACCACCAGGCGATCTGTCTGCTGGATTTAACGTGGGCTGGGTCGCGTGCAAAAGCTAGTAAACTTCATATTTCGACGACTGTACTTCTGTCCTTTAGCGATTGTGTCTATTTGACAATACGTTCTTTTGAGAGTATGTCGTTTTGCGCCGAAGGCTTTCTAAGCATTATTTGATATAATATAAGCTTTCTGCACATTAAAATGTATATAGAGGAAGGCCTCTACATACAATTTAATAAAACGGCCAAATTTCACACGCCTCCGGTTATACAATTCTCGTAAAACTGTACTAAAAGCTTTCGCTTTAGGTAGTAATATAATAATTATAATATGTAATACTAGCTGTTTCCCGTGGCTCCGCCCGCTTAAATATATTATCGAGTATCCCGCGAGAACACTGTACTTTTTCGGGATAAAAAGTAACCTATGTTTTAATCCAGAGCCAAACTACTACTATATTAAATTTCATCAAAATCCGTTCAGTAGTTTTTGCGTGAAAGAGGAACAAACATCCATCCATACATCCTCACAAACTCACATTTATAATATTAGTTGGATAGGATACGTATTTGTAATTAGTAGCCTCTGATCGGAACCATATTGACTTTGCGACAAGCTTACGCTTACCTACTAATTTGTTAGCTCTATTATTTGATTTGAATGGCATTAAGTAAACAAATACTGGAAATCGATTTGTTTATCGGCATTAACCGATTGCAATTTAAAACGAATCAAACTCATGTAATAAATATTGTGTATTTGTCTTCAAGGCAGAAGTTACTGTAGTAACGTGAAAGGTGTAACAAAATTTTCTAGACCTTTAAAAAAAACACCGTAAGTACTACATTATTTAATAAAGTTTAATGTAGTACTTACGAGTAGGAAAAACCTTTTGCAACTTTCAAGTCGATGTTTACGTGCAGTTTAATAAAATATATCTATGTGAGTAAGTCATAAGAGTAATATCTACCTACTATCTATGCGTAAATTATATTAACCTATCTATGTGAGTATAAGATCCCATTTTCAAAGTATGGTCGAAGAAATTTAAGTTTGACTTGACTGATAGGTGATAGGTATTATAGAGCAGCCTATTCCCTATAAAACATCGGGAATAAAAGTATCTAAGAAGTCACTTATTCTCTCGACGTCCACTAGTGGTGTACAAATAGTGAGGGACATCGGGAATAGACGTTACAGAACTTTATAAAGCGCAGTAAATAGAAATCTAAATCTGCTGTAACTTGTAATTTATTTACGTACCTAATGCACAAAATTAGCTAATACCATAGATTTAGTATATACTACATACTTAATCTGTGACTAATACCGTCGTATGACCCATGATGTCCGCCAATGTGAAGGATGGAGTCACATTAGTTGCATAAAATATTAATATAGCAAGCGCATTTATTGATTTAATTAGCAACACCTGTATTTTGTATTAATAAGTAATTAGCTAGCAATTTGCATAGAAATTTACCGGCCTAGAATATATTGATTGTAAAAATTATTGCCAACCTTGACATCGACAGCTGTTTATCCCACAACTTTATCGAACTAATAAGTTATTTATAATGAAAAGTCTCTACTTACAAAAACTTTCACACCCTAAAATTGTTTCTGGTGTATAATTCATTTTGACTAGTCTGGTATATTTAACTTCAAATGAAGGTCGCCCTGCGGTCGCTGCTTTTATATAGTACAGTAGGACCATATAAATAGGATTATTAAAAAAACGGGTTGCACTCCTGGAGTGCCGGCAAAAGTGAAAATTTGAACATTAAATTGAAAAAACAGCCATCTAGGTTAAAAGATACGAACTAAAATAGTTTCATGCTATGCTCGCGTAAGGGAACTAATACAGCAAACAGTTGCAACTTAATTGTGGTATTTAATAAATAAATAAATAAGTTGTATATTACGAATTTTCGATCAGGTCACGTGTCCTGACGCGAGTTTAACATTTTATACCCATCCCAAGAAAAGTGCACAACGCCGCTTAAGAAGTTTTCACTTTCAAAAATTAGGAATTATAAACGCTACATACCCGCCGATTCGAGCTGCGTTTAGTTTTGCGAATGGCAACTGATGTAGTTTCTAAAGATAAATGTATAGATGGATGGAAGTTTGATACTTTTTCACGCCAAAACTATACTGAATGGATTTTGAAATTTGGTATAAGCTCTGGAATAACACATAGGCTACTTTTTATACCATAATAGTACAGTGTTCCCGTGGGATACGGTATTTACGCGGCAGAAGCCGCGGGCAAAAGATATCAATCAACCAATCAAATAATTTATTGCAAGAATTTGGTATAGGTATATAATATGTGTTTCATTCCGACTCTCCATCTGAGCTGAACAAAAATATAATATTGAATGAACGTAACTTGACAAGAAGGTAAACAATCATCAATACTTATCTCATTTCCTCGTCCGTTATCAACTTAGGCCGAATGGATTCGATTGTAGATAGTAATAATATAATATATATCGATACGATACTTCGCATTTAAACACGTCAATGAACTCAGGAGATTAACGTAATGAGGTATGAAAAAGATATTATAACAATTATGGAGGTATACAATGAAGTGAGATAACAATCACGTGATATCTTGTAACATTTGTAAAAACTATATTTAATAGGTACGTAACGATATTGCAGGTGTAGCCTTCTAGAAAGATTATTTCAGGTTTTATGTTTGAAAATATTTCACGCTAGATATGTTAACTTATAGTAGTGTGAACACTGACTATATTTTATAGCAATAAAACCAGCAACAACAATACAGGTGTTGGAGTCCTTTTTGAGAGTATCTTATTACAACAATATTGCACAATATCACGAACCTTTTTGAGGTGCCATTACATCTGGCATCTGCCATTTTAAATTCAAATTCTATTTCTATTCTAAATTTTAAATTCAGCACAAACAATATCCTACAATATTTTATAGAACTCACGTTCAAATTTGCTGGTACCGACTTCAAAATTAAGAAGATTGAGTAGAGTAGAGTTAGAGTAGAGTAGAGAAAACTCTTTTTGTCATTTAAGCGCCTTTTAGTTTGAGGACAGCAGAAAAGTAAATGCTTCAACTGAAAAAGGTATACCTAATATACCTTTTTACCCGACTGTGCGACGCAAAGGAGTGGTATTTTAATGAACTAAATGAATAATTTTAATTAAACTGAACAGTCGGTTAATTTTAATTTAACTGAACAGTCCATTATTCGATAGCCAATCTAATTTTTCAATGGATTCTGACTGATCAGTTGTTATGTTCCATTTATTAGTGTATATTTTATTGAATAGTATTAATTTAATAATATATTATAAAATTCTAGACCACATCTAAGTGCTTGTTTTTTTAATGTACCTCTTTTTCAGGTTTTCAGTTTTTTATTATGTACTTACTTCTGTAGTTTGGTTCACTTTTTACGCAGTCGGGTTTTTTGGATTTTTTTATTATTAATTAGTGATAAGACCTAAACGAAAACAAATTATTTGTTCCGTCTTCGATATCCGGAATCCATCTTGAGTCAAGCACCCGTCTTTCTGTCGATTTCCGGCTACTTACCTCCTTCCACGTACGGCAGATGGCGCTAGTGTCGCGGATTTGAGACGGTTGCGCGCCTAACTGACTTTCTTCATTATGGCGTCGTTTTTCATGTCGTGAATATCGGCAACAAATTTTTGTTACGTAAATTTTGCTAATTGCTACAATTTAATATCATTTAATTTGAAAGTAATGTTAAATAATAAAAAGTGAAATCATATTTAGTATTTAACAATAAATTTTCGCGATTAAAGATTTTCTTTGCCGAACACGTGTTCGTAATTTTACTTCGCGATAAATGTAGCATCTCCTTCCACTGGAAGACGAAATCATGAGCGAGTCAAAGGATTCCACTCCGCGTAAGAGGAAGTCTTCCCGTTCGAGAGAATCTACGGACAATTCATCGTCATCGTCGTCTTTGGAGCATGGGGTCGATTCGGACCCACGCGGAAACAAATGTTTCCGCACCGTAAGTAAACGTTCCCGCCATGTGAGTAATGAACAATTTGAACATTTATCGCAACAAGTTTCGTATTTGACTAACTTAATCGCGTGTAGTTATAGTGATACGCGAGTGCATGCGTCGGACATAAAGTTACGGGCGGTAGTTCGATAAATATTCCCGCCGCGGTTTCGAACAATACTCTCGAGTTGCAGCCGCCGCAAAAGCCTGCGCAAGTTGGTCTTGCAGTATTTTGACCCTGAATTACTTAAAATATGATCTAAATACACAATTGACCTTTCATCATTAACTCAGAACCCAGAAGTGAAATCACTAGTTAGTCATTTAATTGAATGTTGACCGCACGACTGCGCTTAGGTATTTTAAAATTTGTCTATCCACTACAGTGAAAGATCCTTTGTTTCCAAAATCGAATGACGAACATTATAAGAGAATTTTTGATGTACAAAAATTTAAGAGTAGCGACTGGAATTGTATTCGTTTTTCGGACGCTCAAAAGAAATATGCTACTGTTCCGGGCTTTATCGAGATGAACGTTAACGACGAACTTAGGCGTTTCGCCCCATCGGCTACGGACGAAAGGTCATTGCGCTTCTATTTAACCGAACGTAGTTTTGCTTCGATTTCAAATGCTATTTTAAAGCAAAAGGACGAGTTACGTAGTAATTTACAGTCGTTGATAAATTGGGCTACGGATAATGATAAAAATTTAACACCTACATCTTTGTTTGATAAAATTGAACAATTGTTTAATAAGGAATCCGGTTACACAAAAGTTTCGGACGATATTTTACAAATTGTATGCGGCCGACGGGCCGATGATATTAACGCGCGTAGAGAAGCAGTGTTGAGACAATACCTGAAGAATATCACAGCAGTGCGTTACAAAAAATTCCTCCAGATGGACAAATTTTTATTCGATAAAGACATTTTATCGTCGTACCTCCAAAAAATTGGGGGGGCCGATAAGGTCGCTCCCATGGCAGGTCCGTCCACACAAAACCGTTACACGGGACTCGCTGCACCTGCCCATTATTCTGCTACTAGCTCTGCTAATCATAAGCAGTCCGACACGTTTTTTCGATCGTACAACAAATCAAAACCAAACAATCGAAAATCGGAACAACCATCTAATAAACGAGCTATATATGCATCAAACTATAAAAACAAGCGCGATAGCAGAAATAAACCGCGAACAAAAGCAAGTTCACCAAGTAACCGATATCACTAATGACTGGCCGAAATTTCGAGGAGGCTGTCTCGTGAAATATCAGCGTGTTTGGAAAAGGTTAGGAGCACCGGATCACATTTGTCAACTTTTGAAAGGGGTTTTAATACCGTTCATTCGAAAACCACCTTTAATTTATCCGGGAAAGACGGTTTTGAAAGCATACGAGACCAAAAAGAGCTTCGATATGTCACAACAAATTCAGAGCATGCTGAAACAAGGAATCTTAGAGAGGGCCGAGGTCACTCCCAGCTATATCTCGACCTTCTTTCTAGTGCCTAAACCGGACAACAGCTTTCGGCCGATTTTCAATCTGAAGACGCTCAACCAATTTCTGGAAATAAAGCCCTTTCAACTTTTCAACCACTTTAGAGTACCGAGTTTCTTGCAGAAAGGAGACTGGATGGCGAAGCTAGACCTAAGCCAAGCGTACTTTCATCTGAGCATTTCCGAGAAGCACCGTCGGTTCCTGAGGATGAGCTACGAAGGCGAACTGCTCCAAATGACCTGCCTACCCTTTGGTCTGGCGTCAGCACCACGAACGTTTGCTACCTTAACCAATTGGG
Source organism: Glaucopsyche alexis (assembly GCA_905404095.1). Taxonomy (NCBI): domain Eukaryota; kingdom Metazoa; phylum Arthropoda; class Insecta; order Lepidoptera; family Lycaenidae; genus Glaucopsyche; species Glaucopsyche alexis. The sequence goes on along the minus strand of FR990047.1, from coordinate 22,011,256 downwards.
TCGCCGAATACCTCAGGTCTCACGGCATCAGGTGTGTGGTCTATCTGGACGACTTCCTCCTAGCCCATCAGTCCGTCGACCATTTGACCGAGCAAGTAGCTTTTACCATCGCCACGATGAAGCTACTCGGTTGGATGGTGAACTGGGAGAAAAGTGTGCTGGCTCCGACGCAACGCCTAGAATTTCTGGGCGTCACCTGGGACACCACTCACAACACGAGGTCCTTGTCGGAGCCCAAGTGCCTAACGCTACGCAGGGCACTTCAGCACCAAATTTCGGTTGGCAGTTGGTCTCTCAGACAGGCCCAGTCCCTAATGGGAAGACTCAACTTCGCCACATTCGTCGTTCGCCGAGGTTGTCTACACTGTCGAACACTGCAGTACTACAGTCGACATCTGTCCAACAAACATCCATACCGAAAATCTTCTATACCTGACCCTGCGCTACAGGAGATGGTTTGGTGGATAAAGGAAGCAGACGGGACATTACCGATACACCCGAACCCGATAACTCACTTCCTAACGACCGACGCGTCCAACATCGGTTGGGGTGCGCAGCTTGGAGAAAAGAAGATGGCAGGAAGGTGGAAGCAGGAACAAAAAGATTGGCACGTAAACCTGAAAGAGCTGTACGCCGTTCTCGCAGCGGTCGCCCAGGAGAGCCATCAACAACAGAATGCACAGGTATTATTACAGACGGACAATAGGGTATTTTCCAAGTTTTTAAAAGGTATGTCAAATCGTTCCTAATACTAAAATACATTGGCAGTTTGAACCATTCTTCGTGAATTTCTTTCTTTTCCTTGCAAATTAGCCTAAAAGTTTAAATTAATATTATAGGCGCGAAAACCCCTTATTACTGTGTCATGACGTCACATTCTTGTAACATTGTAACTGTCAAGTGTCAAATTACACTGAAAATGCCAAATACCTACTGTTTACGTTGTAAATAAATGTTTTAAGCCCTTTAAAAAATGCCTTATAAATGGTGCGCAGTGCCAAAGTGCACTAATACGTCTATTAAAACACCGGGGAAAATCTCTGTAACCATACCAAAGAACACTGAAATGGGAAAAAGTGGCTATTACTCGCTGACGCATGACGTTAATGATTCTGATGCTGGCCATTCTATATGGAAATCGGGAAGCCATTAAAAAAAAAAAAAAAAAAAAAAAGAAGAAGTACAAGAATATGACGTCACATTCCAATCTCGTGCGTTTTTTTTTAGTCACGTGGTCAAACGTGAAAAATTCATAATTTTATTTTTGATATTTTATAAAAATCATACATATTTTTATGTAAAAAGTTGGTTAAAGTGGTTTAAATTAATGTTTAGCGATAAAATATCAACAATCTGATGTATATTTTCATCATAGGATAATACCCTATTGCACTGTAGTTGCCTACATTAACAAGGAAGGTGGTACGAAATCCAAAAAGTTACTGCAACTGACACAACAACTTCTTTCGCTACTGGACGAGTTTAATGTATCTTTGACAGCACAGTACTTCCCGGGAAGATTTAACGGAGACGTAGACGCGGTGTCTCGAGGGAAGAAATGCCCAGAATGGCATTTGACAGAAGCAGCGACTTCGATGCTCTTTCATATGTGGGGGATGCCACAAATCGATCTCTTTGCGTCCGCGACAGCCCACGTAGTTCCGAGCTATGCGACACTAGATCTACGGGACCCCCGAGCACAGTTCTACAATGCCTTGAGTCGCCAGTGGAGGTTCGATCTAGCGTGGCTGTTTCCACCACCAAACCTAATTCCGCAAGTATTAGCTCACTTGAACACGCAAATTGGTCGATACATTCTCATAGTACCCAAGTGGAACAAAGTTTTTTGGCGAGGCGACTTACAACGTCGAGCGTTACAGATACCACACTCAATCCCGAATCTACGCAATGTACTGATCGACACGGTCACAGGCAAGCGCCCTCCTGCAGTAGAATCAATCAACCTGGAGGCCTGGCTGATCTCGGGTGGATTGATGTAATCCAATATTGATCAATGTGAGAAAGGCTTTTTCTTTCTTATTTTTAATTATTTTGGACCTAAATAAAAATTTTGAATTGATGTAATTAAGTCTAATTAATATTAAATGATGTATTCAAATAACACATTATGGCATCATTTTCAAATTCTTTAAATTTGCAGTATGTATACCAGGAGATAACAAACACATCACTCAAGATGGATTCCGGATATCGAAGACGGAACAAATAATAGAGAGTTTTACCTTACAATAAAACTTACCTATTATTTTTCCTGAGATATCCGGAATCCAGGTAATCCCTACCTGGTACATCTCGAGCTTCATAATGAAGAAAGTCAGTTAGGCGCGCAACCGTCTCAAATCCGCGACACTAGCGCCATCTGCCGTACGTGGAAGGAGGTAAGTAGCCGGAAATCGACAGAAAGACGGGTGCTTGACTCAAGATGGATTCCGGATATCTCAGGAAAAATAATAGGTAAGTTTTATTGTAAGGTAAAACTCTCTATTTTTCAGTCCAACAAGGTCTCAGCGGCGACAGAGACGCGTCAGATCGAAGTGGGCGTGGTCACGGAAGGGGGGAAGAAGAAACACAACAAGATAAAGACGTCTAAGTACACGCTGCTTATGTTCCTGCCGAAGAACTTATCGGAACAGTTCCGGAGAGTCGTCAACTTCTACTTCTTGATAGTTACGGTCATTTCTATTGTCATCGGTATGTATTTGTATTATTATAAAAAAAGGGATGTTGCCTAGTGTCAAATCACATTTTTATAAAAAAAATTGTTGAATAGAGATACATAAATCTAAAATAAATCGTTATTAAGTTGACGATATTAAAAATTATAGGCAAATAAAAACGTTGCCCATCTTCGTTTTGAAGAACGTTTTTGAAGATTTACAAATATGGGCTTTAGATTGTTTATTATCACGTTGTCTAACATTGAATAGACGAAAATTATTTTTTAGTCACCATGCCTAGTATCGTAATATGTCTAACGTAGACCAAAATTGCTGCTGAAGCGAGACAAATCGAACTGAATTTAAAGCATTCAAAACTATAGTATTTTGATATATTGTCGTTAAGCCTGCATTTGCCATTACTAGCCACCGTCTTTCTGTGCACTTTATTTATTTATTATTATTTTTGTTTAATTTAAATTATTTGCTTTTGCATCATTCGTAGGTATTTTATTTTATATTCTTTGTATTTATTATTTAGTTGTAAGTTGAAACTGTATTCATGGCGTAAGAAATAAAAATGTAAACAACAAGCCCTGTTCATGACCTATCCTATAGTTATAGTTTTTTTTATTCTTCACCCCTAGGTCAAGAATTAAAAAAAAACTAGCGACCGTCGATACGACTATGCGACAGCGACCCGCGACCAGTACACCAGCCAATCAGGTTCTCTGGCTACGCGCGACGCGGATCGCGGGGATTATTTAGGGCTCCATATAAATTCATACTTAGCGGTAGTTACTAGCTCTATTTTGGTCTCGGGTCGCGGTCGGAATTCGGAAGTGCATCGGAAGGCTACCTTAAGGCTTAACCCATATATCACTTTTATTCCGCTATCTATACAGACAGTCCGGTGTCGCCGATGACCAGTATCGCGCCGCTGAGCTTCATGGTGATGGTGACGGCGGTGAAGCAGGGCTACGAGGACTGGCTCCGACACAAGGCCGACAATAAGGTCAACAACAAAATCGGTGAGTTTTATTACATTAAGGCTGGAACTATATTGTCTGGAATCCGTAAGGCCGGGGCAAATTTCTAGTACTGAAAATAGAATTCTGCGCTGACGCAATAGAGCTGTAAATTGAACACACAAGTGTCGAGTCAATGTCATAATATATGACTGCTTGACACTCGACACTTCCATTTTCAACTCTATTATTGTATTAGCACAGAGTTCTATTTTCGGTGCTCTGAATTTTCCCGGTCACACACGTCTCGTAGATATTGGATGCACTATAATATTTAAAAGTGAAATTATTTATTTTGTATATAGCTAAGAACGTACACGAATCTATATTTTATTTTATAGGTATATATGAAAGAAAGTCGTGTAAGTTACACTATTTATAACTCAATAACGGCTGAACCGATTTAGCTGAAAATTGGTTAAAACCAGAAGCTTAGAACCAGGAGAAGGACACATGATTTTTATCTCGTGCCCGAGTGACGTGACATAAAACGTGGTATAAAGTCACGTCTCGCTAAAACTCGAGAACGGCTGGACCGATTTGGATAATTTTGGTTTTGAAATAATTGTGGAAGTTCAAAGAAGGTTTGAATGGTGAGAAATATTGAAAAAGGTGTAGGTTGTAGAAGTAGGTGTAGAACTAGGACGTAGGTTGCATTGTAGGTGAAGTTATTTAGAATTAGAATAACGTGTATCGGGATACGTCTTTTAGCAAAGTGGATATTTATAATCCTAGCTTAATATCAATAAAATTAATCCGATTAGATGTCACTATCTTATACTTTAAACGAGACAATCTTGTATTATATATAATCGTTTTTTTTAATACGACTGCAAGTATTACCATGAAATGTATGCAGGGAGTTTGGAGGCAGAAAAATCGATCTAGCTAGGTCTTATCCCTGGAAACTACGCATTTTTAAGTTATGTATGTTTTTCTTTCGTCGTGCAGTTTCGACTCGATTATGTCAGTCCGATTGGCAGTTTGACGTATGTTTGTATAATTATATGAATAACTAGCTTTTGCCCGCGACTTCGTCCGCGTGGAATAGTGACTTCCGGCAGAAAAGTATAGATAGCTGAGAATAAGTTAATGTATTGGTAATATAGTTATTTTTTTTAAATATTTCATGTACAGAATTGACCTCTCTACAGATTTATTATAATATAGATTTCATGTATAACTTTGGTGTTTCTACACCGATTTACATGATTCTTTTTTTATTGAATAAGTAATAATGTTAACTTTTTTTTAATTAGGGATGAGTGAGAGTGTTGTAAACGTAAGATTAGACCAATATAATCAGAAAGCTCCGAATTGCTAAGCTACCGGAAGTTTCACGTGCTATTGTGAGTCAACCATAAAAGATAGACTTTATGCTGTCAAGAAATATTTTTATATAATATTAAGGAAAATATTTCCGCCATACGTGATTTCTATGCAGCTCTAACCATTAAGGCTGCACACGCGGTGGAAGCTTAAAAAATGGAGTAACTTCTCCCGTTTTCCCAATATATCCCTTCACTGCTCTGCGCCTATTGATCGTAGCGTAATGAAAAGTATACTATAACCTGCCCAGGAGTATGAAAAATAATTGTGCCAAATTTCATTAAAATCCGTCGAGTAGTTTCTGTTTCTATAACGAACATACAGACAGACAGATAGACGGACAGACAGACAGACAGACAAAAATTTTACTGATTGCATTTTTGACATCAGTAGCGATCCCTAATCACCCCCTGATAGTTTTTAAAAATATTTCATGTACAGAATTGACCTCTCTACAGATTTATTATAATATAGATTATGGGCATATTTCGACCACAGGGCGACTTTAGAAGATAAATAAATAGTAGATTTGCTACGTCCGAAGCGTTTCTATCTTTGCTACGCCATTGCTACACGGCGTAGTCTGCTACGAGATTGGTGTAGCAACGTAGCCTAGCATAGCACTAATACAAATCTATATTTTTTGTTATTTTTGATCCCTTCTTTAAATTAGACGTGGATAAATGGTACAACTATTAGGCAAATTAAATAACTTAAATAATAAACATTATATTTTTAATGCATTAACGAGCGTAATCAACTTACGCTCAACATTAGCAAAACAATATTTTCACAATATGGAACGCAGATTTAAATTTTTAATGACACAATTCAAAGCACCATAGTTATACACAACTAGCTTTTCCCCGCCACTACGTCCGCGTGGAGTTCGGTTTCCATACAAAGTTTTAACCTTAATACCGTACCTTTCCCCCATCTTAAGGGACGAGTTTTCCAAAATTCTTTCTTAGCGGATGCCTACGTCATTACAACTATCTGTATGCCAAATTTCAGCAAAATTCGTTCAGTAGTTTCGGCTGTGCGTTGATAGGTGAGTCAGTCAGGTTTGCCTTTTATGTATGTATTAGAATTTCAAACAAATAGTCGTCTATATGTAACAACTTATCTTTCCAGTGGAAATAGTCCACAAGGGCGTCATAAAAGAGGTCCGGAACTCTACTGTGGCTCCTGGCACCCTGGTCCGCGTGAAGCGAGGCCAGGAGGTGCCAGCCGACCTGGTGCTGCTGTGCGCCGCGGGGGAGGGGGGGAAGTGTTTCGTCACTACTGCGAATCTGGACGGGGAGACCAACCTCAAGACGCTGAGAGTACCGCCCCCATTGGTGGGGTATACTGCTGGTATGAGTTTCTTTTTATTGAATAAAAACAAACTATAGGCTTAATAACCATACCCTTTTTAGAAGCTGCTGCCTTTGCTGGTAAGAGTTGGTTTATGAATCAATGAATTTGCTATATGGTTTATACTTTTTTCATGCGTAATAAATAAATCTACGCATAATATATATTATATTTTTGGGGGTTCCGTGCCCAATGAGTAAAAACGGGCCCTATTACTGAGTCTGCCTGCCACCAAAACCTCGATTCTCGTAATCGGACCGATTTCGATGAAATTAGGTACAGGCATAGATTACCACAGGGAAGGAATTGGCTACTTTTTAACGCGTAAAAATGTACGGTTCCCTTAGGATTTTAATCTTGACTTGCACAAAATAGCGGCAACATCTAGTTAATAATAATCCTCTGATGTTTCCCGCCTTATGTACTATTATAGTCTTCCTTAGTAGTTTATTAATAGATAAGGTTCGGTAAAATCAATTACGGATATTTTGGGCATAATATGATCTATTGCTTATGTAAAGACGTTTAAGCAGAAAAAAAAATTGTCATACTAGAAAAAAAAAATTATGGGCGAGTTTGCGTTTTGCGGATTCTTCACCCATTTCAGAGATTAATTTTTACTTTGAGTATGACAATTATTTTTTGCCTAAACGTCTTTACATAAGCAGTGGATCATGTGCCCGAAGTATCCGTAATTGATTTTCGGAGACATTATATATACAGCTTCGTATGCACTGTGCAACTCTTTGCAAAAATCTAAATCGTTTTATATCACGTAAAACATCAACATCCGCCTGAAATACTGATAAATTAATCATAATTTATCATTCATGCGACGCAGACTGATAAATATCATGATTGTATAGTAAGTGTAGTCACAAAAATCCCCCCGTTTTTAATCCACATTAATGTATGAAGAATAAACTAACCTAACTAGAGCATGTCAGGGAATGTCTAAGGAGAGTTCCGTAACTATAACCGTGTAAAAGGTTTTTTTTTTCAAATTACTTCAAAAGTTACTGTCCGATTTCGTTCAAAATAATTTTCCTAAAAAGTTTTTAGTTTGATCTATCAGCATGAAAATTGCAAGTTTCTAAGTCTCAAGGTTTAGAAATCCCAGGGGGGGGGGCAACTTATAAACCACTTTGGAGGCCGATTACTCGTAAATGGTTGACTTTGCATAAAAGTCATCTATGAAACCTTGCCTTTATTTTAAAATACCTATTCAACGACACGTTGAGAGCCACCCCTAAAATATAAAATTATTATTATTTTATGATGCTAAACCGAGATCTGTACATAATGTATAAGTATACCAAATTTCATCCATTTATATTCATAATTACAGAAGCAAGAAGCGCGGATAGACAAACGGACGGACAGAGCGAAACTATAATAAAACTAATAATAAAGTATGAGCCGTCGCGGAAAAAGAGTTCGAATGTCTTCTCACTCTCACTAGATCGCTCTGCGCGGCGCCGCCCTCGTAATGAAACGTGTATTTTTACCCGACTGCGCAACGCAAAGGAGTGGTAATGTGTTTATCAGCCTATGTATGTATGTATGTATGTATGTATGTATGTATGTATGTTCCTTTGAAGCACTATACAGACCAAACGCCTGGGCCGATTTTTATGATTCACACGTCAATCGATTCCTCTTAGTCCGGCGAGTGTCACTAAAGACATGACGTTAGTAAAAATTCAATATGGCGACTACTGGACGCCATATTGTGAAAATGAAAAAAATGAAAGTCAACAAACTATATCATGTGGGGTATCGTTGAATAGGTATTTAAAAACCATTGTTAGTTTTCTCTCAACATTTTTCGATTCGACTGACCGTTTAGAATCTATATCGATTTAAAGTTGCATAACAACCATTCTCACATTCCAGTGCAATTGTGATGTATTACTGATGCTTATAGGAAATCCAGTCTGGTAAATAGCTAGCTAAGTACTCATAACTAAAAAGTATAAAATAAAAAATAATAATTTAAAAAATTTAAAAACCCGACTGCGTATAAAATGAACCAAACTAAGTACATAATTAAAACCGAAAAGAAAAAAACATGCACTTAGATATCCGGTGGCCTAGAATTCTATAATATAGTATTGAATTAATACTATTGGAACATAACAACTGAACAGTCGGGATCCATTATTCGACAGCCAATCTAATTTTTCAATGGATCCTGACTGTTTAGTTGTTATGTTCCAATAGTATTAATTCAATAATATATTATAGAATTCTAGGCCACCGGATATCTAAGTGCTTGTTTTTTTCTTTTCGGTTTTAATTATGTACTTAGTTTGGTTCACTTTTTACGCAGTCGGGTTTTTAATTTTTTTAAATTATTGTGTACTAAATAAAATTTTGATTCACTATTTTGAAAATGAAGCGCTGCGTTATGTGTCGTCTTATATCTGTGCATGACCTTATCCTTACATGTTCACTTTTTAGATAAGACGCTTATTATTGCCTTTTAGATATTTTACCGCAAGGACTGCGAATAGAAGTGCCTAATCCTGTGGCGGATTTGTACACTTTTTACGGTCGTCTGGAGATACCCAGACTAGATAGTCTGCCTCTCACTCCAGACAACATTATGTTGAGAGGTTCCAGGGTAAAGAATACGGAGTGGGCTATTGGCTGCGCCGTGTATACTGGTAAGTCTTTTATAGCTACAGCTTCTTTAGGAGTATAACAAGAATTCAAAATACAGGATTCCCAGAAAGTATGGTCAAGTTAAGTTTTTTTGATAGAGCACCCCTTGGACTATCCAAATCCCCCCCAAGTATGTTCCACAATTTTCAATAGTTTTCAAGTTATTATAGTTTTTGTGGAATTTTGAAAATTTTCAACCTGAACAACTTCGTACATCGTATATGATTATCATATTATTAAAATTATCATATCAAAATGTCGAACTTTGCATTTAAAACAAGTCCTACATACTTATAGTTACACACAAACAAACTTTAAAGTCTTTCACTTAGTTAAATAAATGTAGAAATTCATACAACATACAAGGTGGTGATAGCCCAAGGGGTGCTTCATCCACGTGAATATGGGATCGGACTACAACTAAAATATTTACTTTCATTAATATATTCAAAAATATTGAGGCAAATTTAAAAAATAATTATTTTATGTGTAATTTATTAATTAAATACATCTAAAAAGTACAAAAAAAGTTTTTTTTTGCTAAATTAGTGAACAAAACCTACATCATTAGTTTACTTACATCATATACAAATATATTATTTATGGTAAGTATGAACTTAAACGCACAAATATCGGAGATATTTACAAATATATTCCTGCGGCCGTATACTTCATACACTTTAAGCCACGAGTGACGTCACTTGTGGGTACGACTTTAGTATTGAGCGTTTTTACGAGACTTGCGAAATTTTGTATACAAATCGCTGTACCTTTGAAAATATTGACTTTTGTTATACTGTTTTTCCTAAGAAGCTACTCATATTTAAGAGTACTATTCATTTATGCAATTAAAAAAAATCAGTCCGATCCCCTATTCTGCCAAAAGAAAAATTCCTCTGACATAAATAGGGACGTTATCGGAAGTCCTTTGAAGCATGGCACTGTTGTAAAATATTCAATTTTCAGGGGAAGAGACCAAACTGGCGCTAAATTCCAAATACTCTGGCAACAAATTCTCCTCAAGCGAGGCGGCCGTCAACTGCTTTTTAGTTTTCTTCATATATCTCCTGGTGATAGAGATGGCCTTCTCACTAGTGGCGAAAGTTATCATAGACAAGTGGAACTACCAGAGAGAAGCGTACCTTGGCAAAGCCGAAGTGCATCCGTTGAATATCAAAAGCGTACTACAAGATCTCTTCTCTTTTCTGCTATTATACTATTACATCATACCAATGTCTTTGTACGTCACAATTGAGTTGTATAAGTTTATTGGTAAGTTAGTAAATGTTTAATCCATACTAATATTATAAATGGGAAAGTGTGTGTCTGTCTGTCTGTTTGTCCGTCTTTCACGCCAAAACTACTGAACTTATTTAAATTAAATTTGGTACACCGATAGTCTAGAGCCTGAGAAAGGACATAGGCTACTTTTTATCGCGGGGAAATGTACGGTTCCCGTGGGATACTTTATTTACAGTTTCACGTAAAAACTACTAAGCCGATTATCATGTTTGACACAGACATAAAGTAGACCACGGGAAAGGACATAGGCTACTTTTTATCGCGATAATAATAAAAATAAATCAACAACAATCTAAAACAAAAACATAATGAAAAACACAAAAGTACATAACCTCTCACATATGAAATAAAACAAATGTGGCATCAAAACACTGTTAAAATTATTCCCATCATCATCTCTTCCACTCGGATGTACTTTAGGCATTATGAGAGTATTTTTGGATTTTAATTGAAGAATAAACTTTCACTTCTATGTACTCTGGCACATTATATTCTTTTAATGACGTCATAATAATAAATATCTGATGTTATTTTATGCAGGTGCGCTCTTCATCGGATGGGATGAGGAGTTACGATGTAGCGAGACAGGAAGGCCAGCTATAGCCAACACGTCTGACCTTAACGAGGAACTTGGTCAAGTGGAAGTGTTGTTCTCAGACAAGACGGGTACTCTGACTAAGAACCTCATGATCTTCAAAGCGTGTTCTATAAAGGGACAGATTTACGAGGAGAGAGACTCGAAGCTGTACGACACGCAGAGGTTTGACGAGCCCGCTGATACTTTTCAGGTCAGTTCTGTTCTTAGCACTATAGTCTATTCGCGTTAAGAAGGCACTGAATCCTATGAATGAAGCATAAGCTGTATTTACCATTTAACCCAATTAAAGTAAGCCATTTTGACTAAGGTAATACATGTATACGAATGATTCACAGCCTTTTAAATATTGCGGCGCGCGGACCAATGAGGGTTTTTAAATTCGTGACACCTAACAGCTTTTTGACACGACAAGGACCGTCGGGCTACCAAGCGCCGCCTGGTGGTAAAAAAAATGAATTGAAAATTCTTATTGACTGTGTTTTATTATTTGTACCACTTACGCCACCAGATGACGCTTTGTGTGCGTTGGGTCTTCCTCCTAACGGCAGAAAGAATATCAAACACCCTCATTAGCGCCACAATCCAGAATCGCGCTATCGAAGTTTCTGTAGTTCGGCGCTAATATATACAACAGCTGAAATGACTAAGTACATATTGTGGGCTTCGGCCTGACCGGGCATATCACCTCGCTCAGTTCAAGATCGAATCGAAATCGAATCGGGGCTTCCACATATCCCACAACGTGATACCTAGACTGTAGATATTGGCATCATTATATGTAAAGACCGTTAGATATATTTACAAATTAAATTTTAAAATGTTTAACTAGATATATACATTAATCTAATAGAAATAGTTATTTGGAGTGACGCGATAAAAAAAAAAAAACTATAATCAAATGAAAAACATTGCCCATCTCCTTCTAGCAATAAAGATTTGTTACATCACAAACCGCCATACATTGTTTAAGACAAATGTATGGCGGAAGAAATTGGTGGTGTCACAGGCCGATATATCGCTCTCTATCTTATAGCAAACTGAAATTGTTTGTATCTTTTAATTGTTTTTAAGATTTACGTAAAGGGGATTTTAGATTATATAATATACGTATTATGCTGTCCAACGAAACACATTTGTTTTAGTCATTATTCAAGAAGTACATAAAAAATTACTAATTTCAAGAATAAGGATTATTTTAAAGTAGTATAATTCCTCCATGTATCGAGATACAATGCGATTATCATCGCTTTATCATCGCAGTAGTTATTTTTATAATTTTATAGCCTCTAATCGTCTTCTGTTTATATACGTACAGTAATTACACTTATGTACAATTATTGATAAATATATAATACGTATTTGTTTTGTACAAACATCGATAAAAACCAAATTGGCTTTTAAAAATTGGCAAATAGCTTTTAAAGAATTACTCTAAAGTCTAAGCATATCTAATACCTATAGACTATATAGTCCAATAAAATTAGCGTAAATCTCGGAATGACATAATCAGGAAACCCGTATACACCTTCATTTTAGCGTTCTAGATACGAGATTTATAAGACTTTCGAGGGTATATAAAATATTTGTATTATTAATTTTACACTGTATCGTGTACCAAAATAATATACTTATTCTTTTTTTTTTTTCAATATAATTTAGTAACACTTTATATTTCAGACAGACATTAAATTTTTCTTCACAATTCTCGCTCTCTGTCATTCTGTACAAGTTTCTAGTGAGGACATGAAAAAGTTGAGCGCGCGACTCTCGGGTCAAGGGAATATGCAGCTAATGAACTTTTTTCGAAAGAAAAAGAGTAGCAAAGCGAATGGCAGAATAGCTGATAATATGGCTTGGAATGGGCTTAATGAAAGTGGTAGTAAAATGGACTACCAGGGCAGTAGTCCTGATGAGAAGGCCTTAGTGGAGGCGGCAGATAGAGTAGGCGTTACCTTTTTAGGTGAGGAAGGTAATAATTTACTCCTAAAGATTGGCGAAGACACAGAAATGTACGAGCGATTACAGATCATAGAGTTCACTTCAGAAAGGAAAAGAATGTCGATCATAGTAAGAGATAAGGACGGAAAGGTGAGTCTTGACATTCCTAGATACATATGTAGTAATCTTTAGACATCTTTAACAGCTAAACTTGATACGAGGTTTGGTGTTAGATAAGTTATCTTCGCAGTTAAACTTGAAATTGAAGATATGATAATAGTTCCCTGAATTGGGCAAAATATTGCGTCATAATATATAATCGTCTGTTGGATTATAACTTTAAAGTTGAAATGGAATCTTCAATTCAAAATATATTATGTAGAGTAATTTATCTGTTTACATGAAATTTATTTGGATAAACACATCTATCATCATCATCATCGCCGACTAACAGGGCTTGGGTTTCTCACCACGCTAGCATAGGCTAGCCATAGGACTGGTAGTATTTATTTGAAATACAATGTAGAATGTCATATTTTTTCCAGATATGGTTATTTTGTAAAGGCGCTGAGACCTCGGTTTTCCCAATTTGCAAAGACTCCGCTCTCATAGAAGAAACTGACAAGGATATAAGTACGTTTGCTGTTAAAGGATTAAGGACATTGGCCATAGCGTACCGGGAAATATCCAATGAAGAGTACGAAAAAGTTGCAGAATGTGAGTTTATTACCTACATAAGTATATTACTCTGTTGAGAACTTATCAGGGTTTTTAAATTCGTTGCATCTGACAGCTTTTGACACGACAAGGACCGTCGTGCTACCAAGCGCCGCCTGGTGACAGAAAAGAAAATCGAAAATTCTTATTGACCGTTTTTGATACGTGCCGTAAGTGCCACCAGATGACGCTTTGTGTGAGTTGGGTCTGCCCCCTAATGGAAGAAAAGAATAAAGATATCAAAAACCCTCATTCAATCTAAACGTACACAAAAAGACAAAATTCGACCATAGTAATGTCATTGTATTTCTTTATTGCATGTTAAATACGTGTCATGGGATGTCATGGGCTAATCATCCCAACTTACCTGTCCGGTAGTTGTGTTATAGTATGCGACCCCGGCTTCCCTAGCTATTACTGTCCTATCCCTTGCCCTCCTGGACGTTAATATCCTACTTTTCCTATTTCCCACTCTAACTTACCAATCTTTCTTTCCACACCACCTGTCCTTCCCTTTTCCTTTTCCTATCCTCTCCGCAAATCCGTGGGAACGCAATGGATAATTATAAAAATAATTTAATTATCCAAAATGGCGGCGATGTGGTTCGCCACCCATCACGCCTCGTTCTCGCGGAGGCGAAAAGTGGCCCATGGAGAGCCGCTTCGCTACGTTGAATGTAAGAGGAGAAATGGATGGTAAGAATGAAAGTGGATGAAGCGAAATTTGTAAGAATCGTAGCAAGTGGAAAGAAGTGGTCTCTGCCTACCCCTACGGGAAAGAGGCGGTCTCTGCCTACCCCTATGAGAAAGAGGCGTGATTATATGTATGTATGTATAAATACGTGACATTTAAATTGCTAGCTAATGTGTTCTATTATTCTCTGTGTTTACAATTTAATTAATGTTATACCTAGCAATATCCCGCTAAAATGTACCTACAACCTGCAAGCAAATTTGTGAGAGCACGCATCCTCCCTCCTATCACGCTCTTACGCGTACACTCAGAAACAAGATCGTGAAAACACCACCACCTCACAAGCAACAATGTCAGCAAAATCGTGCAAGACCCCACATCACCATGCAGGTTGCAAAACTTGATGCGCGACATTGTTGTTTGTGTGGTGGTGGGTTTTGCACGGTTTTGTTTTTGAGTGTACGCATAAGCAGTGTGGGAGGAGGGAGGTGCTTTACGTATGCTTATACGTGCACTCACACATTTGCTTTCAGATTGTGGGTACATTTCCGCGGGATATTGCTAGATATAATAAAATTAATTGTAAACTATGGATTTCCGCAAAGTAACACCTGATTCTACTACTCTTTGTTAACGTTTAGACTCAATTGAAACTGAACCGAGTATGGTATTGAGGTATTGATATTACATTCTCATACAAATCGGCGTTAAAATAGGCAAGCGGACTGATTTTTTTTTATTGCATAAATGAATAGTAATCTTAAATATGAGTAACTTCTCAGAAGAAACCGTATATCAAAAGTCAATATTTTTAAAGGTACAGCGATTTGTATACAAAATTTCGCGAGTCTTTATACCAAAAAAAATTTTTTTTTGCGAAATTGGTAAACAAAACCTACATCATTAGTTTACTCACATCATATACAAAAACATTCATTATGGTAAGTATGAACTTAAACGCACAAATATCGGAGATATTTACAAATATATTCCGGCGGCCATATACTTCATATACTATAACCTACAAGTGACGTCATTTGTAGGTCGACTTTAGTATGGAGCGTATTTAGAAGGCTCGCGAAATTTTTTATACAAATCGCTGTACCTTTGAAAATATTGACTTTTGATATACGGTTTCTTCTAAGAAGTTACTCATATTTAAGAGTACTATTCATTTATGCAATAAAAAAAATTAGTCCGATTGCCTATTTGGTCACGGGGTCTAACAGCATTATGAATCTTCAGTTATGATACATAATATCAAATCTAGGATCGGTCTTAACAGTTAACTATGGTCACATTTTGTATATTTTGTATTCAAATAGGATATCCCTAGATATTATATCATAGGTTCTAATCAATTTTAATATTCTTTATGCAAATTAATTAAAACCAAAGAAAACTGGACGATATAAAATGCAGAACGCTGACAAAATGTTCGCTCTATAATTAAAAATCTGATTGACACTTCAAAGAGCTTTTAGTTCGATTGAAACTATACAAGTTTTATGAAGGGTGTGTAAAATTGATTTCCAATGACTCATTGAGTTGCTTATTGTTAATTAAAATTCATACATTGACCTTCATAGTAATAGACGTAAGAATTGTTCAATTTATTTATTATTTATTCTTTATGTACACAGTTGACATTAAAAACTTACAGACTTAATACAAATGAGATGGTACAAAGGTGTGCTTATCTCTATGAAGAGATCTGTGTCATTCTTTAATCAGTGTAGAGAACGTACACGCTGAAATACTGCATTCGCAAAAATATTTAGGTATATTATTTAAAATACGCCGATTTGACTATCAGATAAGATACTTCCATTTTGGAACGCTCGCTTATCTAGGCAACTTCTAACAATACTTAGGATTTATTTATAAATAGCATTAAGGGGCCCATTGACTTGCGATGGATTGTTACGATCTAACTGGAATAAACTGGTTTCGTCGAAAGCAAATCGTTTACGACGGTCGTAAACGATGTACTTGGTCATATACGATATCGTAAACG
Organism: Glaucopsyche alexis; assembly: GCA_905404095.1. Classification (NCBI taxonomy): domain Eukaryota; kingdom Metazoa; phylum Arthropoda; class Insecta; order Lepidoptera; family Lycaenidae; genus Glaucopsyche; species Glaucopsyche alexis. The sequence goes on along the minus strand of FR990047.1, from coordinate 21,994,932 downwards.
ATCTGCCAAACTTTATAGACCTAGCCCAAGCCCCAAGCGCGCACTGGCGGCCTCCGAAATATATAGTTATGCATTGTATCATCAGTGCGCGCACTTGGCCGCTTGCATTCATTTCGTTGGCCACCAATTTTGGGCTAATTGGGCTAAATTTATCAAAATCATCCTGATTTTGATAAATTTAGATTTCCTATAAAATATGTTTACAGACGTATTAACACACCCATAAACGAGTAGGTTATATTTCATAAGATTAAAGTAGAACAACACTTTAATGCCAATGATATTTTATTTCAGTAGCATAGTATATATTATGTTCAACACAAGTGACATTGTCATCATTATCATGGTATCACAGGAACAAAATTATGTAGTTCACACCCAATACACACCTTTGTTTATGTAAGTTCGTAATAGTTCCATGAATATCGATAAGATAACAAACACGTACCTAATATGAAAACATACGGCAAACGTTATCAACTTTCAGAACTTCAATAAAAATTAGACTTAAAAATTTTCTACTTTGCAAAAGTAATTACTTAAACCAAGATAAATCAAACTCCAACCTGTATGACTAGCATTGGTACTGGATTTACTTACCCGAAACCAAAAGAACCGGAAAATCCTGGATTTTGAAGATACAACAAGAACCGATTGTATAAATATTAGGAATCGGGTTTTCGGTACGTCTATGACTGGAACTATGTACGGTTGTCGACAAATTACCACTTTGGGCCTAAGATTGAAATGTGGAACTCCGGTCTGTCGGCCACCGTATATTGGCATGGCGGCGCATCCTTCGTCACGCTTTACTCCCCGCGTTATGACTTATACCTAAACATCTTTGTGTAATAGATATAAACTGCTCCTTATTACAGCTATAAAGCTCATCGACGGCAAGAGCGCAGAGGAGCTCCAGCAGGTGACACAGCAGTACAGAGTGTTGGAGCAACAGCTGACGTTAGTCGGCGCGACCGCAGTGGAGGACTGTTTACAGGACGACGTGGCTGATACTTTAGCGGCGTTACGAGCGGCGGGGATCAGGACGTGGGTGCTTACTGGTGACAAGGTAAGTAAGCTAAGTAAATCATCATCATCGTCACCTAACTTCCCTACTACTGGGGCTGGGGACTCTCCTAAAGTTTAGGGAGTTGTGACTTTAGTTTGCGAGAGCGCAGTGGAGGACTGTTTACAGAACGATCATGTGATTGAGCGTTACTTTAGAATGTTATATTGTTAAGGAAGACATATATAGTAGCTTCCGACAGATGGTGTTATATCCAAAATCGTGTCGTGACGTGACGCGACCTTAACATTTTAGTTTCAATGCCGCAAAATAATGAAAATTACGACCTAACATTTCATTATTTTCAGGTAGAAACAGCGATAAACGTAGCACAATCCTGTGCTCACATCTCAGAGAACGACAGACGGCTATTCCTAGTCGACGTTCAAAATGAGGAGGCTATGTTGGCCCAACTGGAACACTGTAAGCGGACTCTAAAGGAGCCCAGTTACAGGGACCTTACGTTAATCGTCGATGGTGCGAGTATGAGTCAAATCCTAGATACAGCGTTGGCGGATACCTTTGTTGATATATCACTGAAATGCCATGCGGTGTTGTGTTGCAGGCTGTCCCCTATACAGAAGGCTAAGGTATGATTATGATTGTATGTTGATGTTTAAAGCCGCTGCCTCGAATTTCTTTCGCTCACCGCCGCCGCGTCCGCCCCTAGCACCTGCGCCGTAGTCACCACTCATCGCTTGACACTGCCCTCCTGTCAAGTGGTGACTATGGCACCCACGTGCGCACGCCGCCGCCACGAAATTCGAGACAGAGGCCTTACCTATGCTAAGAACTCACGGGACGGTTTTTTCCCGTGACCGCCGCGGTCGTCGAACTGCGGTTTTATTTTTTCTAAACTCACGAGACCGCGGTATTACACGGTCACGCAGCCGCCGCGGTTGAGATTATCTTCCGCAAGTGTGGCGGGCGTAGATCGCAGGACACGCGATTGCAAAAGGGAAACACTACATACACTACATATACAGGGGAATACTACATAATATACTATATAGTGACTTGGGGTAATTCCGCAATTGGCCGCATCAATTGCCGCCCGGCGAAATCAGCGATAAGGCGTACGTTATGTAATTTTTTCTTCGATTAGTGTTTTTCGCGCCATTTTTGTTGATTCACAAAAACTCCAACATGTATTATATTGTATATTTCGAAATTCTGGTAAGTAAATTAAATATGAGTTTTTATATAATATTATAGATAATCGTTTTTTATTAACATTAAATGCAAAGTATACCTAATGCACAGGTCACGTTAAGTCGTAATTTCCCCCGCATCATTAAATCATCCTACCTACCTACAAAACCCTACATTTAAATAATAAATTTACATACATACCATTTATAATTTCAATATTTATGACAAATTAGCCATCAAGTAATGATATTATATCTCAATAAATACATTCGTTAATGCAAATATTGATTATTTTTAAATGACAGACCAAAACTTAAACCGATAGTCAACTCGATGGAAAACCTGTCGGAATTACCCCAAGTCACCTTATATATTTACAATAGATTTTCTGAATTTTGACCGCAGACCGAACGCAGAGCGCGCGGGTGCTACCCGCGGCCAGCGCGTTCATAGCGTTATGTAATTACAATATAAAATATTTCAAACAAATTATATTTTTTAAAATTAAGTAATATTTGCCGATAACCATTTAAACAATATTTAAATTGTTGCTTAGAAAAAAATGCGAAATGAAATTTATCAGATCGTGATAGATCATATTTTTTATCATTTGAGGAAGACAACAGCGCTGTTTCCAGATTACTTTATAATGTCATTATCATTTTTTGTTGATAAAAAATACTATTATCCTTTTATTCTTATGACGATTATAAACTGGAAGTCTTCTTTAAATTCATGTAAAAAATCTTAACTGTTACAGATAGTAAAACTCATAAAGAACAGCAAAGAACATCCGATCACAGCGGCGATAGGCGATGGAGCCAACGACATATCTATGATACAGGAAGCTCACGTCGGCTTTGGGATATTCGGGAAAGAAGGCCATCAGGCTGCTAGGTAATATATAGCTCTTTTGTTTTATTCCCTGGCTTTTACTTTAAGGTGAACTGAACTGAACTTCCATAGAATAGTTGTGATATAAAATGTATGACACGAAAAAGCGACAGTACTATACGACAAAAAATGATAGCGCGATAAAGCTAAGCGCCATCTCGACGCAAGATATCAAACTAATCCTAAATAACAATTAAAAGGAAAGCCTCTTGTCATATTTATAAAGGCTTTATCTCTAACTAGCTGTTGCCCGTGACTTCGTCCGCGTCAATTTCTGTTATTATAATCTCGATTAAGAAGTTTTTAAAAGAATATATTTTGAAGTACTTCTGCGTACTTAAATTATATTTTTAGTTTTATTTTCTTGTGGCTGAAGAACAATATTATGAAGAATTGGATCTTGCGTTTACGCAGCGCATGTAACAGAAGCCCTCAAATATGAATTATTTTCCCCGTTTTGACAACATTTTTCACTGATGCTTCGCTCCTATTGGTCGCAGCGTAATGTTATAAGTATAGCTTAAAGCCTTCCTCGACAAATGGACTATCCAACACAAAAGTAATTTTTCAATTCGATCTAGTCTCTAGAAATTCCTGAGATTAGCGCGTTCAAACAAAAAAACAAACTCTTCAGCTTTATAATATTAATAGTACGTAGATAAGAATGAACTGAACACATTCTTTTTTAAAAGTTTGTACTTACATTATTATAAAATTTGTTTTTCCTGCAGCTCCGCCCGCGTAAATATAGTGTTACGAACAATAAGACTAGCGCCATCTAGCGTCAATCCAATGAAACCACTTGGTGCGAACAGGGACAACGTTTTCACGTCTACTCAATACTAGATGGCGCTACTGTGCGAATATTCCGGAACAATTCAACCAGTTCACGCGGCTAGCGAATATTTCTGGAACGGTCTGGAACTCGATTCGGCCCATATAAATACGCCACAGAGATGCGAACGAGTCAGTTCAGTTTCGAGCTACCTTCGGGCGATTTCGAGGCGAAACAGGCGATAAGTAAAAGTGATACCAGTGATTAATACCAGTGAAACCCGCGATTTGGCTACGACTTAAGGACACTGTTAGTGCTTAGTGTTTGGACTTAGTGCTTAGTGTTTGGACTTAGTGTTTAGTGTTAGACTTAGTGCTTTGTGTTGGACCTAGTGCTAGGGAATAAAGTCTTCAAAAGAGTCAGCAGGCTTTATCTCCAAATCCTTCGTACCCTAACACGTAACAACTGGTGTCGGAAGTGAGATTTGGAGATGCCATTGACTCCGAGAGAGGACTTCAAGGAGGGCGTCAGAACAAGGGCACAACGAGCTGCGGAGGCCACACCCACTGGGGACCAAGCTCCGCCCACTGTGGGCCAAGCCCCGCCCACTGACCCCGCCCACCAGGACCCGCCCACTGACCACGCCCCCCAGGCTCCGCCCACTTTGACCCAAGCCACGCCCACCGACTCCCACCGGGTCACACCCACTCAGGCCACGCCCACTGGCCCCGCCCACCGGGTCACGCCCACTCAAGCCACGCCCACCAGCAGTACCTTGACTCTTCAATTAGGAAGTTTAATTGAATTAATGGAGCTGCAAAGGGCTGAAATTCAGGCAATGAAAGAATCACACGAACGCAGGCTCGGCGCTTTGCAAGACTCACAAGAACGCAAGCTCGGTGCTCTGCAAGAATCACAAGAACGCAAGCTCGGTGCTTTGCAAGAATCACAAGAACGCAAGCTGACTACGATTCAAGAGTTTCAAAAGGCTGAAATCAGAGCGATTCGAGAATCGCAAGAGCAACAAAAAGACCTTCAAGAAAAAGCGCTTTGGGCTATAAATGATGTCAGTGACACGGTGATTAAGCTTCGAAAGGATGTCGACGTAGTGGAAGAACGAGTTACTGGGTTAGGATTGGACGTTGAAAATTTGAAAACCGTCCTCGCTGAACTACAGAAGAAGGTAGTGCACCTTGAAACCACGGGAGGTGCGACGTCAAGTGGAACTACCAGAGTGGCGCAAGGACCGAGAGTGAAAGTGCCGCCATACGACGGCACTACTTCTTGGAACGCCTATCGTCAACAATTCCAGACTGTTGCTACTGCCAACGAATGGACGGAAGAACAATGCCTGACCGCTCTCACTGTTGCGCTAAGAGGGCAAGCTTTGTCGATCTTGGAAGCACTGCCACATACAGGAAAGGGGTTCCAAGACCTGATGGAGGCACTTGAATCCAGGTACGGGGAGCGACACCTGGAGCACGTGTTCCGTGCCCAACTGCGTGACAGAGTCCAACGCTCAGGAGAAGGACTGCAACAATGGGCGTTGGAAATTGAAAAACTCGTCAGGAAGGCACACCCAAGAGCCGACACCAAGATGGTAGACACGAATATTGTTCAAGCATTTGTCGACGGAATCAAAGACCTGGAAGTCAGAGCTGCAGTGAGGCTTCGTCACCATACCTCGCTAAGGGAAGCATTGGCGCATGCTTTGGAGGTCGAGGCTGTTCGCCACGACATACGGCAGACCCATCAGATCCGCGAGGTCTCCGTGGAAGTCAAGGAGGTTAAGGCTCCTATGAAGAAAAGTTCTGGAGCCATGTGCTACAAGTGCGGCGAGAGGGGGCATCTTCAGCTCAACTGCCCGCAGAAGGAGACCCAGATGGCAAGGATGAAAAGGATCGAGGAACAAATAGAGGAGCTGAAGAAGCAAGGGGCTTCGTCCCCTTGTCCGCGATCAGGGAAACGAATAAAAGCCAGGACTAAGGGGCGAGTGCTGGCTGACGCGGAGGAAGTTGCCTGGATGAAAAAGTGTAGTTCGATAACAGGCGCAGACTCAGCAAACAACAACAACTATGGATTAGTGACTGAGCTACTCGATGACTGCAAGAGTAATCTGGCTTATTCGCAGAACATGAAAGCTAAGAAGTTTATACAGCGCTACGCGAATATCTTCTCCAGTCAAGAAGGGGACCTTGGAAGAACGTCGATAGTTCAGCACAGGATAGATACCGGAAGCGAGAGACCAATTCGTCAACGAGCAAGACGGATACCAATTGCAAAGGAAAAAGAAGTTGAAGGCCTTTTGGAGGACATGAGAAGGAATAAGATTATTGAACCGTCTGCAAGTCCGTGGTGCTCACCTGTTGTATTAGTGAAGAAGAAAGATGGTAGCACGAGATTTTGCGTGGACTATAGGCGTCTCAATGATGTCACTAAGAAAGACAGTTACCCGTTACCTAGAATTGACGACACTTTAGATACCTTGAATGGCATGAAATGGTTCTCGACCCTAGACCTGAAATCTGGATACTGGCAGGTGGAAATTCATCCAAAGGACAAGGAAAAGACAGCTTTCTCGACCGGTAAAGGTTTATGGCAATTTAACGTCATGCCCTTCGGATTGTGCAACGCACCTGCCACATTTGAGCGACTCATGGAGTGTGTACTGGCAGGCTTAGTTGGAGAGGCCTGCTTGGTCTACTTAGATGACGTCATCATTGTCGGCCGCGACTTCGAGGACCATTTACGAAACTTGGAGCGAGTTTTCGCCAAGATAGAGGGAGCAAAATTAAAGTTGAACCCAAAGAAATGTCGTTTATTCAGGAGTAAGGTCAATTATCTCGGCCATGTTATCTCCAGTGATGGAATCCAGACAGACCCGGATAAACTGGAAGCAGTTCAAAAATGGCCTACCCCTAAGGACAAAACCGAAGTGCGAGCATTCCTCGGCCTATGCTCATACTACAGGCGTTTTGTTAAAGGATTCTCGGAAATAGCCAAGCCATTACATCGGCTGACAGAAGATAAACGACAATTTAGTCGGGATGAGACTTGTGAAGATTCTTTTCAGAAACTAAAGAAGCATCTGTGTGAAACACCAATCCTGGGGTATCCACAAACTGAAGGTCAGTTTATAGTCGACACGGATGCAAGCAACACGGCCATTGGAGGAGTGTTATCTCAAAAACAGGGTGAAAGAGAAGTTGTTATTGCATATTTCAGCAAATCTTTATCTAAGCCAGAGAGAAACTACTGCGTGACAAAAAGAGAACTCTTGGCTGTTGTAAAGACGCTACAACATTTCAACAAATATCTCATCGGCAGACAGTTTTTGCTGCGAACTGATCACGCAGCCTTGAAGTGGCTACTGCAATTCAAGAACCCAGAAGGTCAAGTAGCTCGATGGATTGAACAGCTTCAGGAGTATGACTTCAAGACGGAACACCGCAGCGGAAAGACGCATGGGAATGCCGACGCACTTTCACGAAGGCCGTGTTCGGAAGACTGCAAACATTGTGTTAAGCAGGAATCTAATGAAGTTACATTGAAGCTAACGAGAACAAGTCCTTTGGGTCTCTGGGAGAATGATGCTATGAGGGAGGCCCAAGAAAGAGATGACGACCTTCGGCACATCATTACATGGAAGAAACGGGGTGACGTCAAACCAATCTGGAGTGAGGTTGCACCCACTGGCGCTGTCACAAAGGCGTACTGGGCGCAATGGGACAGTCTGATACTTCAAAACGGAATACTCTACCGGAAATGGGAGAAGACTAACGGCAGAGAGTTCCATCTTCAGATAATTGTCCCAAGAACGAGAGTACCAGATGTTCTCCGTGAAATACATGATGGCGTATCAGGAGGTCATCTAGGTGTCAAGAGGACGTTAACAAAAGTGCGCGAAAGATTCTACTGGTTGCATTGTCGAGATGATGTACAGGATTGGTGCCGCAAATGTACTACTTGCGCTGCTGTAAAAGGACCACAGACCAGGAGCCGTGGGAACCTGCGGTTGTATAACGTCGGTGCACCGTGGGAACGGATTGCAGTTGACGTAGCTGGGCCATTTCCAGTAACGGAATCGGGAAACAAGTATTTTATGGTCGTCATGGACTACTTCACCAAATGGCCCGAGGTGTTCGCCATACCAAACCAAGAAGCTACAACAGTCGCTTCTAAGTTAGTCGAAGAAGTGATATGTCGCTTTGGTGTGCCTCTAGAAATCCATTCTGATCAAGGCAGGAACTTCGAATCGCAGGTGTTCCAGGAAGTATGCAGAATTTTGGGCATGCATAAGACGAGGACCACCGCGTACCGTCCACAGTCTGATGGAATGGTAGAAAGATTTAACCAGACCCTTGAGAGGCATTTGGCGAAATTGGTAGACGACAAACAAAAGGATTGGGACAAGTATATACCACTCTTCCTTCTGTCATACCGAACCGCCGAGCATGAGAGCATAAAAGCTACCCCGGCGTATGTCAACTACGGTAGAGAACTACGAATACCAGTAGACCTATTGACAGGAGGGTCACCGGAGGGACCAGAGACCGTACAAGACTATGTCTGCGATTTAAGGAAAAAAATGCGCTATATACACGCCTTGGTTCGGGAAAATGGGTTACAGTCAAGTAAGAACATGAAAACCAGGTACGACCGGAAATCGAACACGAGCGGCTTCGAGGAAGGGTCACTGGTGTGGCTGCATAACCCAACTCGCCGGAAAGGGAAATCTCCAAAGTTGCAGACCAAGTGGGACGGACCATACAAAGTGCTTACCCGAATAAATGATGTGACTTATAGGATCCAAAAGCAACCAAGAGGGACATTCAAAGTGGTACACATAGACCGTCTGGCGCGGTACCATGGCAGTAACAACGATGCTCGGGACGAGCATCTCTAAGAGGGGAGTAGTGTTACGAACAATAAGACTAGCGCCATCTAGCGTCAATCCAATGAAACCACTTGGTGCGAACAGGGACAACGTTTTCACGTCTACTCAATACTAGATGGCGCTACTGTGCGAATATTCCGGAACAATTCAACCAGTTCACGCGGCTAGCGAATATTTCTGGAACGGTCTGGAACTCGATTCGGCCCATATAAATACGCCACAGAGATGCGAACGAGTCAGTTCAGTTTCGAGCTACCTTCGGGCGATTTCGAGGCGAAACAGGCGATAAGTAAAAGTGATACCAGTGATTAATACCAGTGAAACCCGCGATTTGGCTACGACTTAAGGACACTGTTAGTGCTTAGTGTTTGGACTTAGTGCTTAGTGTTTGGACTTAGTGTTTAGTGTTAGACTTAGTGCTTTGTGTTGGACCTAGTGCTAGGGAATAAAGTCTTCAAAAGAGTCAGCAGGCTTTATCTCCAAATCCTTCGTACCCTAACACGTAACAATAGCATTCCACAGCATATAGCAAACTGTACTTTTTCAGGAAAATTAGCCTGTTTTAATCCAGAGTCTAAACTACTGCCACACCAAATTTCATCGAAATACGTTCAGTATTTTTTGCGCGAAATAGTAACAAACATCTACCAATCCATCCATCCTCACGGTCACATTTATAATATTAGTAGGATTATATTACCTAAAGGCCTCCACAGACGAGAGGCCGATCGTTTCAGTTAGAACTGACTGAAAACAGAGCTGGCAACACTGGAACGAATCGCTTCAGTCCATACGGCCGACTGATGCGATCTCGAAATTGCACACAAACAATTCGATTTTGCATCCGTTCAGGCCGAACTGAAAGCAGACCGGACCGTGTATGGGGCCCCTAAAGCTTAACCTACCTACTTATACTTATTGTTGCAGGTGTGCAGATTTTGCGTTCACGAAATTCGCGATGGTGAAAAAAATGCTGCTGGTAATGGGCCACTGGTACTACCAACGGCTCGCGACTCTCATACACTACTTCTTCTACAAGAATCTAGTCTTAGGTAATGTAATGGTGAGTGAATTGTTAATACCTAAAGTGTCGGTCGCCATTCGAAATGAAAAAAGTATTTATGTGAACACCTAAGAGGGTTTCGTAACCTTTGGATCAAATAAAAAAACTTCGTACAAAAATAATAATAAAAAAAGTAAACATGTCAAATATTGGTATAATGTACGGATCCCTCCGTGGGCGAGACCGGTTTTAAAAAGCTCAATTACATCAATTACCGGACAAACCTTTATGGAGTGTACAATTTCATTAATTATATGTTTCTATATGAAAATAAATAAAACAACGGGTGACGCGGTAGAAAGAGAGGGGGATATTACTTCCTCTCCGACGCCGCGACGGAGCTGAGGTCTACACTCTACTATCCCTCCGTCTCACGAATTTTCGATTAGGTCACGTGTCCTGACTCCTGACGCGAGTTATCATTTACCCATCCCAAACAAAAGCGCACAATGCCACTAAAGAGTTTTCACTTAAAATATATATTGTTTCAGTTTATGTTTCAAGCAACCTCAGCGTTTTCCACGCAGTCAATATTCGACTCTATGTACCTGACATTCTACAATTTGTTCTTCACTTCGGTGCCGTGTCTCCTGCTGTCAGTTACCGAGCAGCGGTGGCCGGCTGATCTGCTTTTACAGTAAGTACAATACACTGCACGGCGCAACTTGACATTCGAACTCTTATAATGGAACGTGTATCTTCTTGCGCAATGAATAAAGTTCAATTTTGAGTCGCTATTTACATGGCGACTCAAATATTCAGCGTCGCGTCGCGTCGCGTCTCGATGTGAACTGACCCTTGGGGTGCTCCCTCATTCGCGTCGCATGTAAGGGGCCCCATACATGGTCCGGTCTACCTTCAGTTCGGCCTGAACGGATGCAAAATCGTATCGTGTGTGTGCAATTTCGAGATCGCATCAGGCGGCCGTATGGACTGAAGCGATTCGTTCCAGTGTTGCCAGCTCTTTTTTTGTGAAACTACTAAACTCGTATCGATTTCTACTAAAACTACTAAAAAACTACTAAAGAGGCTACTTAACTTAGGAATTCCTGAAGCCCCCAAAAACCACTGCATTTTAGGTTTTATTATATTAAATTTTTTTCATTAATTGAATTTGATTATAAATTTTACCATTAAATTAAAATATACTAGGAAATATTACGTATTTAGTAGCTATTTTGCATATCATTACTGTCTGGCTCTTTCCTACTTAAACACTACTAATAACTAAATTTCTACCAAGGAGGGAATAAAATACTCAATTTAGTAAAATTTTGTAAAATAACTAAGTTGGCAACATTAATTCTGGCCTGACCGATCGGCCTGAACGCGCGGCCTGTCCTGACCGTGTGTGGACAAATCGCTTCAGTTCTTGCCCGACCCGCTGCCGTGCGGGCGTGTATCTTGTACAAGCGTTGTATGAGTTTTCGCGGTGTTTAAATACAAAATTGATAAACACGACCGTAGCGCGCGGCAAACCAGAATGGACTGATGCGACTGTTCCGTGTGTGGGCCCGAATCAGATCAGGCCGAACTGACGTAAATTGGATTGGATGCGATTTTTTCCGTGTGTGTGCTCGAATCCGTTCAGGCCGAACTGACGTCAGTTCCAGCTGAAACGATCGGCCTCTCGTCTGTGGGGGCCTTAATGTAACGATATAGGTTAGACTTTGAGCATTTTTTTTTTTTTTTATGTAATGAACCAGGAAACGAGCAGACGGATCGCCTGATGGTAAGCGATTACCGCCGCCCATGGACACTCGCAGCAACACAGGAGTTACACTTGTAACTCCTCTGGTGCTGCGACTTGCGTTCCTGATCCTTAAAATCCCCAATCCCCCCATGGGCCTCCGATAACCTCACTCACTCGGCGAAACACAACGCAAGCGTTATTTCACGCCGGTATTCTATGAGGTCGTGGTATTTACCCGGTCGAGCCGGCCCATTCATGCCGAAGCGTGGCTCTCCCACAGTTAACAATATTACCATCCAGACTGACGAGCATTCGCGTGTAATGTAACTTTATAGATTCGTCTTTGAACATTACATTACAACTACCTCTCTGACTGACGAGCATTCGCGTGTAATGTAACGTTTTTGAGCGCCGAGCGGACGGTATCATTACAAGGTGCGCATTACAATGCTCGGTAATCCTTCTACACGTATGTAATGTTCGGATATGTAACGTTACATTACACGCGAATGCTCCAGGTGAAGGAGCACCTGTAGGCTAAATGAAAAAAAAAAAACATTTATTTTTCAGAAACCCAACACTATACAGAGAGATAAAGAAGAACAAGCTGCTATCGTGGCCATACTTCGTGGCGTGGGGCGTCTCCGCCATATACCACTCCCTCGTCATCTACATGTTCTCGTGGGCCATATTCAGTATACCCGTCATACATCCGGACGGCAATACCGTAGATTTATGGTCAGTTTTGAATTTGCTTACACACACTAAACAGTTGCCACATATTTGCCTTAAAAATATTATTTATTCTAAATATATTATCTTTATTCTAAGGCCGGGACTATAATATCCAAAGTCAGGCGGGCCCGGGAAAATTCAGAGCACTGAAAACAGAACTCTGCACTAGTACAATAGAGTTGAAAATCGAATTGTCGAGTGACGAACTGTCATAATATATGACATTGACATTTGGTTCGAGCTCGACACTAATTATTGTATGTTCGATTTTCAGCTATACTGCAAATAGAGTTCTAATTTTGCTTCTCTGAATTTTCACCGGTGTTCAGGAATCAGGATTCCGGAGCATAATTATTATAGTCCCAGCCAAACCCAGAAAATATTGATTGTTATTCCAACTAAGAGGTACTCTCTTAGTTGGAAAAACAATCAATATTTTTACTTATTTCTTTCTTTTATGGAATGAGATCCTAATAATATAAGGCAGATCGCCTTTTGGTAAGAGCAGATCGTTGCCCATGGATACCTACCCGCAACATCAAAGTGCATTCTCGGTCTTAGAAATCTTCGACCCCCTACTCCTCACTGTTCTGCTCCTTAAAACACAAAGCAGGTCATTTCACGCCAGTAAGGGTATCTAATATCTATCTTGTCCAGCTGGTTCATTCGTGCCAAAGCAAGGCCGGTTTCTTACGGTAAAGTTCTTAAGGCTATCTTCTATCTACCAGTAGTGAAGACGCGTGCATATATAACACGATTCACACCGGCTTCACGTTTAATTAAGATACAATAACTATGAAAGTATAGTCAAAATGTCTTATCTAGGATAGGTATCAAAATAACTTCAGCAACCAGATCTTACATCTACAGGCTACGGCTTCCCTTTTTACCCGACTGCCGGGAGGGTTATGTGTTTAGCGCGTATCTTGTATGTATGTATGTATGTATGTATGTATGTATGTATGTAATATTCTTTATTACCTTGTATCTTCAGAACCGCTAAATGGATTTTCACATTTGAGGTATCGTTAGATTCGTCTTAATAGCCCAAGTGTTCTTAGATAGATGACATTAAAAAAAAAAAACAAAATGGCGGATGTTTGACGCCATGTTGTGAGGTAAAAAAAAATATATCTACCAAGTATATCGAGTGGGGTATCAAAATGAAGGATTTTTAACACTGATTCTAAATATGTATATAACTTGCAGTTTTATATTAAATGTAACGATAAATAATAATAATAAAAAACAAAAACCCGCCTGCATAGATAACTACAATTCAAAAGCAACTGAAAATACTGAAATTATTTAAATTAGTATTTACATATTTTATTACAATATTTGTATTATTTTTTTTATGAAATATGGGGGCAAACGAGCAAACGGGTCACCTGATGGATAGCAACTTCCGTCGCCCATGGACACTCGCAGCATCAGAAGAGCTGCAAGTGCGTTGCCGTCCTTTTAAGAGGGAATAGGGTAATAGGGGAGGGTAGGGAAGGGAATAGGGTAGGGGATTGAGCCTCCGGTAAACTCACTCACTCGGCGAAACACAGCGCAAACGCTGTTTCACGCCGGTTTTCTGTAAACTCATTTAAAGAATTAATCCGGTTACGTAATCTTTCTTAACTAAAAAGACATAAATAAAGTAAATTAATTCAAAAATAAAAAAACCCGACTGCAAAAAAATGTTAACTAAAAAGACCGAAACAAGACCTCATTCTGCTGGAGGCGTCTAGTCCATGTTTAAATTGATATCACTATTGCTTACGAGTTTCATGCCAAGATGAATAGAAGGCTACATAGAAAAATGTAGAAGGAAAATGTGGAGTCCTACAAAATGCAGTCGGAGGCATGTCGCACCAATTTTAACATTTCATAAATCATAAATATGCCTCCGACTGCATTTTGTAGGACTCCACATTTTCCTTCTACATTTTTCTATGTAGCCTTCTATTCATCTTGGCATGAAACTCGTAAGCAATAGTGATATCAATTTAAACATGGACTAGACGCCTCCAGCAGAATGAGGTCTTGTTTCGGTCTTTTTAGTTAACATTTTTTTGCAGTCGGGTTTTTTTATTTTTGAATTAATTTACTTTTTTACAATTCATTATTATTAAATTAATGTTATAATCAATTTCAGGTCGTACGGCGCGTGCTGTTTCCACCTACTCATGATAGTGGTAACCCTCAAGCTGTGGCTGCAGGCGAGATACCAGACGCTGGTGTTCATACTGTCCGCGCTACTTTCGATATTAGCCTATATGGCGTTCAACACAGTCTACTCACTTATTAACGTGTAAGTACTTGCCTATGTTTGTATGTAATAGGCTTCTTGACTCATATTTAATTTCATATATTGAAGGAGTATTTCGTTTAATACTTGGCTTAGTAAAACGTATTCTAGCGATATCATAAACTAAAAGCTTAAAATTGATAAATAAAGTTGATTTAAAAATACATATTTTTGTTTTTTAATTTATACTGATGAAAACACTTCGAAGTAACTTCCAGCAAGGATGTGACGACACAAACACACTTAACACATACGTAATAGTGAAACGGAACGTGTTTCTCTAAATAAATAGTTCATGGCTTCATTAAAAGTCAAATGTCAAAACGTCAAACGGAACGGCACACCGCCATTCTAGGTAACGCGCTATACCTACTCACGGCGCATCCAGCAAATATAGCACCGGTATTAATAGCCGTCATTAGTGTCAATCATTTAAAAATTTTGCCTGCAAATCCGCGGCCTTGAGCTTGCAGGCTATCCAGCCTGCAAGCTCAAGGCCATACTTACCATCAGGTAAGTATAGCCCGTAAGAGTACCAAACGGCAAGTCCATCCTTCCACCCAGTCATCCTCACAAAATTCCATATTTATAATATTATTAGGATTCTATTGTTATTCACTTCACATCGTATTATTTGCAGGCGAATCGACGGTGATGTCCTCGGCACCTACACGAAGCTTGTCAGTTCAGCTACATTCGGTTTCCTGAACCTTATAGTAATAGTGGCCGCGTTAACACCAGACTATGTGACCAGACTCATATCTGACAAGTGGGGCAAACGAAACGTGAAGACTTTGCAACCGCGACTATCAGTTTTCGCGACTAGACTATAGCCACAATATAAATAATGTACATTAGCGGAACTCAGCCATGTCCTTGAATTTTTTACCTACGATTAAGCGTGACCGAGCGGAGCGCTAGGGATGGTACGTCAAAGAAGGCGTTGACAGTGAGCAAGCGTCGCGGCACAACTAACTAAAACTTGTTATTCGTTCAATGCAGTGGCAAGTCTTGGCAGAGTGACACTACATACTTCTGCTATTTGAGGTTTCGTTAGCGGCTGTCTACATAATGTGTATGTGTGCGTGCGCCAATTCGGGCCTAGTATGAAGATGGTCTACTGTACTAAGCATAGCTGGGCACCGTTAATCAAATAGTTAACTTCGTTAATCGTTAATCCGCTACAAAAAAAGTTAGCTTCGTTAAACGTTAAAACGTTACATTTTGGAAGAATTAACGCAAGTTAACGTTAATCGTTAATCCGTTAATATGTGTAAAACTGCATTTTTTTATCGTTGCGTCAGTACGTGAACTTATAAAACCTGTTGGTTTAAGTTCTGGAAGTTAACAGATTAGGAACAAAACAAAACGCTTGTAATAATTTAATCGTCGGGTGTAAAGGTGGGTTTAGACCAAGCGAGCGAATGCTCATTCTAGTAAAGCTCTTTTGATGTAAACAAACAACGAGCATTCTTTCGTTGTTCTAGTGTATTCGCCGCGTGTTCGCCGGTAATTTGGTAGAATGCTCTAAGAACACTCGCTCATTAGGTATAACCGACGCAACAGCGCACAAACAATTGCTTAGAGCGTTCTTTCGTGTTCGGACGTGCTCGCTACTTGAGGCGGTCTCTTCAAAGGGATTCTAGTGTTCTTGAATTCTTGTACATTTTGGCGGCTAGTTTTAGGTTAATTTGTAAATATGGATTGGAGCAACGAAAAATGTACGATAGAAATGTACCATAATATAAGGTGTTTATGGGATCCAACTTATGTTTTATGAACATTATAAAAATAAAGTGTACACGGAAGATGCCTGGAGGCAAATTGCAACAGCAATCGTCACCCACCAACGTCTCTTCCTTCTTTTCTTTTTCATTAATTACGTATTATCAATAAATGCAACACTTGAAATCACAATATCGTCTCTATCACACTCAGACATAGTGTAGTGTGAACAGTACTACATATCGTTGGCAAATGAGCAATGAGCATTCGCTCATTTGGTCTAAATGATTCTCATATAAAGAGCAAAAAATCTTGTTCTTATTGTTCTTGTTCGGAATGATTAGTGTAAATGATGTAAACTATGTCTTAACGAATTATCGTTTACATTAAACGAATACAAAAGATTGTTCTTGTGTAGTTCTTGCTCTATGTTCTTTTGGTCTAAACCCACCTTAAGGTGCATATTCCCGTTCATGAACATTAAACATGTTAAAGTCAAATGTGGCCATGGAATATCATCAGAACCACAGATCTAGCAAGGTTCGCGCTCTGCGCTTACAAGATACATGAAGCGTGGGAGTGAGAAACTATAATCAAGTACAAACAGTGCGAGAGAAAAAGAGACAGCGAATGAAGTACCAATATGTCAATGTTTTCGCGAGTAAGAGGCCATAGCGTCCCGGTGTGTTGCATGCGGCAATGAGTTTTAGGCATTTTTATGGTGATTCTTAATTAAAACAAGCTAATATTACGTTATACAATTATGGTATCGTGCTCTGTACCTGGATGTGACGTTACAAGACGAAATAATCCGAATCAACACACTTTTCATAGGTAAATACAATATAATCAATGGAATTTTTCGAACCACATTCTGCTTAATTTCGTCTACTAATCGGATCAGAAAAAGATTTTATCGATATAATTTTATTTCCCACGTATATATTTCAGTATATTTTGTGATTTTAGGCTAAATTCGAATTTTAAGCTAATTTCGAAGTTCGCCGTCGAAATTATCGAATGCATCTTGTCTACAGGCCCTGGTTTCATCACGATTGATCTTATAAAGAACCCCGTCTACTGATAAATTATCGATAGTGAGAAGTTTTATCGAAAACAACACTATTTCGAACTCACATATAGGCATCCACTAATACAAGTACATATATTTTTTTGTCATGCCTCCAAGTTGCCTTTGTGTATCTTGTACATTCTATATTTATGATCAGAACCCCTGGAATGCGATTCCATTTCTTCCATGATATGCTTTTAATTAAGTACTACACTGCACAGTACACGTTTTCTATCTAACTAAATTAGGTACACTGCACTCTTCTTTATCAACACGCAAATGATCACTGACAGTACTTTATCGTATCAAAAACATAAATGTGAAATGAGAGCTAAGTTCAATAATATTGCCTTGGTTGTTGACTTCAACGACAAAAGAAGTGAGATCTAAATGGATGCTAAGTTTAATTGTCAGTCCTGAAATTTATTTATAACAACATAAAATATCATTTCTTCTCATAACTTAGGTAATATATTGTAGCCTTGGTCTGACTTGGCTAGTTCTCATATACGAATTATTATGTTTGATGGTTAGTTTCTACCAGTAAGCCAAATTTACGGAATAATAGAATAAGAACCGACAAGTAACAGGTTTAGAACTTCCGAAGGCTATAATATTTTATGTTGTTGTAAATAAATTTCAGGACTGACCATTGAACTTAGCACCCATTTAGATCTCACTTCTTTTGTCGTTGAAGTCAACAACCAAGGCATATTATATCATTATTGAACTTGGCTCCCATTTCACATTTATGCTTTTGATAGGATATCATTACTTTTTGTACAAAAATTATTAGTAGGTACTTATTTAAAACTAAATTAATACCAAAGTTGTGTTCCTAATAGAATTAATTAAGTGAAAAATTATAATAAAATGATAAAAATTTACCAGTTTCTGATTCATTCCTAATTACCTATCTGCATGCCAAATTTGAACTTTCTAGGCCATCTGGAACTGGGTTAGAGTTTTGATCTATAGGTCAGTCAGTGATAAAAATGTAGATTTTTGGACGTTAATATCTAAAATAATAATGGACGTTAATATCTAAAATAAACATATTATTATGTATCTCGCAAGTCTCAATATATGAGCCAAATTTGACACGTTTATGTGAAATAGTTTTTGAGTTATGAAGGGTCAAAAGTGGCTCCAAATGGTTCGTGTAATATTACACACGGCGCTGCTCGCCAGTTCTGTTACTTGAACTTGGCTTGACACGCTACCGCGTGTCTAGATAATAACAACAAACAAAACACTCGTCACTCTAAGCACTGGGGCTAAGTACCGGTGATGAAATTATCAAACGAAACAAATCTCTTCGCAGTTTTGTCACTCGCACGCGCCGGCAATATATACCTATGTAGTTTTGTTTGTGTTTCACTCGCTGCTACGCGCCGCGCCGCCGCGCCGTACCGTGCGGTAAACAGTAGGCATTGGATTAACGATTAACGGACTTCTGTTCATATTAACGGAAGTTAACGTGTCCGTTAACATTTTTAAAAGTTAACTTAAAAGTTAATCCGTTAACCAGAATGTTAACTTCGTTAATTAACGATTAACGGATTAACGAGTTAATGCCCAGCTATGGTACTAAGTATAATATTTATATTGTGCTAACTGCTATAGCTATTAGTACGTAGGTATTTGAATTAATATGACAATAGTAGATATATTGTGTTTGGCGATAAATACATAATATGTGAATGTGTTTATATTAGGAGAAAAGAGATGCCAGTTAGTTTCATATCAACAGAGCTGTACAAGATTTGATGTTGATTGAGAGCCGAGAAAGTGTCGACTATTGAACTAAGTAGGAGATGTTTTATACTTAATAAGGACAAGATAGAAAATATATTTTTTTACAAAACTTCTAAAATTCTGCACTACCCAGCATTGGAAAAAAAATGTTGACTAGTCGGTACCTATATTTTAGGTATGTGGCAGATAATAATTAGAGTATGATGAGTACCTATAGTGAAGAAATACTAAAATTTTGTGTATATCTAAAAAAATATGATTATTATAACTTATATTAAAATATGATTATTAGGATTTAAAAATAATTATTAGTGTTCATTTATAATGCGAGATTAATTATTTTTAATAATTCATTTAAATAAAACTTAAGTACCCTGGAATCTGCCATGAATAACATGATCACACAAACACGCATCACTGTGAACTGTGAACGAAAATAATTTAAACCGTTCTCAACACCCATTTAGAACGCAGTAACAGTTATGACGTCACAAGAAGACGCCATGACACTAGTGACCGTTTTTGCGCTGATTTAAAAACATTTATTTAGAATAGCTGTTTTATTACAGTCTTGGTAGTTTTACCTGGAAAAAATTTACGGTTTTCGCAATTTTATCTTCATCTGTGCTATAATACGTTGCTTCATACCAAATTTCAAGATTCTGAGTTCACGAAAGCACCCTGTAGGTTTTGATTTTGCGAGTATCGAAAAGCGGCATAAACAGCTGTATCTTTTGATTGCGTGGGCTAGAAGTTTAATTTTTTCACAACTCTAATCTCTAAGGGACAGTAGACGTTAGTATAGGATGGTGTGGAAATGAGTTTTTAGACCAATATTAATGTTTAAGTATAATTTGCGGCGCTCGTACGCCAAAACTATTGACTTTATGGAAAAAAAGGGTAAAACATAAATTGTAGGTAATTGTTTGTAGTTTCATTTTGTAAATAACTGTTTTTATCGTAAAATGAGTCGGAAAGGAGATATTGCCAAAAACGCTTTTAGGCGCCATTTTTCGAAAAGAGCACATTAAAATTTATAAAATTGCCAATTTGCGAAACCCCCGGTAAACTTTCCCGGACACCACTAGTTTTCGAACCAAATGACTGTACTATTTGGTTAAAAAAAATATTTATTGTTGAAATATCTTTTGTTTTTTCAATAAATACTTATAAATATTATAGAACAGTTTTTCAAAATTAGTTATCATGCCTATTGGGCTATAACAGTTGACAAAACATCTGAAATTCTACACTATGTAAGTCCAAGTTTACCTTTACATTATATTACTTATGTAGGTATGTGTTGCGACTTGCGAAACGAAACTACATACTTCTGCTATTTGAGGTTTCGTTAGCGGCTGTCTACATAATGTGTATGTGTGCGTGCGCCAATTCGGGCCTAGTATGAAGATGGTCTACTGTACTAAGCATAGCTGGGCACCGTTAATCAAATAGTTAACTTCGTTAATCGTTAATCCGCTACAAAAAAAGTTAGCTTCGTTAAACGTTAAAACGTTACATTTTGGAAGAATTAACGCAAGTTAACGTTAATCGTTAATCCGTTAATATGTGTAAAACTGCATTTTTTTATCGTTGCGTCAGTACGTGAACTTATAAAACCTGTTGGTTTAAGTTCTGGAAGTTAACAGATTAGGAACAAAACAAAACGCTTGTAATAATTTAATCGTCGGGTGTAAAGGTGGGTTTAGACCAAGCGAGCGAATGCTCATTCTAGTAAAGCTCTTTTGATGTAAACAAACAACGAGCATTCTTTCGTTGTTCTAGTGTATTCGCCGCGTGTTCGCCGGTAATTTGGTAGAATGCTCTAAGAACACTCGCTCATTAGGTATAACCGACGCAACAGCGCACAAACAATTGCTTAGAGCGTTCTTTCGTGTTCGGACGTGCTCGCTACTTGAGGCGGTCTCTTCAAAGGGATTCTAGTGTTCTTGAATTCTTGTACATTTTGGCGGCTAGTTTTAGGTTAATTTGTAAATATGGATTGGAGCAACGAAAAATGTACGATAGAAATGTACCATAATATAAGGTGTTTATGGGATCCAACTTATGTTTTATGAACATTATAAAAATAAAGTGTACACGGAAGATGCCTGGAGGCAAATTGCAACAGCAATCGTCACCCACCAACGTCTCTTCCTTCTTTTCTTTTTCATTAATTACGTATTATCAATAAATGCAACACTTGAAATCACAATATCGTCTCTATCACACTCAGACATAGTGTAGTGTGAACAGTACTACATATCGTTGGCAAATGAGCAATGAGCATTCGCTCATTTGGTCTAAATGATTCTCATATAAAGAGCAAAAAATCTTGTTCTTATTGTTCTTGTTCGGAATGATTAGTGTAAATGATGTAAACTATGTCTTAACGAATTATCGTTTACATTAAACGAATACAAAAGATTGTTCTTGTGTAGTTCTTGCTCTATGTTCTTTTGGTCTAAACCCACCTTAAGGTGCATATTCCCGTTCATGAACATTAAACATGTTAAAGTCAAATGTGGCCATGGAATATCATCAGAACCACAGATCTAGCAAGGTTCGCGCTCTGCGCTTACAAGATACATGAAGCGTGGGAGTGAGAAACTATAATCAAGTACAAACAGTGCGAGAGAAAAAGAGACAGCGAATGAAGTACCAATATGTCAATGTTTTCGCGAGTAAGAGGCCATAGCGTCCCGGTGTGTTGCATGCGGCAATGAGTTTTAGGCATTTTTATGGTGATTCTTAATTAAAACAAGCTAATATTACGTTATACAATTATGGTATCGTGCTCTGTACCTGGATGTGACGTTACAAGACGAAATAATCCGAATCAACACACTTTTCATAGGTAAATACAATATAATCAATGGAATTTTTCGAACCACATTCTGCTTAATTTCGTCTACTAATCGGATCAGAAAAAGATTTTATCGATATAATTTTATTTCCCACGTATATATTTCAGTATATTTTGTGATTTTAGGCTAAATTCGAATTTTAAGCTAATTTCGAAGTTCGCCGTCGAAATTATCGAATGCATCTTGTCTACAGGCCCTGGTTTCATCACGATTGATCTTATAAAGAACCCCGTCTACTGATAAATTATCGATAGTGAGAAGTTTTATCGAAAACAACACTATTTCGAACTCACATATAGGCATCCACTAATACAAGTACATATATTTTTTTGTCATGCCTCCAAGTTGCCTTTGTGTATCTTGTACATTCTATATTTATGATCAGAACCCCTGGAATGCGATTCCATTTCTTCCATGATATGCTTTTAATTAAGTACTACACTGCACAGTACACGTTTTCTATCTAACTAAATTAGGTACACTGCACTCTTCTTTATCAACACGCAAATGATCACTGACAGTACTTTATCGTATCAAAAACATAAATGTGAAATGAGAGCTAAGTTCAATAATATTGCCTTGGTTGTTGACTTCAACGACAAAAGAAGTGAGATCTAAATGGATGCTAAGTTTAATTGTCAGTCCTGAAATTTATTTATAACAACATAAAATATCATTTCTTCTCATAACTTAGGTAATATATTGTAGCCTTGGTCTGACTTGGCTAGTTCTCATATACGAATTATTATGTTTGATGGTTAGTTTCTACCAGTAAGCCAAATTTACGGAATAATAGAATAAGAACCGACAAGTAACAGGTTTAGAACTTCCGAAGGCTATAATATTTTATGTTGTTGTAAATAAATTTCAGGACTGACCATTGAACTTAGCACCCATTTAGATCTCACTTCTTTTGTCGTTGAAGTCAACAACCAAGGCATATTATATCATTATTGAACTTGGCTCCCATTTCACATTTATGCTTTTGATAGGATATCATTACTTTTTGTACAAAAATTATTAGTAGGTACTTATTTAAAACTAAATTAATACCAAAGTTGTGTTCCTAATAGAATTAATTAAGTGAAAAATTATAATAAAATGATAAAAATTTACCAGTTTCTGATTCATTCCTAATTACCTATCTGCATGCCAAATTTGAACTTTCTAGGCCATCTGGAACTGGGTTAGAGTTTTGATCTATAGGTCAGTCAGTGATAAAAATGTAGATTTTTGGACGTTAATATCTAAAATAATAATGGACGTTAATATCTAAAATAAACATATTATTATGTATCTCGCAAGTCTCAATATATGAGCCAAATTTGACACGTTTATGTGAAATAGTTTTTGAGTTATGAAGGGTCAAAAGTGGCTCCAAATGGTTCGTGTAATATTACACACGGCGCTGCTCGCCAGTTCTGTTACTTGAACTTGGCTTGACACGCTACCGCGTGTCTAGATAATAACAACAAACAAAACACTCGTCACTCTAAGCACTGGGGCTAAGTACCGGTGATGAAATTATCAAACGAAACAAATCTCTTCGCAGTTTTGTCACTCGCACGCGCCGGCAATATATACCTATGTAGTTTTGTTTGTGTTTCACTCGCTGCTACGCGCCGCGCCGCCGCGCCGTACCGTGCGGTAAACAGTAGGCATTGGATTAACGATTAACGGACTTCTGTTCATATTAACGGAAGTTAACGTGTCCGTTAACATTTTTAAAAGTTAACTTAAAAGTTAATCCGTTAACCAGAATGTTAACTTCGTTAATTAACGATTAACGGATTAACGAGTTAATGCCCAGCTATGGTACTAAGTATAATATTTATATTGTGCTAACTGCTATAGCTATTAGTACGTAGGTATTTGAATTAATATGACAATAGTAGATATATTGTGTTTGGCGATAAATACATAATATGTGAATGTGTTTATATTAGGAGAAAAGAGATGCCAGTTAGTTTCATATCAACAGAGCTGTACAAGATTTGATGTTGATTGAGAGCCGAGAAAGTGTCGACTATTGAACTAAGTAGGAGATGTTTTATACTTAATAAGGACAAGATAGAAAATATATTTTTTTACAAAACTTCTAAAATTCTGCACTACCCAGCATTGGAAAAAAAATGTTGACTAGTCGGTACCTATATTTTAGGTATGTGGCAGATAATAATTAGAGTATGATGAGTACCTATAGTGAAGAAATACTAAAATTTTGTGTATATCTAAAAAAATATGATTATTATAACTTATATTAAAATATGATTATTAGGATTTAAAAATAATTATTAGTGTTCATTTATAATGCGAGATTAATTATTTTTAATAATTCATTTAAATAAAACTTAAGTACCCTGGAATCTGCCATGAATAACATGATCACACAAACACGCATCACTGTGAACTGTGAACGAAAATAATTTAAACCGTTCTCAACACCCATTTAGAACGCAGTAACAGTTATGACGTCACAAGAAGACGCCATGACACTAGTGACCGTTTTTGCGCTGATTTAAAAACATTTATTTAGAATAGCTGTTTTATTACAGTCTTGGTAGTTTTAC
Organism: Glaucopsyche alexis; assembly: GCA_905404095.1. Classification (NCBI taxonomy): domain Eukaryota; kingdom Metazoa; phylum Arthropoda; class Insecta; order Lepidoptera; family Lycaenidae; genus Glaucopsyche; species Glaucopsyche alexis. The sequence continues at coordinate 21,970,366 of FR990047.1, read as the reverse complement.
CTGGAAAAAATTTACGGTTTTCGCAATTTTATCTTCATCTGTGCTATAATACGTTGCTTCATACCAAATTTCAAGATTCTGAGTTCACGAAAGCACCCTGTAGGTTTTGATTTTGCGAGTATCGAAAAGCGGCATAAACAGCTGTATCTTTTGATTGCGTGGGCTAGAAGTTTAATTTTTTCACAACTCTAATCTCTAAGGGACAGTAGACGTTAGTATAGGATGGTGTGGAAATGAGTTTTTAGACCAATATTAATGTTTAAGTATAATTTGCGGCGCTCGTACGCCAAAACTATTGACTTTATGGAAAAAAAGGGTAAAACATAAATTGTAGGTAATTGTTTGTAGTTTCATTTTGTAAATAACTGTTTTTATCGTAAAATGAGTCGGAAAGGAGATATTGCCAAAAACGCTTTTAGGCGCCATTTTTCGAAAAGAGCACATTAAAATTTATAAAATTGCCAATTTGCGAAACCCCCGGTAAACTTTCCCGGACACCACTAGTTTTCGAACCAAATGACTGTACTATTTGGTTAAAAAAAATATTTATTGTTGAAATATCTTTTGTTTTTTCAATAAATACTTATAAATATTATAGAACAGTTTTTCAAAATTAGTTATCATGCCTATTGGGCTATAACAGTTGACAAAACATCTGAAATTCTACACTATGTAAGTCCAAGTTTACCTTTACATTATATTACTTATGTAGGTATGTGTTGCGACTTGCGAAACGAAACTACAGCATGATATTATTTTAATGCACCAATGGTACAGTTCAAGTGTAGTTTTATTGTACACTCTTATCTTTTATCTCGAAGCTTATTAAAATACGTAGCTTTATTAAAAACTTGGCATCTTTTTATATATTATCTAATAATGAGCAATACTTACTTAGTTAAAAAAAATACAAATAATCAGGGGCTATATTTTATAGTACCTACATACTTATTTGTATAGAAGTGTCGATAAGGTATTAGCTAATTATCACCGTGTAGATGTACAGTCAACGACAAACGCGGTGTACCTACCTCATCTCGATATTGTTATAATAAATATTTTGAACTTTCAAAAGTGGTACACCGCAGTTATGGACTACGGACGACTGTAGCCTGTGCATTCTAGCGGTCATGACTACAGGGTATTTAACATTCGTAGGTAACTATTATATTACATATCTACCTATTTATAATACCTAGTAATTATTTAATTTGTAAATAAACATAAGTACCTACCTACTAAGTATAATCTAGTCAAATAACCAAAATTATTATTATAAAACTACTTCTTACATTTGTTTTTATTTCAATCATGACAAGGTTCATTTTTATCCATAGGTACAAGCAAATATATAAGAGTTGCTACTTTTTATTTAATATTATTAACTAGCTTTTTCGCGCAGCTTCGCCCACGTCGCGCAACTTACCTACCTACGGCAATATAGTAATAGCAGAGTAAATATATATATATATATATATATATATATATATATATATATATATATATATATATATATATATATATATATATATATATATATATATATATTATATATATATATATATATATATATATATATATATATATATATATATATATATATATATATATATCTAGGTACCTATATAGATACTTACATAATTATATTTTTATAATAAAAAAACTATCACGTAAGTTTATGTATAATACTTATTTATATATTTACTCTGTGCCATCATTATAATTTTGCAACGAACGCTCTTCCACGCGGGCGAAGCTGCGGGCAAATGCGAACATACATACACACAGACTCGGCGGGGGACTTAAAAGAGATGTTTGATTTTGGGCCAGTTCTATGTACACTACATAGGTAAATAGGAAAAAATATGGGAATATCATAAAAATACGAAAAAAATAATTTGAAGAAGGGTACATGCGTACAAAAATGATTAATTGAAGAGTTTTTTATTGCGAGAACACTATTTTTAGGGCGGCCATGACAGTTGTTTTCACTTGACTTTTGACGTAGTAGACAGTTTTACGAAGAGACGTCGTCTTGAATGTCATACGTCTTTCTTTGTCAAAAGTCATGTCATTGACAAAATGACATTCTTTAGTTTATTCTGATCTGATCCGCCATGTTTTATTTTACTTTGTGTTGCTCTCCTTGACGAAGTTAATTTAAATGTACATGGAAACGAAGTGAAATTAAACAAAATAAAGAATGGGAAACGGTTACTATATTAGGTATGTAGCTATATTTACATATACTGTACGTAGGGCTGGCTCAGGCCTCATACATTTCTTGAACATCTCTTATATAATCAATTTTTCGAGAAAAGTCGAAAGTGTGCGTTTTGAAAATTTTTGTTTTCCCAAAGGCCGTTGCTTGCCCGGACCCGCCCATACTAGTTAACACGACCTTAGACTGAGACTATAATGTCCTTAATTCGATAGTCCGCGCTGGGGTAAATTCAGAGAGCAAAAACAGAACCTAAATCATTGTTTTGGATTCTATATCGTTCATAAATCCCCCCAGTAGTTTTTTTATATCTTCTATGAACAGACAGCGACCTTACGACTGTTGCGCGTCTCGTGCATCGGACGGGATTGATTTGTTTACAGGGGGTTATTTTTTGGACACAAATTATTATTTATTGTTTTGTTTAAAATATTGTGTTTATTACTAAGTAAGTGATATTCATATATTATGGTGTTTGTCTAGTCATCCGTTTAGTCATTAGTGGACGACTGAAAAAATATTTATTCATCCGCTTAGTGTGCGACTAGCTTACGCCTAGACACTTCGTATTCATGGTAAGCCGTTAATCGAGTTGTTTAAGTCACCGTAAAATTGTAAAAAATCGTTTGTATTATAATATACTTACTTAATTAGCTAGATTATAAAATATCGTCAGATTGTCAAATAAACATTCTAATAACTATTTATTTGGACTTTGATTTTACTTTGGACTTGACGATTTAGAAATACGGTGATCAAAATTTGAACGAATATTCCATTTCCCGCCTTTTATACTTGACACTGGCAAATGGTTGTAAGCCGACGCCATATATATAAAAAAAAAGAAAGTATGTCAAGTTGACATTTTTTTTACATTGACATTTGTGCTTTCGCTTTTTGTGTCATTGGCATTTGGGTTGTCAATTATCATTGTCAAATGTCAATGTTTGTTTGCTTGCGGTTGCGGCTTGGTTGTGTTTATTTTAAAACGATTATTAGTGAATGTGTATAAAAGATCCATTGTTTATACAAGGTTTATATTGAATTAAAAACCTATATTTAACTGCTTAAAATTCCACAAAAGTTTGTCAATTACGAGTGACCACTTGAGCCTCAATATCAATAATGAATTTAGAGTTGCTTGGTTAGTATGATAAAACATTTTATAAATTTTTTGCGTCTTAAATAAATTAAACATTGATTTAATTTTGTTACAGAGTCATTCGGGCAAAATTATCCTGAGGTATGTAAAGGAATGAAGCCCAGAATACTAACGCAGTATGATTTCTGGTTGGTTATAATTTTGAAATTCATTTGCTTTTAGGAATTTGATGGCGCATTAGATTCTATTTCCTTAGCTGCAACCTGCGCGTTCAATAGACGAGGCACCTTGCTGGCTGTGGGCTGCAATGACGGGAGAGTGTTTATATGGGATTTCCTCACAAGAGGAATAGCTAAATCAATATCGGCACATGTTTATCCTGTTTGTAGCTTGAGTTGGTCAAGGAATTGTAAAAAAGTGAGTACTAATAACATGTCACTGAATATATTTATAGGGCCATATTTTAGGTCCATGGTGAGAAAGAGGCATGGTAAGTAGAGGCTTTATATTTAAAAAAAAAACTAAACCTATTTTAAAGTAATATTTAGCATAGAAATATTTAAGTAAATATAATTTAATTTTATCTAGGTAATGTATGCAGTTTCATGTTATAATTTTAACTATTATTTTACAGCTTCTTTCAGCTTCAACGGATCATAATGTGTGCATATGGGATGTATTATCTGGAGAATGTGAGCAGAGATACAGATTTCCCACACCAATACTAAGAGTGCAGTTTGATCCCAGAAATGATAAGAGGTTCCTCGTGTGTCCAATGAGACATGCGGCTCTGTTAGTGGACACAGACGGTGAACATAAAATACTGCCAATTGATGAAGATGTAAGTCCTTCTTGTATAATCATTTGAACTAATCTTATTTATCTTTTTTTATATAAAAATGGTACGCTATTCCAATGCCTTGCTAAAACTCGAGAATTGCTGGACCAATTTGGCGAGTTTAGATGTCGAAATAATTGATGGAACTCAGGGAAGGTTTAAATGGTGTGAAATATTTGAATTCTTGCAGGGAAAGTATTAATAACTTTTTCCCATACTGTGTTCAATTTGTCAGTGTATGTTGGTTTATTTCAAACATATTGGCCAGCTTCATAGTTAAGTCACAACATGTGTCAGGGCAGCTAGTGCAAAATAAAATTATGAGTGTGTGTACAGAGTCTTGTCAGGAGTTTAACATTATTCATCTCTTAAAATCTCCTTACAATCCAAAATTCCAATAACAATGATATTATTATACCTACCATATTAGTGTTGTGTTATGTTTCTATAAAGTTTTACTCTCAACTTTTTCACTTCAAAATGTAACTTTTGCTATTACAGGGTGATATAAATGTAATTGGTTCATTTGATAGAAGAGGTGATCATGTATACACAGGTAATGCTAAAGGAAAGATATTGATACTCGATTCTCAGACTTTGACTGTAAAAGCAAGTTTTAAAATCACCGTAGGTACATCAAGCACTACAGGCATTAAAAGCATAGAATTTGCTAGACGAGGAGAGTAAGTAAAAAAATATATTATTAAAGACAGTAGTCTGGTTATTATTTTTTAAATATCTTTATATCAAAGACAGTAGTCTGGTTATTATCCCTTGTTCTGTTTTCACAACTTAATTTCCTAACTTGTTAAGCAATATACTTATGTATACAATAGTGAAAATGTTTTTAGGGTTTCATACCCAATGGTTAAAAACGGAACCCTATCACCTCAACGCGCCATGTGCGATCGCTTGATAAAATATTAAATGTTTCATGCTTAAATACAAATTTTACGATATCTTATAAATAGAAGATAATAATTTAAACTGTATGGTTTAAAGGGCTACTATAATGTGGATAAAATGCTTAAAGACTACCCCCCTTACTAATAAACGCAGTATAAGCTTTGAATAGTTAAACAGTGTTTTGTTCACATCACACAAGTGACATTTTGAATTCGATAGAAGGAGACAAAACACTGTATAACTATTCAAAGCTTATACAGCGTTTATTAGTAAAGGGGTAGATATTTAAAAAAACCGCATCAAAATCCGTTGCGTAGTTTTAAAGATTTAAGCATAGGGACAGACAAAAAAGGGACTTTGTTTTATAATTATGTACCTAGACCTACTATGTAATTATACTTATTTATTTTCAGCTGTTTCCTTGTGAACACATCAGATAGAGTAATAAGAGTTTATGATACAAATACTGTTCTCAAATGTGGCATGAATGGAGAACCTGAACCAATACAAAAATTGCAGGACTTAGTTAACAAGTAAGTACTTACATGACTACATAATTAGGAATTGAAATAATTTTAAGCGATAATTACACTGTGACGTGACAAAAAACATTTTGCTTCTAACATCAAATCTTTTGTCTAGGTCTGTTTGGTAATTGGGGAGGATACTAATACACATATATTTTTTTTGTTATGACACAAATTAAGTAAATCTTTAAAGGGCGTAATGTATATGATGTGCGTATACAATAGGATCCCAGAAAAGTTCAATACCTTTCTATTAATAAATTTAAAAAAGTAGTCAAAGAATGTTTGTGTGCTTAAAGCTTATTAAAAAGTAAATGATTTTGATAACGATTGCACACTTTGGGAATAAGATGCACTTCTGCAAGGCTGTCTCTAATTATTATCTATCTATTATAAGTATCTATTTAACATAGATTTAAGTTTACGTGTGAAACATATATTATGTATTTCTTTTAAAGAACAATTTTCTATCTTATTGCTAAAAGATGGCCCCGTGCGAGTTTCTTACGCCGGTTCTACTCGGCGGGTTAGAGTCGAACCGGTGATAGCTTTTTCTGTTGACTTTCCGAAAAAAGTTTGTTAAGTTTAATTCGGAAATATTTTTATTTTTTTATTGATAAATTTCAAAATGATTAATAGAACTACATGGAAGAAATGTTGTTTTTCCGGCGATGGCGAGTACATCTGCGCAGGCTCTGCGCGTCAACACGCTCTATACATTTGGGAGAAAGCCATTGGTAACCTAGTAAAGATCCTACAAGGAACTAAAGGAGAAGTGTTACTAGATGTAGTATGGCATCCTGTGCGACCAATCATAGCCAGCATTAGTGCAGGTAATTTTATGAGTAACAGCTTTTTTTGACTATAATATAACTACATATTATATTGTGTCGACAATTTTTTAAATCGTAATGTAATATTTGTTTGTTTGCATTGAATTGGCTCCGAAACCACTGGGCCGATTTTCATGAAATTTGTGCACATATAGTGTAGACCATGGGGATCGACATAGGCTTATGTCACGAAAAATCGCAGTTTTCCTTTGGGATACTGTATTTACGCGGGCGGAGAACGCGGGCAAGAGCTAGTAAGTTACAAGGTTGTAATGCTTTCTGGCCAAAAAACAGTTTTATCTAAGCAAAATGTACTCCCATGGTATTTGGTCAACCAATGTTAAATGCAAGCATAGTACAAGTTCTTTTGTTCAATCTGCCATAACAGCAACATTTTTGCATCTTGCATTTTATCAAGTCTGTCCCCTCTTTAATTAGTGTTGTCTTATAGGTGTCGTATCAATATGGGCTCAGAACCAGGTGGAGAACTGGTCAGCTTTTGCGCCCGACTTCAAAGAGCTGGACGAGAATGTGGAGTATGAGGAGAGAGAGAGTGAATTTGATGTGGAGGACGAAGACCGCTCAGTGGACCTGGCCGCGGAGAGCCAGCTTGATGAGGAAGTTGAGGTTAGATTAATACCCCCTAAGGTGAGCTCTTCCGATGCATGCAACGCGAGACCGCGAACGGAGACCGAAATAGGGTTACGGAGCCACTGGTTATTATGAATTTATATGGAGCACTAAACGATCCCCGAGACGCGCGAACGGTGGGCATAGCCTGAGAACGTGATTGGCGGGTTTGCTGCAGGTCTAAAAAGGCCGTTTTGGCAATTCATTTTCAATTCTTGTTATGAATTATTGTATGAAAGATGACAGCGATCGTAAAATGGCCACTTGAATTGCAATTCATAATATGATTTGGATACAGTTCATATGCAGAAATTGACTGAAATGCATTCATTTGACAGATTTACAAGCAGAATGTCATGGGATACTCATCCCAACTTACCTGTCCGGTAGTTGTGGTATAGTATACGGGTATGCGACCCCGGCTTCCCTAGCTATTACTGTCCTATCCCTTGCCCTCCTGGGCGGTAATATCCTACATTCCCTATTTCCCACTCTAACTTACCAATCTTCCTTTCCACACCACCTATCCTTCCCTTTCCCTATTCCTACCCTCTCCACCAATCCGTGGAAACGCAATGGATAATCAAAATAATTTAATTATCCAAAATGGCGGCGATGTGGTTCGCCACCCATCACGTCTCGTTTCTCGCGGAGGCGAAAAGCGGACCATGGAGAGACGCTTGGCTACGTTGAATGTAAGAGGAATGGATGGTAAGAATGAAAGTGGAAGAAGCGAAAGAAGTATGTAAGGATCGTAGCAAGTGGAAAGAAGTGGTCTCTGCCTACCCCTACGGGAAAAAGGCGTGATTATATGTATGTATGTATGTACAAGCAGAATTGCTTTAGTGTCAAATAGCAATATTGCGATGATATTGCGCAAGTGGCCTTTTTAGACCCGCTGGTCGCGATATCGCGTCGCGGTCGCTTACATCGGATGGCTAACTTCACTAATAAAAATATTTACACAACTGATAAGCTATAGTGTAATAGGTTGGGGAAAAAGTCTTTTCGCATTATAGTATGTATGAACTTGTCATAAAATATCTTGGGCTATACCAATTGTATCTGGCTGATTTTGGTATCATTAAAAAGTTTTAATTTTACAGAAGACAATTCCAAATTCAAATTAGGTAAATTTGAGATTTTCATTTGTTTTTCTTATTGTTAAAATGAGTGATTCTTATGAAGAATTTCGATACATTTTAAAATTTTATTACAAAAAAGGTAAAAATGCAACACAAGCCGCGAAAAAAATTTGTGATGTTTATGGACCTAATGCAGTATCTGTGAGAGTAGCGCAAATTTGGTTTAAGCGTTTTCAATCCGGAAATTTTGATATCAAAGATGCACGTCGCTCTGGTCGCCCTGTTACGGACAAAACTGTTGCCATTTTTGAAAAAGTAGAGCAAGATCGGCATATTAGTAGTTACGATGTAGCTGAAGAACTGGGGATTGACCACAAAACGGTTTTGGCGCATTTGAAAAAAGCTGGGTACACAAAAAAGCTCGATATTTGGGTGCCTCATGAGCTCACTGAAAGAAACCTAATGAACCGTGTACTCATTTGTGATTCTTTATTAAGACGTAATGAAACCGAACCATTTTTGAAGAAGCTGATAACTGGTGATGAAAAGTGGATCACGTACGACAAGAACGTGCGAAAAAGATCGTGGTCAAAGGCCGGTCAGGCTTCACAGACTGTGGCGAAACCCGGGTTAACTCGTAACAAGGTGATGCTGTGTGTGTGGTGGGATTGGAAGGGCATTATTCATTATGAGCTGTTACCGCCAGGCAGGACCATCAATTCTGAACTGTACTGCAAACAACTGATGAGATTAAAGCAAGAAGTTGAGAGAAAGCGGCCGGAATTAATCAACAGAAGGGGTGTGGTTTTTCACCATGATAACGCTAGACCTCACACATCTTTAGCCACTCAGAAAAAATTACGGGAGTTTGGCTGGGAGGTGTTAATGCATCCGCCGTATAGTCCTGACCTTGCACCTTCAGATTTCCACCTGTTTCGGTCGCTGCAGAATTCCTTAGGCAGTGTCAGGTTGACATCACAAGAGGACTGCCAAAACCACTTGTCGCAGTTTTTTCATCAGAAGCCCCAAAAATTTTATAGCAATGGGATCATGTACCTACCAACAAGATGGCAAAAAGTTATCGAACAAAATGGCACCTATATACTTTAGTCACTTGTAAATAAACTTTATAAAAAAACCTTCTGAATTTTTATATAAAATGCGAAGAAACTTTTTCCCCAACCTAATATATAAAAATATTTACACAACTGATAAGCTATCGATAGTATCTGTCTATCAAATTACTTTTCCAATGTATCAGTTAAAGGCAGCAACATTTTCCCTCTTACTAATCTTACTAAGTTACTTAACTTACTAATCTTACATCGAAACATCGAATGCTAATCAGTTGTGTAAACATTTTTATTAGTAAGAGCTCAGATCAAATAAAAAGTATAGATGGACTTCTACGAAAAACATAGTGAAGCCGGTTTTTTATGCATTGTGTGCGTGAGCCGGTGTTGCCATACTAAATTTTCATTACTCTAGATATGTTGGTTAAACTTTCGAATAACATCCCACATTTGTACTATTAATTGGTTTATGGTAATTTTACCGCTTAAAGTTCTTTTATTGTCGCAGTAATTTCGCAAGTTGTCAAAATTATAAGATCTGTAGTTTTCGAGATAACAATATAATAAAATTTCGAAAATTGTATAGGAATTCGGCCATGTTAACGTTTCTGTGACATTTATGTTTCGTTTTCCATAGCTTTATGTCAAAAAACTTTGCAGCGCTCTATTTTACATAAAAGTTGTAAAACGGCCTCACAAAAACCTGGCGCGAAATAACGTTGTCATAACTCTCCCCAACTATGGAATTCTAAAAATGGGTTAGATTAGAACATTTTCATTGCGTTCAAAACGTCTTTAAATATGAAAAAAAACAGAAAGTGATAATTCTGTTTATTATTTATTTATAGATAAATTTAGATAAAGGATAGGTAAATATGAAAAGTTTCGATTTAGGTGTGACCAATACATAATATTATGGTAATAGGGTAGTTAATATACGGTCACAAGTCAGTGTACCACTTGCCTAATTTTTTTTTTGGTAGCATAATATGCTTGTGTTATTTCAGGAAAAATCTAAATCATTAAATGTGTCCATATAAATTTCAAGGAGTTCCCTCGATTTCTCATGGATTCCCCATCATCAAGTTTCCACTTTAGTGACTAAAAGACCAATTTCGAATTTATACCCTTTACAGCAATAATTTTGCAAATAGGTCCATAAACGACATAGTAATATTCAAAGATCTCCGTGTTGGTGTAAAATACTATAAGAAGTACATTTTATATCATCAAAATGTGATGATGTATGGTGTGATTGTGGTGGTGATGATGATGATTACTTTGATTGACATGGTGGCATATGCTTGCGGTTCTTTAAATAACGCCGAAATCCCCAAACATGTATCTATAAGGAGTCAGGAGTTCTGTTCTGCACTTTTGGATCCAGAGTATAACTTGGAGCAAAATCTTACTTTTTGGTAGCATATGCTTGGACTACTTCAGAAAAAGTCAAAATCACCATATATTTCCATAAAAATTTCGAGGAGTTCCCTCGATTCCTCATGGATCCCATCATCACGTCACCACTTTTTTGAAAACCGGACTAACTTGGAATTATACCCTTTATATCAAAAAAAGAATTTTGAAAATCGGGCCACAGACGGCGGAATTATCGTTCCCGATACTTTACGTATACCGAATATAGGGGCATTTACCTTAAATTGCTTCAAACTTCAAAACTTCCTAATTAAAAAATAAAAACACAGTCTGACTCTCTACTTCATAATTTTGTTAAGAATTTGCCTACAAATTACTTACCTTATTTTAGGCTATTGAGAATATGAAATCCTGGCAACACTCTCTCGATCCGCCATTATGAAATTGTCATTATTTGTTTCGAGTAACCTCAAAATTGTGATAAATTATCATAAACAAACTACAGTTTTGTGTGTACTTACTTATGAAATGTTATTCCCTGACACTTTTTGTTCGCCTTCGTACAGATTTTACACCACTTAATAGCGCAGGACGGCATTTTTGTGGCAAAATCACTGCACGACGACTCGTTCGATACTGAAGAAAAGTAGCGTACTTTTTTGCATGAGTGTGCGTGACCGCGTGTGTTTACACAAAGTAGCGTAGTTTTTGAGGCTTCAGTTGAAACAAGGGCCATGCGCAATCTAGGTTTTTTATTTGATCTGAGAGTAAGAGGGAAAATGTGTAGGAAAACCCAAATAATCTCATGCTGACATTCATAGCAAAAACTTTTAAATGTCGCAGATTTTGCTAACAAAATAAATTATGTCGGAGACAAAATAAGTTATGTGAGAGATTGAGATCCAGAATACCCCAGTAAGAACAGTATATTTTATACTTAAAATATTTTTTCTGTGACAGGTGGATGTGACGTCATGTGAGCCTGTGGCAGCCTTCTGCAGTTCTGACGAGGAGGCTGAAGATGAAAGTTTGCTGTCCTTCCTACCCATAGCGCCCGAGATAGAAGACCCAGAGGTGAGAAATTTAAAAAATGTATTAAATAATAACATTCTGATATTTCATAAAATTTTGCTAAATCGGAAACTTACGAATTTTTGTAGGAAATGTACCTTAATTCTCAAACATTCTCAGATTTACATAGTGTAATATCGTAGTAACCTTTATAATTATAATTTATATTCAATTTAGGACGGATGGGCAGCCACACAAGAGACTGTGACCCCAAGCGAAACGCCGGAAAAATTAGAACCTGCAGCTAAAAGACCTAAAAGCAAAACTTATGAAATCTCACTCAAGATAACACCACCTGGTAAGTCATTTTTTAATGGTTTATGCATCATACATTATTTTAATTTGTTACTTCAATTCATTCTCTTTTCAGAACAACCAATATCTTTTGGAGGTAAAAACAAACAGGCGGCTGGAAGCAAAAAGGTTGCTGGTCGGCCTCGCAAATAAAGTATTAAATATTTTAGAAATACTAAAGCAGGTGTTTTATTACATTACATATCAAATAAAAAGAACACTGTATTCAGTAAACTTTTCAAAATATGTACATTGAAAATAAAAGTATAAAATTTGAGAAAACATTTATTTTGCAAAATGAAGTTATTGTTATTCAATAAAATTCGTATTAAGAGTATAGAGTAAGTACTTCATATCGATTTGTATATAAATAAATCTCACTTAAACATAACCAAAATAATACATCGTTTTATTCGAGACCAAAAAGACTCTTCATCGTCAAACTAAATATTTTATTCTCATATAATATCATACATAGCGTACGTCACTAGGCGCTACAGCCGTATAAATAAAATTATCTATTTTATATTTACAAGTCATCTAATTTTAGCACTACGTGTCTAAGTCGTCCTCTCGCTGGCTCGAGAAGTAGCTCACGAGGCCCCCGAACACGCCGCCCGCCTCCCGCGGACCCTCACCGGGGGGCTCCGCCTTCACGGGCCCCAACTTCACCTCGCTCGCACTATTTACAGGCTCCGGTACTTTTAGGAACTGGGGCTTAACGTCCGGCGGCGACGGCGGGGCCTCCTTCTGCACAGACTCCGGTTCACTCTTCTCCGGAGTCGTCGGTCGGTCCGGCACCGGTGACAGCGGTTTAGCCGGCGCCGACGGCGATTCTCGCGCTTGTACCGGTGGAGGCCTCTCCATTCTATGCATATCCTGAAATTGGCCAAAGTGAGGCATCATTCCTGGGCCCGGCTGCCGCAGGATCGGCATCCCGAACGGTCGCAGCTGCGGTCGCATGTACGGGTAGTGAGGCGGCATGTCGTGCCCTTGATGTCGTTCGGGGGCCGGCGCGCGCATCACGTGCGGCGGATGTCCCCCCGCGTCGTGCTGTCTCGGTACTTCGTGCAACGTCCTAGGCACGTCGGACTCTAGATTCTTCAGTGCGTCCTGGGACAACGGCCCGGAGCTTGGCGGTCTCGGCGGCTCGTCTGCGGGAACACGTTCGGCGCCCGAATCTTTCACCCACTCCAAGCCCAGAGCTCTCTCCTGCGGTTTGTGCAGGTCGTAGGCTAGGGGCCGGTCTTGCACTTGGAATTTAGGAAGTTCGTGCATCGTCGGTCTCTCCGGCGTCCGTGACGTGGGAATGTCTTGCATCACCGGCCTGTCGGACCTGGACATCTCGTGCGGCGCGGGATGCGGGCCAGGCGACCGCGGCACGTGCGTCCCAGGGCCCGGCGGCCGCTGCATGTTGTGTAGCATGGACCTATCTTGAATCTGTATTCTTTGCAAGTCATGAAGACCCGGGCGATCCGGTGCACCCGGTCGCAGCATGTCCGCTATGGTGGGGCCCTCGTGACCCGGCGGCCGTCGAATATTCGGAGGCATTTGCGGTCGTAGAATGTCCTGCAAGCTGGGTCGCTCCGGACCTTGGTGCTGGGGTATCGGACTGCGATCTCCGGGTTTATTCTCACTGAGATTCGTGGGCATATATTGGTGGTGCACATTCGGCGGCATTCTATGCATGGGAGGATGCTGGAGCCGCGCCTGAAGGTTCAGCAGGGCCTCCTGAGGTTGCGCCGCACTCGGAGCGTACGGGCCGTACGGTCCATATTGAGGTGCATACGGGCCGAGAGGGAATCTGAGCCGGCCGTCTTTGTTCTCGGTTCTTTTGATTTTAGGGTGGTTTCGCAACGGTTCGGGAGACGGCTGTTGCGACGGCGACGCCGGCGGAGATTGATACTCCGGTTGCTCGGTTTTAACTTCGGCCTTGATCTTTATGGGTAAATCTTTAGTCGCCTCGGGATCCGTGCTCGCCGGTGATGCTCGATGGGGATTCGCCGCGTCGGCGGCAGACAAGGACGCTGACGTGACGGGTGGTACTCTGCTCTGTAGATTCATAGGCGGCGCCGGGCCCGGTCCGCGAAGCCCAGCCGCCGCACCGGGAGAGGGCCCTCGCGGTATCGCGCCAGGCGGTCCATGCGGGGACGACGGCGGAGGCCCGTGTATGTTAGGCGGGCCGTGCGGCGGTGGCCCGCCGTGCGGTGGTGGCCCGCCATGCGGTGGTGGCACGCCGTGCGGCATTCCGGGGGGCACGTGCGGGCCGTGCGGAGAAGGGACGTGGGGACCGTGTGGCGATTGGACTGGCTGGCCGTGCGGCGATGAAACATGGTGTCCGTGCGGTGACGGCACATGGGGGCCGTGCGATGACGGCACATGGGGTCCGTGCGGTGACGGCACATGTGGTCCGTGGGGTGAGGCGACGTGCGGTCCGTGTGGGGAGGGTACTTGGGGTCTGTGAGGCGGGGGACCATGAAGACCATGCGGACCCTGAGAGTCGGAACGGCTGGGGAAAGGCCCCGAGGGTCGCATGAGCATTGGTCCAGATGAACCGTGAGGACCTGGCCCAAGCGAGCCGTGAGGCCCCATGTGCCTCATACCGGGGTGGCCGTACGGCATCGAACCGGGAGGTACATGTGGCGACGAAGAAGGCGGTATGTGAGGGGAGGACACTGGCGGTCTGTGCGCGCCGGGGGCCCCGTGCGGGGAAGGAACTCTATGACCGTGCGGACTCGGGCCCTGCGGTCTGTGATGTAGAACCTGCTGTCCAGGAGGTAGATTGCCGGGTGGACCTAGATTAGGTTGTCCGTGAGGAATAGGCCCGTGCATGCCGGGTGGGCCGTGAGGTCCGTGCGGCTGGCCCGGCGGGCCGTGGGGGCCGTGCTGCTGGCCCAGCGGGCCGTGGGGTCCGTGCTGCTGGCCCGGCGGGCCGTGGGGGCCGTGCTGCTGGCCTGGGGGTCCATGCGGTCCGGAGCCCGGTGGGCCGTTAGGGGAGGAGGACTGTGGTGGTCCTCCCGGCCTGTACCCCTGTAGACCCTGAATGTGTGAATAATACTGAGGAGGGTACTGATGTCGCGAGACATTTTGTGGGTGTCCCGGGTGGTGGATTTGATACATCTGCATCCCCTGACCTCGAGGAGGACCGTACGGAGGATTTCCTGGAGAGTACATCATTTGATTTCTGCAAAGAAAATATTCAAGTATAAAAATCACGTTCCATCAATTTTATTCATTTAAAAAATGAATAAAATTCTGAGTCTAAACTTAAGCACATGCGGCAAGAACGCACTAATAAAAAGGGCGTTCTTGCGTACGCGTGTGCGTGCGTGCATGCGTGCGCGACGTACCTGTACTGCTGCAGCATGTGCGGCATGCGTGTGATGACGCTGGGCTCCTCCGGCGCTGGCGCGAACGGCTGCGGCGACCCAGCCACCGACAGAGTTCCTAGAAACAAGTTTGTTCATGTAAAGTGTAAACAAATAGATAACAACCATATGTAGCATATTACCAGCAATATTAACTGCACTAAGAGCGTTTTATTTTTATTTATTGCAGATATAGCATGAAAAGATGGGCAGCGCATTAATGACACTTCAATTTACTTTCGTGAAATATACACAAGTGAATAAGATAAATTAAACGAATTGTAATAAAATACCTTCTCTGAGAACATTAGGCTGGTCGGGGCGGTGCAAACGGTCTTCGGCGGTGGCGATGCCTCTTAGTTCAGGGCGTACCTAAATAAAATATGAGCTTTAAAAATTGTTTACGTATTTTTGTCGTATCTTATAATATTTTTGTAAGTCAATCATTGACGTAATATTATGTCAGTATCAGCTTAACTTACGGTATCACGCAAGTCGTGTTCGTTTGCTTTTTTTGAGCATGCGCAATTAATAAAATAACTTTTGCGCGTGCGTCGCTTGCGTCAAACGGCAACGTTGAATACGATGTTTTTGATCGTCTCGATGGTGGTTGGAACTGCACATGCATGAATCGCGTACATGAGCAAACGAACACGACTAAAGTAGAATGCGTCTCAAATCGCGCCTATATTGCTATTTTCTATTATAACTACCACTTACTATACCAACCTGCAACCTCGGAGTAGTGGGGAACCGTTGATCTGGGAAATCACCCGGCGCGCGATGCATTTGGTTGGGGTTGAAATTCCTATCTTGCCCCATCGCTCTAAACGGAACGCCGTAACCCATGGGCGCCATTCCAAACTCCGGTTTCTCCTTCTTAACCCTTTTGCTCTCTTGTAACGCGATTTTGGCCAATTTCTTCTCTTCCCGCTCTTTCGCTTTCATTTCTTTCAATTTCTCCTTTTCTTCTTTCTTCTGTATACGTTCCAATTTCTTTGCCTCCTTCTCGGCTAGTTTCGCTTCCCTTTCTTGTCTCTTCTTTTCCCGCTCAATCTAAAATACATTTAAATATTAATAAGTATGTATAAGAAATGGATTTAACAGAATATTTTATAGGAATTAAATTTTTATATTTCTGTAAAGAAATGTGACAAACCTGATTTGGTTTCAATGTTCCGTCGTCTGGCTTGAGTTCTGTAAATAATTGATTAATCGTTTTATTAAACAGAAATGGAACTTCAGAAACTTGTACATAATAATTTAATATAAGTTCAATAAAATCATTGAAAATAATCAAATGATCTAAAATGGACTGTCACTATACCTTTGATCTTGACGCCGACGAGTTTGGCGAACGCGTCGTCACCCCCCTCGCCGCCCCCACCTCGCCCGCGCCCGCGTCCGCCCCTGTACAAAAGGGATCTTAGTACTATCACGGTGCAAGTATGTATTATATTGTTACGGGATTATGGTCCAATATCCGGAGTAAAACGCCAGTTTCCTCTGAGGGAGTTTATTCGCTACGCATTTCCACACCAACACATGACTAACACAGGTCCGATCAACTAAAAAGTGAAAATGTCCAAATCGTAAGCTGTCGTAATCGTAATTCGTAAGTCAGAGTCGTAAAGAGTAATCGCACTAACCCACTAACCACTTTCAACCCAAAATTAACTCGAAAAACACTCGTAGTTAACTGATGGCGGTCGGCAGCGGCCGCTTTATATACCGACTACACGGGTACTAGAAAGTTCGCGGTGTAGAAATTTCTAGATCTTTTTTAATAATCTAGAACTTTCGAGTAGGGGGGAGAATGGGACAGTGCACGTTCGAGAACGTTCCAGTACTTTCCATACTAGAAACTTTGAGAACATTCTACAAATTGAAACACCGTAACATACTAGAATGTTCTATACATCGAAGCGCCGTAACAATATTTTTAAAAAGTAAGAAAGTGCCTGAATGCCTAAATTATCGATTCTTTTCATAAAGACAAATATTAAAGTACATACAATCGAAGACTTATGACAATTAGGTGCTTACTTATAATATACATACGTATAATGTATATACATATAATCACGCCTCTTTCCCGTAGGGGTAGGCAGAGACCACTTCTTTCCACTTGCTACTATCCCTACATACTTGTTTCCCTTCGTCCACTTTAATTCTTACCATCCATTCCTCCTCTCACATTCAACGTAGCGAAGCGGCTCTCCATTGTCCGCTTTTCGCCTCCGCGAGAAACGAGACGTGATGGATGGCGAACTACATCGCCACCATTTTGGACAATTAAATTATTTTTATGATTATCCATTGCGTTCCCACGGATTGGCGGAGAGGGTAGGAATAGGGAAAGGGAAGGATAGGGGTGTGGAAAGGAAAATTGGTAAGTTAGAGAGGGAAATAGGAAATGTAGGATATTACCACCCAGAAGGGCAAGGGATAGGACAGTAATAGCTAGGGAAGCCGGGGTCACATACCCGTATACTATACCACAACTACCGGACAGGTAAGTTGGGATGAGTATCCCATAACTACACCTATAATATACATGCACAAATATTCAAAGCAATTCTTTTTTTCATTCCAACAATCGTTCGGTTGTTATTACTGGCGCATAACGTCGTTTACAAAATAATATCAGCTTCATTCACTAAGATAAGAACTAAAATAAATGACATTTTACCTGCTACCTCGGCCGCCTCTGCTTCCTCTACCGCGTGACGGCTTCGGTGTGCCAGACGCGTTGCTCTGTTCGTTCTGTGCTGCACTTTGAGCCTCTGTAATTTAAAGATATCCTTATCAATCTGATCGAAGGACCAACTCAGGGAAGTGTGTTACTTTTCATTATAAAAAAAAACATCGCAACTGAACCAGCATCTCGCAAAAATTTTATCAGTCCTACGAAAAAAAGTGCGTTCTTATGTACGCACGTAAGAAGTTACTTACGAGTTTTCAAAAATTTTATTGACAATTGTCAGCTAACTTCATCATGACGTTCTTGGCTGTGTGAGCTTCGTAAAATATTATTCTCGTATTTTTTCTGAACGTATATTGCAACTTCAAAAATTAGCTTAATTAGCGAGAAAAAAGCGATCGTTTTTTAAGACGATAATTTTTTCATTATTCAACATTTTATATAGTCAGCCAGATATGCCATCAACTCGACCGTTTTTGCCTGCATCACGTGTTCCGGCAGTTTACACAACGGCCCTGGCCGTCTTCTACGTGAGGTCGGGACGCGGACCCCGTCGCCGCTCTTACCCCGACGACTAGTCCCATGAGTAATTTTACTACCTAAGATTAAAAATCGTACAGTACTCACCAAGATGAGCCCTCAACTCGTCAGTTTTCGCCTGCGTCACGTGCTCCGGTAGTTTACACAGGGGCACTATGGCCGTCTTCTGAGTGAGGTCTTCTAGCGCGCGGGCTTTCTCTCTGGACGCGGACCGCCTGCGTCGCCGCTCGGATCCCGACGACGAGTCCCATGAGTCCTCCACTTTGAACTCGTCCGAACTGTCCATGTGCTTGCCGCTCGATTTGTGCATCTCCTGTGTAAAGTGGATGATCAGCCTGAGAAACTTATTCTCGCTTGTGTTAACATTGAACATTAAATTTAATGTTAAATGTGTTTCGTGGCTAGATTATCGACTTTGCGTCAGTTTATGATAACAAGACGGTACATTTATAATTAATTGAAGGTGTAAGTTAAATACGAGAATTAGGCTTTCAGTATTCAGCCTCCAAACTTGTACAAAATATACTCACATCTTCAGACTCCGTGTTGGGCATCTCGGTGTAGTTGATTTTTTTCTGCCTTGTCCTGTGTTTGGGGGACCAATCGTTCGGCTCCTCATCACTGAGGCCGCCGTACGTCACCCGCGCCCGTATCACGTTCCCCGCCGCGTCGTATTGAGTCAGACGTGACTTCTTCGATGACTTTGACGACTTCGACTTCGATGACTTGTCGTGTCGTGACTTCTTGGGCTTAGATTTTGCTCTGCGTCAAAAGGTTAAGTAAGTAAGTATTAATTTAATAAAATTATCATTACAATATCATTACACATTTAACAAGCGACAAATATCAGTGAAAGTCTAGTAGGCAAAACTTATATAAGTACAAATTATATAATATGTTAAGGTTAAATAAGAACTAACCTTTTTTTCCAGTCCCTTTTCTCCTCAGCTGAATCACTAGAACTGTCGTCAAACACTTTCTTCTTTTTCTTTGATTCTGGTGATGATTCGATGATCCTTTGACGATCTGAAACATCATATTGGCTAGTAGTTGGAACTTGCTATGCATTCATGGTATAAATACATTTTACCACACAGTACACCTACTCTCTTAATGTCCCTCGGCAATCGTCGTATTATTATTTATTTATATGGTGGGGGATGGAGTTACCCGCGTCCGTAGGACTTACCACCTTCTCCTAGGCCCACCCTACACGTGTCCCCTGGGTGGTGCAAAACGGGCAACAGCATGAGGGCTTGTACAAGGAGCCGCATTGCGGCTTGAGTACAAGTCCTAATGCCAAGAACAACGCCGAGTCTCAGGCGGCGGTTACATAACCCAGTGTTTTTCAACCTTTTTCATGATGCGACCCCCCCCCCCCTTGTATGAAAAAATATTTCGCGACCCCCCGACCCTTCGCTTTTTTATCATGTATGTATGTGTATATTTCGATGATCGATTTATGAGTACCTACCTATATCCTTTTGTTAAAATTCTCTTCATTATCATCATCATTATCATTACATAGTATAAAACAAAGTCCCTTTTTTTGTCTGTCCCTATGTATGCTTAAATCTTTAAAACTACAACGGATTTTGATGCGGTTCTTTTTAATAGATAGAGTGATTCAACGGGAAAGTTTTTATGTATATATATCATGCATAACACAGTAGAAAAACACAGATAATTTTAGCGGTTTCTAATTTCCTAAATAAACACATTTTTTTGCGCTTATATTGCAAACGCTGGCTGAAACCTTAGAGATAGATCAAAATAATGTACTAAATTTTATTAATGTACCCATTGCGTACGAAACTCTAAAAACATTTTCAATATTATATACAGAAGTATAATATAGCAGAAAGTAAAGTCATTTACTGAAGAAGTTTTTTCTCCAAGAACACTATTTAACGCGGGCGAAGCCGCGGGCAGAAGCTAGTACTTCATAAATCAATCTTTTTAATCTTTATTGTTTTTTTAGTAAAGTTCTCTCGACCTCCGGCGACCCCCTTACAGAAGGTTGGGGGTCCAGGGGGTCGCGACCCACAGGTTGAAAAACACTGACATAATCTGACCAAGCCAGCCTAACCAGCTTGGCTCTTAGTTTCGGTAGTAAATGGCCGAAACAACCCGTTACCTTACGTGGTCATGTTTCGCGAGACCGGGGGCCTTGGCTTCACTGCCCGGGCCTAGAGGTAGAAAGCCTCAATAAAAATTAACTCTAATCCTACGGTGAGTTACGCGCCAATAGGATGCATGGCTGGCGGAAGGTTCAGTCATTAGCGGACAACCTCGGTGAATCTGGCAAACACCGTTGAATAACCTTCTAGGGGGAATGGGCGTCACCCTCCTAGCAACCACTTGTATCGACCCTACTCGTGGGAATCAAAATGAATGATCCTTTAACAAAAACATCAGAACAAAATGCGTCAGAAAACCAAAATAAAACATTAGTACAACAAGCATTTCACAAGGGACTCTTTCTAAGTAGACCAAGATCCAATTCTTTCAGTGATGAATTGATGCTACCAAAAACTAAAGATCAAGATGGCAATAACTCAAACCACATAAATATCGATCTCACACAGGAACCCTCCGATTCATGGAAAGAAGTAAATGGAAGAAAACGCCTCAGAGAAAGTCCAGAAAGTAAGAACAATCAAACACAGAAGCAGTCTAAACTTAGCACTTATTGGTTGAGCCAACCGATTAAAACTTCGAATAGATTCGCTACTCTAGAACTGGAAACCGAAATAAACAGCACAGGAAACAAAACAAATAACACAGCAAACGATCCAAAACCCCCTCCAATATTCGTGGACAAAGTAGAAAACCTTAAACCCTTACAAATATTACTTAATGAACATGCCCCCGGAAACTACGAAATAAAAGTATTAAATGGTGATAGAGTTAAAATTCAAACAAAAACGCCTGAGACCTTTAAAGAGATAGTAAAACAACTAGAAGCTAAAGCAACTGAATTCTACACGTACCGACCAAAACAAGAGCGCTCCTTTAAAGTGATCCTGAAAAATATACACCCATCAACAGATACAGAAGACATTCACACAGCTCTAAAAGAAATTGGACACGACGCCATAAATATATGGAATGTCAAACAAAGAGTGACAAAAAAGCCTCTGCATATGTTTATTGTCGAATTAACCCCAAAAAGCAACATTAACCCTAGATAACTAAACATTCGTCTGTTCGACGACCCACCTACTCGCGATTCTCGTGTTCGTGTACTTCTAGGTGGCCCCTCCCCGCGCCGCTTTGTTTACCTTCCTAAAACATGTAAATAATGCATCGTGTAATGCGAAAGTGATCGCATGATAATTAGAACAGGAGATGTGACTATAGCGTCGTCCGCTCGACGAAAGTTTAGTAACAACGACGTATGTATGTCGTGATATTTGTATTGCATTTTTATGAAATATTTGTTCATTGTTTTGTTTATTTTTTCTAAATTATTTTCATTTATTAGTATTTATGAATAATATTTATTTTATAAATAAAAATACCAAGTGTGCACACATTTATTTATATAAATTCAATTTTGTACGTCTATAATATTAACTTCACGTATTATTTTATACCTTGCTATAGTTACGTTTTTTTTCTATTATTTTAACATGGACTTACCGACACTAAGCGACACTGACGAAGACGATGAAGAAACTCGGGGTACAGAATCAGAAACTGAGGATATTTTGGAAGAAGAAATAGATGCTGGTAGACGGGTAGGTACCCGGTCTAACAGCAGTGATTCTGACTAATTTAACGAATCTTTTGTGTCAGAAGAAAAAAAAATACGGCCATGTAAGAGACATAGAACACGAATTATATGTTCCAGCGAATCTTCTTAGGATGAACGAAATGTTTCCACACCCAGCACCCAAAAAATATGTATCAACCGTAAAACCAACAGATGGTCCATGTGAATTTGATATAATCTGCTAAACTTATATTATATTATCAATGCATATTGCATATGCTGTCAACATATCTAATTCCTTGCGGAAAAAGAAAAAACCTTTGCATCGGCGTGATTTTGTGCTGAAGTTAGCCGACGAACTTATGTAGCTCTGGTCGAGGTAACAATTTGAAACTGTTACTTTGAGGCAGGACATCAAGGTCAAGCTTCAGGATATTCTCGACATAACTCCGATGGTAAATGTTCCAGTTCCTTCTGCGTCAAATGTGCCTAAAATTTTCTACTTTAGTACATCTAAGACCCGCAGAATGACCAAACACCGCTGCATCGCATTCAAGCAATACATTTGCGGACCTCATAACATGGATATATGCTGTGGATGTGTGGAATAGTTTTTAGTTACTGTTTTGATTATTTTTTGTTTAATAATGACCCAAATAATGTACCAATGTCAGAAGTTCATATGATTAATAAATACTTTTTCCAAAAAATGTATTTTACTTCGCGTAGTCGGTTCGACGAATGTTTAGTAATCATGTAACAATAAAAATAGTTTAGTTATCTAGGGATAAAGAAATATATGACGTCCAAAATATCCTTAACTGTCGGATAAAAGTTGAACCACCAAGACCAGTCCGCACCATACCCCAATGTGCAAACTGTCAGCAATATGGACATACCAAAACTTATTGCCGTCGAACACCAAAGTGCATTAAGTGCGCCGGAAATCATACAACTGCAAACTGTACAAGAAAAGAAAGATCTTCATCTGTAAAATGTGTATTGTGCGATGGTAACCACCCGGCAAACTATAAGGGCTGCATCGTATACAAAGAATTACAAAACAAAAAGTTCCCACCATTACGCAATAAGACATTAAAACACCAAGAAAACAGGCAAAATAAGACAGTTACAAATGTACAAGAAAATGAAAACGCTCAACAAAGTAAAAAAACCTATGCAGATACTGCTAAATCCAGATAAAAAGAAAATACTTCCATGCCACAAAATAATCCGACCCAATCCAGCGAAATAAAAGAACTATTAGAAATGTTTAAACAAATTATGAACCAAATGCATATAATGACAAATCTACTTACAAATTTAATGACCGTAATGTCAAAGCATTCAATCGGCTCAAATTAGTCCTCTGGAATGCAAACGGATTGACAAAACACTTCCTAGAAGTAAAAATGTTTCTTACAATAAATGACATGGATGTATTATTAGTCTCAGAAACCCACTTTACAACCAAGACATATTTCAATATTCCAAACTACAAAATCTACCACACAATGCATCCAGATGGTACAGCACACGGTGGTTCAGCCATACTAATCAAAGAAAAGTTTAGACATTATGTTATCGAACCCGTAGCACAGAAAAAATTCAAGCCACTAACATAGTTATTGAAGATCATATTGGTGCTTTGGTAATATCAGCAGTATATATGCCTCCAAAACATAACATGAAAACTGAGGACTACACAAACTTCCTTAAGACATTGGACCCACGCTTTATTGCGGGAGGAGACTACAATTCCAAGCACATAGAATGGGGATCGAGAGTCACTACGGTAAAGGGACGAGAACTCCTAAAATCTGTTAAAAGCCTACAACTTGACGTATTCTCTTCCGGGGACCCAACGTACTGGCCTACGGATAGTAATAAAAGACCAGATCTCGTAGATTTTGCCATTGGTAAGGGCCTGAGTCGCAGCTTAATAAAATGCAAGTCCTGCTTCGAACTGACCTCAGACCATTCACCAGTTATATTACATATCTGCTGCATTGCTCAGATAACCAATAACAAATGTAAACTGCACTCAAAAACTACGAACTGGGTATACTTTAGAGACCTAGTAACAGATTCTTTGCAATGCCAAATACCTCTAAAATCAGACGAAGACATAATTGAGGCAGTAGAACATTTTAATGTGACTATACAACAAGCCGCTTGGAAAGCTACGCCTGATCAAACAATACACAAATCAGACTCATACTTTCCAAAAGAAATACTAAATCTAGTGGATGCAAAAAGAAAGGCACGAAAATTATGGCAAACTACACAGTATCCAGAACATAAGACTACCTTCAATGAACTGGCGAGAACGCTAAAGAAAAAACTAACTCTATATAGAAACAAAGGAGTAGAAAACTATCTTAAAAGCCTAGATGCTACGTTGGCTACTGACTACTCCTTGTGGAAGGCTACAAGCAAACTTAAGAGACCAATAGCACACTGTCCACCTATTAAAAAACCCGATGGAACATGGGCAAAGAGTGACGGGGACAAGGCCAAAGCATTTGCTAAGCACTTGACAGGGGTATTTACTGCAAATGATGACAATGGATCCACAAAAACTGAAGAAGTTGCCTCCTTACTTGGTCAAACTCATCAGTTAGATATGCCACTAAAAATTTTTCAAAAAACGAAGTGCGAAATGCTATTAAAAAACTAAACGTTCACAAGGCTCCGGGCTATGATCTCATTACACCAAAAATATTAAGAGAGCTACCAGAAAAGGGGATCAAGTTTCTCACACAAATCTTTAACGCATGCATCTCGAGAAACTTCGTACCCCCGCAGTGGTAGGTTGCAGAGATTATTACGATCCAGAAACCAGGAAAAGACCCATCTGATGTAAAATCCTACCGCCCCATTAGTCTTTTCCTCGAAGGTCTTGGAAATACTCTTCCTAAAACGCATGACGCCAGAAATTACAGCTTGCAATCTATTGCCTGATCACCAATTTGGTTTTCGACAGGCCCATGGGACAATCGAGCAGGTACACAGGCTGGTAGAAAAAATCCAAAGCTTTTGAAAGCAAATCCTACTGTTCAGCCGCATTTTTGGATATATCACAGGCCTTTGATCGTGTGTGGCATCATGGGCTGCTATACAAAATCCGCAAAAATCTACCCATAAACTACTACCTCTTTATAAAGGAATACCTCAGCCAGAGATATTTCTATGTAAAGTATGGGGATAGTGTCTCAGGTCTCCATGTAATTAATGCTGGAGTGCCGCAAGGCAGTGTGATAGGCCCTAAACTCTACCTAATATACCATCCGACCTTCCAAGTACCCATGAAGCATTGACAGGCACATATGCAGATGACACTGCAATTCTCGCGGTAGATCAAACAGCCGAATGTGCATCAGCAAAATTACAAAGAAACCTAACAGAAATATCAAAGTGGTTAAAAAATTGGAGGATAAAAGCCAACGAGAATAAATCAGTACATGTCACTTTCACCTTGAGACAAGATACCTGCCCAGAAGTGGAACTTAACCAAATACAAATACCACAGTCTAATGACGTCAGATATCTGGGAATATACTTGGATAGACGACTAACATGGAGAACACATATATGGAACAAAAGAAAAGCTCTTGACCAGCAACTAAGGAAACTTTACTGGCTCATGGGGCGCAAGTCACAACTGTCTTTAGAAAATAAACTCTTATTGTATAAAAGCATACTGAAACCCATCTGGACCTATGGTTTGCAGTTGTGGGGTACAGCATCCACATCAAATATAGAAATCCTCCAACGATTCCAATCCAAAACTCTTCGCATCATAACTGGAGCCCCATTCTATGTTACAAATAGTCAACTCCACAAAGATCTGAAAATCAACTTTGTTAAAGAAGAAATTAAAAACTCACTACTGAACTATTGTAAAAGGATAAAATCACATCCCAACTCATTGGCAAAACAACTGATGAAAACTCAACCAAACCAAACATTTAAAAGACTAAAGAGACGAGCCCCACAAGATCTTCTGTAAACAAAGATAAATTATTACATGGACGTGTCAATGGATACGTACCATACATGCCTGCAAAGAGGAGAAATTCATAATGACTAGTTCAATGTCGACAAGACAGATTGCTAGCAAAACAGGAGATAAAAAAAAAATTATATGGTAGCGACTTGCGACGGACAGTGTACGGAATACAAAGATTCCCGAAAGACGTAGTTGTGTTTTACGTGGATACAAATTTTAAATGGCACAGTACGTGAAAATATGTATTCGTAATCTTATTTATATTTATATATTATTATATAATAATCTTTTATTTACTCAAAGCATAAAACCTTAATCTAAGACGTATGTCTTAGATTAAGGTTTATGTTTTATGTTTTTATGTTTTTTTTATTTTATATATTTTATAACTGTATAGTTATAAAATATATAAAATAGATTGCAATTCCGATGTCTCGCTGAAACTCGAGAACGGCAGGTCCGATTTGGCTAGTTTTGGTCTTGAAATAATAGGGTATTTTCCAAGTTTTTGAAAAGTATGTCAAAATGTTCCTAACACCAAAATACATTAGCAGTTTGAACCATTTTTTGTGAATTTCTATCCTTTCCTTGCAAATTAGCCTAAAAGTTTAAATTAATATTATAGGCGCGAAAACGCTGTAGTGTGTTGTCATGACGTCACATTCTTGTGACATTGTAACTGTCAAGTGTCAAATTACACTGAAAATGCCAAATCCCAGAATACCTACTGTTTACTTTTGTAAATAAATGATAAAAGCCTATTTATTATAAATGCCTTTAAAATTAGATTTAAATGCAAGTTTCTCATAATATTTTTTCCAGAGCTGTCAATAGCAACATACCTTCCCGCGTAATTTCAAACGAGCAAGCTCTACCGGCAAAAAATCTGTCCCCGTAATTGAGACCATTATTTTAACATTACGTTCGGGCTCCTGGTATCTTACTTCGTGCTTCTAGATAACAACTGACTTAATTTTTTTATGTACATAACGTGCTATGCTTTATGGAAATCGGGAGGCCATTAAAAAAAGAAGAAGAAGCACATGAATATGACGTCACATTCCAATCTCGTGCGTTTTTAGTCACGTGGTTAAACGTGAAAAATTCATAATTTTATTTTTGATATTTTAAAAAAATCATACATATTTTTGTGTAAAAAGTTGGTTAAATTGGTTTAAATTAATGTTTAGCGATAAAATATCAGCAATCTGATGTATATTTCCATCATAGGATAATACCCTATTGTGGAAGTTTCTCGAAGGTTAAAAGAATAAGAATAATTTATTTAATAAAAAACGATGAGAAATATTGGAGGTGTAGGTTAGTTATTTTTTCCAGTTCATAATTAGGATAGAAAAACGTGTGTTGGGACTACTGGTTATGAATATTTATTCATCAGGTTGTTTTAGTAATTAAATTAAAAGAAACTCAAACCTTTCTTTTCCGGTCTACAAGTCCGTCTTATAGGTAGGGAGTCTGACGAACGAGAATCATTCGTGTCCTTTTCGGCTGACGATGAAATCTCTTCTGACGAGGACTCCATTCTGCAAATCGTTAAATATTTGTTTTAAGTATGAACATCATACTAATAAATATAGTTTTTGTATTTGTCAAAATGTTATCAGTGGCGATCTATACCTGTATACTACTTACAAGTAGTATATAGTAGATCGCGCTATCCGACTACTATTATAAACATGAAAGTTTGTGAGGATAGATGGATGGATGTTTATTACTCTTTCACGCAAAAACTACTGACCGGATTTTGATGAAATTTGGTAGTTTGAGCTCCAGAGCTCAAACTACCAAATTTCATCCAGATTAACACATAGGCTATTTTTATCCCGAAAAAGTATATTTTTCCCGTGAGATACTGTATTTACTGCGGGCGGAGCCGCGTACAAAAGCTAGTCGTTTCATACATGAAAAACGACATACCCCGTGTCTTTAAAATCTTCATCCGTTTCGTCGTCGTCCTCCGAAGGAACTTCCAACGAGTTGAGTTTCCTTGGCTTCCTTTTTTGCCTTTTCTTCATTTTCTTTGGCACTGGTAAACCCTATGCATATAGATAGGTACTTTATTTAGCAAAAACTTTCAGCAAAAAAAAAAACAAAACATTTCAAACAAAACATTCAGAAAAATAATGTGATCCAAAAATTATGTCACTCCTTAGGCTAAGAACTTACGGAGCGATTTTCAATCGCGCCCGCTGCGCTGCGATTTTATTTCAAAATTCACGAGACCGGTTATTTGCGCGATTACAAGTCACCGCGGTTGCGGTTTTCGCCCGCTGCGTTTGCGGCGACTGCACAGTTAGATTTTCAGAGATGCGACTGCAAATCTAAACATAAAGGGCCCCATACATGATCCGGTCTGCCTTCAGTTCGGCCTGAACGGATGCAAAATCGTATCGTCTGTGTGCAATTTCGAGATCGATGCGATCGGCCGTACGGACTGAAGCGATTCATTCCAGTGTTGCCAGCTCTGTTTTTGTGAAACTACTAAACTCGTATTGAATTCTAGTAAAAAGTACTAAATAACTACTAAAGAAGCTACTTAGGAATTCCTGAAGCCCCCCAAAAACCATTGCATTTTAGGTTTTGTTATATAAAATTTTTTCATTCGTTGAATTTTAGTATAAACTTTACCATTAAATTAAAATATACTAGCAAATATTACGTATATAGTAATTAAACGGGTAGTTTTAAGAAAATTACGGACGAATGTATTATTATGATAGTTTTTTTTTTGTGTTTAACCTAGGCCATTTTGCATATGATTACTGTCTGGCTCTTTTCTACTAAAACACTACTAATAACTAAATTTCTACCAAGGAGGGAATAAAATACTCAATTTAGTAAAATTTTGTAAAACAACTAAGTTGGCAACATTAATTCTGGCCTGACCGAGCGGCCTGAACGCGCGGCCTGTCCTGACCGTGTGTGGACAAATCGCTTCAGTTCTTGCCCGAGCCGCGGCCGTGCGGGCGTGTATCGTGTACAAGCGTTGTATGAGTTTTCGCGGTGTTTAAATACAAAATTGACAAACACGACCGTAGCGCGCGGCAAACCAGAATGGACTGATGCGACTGTTCCGTGTGTGGGCCCGAATCAGATCAGGCCGAACTGACGTAAATTGGGTTGGATGCGATTTTTTCCGTGTGTGTGCTCGATTTCGTTCAGGCCGAACTGACGTCAGTTCTAACTGAAACGATCGGCCTCTCATCTGTGGGGGCCTTAAGAATTTCGCCCGCCAATCGAACGCAGAGCGCGGACGCAAATCGCCGAGGCTGCTATTGATCGCGGCCCGCGCGTTTTTACTGGTTGCCCGCCGGTGAAGCGACACCCGCAAACAATCTCGCACGCCGCGGGCGTTTATCGCGTCGTGAGTTTCGATTAAAATTTTTTTACATATATATTTTCATTCTACAGAACCTGCGGGCCCGCAATCGCGGCGAGCGCGGCTAAAAGTCGCTCCGTGAGTTCATACATAGCCTTAAAGTGACATAATTTTTGGATCACAGGACTGAGACAAATGTTTATACATAAGGCTATTTCTCGTAATTCATCCGAATCCAGTGCCAGTATATTTTGTCTCACTCACACGCGTACGATTTGATGTGACGTACGCGAATCCGAATCTCGTGCTACACTTGAGATTTGAGATTGAAACCATACTGCAATTAAAAAACAAATTAATTACGAGAATTAGACTTCAGGGTTAATTTATCAAGTGTGTAACCCTGCACATCATACCTTTTCAATAGCTTCTCGCTCAGCCTTCATTTTTTCTTCCTCAGCGGCCTCCATTATAGTTGATATGTCTTTTCCTCTTCCCTGATTGCCTGCACTCGAGGTGGGTTCCACATACTCTTCCTGTATAAAACAAACAAAATATTTTGTTTGGCATTTGGCAGCTCATATTTTGTCTGTAATGTTGTTATTAAAAACAAACTTCAAAACTTCAAAATCTGTATTAACACTAAGTAGGTACAATAACAAAAGCATTTGTAGGACAAACTTAGTAGCCTTGTTCAGGCGCTTGCTAAAAATTAAATAATTAGGTACAATTTATATTCTTAACATAATAAATAAACAAGGAAAATTCAAACGATTTATACTTGCAATTATTTCTAATTGTAAGTATAAATCGTTTCGAGAACGAAATACTGTATTGTGACACAGACAAACCCATGATATAAAAATATTTGTGTTGTGTTTCCATGCGATTTTGATCTTTTTATTATTTATATTTATTCCTATTGTATTAATGGTACTATTTAAACACGTTACATATAGCGCTGTAGTGTATGTACTTACTTTGATACCTGAGCTGATCAGCCTGTTGTACTCCTGCATGCAGTAGGACACGAGCAGCCGGTGGCGCGCGCGCAGCCGGTACACGCCACACGAACATACACTACATCACTAAGTATGCTGTAGTCATGTAGTGTATGTACTTACCTTGATGGCGGAGTTGATGAGCCTGTCGTACTCCTGCGCGCGGTAGGACACAGGCAGCTGGCGACGCGCGCGCAGCCGGTACACGCCACCCGAACATATACTACAGCACCTACAGCACTAAGTATGCTGTAGTGTATGTATACTTACATTGATGGCGGAGCTGATGAGCCTATCGTACTCCTGCCCGCGGTAGGACACGGGCAGCTGGCAGCGCGCGCGCAGCCGGTACACGCCGCCCGAACATACACTACAGCACTAAGTATGCTGTAGTTATGTAGTTACCTTGATGGCGGAGCTGATGAGCCTGTCGTACTCCTGAGCTCGGTAGGACACGGGCAGTTGGCGGCGCGCGCGCAGTCTGTACACGCCGCCCGACGACGATGACGTACACGAGCTGCTGTCCGACCCTGAAATTATAGTGCAATTTTTTTATGACGGCGGCAAACGATCAGACGGATCACCTGATGGCAAGCGACTACCGTTATCCATGGACACCCGCAACACAAACTGTGCTTTGCAAGCCTTTCAAAAATATTTTTTATGGATAAGTTATGGTTCTGAAATGTCACTGGCGATTCATGTTTCATTACAAAGTTTTCATCTGATGCAATCATTGAAATTAAATACAACATGATTGTTGACACTTATGTTATGCAAAAGTTTTTTTTTTTTTATGTAATATGGGGGCAAACGAGCAAACGGGTCACCTGATGGAAAGCAACTTCCGTAGCCCATGGACACTCGCAGCATCAGAAGAGCTGCAAGTGCGTTGCCGGCCTTTTAAGAGGGAATAGGGTAATAGGGGAAGGTAGGGAAGGGAATAGGGTAAGGGATTGGGCCTCCGGTAAACTCACTCACTCGGCGAAACACAGCGCAAACGCTGTTTCACGTCGGTTTTCTGTGAGCCCGTGGTATTTCTCCGGTCGAGCCGGCCCATTCGTGCCGAAGCATGGCTCTACCACGTTATAGGGTCAAATGTTGTATGAATGTTGACATTCAACTGGTTGATGGTTATTCAAATAAGTTATTAAAATATTGATAATATTACAAAGGTGTACTTTAAATTTCAATTTTATTTCCTCTTTTTCATAAAACTATACACACCTGACTCATCATCTGATTTTCTATCTTCAGTCTTTTCATTTTCTGTCGGTTTCTCACCCGTGCCTTCCTCCTTTGGTGGTGCCTCCAATTTCTTCCGTTCCCTCTCTTCTTCAACACTCACTAGGAGCTCATCATACTTGACCAACTCGTCTTCCAATGCGGTTATCAACATTTTCTGCCACCAAAAATATCTTTATAAATAACCAACATTAATAGTATGATTTGTCAATGATTACTCTGTTATAATATGTAAAAAAAAGGATCCAAAATGCAATTACAAAGCCTTTAGGCACATGGTATAGTGATAAGAGAGAGAGACAACCTCCGTGGTCTAGTTGTTAGAGCATTGGCATTTGGCTCTCGACTCGGAGGTCGTGGGTTCGATTCCCGCATTGTAACAACAAAAAATGTTGTTTCCAAGTTTGGTTAGGACAATGCAGGCTGATTACCTGATTGTCTGACAAGAAAAATGATCCATGCGTCGGATCGCCATATGAAAAGTCGGACCTGCGCCTGATCTCTCGTCAGTCGTGTCGATTATCCGTCCCACTGGGTTATGAGAGTAAAGAGAGAGTGTTCTTGTGTACTGCGCACACACTTGGGCACTCAAACTCAAAATTTTTATTTCCATGTAGGTTATAATATAACGCTTATAGAATTGTCCTACATGATGCCTACCACCGGTTCGGAAACTAGCCCGGCGAGAAGAACCGGCGTAAGAAACTCGCACGGGGCCACCTTTTAGCAAAAAGATGGGAAAATTGTTATTTTCAAAAATTTTTACAATGTTGTAACTTAATCCATATAACATTAGTCATAAGTACAAAGAACATACTTAAGTACATAAAAGCAGCCTTGCATGGGGCCATCTTATTCCCAAGGTGTGCAATCGTTAATGAAATCACTGACTTTATAATAAGCTTTAGCACACAAACGTTCTTTAACAGCTTTTTTAAATTTATTAATGGAAAGATTTATATATTTATATGAAATATGAAAAAAAATCTGATCACTGAGGCCCAATTCTCTTAATTAACTTAGACCTTCAACTTACCATCAATTCATTATTAATTTATCATCCTGTTATCATAAATTGACCGAAAGTCGGTATTCTACTACACTATTTTCGTAAATTTAAAATCCCAACACAGTCATTTTGCAATGATATTGACTACATTTTATAAATAAAGCGAGCACAAAGCATGTACAAAGACAGCTGTTACTTGACGTTTGTACGACCCAGTGTTGCCAATTAATCCAATTATTGTCAGTTAAGGCGCGTGGTTAGAGAGGGGAAGGCAAAAAAAGAGATTTTTGCGTAAAATAAATATTTTATGTCATGGCATCCCCACATGTCAAAGTGAAAAAAATATCCGGCTGACGGATCGGTTCGAGTCAAATTGGAGTTAAGTTTATAAACATACGAGAATACCATTTTCTATGGATAAGTGGTTCGCTCAATCTATAATCAAGCTGTGATACAATGATAATCGCATCGCGGTGTAATTCGTCGTTTGACGTTTGTTTGAAGTTTAGTTGAATACCATTTTGCTGTTTGATAGGTTCCGGACTGTATCGAAACAGTAACGAAGCTGCATTATTGTTGGATTAAAATAGCAGAATCGACCTTCTGGTATTTCTAACTTGTTCCTATTTCTAGTATTCCTACAATGTGTGTCACTTTTCTTTTTAAAATTCGTTAAATTCTTTCTGACATACAACACATTGTCCAAAATGTATTGAGAAGCAACAGTCAGAATACCTATTTCTTTAAATTTTTCTCTCAGAGATTCAAAACATGACATCTTATAAATAGAACGTATAGCTCGCTTCTGTAGCACAAATATTGTATTAATGTCCGCAGCGTTTCCCCATAGAAGGATGCCATATGAAATTATACTATGAAAATAACTAAAATAAACTAGCCGCGCTGTATCCTCATCGGTAATGTCTCTAATTTTTTTGACTGCATATGCTGCAGAACTGAGCTTATCTGCCAGATTTGCAATATGGGGACCCCACTGTAATTTACAATCTAGTGTTATTCCTAGAAATACAGTGGAGTCCACTAAGTTAATTTTCTCATCATTTAATAGTATATTGGTTTGTGCCTGCCTAACATTTGGGAGGCTAAACTTTAAACATTTTGTTTTATTTGAATTTAAAAGTAAATTATTAACATTAAACCAATGTACCATTTTTGAGAGAGCATTATTTACCTCGTCATAATTTGACTGTCGTCGCTTCACATTAGTGAAGTGTCATCGGCAAAGAGTACTATCTCATGCTTATCTTTAACTAGATATGGAAGGTCATTTATATAGATGAGAAAAAGAAACGGGCCTAAAATTGACCCTTGTGGCACACCTAGTTCTATTTTGGTCCCAGTAGACCTTGTAGAATTAACTTCTACTCTCTGCGTTATATTTTTAAGATAAGAATCTAAAAGTTTAAGTGCTGTGTCCCTTATACCATAATGGTGTAATTTTCTGACCAACGTAGCATGCTCGACACAGTCGAAAGCCTTGGATAGATCACAAAAGACACCAAGTGCATCATGCGATCCCTCCCAGGCCCCATATATGCTGCATAGAAGACTGATGCCTGCGTCTGTTGTGGACCGACCTTTAGTAAACCCGAATTGGTTACTATGTAATAAAATTATTTATGTTAAAGTGGGCTAGCAATTGATTTAAGATTATTTTCTCGAAAATTTTACTGAAAGTCGGTAGTGTAGATATTGGTCTATAATTTGCTGGGTCAGACTTATTCCCAGCCTTAAAAAGAGGCATCACCTTGCTATGTTTCATTAGGTCAGGGAACACACCATTCTTTACACAATTATCGAAAACTAAGGCTAGATAGGGGGCAATGATGTCAATTATTGATTTTATAACTTTTATAGACATACCCCAGAGATCGGTAGTATTTTTAATATTGAGTAATTTGAAGGTGTTAATAATATCTCTGGAGTCAATTTCTTTAAAATTAAAATTGACATCACATTCCTTTACATTTTCTCTGAGTATTTTTTCAGCAACTGCAGGTGAAGAATTTAAATTTTTTGTAGTTGAGACCGGAATATCAGCAAGAAAACTTTTCGAAGATCGTCGCAACCTCTAGGTCAGAATTTACCTTTTTATTATTAATACAAAGTTCAAATTTAGAGTTACGACTGCCTTTACCTCTTCCAGTCTCATCTGCAATTATCTTCCAAGTGGTTTTCACTTTATTTTTAGCGTTCATTATTTTTTCTTTTATGTGAAGTGCCTTCGCTGCATGAAATACTTTTTTAAATTTTTTTGAATATTGCTTGACATAATATAGTTTAAAAGATTCACTCCTATTAAATGTCTTTTCGTTATACAAATCATATAATCTCTGTTTACTTATTATAATTCCTGCAGTTGCCCAGGTTTTAAAATTACTTTTTCTATTATTTAAATTGACCGTTTTAGAAGTAAATACAGAGTTATATTGGGTTCTTATTATTTTTAATAGTTTATGAAATGCTTCATCTGAGCTATTATACTTAAAATTACTCCTGCGTAACTGGCCTGGTTTCAATAAAACCAGCCACCGTCACTGAGATCGTTGTGGGGAGTTATACTCATAATATGTAACGACAATTAGGCAGAAAATAACCAATACTGGAAAAAAACTTCTTTAATATAGGCGCGTTTGGCGCAATGTTAACGTGTTTACAGCTATCGACGACTGCCCGCAACATATTATGGCTTTGCCAGCAAGTATACATACGTGGCTGCACGGCGGGCAGTACCAGTCGCCGTCCGGTATAAGCAGCAGCACGGGCTTCAGGCAGGAGGCGTGGTAGCCGGCGTCGCAGCTGTCGCACAGCAGCACCCACTCCGGCTGCGACCCGCTGCCGCAGCGGACGCACGCGCCGTCCTCCGCCGCTGATCGCAGACAAACAATAAAAATCCACAATACAGCGGGTCTAAAAAGGCCATTTGCGCAATATAATCGCAATATTGCTATTTGACACTAAAGCAATTCTGCTTGCAAATCTGTCAAATGAATGCATTTCAGCCAATTTCTGCATATGAATTGTATCCAAATCATAGTATGAATTGCATTTTACGATCGCTGTCATCTTTCATACAGTAATTCATAACAAGAATTGAAAATGAATTGCCAAAACGGCCTTTTTAGACCTGCTGGTCAATCATGTCAAGAATTTACAATCCTAGCCTGTGAAGGCCGCGCTAGTCGGT
The DNA here is from genome assembly GCA_905404095.1 of Glaucopsyche alexis. Classification (NCBI taxonomy): domain Eukaryota; kingdom Metazoa; phylum Arthropoda; class Insecta; order Lepidoptera; family Lycaenidae; genus Glaucopsyche; species Glaucopsyche alexis. Next base: position 21,934,264 of record FR990047.1, on the reverse strand, counting down.
TTTTTTTCACCATACAAATTTAATCCAAAGTCAAACATTGTAGACCCGAATTCTAGCGTAGTATCGATTTTTATGACAATTATCTAGGTCGGTATGTGCTTATATTTCTGAAATTTAAATTAGAAGATAATAGCCTCCAAACATCGGATTTTTAGCGCAACTTTGACCGTAAATAAAAAGAAACGAAGAATGAAAATATAAAAAAATAAGCACAAACGACACAGTTCGATTATACAGCATTTGAGATAACTTTACTTCAAGTCAAAAATATGATATCGTTTTTTCATAAAACACCGACAGTTGTGTGTCGATTTGCGTAATTTGAAGCCGCCTATTCTAAAATATTTTACACAGCTGCATAAATGTGTGCAGTATAGCTTCTCTTATGTATAGATTACTATATTATTATATAGTATATCCTTTTTCCCCAATGTTAGGCGAAATAACAAGCATTTTCCCCACGCGCCGCACTGAGTTCGTTGATTAGCGCACTCTTAAGCTTCAGATTGTGATGGCTTACTATCTATGGTTTAGTCATTAGTGGTCTGCGCACAACTTGCAAGCCAAGCCCATGAGTCAATAACATCATATGTATAGACTGTATTATATTAACTGGTATGAACCCAAGTGTCAAATTTTACACACCGCATCGTGCTTATTTCAATAATTGTGCTAGTTGGGCTGAAAAACTTACAGAATATAACTTACCTTCCTGCAATGTCCGCACCCGTTTCAATGGCTCTGCTGGTTCACCACTTTCCAGATCTGATTCCGGTGAAAATTCATGGTCCGACTTAGTAGCGTCGAAAGTAGGAGCTGTCAAATAAAAAATTGATATTTTAATAAAATATGTAGATAACTATTCGAACTATTATAAGTGCATTGTTTCAAAGATTAAAAATAAATTTATTTTGTCTCTTTACCCGTGTTGTATCATTAATATACAAGAAAAAATTTGGTTGATATAGTTGATTTTAATATAGTCCTTTTCTAAGAAAGAAAAGACAAATTAAGTCTACATATTGCACCTATACATAATAGCTTAACATAATATTATGTGGACTTCACATTATATCTCACGGCCGCACTCAGAGACATTTAATGCTTACTTAAGGAGCTACTTAATACAGATTTCCATACAGTTTCTGTCAAAATCTCTACTAAGTGACTCCTCGAGTAAGCATTAAGGCCACGTGGACCCAATTTTACATGACTTTGAATCGATAATAAACAAACAAATAGTAACTTTAAAAAGCCAAAAAAAAAACACATTGTTGTTTACTTAATGTTCTTTAACAATTTGTGGTTCGAAACATAATATTGAAAACTTCACTCGATCAAAAATAATTCCGAAGAGGAGGCTAAATTTGAATATTTTTCTTTTTGTTCATGAAGTTCATGATAGTTTTACTTTCAAAAATCATATCTACGAAAAGCTAATAACTTAAAAAAGAATAATTTCTGGTTACATTTTGCATGTTGGTTTAATTATTTTAACAATAAATTAATATTGAAATGCAGCGTGCGTAAGCCGCTAGAGTCGCCCCACAGTCGCCCGCTAGGCGTTGACGAGGACAGACCTATGTCAGTTTTGCTAGCGCACGCCTTACCCGCGTATTTATCGAACAATTCTTTCGTTTCTAACGCAGTGTACGAAAGTCAGTTTGTTTTGTTTCTTTTTATTTTTGAACATATCATACACAATAACATGTTATATTTTATCGTCGCCGCGTCATTGCTTTTGCCAGATGAGACAACCTCTGTGGCTCAGTGATTGAGCGTGTTGGTGCTCAAGCCGGGGGTCGCGGGTTTGAATCCCGCCGAAGGAAAAAAAGTTTCCTGTGTTCCCGGGTCATGGATATGTAAAATACAATAAAAATCTAAAGGAAAGTCAGTTTCTTTGTATTTTTTTATGTTTCTTTTTATTTTTGAACTAAATCTATACATCTGTACATCTATACAGATAAATATAATTGAAGTGTCCGTTTGTAATGTCAAATTAACAGCTTATCACTTGATGCATATGAAAGTATATTCGATACTAACAATAAAATATCAATTTTTAAAATTTTTGTCTGTCCGTCTGTCTGTCTGTCTGTCTGTTTGTTCCGGCTAATCTCTGAAACGGCTGGACCGATTTTCACGGGACTTTCACTGGCAGATAGCTGATGTTATAAGGTCTAACATAGGCTACTTTTATTTTAGGGTTCCGTATAAAAAATAGGGATCCGTTTTCGTTAGTTGCGGGTAACGAAGTTATGCAAACGAAGTTGCGGGCATCAGCTAGTTATACATATAACCATACACAATAACATGTTACATTTTATTGTCGCCGCATCGTTGCTTTTGCCAGATGAGACGACCTCTGTGGCTCAGTGATTGAGCATGTTAGTGCTCAAGCCGGGGGTCGCGGGTTTGAATCCCGCCGAAGGAACAAAAAGTTTCCTGTGTTCCCGGGTCTTGGACATATAATACAATAAAAATCTATAGGAAAGTTTGTTTTGTATTTTTTTATGCTTCTTTTTATTTTTGAACTAAATCTATAGGTACAGATAAATAAAAATGAAGTGTCTGTTTGTAACCTCAAATTAACAGCTTTTCACATAATGCATCTGAAAGTATATTCGGTACTTACAATAAAATACCAATTTTTTAAAATGTCTGTCCGTCTGTCTGTCGGTCTGTCTGTCTGTTTGTTCCGGCTAATCTCTGAAACGGCTGGACCGATTTTCGCGGGACTTTCACTGGCAGATAGCTGATGTCATAAGGTCTAACATAGGCTACTTTTATTTTAGGGTTCCGTTTAAAAAAATAGGGTTCCGCTTCCGTCAGTTAGGCGCAAACGAAGTTGCGGGCATCGGCTAGTTATACATATTATAACCATACACAATAACATTATCGTCGCCACGTCGTTGCTTTTGCCAGATGAGACGACCTCTGTGGCTCAGTGGTTGAGTGTGTTGGTGCTCAAGCCGGGGGTCGCGGGTTTGAATGCTGAAGGAACAAACATTTTTTCTGTGTTCCTGGGTCATGAATGTACAGTATTAAATATACTAAAAATCTTAAATATGTGTATAATATAAAAATTATTAAATATATTTCTGTTGTCTGGTACCCGTAACACAAGTTCTTCGAGAACTTACCACGGGACCAGATTGACTTGGTGTGAAGCGTCCATACATATATTATTGTGTTGTGTATTATGAGAAAAAAGTAGCTGATGCGTGGAGTAGCCTTAGTACATTATTGAATAAGCCAGTAAACGGTTTTTATGAATTTGTAACATCTACCATCTTCTTTGCCGTACTTTTCGTTTCTTTTTATTTCGATTTCTGTTTTTACAATAATAATAATAAATAACTCCCCACGCGACATCCGAGTCGAGAGCCAAGCTCTAACCACTAGACCACGGAGGCTGTTCTATTTACAATAAAATATAAGGATACGAGCTCAACATCTGTCATGCTTGCCTTTGCAGAACACACCAAGTCACTCGCAAGTAGGGGTTGCAATCCGGATACTTCGAAATTCGAAAAATTCGAAAAATCCGGATTTTTCGATTTTTTCAATCTTGGTTACTACTATGAAAATTACATATTTTAATTGTAATTAGTATGTACTCTAGACGTACAATATTTGAATAAGGGATATAATTAATCGAGTGAACAAAAAATAAGTTGGTGACTGCACGTGAGCATACTGTATTGCTGAATTTGGCAGCGAATTAATATGCTGGCGACTAAATTACTTCAATCAATCTTGGTTACTACTATGAAAATTACATATTTTAATTGTAATTAGTATGTACTCTAGACGTACAATATTTGAATAAGGGATATAATTAATCGAGTGAACAAAAAATAAGTTGGTGACTGCACGTGAGCATACTGTATTGCTGAATTTGGCAGCGAATTAATATGTTGGCGACTAAATTACCAAACTGGTGAAATCACTCAAGTGACAAGAAATACAAAAATCGGCAGATAAAAAGTAGCGAAATTTAATCCAATTAGCACCGATAAGTTGGTGACCATTATACCATGTAAGTAGCTTATAAAGATTTGATTGATAAATTAATAGCTGCTAAAAATTCAATTTGCAAGCTACGGAAAATCCCAGTTTTGGATACTATTGGAGGTTTTTTTTTCTTTGGTATGGGCATCGTTTTCAAGGTTTTTGGGGGTGCAGAATGATATGAAAATAAAATCCGTTTTAAAATTCCAAAATGGCGTATATTTTTTTTTTTTATTAAAAATGGATGTCTTTTTCCATGTTTCATATGCTGATTATAAAATTGTCTTCCAATTTCATTTTCCAAAATGGAGACTATCCAATCTTCGTAAAATTAACATGTAGTTTGTAGAGGTACCAGCTATGTAAGGTATAGAAACTTTTCGAAATTCAGGATTTTCAAATTTCTTTTTTTGGCATTCATGAAAAAATATGCGATTTCCGAGTTAAGGGGGAGGAAATTTTTATTATTTTTCCAGTAATAGTATTATTTTTCCGTTTCTAAAATAGAAGCGATTTTAGAAAAAAAATATGGCAATGTTCTACTTTGACACGAACAGTGTATAAAGCTATAGAAATTTTGGAAAATTCAGGATTTTCAAATTTCTTTTTCTTCCATCGTGAAGAAACTATGGTGTTTTTTTTTTTTTTTTTGAAATTTTCATTATTTTTTCAATAGGATGCACCGTTTCCGAGATAGAATCAATTTTATAAAAAAAAATTAAATGCTCTACATTGAGATACGAGGGATATATAAAGCTATAGAAATGTTGGAAAATTCAGGATTTTCGAATTTCTTTTTCTCTCATCTTGAAGAAAATATATGGTTACGGAGTTATTAAGGGAGAGGTAATTTTCATTATTTTTCAAGTAGGATGCACCGTTTCTGAGATAGAAGCCATTATAGAAAAAAAAATACGATAATGCTCTACTTTGAGACACGAACGGTGTAAAACGCTATAGAAAATTTGGAAAATTTAGGATTTTCAGATTTTTTTTCTTCCATCATGAAGAAAATATGATGTTGCGGAGTTTCTAAGGGGGAGGAAATTTTCATTATTTTTCATTAGGATGCACCGTTTCCGAGATAGAATCTATTTTATTAAAAAAATATAAATGCTCTACATTGAAAAACCGGGTCCGGGATGCATAAAGCTATAGAAATGTTGGAATATTCAGGATTTTCGAATTTCTTTTTCTCCCATCATGAAGAAAATTTGAGGTTGCGGGGTTACTAAGGAAATTTAAAATGGATGACTTTTTTGTAATCAGCACCCCCAGAAACCAACAAAGGGACAACCATATTATTTTTATAAAATTAAGTATGTCCGCCATATTGGAATTTCAAAATGAATGTCATTTTCGTATCCAGCACCCCCAAAAACTTGGTAACGACACCTATGTTAATTTTGCGAAAAATGAATAACCGTTATTTTTAAATTTCAAAATGAATCTACCCAATATCTACACCAAGTCGAGGAAAATTAAAAATTGGGAATTTTGTACGCTCCTTTGTTTTTTTTTATGTGCGCTGGTTTTGCTGCTTGTATGTTTTTTGAGTTACCTACATTACGGAAAATATATGTACCTATTCTTAAATTAAATGTGTACTCACAAATTGTCGCCAAGATGGTTATTTGTTCGCTAATATAATATCAGTTTGGAATATTCAGTGGTATTATTTAGTCACCAGATTTGTAATTTTTTATTCCTTACATTCTTTAGCCAACATGGTAATTTAGTATTCAATATTCGGTATTTTCACATCCAAAATTTAATTGTTTTGTCGTGATTGTTTTAAACACTTACGGATTTTGTCACGGTTTACGTTTTACGGTTACGTTTACGTAACGCGACAAAATCCGTAAGTGTTTAAAACAATGAACAATATTCGCGTAAACATAAGAAATAAATATGTTTTGTCGTGAGTTTAAATACATGCCTTTGGATAATTTGATATTATTTGTTGTCCTGTTGAAATTGTTGACACATTTTTCCATTTATTCAAGTTATTTGGTAGAACATAGTCAATCCATTAAATGGAAATGCGAGGGATGAAGATCTGTTAAAATATTATGGCCGCTATATATGTATACTAGCGACCCGCCCCGGCTTCGCACGGGTACAATACTGATACTAATACTACAGATAACAGAATGTCTTTAAACCTCTAACAAAACGGGTGAAATTTAGTCAAAACAAACAGAAACAAATTAATATAGGTACCTACTATGCTAATACTTAATGAAATAAGTAAGTGGGTATACTTTTATCGTATGAAATACCTACACTTTTCAGAACTAACAATACAACAATCACTAAATAAATAGTTACTCAAGTATCTATCCATCATAGTTACAACGAACACAAAACAAATTTACTCATAGATCTAAACTCGCACGCCTTGGCGACGACGCGACGCCCACTTCGCAACGGGCCGTGCAGCAGAAATCGTAATATTTTAATTTCGCCATACCTTCAAAACCAAACATTCATTTTAATCATTAAAAGACCAAATATTATCTACATAAACTGTACTTAGTGATGAAATAATTTATTTTGATAAGGATTAATAGCATGAGTAAAATAAACGCGTTTAAATGTAGTCCAAAAAAAATTCAAGATTTCTAAATAAAAAAATGGTTGTTGTGCCTCACTCGACATAGATAGGTATAGTGTGTCGCGGACTTTTTTGTAGATACTTATAAGATCTACAATTAATTAGAACATTTTATGGTTCTATCTTTTATAGTTTAGGCAGCGTACGCAAAATAAGTAACTTTTCTGGTTGATTTTTTACACCTTGTGTCCGAAAAACCCAAATATCTATATACGGAACCCTATTTTTTTCCAAAATAAAATTTAGCCTATGTTACTCGTGGATAATGTAGCTTTCGAATGGTGAAAGAATTTTTGAAATCGGTCCAGTACTTTTTGAGCCTATTCATTACAAACAAACAAACATACAAAGTTTTCCTCTTTATAATATTAGTATAGATGTATGGACTGTTTCTAAGATACTTACAATTTTATATTTTTTCAGTAGTAGTACAGTTCATTAATAGGTGATCCAATTTATAAAAACACTGAATATGGTTTCAGTTTCAATTGCACAAGTAGTAAGAAGTATAATAAGCAAATCCAAACCCAATTAAAGCTTTGTATTTTTATATTTATTGAATTCTTACTAACGAAAGTCGAAACATATTATTGCAATTTTAATTTCTACAATCATAGAATGCCAAATTAATATAACAGCTTAAAAAGAAATGTAGTGGTTTAACTATATTTAATTATCTTCTAAATAATGAATATCTAAGTCCAAATACCTAAATATTATCTCTATGATATCAGGAAGAAGTTTTGGAGTCGATAATACCTGACTGGTTGGTTTAAGATTAGAGAGAGTTTTGCCGAACGAGTCAGTAGCAAAACTAAATGAAAATCAACGCTCCTGTTTTTGCGTAGAAATAATTATTTTTAGATAATATTTTAAAGATAAGATATAGGTGTCAAAAATAGCACCAACGATTTGTGTAAACCACTGTTATTTTTTTAAGTAATGTAGTTTTCATCTTATAGCGGAAACTTCAAAGTGCAATGAAGAGTAAGATGTTACTGTTTATTTGTAAGTAAAATGTTAAAATAAAGATCTTACAACAGTTATAGGTTTTAAATTGTGCTTAGAATTGCTTATTGTACTTTTGTTAGTTACCGAGGGAATTAAAAGCACCATTTACGTGTTTAATTATTACCCAAACAGGTGGGTGATTTTTACTTTCAATAACTCAAAAGTGGTCCAATTTCGTTCATACAAAATTATTTGTTCAGCCCCATGCTTCAAATGATTTGTCTTCACTCCCCGGATCTCGATTTAAAGGATTTTCAGTTTCCTACGTTTTATTAAACTGTATTAATTTTCCTACGTTAGTACTTTCACATAGAAATGGAACTTTACGAAAACGGTAGTGGTGAATATGTAAAAAAAAGCGTTAAAAAGATTACAGGCTATTCCAATTTTTTATAATTCTTTCTGCTGGAACATTTAGTAAATAACAATATATACATACCTTATTTAAAATAAAATACTAACTATAAAACTGAACATTGTAGGATTTGAAACGTAATCAAAAATATTTCTAAAAATAAAAAAAAATTAATATAATTAAGTATATAATTTTGATATAATCTCATTATGTTTTTATTTATTCAGATTGTAATTCTAATACTTACAACTTAAAATCAGAATTTATTTAAATTAAATTATAAAAAAGTAACTCTTTTTTTTACTAATGAGTGTAAGTTTTGTTACAACATAGTAGTAAAATAAACATTAAAGTTTTATAAAATATGCAACAAATTTAAAAAAAATGAAAAAATCTGAATTATCCGGATAATCCGGATTTTTGGGAGAAAAAATTCGGAAATCTGGATTTTCAAAAAGTCAAACGTTTGTGGAGGTTTGGATTTTGCGGCAAGTGGCAAACGTGCGGACTCGGCAGTAGGAATACATTTTTTGCAAGTGCCTGCCTAAGTAGTTACCATCAAATCGTCAGCGCCTACCTGATACAGTATTATTATCTCACGAAACGACACGTACTTTAGTGACCACACGAGCTAACGATAGGTACTCGTCTCCATGCACACATCGAACACAGCGTGTTTTTATACTTGTAACAGAACACACTACATAGAAACTGTCAAAATAATTGAATATAATTTAATCATTTTTTACTTAAGTAGGTACCTACCTATAATATCTATTCAAATTATGTGTGCTATGTGTTGCATTAAAACAGTTATCTATGGATTTTATTATCTTTTTCAATACAAATAATAAAATAAGATGACCTACTGCCGACACGTCTACACTGTAACACTTTGGGTTCATGTAAGTTCACGCCGGCGACGTAGGCGCGCGGCTCGCTTTGCGGCAATTGCGGGCAACTCTTGGAAGCGTTAAATGCCTATTTCGCTTGGTCTTCGTGGCCTTAAGTCTCAGAGTGCCGTCGCCAGTCCCTTATTTACTAACTAACCTTCAGGCTCCTCATGTTCGAACAAAGGCTCATCAGACTCAGAGTCGGATTCGGGGGAAGAGTCGGAGCGCCATTTGCGCCGAGCCCGCCGCGGCGCCGCCTCTGAGCTACTGCCGCCGCTCGCTTTCCACTCCTCCTCGTCGTCCTTTGACTGAAAAGGAGACGAACTTGTAGTGCCAATTTATGCCAATATCATATTAGAAAATCCATTAAAATTCAAGAGAAAAGTTGTGTAAGACAATTATTATAAAAATTCATAAAAAATAACAATTTGTGCGTAGTGTGTATAAATGGTAACAATGGAATATAATATTTATCTATACATGATATAAAAAAGTTACTGCCCTTTTCCCAAGAGGATATTATAATATCTCAGTTGCTAATTAGGTAACATAAAGTTGTGTATGAAGACGTAAAATCTACTATAAAATCTTGCTAAATTCACCCAAGGGATTAATGGACATAGCAGGAGTGGACAAAAGTGTCACTAAAACACAATTACCTTTTTGCTGTGTATCTTTTTCATTTCCTTAAGCGCCACCTCTTCAGCATGTCGTCTTTCAGCCTCCTCCTTGATTTTCATTTGAGCGATTCTGCGCGACTGTCGCACTGGCGTATCGGAGTCATCTGATTCATCTTTTGCTTTTGCTTTATCTATGATGTTCTTTTTAGATTTCTTTTTGAGGTTTTTCTTCGATTTCCTTCCGGCTGCGAATATTATTTGATATATACAATATTAATTGTAGGGATCATTGCATGACCAGTTATGTAAAATACTGCGACAGGTCTCTCAACATGAGAAAGATTAGGCTGTACAGTATGACCAGTATGACCATGTTGCTTATGACCCTCGGTAATCGTCGTTTTTCTATGAATTGATAGACAATGTATTAAATACGACGACTCCCGGAAGACATAAGAAACTTTATTAGTGTGGATTTTGTAAGTAAGTTCATAAAAAAGAACAATACATTATTACATTTCTATAGGTATACTCAAGTTATAAGAAATCAAAAAATCTAAAATTAAAACAAGAATTGTTCTACCTAAATTCTGTAAAGTTTCTTCTTCTGACTCACTTGAAGACTTTGCCATCAGTTTAGCTTCCACTTTTTTTCTGAAAATCATATTCATATTTAAATTCAAACATAATAATAAATTAATAATCTTCAGATTCAAAACATTTAGAAAGTAATTGAAGTTTTGCATCAGAAAATCTTTACCTGGGAGATGTTAAAACTTTCTTAGCCTTCATTTTCAATCTTTTACCACCTTTTACCGGTTCTTCCTCTTCACTTTCAATTTGAGATTCATTAGTCTTATCACTTGTAGTATTTAACAAACTCCGTTTTACAGCTCTACTTTGCCTTTTTATACATTTATCTTTGCTAGATTCACCAGTCTTTTTTGACAGCTTTTTAGATTTTACTTTTCCTTTACGTGCTTTAATCTTTTTTCTTTTATCAATTTCCTGATCATCCGAATTTATTTCCATATTGTCATTGCTTTCATTTTTTTTATTTTTAGCGCCATCACCCTCATCTATGTTTTCTTTTTTATCTTCAGTACTCTCTTTTTCTTTTGATTTGGATACAACATCCTCGGAATCTTCTAAGGAATCTAGCTTTAACTTTTTAGTTGGAAGGTCATCTTCAACCTTTTGCTCTTTATCAGAAGACTTTTCAAGATCCTGTTCTGTATTTTCCTGGTCACAATGCTCATTTTCAGAAGATATACTACTTTTCCTTTTTTCTATAATACTGGTTTTACTATTTTGACAGTTTTCATTTTCAGAGACAGAGTTAGTTGCTAGCTCTTTTTCCTTTTTCTGGGAAACATTCTTTTTTTTAACTTTAGTTCTTAGTTTTTTCCTTCTTTTATTTGTATGTACATTTTTAGTATCTTTAATACTTTTGTCTGTAACACTACTATCTCTTTTATCACTCTCTTCATTCAAATTAGAACCATTAGCTTTATCAAAATCTCTTATACAATGCTTTTTCGAATCAGATTTTGGTATTTCTGTACTATCATCGAGTTGCTTTTTGAATGATCGCTTATTTACAACACTACTTCTAAGCTTTACAGTTTTTCCTTTCTTATTGCTAGAGTTAGATAAATTGTGATTTTGACCGTTGCATTCTTCCATAGGAGTTTCTCCTTTATTGTCATGTTCAGTATTTTCTATTGCGCCTGGGTTTCCTGTATCATTGTCTGCTCCCCAACCATCTCCAAAAACATAAAAAACAGGTTCTTCAATCTCTTCTCCAATAAAAAATGAACTTTCACAATCTGCACCATTTCCTTCGCCTGTTACAACCATAACAGGCTCTTCTATAGCTTCACCCACAAAGTCATCTTCAGTTTTTTCTTGAGGCTCAGTTTCTGCAACAGGTTGGTTTGCTGGATCTAATGTATTGTTTTCTGGACTAGCAGGTTTACTAGTACTTTCTTTATCACTAACGTCACTAGCTTCCACATTTTTTAAATTATCCTTATCACCTACATTATTATCACTTAAATTAATACTTTCTTCTGTGTCTCTTTGTTCCGGTTTGGGTTCCTCCTGATTTTTTATTTCTTCCTTCAAATCTATTGCATCATTTTTGTTTTCTTTACAGTCTTCAGTTTTTTCCTGTTGTTTCTGATCATCACTTTCATGGTCTGATTCTGACTCTGGACTTAAAAACTCTTCATTTTCTTCTTCCCCTGAAGTTTCTTTAACTGGCTTGTCAGCCTAAAAGAAATTAAAATAAGTAACGATTTAAATACAAGAAGAAATTTTATTTCTATTTTACTTACTTCAGTAGTTTGAGGTATATCTGCACTGTTAGAATCTTCATTATTAGATATAGCTGATGCTGTTATTTCTTCTCCACTCTTCAACTGATTTATAACTTTGACCAACTCTTCACGATTGCTGAAAATAGATATAGCTGATAATGCTCTTTGTATATCAAGAATAGTTGTAACCATATCACAGGTGTAGCCAGGGGGGTTTAGGGGGGGGTTCAAACCCCCTCCCCCCTGAAATGTTCAGATATTAACACCCATACAAAATATGGCCGTCATTTGTGTCAACTGGCAATAGTGACAATCTGACAATCATTTTAGTCTACTAATTTGCTTCAAGGCAAACCAGACGGCCCATTCAGCACCGCGAGTGCTGAATGGGCCGGCTGGTCCCTATGGTGTGGATGATTCCTATGCGCAGACGAATTTAGAAATTTCGCACCCCGGGCCAAATGACATATTTTGCCGACCTATTAAGCAGCGGCATACTTTTTTATGATCTTTTTTTACATGTTACATCTAATTATACTTCAAACCCAATCTGAAAGATGATTTTTTAAAGTTATTTTATAAAAAAAAGTCAACAGCCTAAAACAGAATATTGATACTAAGTAAGATAATAATATTATACTCTTTATATTAAACACATTCAAACTGAGAAAACGAACAAATGTTTTTTACTCTTTTATAAGCCCAAAAGATTGTTGTAATTTAAATTACAAAATGATCATCATATATTTTCAGTCTTTTAGGGTTTACAGTTTGAACTTCAGGCTTCAGCTTTAAGCTTGAACAGGTAAGAGAAACAGAAATAGGGGCCCATTATTCTAATGTGACCCAGAATTTCTAATAAATTAAAGACAGCCCTGGTTATTTAATTTAATAATAGCACCTTAACAAAATGTACATTTGCTGGTGCTAACAGATTTTTTTTTACATACCATGCTATCAATTGCCATGTCTCCTCATCTTGGTCTTCCTTGTACAGACAGAGATTAGCCTCATGGTCAACTTGTAACCAATAAACACATCCATTTTTGTCTCGCCCAACGGGATTTAATCTGAGCTCCTTACACGATAGCGCATTGACTGCACTTTTAAACTTAGGGTGGCAGGTAAATTGGTATTCTAACAAAAGCTAAAAAAATATTTGTTATTAATCTCTAAAACCAAGATAAACAAGTTATCGTAAGAAAAATGAATTTAGCTTACTTTTAATACGGTTAATTTAACTTGAGTGCTAGCTTTCTTATATGAAAATCTCTCAATTTCCCACGCCTCCTGATGATGAGCTTGCTGATGGCAGAATTTTATTAAGGCTCTCTCCCATCGATTATTTTGAACGGATTTCAACGCTCTCCGTAATAATCGTACGTGTAACTCTTTTATCGGATCCAACACTGAAAACACAAAGTACATACAGGTAATTATTATGCTAGGTACTTATTTTTATAGTTTGTTTATCATACTTGACATTGCGACCGTTACTTTACCTTCTTGGGTGTTCTCGATTAGTTCCTGGAGTTTTGTTATAGTAGGTACTTCTAAGCTGTATAATTCACCAAAAACTTTCAAGAAAGAGTATATAACAGCGAAATTAGGATCATTCGTACAAGAAATTTCTCCATCAGACGCCATCGCCGTCGATTAAAATACTTTTATACCTATCATAGCTTAACGATTTTCAACACCGGTGTGTGATATTCTTAATTATAGCTTTTGAATTCATAAAAAACATGTACATGATTCACGAAAATATCATCTTTGAACAATCACTGAAAGCTTCTTTCCTTTTTAGAAAATAAAATAAAACTTAGATGACAGCCATCGCCACATAGACAATTTATTTTTATAAAATTTAACATTTGCATCATGCCATATGCCATACCTATTTGAAAATATACCTATAGTAACCGGTGTTGTTTTTCATTATTTTTACAGTATGCTCCGTGAAAGAGTTCTGTAACAGAAATAAAATGGATAAATGTATTTCTTGAAATACTTTTCCATTTTTAATGGAAAATAGTGTATTTCTACAATTTCTTGATGTCGGACAATTTACATCGCGACTGTACATTTAAAATTATATTCTGACAGGCAACACTGAATTCCGCATAGACAAAAAGGATGAAAAATCTCTCCTCCTCCTGAAAGAAAAGTAAATCGACCAAGTCGAGTGTGTGTGTGTTTATTATACTTGAAATTAGTTTAGTTGCAGTTTTATCGACATTTTTAATACCATCCATCATGTCTTCAGTATGTTGTGGAACGAAGAAACAGAAACTAAACAATTCCTTCGGGAATCATGTTGACCGACCTATAAACGGCTACCAAGAATCTGTAGCTATTCCTGATATGTGTTACTTTTGCTTTGATGTGTTGTATTGTCAGCTGCATAGCATGGAACCTCCACAAACTCCAAATTTTACAAATGATGCTTAGTAAGTATAGGTCCTAACTCACGTTATTATTCTACCTGCCTCTGTATTCCATTGACCTTACAAAACGTCTTCCGACCAATAAATGGTGCGTGTTGCAATGTAACAAAAACTTCCTTTGTTCTGTTGCAATAGACTAGAAAGGAAAGTATCATTAATTAGAAATACAAAAAAATTTACATAAAAGCAAACTACTTGGTAGTAAATGTAAAGCAGTACTTATTTTATTGTTGTTTAATTTGCCTATTATGTTTTTGTGTGGGTATAAGAATAAATAATGATGCTATACATTAATTCTTCCCACTGTCTTTTTACTGCATCTTTTCCATTCATCCACTTGTTACATATCATCTTGAAGAATTATTACTTTAGTATGTTTTGGGAACTAGGCAACTGAATAGCTGGTTTAAGAAAATAATTTTACTACAACCCACTCAAAATATCTGTGCACTTTGCTAGTACAGTGCACTTTGTTAAGTATGTTGTTTAAGGAACTATAGCTTTAAGTAAAATGTGTTTAAAATCAAAAAACACCTTTTTGATAAACCATTGATCACAAAATAACACATACCGATTCAATTGTTGTGAAGAAAAACAAAGTAGTTCACATTTCTAGTGATGCTCATTTTTCGTCTACCATACCAGGGCAAAAATTGATATCAATGACACCAGGTGCTTCAATATTTTGACCGGGTTGTTTGCTTAATGTACCCAGAAAGTTGAGAGAGTGAGGCACATTTTAAGTAGTACATACTAATTGTATATTAATAATAAAAAAAACAGTAATGAATAATAAATAATTTACTTAGCCAAGTTTTCTCACTATTATAAATGTCACTGTAAAATTGTAAAAACCGTTAGATTGTAATATAACTAGTGAAATTGTAAAATGTCGAAAGACAGCAGACTTCTGCTTATAATTTAACACATTATTTTTCATTACATTATTTAAAATATATAGCAAAGACTCTTTTGCCATATTTTTACAATCTCGCTAGTTATATTACGATCTAACGGTTTTTACAATTTTACGGTGACATACACACATTATATTGTCAAATTCTCCAACCAGCCAGACAATTAGATTGTTTTAATAAGGTTACTTCTACAGAACTTGAATGGTAGCAGTGAAAGTATTTTTGAATGTATTATATTAATTGGTTTTCATAGTGGCTACCAATATATAAGCATTACAAATTACACAGTTGTTTTATAATGAACACTTTGTTTTATTCTGAAGGTCAATTCTGCTATATTTATCCAACAATAATACAGCTTCTGTACATTAGATTGATGCATAAAATATATTGGATCTTAAAAACATCAAGCAACAGCTCTCTTTGTACTTGCTATGTTAATAGGAATTGTAGTATTAATTACAAAATTAGTGGGTTGGGATTTTAACTGGACTAAAATAGTGTAGTAGAATACCAACTTTGGGTCAGAGGGGCAATTTTGCATTAATCAATTACAATCAAGTTCCGACACGCTACATTGTTTTGTATGAATGTTAAACCAACGTCAAACATGATCTGATTGGTCAAAACATCATAAAATCCATTCATAGTAACATGTCGCTACACTTTCTATCCAAAATAAAATGAAGTCTACTTTAAATACGAGAATTGAGGTTCAGTTTATGATAACAGGTGATTCTAAGTCTAAGTTAAATACAAGTATAGGGCTTCTGTTTCAGCCCACTCTTTGTGACCTGGAAGATTGGAAAAGAACACCGTCTCAGAGGTTGCATTGGGACTTTCAATGCTATGCATTTACACTCAGGTATTTATCGTTAAAAAAAATAATTGATTAGTCAATACTACTTTTGAATTTAAATGAATGAACAAATGTAAACGAATTATTATTCAGTCGGTGAATTGGTATGGTTTCAATAGGTAACTATTGAATATATGGTGTGGAGCAAATGGTAAGAGTTGGCTATGATTTTTTTTATTTAAATTAATTTAAAGATTTAGTAAAGTAATTCATTGTGATGTGAAATTTACATACACTATCTAAAATATCAGCTTATAACGAGCATAACATTATTTTTTTAATTTTTTAACAAAACGTAAACTGTCCTCTCTAGTAGCAGTAACTGCTGCTTAATAAGATGACTCGAACCAACCTAATGACAAAAGAGACTAACAAAATTTGGTACATACAATACACAGATAAGCAAACAGAAATGCAACGTAATGATGTGTTGTTCCAGGATTAAGAGAATATGCAATAACTAGTGCTTTAAAAGATTCTCGCTTTTCGCCGATCACCCGCGATGAGGTGCCTCGTTTGACTGTTTCTGTGTCCATTCTACAAAACTTTGAAGAGGCCGAACATTATCTTGACTGGAAGCTGGGCAAACATGGTATCCGTATCGAATTCTTCAGTGAGCGAGGATCCAAGCGGACTGCAACCTACTTACCTCAAGTGGCTACTGAACAAGGTAAATTATTATCATTATAAAATATGTCATCCATAACTATTATTATTTATTACTATTTAATTCAAAAACTTAGATATCGTTTCATATTGCTGTGAATTTAAAAGCGCTCGACATAGCGACAGTCGCTCTTGTCGTGAATTGTTGGAATGTGAGTGTTGGAAATTTAAACTCCCTCTGAAGATACTGGCGTCTTACTCCGAATATCCATCATGGAGATAATAAAGTTATTTCTGTAAATATTATCTTTTACATGTAATAAAATGCCTTTGAATGCTGTGTTAGTCTACATCTGACCAGCACTGTGTACAATTTTTTTCGTGGTGTTTAGAGAGTTAAGTATGCTACTTCGAATTTCAGGTTGGGACCAAATACAAACTATTGATTCCCTCCTGCGAAAGGGAGGGTACAAGGCGGCTATCACTTCAGACATGAGACGCAGCATCAAGCTCACTCGCTACCAATCAGAAGAGGTGTCCGCGTCTTATAATGAATATGTGAACCAACGGTGCTAGCAAACGGTATCGCCCTATGGCCAAGCGAACCGGCTCGCAGACAATACATTTACACACAAATTGTATTGGACGAGTGGGAGTTATATTAGTAACATAGTCTCTAAATATATTTCTAGTGTACTGTACGTAAGTGGAGTAATAGGTCAAAATTATGCTCAAAGTGAATCCAGCCCCACAAGATCTTGTTACATCGACATGGTATGATGTTAATATATCACTGCCAATTACATTCCTCAGATTGGAACATGGTGCCATCAAAGTGGTTCGTTGAGCTGACATTTTGTTACAAATGTAAAATGTTTGCTAATTAAGAAAAACAAGTTTTTTAAAATATAATCTTGGAGTCAAGTTATTGTATGGATACTAAGACGGGTTAAATTTGTTAAAAAACGGCTTAAATTTGTTAATAAAAGTCTAAAATTATACCCGAATATTTCATTGAATATAATTCTGAAATACATTTGAATTTTGTAACAATATGAAGCAATAAATATATGCAGTCGACACTCTTTAATTTAAAACTCTGGAGACTCTTATAATATTACGAATTCTCGAGTGTTTGCAATATCAAATGGTTGAGAGAAAAGAAATAAAACTGCGAATTATTGAGTGTTCATAATCAAACTAATCATTACAAAAACAAAGGCTCGTGCATGATTATACGAGTTTGGACTTTTCTCGAAATGTACTTATGTAGGTACCTCTGTAAATTCTGTAATCTTTCTCTCTCTTTCTCTCTGCAACTTTGAATTGTCGAGTGTTTGACGCCGATGAGTTCGATTTCACGCGTCGTTTTTTTACGTAGCGATGATTTTTCGTTCCAAATTATCAAGTGTATAAAAATGTATTGATTTAGTTCACAATAAAAAGAGATTTTCTAGGGAACTCGTGATAACTTTGAATTACATAGTTCGAATTAACGCAGCAGGTTTGAATTAACGAGAGTCGACGTACAACTATTTTCGCAGCATATGTGTGATTACTGATTATACATTAACTAACAGTTGTGTGGTAAAATTAGATATTCTAGCTGAGAATGTTCATAGTTTAGGTCTAGCTAACTTTGTATTTCTAAGAAGAAGTAAGCTTGAGATATAGATGAAACTTAACAGTAATAATCGCGTAATAATATTGCCTTGATCAAGTTATAAGTCATTATAAAATGTCATCTAAAGTAGATACTTTAAAACCATAGTAATTAATAATTACCTTAAAATTTAACATAATTTGTAAGTCAACTACTCCAGAATTAACATTAATTATGTAATAAATATAACAGACTAAAACTAATTTTAATGTTAGCAAAAAAAATTTTTTTGTTAATAATAATTAATAATAAAAAACTGGAGTTCATCTCTTTCAGATCAATATTATTTAAAGTGTAATGAAGAAGCAACTAATTTTTTAAATCGACTTTAATAATGTTTTTTTTTTTATCTTTATTTAAAGGTTTTTTATCACAAGATTATGTCAGCCTATGTTTAATTATGTTGACTTTATAAGAAAAACATCTAGCAAGTTTAAATTCAGTTATCTGCAGTCCTATAAAGGTCACTTCGAGTGTTTTGTATTACATAAGTTCATAATTTGTTTCATTTCAAATATCATAAAATCGCTACATGTCAGAACTTATATAAGGTTTGGTAAAATCAATTACGAATACTTCGGACACATGATCTACTGCTTATTTAAAGACGTTTAAGCAGAAAAATAATTGTCGTATTCGAAAAAAAAATTTTTCTTTATCTATATGGGCGAGTTTGCGTTTTGCTGAAAGTCACCCATACATGAGATGATTTTTTACTTTGAGTATGACAATTATTTTTCTACCCAAACTTCATTACATAAGCAGTGGATCATGTGCCCGAAGTATTCGTAATTGATTTTACCAAACCTTATATAGAATCATACGAAAAATCAACAATTTTGTCAGTTTTCAATAGAATCGCTTTTTAGGATTGTTAGAAGTTAGAGTTAATTCACACCGAAACGAAA
This sequence comes from Glaucopsyche alexis, assembly GCA_905404095.1. Lineage (NCBI taxonomy): Eukaryota > Metazoa > Arthropoda > Insecta > Lepidoptera > Lycaenidae > Glaucopsyche > Glaucopsyche alexis. The sequence continues at coordinate 21,915,033 of FR990047.1, read as the reverse complement.
CCGATAATCGACGCGGTGCTACATTTCTAAGATAGCTATTCAAAATTGAACTTTAAAGCTGCGCGTCCACTGCATCGGAATCGGAGCGTACGGAGCGTACGGATTTGTTGCTTTGTATGGATTTCTATGGTACTGCGTCCACTGGATCGGCATTTCTGCGCCTGCGACCGGTATTTATGCCGATGACGTCATCGGCAGTGAACCCGTCATTCGTTTCAAGTTCTGACGTGTTTGCGACGACGCGACGGCTATACATAAATACTTATTCACGATGAATGACGATATTTTAATTACTTTAGTGGAAAAATATGATGAACTTTACAATCTAAAACATCAACATTATCATAACCAACTGAGGAGAGACGATATTTGGGATGAAATTGGGCAAATAATAAATAAAAATTGTAGAATATAGTGAAGTTCAAAAAACTTTTTTCGAGTCATATGAATGTACCCAAAAAATCTATTTTCATCTTCTAATAAATCAGAATATAATGTATGAAATTCTCAAAAAATGAATCTTTTTGAATTTTTATTATGATTTATGAACCCATATCTTTCGTTTCCTCTTGTTTCTCTTTTCCTCTTCTGTTAAAATACAGCTAATTACAACAATATCCTCGTCACTATCCTCCATAATGCAAATGCACGTTCAGGCTGACGGACTAAAAATAACTAAATTTCCGATGCTGAATCCGAATGCAGTGGACGCACCCCATCGGCATTTTGTAAATGCCGACGCTCCGTACGCTGCGGACGCTCCGATTCCGATGCAGTGGACGCGCAGCTTAATAATGACACAAGAAGATACACGTTTCATTGTAAGAGTACGAATGTCAGGTTGCACCGCTTTGCACAGCGCATGTGCAGTGTATGACTGTTGTGTCATATGAAACGTGTACCTAATTTTTGTGTAGGTAGTGAATAAAGTTCAATTTTGAATAGCATTTTAAAAATACAGAGCCGCTTATTTTCGCGGTATGAACTGTAAGAAAAACCTTTTCAATACATAGTACGAATTACCTACCTAATGCGGCCATTTTAATCGATCGTAATTACATAATAAGAATACAATAATAATTGATTTAACTTTTTTCTGGAGTGTATTCAATTTAAAGATCGTAAAACAATATAAGTAAAGCCATCATAAGTTTATCGTAAATTGTTTGTTCACTTAGATCATAGTTTTGACTAAAACGTTAATAATTAACAAGAATAATAATACCGAATTAATATCGGATACATGATATATTTAAAAATAAGTTGACTAGAATATTTTATTATACATGAAGGAGGCTTTCATTGATTGTTGGGCGAGAGTTTCAAAAGTTTTTTAAATAGGATACAGACACTGATTATTTGCTTTATATCAACCTCCATCTAGGCAAGTAATTTTGACCTCAGTTATTTGAGCTATGAAAACTAAAAGTCAGCTTAAATTTAAAAACATATTTAACTAAGAGTATGTAGTTGATTTATGAGTGTTAATTTTACCACCCACCAAGTCTCGTCTACAATTAAAGTCGGCTGTATTTTATAGTGTTTTATGTTTTAGAGTAGGGATGTTTAAATAATCGTCATTTAGTTGTTTGTTTGTTATATCCATTTGTGGTTAGAAGAAAGTTTTTTCACATGTTATGCTTATTTTCAATTGAAACTTATTATTATTTAGCCGTTGGTCTTTTATTATCTTAGTCCCAATTCCTAATCGGTCTTAGTCTGCATACTTACTTGACATCTTGGATTGTTGCAATTAAAAAAAAAGGGGGGGGGGTGCTTTTGTTTGTAACGTGTCCACCGGAAAGTAACACCTTTTTAACATGACACTTTATTGATTATTCCATTAACATTTAAACTATTATTTAAACTCAAAAAATTGGCAGCTAAATATGCTGTGACGATTGCATTAATCATAAATTTTTTTTATTGTTTTTCTGTGTTCTTATGACCTAAGTTGACTATGACACGTTAGAACAATAAAACTGTGCGCTATATACGAAAACATATTATGTTGAATATGTTGGAAAGGGATAAAATGTGAAAAAGCTTTCTTTATTATAAGTAGATATAAGGCCAGGGCTATAATGGTTTACTATAGTGTTTCGTAAAAATCTCAAACATCAGTACGCACTGAAACATTATGTGTACTTAAATATTAAAATAGCACTTATTTGAGTATATATTATATTCTATGTATAATATGTTAGTACCATCGCCAAATACTAATATGCGTCATTAAAAGGAATGGTCAGCAAATAAATATATAGGCAAAAATAGAACAAATTAGACTTTTAAAGAAATGTAAGACACAATGCTCCTTTGATATAGGGTTGCCAACCGTCCTGTTTTCCCAGGACATGTCCTGATTTTTACAGTGTCCTGGGCTGTCCTGGATAGTTTTAAAGCAGCGTCCTGGGTTTTCAAAGCGCCCTGATAAAGTTATGTTATTTAAAATACGCGCGCCACTTTTACAATTTTTCTATGTAATTTAATTTTGTTCATGTATTTAAATTAACTGTTTCAACTCTATTATTGCGTTCTGTTTTTTAAATTGAATTGTACTTGTTTTTTAGGGTTCCGTAATACTTAAGGAACCCTTATAGTTTCGCTCTGTCCGTCTGTCTGTCTGTCTGTCTGTCTGTCTGTCTGTCTGTCTGTCTGTCTGTCTGTCTGTCTGTCTGTCCGCGCCTCTAGCTCCTGTAATTATGAATATAAATTGATGAAATTTCGTGCAGTCATAGATTGTGTATAGATCACGGTTTGGGGATCATAAAAAAATAATAATTGTATATTTTAGGGGTGGCTCTCCATACATGTGAAGTGGGGACGAAAATTTTTTTTTCACTCTACCCCATCGTGTGGGGTATCGTAGAATAGGTCTTTTAAAATAAAGGCAAGGTTCCATACGTTACTTTTTTATAAAGTTCACCATTTTCGAGTAATCGGCCTCCAAAGTAGTTTGTAAGTTGGTCCCCCCCCTAGCATTTTTAAACTATAGGAGATAGAAACTTGAAAATTTCCATGCTGATAGATCATGCTAAAAACTCTTTAGGAAAATTATTTTGAACCAAATCGGACAGTAACTTTTGGAGTAATTAAAAAAAAATCATATTACGCGTTTATAGTTACGGAACCCTCTTTAGACATGTCCTGACATGCTCTTGGTTAGGTTAGGTTAGGTTAGGTTATTTTAACTTAAAATCCTCTTATTTTTAATTTGGGGTTGGCAACCCTACTTTGATATGATACATTTTTGAAAAAATGTTTCGCCATTTGCTCACATAACAATGGCGCAATTTAATACCACGAACAACAAAACTATATGGTTGTGACTTTAAATACTTATCATCGAGCTAAACATGTTTAAAACCTAGGTAAAGGCAGCATACTTTAACTTGCTATTAAAAAATGTCAAAACTTCGAGTTTTGACATTTTTTTTAATAGCAAGTTAAATTCCCCTGATTCTTCTTGTGACTTGTTTTGGAATAAATATGAGTAGGTAATTTGTTTAAATGGCTGACGTTGTAATTAACAATATCAATATATTGCAAAAAAGAAATAATATGGTTTATATGTATATTATCGTTATGTATCTATAGATTGTTTTTATATTCAACGAGAATCGTTTTGTGTGGTCAATTTGTTTATTAATTTAAGTTGAGGCAGATTGTGAGAAGTTTATGGGTTATGATAGTAAAGTAAGTAATTATTCATAGGTAAATCTGAGATATCGTTTGAGTTGTGGTAATAAAGTAAAAACGAAAATCAGGATTTAGATTTAGAGATTCAAGCAAGCGCCCTTCCAATGTGGCTAGTTTGTAACTAGCAACATTGAAAGGGCGCTATGGATAAATCATGTTTTTTTCTGTATTATGCTTGAGTCTAAAAGTATTGTAACTAAATAAAAATTAAAATAGCTATATCAAAGTGTATGTATTTAAAAGTACTTTCGAAGCTAATGAAGAAGTAACACTATTTCATTGATACAAAATTAAAACTAGATATACCTATAGGAGTTATAAAGAACATTTTTGTAATGACTCGATTATATCGATATCATTTAAAAATGTTAAAAACAAAACCACTATAGTCTATTCGCATTAAGTTTGTAGTGAATCATCAGTACTGATATAACACGGCTTACGCATCATTGGTAAATTTTTACATTCGCACTGATTGTTCACTGTAAACTTAACGCGAATATACTATAAAGTACTATAAACTTATTGTACTTGATAATAGCTTCGATAATAATAGCTGGACCTCTCTTCAACTGATGTCACTACTGTTCTATAACACTACTAGAAACATCTGTCGAAGCGCCGCCGTCGCATCTGGCGGGAAATATCATTTTAGAATACTAAAATCAACGTAACTGAATGGTACCTATTTCTTAAATCTAGTCTTTATTGTATATCAATGTAGCAGTAAACATATGCAATAACACTTTAGGATTAAAATTATTCTAGACTAAGTGGTCACCTTACTTGTTCGGTATTTTAATACAAATAGTTATTAAAACAATGCTTATTTTGTTAATATCGAAATATTTCTGAATAGATAGTAAACATTTTCTAAAAATATTGTATTTTTTTTAGTAACATACAAACATGGGGTCATAGAGATTAAAGGAGCGGCATCTCATAAGGCAGAAAACTTATAGCGTCCGAAAGGTTCTTAATCTTAGTGTCCGAAGAAATTAATTGAATAATAGTTCCAAAACTGGCCAGAATGGCGCTCGAGTCATATGGGTGTATGATAATATTATGCAGTTAACAATAATAGAATGAAGTTAGGAGGAAAGCGAGTTTAGTAATTTACTATTTTAGCGACTTTAGTAGATAATTCAGGCAATCATGAAAATTATAATTACTCGCGTAGTCGATTTTTATAAATGTAGCCTAAGAAAATTCAAACGGAAAATTAAATCAAAGCTTAGATTGTCACTGTCTAGGTAATAATAATAATATCTATGGACGCTTCACACCACGTCAATCTGATACCGTGGTAAGTTCTCGAAGAACTTGTGTTACGGGTACCAGACAACGGAAATATATTTAATACTTTTATACTATATACATATTTAAGATTTTTATTATATTATACACATATTTAATATACATCCATGACCCAGGAACACAGAAAAACTTTTTGTTCCTTCGGTGGGATTTGAACCCGCGACCACCGGCTTGAGCACCAACACGATAAACCAACTGAGCCACAGAGGTTGTCAAAACGTAATCACAAAACATGAGATGCCAACATAATTATTAGCGTGTTCCACACGGCACTTATTTTGCCCAAAACGCTACGATAATTTCTACCACAAAATGGTGTTTCTTTAGCGAAATAACGTTATTATTGAAAATTTCGAAAATGTCGTTTTTATCAATTTTTGTGACTAGTGGAACAACTGACAGCTAATCACAGCTGATGTTGAAAACGTCAAAAAGTGCTAATTTTAACCCAAGTAGGGAGCTGGGTAAAAATTAGCGAAATGTTGTGATCATTCTTAGGGGTCCCATACATGATCCTGTCTGCCTTCAGTTCGGCCTGAACGGATGCAAAATCGTATCGTCTGTGTGCAATTTCGAGATCGCGTCAGTCGGCCATACGGACTGAAGCGATTCGTTCCAGTGTTGCCAGCTCTGTTTTTGTGAAACTACTAAACTCGTATTGAATTCTAGTAAAAAGTACTAAATAACTACTAAAGAAGCTACTTAGGAATTCCTGAAGCCCCCCAAAAACCATTGCATTTTAGGTTTTGTTATATTAAATTTTTTTCATTCATTGAATTTTACTATAAATTTTACCATTAAATTAAAATATACTAGCAAATATTACGTATATAATAATTAAACGGGTAGTTTTAAGAAAATTGCGGACGAATGTATATTAGGTTGATAGGTTTTTTTTTTGTGTTTAACCTAGGCTATTTTGCATATGATTACTGTCTGGCTCTTTCCTACTAAAACACTACTAATAACTAAATTTCTACCAAGGAGGGAATAAAATACTCAATTTAGTAAAATTTTGTAAAATAACTAAGTTGGCAACATTAATTTTGGCCTGACCGATCGGCCTGAACGCGCGGCCTGTCCTGACCGTGTGTGGACAAATCGCTTCAGTTCTCGCCCGAGCCGCGGCCGTGTGGACGTGTATCGTGTACAAGCGTTGTATGAGTTTTCGCGGTGTTTAAATACAAAATTGATAAACACGACCGTAGCGCGCGGCAAACCAGAATGGACTGATGCGACTGTTCCGTGTGTGGGCCCGAATCAGATCAGGCCGAACTGACGTAAATTGGGTTGGATGCGATTTTTTCCGTGTGTGGGCTCGAATCCGTTCAGGCCGAACTGACGTCAGTTCTATCTGAAACGATCGGCCTCTCGTGTGTGGTGACCTTTAGCGTTTTTAACAGTTTTTGACAGATGACAGTTGCGTGTGGAACAGGGGTGAAAACAGTTACGAACGATCATAGTGGCGCTAAAGAAACAGAATGTGAATGAAAATAACGAAATATTCGTTCTGACCGTGCTAGTGGAACGCTAGGTATGTAATAAACTGTCAAGTAACAAATTGAACACAGTGAACAGTTAAGGGAAAATTTAATTGTAATATTTAATTCGTCGTCCTCCACAATTGTTCCAATATCTCTCACCGATTAAGCCTTCCCTGAACTACTACAATCATTTCATGACCAAAATTAGCCAAATCAGTCTAGCCGGTCCCGAGTTTTAGCGAAACATTAGAATTGCAATCCATTTATATATAACTCCATTCATTTCGATATCCATATCCGACGGGAATACTGCACTTCGGGATAAAAAGTATCCTATGTTATACCTAATCTAGAGCTTAAACTACTACTATACCAAATTTTATCCAAATCCGTTTGGTAGTTTTTGCGTGAAAGAGTAACAAACACCCATCCATACAATATACATATTATAGGCTATATGTATATTGTATGGTTGGGTGTTTGTTACTCTTTTGTTACGTTATTTGTGAGGGACATAGGCTATATGATATAGCCTATGTCCCTCACAAATAACGTAGCCTTCAATTGGTAAAATAATTTTCAAAATCGGTTCAGTAGATCCAGTAATTACCTCCTACAACCTCACAAACTTTACCTCTTTAATATATTTGTATTGGTGGCGAGCAACTTTTCCTAGTAGCTGATTTCGGAACTATCTTATGACTGATATTTCTCTCTGGTTGTATAGTAAAATTTTGAAATAGTTATTTAAAAGTGGGTCATGCTTTGTGAGGATGATCACTTTGTGAGGGTGAACAGTAAGTATTTTAAAAGTGGAATGATATTGTGTGTTGGACGTTGGTGTAAACTGTAAAAGAACGAAAATCTGAAAAAGTTAGGTGTTAAGGCTTAGCTGAACCTACTTCTGGTGTATTAGATCACTATTACTCCGGTAGGAAAATTTAAAGAATGCGATGTATTTATCGAGGCGCACGAGCGTTTACAACAAGTATTTGTAAACGCTCGTGCGCCTCGATTTATTTATTAGTTTTAAAAATTCATATAAAATTCGTCAAACTAATTTAGTTAAAAATTTAAATAGCATATTAAAGATAAAAGGTTCTTCTCATAGATTATGTAAGTAAGAAACAAAAGTAGGGAGTAAAATACATAAATATCATCATTTTAAATAACTATAATTCCTGATAATTTCGCATTCTTTAAATTTTATTTTTATGAGATAGAAACGTATAAAAAATAATCTGACAAAGAGATAATCTAGAAGAGGATCCAACAAGTTTGTAAAGATTTTTTGTTTTTAAAAAATGTAAGCGGTTTTAGCTATTATATGTTTTGAAATTGCCCCTGAACCTAAAGTTGTAAACACTTCTGGTTAGTTTTGTCAGTTTTAGTCAAAAGTTTGAAATTATTTTAAAATAAATGATAAGTGAAAAATTAGAATACAATATTTTCTAGTGTTTTTTTACATGTAAAAATCAGAATAACCAGTTTTTGTTAGATATAGACGCATTTGAAAAGTAGCGTTTTTCGTGAAATCTGAGTCTCGCGCCGATCAATGCTCTTAAAATATATTTTTTTTCAACTTTTTTTTCTCTTTGATGGAATTGACCAAGATATTGTTTAAGTTTTATGTATAAGAAGAGTCATAATATGAAAGTTAATAAAATTATACATATTTTATGAACAACATTTATTAATAAATCTACATTAAATATGCACCTACAATTCATAACAACTTTAAAGGCTATAAGACTTGATTCATTTGCTCATTTTCCAATTTCTCTTCAATTTCAATCAATTTCTTTCGTAAAGTTTGGGTGTTTTCGAACTGGAAATATGTAATCGCTGCAGAAGCTATAACTTGAGCTATGAGCATATAAGTTAATGTCGGATATAACTTTACTGTGTGTTGTCGTAAAAACTTAAACATTGTCTTTGGACCCTCTTGTAGCATAGGAACTCTAAAGGTTGAATATCTGTTAGCAAACTGAAAATAAATTAATCCAAAATTAGTATTAATAATAATAATAACTCCCACACCGATCTCGGTGACGGTGACCGGTTTCATTGAAACCAGGCCAGTTGCGCAGGAGTGATTTTATAGTGCCCAGGTGTGTGCGCAGTACACAAGAGCACTCTCTCTTCCTTTTACTCTCGTAACCCAGTGGGACGGATGACCGACACGACTGGCGAGAGATCAGGCGCAGGACCGACTTTTTACATGCCCATCCGACGCATGGATCATCTTTCTTGTCAGACAATCAGGTGATCAGCCTGCATTGTCCTAACCAAACTGGGAAACATTTTTTTTGTTCCCATGTGGGAATCGAACCCACGACCTCCGAGTCGAGAGCCAATGCTCGAACCACTTGACAACGGAGGCTGTTTTATTAAATTAGTATTAAATTAGTATTATTAAACTAACGACACTTATGGCCGCTGACTCGTATTTTGCGTGTGACAGTAACAGCGCAAGTTTAAAAATAAATATAGACTAAGGCTGATAATGCAACTCCGATTGTGGTCCCTCCATTCACACGCCCCTATTTCCAGATCTCAAGAATTGTGGACCATCCACATCACACAAAAGTGACAAATCCATTTCGCGAAATATACTGGCTTTTTAAACTCTTTTCTATGTAGACTTTTTGTAGGTAATTTGTAAAGTTGTAGGCAACATTTGGGAAAAATCTATCGGGGCAATTTAATGATATTAATCATTATATTATGATATTATAATCTTCCTCAGTTCACACACTTGTGTTTATGTTGAACTCAAATAACTATTAAACGAGAGAAATATCAGAAAGTCTACTGTCCCTTTAAACTTTTTGTACAAGTTTTTTCTTTTGAGTTCAAATGTTCAGTGCATAAATGTTCAATTTTTTGCTTCTTAGCTGAGATAATGTTAATTTTTTAATAGTATGAATAAATTACAAAATGTCGTCACTCTGCTAAGCAGAGACAGACAGCCTGTTAATTAGGAGGCCCCTCCTTATAATAAGGATGCGTCCTTATTATAAGCCGCGTTTAAGAATTCGGCTGTAAGCAAGTCTATTATCAAACTAGCTGTTTCCCGCGGCTCCGCCCGCGTAAATATACTATCGAGTATCCCACGGGAACACTATACTTTTCCGGGATAAAAAGTAGCCTATGTTTTAATCCAGAGCCTAAACTACTACCATACCAAATTTCATTTAAATCCGTTCAGTATTTTTTGCGTGAAAGAGGAAGAAACATCCATCCTCACAAACTTTCAAATTTATATGTTACACAAAAAGCATATTCTGAAATAAAATTACCATTAGTGCAGAAGTTGCACCCAACACCAAAGGATATGCAGTTCCAAATCCTACTTGTATAGCTATAGATCTCACTTCATAGCAGACTGGACATGTGCGATCATTCAATAACACTTTAGTAGAAATAAGCTGAAATAAAAGAGGGTTTATTTCAACTGTTCAAGAACATTCTACATGAATATGTAATCACTAATGATTATATTATTACTAAATCTTACATATAAATAATACCCACATGTCTATGAACGAGAGTAGTTAAAATTCCAGGCATTACAACAATAGGGATTGTGGATGACATGTATCCATATGAACCCAGTCTAAATCTCCATCTATAATGCTTGTTTATAAGGAACCCAGCCAATGAATTGATTGCACCTAGAATTGAGGCTCCATGCCTTATTGCCCATCTGTAAATCAAACATAAAAGTAACACTATAAAGAAGAATAAGAATTCTATACAGTGGACCCCCGGTAATCCAACCCTTGTCTAATCCGGCACCCCCTGTAATCCGACATTCTATTATTGATTGAACAAGTTATAACTTGTACGCACCACCACTATTGTGCTTGACGCATAGGGTGTTGTTTTGATTCTGATGATGCTTAGTTTGAATTTGACTATCTATATATAGTTTGAATTTAGCTCTCTATTGTGTTGTTTAATTTACTAAATTTGACATACATAATGAAGTATGATTTATACTTCAGAGTACAAAATATCAAAGTATAAAATCTTATCATTGGATCTGTAATTTGTCGGATTACAAGGTACTCTTTTGTAAAAAAAATCAGACCATAGGGGGTCTTAGGCAGTACTCTATAATCCGACAAATTCCATAGTCCGACACTGCCCTGCAAAATGTTTGTTGGATTACCGGGGGTCCACTGTATTCTATAAAACCGGCCAAGTGCCACTTGGACACGTACACGTAATTTTTAGCTGTTTTGTATGGAACCCCATACAAAACAGCTAAAAATTATTCATGTTTGTTGTATGGTAGTCCAACTTTTTTATTTGTTTTAAGTAAGTATTTGTTGTTACAGTGGCAACAGAAATACACCTGTAAAAATATGAACTCTCAAGCTATCACAGTTCATGAGATACAGCATGGTGACAGACAGACAGACGGACGGACGGACAGAAGAGAGATAGCGAAGTCTCAGTAATAGGGACCCGTTGGGTACGGAAACCACCACCAACGTATTTAAGAGGATTCTTAAACAAATGATTCCATTGTATTGTACTCATTTTTTCTGAACTTCTTGTATGTATATTTAGAACTTACATATCTGATGTGGATTCCCAATTTGTAACAACTTCCCAAATGTAACTCGAAGCTTCATCTTCAGTCAGAACAACTGCATCCTTTGGGAGTTCTCCAGTCCTTCTTAAAGCCATAACAATGAATTGCGCTGTTAAATTCGTAAATTTACTTTTATGGTTTCAAACGAATGCTTCTGAAAAATTTACTATTTAAATACTGTATTTATAATGATTAACCGGCTCTTTCAATCATATTTTTGAACTAGGTCGGAGATTAAGTAGGTACATACAAAACCATTACAAAACCTAACCTTTCCAAAAATCTGTCATATCTTTCAAAATCAGCTGTTTTGATTTTTTTTAAAGATTTAATGGCCTGGCCAAAGAAATTAGAAACCGGCTCCATTAAAAAAAAAAAAAAAAACAACTGCCAAAGAACAAGAAGAAGAAAAAGATATGTCGCTCGTTACCCTCAATCACGAAGTATAGATAACAAGGAGTCCGAACGTAATGTTAAAATAATGGTCTCAATTACGGGGACAGATTTTTGCCGGTAGAGCGCGCGACGGTCCGACGTGCACTCGTTTGAAATTACGCGGGAAGTTTAAAGTTGCTATTGACAGCTCTGGAAAGATTGAAATCTTATTATATAAAAGTTTTAGGAAATTCTTAGAAACTGTTCTCGAAAAATAGATACCGTAGAACACGGTAATTGCCTAACAGTAATTTAAAAATAATTGTAATAAATAATAGTATTGGCAACACTCGGTATAATAGTATTGGCAACACTCGGTACTCGTCGGTCTCGCACGCCTAGCGGCAGAAAAGAGAACTAAGATCTGGTCCTATTATTGTGTACATAATTATTATTAAAAAGCCTATACCGTTCGGACTCCTGGTATCTATGCTTCATGCCCTCAATGCTCGTTAGGTACGGAGTTTTGCCGGGAAAGTCAATCAGCAATGCTGTGTTTCTGTATTATTTTTCTAAATTCGTGTTAATTCGGTTTTGAATGTGTTATAGTGGTGGAATATTAACCATTAATTATTCGTTGAGGTGCATTAGTGTGGAAAAGTGATACATTCTACAAAATGCGTGCTAAATTGGGTTTCCCGTCAAAACTCCCTAGGAAGTTTCAGTAAAGCGTCTACCACTTTACTGAATCGACTGACTTGACTAATTGACTACCCTGACTACTTATTTCGACTTTGACTAGACTTTGGACTTGACGATTTAGAAATAAGACAAAGAAATACATCAAACGACAGACGAGGCAGTATGGCATAGATAATACAGATATATATACTAGTATGTATGTCTAAGACCTTAGCCTATAGTATGGTCTAAGACCTTAGCCTGTTCCATTTCGGGCCAGGGGTGGTCGACTTTGTATGAATGACCTTGGACCAAAAAGGGGGCAGTTCGGTGCGACAAGAATGGTTATATTTCAATATATCGCTCTCTGTCTTACATGGTTAATATTACATAAAAGTTACTTAAAAACCACAACAGATGGCGCGCAACAGACACTATGCCGCTTCTAGATCGCGCTATCGAAAACACTAGACGTATGTATTTAAGGGCTCACGAACATTTTGTGATGTTTAGTTGTGATTTGTGCGTGGAGGTGGTTGCTCGGTTTTGTTGGAATGCAAAATTTAACTCTAAAGAGAAATTTAACGTTAACTTAAACTTTAATTACGTATCTTCAATTTCCCAAATTCCCACCATATTCATATAATCAAATATTTAGTCCTCCTTTGTTGGAAGGCGGTTAAAAGTTTGAGGGGGCAGCTCACTAGAGGCGCTATTTGGTCCCAATTTTTTTGTATGAAGTCGACCTTCTTCTCCGCGAGTAATAGTGTTCTGTGGTTGGAAGGCGGTTAAAAGTTTGAGGGGGCAGCTCACTAGAGGCGCTATTTGGTCCCAATTTTTCTAAGATAAAGTACCTATAGATCCGCAGCTCTTGTAACCACTAGAGTGCATCTCGCTCACCCACAATGTGTTGCCATGTACAAACATAGCCTTCAATTGTAGTATTTTTGTCTTGATCTTAGGATGTACACGTAAGTTTTCTCGTCGTAGTCAGTAATAAATAAGAATCGTAGAACGAGTTTTTCCCTGCACCACTCATTATTAAAATAAGTAAATTTTAATATTTTCATACTGGCGATTAAATTGTTCTAGTTATTTTTTATGAGTCAGAGGTTATAAGAAAACATGCGATTAGAGTATGATCGTACCTGGATTCTCAGTCTAGATCGAAACCTATTAATAAGTTAACTCTAGGCCAAGACCGAGAGTAATAGTTAAATTAACAAAATATTATGAACGTGGTAAAAATATTTATAACTCAAGAACGGCTGAACCGATTTGGCTGAAAATTGGTGGGCTATCTTGATGGTTTGGTGGATGGAGAAGGACATAGGATACTTTTTATTCCGTTCACGAGGGACTCAAAACTCGAGAACGGCTGGATCGATTTGGCTCATTTTGATTTAAATTGAAAATAATTGTGGAAGTTAAGGGAAGGCTTACGCACTGAGAAATAATGAAAAAGGTGTAGGTTGTAGGTGTAGGACTAGGACGTAGGATGCATTATAGGTAAAGTCATTTATTCATTCCAGGTCATGTTTATGACAGAACAACGTGTGTCGAGGCAGCTAGCTATATTATATATTACTAGCTGACCCCAACAGACGTTGTTCTGTCTTAAATATGAACTGGAATGAATAAATGACTACAACTGCTCCTACACCTACTCCTACACCTGTTCCTACTCCTACTATTACTCCAACACCTACTCGTACATTAACTCATACACCTACTCCTACCCATACTCCTACACCCACTCAGACACCTACGCCTACACCCGCTCCTACACCTACTCCTACAACATACACCTTTTCCAATATTCCATAATCAGTTCAGTAGTTTTAACGTGAAAACGTTCAGGTTTACTCTTTCATTTTTATGTAAAGGGTATAATCTCAAGTTGGTACTGTTTTCATTCAAAAAAGTAGTGACCTGATGATGAGATCTATAGGGAATTGAGACAATTTCTATGGACACATATGGTGATTTTGACTTTTTCTGAAGTAGACCAAGCATAAGCTAACAAAAAGTCTTACTATTAATACTGTTAGGTAGGGTAGGTATTTCTCTTAATATAAAAATTAAACAATGTCAAAAAAGTCAATAGTTTTTTATTTAAGTAGATGTTTCAAACATTCTTCATTCACTTCAACACACTTAAAAAGTTAAACAGTTAAAATACATATATCAATAAGAAACTGGCCCGTCGAGAAGAACCGGCGTAAGAAACTCGCACGGGGCCACTTTTTAGCAAAAAGATGGAAAATTTGTTCTTTGATTAATTACCTATGTATCCAAAATTTATGTTTAGTGAGGTTTCCGGTTAGGGTTAGCTGTCACCCTATTACTCAACTATGTTTACCACTCCAAATTACAACTAAACTAGTCGTTTAGTTTATAACCCCAAAACTTAAACCACTAATATCTCAGTAACTGTGGGTTTCCCGATTAGGGGAGTGGGGGTTCAACCCTCCCCCTCCCCTTCCCTCTTAACTCCCTCCTCCCCAAATCGTGGAATCGTGGGATATTATACTAAATTTTTACCGAAAGAACTTTAAGTCAGTATATTTTGGTACTAAATTAAATAGCAACACTAAGACAAATATATTTTTAGAATATGTTTCGAATTATGTAAAAAATACTGATTTCATCTCACTTTCTATGGAAAATATGACTGTATTTACATCCATATATCATCATTCTTATGTTATATGCAATCACAAACTAAAAAAACACGAGCTATAGCTAATTACGACTGAAAAGTTACGGCAGCACATTTTCGTTCGCTGCGACTTTTGCACCTCAAAATACTGCATCCACACATTGTTAAAATACTTAAAACTACACAGAGTCTCTATCTCAAAAGAGTATATATAACATAAAACACTCCAAAAAACACAAAAGAGTTCAATTAACCTGTCAAGCGTCACTTGCTGCCTTGCAGCAAGTGACAGCATGACTCTCACGCGTCGCTTGCTGCCTGGTGGCAAGGTGGGCACGCCCATAGAATAAATTTCTAATTTATAAGTGGTTTGTTTGTACCACATAATTTATACATTTATGTAATTAATATGAAGTTTTTTATGCGTATACTAAGTATTTTCCATAAATCTACTACAAATTACTTCAGAAAATCGAATGAAAAATATACGTTTTTATTGCTATTTTATTTCAAAGTGAGTTTATGATTTTCTTGTGAAATGCATTTTGAATTGAACATTTTAGTAGAAATTTTATTAGAACGGTATTTATTCTAGAGTCTACGAATAGAATATATGGATAAGAATAAGTAAATTTATTACTATGATTGTTTTTCTAAGACATTACCGTCAAAATAGGCCTAGTTTCGGAGGGTTCAATGAGGGAGTTCCCTTATTGTACATTGTAAAAAAATAATGAGTTACTGTAATATTTAACATCCTGAAATGTATAAAAATATAAAAATATGTATTTAATTATGTCCCAGTTACAGTTTATTGAGCAATCAAAATATGTACTATGTCAGATATTTTTCATAGTAATTGTAATTAGTTTTGCTCCAATCCTTGTTAGTACAACTGTTTTTGTATTAAATTTTTATGTATAATATATCCAATTACGTAAATAAAGCAACATTCACTGTATAGAAACATACATTTTATATTTATTTGAGTTTTAAAACAAAATATTAAAAAAGACGAAGTTTATGTGTTTGTATCAAGATTCCATTTATTAAATGAGTATTTTTCTAAATTCCATTTACGTCATCACTTAGGAAATCTATTCTACTTTTTAAATATATATCACATGCATAGGTAGTACATAAATTATAACAATATAATTTGGAGAAATAAAAATCGCGGGAATCGAAATTAGACTGACAATTTTATAGTAGGTAACTGTAACTTATTTTATATCGGTTTTTGAATTAAAATTTTATATATAATGTGTGCACCTACGTAAATTAAGCAAATTTTACTATATAGAAACATAAATTTGGCCTTAGTTTAGATTTGCAATAAAAATATAAGAAAAAGTCGTGTGTTGTGTTTGGATCAAGATTTCTTTTATTAAACTAGTATTTTTCTTAATTCCAATTATATTATCAATTAGGAAATTTAATCACCTTTCTAAATATATATAACATGCATATGTTTTATTCACATTAAAACATTATAATCTTGAAGAAAAACACGACGGGAAACGTCATATGATTTATAGAGGTCGGTACTCCGTGCGTCTGTCATGAGGGAATGAGGTCGTCCTCCTCCTTCCTCTCCGTAATGTGTGTGATGAGGTATCATTTGGCATGTTCCCACTTGAGTGTCAATAACGAAGTCAAAAGTAAACAATCAGTGCAAGTGTTTACGTTATTTGAAATGTTTACTTTCAAGTGGATAGGTACTTAATTATACTGAATCTAATAACTGTAATTTATAAATCTGTTTCTATATTACGTAATCACTTAGGAAATTAATTATATTTTTAAATATATACATCATCCATAGGTTTTATTTACTTATTAACATTAAAATTGCGAAAAAAAATCGCGAAAAAAATTGCGGGAGAATGTAAGGAAAATTAATTTTTGGTGGCAAAAAGGCCCGACGCTTGTCTGCATAAGCTGTCAAAGAGTGTCAAGGCGCTTGACAGGTTAAAACGAAACCTCAATCTTCACAGTCATTTGTTTGGCACAAGAATGTCAAATTTGACAGCTTTGTGCCAAAAACCCGGTTACAGCGAAAGGGACAAAACATAACATTTTTGTCTCGTTTCTTCACAAGTATTGACCAATTTACGTTCTCTCTCTAACAAGCTGTGACGTCAGGAGCTATCCTGCCCTGCAATTTTTTTGTATGAAGTCGACCTTCTTCTCCGCGAGTAATTGTGTTCTGTGATTTCGGGACGAATTAAACAAAAAAAAATCGTTAGGTACGTCAATAATCTTTTTCAATTTTCAAGTATTTTTTTTTGGTTTAAGAGAAATATTCAAATTAATGAAAGTAATTATGATAATATAGTTAATAGGAATGAGAGCGACTAAAAGTGGTTTCGGTACAATATATGTTTACAAATTACAAAACTGTGTTCGAAAGTTACCTTTAGTTGTTTTCAATTTTCATACAAAGTTTTTTTATTTTAATTGAAGTATAATTGTTTTATCAAACCATACGTATGTGCGCTGTGCGTTTTCAAAGTATTGTATCACACAACGTGTAACATGTTTGCAACGCCCAAAACTTTTTATTGGATAATATGTATTAATTAATGAATAATTTTCAGGTTATTGCAAACATCAGCAAGTACAAGCTTTTTAAAAGATATATCAACATGTCTACGCATAGTGATTGGAAAGGAGTTCCTATATCGCATATACAGGGATCCAATTCGCCGTGGGGTGCTCCCGAGTTCCCGCTAATTCAGCCTGCGTACAATCATACAGTACTGTATCATATTCCTAGTAATGGCGCTACTCTTGATAGGCCTCCAAAACCACAGATTGGTAAAGATAAATGGGATGATGATCATGTCAGACTTCCATGTTCATCACACAGCTTGTATCCTGTTGAAAATGTAAGTCCCATATTCTGTGGGGTTAGCAGGAAAAATTGAAAACTTCGTATTTGTAACATTGTAGAAAGAGGATTGTATTAAAATTATCATATTACCCATACAATTGACATTCAATAATAATATGAATATGTATTTGTCAATTGTTCCTGCTCTGGGCCCCGATTCTCGTGCTTCGAATATCGGTTCGATTGTCAGTATGTCCTGCTCGCGCACGCATGATTTGACGCCTGTGTGAATGAGTCAGCGCGAAAATCGAATCGAGATTCGAGCTACGAGAATTGGGGCTCTGGTTACTGTATTTCTTGACTGTAGATAAAAAAGTTACTCTTTGTAACATATAACATTATATATCAACAAACTGGTTTTTATTATGAAATCTTAATATAACAACTTAGGATATTATAACCATTATTTATCCCTTCAATGTTGATAAAATAGATTTTCACTGCTTGCAAAAAGTACCAGTATTCTAAGTGTCAAATATTGTTTAGAGTTCCGGTGGAAAACATATAGTGAAACGCTGGGAGATGATACAGAGGGCATTGAATCGTCCCATCAGGAATAGTCAGGAACTTGTTGAAGCTATTCTAAGTTATAACACACAATATAAAACCAGATGGAAATTTGCAGCTCTACATGAGCTTTTTAATGGGGTAAGATTTTCTATATATTTTTTTACTAAACTTTGAATTTGTGGATGCTTATGACGACTATTTCACATCTTAACTGTTTTATATTCTATAAGGTTCAGTAAAATCAACTACAGATATTTTGGGTATAATTATGATCTATTGCTTATGTAAAGACATTTAAACAGAAAAATAATTGTCATACTAGAAAAAAATATGAGCGAGTTTGCATGTTGCGGAGAGTCAGCCATACATGAGATGATTTTTTTACTTTATAACAATTATTTTTTTTGCCTAAAAGTATTTACACAAGCAGTGGATCATATATGTATCCGTAATTTTTATCCGTAATTTTTTTGTTCAAGTTATTGTTAATTTGTAGATCATTAGCTAAATTACATACATACATACATATAATCACGCCTTTTTCCCGTAGGGGTAGACAGGACCGCCTCTTTCCCGTAGGGGTAGGCAGAGACCCCTTCTTTCCACTTGCTACGATCCTTACATACTTCTTTCGCTTCGTCCACTTTCATTCTTATCATCCATTCCTCCTCTTACATTCAACGTAGCCAAGCGTCTCTCCATGGACCATGGAGAGACGCCATGCTTTTTTATTACACCTTAATATTTTATATTCTCTATAATAATTATTAGAATGTAACTATTAATATTTTACAGTATCTAGAAGAGGATGAATCAAAATACTTTTTTGATGTGACACTACCCGAAATCGCTAAGCTGGCTTTAGCTTTACCAAAGTTGATACAATCACCCATTCCACTATTGAAGTAAGTTTACAATATTCATCTACTAAACACTGTCTAGCTCCAATTTTGTCAAAATATAAACAAAAATATTAAATTTGACTAAATTATATTTCTTTATAGCACTGTAAATAAGTATTATTTAACATGTTCAATGCTACATTTCTAGCTGTGAAAAACTAATATTGTTATCTTTATAAATTGATGTTTTGGAGAATTTGTTTTTTAAATCACTCATATTTATAAGTAATGATGAGTACTTCTGAGACTGCCCTTGTGACTAGAGTGCTAAGTATATGAATCAAAAGTGATACACAATTTTAATACATAATGTTTCTTAAAATAATCGCACAAATCCCACTACAGAAAAACATACTAACTTCATTAATTAAAAGACATTTTGTATGAAATTTTAAGAATTATCGAATATTTAAAAATGTGAAATTGACTTACAAACAAGTCAGAAGAGTCTGAATTCAGATCCGACTCATATAGCATTTGGAAAACAAACTCTAAGGCAGCGGCCTGGTTCCCAGCGTTCTGAGCGGGTGTTGCGGGCGGAAACTGTTCTCGACGACAGCGGGTGGCGTGGCCGCATTGGCCAGTTTCATACTAATCTATGTATTTAATCAAGACGCCCCGTTCGTTCCGCCCGCACCGCCCGCCTTAGTCCTAATAGTTCATTCTCACCTTATAAATAGAAAAACATAAATGATTTTTTTTTGTTTCCAGGCAAGATAAGGACAGATCCATCTCAATGTCACAGCAACAGATTTCTTGTTTATTGGCAAATGCCTTCTTCTGTACATTTCCAAGAAGGAATACAATGAAAAAGAATTCTGAATATTCCACATATCCACATATCAATTTTAATGTGTAAGTTTTTTAAATCTTTTGATTTGATTTTTAGTCCTTAAAATGTTTTTATTTATATTTTTTTGATTGTTTGCAGGCTTTTCAACTGTTCACCAGCAGATCATGTGATGGAAAAGTTAAAATGCATTTGCCACTATTTCAAGCGGGTGTGTACTAAAGGTGATATAAATAACTTTTATATTTTTTATAAATTACATTAGCAAAATAGATTAGGGGGGCCTCACTACCCTAATTCGCTGATAAGTCTATAAAATTGCGTTAAGTACATGCGAAAACGTTTATTATTTTATAAAATAACTAGCGACCCGCCCCAGCTTCGCACGGGTACAATACTGATACTAATACTACAGAATGTCTTTAAACCTCTAACAAACCGGCGAAATCTAGTCAAAACAAACAGAAACAAATTAATATAGGTACCTACTAAAACTCAATGAAATAAGTAGGTGGGTATACTTTTATCGTATGAAATACCATAGATCTAAACCCCCGCACGCGCCTTTGTGACGCCTACTTCGCAACGGGCCGTGCAGCAGAAATCGTAATATTTTAATTTCGCCATAACTTCAAAACCACACGTCCAATTTCAATCATTCAAAGACCAAATATTATCTACATAAACTGTACTTAGTGATGAAATAATTTATTTCGATAAGGATTAATAGCATGAGTAAAATAAACGCGTTTAAATGTAGTCCAAAAAAATTCAAGATTTCTAAATAAAAAAATGGTTGTTGTGCCTCACTCGACATAGATAGGTATAGTGTGTCGCGGACTTTTTTGTAGATATTTATAAGATCTACAATTAATTAGAACATTTTATGGTTCTATCTTTTATAGTTTAGGCAGCGTACGCAAAATAAGTAACTTTTCTGGTTGATTTTTTACACCTTGTGTCCGAAAAACCCAAATATTTTACGGAACCCTATTTTTTTCCAAAATAAAATATAGCCTATGTTACTCGTGGATAATGTAGCTTTCGAATGGTGAAAGAATTTTTGAAATCGGTCCAGTACTTTTTGAGCCTATTCATTACAAACAAACAAACAAACATACAAACAAAGTTTTCCTCTTTATAATATTAGTGTAGATAAACTTCATCCAGATTCAGATGAATTTGCCACCAAAAATTTATAAATACATTTTAGTTGGAAAATTCTGTTGTAAGCCATTTAAGAAAGGAGAAGATGCACTTCTAAGCTCTATTCCCTGTTATATTAATAACCGGCCTTCTGCAGTACAGTGCCGGTAGGTGTGATGACGCTGCGGCGGCGTGTCGCGCGCGCCGTGCCTCAGTGGTCGGCGGCGAGACAGCCGATATCGGCGCTGCCGCTGCATATCGACCCTAGGGGCACTATAGAGGACGCAGATGGGCTGGTACAAGTGGATTTTGCCAACAAGTAAGTAAATGAGTGTTACCTCACTTACCAAGGTACCACAGGTTGCAAACAACCAATTTAAAGGCACCAAATTTATAGTATTTGAGGAGCCATCAGTAGTGTTGTATTGAGTAGTGATGGCTCTAAAGTGTCTAAATCATGTTTAGATGCTAATCAAATAATGATATCACTTACATATTAATAATTACCCAATAATATAATACAGTCGAGTGTCGTTAATTCAAATCTGCGTTAATTCGAACCTCTCTGAAATTCAAGTTAGCACTAGACTCCTAGAGAATCTCTTTATAATTCAAAATAAATCAATACATTTTTATGCACTCGGTAATTCGCACGAAAAAATCATCGTTATGTAACTAAACGACGCGAAAATTTGAACTCATCGGCGTCAAATACTCGACAATTCAAATTTGCAGAGAGAAAGAGAGAGAAATATTACAGAACTTGCAAAGGTACATAAGTACATTTTGAGATACATCCAAACTCGTGTAATCGTGCACGAGCTTTTGTTTTTGTAGATATTAGTTTGACACACACTTGCGCACGCATTGATTTGTTTAGCTAGGTTTCAAACCATTCGAACCATTTGATATTTCAAACTCTTGAGTAATTGTAACATTTTACGAGGTTCTCGAGTTTCGAATTAACGAGAGTCGACTGTACAGGTAAACTAATGTTTCATGCTAGTAAAGATTATTTATTTCAAACAAATAGATAAGGCTAGTTTGTAAACAATGATTAACACGGTGTTTACTATATTTCAGATACCTCGGTGGCGGAGTGCTAAATTACGGCTGCGTACAGGAGGAAATAAGATTCATGATATGTCCAGAACTCCTTATATCACTACTTGTAACAGAAGTGTTGAAGCCCAATGAAGCTTTGATAATGATTGGTAAGCCCAGGCATTTTTTAAACGCAATATAAATCATGATTAATATTAAGCTCTTAATATCCTTTATTAGCTTTACGAAGAATTTAGATTGATGTGATGTTTGAGAAAATAATAGGCTGAACCGAGAGTATGACTATAATGTGAATTTATTTACTCTCAATGAAAGGGAAGATTTATCTTGTGGCATGTAGATTACAATAAAAAACAGGGTATTATTTTCGACACAAACATACATAAATTTGAAAAAACTATGTTATTATTATTATTTGCCCAATAATAATAAACATAGGCCATTTTCATCCGTTAATGGATGATTTATACAGTATTCTCCAAGCGGAGTAACCACTCTTGAAATACTGTAGTGCCTGGGACAGTTGTTGTTTTTTTAATGTCGTATGGTTGCGCAAGCACGTACCTACGGCATTCTCACAAACATAGTAAGCCTAGTCCAAAGGAATGACTGGTCAATATGTCTGGGGCCAACCATGTGCCGGTTTCCTCGCGATGTTTTCCTTCACCATTAGAGGTTAGAGCGCCCGTAATTAGTACTTGTTTGTTGTACTTGTTTACTTGTGTGTACTAATTAGTAACCTGAAAAAGTCTCATTGGTACATGCCTCAACCTGCAGGGATTCGAACTCAAGACACTCGAGAGTGCAGACTCTCTCGAGTACAAACCAAACGGTCTACCCACTAGGCCACGGAGCTCTGCTGCCTTATAAGTAATAATAATCTTGACGACCTCTGTGGCTCAGTTGGTTGAGCGTGTTGGTGCTCAAGCCGGAGGTCGCGGGTTCAAATCCCGCCGAAGGAACAAAAAGTTTTTCTGTGTTCCTGGGTCATGGATGTGTATTAAATATGTGTATAATATAATAAAAATCTTAAATATGTGTATAGTATAAAAGTATTAAATATATTTCCGTTGTCTGGTACCCGTAACACAAGTTCTTCGAGAACTTACCACGGGATCAGATTGACGTGGTGTGAAGCGTCCATAGATATTATTATTATTATTATTATTATTATTATATTATAATCTTGATAATTTCAGGATGCGAGCGCTACAGCAACTATACGGGTTATTCGTCGTCGTTCACATGGGCGGGCGCGCACGCGGACGGCGCGCCGCACGACTCGAGCGGGCGCCGCCGCACCGCCGTGCTTGCGATCGACGCGCTGCCCTACCGCAGCCGCGTGCACGAGTGCAAGCCCCACCACATCACTAGAGAGCTCAACAAGGTTAGTATAGGTCGCGCAACGAATTAAGATCTTTCGACAAAAGTAGAGGAGGTATGCGCAGAAGTCAGTTTTTGGGTGTGTTTGGCGGGGCTCGGGCGGGGAGGTGTGGATGCGCTGAACGCATGCCGAACGTGGCTGCCGACACGCTATTGGTACGTTAGTAATATACATTCTTTGCTATTGGTCACATGCGCGAACGATCCCCTCCACTTTCACTGAGCGCTCATAAACCGTTGCGCGACCTGTAATACTATACACATATTTATATGGGGCTGAAGGAGCGTTGCTTTCTACATTAATGATAAGTAGGACGGCCTGATTGAAAAAATATCACAAATCACGCACGCCGAGTGTGTCACGGTTCCGAAGGCAGAGGTTAGTCTAAAGGTGGGTTTAGACCAAGCGAGCGAATGCTCATTCTAGTAAAGCTCTTTTGATGTAAACAAACAACGGGCATTCTTTCGTTGTTCTAGTGTATTCGTCACGTGTTCGCCGGTAATTTGGTAGAATGCTCTAAGAACACTCGCTCGTTTGGTATAACCGACGCAAGAGCGCACAAACAGTTGCTTAGAGCGTTCTTTCGTGTTCGGATGTGCTCGCTACTTGAGGCGGTCTCTTCAAAGGGATTCTAGTGTTCTTGAATTTTTGTAGGTACATTTGTGCGGCTAGTTTTAGGTCAGTTTATTCGTAAATATGGATTGGAGCAATGAAAAATATTTACAAATGATAGAAATGTACCATATTAAAAGATGTTTATGGGATCCAACTTATGAACATTATTTAATAAACTGCACAAGGAAGATGCCTGGAGGCAAATTGCAACAGCAATCCTCACCCACCAACGTCTCTTCTTTATTTTCTTTTTCATTAATTGCGTAATACCTAACAATAAATGCAGCACTTGAAATCACAATATCGTCGCTATCACAGTCAGACATAGTGCAGTGTGAACAGTACTACTTATGGATGGCAAATGAGCAATGAGCATTCGCTCATTTGGTCTAAATGATTCTCATATAAAGAGCAAAAATTCTTGTTCTTATTGATAATGTTCGGAATGATTAGTGTAAATGATGTAAACTATGTCTTAACGAATTATCGTTTACATTAAACGAATACAAAAGAATGTTCTTTTGTAGTTCTTGCTCTATGTTCTTTTGGTCTAAACCCACCTTAAGAACTCACGGAGCGATTTTCAGTCGCGCCTTCCGCGATCGAGGAAATGCGATTTTATTTCAAAGTTTTTTTTTTTTATTATTATTTTTGGCGTCGGCTTATCGCCATTTGCCAGTGTCGAGTATATTTTCATCAACGTATTTCTAAATAGTCAAGTCCAAAGTCTAGTCAAAGCCCTAATAAATAGTCACGGTAGTCAATCAGTCAAGTCAGTCGATTCAGTAAAGTGGTAGACGCTTTACTGAAACTTCCTAGGGAGTTTTGGCGGGAAACACAATTTAGCACGCATTTTGTAGAATGCATCACTCTTCCACACTAGTGCACCTCAACGAATAATTAATGGTTAATATTCCACCAATATTACACATTAAAAACCGAAATAACACGAATTTAGAAAAATAATACAATATAACACAACATTGCTGATTGATATTCCCGGCAAAACTCCTTATTTCAAAGTTTGTGCGATTACAAGTCGTCGCGGTTGCGGGCGAAAATCGCAAGACGGGCCGACTGCTAATCTAAACATAAGAATTTCGCCCTACAATCGATCGCAGAGCGCGCGGGCGGACGGAGGCTGCGGGTGATCGCGGCCCGCGCGATTTTACTAGTCGCACGCCGGAGCAGCGACACCCGCAAACAATCGCGCACGTCGCGGGCGTAAATCAGGTCATGAGTTTTGCTTTATTTTTTTACATATAAATATATTTGCATTCTATATAAGCACGTTTAAAAATCGCTCCGAAAGTTCTTAGCCTTAGAGGTTTTAAAGACCTGCAACTTGTAACTCCTCTGGTGTGCGGGTCTAATGGCGGCTGTAATTACTAATTGCTTATGACAATCCCTCTGCTCCTTTGTCATTTTAAATTAATAAAAGAAACATACAAATATATTTTTTTATCTCAGTTCAATATAAGTATGTTCAATTCCAGGCGTGGACGGGTTTCTCGGTGTACGGTAGCGAGGCGCCGGGCGAGGAGGCGTGTGACGTCACACTGCAGTACCCTGGCGTGGCGACCGGCAACTGGGGCTGCGGCGCGTTCGGCGGTTCTGCGGAGATCAAGTGGCTCGTGCAGGTACGTGCTCGTACGAGTGCTTTCGAGAACCGTCTACATTCTACACCGAATCGTGAATGCATTTAAGAAGCATTAATAACTGTGGGAGAGCCACGCTTTGGCAGGAATGGGCCGGCTCGACCGGGTAAATGTGGTTACCGGAGGCCCAAGGGGGGATTGGGGATTTGAAGGACCAGGAACGCAAGTCGCAACACCAGAGGAGTTACAAGTACAATTCCTCTGGTGTTGCGAGTGTCCATGGGCGGCGGTAATCGCTTACCATCAGGCGATCCGTCTGCTCGTTTCCTGGTTGATTTTATTTCATAAAAAAAAAGAAGTATTTTTGAGTAGTAAATCGTCAAATGTGGCGCTACCAATCAGCGCACAAAGCCTGGATTACCTGGCTCAAATAATGTCGATTTAATAACTCCCCACACGGTTCAATTTCGGTGACGGTGGCCGATTTAATTGAAACCAGGCCAGTTATGCAGGAGTAACTTTAAGCGTGATTATACAGAGTTGCAAGTCAAGAGCAAAAAGCTGACCAATCCCTAGTTATGTAGTGTGTACAGAAATGTAATGAACATGTTTTAGTTCAAATTGCTTGCACCTCCATTAAGCACTTTCAGCTTTTCCTTAAAGTTTCCGATTTCACCTACCATGCCCACTTAAAAAATTCGACCTGTGTATTATTTCAATCGCGTACTAAAATTATCTTTTGTTTTTTAACAAGTTATTAAGCAGAAAGTGTAAATTGTGGTATATTATATAATAATTTAATTTTTCAGGCCATGGCGGCCATACAAGCCGGTAGATCTCTCGCCTACTTCACATTCGGAGACACAAAGCTGAGGGACGACATCGCGAAAGTTTATTCTCTTCTCGCCTCTCACCATGTTACTGTTGGTGAGTATTTTTGTAATCATTATCAATTACTTTTAGTACAGAATAAGTACACTTTTTAGTACAATTTCCGACACGGTTTCCTCTTATGATCAGAGAAGGTATTATCACTTTTCTGAACAATTTGTCTAAAAGAGGTTAGAGTGTCGGCAGAAGTGAAAACTTGAATTTAACATTAACGTTGTGCATTTTTGAATATTTTGGAATGGTTAGGGAATAATTTTGCACGAATTGCTATATTTATCAGTAAAAAAGGACTCTAATTTATGTGGTTAAATACAATATTCATTTATTGCGCTATCGTAGAGATTGTCTAAACTGAAATGACGCGCCCCACTACTTAATTACTTTATTTATAAGTGTGAGTGCGAATATTAATAACGGCACTGCATCTGTGTGGGAGTGTCATTATTCGGTGAAGTATGATTTGTATGTGCACATATTGGCCGACTAGTCGGGTGATAAATCCGACAACGCTCGCTCTATGGAGCAGCGCCGTCACATTGTATAGAACAAGACGTCCTCTCCTGTCGCAAGTTCACGATCTACTAAACTAGTTGGACAACAAATCCGAGAACGATGCGTGCTCCTACGTTTGATAACTGGCAACTGAACGACCAATAATAATTGCATGTTTATGTGTATTTGAAATTTGCTTGTGTGAGTAAATGTGGAGGTGGGGCGCGTCATTTCAGCTTAGACGATCTCTACACAAATATGACAATTGATATAATACATAAAAAAATTAACGCTTTAGAACTATTTATTATTTTACATTAAAAGTTTATCTCTCAGAAAAATCAACTTTCATCCATAGCAGGCATGCATTTTCGCCGAGCGGGAGAAAGAGATGGGGATATTACTTCCTCTCCTACACCGCGCCGGCGGTCTACTCTCCCTGTCTTACGAATTTTCGATCAGGTCACGTGTCCTGACGCGAATTTAAAAGGAGTTTTCACTTCAATAAACCTATAAAATCTCTAAAATTACTTTTAGGGTCAGTTCACGATGAGACGCGACTCGACGCGATGCTGCACGCACATTTTAAGATAGCAATTCAAAATTGAACTTTATTTACTATTAAAAAAAGGTATGTGTTTCATTGCAAAAGTTCAAATTGCGAGCTGTATCGCGCTGCGAACCTACATTTTTGTGTAGTGAATTTTTGAATCGCTATCTTAAAATGTGCGTGCAGCGTCTCGTCGTATCGCGTTTCGGTGTGGACTCGGTGGGACCTCGATTTGCAATGAGAATTCGCGTAAACATAAGAAATAAATGTTAAGGGTTAGAATCACAAAAGTATTTCTTTAATTTGCAGGCGAGCTGTACGGATATTTATTAAAATACTGTAAAACGGATGTACTCAAGACAAGTTTCAATACCTTTTTGGAGCAGACTCTGAAGGAACGACAGTCCGCGTGTAGCGCAGATCCAATAGAGCTAATGGACTATGTAAGTGTTGAACATTTATAAAACGCTATTCCTATATTCTTCTTAGCAGTTGCGAAGCTTGAGTTCCGACTTCCGAAGAATGGTTAGCCCGAAGCCGCCCGAATTGTATTTTATTACTTTAAACATTAACTAGATTAAAGATAAGTTATATTCATAAGGGAAGCCAATAATATTATTTCGAGTTGTATAGACGCCTCTCTACTGCTATTAGTGAGCCAATCAGAATCAAGGCCAAATTCTCTAACACTATATAAAGTACCTAAGAGCTCCTTAAGAGGCTGTAATTGTAGAGACAATTTGCTTACCAGAGTGACTTAAGATTCTCATATTTTTAAAAAAGCGTTTAAAAATTGTTTTAAATGTTCGCTAACAGGGCAGAGTATCTTTGTTTTGCTTCAAGGAGAGTGACAGTTTATGCAAGTACAAAATCTTACTTATCACAACTAGGTAGAAAGAAATGTGGTTTAGTAGTTTATGACCAATAAACCACTAAAACACATTTCTTTCTAGGTTAGTTATTGCCAAAGGGACCATAATAATATTGTTTCGTTGGTGAAATATGAAAGTCGTCTTAAAAGTTTCATATATGATTAATTTAATTTTTGACTTTTATGTTTAATTTTGCAGAGTACAGAAGAAGCGAAAGAAGACTCGCTCGCATTTCTCAAGCATTTAGAAGAGTCCCCTGACATGTTTACTGACGATGACGATGAACCTACCACAGTTTCTGATACGGAGAGCTGCAGTAAATCTGACGAAAATAAAACAGCACATATTACTGAAGACAGCAAAGAAATTATAAGAACTGATAAGTTACAATGCATAAACAAAATGGCGACTACGAACAAATTAATGTCGCCATCTACCAATGACAAGACGGAAAACAACACAGCGTCGTCATCGGGCATTACGTCACTTTCAAAGATTTATGAAAATGAGAAGAAGGATAGCAAAACATCAAATACATCAAAACTCTTCGAAGAAATTGGAAAATTAGACGAAGAAAGCGGTAAATTGAACTTGAATAGTCCAAAGAAATTGTTCTTCAAAGATGGCATGTGTGAAACCAAATTTGATAATGCTGAGGATGAAGTACATTTTGAAGTAACATCTGAAGTCAAAAAGAAAATGTCAAAGAAAATTACAGATTACTTCAGTAAAAAACCTATGTGACTTTGTATTATAATAATATGTTGATTTTATGCAATGAAATATATTGTAATAACTTATACGCAGATATCTTTTTGTTGCTTAGAAAATTCATGCAAAGTTTAAATGCGATGTAGTTTATGTTCGTTTGGCTGCTCAAGACCATCATTTTATGTAGACGAGACATATTTAGCGAGGTCCCAATGGAAGATAAATTCCCTTTTTTACCATTTTTAATTTTTGCAAGCAAATACGCTTAGAGCTAGCGCCCACCGTCGAAAAAGGAGCTCATCGAGAACAAGCATTGGACCTCTGCAGATCGCTAGGGGCCTTAAAGCTTGATATAAAACCGCCGGTCTGGCGGTTCAAAACCTGGTAGATTTTTTTTATTGACCAAAATGTGAAGATTTTTTGAGTAAAAAAAGCTCATAAGGAACAAGAAAACTGTTGTTATACACGGCTGCGCGCCAACTAGAAACCGATAAAAATGCAAGTCTGGCAGTCCTACTCTTGACCAGTTTCCAGCCAGACCGCCCTGAACGTGTAAGAATTTTCAGTAAAAATAGCTCATAGAGAACAAGGTCCAGTTATATGTCAATCTGTTCGTCTCCTAATCCTCTTTCGAAAATCGTTGGTCTGGCATGTTCAAACTTGGCCAAAACTCAGCCAGACCGGGATGAAGATACCTCCTGTGATACTTACTAATAGGTAAATCATGAGTAATTTGCACTTAATGAAGCGTGATTTTGATAGATTTGTATGTATTCTTTCCGAATTTAAAATTTGCTACCCGATATTGCTACCACTCGATCCGCCATCTTGAAAAAATGGCGATAACTTCAATATTTTGGCTATATCTCTTTACAGACATACTTTACGATAAAAATATGTTCCACGAATATAAACTATATACAATTTTCTACAATTAATTTTATAAGCATTTTTGTGTCAAATTGATAGTTTTAGCGCTGCAGAGACTTAAGAGTGAAATTTTATTTGTGTTGGTTATATTTTTTATAATTCAGTATATTTTACTTTTTATGCCCTTTTAGATGATACCCATATCGCGAAGTTTATAAATAAAGACCGCCAATTTAGGACGGCGGCCATTTCGAATTCACAATTATTTTAAATATACCATATTTTAGTAGCAATCGTGTAGCCGTGTATAACAACAGGTTTCTTGTTCCTTATGAGCTTTTTTTACTCAAAAAATCTTCACACATTTTAGTCAATAAAAAAAAATCTACCAGGTTTAGAACCGCCAGACCGGCGGTTTTATATCAAGGTTTAGGACCCCTAGCGATCTGCAATCCAATGGTGTCCAATCCAATGCAAGTGGTCCAATGCTTGTTCTCGATGAGCTCCTTTTTCGACGGTGGGCGCTAGCTCTATCTGCATAATTTGGCATAGTTGGTAATAATTAACGCCATTTTGATAAAATCTCGATTTCGTGGCCATCGATCAAACACGAATTAATCGATAGAACATTTAAAATCAAACCAAAATGGTAATACTTTAGTTTGACATACGAGCGATGTTAAAAATGGAAAATTGGAAAAATTTTGGATTTACCATTTTTCAACCGACTTCCAAAACACAGGAGGAGGTTCTCAATTAGTATGTTTTTTTTGTACATACAAATGTTACGCGATTACTCCGCCGTTTGTGGACTGAACTTCGAAATTCTCTTTTTATTTTAAAGGGTCGACTCCTAAGTTGGTCCCATTGTCATCAAATAGCAGACCACGTGATGGGATCCATGAGGTATCGAGAGAAGTCCTCAAATTTTGTAGGGACACCTATAGTGATTTTGACTTTTTGAACTAACTTGAGCATAATATGCTAGTTGGATCAAAAAGCATTGAACGGTACTCCTCAGTCTTTGAAGATACACATTTGGGAATTTCAGGATTATTTATTAAACTGAAAGCATATGTAACTTTTAAATAGTCATCATCACCACCACCTTCATCACATCATACAAAGGTATGTATATGTTACAGCCAAAGTAATAAATGCGGATATTATATACTATCCAGCCATTATTTATAAAAGTGATAAATGACACAAAATTAATCACATTAACTGGCAATTTTATATAATATCTCCTCTTTTTAATATTACATATCTATGTAATATCTTCGAAGAATTGGATAAAGTAATAAAACAAGTAGGTACACGTATAGATTATAAAATTGTATTTCAATCTGCCTTTATTTAATAATAATTATAATGTTTATTATAAGAATTATAATACTCCTAAGAGTATTATGTTATTGTGTTTAAATGTTATAAATGTTTGTTATATAAATGTTATAAATTTATGTGTTTAAATTGTATCTATGACTCTAAAGTCATAGATACAATTTTATTGTGATCTATATAAAGTAATTTAACTTTATAAAGTTTTTTTAAATAATAATTTTACCCTTTTTAGTGTTATTTGTTAAATAATTATTAAAACATTTTAAGATCGTTTTAAATAAATGATCGAATATATAATTATTGAATATGCGCCAAGCTTCCATTAGGTATTGTAAATCTAATAAGATGACGATGATAATTACTGTAAGTTACATAGTGGCATATTATGCTTGCAGTTCTTGCCGAAAATTTCAAACGCGTATCTTTAAAGACTGAGTAGCTCTGATCAAAGCTTTTATAATCATCAGGTCACCACTTTAGTGAAAACGGGACCAATCTCGGATTATGACCCTTAAAGGTACGTGCACATTATGCCGGGCCGCAGCGTGCCGGGGCGGAGCGCAAAAATGCGCTTTCATACAATTTGTATGAAATATCGCACACTGTGTCGGGCCGCAGCGGCTCGTATTATTGCGAGGCGGATTTGTCTCCATGCGATGCGGCCAGCCCCGCCCCGCTGCGCCCCGTCAACAGTGTGCTATAGCAAGCGGATTTGTTTCATGCAGATCCATCTTTTTTATTTCAAGTAATTGAAAATATCGATCAGGAGTCAGCTGAAAATATCCCCAAAACAAAAAGTTATATACCTTTCTCTTCGAACAAATTGGATGTATCTATATTTTACATTTTTTTACGAACTTCTTGTCTATGCTGTTCATTATCTTCTTCTTCTAACAGCAGTAAAAAAAAAGAAAGTTCTTCGTCAGAGCTATCCATAACGTTGCACACAAATTCTGGTAGTACACTATACTCAAAATCTGTCAATGCGCTGCGACTCGGCCCGTCACCAGTGTGCTAGGTTAGCATTTTGTGCTGCGCTGCTCTCCGCCCCGGCACGCTGCGGCCCGGCATAATGTACGCGTACATTTACTTTATTACTAATAAACGAAACTTTTATAGCCGGCCGAACTTCACCTCTCTTCTCATTGTAAACTTCCATTTAGAGTTCTGTTATAAAGTTTGTGGAACCAGAAACGGAAACGAAAGTAAAAAGACATGAAGAACTTCCGCGGAAGCGGAAGCAGAAGCAGAGGTCTGTTGCATCAGTAAGTTGAATCGTGTTTATTACTTTAGCTAACTTTGGCCCGCTATTATGAATAATATCCGGACAAAGACGTGATTAATTTATCACATTATCTAAAGTTCTAAACAATATTGTTATTGTATATAATGACCAGTCATTATGTATAATAGCTATTTAATCACAATGATTGTAACATATACATATATATGTTACCGGCCAAACCCGATTTTAGGACAAACTAGTTTTGCCTAGGCTAAACTGGTTCTTCATATACGCGATAGGATTAACTAGTATATCCTAGTCCAAACTAATTTGTCCTAAGCCCGATAGGATAAACCAGTTTAGCCTAGGCCAAACTAGTTGATCCTGATATTAATACGCACACTCCAGGATAAACTAGTACGGCCTAGTCTAAACATTATGGTATATCTAAAAAGTCTAAATAAATATATAAACTGAATAAAATACTCCGTAATTGGAAAAAATAAGTTATTAAAACGATAATTATTCGTCGTTAAAAGCTATGGATATTTATTGGTTATATAAACAATAACAAATAATATGTGTTTTTTAAATAAAAGCAATAATCATATCTCAATAATTAAAATTGTTATTTATTTTTACATGGTGTGCTTTGGTGGCACTTAGAATTGCAGAGTATCATTGCCTTCTTGCACTTGCATCTGTTTGTGGAACAGTTTTTGATGCAGCTGCATCTCACGAAACCTTGGCCTGATCCAACTGAATGTTTCATAGCTGCAGTCCTAAACGTTATTCCTATAGTTATTTGTCCTAGAGTGTGCGTATTAATATCAGGATCAACTAGTTTGGCCTAGGCTAAACTGGTTTGTCCTATCGGGCTTAGGACAAATTAGTTTGGACTAGGATATACTAGTTAATCCTATCGCGTATAGGAAGAACCAGTTTAGCCTAGGCAAAACTAGTTTGTCCTGAAATCGGGTTTGGCCGGTAACATATATATTATTACTAGCTGACCCGGCAAACGTTGTTTTGCCTTATAAATCATTTCTATATGGAAAATAGATACCTACAACGAATTAAGATCTTTCGACAAAAGTAGAGGGGTATGCGCAGAAGTCAGTTTTTGGGTGTGTTTGGCGGTAGCGGGCTCGGGCGGGGAGGTGTGGATGCGCCGAACGCATGCCGAACGTGGCTGCCGACACGCTATTGGTACGTTAGTAATATGTATTCTTTGCTATTGGTCATATGCGCGAACGATCCCCTCCACTTTCACTGAGCGCTCATAAACCGTTGCGCGACCTATAGCCGATTCTCAGACCTACTGAATAAGCATTTAAATTTGGTAAAAATCGGTAAAGCCGTTTCGGAGGAGTAGGTACGGTAACTAACATTGTGACATGGAAATTTTATATATTAGATATACACCATAATATATTGTGATAAAATATTTCTCTTGTCTTTTAATCGATTCCATTGAACATTTGCTAGTTCCATCATCATCATTATATATTGTATGTTAACTTTTACATAAATTTTCCGCCGACAACTTCATTTCTAGGCACAGAATTCAAAACATTTCTGTATTCTGTCATCTGTGTTTCTAGGTAACCAAAGCATATGGTACCAAAAAGTGACATTATGTCAAGGTATGGTTGCAAAAGCACTGAATGGAAATCGTCAGTCTTTAACGATATATACGTTTGGAAATATTGGAATTGTTTATGCGAGTGGTCTGCAATGTCAGACGTCTTCAATTCTTCATCCAAAGCTAGGTACTATA
This sequence comes from Glaucopsyche alexis, assembly GCA_905404095.1. Classification (NCBI taxonomy): domain Eukaryota; kingdom Metazoa; phylum Arthropoda; class Insecta; order Lepidoptera; family Lycaenidae; genus Glaucopsyche; species Glaucopsyche alexis. The sequence goes on along the minus strand of FR990047.1, from coordinate 21,880,562 downwards.
TTATATACCTCATAAATCACACATTTTAAAGTTTTTATGTTTTTCTTTCGTTGTACAACAATACTTCAATAATTTTGACATTATTAATGGCAACTGCATAGTAAATTATTAATTTGTGCGTTGTTTACGAATTGGTGTAGGGTTCTAATCACGGTCGGATAAATATTTTTGTGATTCTTTTTATTTCCTTTATTTCCTATTTTAAAATATTTTATCGTCCTACTTAAACTCTAGCAAATCTCGATCTTCCACTAAAAAGAAAAAAAAAATTAAACATATTTAAACCGACTTCTAAAGTAAAAGCAATGACATTCTTAAAAATCACTTAGAAGTATGAAATTATTATTATCGTCATAATATTTCCCCTTTTAAATTCTGCTAAAATTTAACTATTTCTCTACTCAATTTTCTTATTTTTGAAGTCGGTACCAGCCCAAACAATAATTGTATATTATATTAATCATTTAATCAAAACAATCATTAGTTTTAACGACTACATCCATATTGTACATACAAACAATATTTTAAAGAACTCTCGTTCAAATTGGCTGTGATTTTTAACCTTTGAATTTTGCTATATTATTGGTTTGGGGGAGGATTTAAAACTCAAATAAAACTCGTACCTAATATAATTAAAATTATTTATTATCCTTCATCATATTTCTAGCATACTAAACGTAATAAGTGTATAATAATAAATAATTGAATAGTAATTTAGTTTGAAATTTTAGCCATATACATATTCAACTTGATAATAGTTTTTAAAAATAAAACATGCAAAGTAGGAAAATTATTATTGTATTAGTTTCGTAATAAAGTGACACTATGCTGTTGATTAGCTAAATACAGAATTTTGCTATACTAATAAAATAAATAATTTAAATTAACATTAACTAACGGCGTTTTCACATTAGTTTTATTAAATTTACAATATTTGGTGTAGCAACAACAATGCGTATAATCAGCTATCATATGCACTGAGGGTAACATTTCATCTCGTAAAGCTTGTCTCCCACGGTGTGCGAATTCACGCACGAGGAACCGAAAAAAGGACGAGTATTTTTAACAGGTTTGTGCACCTGTTAAAAATACTCATCCATAATGACAACGTAAATCGCACACCCCGAGACGGAACGGAAGGAAGGAAATTTTTATTATTACACAGAAACATTATATTGTGCATTTCGTAACCATTGTGTGTTATATAGACTTAACCATAAATACAGGTTTAATAAGATTTATTGGAATACGCTTTAATGACAACAAACTAAATTACATCACGGCTTACAGTAATTAGTTTGTGCAGTTCGACAGCTGCTATTTTATTCATATACATTGTATTGTATTATCAATAATACTATTATGACACAATTATGAGAAATACTTAGTAAAATTTAAATAATTTATAACAGAACAACTTTGATGATACACATCAATTTAAAACGATTTGTAAGCATAAACTTAAAACTAAATTATTTTATTTAGTTTTTGCAAACAATTTCAACTAAATTAGTATAAGATGCTTTTGTACTTCGAAACTATTTAATCGCCGCCCATAATTCAAATGTATCTAACAACATGAGGAAGGCATTCAAACTGAACCAGGTCAGAAGGTTTAGTAAAGTGTACATTATGTTACCGGCCAAAAAATAAATATGTATAAATTTTTCGGTATATTACAATTTCCTTTCGTTCTTACAAAACAAACCGAAGGTATAACACTGTCCTATCTTAACTATTCTCCTATAATACATTGTAGCAAATCTATCGGTATATAAAACTATATATTAAATAAACAGCGTTATCTTTTAAGCGGCTATCAGAGGTTTTATGAAAAACGTTTTACAATTCCTTACACAAATCTCTATTTCATGTTATATAATTAGTTTCGAAAAATTATTTATAGGCGAAAGTTACACTGAATAAGATGCATCAATGTACAATGTCTTATATTTAAAATTAGATATACGTTCGCGCAAAACGGAACTTATATCGGAAACGATAGATTAGGGTACTTTGGACGATCTTTACAAGCGTATATCTCGGATACCTGAGCCTTTAGCTCAAAATGCCTTCGCTAATTACAATGAGAAGTAAAAAATATGTTATTGACGTATCACTCGCATAAGTCATTTAGCGCGCGTTATGTCAATCCCGCACATTTTTAACCGACTTCCAAAAAAAGGAGGCGGTTATACGTTCGGCTGTATATATTTTTTTTGTCTTTTTTTTTTTTTGTATGTTCACGGATAACTCCGCCGTCTGTTGGCCGATTTTCAAAATTCTTTTTTTAATGTAAAAGGTATAATCCGAAGTTGGTCCCATTTTTAGAAAATTGGTGACCTGATGATGGGATCCATGAGGAAACGAGGGAACTCCTCAAAATTTATATGGACACATATGGTGATTTCGACTTTTTCTGAAGTAGTCCAAGCATATGCTACCAAAAAGTAAGATTTTGCTCCAAGGTATACCTTGGATCCAAAAGTACAGAACAGAACTCCTGACTCCTTATAGATACATGTTTGGGGATTATGGCGTTGTTTAAAGAACTGCAAGCATATGCCACTTTGTCAATTAGAGTAATCATCATCATCATCACCACCATCACAGCATACATCATCACATTATGATGATAAAGAAGGTACTTCTCATAGCATTTAACACTAACACGGAGATCTTTGAACATTACTCTGCCGTTTATGGACATATTTGCAAAATTCTTTTGTTGTTGTAAAGGGTTTAATTCGAAATTGGTCACTAAAGTGGAAACGTGATGATGCGATCCATGAGGAATCGAGGGAACTCCTTGAAATTTATATCGACACATATAGTGATTTTGATTTTTACTGAAGTACATGCTACCAAAGAATAAGACGTTGTACCAAGGTATACCCTGAATCCAAAAGCACTGAACAGAACTCCTCAGTCTTTAAAGATTTGCGTTAGGAAATTTTGGAATTGTTTAAAGAACTGCAAGCATATGCCACTTTGTAACTTACAGTAATTATCATCATCATCTTAATAACAATACATAATGGAAGCTTGGCGCGTATTCAGTTATACATTCGATCGTTTATTTTAGACGTTTTTAAGAAGTATTAATAATAACTTAACAAGATATATCACTAAAAAGGGTGAAATAATTATTTTTAAATAAAAAATTAAACCGACTTCCAAAGTAAAAATACACAAAAAAGTATGAAATAAAACTTATTTTATAAATAATTCCCCTTTTAATTTGGCTATTTCTCTACTTAATCTTCTTAATTTTGAAGTCGGTACCAGCAAATATGAACGTGAGTTCTATAAAATATTGTAGAATATCGTTTGGGCTGGTAGCGACTTCAAAATAAAGAAGATTAAGTAGAGAAATAGCCAAGTTTAAAAGGGGAATTATTTATAAAATAAGTTTTATTTCATACTTTTTTGTGTATTTTTACTTTGGAAGTCGGTTTAATTTTTTATTTAATTGTTTCCGAACTTCATCGTAAATTTTATTAGCAATGGCATCATGGCTGAGCTCTGTACGGGTATCCCTTTGCTAAGCTAACGACTGCTCTGCTTCTGGGTTCCTGGTCGAATGGGGTTTTCATAGTACGGTTATCTTTTTAAGGGTCGATAATATATTAAGTATACAGCGAGAACAGAGCAGTCCCACGTCTACACTATGATATAAGTTATCCAGAACAGCGTACATCGCGCGTACATACGATCCTGACCACTAGGGTAATATGTAAAGAGACTAGTAAGGCGTGCATATTTCAATCCCTAGTTTATATATTAATGTTTCAAAAATTGGGTTTTGAATTTTTGTAAAAAGATATTAATCTATATATTTTTTGAACGGGTAGGTACTTTTAAAATAATAAAAAACCACGTTTACGTAATGTGTCTAAAAGGCATTTTACTATTAATTACCTGAAATGTACTAATGTAGCGTAGGTATTTTATGACGTTATAATGACACGGTCTCTGTAAGGGCACCTGCACATTATTGCGAATTTGCGTCGCATCCGCGAGTGTATACGGCCAGGCCGTAGATGCGAGCAATTGATATTTGCGATGCGATGCGAATTCGCAATTATGTGTGGGAGTCCAATGGTCATGCTATGTTTTAAAATCAACTATCGAACATGACATTTGTCTATGGTACTAATGATAAGCGTGGTGAGTCAGGTATAACACGATGCCTAAATTTTACATGTTTGAATTTTATAAAATGGCAGCACGACCACAGTAACTGATATTTTCCAATTCTAATACGTTGATTGAATGTTTGTGTGAAATATACATTACTAGTCATTTATACTTAAGTAAACATAAGGCTGTGGATTTACGGCGAAAGTTCTTAGGCGCGATTACGCGTCAGTTACGCGCGCGTAAGAACTTTCGCATTACGCGCACTATATAATATATCGCATAACTCCTTAGCATTAACACAGCGTCACCCTGTCACCCGCCCGAGAGGACTCGGGGCAAAACGCTAGTAAGCTCCTAACGTAGATATGATTTTAATTATGTACATTTAGTTGAGATTAGTTTGGTGTTTAGCCCTAGATAAACAAAACAGCAAGTTCAGAAACCATTGATTCTATTCAATAGCGCCCGTCACACATACAGTTCTGTAGGCCTAGCAGGAACATTTGACAACGGCGTAAACGTAACGTTATCGAATGAGAATTGTAGGAAAATCTGTCAAAATCGTGTCAGCGCACATACTTTCAGGTCCCCTGACGTGGGAAATAGTACGCGCCGATCCAACGTGGAAATGTGCGGGGAACAGTTTGAACCGCGCGCTATGACGTATTTTGAAGTATTATGTGAGATGCCGGCAGTACAAATCGAGACACATTTTTAGTCGTTATTAGCACGACAGTTCGAGCCGCAGTCGAAACAGCACAGATCACTCTGCGGTTTGGAATGTGCAGGACACTATTAGAAATAAGAATATATTTTAATGTTACAATCGGCTACATTAAAAACTTATTTTCACAAGCATTTTAATATTATTTTCTGTAACCAAAAGTGGTAATAGGGAATATGCATGAAACATAAAAATAACTTAAAAAACTGATTTTACCATACGGTTTACCAAACAAGATAGATCTAATATTAAAAAAAAAAACGTGCATATTCCCGTACATTCTCAGTAAATGTCTCTCTTGCTCTAGGGCAGCTTTCAGTAACTGTGAACATTCCAGGGCATCCATGTTACTTCTCTGCGATTCTGAGAACGGATGATATACGAGATTTTGTTAGGACGGCGTATTTTACTAACTGGCGTTACATTGGCTCATAGGTTTTTTCCTACAATATTTAACAAACAGTAAACATATTTTGTAGGGGAGCTATTCGTAAAATAATAATAAAAAATTGCACTCTGCCCTTAACATTAGGTATACCCACTCCAACGGAGGCACAAGGTGGGTTGGCGATTCAAAGGACCATTTTAAGCACTCTACAACTTCTCTTGTGTTGTGAGCCTTATCTCACTAACTGTGTTAGCTAGACAGTTGAAATTTTCACAAATTATATATTTCTGTTGCCGCTATAACAACAAGTACGAGTACACAGTAAAATAATTAATATTTTAGTGGCGCTCCCATATAACAAACGTGTTTTTTGCCGGATTTTGCTCGATATGAAAAATAAAATAGCGTCTATGTTGTACGTATAATATCGATTATATAAAAAAATAAAATAACTTCATGGAACCCTTCGTGCGTTTTCCAATTTTTCCACTTCATTAGTAAGGAATCATTTGTTTTTAATCTATAAATAATAAAGAAGATTGTAAACCAAATGAGAATATGCAACACCAGCATTTAATTTTCGCAGAATTAAAAAAGTAACACTTAATCTTAAATCATCGCTAATTGCTTACATCACCAACGATTACAATAATTAAACCTATCACTACGTAGTTAAATAATAAGCAATATTCTGGATAACTTATTAGAAATACAGGTCTGCATTAGACGGCGATTATATTGAGGATAAAGGGGGTATAAGTTACAGATAAAACAAACAGATCTCCGTCAGATTATCTATCTAATGTCTCACGCACCCGTTAAGAAAAAAAAAAACAAAGTAAGCAAACCGTGCTTGAAGCTAAACTATTCTAAGCGATAGAAGGAAAATGAAGAGGATATGACTAGATCGTTTCGTTACTAGGTTCTACGATTCATAAAAGCACTATGCGCATCTCTTCATTTTTTATCATATAAATAGATATATAACTTTATCATTACTATTCTGAAAACTAATGTTAGTTACTTTTGATCGTAACATTGGCAATCGTCTTACAAACTAGCATCGAACGGCGCTCGGCGTCGGCGTCTCCCGACCATCTGCCGCACCCGGAATCCCGCATGTGCAACACCGCTCGATGGTCTACTTACATCTTCTAAACCTTTCGTATTCTACCGTTACAACTCCACCCGCGTGGTAATCCAACTACTCGAGCACTATGAATCCGTATGCGATACAAATGTTTAGTAAAATTTTAAAAGTTTCAAAGATTTTGAATTTAGTTTCCGTAATACTAATCGTTATCCAATTCTATAGAACGAAATTATCTAGACGCGACTACGAACGGTCGCAGGCCCGTGCCGTTTATATTAAAATATTTCACTAATAGTAACTACATTTATATGGGGATGACGAGTAGATCAAAGGAGCAGGCGAATTCGCAACTAAGATGAGTATGAGGGCTCGGTTACGCTACATAGTCACAGTATAAAAATTCGCGACAGACTACAGTGGACCCGAAAGTGAAGCGACGCGGGCGCCGCATTCGGCCGGCGATAGACGCGCCTGCGTCGTACTCGAACCGTCCCGAGCGGCACGCCAGGGCTGCCAACAGCACCAGAATCCTCATGTGAATACGTCCGTATAGGAGGAGGAACAGCTGGACTAAAACGCAGCCCTGCCGGACCCGCGAACCTTCGGGCGGTTTCGTCCAGCCGCTACCGTAACAGGGAGTGACCGACGGCCGAAAGTTCGGCAATCGCTGCCTACATGAAGAACATTAAGATAACATTTAAATAATTGCAAAGCATACCCTGTATCCTAGAATCACTTCGTGGGCGATCGTTTTATACATTCAGAGAGGACATTTTATTCTATTAAAAACTTGTGCGTCGCCGCATTAATTTAAGGGTTACTTTAATCAGTATAAAGATATACAATATATCGTCGGCCGGGTCGGCGACCTCGGCCGCACCTACATTACCGACGAGGTGATATTATCGATATACTAAGTATACGTGTTCCGGTTTGGCATCGATTAATCTGTAACCTAGTAGCTACGCCGCCTGCGCATTGCCTTCCCGCACGACCCGAGAGGCTCCCCGCGGAAACATCGCAACACTGGCCGTAGACACTCTTTACTATGGAGTTTGCATACAACTCTACATATTCTTTGACCAGTATCGGTACTTTTCCCGTCAAGCTCGAAACCTCAACAGCTCTATCGGTAGTCGACCCCGTTCACAGAGCGAGAGTATTGTCGTCGAATACTAACTTGCCGACTCCGGCGTCTACACGAGACCACGTCGAACAATCCAAAATGGTAACGAAATAAACGAACGAAAAGCATCATTAATCAAGAACGCTAAAACAAAAGGAAGCGTAATAAATATTGCACATACATGTCAAAGAGAAATGAACTAGGTAACTACGCTTAAACATAATTTTACATCGTTTTATTCACACTGCTTACTCGTAACTCATAAACGCCTAAAACTAGAATACTATATCAATATAATATAATTATTTGTGTAAATATAAAATTCTATGTCTCGTGTTGTGTGTAATATTTGACTAGAGGCGGGCGTGGGCCTCGGCTCGCTCGTTAGAACGCCGCCGCCGCGGGGACCGCTAAATACTAGCTCTCTTACAATCAAATTATTAAGCCGAGATATTCAATTAAAGCACTAGATAAAAATTGATAGTACGCCGTATGGCTCAGCTAAAGTACGCAGGGTGAGGTCCGTGCGCGGCGGCGTTCGCAGCCCCTGACGTATCGTACGGAACGTCCATCGCAGGAGTAGTGTTCGGGTCGCGGATATAAAACATGGTAACGGACGGAGATTTTCAGTTAGACGATAACGTAATATAAATTAGGGTACATTTTCAATATATAACATTTAGAATTTCATTACAGGAATTGAAAACCATATTCCGTACGATACTTCGAAATTTGGCTCGTCTTGTCTATTTTTATAAAGAGTAACTTCGTAGTACAAAAAAACAGGTTTTCAAATGTTTTGTTTTACACAGTATTTTGAGACTTAAAGTAAAATGAATTGCTTTACGATCATCCATCCCTTTAATATGTGGCATGAGTAGGTAACTGATGAAATGAATGAAAAAAAAAAACATACCAAACATTCATTCCTTAAGGAAAATTACGGAACTAGTAGGCATAACCCCCTCCCATCTTTGGAACGTGCAGTTTAGTATTTGTTATTTAAATTTTTTGACATGATAATCATTCAGATTTAGTTTAGTCACTATCATTTTATCACTTGGATGAGGTAGCATTAACCTTCGATCTGATCTAGTCTAATCGAAGCCACTTTTTATAAAAATAAAATTATAAGCACTCGCAACATTGCCAAAAATGTCATTGGCTACTGCCATCAACAAAACAAGGCGTTTAAGACTGGGTGTTCTTAGTTCAAAGTTGGCTAAACAATCTTATCTTGTGATTGAGTGTTCAGAAAAAGTTAAGTTGAATATTCATTCCAAGTCGTTGGTATATTATCCACAGATAAGACGGTCAAAAAGAATAAGAACACCCGGTCTCGTACCACATTTTTGACAGATGTCATTTAAAGCTGTAACGTTTACATACAACGGCACACCGGGGTTCGTACGCCCGCGCGCGCGCATTACATCTAAGGTATCTCAATATTATTTTAAATTTATATTGGTACTTTTTGATTATGAATCTATGTTTTCTTCTGTAGAAATTACACTAATTTTGTAATTAGTCGCGCTAGACTGTTGGCTCCCTCGTCGCTACTCGGTCGTAACATTAACACGTATAGATATATGTTTACAGACACACACACATGAAGTAAATAATTGGGAGATCACGCTCTTGTGAATTGACGTCGCATGGTCGCGGTCCGTCCGCCGCCTATGTACACCTACACCTAGTTTAGTGGCAGCATGAAGACTGTTCACGAGATAGGCCCCACTCGAGAATCGTCACCGACAGTAGCATTTGCCTAAACATTGGAGACTATCTACAACTCTTCTAGTCGCCGGTGACTCTATTCTCAAGCACCATACCGATTTGTCATTATTGTCGTACGATTACAAAGGCTGTCCGAAATGAAACTTAACAACGAAGTCTGTCGGACGCCTGTGGACTCGGAGGGTTCGAAATGACTCTCGCGGGCGGCACAACAGAGCGAAACATCGAATATGCATAGACGGCCTGTACAGTCCATAATTTTGATATATACTTTTATATCACAGCCCATTTGGAATTTACAACACATAAAACACGAGCTTCCGAATCGAAGGCCTTATGTATTCGGTCTTATGTTGAAGTGCACTTTGATTTGTACACAGCGTTAATACGAACATTTAATTTTAATGTTAACAACATGGCAACGTTTACTAATATGTAGATGGCGCTGAGCCGATCATGGGCGAGTCGCAACGATTATCACTACAGTCACATATTCGCGGGACATCGGAACCGCCATGATCCGCGGCCCAGCGGGGTAGCTTACAGACACACACGTAATATAATTTAACAAAATATAGGACGATTTACTCCGATAGTGATATACATCGCAGCTTACACTTATGAGGTCGACGCGGCAGGGAGGCAACAGGTCGCGGCCGGGGGGACAGACATCTTTGCCTTTAGCCTATTGACAACAAAAGTAACGACTGGCGGCGCCCTTAGTGTTTAGTTCGGCGCCCTCTACACTAACAACCGAACGACGAAGGGGCAAAGTTGCGTGCGCCGCCCCGGCATTACAATGCAATATACAATAATTAAAATACATTTGTTCTTACACATTCAACTTACTTAATAAATTCAGTTTGGCTTTTCTCAAGCAAATAACTAGTATAATAAATTTATGTTAAAAGTTTCAGTTAAATATTAAGTACTTAGAAGTAGAAGTATGATTACAAATGACAAAATTTTATAACGTGTCATTTTTAATAATAATAATTTAATCAAAGTTAATAAATTGTATATATAATAATATAATAGAGTAATTTAATGATTAATCGATAATGATAAGAATGAAGCTTCCTACGCGCTGTTCAATAATTTACTTTAACTAATATAGTATACTCGCCGCCTCGGGCTTGCATATTTAGGTAAGTAATGTAGTTAATGATATTTACTATACAATCAATGTTTATTAAACTTCTTAAAACGGCTGATAGCGTGCGTTCCGGTGCCAGGCGGCGATTCTTTCGCCGCGTCTGAAAAATAAAACATCTATAATATATCATCTTCTTAACATAACAAGAAGTGTTCTATCTGCATTAGTCCTTATATTATTAATTTACTCGCTGGACAGACATTGTTCTGTATACGTATGGAATAAGCAAAATAACTACAATTACAAATTACACATACAACTTACTAGGGCCGTCTAATTTTATACATTATATAACGGCATTTAAGCATTACGTCCTTTTGAAAGTAAATAAATAATTTTATTTCTGAAATGAGAACTGTTTTGTATTCCAACAACATATTTTGGATCCGAATTTACACTACGACGACGAACATCAAAATATGTTTGTCAGGAACAGTTAGCGTGGGAAAATTAATCATCGTTATTTTCCTATTCGTATTTCCCTCGTCAGTTTTCCTAATTTTTTCACCGTTCAAACCTTTCCTGTAGTTTGACAATTATTACAATATCAAAATTAGCCAAGTCGTTCTCGAGTTTTAGCGAGGCAAAGGAAGTACAATCCCTTTTTATATATAAGAAAAAATGATTATATAATTTAATAAAAGTCACTTATTAAAAAAAATATAGATACTTAAAGTTTTAGATAAGAAATAAGTGAACAAATTATTGAGATCTCAAAATACCTGAGCACTGCCGGAGCGCGCGGGGACGGCGTCTAAGGTTAGTAAGGTCGGTTGGCATCTTTGGGCCGCTTCAACTGCACCTTTAATCGTTTCATGCCAATTTGAAAACCGTTCATCGCCTGGATCGCCGCCTGGGCCGACGTCGGGTTGTCGAATGAAACGAAGCCTGAAAAAATTAGAAAAACTTGAAGTACACCGTGTATACACTTGGCTACGGCATACTTTATACTTCGCTATGCGAAGCCTACGATCGGCTACGCCATACTACGCTACTAAAATCTGGACTATGCTTTATGTTCGTTATATGACGTCTACGGTCTGCTATACCATACATAATTTTTGCTACGCGACGTATACGAACTTACCATACATTAAGTTTGCTACAAGACGTCTACGGACTGCTATACTATACATTAGATTCAGTTTGTGACGTCTACGTACTGGTACACCATACATTATGTTCGCTACGCGACGTTTACGGACTGCTACACTACGCATGTTCGCTATGCGAAGTATACAAACTGCTAAACCATACATTAAGTTCGCTAAGATACGTCTACGGACTGCTATATTATACATTATAATATTCGCCCTCGTGACGTCTACGGACTGTTACACCGTGTATTAAGTACGATACGCAATTTTTACGGACCGTTACACGATACATTATGTTCGCTACGAGACGTCTACGGACTGCTACACGATACATTATGTTTGCTACGAGACGTCTACGGACTGCTACACGATACATTATGTTCGCTACGAGACGTCTACGGAATGCTACACGATACATTATGTTCGCTACGCGACGTCTCCGGGCTACTACACCTTACTTTACACCTCGCTACACGACGCCTGCGATCGGCTACGATCTGCTACGCCATTTCTACACGATGTCTACTATCGGCTACGCTATACTTTTATATATTTTTGGAACTTACCAAAACATTTGCTTTGATTAGTGGCCCGGTCGATAAATACTTTGCTGCTGATAACATTTCCGAAAGGTAGGAACATCTGCATTAGCTCAGCGTCTCCGAACTCCTGGGGCAAGTGGTATATGAAGAGGTTGCAGCCCTCGGGCCCCGAGATGGAGCAGCCTGGAAACACAAGAAAATCTTTAAAGAACTCACAAATCTGCTCTTAAACACAGTGACTAAAGGTAATCCTAAGAAGGGTGAACAGTGTAACAGGTAAACAGAGGTAAACACGACACAACTACACACAGACAGTCACAGAATGTACATTTGTACAACATTGGAGAAGCAGACATCGATGTAAATACCTGGATATGTCATTTTGAAATACATTAGTAAAGGATTTTCCACAGGTAAGTATATCGATGATACATTCATGCAGACATAACAAAGTAACTTTAAAGAGCACTTTCACATAAGAGATTAGTTCACATTAATATTTTGTAGTGTTAATATAACGTATTATTTATTGAAATCATGCGAAAGAACTCAATATGGCACTAGAAGACGGAAAACATTTTTTTTAATACCAACACTTTTTCCAAAAAATTTTTTTTTGAAATTTTTCTACGACGACTTTAACAACAGAAACACAGCAGTAGATATCTAAAGCGAGAGATTTATACCTGCTCATTTTTTTGACGAGGAAACAGAAAAAATCTAATGTTGTCTGGATTACTGATGGTTAAAAAATCTAGGGCTGCCAACTATTTTCTCCTCTGTTTATTATAAATGTTTATATTTGCGATAGCACAAATGTTTATAATTATTAAATGTTATATATACGGTGTGCGTTGAGATTAGTTTAGTTTAGATTTTTTATTGTATCTTCAAAACCTTGTTTCGTAAAACATTAGACTTGAAACATTGAAAATACTTTGTCAACATCATTCTTTTTAATATAGCAGTCGCGACCCGTAACTTAACTTCGGTCTGAATGTTGTACCGCACCTAGATATTTAACAGAAAAATACGCTACCGTGATCACATCAGTCTTATTGAAATCACAGAGGCAATAAATTGAAATTGGCAGCCCTACCAGCTCAGGGCTCCACTTACCTTCTCTCTGCGCCGGCGCAATGGTCGACATCGGAGGTGGGATCGGTTGCGGGAACTGGCCATATACCGCTGGGTAAGCTGTCGAACATTAACGCCATTTGACAATGAACACCTATGTCGCGTGTACATGCAAGTAATTAAACAAATTGCCACTCGAACACTGGGGACAACTACTTCATTTGCGTTTATTTACGACAACACGAAGACTGGCGACTTTTATTGCAAATTATGTTGTTTGCGGGTAGTCGTAAAATTAAAATTGGACTGGCCAGTAAAAGGGTTAATGTATAATAAGCGTTATGTATTAATAAAAAAACGTTAGGTATTACGTTGTATATTTTAAAATTATTTAAAATAAATTGCAGATAATATTTATATTTATCTATACTTCTATACTAATATAATAAAGAGGAAAAGTTTGTATGTTTGTTTCCATTGAATATGCTCCGAAACTACTGGGCCAATTTTGATGAAAACTGACGAAAAAATGTGCGGTTTCTGCGAAATAAACTTTTGCGCGTACGAAGTTGCAAGCAACATCTAGTGTTACATAAAATAACTATGATTTTACAATTAAAACTATTCTATCAATCTTAGTCTTCATTTACCGTGTGAGTGTTTTAAATACTTCGGTTAAATATTATTATAGGATGCATGTCATCGTCCCCAGTGTCTTTTTGGACCTTTGTTTAATTACATAGACCACACTTAGGCGTACATTAATTACTGTTACATTCAATAAAAAGCTTACAATAATTAATAATATCGCTTGTTTTTTTTCCATAGTTTATAACATCGTGGTACAATATCATCGATCTACAGTAGTGCTAAAACTTTACACTAAATAAATTAAAGAACAGAAAACACAGACACATAGATATATAACTACTGTATGTCCACATATAGCGTAGTGCGAGGAGATGGAGCGTCTTGCATACATCGTCATAAGTATGTTACAATTTTGTGATAATCATACAGAGCATTAATCATTAAAAATAAAAATTTATATGTCAGAAAATGGATTTTTTTCATCGTAAATCGAACTTAGTTACAACTTTCAACGATTGTTGTTAAAAATATATTTTTTAATATAATTTAAAATTAGATAGGCAGAACATTATTGATTTTATAACTAACAGAATAAATAAGTAATAACGAACTTATGTTATTTTTATGATACTGTCTGCATTTTAGTGTTATAATATACTACGAATTATTTTTGAATACTAATAAAATGAAGTAATAATAAAAATATTTGTGAGAAAACTTCAATGATATTCTTAAAAGGCGATAAATCTCATTACGCGGATACAAATATACAAACAACTAATATTTCACTCAATTTGTCAGCTGTCAAATGGGATTTGGGTACTCCAGCTCTGTTTACTTCCTCGAGACCTCTCGCTTCATTCGGCAGCGAATTTTTAATTAAAATTTGTCCTTGTACATCTTTATTTTGTCCCGAAAAATATTTGCACTCGCAAACATAATGCAAATTCATTTACTTAACGTTAATTACGAATTATGAAGCATATTTCGTGGTAAAATTAAAACGTAAAGGCTAAAAGGAAGAGCGCATTTTATGGTTTTGTTTTTGAAATTAAAAAATATTGAAAATAGTCTAGTGCTAAACCCATTTTCACTGGTTGTTTCCAAACAAGAATACGTTTTACAGTCATTTATTTTGAGAATGTGTATGTTAAGAGCATACACATTCTCAAAATAAATGACTGTAAAATAAAGGTTTTGTTGCATTTATTTGTATGTCGACGACGACTTTATCAATTTTGGCACTGGGTTCTTATTATTAGCGAGATATGTCCGTGACACCATGTTCGAAAACAAATTATCTATACCTAATACACCATGTACCTAGATACCTGATTGCCCAGATGACGCGGTTCACGTTCGACTCATAATGTCTATTCGTAATTCGCACCAATGATTTCAAAACTATGACGTACATTTGATAGAAAAAATCTTCATATAAGAAAAAGTTACGCCATCTTGATTTCACAAGATTTTGTCAACTAAATGCAGACTGACTTTACGACGGAAAGCAAATGTCAAGATGACAGGTGTCAAACCGTGACTACCCCAAACAACCCCAACTTTCGTGGTTGTTTAGGTAAATTGAAATTTCGGAATTGCGAACAGCATTCGAACTCTGCGTCAACCGCGCGTTAACCACATTATCTGGATAACCGATTACACAACGTCTGTTAGCGTTACTCACCGACTCCCGGGAACGGTTGCATGCCGGGGTACGCTGCGTGCTGCAGAGCCGCCGCTTCCCCGTTGGGAATACCCTGCGTCACGGGCACCGCTACAACACAAACACATTAATATAATGAAATGCCGTACATTTGATAAATATACTTTGAACGTATATGGAAATGATTCATGCGAACTTGTGCGAAAAAACTGGATCAGTTCTTAACTAAAACTTGGAACGCTAAGCAAATGTGAAACATTGAAAATAGACGTGCGTACTAAAATAAATGTTTATTATTTGTCATTTAAATAATATTATGTATTAATTTAGGTTACGACACAGAAGACTTGTACAATTTAAAAAAAATATGTGCTCAACCCCTACAATAGGAGTTCTTGTGCTGTAGGGGTTGACTGTTTTTAGTATACATACTAATGGTATGTATACTAAGAACAGTCAGGTACAGTACAGACATCGACAAACACCAATATAATAAAGGTAATATTATTATTTACTTTTTATAATACTCTGTGTTTATAATACCTTTATATGGCGACACAAAGTAGAGACGTTATTAAGTCATCACAGTGTCATGGCATTTACGCAGCCAAAACAATTTTACGTCATCATCAGTGAGATACAAAATCTTGATCCAGTTTTTCCTCAGTGATAGCAGAGCGTCACGAGATTTTTTTATTTCTTTTTTCTATTCTTTTTTACCCGAGACGTGAAGACGTGAGAGTGGTGATGATGGATGATGAATACGATAGTTCCAATAGACTTACGGCCGGTAAACGTTTGATGTATACCGTTGGTATATACTGCGTCCTGCGGTGGCGGCTGGCCGTTGGGCGTCTGCGCCGCCATGTTGAAGCTCGGCATCGTGGGCGAAGGCAGCGAAGGCAAGGCACCGTTTAGCGGCTGTCCACCTGTGCCTATCGCCAGACCAGTGAAGTTGTCTGCAAACACATGACACATGAAGTTGGCTGTAATAAAATGGCTCGAGAAGTTCAATACATTATGAGTAACTTGGCCAGTTGGCCCGAAAGTACATTATAATCACTGCGTAATATAACTTGGTCTCGTGTCGTGTGTTTTTATGAGTGATCTTCATAGAACGCTTATAAAAGGACACATGAGCAACATTCTATTCTGAGATACCTTTTTTGTTACAGGGACATTAAAAACTATTCTACTACTAAATAAAACTATTCGAGTTAAGAAGACAGTAAATGTCAATAAATCACGTTTACATAATTCTTGTTATTATTATTATTACGATTTATGTCAAAATGGCTTAGTCCTCGTTCCCACGAGCGGTTTCTAAGTGGTTGCGACAGAAAAAACAGCTTTGTAAAAAGAACTGTGTGCTAATACAATAGAGCTGAAAATCGTATAGAGTTAGATTTGGAATTTTCATCTCTATTGCATTAGCGCAGAGTTCTATTTACAGTGTAGTTTTTGTGTAGCGTTCACAAAAAAACTCGTACATGGGCTTATTGTAATTGGTTATTGTGAAAAGGCATATGCGTCGTTTGTAATTTTTTTTGACATTTCACTTTTACAATTGTAACGTAATTAAAATGGATGGTAGTTGATTGCTATTAAACTTAATATGATTACGAGATATTTCAAGCGGCTCATTTTCGGGGAATTAATAAAGATTTAAACACCCTTTTCGTCCCTTTTGGGATTTAATTTTATATTATCCTTTCTTATTGTTTACAACTCGAATTTCTATTTATACCCTCAAATCCATGCTCAAAATCCTTTCAACCAAGTGAGTGGGTATAATTTTATATTATCAGAATAAGTCTGATGATAAGTCTGTGATTTAATAGCTCATAATTCTGTAGAAAACTTTATTTCAATTAAATATAATGTTTAATGAGCTCCGTAGCCTAGTGGGTAGACCGTTTGATTCGCACTCGAGAGAGTGTAGGTTCGATTCCCAGGTGTACCAATGAGACTTTTTCAGCACATTGGTACACCTGGTACATTATACGGACGCTCTAACGGTGAAGGAAAACAACGTGAGGAAACCTGCACATGGTTGGCCCCAGACGTATTGACCAGTTGTGACTATGTTGTGATAATGCCGTATGTGCTTGAGCAACCATACGACATTTAAAAACCAACTGTCCCAGGCACTACAGTATTTCAAGAGAGGTTACTTCGCTCGGAGAATACAGTATAAATCATCCAATAACGGATGAAAAAGGCCTAAGTTTTTTAATGTTTAAAATGATAACTTTCTAGAATTATTATTTTTGTAACCTTCTTTTAAATTTGACAGTTGAAGTCATGAATACTTTTTTTAGTGATACTGTACAGATTGTCTTTACGCGGGAGTTAAATAAAGATTATGTTACCTGAGGTAGGCGGCACGACGGAGTTGGCCATTCCGTTGAGCGCGTGTGACGCCAGCGCCGTCATCGGGCTGATGTAGCCCTGTGCGGTCGCCGCCACCATTAACGCCGCTTGTTGCTGCAAATATATATTTTTTAACAAAAAGATAAAGAAATATACAATTTCTTACCGACCTTATTGTTATTATAATATGTATATCTAACAAATAATTTCGTAGTATACTTTAAAAGTGATGTTACCAATGCAATATTTTACTATCGATAACAGCTTTTTTACGTGACTGCGCCAGGGTTATGTTTTTCGAGTGTATGTAGGCTATGTTTATTTTTTTGGCTCTAGACTCTAGAAGTCTAGACTCTAGAGCTTCTCTAGAGCTTAAACGGCTTGTCGCATTTAAGCTTGAAATGTATCATTAGAATCGTCTTACATCTGGCATTAGGCACTGGGTACATCAAAATGACGGAGTGTTTTAATTTTTGTAATCGACAATAAGGTTATTTAATTAATATATTGACGATATCAAAACAATACATCGACGCTTTTGTAGGATCTAAATACTACCTTAAGTTCAGTGAGCTTACACTGCACACCTGTATATTTTGTTAATGCAGCATCATCGTCAAGGCTGAATCCACATTAGGTGTGCGCGTTCCTCGGGCGTGTGAGTGGCGCGAGTAGCGCCCGCATCGCTGACACGCCCGAGGAACGCGCACGCCTAATGTGAGGGAGGTCTTAATGTCTATATTGAAGTTTGAACTAACCTGCTCAGTGATAACTTGCGCGTAGGTTCCG
The DNA here is from genome assembly GCA_905404095.1 of Glaucopsyche alexis. Lineage (NCBI taxonomy): Eukaryota > Metazoa > Arthropoda > Insecta > Lepidoptera > Lycaenidae > Glaucopsyche > Glaucopsyche alexis. The sequence continues at coordinate 21,862,060 of FR990047.1, read as the reverse complement.
TAGGCACCGAACTGATTGAACACGAAGGGATTGAGAAGACTCATGTTGCCGGCCATCTGCTGCATCCGTCTTAACTGTCTCTCTTTCTCTGTATCCGCGAACTTTACTACTAAGCTCGAGGAAGCTCCCTGAAACAAAACAAAAAAAGTCTTCAGACTCAGAATAAATTCATGATACTCTTAGACTTTTGACAAGTTGGTGAAATTTTGTTGATATTAAGAAGAACCCCTAAATAAACGAACGTAGGTGAGACGAAAGAAATATCTCACGATTTACTGAACAATAGTCTGTATACGTAGGCGGAGGTTAACACCTACGCCTACGGAAAATCGGTTTGTGCTCATGCAACAAAATTAATGTTTTTACCCGACTACAGCGAAGCCAAAAGGAAGGGTAATTACTGTAAAAATACTACTGCTGACTATAGATTTAAGTATGTATGTTTGTTTCACTGTCGCGCTGAAACTACTGATCCGATTTTAATAAATGAGGTGTCAATAGATTCGTAATAATAGCTCGGGTAACAAAGGCTATATTATAATTTACGTAGTCAGGTAATAGTTTTTTTTTATAAAAATTGTAGTAATTATTTACATGAATGTTTCTCGAATAATAATTTACTATGGGAAATCCTACGAAGGAATAACGGATCAGTAGGTTGATTTTGATAATAAAATCTTATAAAAATACAGTTTAAATTCGGTCTCGATTAGTTAAAACAGCAAAATGGTATTATTATAACCGTCAAACCAACGTCAAACGCGTTCTGATTAGTCCAAACTCCAAAAATCAGTTTACGATTCATTATTATTATTTTTATTTTAGACGATTCACTTATTATTATTATTTCAGACGATTCATTTATTATTTATTGACAGTGAATTGAAATCTAAGTTAAATACGAGAATCTGGGTTCAGGTTTCGTAATTGAGATTAAATTTCAGGATCTATAACTCACTAGAATAGACACTGCATGTTTTCCATGAAATATTGCAATGTGTCTGGAATTGGTATTTATTACAGACAACTTTCTTCTTAATTATTTGCGGAGATCTATTGAGTAGATCTAAATATGCTTTGTGTGGGCCGTAGAAGATCAAATGACAGGTGATGACCACTTTGATATCTGAGGTGATATTATTTCTTATAGCGAACGATCGCTAAAGAAGAGAGAGAGGAAGAAGATCATATTAAAAAGGATCTTTAACATTCAAAAGCGAATAATAAATTTGAAAAATAAAACATAAAAAGCTTCATCAAATAAGTAAAACATTATTACAATCTGTCCTCAAAAATAGATAAGAAATATAATAAAGTTCTTTTTGAAATTGCGAAAATGATGGTATAATAAAGATATTATCTACTGTGTTGTGGATACAGACGTCTTCAATTTGCCTCAGCGATGACCGCCCGAGATACGGACTCCGCCATATTGAATTAAAGCAATTCATGCTTTATAAAAGTGCTTTAATTATTTATCTTCCATTTAGGTTTCTCACTTTGTCAGTTGCTTTTGCCTAGATGCGATTGTTTTGTGCAGTTTATTTAGTTATGAATGAGACATGGGTATTTTAAGCATTGAGAAAAGAAGTAGTTTTATTTTGTTATGTTATAATATGTTATTTTTAGATTTTATATTAATGCGTGATGCCAAAACTTTCAGTATAGTGTAGCCGCGTATGCTCAGCTAACTATATTAGGTTGCGAAATATTGTGGATTATTACTGGCTGACTAAAATGGTGGTTTTTGTGGAGATGAAATAAAACTTCTAGCCTCAGTGAAAGTAAAGTAGCGTATGTGATGACGTGATTGTAGGTACGTTGTGCGTTTATTGTCCCTGGGTCTATTTATTAATTTATGCTTTGGGTTCCGTTCAGAAATCGGATGACACTGAATAATAGTTTTACAAGACTTGTGCAACGGGAGAATGCAATGCAAGGGATTTAATGCTAAGAAATACATAAAATTAATAAAAATAACGACAACACAGACTGCCTCAGATTATGAACACATGTATGTGCGTTTGAAAGCTGATACCTTTGTCAATCTGTCCCAACATTTACTTTTTTTAAATTTTCTATTTAAGAGGCAAAAAAAACCCTTATACAGTTCTAATTAAAATATTTCATGAACTAATATGGGTGAATTTCGCCCACAGGGTAACCTCAAGTTAAACAAAAATTCGTTAATAATAATCGTGTTCTGAACATTCGTTTAAATTTTTAGTCGTGCGCAAATGATTTTATCCTTGAATGTATATTTGCACTTGAACTTATGTCCTATTTATTCTTCACTGTGCAATTATAATATTTTATACATATCACTGTAATAGTTCAAAGCGAAGAACAGCTTAAATCTCTGAACAAAACACTTTCAACTACAATTCTCAAACATTGCAAAGTGTCTGTTTAACACTGAATGAACATTGTTAATAAAATAGCGAGGGAAGCATGTTTGCCGTACGGCTGGGGAGTCCTTAAAAATGCAAAGCCCCGGTACCAGTACAATGCGGGAACTAGCGTTTCATTATGGAGAAAAATATCGGCGTAGGCTCGGGCGTGCAACAGGTTGGCTACCCCTGCAACAAGTATGGCTGACGTCCAAAAATGCACCGGCCGAGAAACTTCGCAATAATGGAATAGTTTCCTTCGAAAATTCCCTTTGAATTTTAAATGGCTAATTACCGCACCATTAGCTTTGAATATTTTAGCGTGGCCGCGCAATATTATTTATGGTTAATGGTTGGTAAGATATTGTAATTTAGTTGTGCAACTTAGTATTTAGTATGACAGATTGAATGATCCTATGATACCTATTGATCTATAGCGGTGACAGTAACGAACGTTAAATTTATAATAGGATTTTTGCACCTGTAAATTGAAAGAAAAATAGAACATTTTAGAAATATAGATGTATCAGGTAGGAACGGATTTTTAGACCTGTAACTTATCCAAAGAAACCCAATTTAACGTTGGCGAAACCGCGTGATAACATTTCGACAACTGACTTCTGTCCACTAGCGAATGCGTCTCCTTGCGAAACCGTCCAGTTGATACTGTGTTCAGTTCCGCGGGAGGACAGTAAATTATTATTCAAAAGTTTTCACTTAACGAAAGTGTAACAAATGAATTAATTTTTTGTATGTTAAGTAATTACAGACTATAAAATTATTAAATAAAACGAAACTACAGCATTCAACAAATTTTCATTTCCCTTTATAATCCCGTTTCAAAGAAAAACGATAAAAATCGGTTCAAATTATAACAACTGCTGTCGCTACACAGTACAGAGCCCTAGTTACAGCGTAATTAAACAATTGTAAATAAAATAAGGAAAATCAAATGTTTACTCTTTAATTACTGGAATTGAGAAACGGCCCATTTTATTTCAGAGGAATTATTACTTTTTAACAGTAGTTGTTTTTATTTTTGGATTACAAAGTGAATGAAAGCTCTTTTTTAATTAAGTGACAACCTTCAGTGATTTAGTTTTGGAACCAATAAAGAAAATCTTATCGAACATTATTTTAATTAATAATTTGTTTTCGTCTATTTCAATTTAGACAGTTATTATAATCCATTTTCGTATATCTTAAAAAATAAAGAAGATCAAAACAATTATTATTTACTACAAACAATTATTTTAAATACAAACAATTTAATTTAAATTTACAATAAGAAAGAGAGCGATATATCAGGCTGTGACGTCACGAGTTGCTCCCGTCATACATGATACCTATGACCGTAGTAGCTTTTGACGCAATAAATAGTTTTGCGAGAAAGATATGGGTAATATTTATTTTTGCTTATAATTTTTAATCGTGTCAACCTCAATACCTTGAGATCAATTTTTTATCTCTATTTAACAGTTTTAAAATTTAATTTGCAAGTATGTGACTAGGCAACATCCCTATTGCAGTTTTTTATAATATATTAGTTTTAATAAAGGTCTAGTAGGTAAAAAATTTAAACTTTTGTCTTTTATGTCGATAATATATTTTAACAATAAAGATACAGATATAACATAAGCAATAAAGATAGAACATAAGTAATATAGTATTAAAAAGTTTTAAATATTTATCTTATAGTTTTTTGGAGTTCGCCCCTAAAAAGTCCTCTAATGGGGGTCCAAAGTTTGTATAGTGAAATATCAATTACTGGACGTATTGCATTAATTTAGGCACGCAGACAGTTACTATGACTTAGACGTCCGTTGTTTAAAAAAAAAATTGAAATTTATTCCCGACGGGAGTGCAATGGACGAATAACGAACGCGGACGAAGTCGCGCGCAAAAACTAGTATCATATAATAATATAAAAGTTAATCAAATTATACGTCTGAGTATTTGCTTCTAATACCTTAAATTTTGTCAAATACTCTTAAGCCCAAAGAACATAATTTATATGAAAGTAGTAATATTAAGTTCCAGGTATAACTCAAACAGCTTACGAAGTACAACTTCTCAAATGAGACTAGAATTCATACAGACGTGGTGTTCACGTGATTAGTAGGTTCAGGTCGTGTGTCGTCATTTCATGTGTCGGCACTGGCGGCGGCTAATGGGCTGAGGGGGGTTACAGATACGAGGGGGGTTACACATACGAGGAGTCACAGATGCGAGGTGGATTACAGAAGCGAGGGGTGCAAGGGGGTGCAAGTCGAGAAAGAGCGCTCACGTGATCATTAAGTTCTATTGTTGTCTAGTTAGATGCAGCGCCATGATACATTTACCAAGTTTGTATTATGACATCATCGGCATCAGATTTTGAGCTTAAAACAATAAATTATTTTTATAACAGTCAACGTCTTATACTCGTATATTTTATAAATAAACTTGATGTTGAAAAAATATTATGATTGTTATATTATGTACCTAACATACTCATAATATTTTTCAAAACAATTTATACAGGCGCTCCTTTATACTTAACCTTTTTAGGTAAAAGCTATCAAAGTTTTTAGAGCTTTTATTCCAACTTGCGTTGTCCTAACGCTAGTTAATTATTCGATTTTGTTGTCAAAAGCGCTATGACTACACTGACTGATAATAAGTTTTGGTGTTGAGACGTTACTCGCCTAGACATACTCGTATTTGATGCTCACTGTACCTAAAAGCCTCCAAGGCGCGAATGCAGCCCAAATATTTTTAATCACATTAAAAGTTTTACATTTACCAAAATAAATATCGGTGGGTATAATAAAAACATTGGAATTGAGAGTCCGTGACCCCGCATATCTGAATATTGAATTATACCATTGATGGATTATTTATTCCGAGTGTGATTTCAATGTTTGTATTTTGATTGTTTACAATTCTTTCGCCTTCGAGTATTATATGTTTTCGTTGCGAAATTTACATTTTATTATTTAAATTTTATTGCGGCTCTGTTTAAATACAACTTATAAATATTTTTAGTTTGATCCCAGCTGGATACTTTAAAAGCCTTTATATTGCACAATCTATTTTAGGACGATACTTTTATCACGGCTTATAAAGAATTAAAAAAAGAAACTTAAACGCAATAAACCTATTAGTTTTTCTTTTAGGTTCGTTTTAAGGCCTGGAATTTTTTTAACAAATAATATTTGGATAATATAAGTTTAATACCACATGAGTAATCGCATTTTTATTGAGATTTGTCTGGCTTTTACCCGCGTTGGGACGGGTGAATGGGTACAAATCCCTACGGTCCGTTCAGGGCCAATTGAGGGACAGGACTAAAATGAACAGGGAGGTCTCACTTCGGTGTCAATTCTAGTCTTATGTACAGTCGCGAGTAAGTCTAGTCGTATGTACAGACGATATTCGACAAATTTTAAAGACTGGTTATGTCTGTGCGATACTTAAAATTAAGATTTTTGTTTTAAACGAAGTAAAGATGCTTGACAAGCGCATTTTACATTGCATAATAACAATGGCAACGCCTGGAGAAACATCAAAATAATTTGTTGCATTGAGCTACGGGTAGTAACATATCACGCCAACAGTCTTAGTTTGTCTCGTTTTAGTATTTTTTTTAAATCGCAGTTAAAATATTTAATAAAAGTTATACATTAACACCCGCCTACATGTCTCTGTTCACTTCACATTCATTACGTCGTAACGTCCAATTACAGGGAATTGTTAGTGTGGCAGAGGCTCTTACACTTTTACACCGATTTTTATACGCAGTGTAGTGCGACACTAACATTAACAAGTATGATCATAGGCAAATTCCCTAAGGAATCGTCGAGAACTATAATATTATGTAAGACTATTTTTTTTTTATACAAATACTTTTTATATTTTTTGACCAAGTTTATATTCTATGATATCAATTTGTATTAAAAATTACGCGTACCTACACCTTACCACACAGCCTGTACAAGAGAATTTTGAAACCGTTTCTTACAAAGTTACAAATTCAGATTCAAATACAAATAGTTTTATTCCCATATAGGTCATTAATAACACTTACGGAATCGTCCCTACGTGATACCTACCTCCGGTTCGGAAATTAACCCGGCGAGAAGAATCGGCCTAAGAAACTCACATAATATTATTTCTATAAATTGACGACCTCTGTGGCTTAGTGGTTCAGCGCGTTGGTGCTCAAGCCGGGAGTCGCGGGTTTGAATCCCACCGGAACAAAAAGTTTTTCTATGTTCCTGGGTCATGGATGTGTATTAAATATGTGTATAATATAATAAAAAAATCTGAAATATATGTATAATATAAAAGTATTAAATACACTTCCCGTTTTCTTGGTACCTGTAACACAAGTTCTTCGGATACTTAGCACGGGGCCAGATTAACGTGGTGTAAAGCGTCTATAGATATTATTATAATATTACGGTATTGTCAATATTTAGAAAATTAGGAGCATCTATATTAGTCCACAAAATTATACCGCCGTTAATATTCAGTATCTTGATGATGGAACAACATGGTTTATGAGGCCGGCCGATCTGGATCTACTGAATAACGGCCGGGGCAGGCCTTCCTCTCACGCTGACAGCCAGGAAGGCAATACGGAGACGAATGGGTTCCTACTGATAATGGAGATAGACTAATTCATTTTAACTAAATGCAGACAGACTGATTCAGTGTAGGTAAATAAATGGTGTTCTATGTTGGATAAATAAAAACATAGAGGAATGTAGTAAAATTGTTAGGTATTATTAATCAACTATTGGTAACACTTCCAGTCAGTCAGTATCCATAAAGTGTGTTAACAATAATATAATAATTAAACTAGCTTTTTCGGGATTACTGCACTTTTGCATAAAAAGTAGCCTATGTATAAATCCAGAGCCTAAATAACTAGAGCCTAAATTACTAGAGCCTAAATTACTAGAGCCTAAACTACTAGAGCCTAAGCCTAAAACCATATCAAATTTCATCGAAATCTGTTCAGTACTTTTTGAATGAAAGAGTAACAAACATCCAAACATCCATCCATCCTCACAAACTTTCACATTTATAATAGTAGTAGGATCATTGATAATAAAAATTTTCAAAACAAAAATTTTATGCTGTATTACAGTTAGGTAGTGCAGGAGATAAGAAATAAAAACAAATGTTTACTTCTAAAATTGTTCAAACAAATTTTATGAAAAAAGACGAACAAAGTTTTAAAATCCCATCAAAGTTTTAAATCATAGCACAGTTTGAAATAGATCGAGGAGGTAAACATAAGAAATGAATTTTAAACCGAGCAATGTGCAACTAAAAGCAAAGTAGGAAATCAAAGGTATTAATAATGGAATATCAATAACTTCACCGCAAAACCATTTTGGAAACTCGCCAAAGAATAATCGTTTAAAGTGATTAATAGATCGCTTAGTGGAAACCTATTTTAAAGAATAAATTGAATCAAACAACGGCAGATAGTTGACTCATAAAACATTGATATATAACTTGTAAATAAAGATAAAACATTTTACAAAACGACGTTTCTTTTTACGGTTGTCGTACAGTGTTGTTAATGGTTGAAAGCAAACGTCAATTTCGTTACAATGTTTTTCTCTATAATTTTCACGGTACATTGATAACGTTAATAGTAAGCAACAAATGTAATTCACAACATTAGGCTATTAAAAATGCTTTTATGCTTTATTTCGGTCGGAAAAAGGTCACTTTTATGGACAAAGTTATGGTGTTACTTTATTGCCTAACAGTTTTTATACTTCATTTTATTGATGTTTTAATATGTGGACATCATTGTGCGACACGAGATCCGGTACACAGCTATCAAGAAAAAGTGATTGAAAAGTGAGTGAAGAGCTACAAATAATAATAATTAAAATTTGTGCATTTTCAAACAATACTAATTTTTGCTTAAACTTAGTAAAAACTAGTACTGTTTGAATATAATGAAATGTATTATTGAAATAATATCTATGGACGCTTCAGACCACGTCAATCTGCTAAATATCCGAAGAACAGTTTGTTACAGGTACCCGAAAATGGGGAAGTATATTTAATACTTTTATACTATACATATATTTAAGATTTTTATTATACACATACTTAATACACATCCATGACCCAGGAACACAGAAAAACTTTTTGTTCCTTCGGCAGGATTCAAAACTGCGACCCCCGGCTTGAGCACCAAAGCGCTGAACCACTGAGCTACAGAGGTCGTCAAAGCAATAATTAATGAAAGATTAATTATTGCTAGTTAGTCAAAAGTGAACTTGACACACTAATTGAACGCCGCATACGAAATGTTGTCATTAAAGTCTTGAATTGCAAAGCGTTTAGTATACTGTGGTTTACCCCGGCCCGCATTTCTAGTTGTGTCTATACGTCAATACCTAGGAGTCTGATGTTCTGATTAATGTAATAATGAATGTGAGACCGCAGATTCAGTCTCACTTAATTGAAACGCAAATGGTGAGGTGTGATTGGTCGGCGCTGAGATTAAACCGGTATAAACCGGTTTAAATGAGTTTGCGCCGGTTTGAGCCAGTGACAAAGAGCGTCAATTGTGAAGTATCGAACGGTCGGAGGTTGGTTAAAACAATTAATGCACTACTGTTAGTTATTTAATCAACAACTATTTTTTGTTATATTTATGTATAAAATTAATAATTCCCTATAAATTGTCGTATTCACGAAAATTAAATATAAAATCTTAACCTACATTTTTCACTAAACATCTAATTATAATATGTTAACAAAATATACAAAGCAGCACCAACAATAAGTTCTAAGAATAAAAACGCTACGTTTTATTTAATTAAAAATACAATATAAAACGTTTTCAGAATCATTAAATGCCAAAGCTTCTTACTGAAATCTTTATAGCAATTAAGTACGAACATTTAATTTAAGCCTAAGGAACTAAGGGGCCATCTTAAGCAAATCCTTTTGCCATAAAAGTGGTGTAGAACAGATTTGACTGCTAAAATTTGTGCCAAAAGCGTTCCCAAATCTCACAGCCTTAGTCTTTGGGTAATTTCGTTGATATTGCGTTTTCCCTATTTAAATTTGCCCTTCTCAAACGTATGATATTTATATTTTTTAAATAATCAACAGTACTAATTATTTTTTAAACAATACAGTGTTATAAATGTTATCTGTACTTTTACACTAATAAAATAAAGAGGTAAAGTTTGTTTGTATGTTTGCTTGCATTGAATAGGCTCCGAAACGACTTGACCAATTTTGATAAAATTTGGCACAGGTATAGAGTACGGGGAAGAACACAGGCTACTTTTTATTGCGGCAAAATGTACGGTTCCCTCAAAATTTCTTTTGGCACGGTCGCGGGCAAAATCTAGTCGTAATCTAAAGAAAAAAGAAAACAGAGCTGACTGTAGTATATTCCAGAAACTAAGAACTACTGCTACAAGTATGGGCTATTAATAACTAGTGAATAGACAATTTTCAGAAAAATATAATCAAGTTATCGTTAGTAAAAAACAAGGTTTATTTTTCAGAGCATCATAAGGAACAATAAACACTCCATGATAATAGGGACATAGATTCTAAATTCACGTTGATGTAGCGGAGCGCGGGAGTAAAAAGCGGCCAATTTGACAAACGCTTATTCGAATTCGGGTCCGCAATAACTGCCTATTGTATTATTCATCGTCCAATTATAGTAAAAGGAGTTTTCTTCCGTACTCCGTACTCCGCAGGGCCGATCTGAGAGACCTTGTTTGGCTCAACAATTGTCAGGGCTGACACTCGAATCTTAAGTTCAAAGTTAGATTGAAACGTATTATTTTTTTTGTTAATAATAAAATTATCTTTACCATATTTAAGCTTACATTAAAACTTTAAGTGAATCTATATAAATAAAATGCAAAGCTAATGTATCAACTGTGCGTTGATGCCAAACTCTTAAGGCTAGAAATTTGAAATTTTGCATACGTATTTTTCATATGACGTAGGAATCCACTAAGGAATGATTTTTTAAAATTAAACCTCAAGGGGGTAAAATAGGAGATAAAAGTTTGTATAAAACTTTTTATTCTTCGGACATATTTGCATGATATTTTGTATGAATTGAGTACGGAATAATGAATGAGAGAGAGAGAGAAATGAGAGTATTTCAGTGTTTTCTAAAATTTAGCCCCTAGAAGGGTAAAATAGGGAATGAAAGTTTTTAATTATTACAAAGATATCGATTTAAACCCAAGTTTACGCGGGCAAAGCTGCTAATAAAGAAATAAGCATGCTATGGTAAAAAACTATTTTCATAATACGGCGTTAAGTCTTTTCATCACTATTTACTCTGTTCTTTGCAATTTGTACCTGTTTTATTGAAATTACTTTAATAAAATTATATACTATAAAATATTAATTAGTATTATCTCTTTAAAATAAAAGTCAAAATTTTAGCCACTATACTGTAGACAGCCCTAAACATCTTGTTTATTTCAATATACCTTCGTATTAATAGGTACATAATTTAATAGCCGTTGTGAGTTCATTCGTGAAACATTATTTCGTGTACTTTTTCAACATTGCCCCTTATATTCTACCTCCGATCTAGTTTTACGGGTATCAATTGTAGTTGTATAGTAAGTAGCAACACAATATATAAAATAAATATTTTGTTTGAGGCTCATTTTAAGTATAGATATTTTCTGTTGATAAAACATATACGCTGTTTTATTGTTTATATTACAAATATTAAAACGTACTGAAGATAAGCTTCAAACAACTTTCAAATTTTTAAAGGTTCATAGCATGGGTGCTACGACCAGTGCTACGCGTAGAGCTACGGAAAGAATGTGCTACGTAGCCGGTTTTGTTAAATAAATTATGTATGTTATTGATTGTACTGTAGGTTCTTGGTGGTGAAATTCATGTTTCACAGCACAAAAGTTCTTGCACTTTTACTACTTATTAGGTATTTATATTATAGTTTAATACTTAAAAACGGTCTCGACATACATGATGTTGTCAAAAACGGTCAAATTAAAGTGGAAAAAGTGCAAAAGTTTTCTGTATTATTTCTGTGAAACAAAATATGGTTTTTAATGTATTTATTACTGTAACAATAATATTATTAAAACTAAAGCCTTTTTTCTAGTCGTTAAGGCACAGTTCAATACAGAATATCACATAACGTATAATAAGTAGTGCACATTTTGCATTATAAAAAAATTAAAGGAACTATATAACCCAAAGTAAAAATATTCAGGTGAATAATAGTGATGGAAGCCCGAGTTGATTACGTAATACAAAGTCCACGAACTCCCGTCCCTGATTAGGATAGCCTTTTAAGTCCCAATTAGGTACAAGAGGGCTTATGCAAAATGTTTTATTCAGCAGGCCGGACTAGTTTTTATTCGACACTTGTTTCAGACTGAGAATATTGGATGAAGTTTAATGATTTTTCATAATCCGTGAAAGGATGGTTTACAAACACAAATAATTTTGGGGTTAAAATTAAATCCAAAAAATGTTGTACTTTACAAAAAGTTGGTACTTGGTACTATTAATAAGTAATTTTTAAGACTTTAATTACTTACAAAATTGCTGTGTTTGTGAAAGTAAAATACTGAATTTGTGTGTAATTACAACACCTAGGTTGTTGAGGAGCGTTACTTACATAATAATAATAATCGAAATACGTGATGTTGATAAAATACATTTATAAAAATAAATCGTGTTATAATTACAACAAAAAACTTTTACAAGTACAAAAAATAAAAGTAGATTTCTATAAATAGCAACCGTGGGCGAAAAAGGTTAATCTAAAAATCGTCAATAGCGCTATTAATTTCAAAAATACTGTGTAAGGCGCAATTAATTAGTATTTCAAAGGATGCTCGAACTCCTGTATTTAACGTTTGTCATAATATAAATTGATTACGAAGGCCTTATAAAAGTAAAATTTCAAATCCATTAGGGGAAAGTTTTGAAATTAAGCACGCACCTTAATTTTGTTGATGGAAAACTTGACTCGGCCTAAACTCCTTGTGAAGTTTTTTTTAAATCCTCGTCTAGAGGCTAATGAACGCGGAACTTAATTTCCTTCTGCGCAGAATTCTTTAAAAGCTCTTCGATAAAGATTCAAACAAGAGCACATGCACGTACAATGAGTACTTATTATATGACAGCTTCATAAAATGGTATGTTAAATGTGCTGAAAAATATTTGTATATTTCGTTCTATAAAAATTAAACCTTAGAATACACAATTCCCTCAATTGAAATATTATTAAATATTAAATATATGAAACTAAAAGAGACGAATTCTAAAATCATTATTTTTGTCATCAAATGATATTTGTATGAATAGATATGATTTTAACTACCTAGTTGTAGTAGTAGTTGTCTATGGTGGTTTAACATTGTGACATCACGATTGGTTGTTTCCATCTCTTTCGCATATTACATTGAAAAATTTAATATCTTTGTTATTTTTAATATTACTTTTTGTTGTATATTCATTTTTAACATGTAGAGAACCAATAATTCTAAAAATATAAGAAACAAATCGTTTTAAAACCAAACGGTATTCACATTATAAAGCTTAAGAATTTTTTAATCTTCTATACATAAAACGCAAAGTCAGAATAAAAACGCTTCAAACCCTTCAAACAAATTTCTATCGCAAACAAATTTAATAACATTTCTTTCTACAATTCAAATCAATTTGATTAAGCTCTCAATGATGAATAAGTTTAGATCATAAAATAGCTTTCAGGCTTTCTAAAGCATTCAGCTGGTATAAGAGTTAGGGTTGTTATTGATTCAAATGCAATTCATTCTAAAGTAACAAGCTGCAGACAAATATATAGCTTTAACACAATGTTGCTGTGTATGTACTAGATGCTATTTATAACGAACAATTGCTTTTAATGTAAAGTAAAATATATGGTTTTAAGCATCAAAATGTATTACACACAATAAACAAATTTATTAAGAATAAAATGAATTACAAAGGTCGTGTCTTGAGTTCACTAAAATTCATTAAAAACAGTAGTTTACAAATGGTTGTTAGGTTACGTTATGAAAAAGTCTCTCTGTCATTTTATCTAAGTCTAAATTTATACCTACTACAGAAAAAAAAATGTGAACATTAATAACGAAAATTGTTGCAATGATTTCAGACGCTCCCCAAACTATTGACGAAACTTTACTCAAAGATCCATCAATTTAATGGAAAAAAAAACCGTTCATGAAACACAATTCGGTTTTTCCTGGCCAGTGAGAGTTGTAGCGAGTAATCTCATAGAAATATTACGTTCATCGCGGAGTCCTCTCGGCTGAAGGCCCTTATATTATTATATCTTTTATCCCGATTGCAGCTCTAGTAGAAATAATGGTTGCCGTATTTCTTTTTTCCCCGGTGACTTGCTTAAATGAGCAATGGAATAAAGTCATCCAGACTTCTTTCTTATTAGGAGTTTATAGGGCGAAATTTGAGTCACATTAGGTAATTTGTTTTAAGGGGACCATTATATATTCTAATATATCACCGATTATTCGTGTAAAGTTTTATAGAACAATTTTATATATACCTTAGTTATAAAAACAAAATATCTGATTTTATTTGTGAACTTTTGCAATATTAGTTTTGGTACTAAAATAAACCATGCTTTTGTAACATAAAACCGCTGCGACAATAATTTTTAAAAGCGGTAGTAATACATTGAGAGCTCGATTTAACATAGAGTCCATTTAACATAACCGTTGGTAAAAACTACGAGCGGTTCGAGCGTAGTTTCGTCGCCGGGGTTTTTTTACCTCATTAATTTTCATCTTCCCCGTGCCACCTCACATAATTTATCCTTCAGCGCTCATGCTGATAAGGGTTTCTTTATACTGGCAGCTACACGGAGTATTTTTATTAAATCCGGCGTCAAGTTGCTCGAGTGTCGACAACTGATAGCGCGCTGTTTATTTATAAAACAACGCTCCGCTCAAAATACGATTCCTTACGCTCCGTGAGCCCGGACCTCCGATTGCTTATTTCCTTTTGAATGTGCGCGAGCGTTAAATACTCCAGGTTTTATTACAAACGGCGTGCCTACAGTCAATTTATCGCAAACTCGCCTCGAGCCGGAGCGTCGGATTCGCCGAATCTTCCCTTTGAAAGAATAGATAAACACGATTTTAGCACACAATATAGGCAGAATGAAAATAGAAAAGTTTGCGAAGGGAAAATTAATTTAAATTTCCTCTGCAGATATTGTTAATGCCTTTAATATGTCGTATATAATTAAATATCTACTATCATCATCATGCTACTTTTAACATATCTAAAATAAATGTTTAACTGCGAGTCGGACTCACTGAGGGTTCTGTCCAAAGATCATAAAAATCATGTTTATTTGTGTGGGAGCCACACTCAAAGATATATTTTATTCTGTTTTTTGTATTTGTAGTTATAGCGGCAACAGCGAAATACATCATCTGAGACAATTTCAACTGTCTAGCTGTCACGGCTCATGAGATACAGCCTGGTGACATACTGACAGACAGATAGACGGACAGTGGAGTCTCACTAACACCATTTATATCCGTTTTTACCCTTTGGGTACGGAACCCTAAAAAGTCATAACTTGATTCCGACATTTTAGGTCCTAGCAGTTGAAGTAAAACCTGATTCTTCGTTTTACTTTAACATCGAGTACAGACAGAAAAGCTGTAAAGTGTTACAAGAAATGACGAGAACGCTGCCGCGCTATTAGATATTATTAAAAAAAACAAAAACAATACTTACTACAATACCAAGTATAAAACTTACTTCAATCATGCACCAACTCAACTTATAACGTTTTAAGCAATTTAATTATTCTAAAGCCGGGGCCAGTTTGAATTATCTTTATAATTACCATCGGGCCACCAAATGCCGCAGAGATTTCGAGTGAAACGCCCTGCCCCGAGGTACCACTTGTTATTTTATGTAAATGACCATCTCTCAACGCAAGCTTGACTCTAGAGATCCGTCCACACAGCAGATGCGAAACATTAAGCAGTAATTTGTGAGCTGGCTTTTCCGTCCTGTTTATTTTGCAACGCTAAATGTTATTTCTATTGCATCGTTAGTAGATATACGTGACTTAATTAAAATTATTAAATTAAATATAGTATACTCTACATATAGCAATTTAAGTTAACGTAAAATTACTTATTAGTCTAAGCTAGGCTAGATTGTAATGCTTATGAAATACCTAATAGGTACTTCATATAATAAAAAAAAATAGTATAAACCTATGGATGTTAATAAGATAGGTAGTTGTTTTTACAGACCAAAACTGCGATTATGTGACCTAGGCCCACTTGCGTAGTTCTGGGTTAATGTTAACCCGGGGTTAAAATATTATGCCTTCTCCTTCATAAATAGGAAGAACGAGAGAGATAACATGATTTTAACCAAGGCTTAACTTTAACCTAGATATGCGCAAGTGGGCTTTAGACTTTCTAATATAATAGTAATGTAATAGTAGAATTGTAAGCTTCTCACTAATTAATTTTTGTTTTCACTTAATAAAAACAAAAATGTAATGTTTCTGGAATCTACTGCCGGCGACACTATACTTTAAACTATAAAGTATTTTCCTCTGTAATAATCGAGGTTAAATTTGGACCATCTCTTAAAGTATTGGTGTTCTCACCCTAAACTTTAAAGTTAAGTTTAAATTAACAAAAATTCCATACTAAGTGGAAGTTACAGAAGAGTTCAGTGATCTTTTAAGCATTTAACTGAAGCCATTGTTTTGTTTACTCCTCTTGACTAGCGATAATTAATTAATCGGACTTCGGGCCAATATATTTACCTGGTTTCATCAACTTTCTAATGTGAAACGTTTTATCTTTTAGAAAACTTTGAACAAAAAAGGCACAGATCCAAGTTTAACGAAACGAAAACAAATTTGCCAATGTGAAAGGATCCCAATGTTAATTTGAATGCGAGTTTTTATGCAAACGAACTAAAGTTATTCAAGAATACGCCTCTGCATGAAACTTGCATGAAGCAGTTAAATGCAAACGCTTCGCCACCATTACGTAGACAGCACCTGTATTTGTATTTTTAACTGTGCGCAGTTAGGGGATTGTGCATTTCACCTCCGACAATTAGGGTTTTCATTTCGCTGAAACGGCACCCAATTTCCGTACCGGAGTCCAGCAAAATTAGGAATACGGAGAGAAACCCTACCAAGATTGTACAAAGACATCTCTGTATAACACTCTGGTTTTTGTTCTCGTTGGTTTAAGTTTGTATTTTCAAAGTTTTCAAAGGGTGGCTTGCGACAAAAAATTGTTTGCTTCGTTTGTTACGTGAATTAAAATTTGTGGAAAAGAATAATAAATATAATATTTTTTGTGCACGCCACTGGGCTTTAGGGTAAAAGACATATTGAAATGGGACTCACCGCTAGTGTGCCCTACCTGTTAAAACGACTTATAGCACGTAAGTACTAAGTAGGGTGTCTAGAATTGTTTAACTATAGATTATGTTTAGCTTTAACTATAGTATATATATAAGTAAAAAATGTAAACGTATTATTTCGTAGTTATCGTTAGAAATAAACAAGTATATAATTCTTTCTTGCATAATTCTTCGGATGACAACTTATTACTTATCACAATGTATAAGTTAGCACATTTTCTATTCCCCAAAGTGTAGTTTGGCGAGCCGCCAATACTTGATACCTCTACCTTGAGTAAATCACCAAAACAAACAAACACGGGGTCATTAAACTTGTCACGTTCTATATCCTTAGGCTTATTTTTCCACCATACCATTAAATGTTTTTCGGCGAAACTAATGCTATTATGCTTTCTGTTTTCTTTTTTTATATTTCGCGTAATCCTTTCAATATAGGTTAGTAATGTTATTGTTCGTATCATTTGATACTGAATCAGATATTAGATACCAGCGATTTATGGTGGCTTCAGATCATTTCCTTTTGAAAGCCTTTTATATTTCATTTCTATTTTTTAATAATTGATGTCAATCCTTGTATATAATGTCTCCGAAAATCAATTACGGATACTTCGGGAACATGACCCACTGCTTATGTAAAGACGTTTAGGCTAAAAAATATTTTTTATACTCAAAGTAAAAAATCATCTCCTGTATGGCTGACTCTCCGCAAAATGCAAACTAGCCCATATAAAGACTAATTTTTTTTCTAGTATGACAATTATTTTTCTGCTTAAAAGTCTTTACATAAGTAATAGATCATAATATGCCCACAATATCCGTAATTGATTTTACCGAACCTTATATACTATATAGGATTCATAGAAATATAATTTCTCAATAATAATATTATAAGAGTACAAATTAATTCACAAAAAGTAAGATGAAAGTTTACAAACAAAAAACATAAAACAAAAGGAATCTACCTTCTTTTGTTGATGACAAAAAAGAACTACCGGGAAAAAATCGGAAGCACTCACGAAATAAAACCGTAGTCCACCAGGAACATATCCCGTGGGGCTCGGATAAATTTAATCAGCAGATACAAGGTGTAGAGAATAAAACATCGACCGGACGAAACCAATACGGTACTTCATTGTAATGCGCTTTACGATATTGTTTTGTTGTATATCCGCTATTGTAAATCGTATAGGATATTTCCATACGGAACAAGTATGTAAGTGTGTAAGTTAAGTACGGAATAAGTATGAAATAAGTATGTACATAATATAATAAGTATATTATGTTACTCATCGTCTTCGTTTAGAAAACTAGAGTGGTTAAGGGGCACATTTAACCACATTTTCGCGATTTATTTGCAACTAGATGTTTTCCGTGACTTCGTACGCGCAAAAGAAAATCCCGCAAAAACCGTATATTTTCCAACGATAAAAAGTAACCCTATGTCCTTTCCCGTGGCCCATTATATGTCTGTACAGAATTTCAGTAGAATCGGTCCAGTAGTTTCGGAGCCTATTAAATGCAAACAACCAAACAAATATTTTCCCTTTATAATAATAATAATAATATATTAGTATAGATCTTTGGTATAGATGAGGTCTCAACGGACTTTAATGTCTGATATGAAAGATGATCTTTTATGCATAGAAAAGACGTAAAGGATCTATTTTACACCTAACGTATCTATGTTGTTGGTCATTTCTATAAGTTATAAACTGAAGAAAAGTGTAAGAACGGCGCACTTGAGCACTGAAAACATCATTTTTTACCACTTATGAAACAGACTCAAAACGGTTTAATTTAAAATCATGTCGCCTTTGATATAACATTATACATAAATTCAAAACAACGAAATTTTGTAATAATTATGAAAATTTGGAAAACTCAAAAAGAATATAAAATACATATTAATAAAAATTACGTTATAAATGTAGATTTATGCGAGAAACGCGACCCAAGGTGCGCATTCTAAATTGGCCACTAAGCGACGCTGATCCGCCTATACATCGCATAGATTGGTTCACTAACGAGTGAATAATTACACAATGATCCCCCATTACGAATGCAAAAATGGGGACCCCTGATGCATATATAATGGGTGCTTTTAAGGTGGCGCAAGAAGAAGAGGAGAGCGAGTCAATTTGTGTACCCGACTTAAACTAGTTTGAACTAGATTCATGCGCTTCTATCCAAGTCGCTAAACGGATAGAGCTTTATCTCAATTTTTAAAAGATTATTACAAAAGTCGTCTCTAAAAACCTGATCACATCGTAATACATTATGTAAGTTTACCTCGTTTCTTTTCTGAATAAGTTTTTTTATAACATAAAACATGTTTTAGAAAGATACTCTTAATTATACACTTAATATTATGTTGAAGATCATCAGTTTATCCCTATTAAATCTTAATCTTTTCAAAAATTTTTAAGGGCTAAAAAGAAGTTTTTTAAGGGCCTGATTCAAAATCTTCCAATAACTGTCGGATAGCTTATTCGGAAGTATTCGCTACTTACTTTATATTAAGCGACAGAGATTAAAATGCAAAAAAGCTATCTGAAACTTTCCAGCAGATAGTGAAACAGACCCAGTCTCTTAAACATTGTTAATTATTATATTTACGGACGCTTTCACACCACGTCAATCTGGCAACGTGGTAGGTTCTCGAAGAACTTGTGTTACGGCTACCAGACAACTGAAATATGTTTAATAATTTTTATACTATACTTATATTTAATATTTTAATAACTTTTTGTTCCCTGGCGGAATTCGAAAGCACGACCTCCGGCTGGAGCGCCAACGCGCTAAATTATTTCAATTAATATTATTCTGCTGCTGACGATTCATTAACTCTTTAGCCATTGACTTGCACCACTTTGTTCTTGAAGTAGGGAGCGGCGGCAAACATTGGCAGTAATTACTGGACAAACAGACATCTGCATACGGCCTCCTCTCGAACCGCTCCGCTTTTGCTGAATTTATTAGCCGAGAAAAAAAAAGGGACACTCTAACTACCTTTGAACTTTCGAGTATTCTCTGTGACTCATTTATGTCCAGATTGGATTTTATTAACTGTTTTGGATTATAAGTTAATTGAGTACCCTGTACTATGTGTTTTGTCGAATACTCAAATAGTCTTTATCGAAGACTCATATGATATTGACTCGGAGCTTTACGTTCAATTTTAACTGAAATTTCATTTGTAGACCGGTCATACTTTTAATATAATAAAGGGATGCCGTGCTAATGGAACTTTGATTGAACGATGAATATTACATTGAATATTCTTTTTTATTTTATATTCGAAACAGGCAGATATTATATAAATTTGCCTTATAGTAAATTATTTAACATTTTTAGGGTTCCTTACCCCGAAAAGAAAAAACGAAACCCTTATAGGATCACTTTCTTGTCCGTCCGAATGTCTGTCAAGACCCTTTTTCTCAGAAACGCGTGGAGGTATCAAGCTGGAATTTATATCAAATATTAAGGTATATACATATATATATATATATATATATATATATATATATATATATATATATATATATATATAATTTTTAACTTACTACCCTTTTCTCATGAATGCGTAATAGTAATTTGAAATTAATATCAAATACTCAGGTCTATAATACCTTTAAGCTGTAACAAAATCACTACGGGTTTGTACTGATAATATGTAAATTGCAATTTTTTTCTTTATATCGGGTGTCCGGTAATTAATGGATAACCTTAAAATGTCTTATAGTAGAACTTAAGGCCGTTCAAAAAAAAATACAAAAAAAATCTATCATAATTAGTATCTAAGATAAGTTATTTTTAGAGAAAAGTCTATTTTTTTAGCTTATTTTTTAGTTTTTTGAACACTATGACCAGAAATGAATGATTTACATCGGTTTTTTAATGTTTTCATATTGTAGTATAACTATGCTGATAGATAGAAAATAAATTGTATCACTAGCTATTGCACTTTTTTTTAAAAAATGTAAGCAAGTTGATTTATTTTAGAAAAAATTGCATAATTTATTTTTTCATCGAATTTTAAACATTATCCCCCTTACTAATAAACGCTGTCATAAGCTTGGAATAGTTATATCGTGTTTTGTTCCCGTCACACAAGTGACATTTCTAATTCGATAGAAGAAGACAAAACACGGTATAACTATTCCAAGCTTATGACAGCGTTTATTAGTAAGGGGGTATGGGTATAATGGAAGATGTGGTTCGCCACCCATCACGTCTCGTTTCTCGCGGAGGCGAAAAGCGGACCATGGAGAGACGCTTGGCTACGTTGAATGTAAGAGGAGGAATGGATGGTAAGAATGAAAGTGGATGAAGCGAAAGAAGTATGTAAGGATCGTAGCAAGTGGAAAGAAGTGGTCTCTACCTACCCCTACGGGAAAGAGGCGGTCCTGCCTACCCCTACGGGAAAAAGGCGTGATTATATGTATGTATGTATGTATGGGTATAAAAAAATGTATGAAGGTATGAGTGACCAATAATTTTTAAATAATGCTGGTTTTAGGTATATTTTATAATGGTACAATTCATCATTGTATAAACCATAAATAGTGAATTATTGCTATTAATGTAGAAAAGTAGAAAAAAATACTAAAGAAATGTTTAATGTAATACTAATGCAATATGTTTAAAATTGTTACTTTTAAGCGTGAAAAGAAAAGATTTATCCCTCCCCAATTTATTAGAAGAAGTGCCTGAGGAACTAAGGGACTCTTATTGGTTACAAAATGACGGCTATCCTGCGCACTATGCTGTACCCGTTCGTGCATATTTCAATAATACGTACCTAAACAGATGGATCGGGCGTCTAGGGCCAATTTTGTAGCCTCCGCGTTCACCGGATCTAAATCCATTGGATTTTTTTATTGGGGCTGCCTCAAAGAAGAGGTGTACCGTAAGCCTATACGGTCTTTGGAAGAACTACGTAGCCGTGTTAGAGCAGCCGCATCAAAAAAGTGATATAATAATAACTCCCACCGAATTCGGTAATTACGCGTGATTCACGCAGGAGTAATTTTATAGTGCCCAAGTGTGTGCGCAGTACACAAGAGCACTCTCTCTTCCTTGACTCTCGTAATCCAGTGGAATGGATAACCGACACGACTGATGAGAGATGAGGCGCAGGCCCGACTTTTTACATGCCCATCCGACGCATATATTATATTTCTTGTCAGACAATCAGGTGATCAGCCTGCATTGTCCTAACCAGACTTGAAAAAAACATTTTTTGTTTTCCAATGCGGGAATCGAACCCACGACCTCCGAGTCGAGAGCCAATGCTCTAACCACTAGACCACGGAGGTTGTTACGTTGACGATATACTAGATTGCTCAGAAGACCATGTATCCGTAGATGAAGGGCCTGCATAAGAGTGGGAGGCCAACAATTTGAACATATTTTATTGTAAATACGTGTGTGTAAAATTAAGTATCTATTCTTAATGTTAAACGATGTTTTTATTAACCCCCAATGGTCAGGTACAATTATTTTTCTTAAAGTTCCCCAATTACCTACTTTCTTCCTTTAGTAGGTACATTTTTCTCCTTTTCTACATTAATAGCAATAATTCACTATTTATGGTAGATACAATGATGAATTGTACCATTATAAAATCTACTTAAATCCAGCATTATTTAAAAATTATTGGTCACTCATGCCTTCATACATTTTTTTTAAACCCATAATGTTAAAATTCGATGAAAAAATAAATTATGCAATTTTTTCTAAAATAAATCAACTTGCATAATTTTTTAAAGAAAAGTGCAATAGCTAGTGATATAATTTATTTTCTATCTATCAGCATAGTTATACTACAATATGAAAACATTAAAAAACCGATGTAATTCATTCATTTCTGGTCATAGTGTTAAAAAAACTAAAAAATAAGCTAAAAAAATAGACTTTTCTCTAAAAATAACTTATCTTAGGTACTAATTATGATAGATTTTTTTTGTATTTTTTTTTTGAACGACCGTAAGTTCTACTATAAGACATTTCAAGGTTATCCATTAATTACCGGACACGCTGTATATAGTCGGAATATATGAGAAAAATTACATTAAGAGATTAATTTTCATTTATTCTCATACAATACAAATAAATATATGATATGATAAGATAGAATTTGTAGAATAAAATTTTTGATAAAAAGTTATAAGAACGTAGGTATACTTTTAATAAAACTTTATAAGCCTAAATTTTGCTAGGATTAAATCAAATGAGCGTGTGCATAAAAGCGAAAACATAAAACTTATACGTAAATTTTTATAGTGATGTGGTTTATCGTAAAAATATTAAAAAAGAAGTCATTGGCAAATGATTTTTTAAATAAACCATTATTCAACGGTGTTTCAGTGAAGTGAAGCGTGGACATTTTAAGCCGTGGCGATGTTTGCGGTTAGGGTTGGAACACCTAACCGCGATGTCGAGCCCGCGTCAGCCGCCACTGGGTTGACAGGGTTTAATCGATAAAAGTAAAATGTTTTAATATTTATGCGCTTATTTTGAACCTAACCGAAACGTCACGCTTGATGAAAATTGATATTCGTAATTCAATTATAGCTTGTCATTATTAATGATATTTCCATGTTATTAACAATAATAATCATCAATCAATTTTCCAACTAGTAAATCATCAATAAGTTTCAGCATTAGTGTTTTACCGGAAAAAGCATTTTAGATAATGAATAAATAACTCAATTAAATAAAAGCTGTTACATCTGTAAGTAATATACTATTCTATCGGTCTTGCTATTTGAATACCGTTTAGGTACTCTATTTAATATTCAGAGGGCTTTGTACAACCGTGTAACGTCATCATAAATCGAATGCACACTGTAGTTGCCATAATATGTATTCGATGAAAATAACAGTTGGGATTTCCAGTTACATCCGGATAGATTTAAGATAGGCGGCAGTTTAGTTTGAACTCGGAAATACAATAAAAGCGATGTCGATAACTGTCATCGATAACTACGATGACATTTATCGACGTATCGCTTTACTTATCGATATCGATGCGACGCTATCGAAACGTTTTCATACTGTCAAAAATAAACCATATTGGATTGTTATGATAGTAACCATGTATAATTAGGCTAACAAACATGTTAACTCATATCGTTAACATTGGGTTAAGTAAACTTGTTGTTTGCCCGTTCTGCTTGTTTAGTTCCCAACAACTTTACTTTAATATACTGGAATTTCCTGACGTGATTGTATAAAGGAAAAGATGTAGAAATTATAGCGGTAGAGGCAATAGTGATTATTTTAATTTTGTTCTACATAATTATTACAATACCTAAGTAGAACAAAATTACAAAGATTTACTCTACGAGTTTATTAATTTAATGCTGTATGTTTCACAAAATAAAAAACAATATACCTTAAGTTTAGACAGCCAACCCAAAAAGCTGTAGGTTTATTTGAACACGCTGCTGTATAAATGCAGCACAGTGGGGAACAGGCCAAGTTCTTGATTTAATGCAAAGGCGCGGTAATTTTATGCGCGGGGTCCGCTCCTCAACGGGGGCTAATTATCCTTTGTTATTTTATGTTAATAAATTTTCCCCCCGATTACTAGAAAGCGTTTAGTGTTCAAGTGCGGCGAAAGGCAAATTTTTCCCTTTTATTATCGAAGGAATTTCAATGATCGGATTAACATAATATTCAGTTGTGGTTAATCTACTCAATGCAGAACTATGTTGCTTCGATTATATTTAGATTAATAAGTTTGTATTTCTTTTTTCTTTACCAATATTATAAAGAGGAAATATTTGTTTGTTTGTTTGCATTGAATAGGATCCGAAACTACTGAACCCATTTTGATGAAATTTGGCACAGATATAAAGTAGATCACGGGGAAGGAAATATGATAGGTACTTTTTATTGCGACAAAATGTATGGTTTCCGCGGAACTCTCTTTTGCGTGCACGAAGTCGCGGGCAACATCTAGTATATTATAAGGTACATTCTGGCAAAGAATTGAAAAGCAAGGTTAGACTAGCGAAGTGCCTATTGAAAAACATTTCAGGTCTTACGAATTTATCCTGAAAAGTTTACTTGCCCTACATAAAACTTTCTAAAAAGGGTCATGTTTTGCCATCTATGTAAATAAACGTATCCTCTATTTTTAGTTTTTCTTCTGTGGGAAGGTGTAATATTTCAAGATGGCCGATTATGGTCGCCATTTTGTATAAAATCTCCATGGTATTCTTTGAGGCGCCGCTGAAGTCATGTAATGACGTTTGCGTAACAAAGCCGATCGGAGTTTGGCCGTGCGACTTTTCACTTTATTTCGCAATTCGCAATCGCCGAGGAAAGAGGGTTGCCACATAGATATGTAAATGTTTCCAATAAGGCACAAGAGCGCGCGACGTATGGATACAGTTTGTACGTAATATGAGGCCGGATTGTAAGCAAGTTTCGCAAACTGTTTTCGGAGCGTATAGTCTCCGATAACACTGGTAATGTTGATGCGGAATTGGTTTCTTATGTTTTCTTATTCCTCTTATTTTATAGTTTCACACCATATTTCCCATAAAAGGTGATTGGTTTTGCATATTCTATATTTAGCTGTTTCAAAATTGGTCCACAAAAAGGTTGTCACCAATGTAAAGTACTTATAAAAAGTTTACTTTAAGGAAAAATTTCAAACAACAAAGCTTTCAGAGCCTTGATAGATTATAGTTAAAGAATTTTTTCTAAGTTTATACTTATTTTTAAAATTAGAACAATAAAGTGAGCGGCCAGTACAGTTGTGCATTGTTGTCGCACGTAATAATTTGCAGCCGTGCGACCGTGCAGTGTTGCCATTTGTTATATATACGTGATGTCATACTAGAGCTTTTAAAACAAAGTGTTATTTAAAAAAACGTAAAACTTTATAATAAAATCTATCGACACTAGAATTTTTATTTATTTTAACTGCTGAACTGCATTTGACCGTTGCTCGTTGTGAAAAATATGAAAATATCGCAATTTTTCTCTAACAATTTACACACTAAGCCAGTACCTAATTTAAAAACTGCAGTGAATGTGTAAGGTGACCTCATTATGATTAAGTTTTGTAATCTCTGAGTTCTAAGAAGCACAAAAGCTTATTTTACTACAACCTTACTATTATACTGCTTACTCCAAGATATTTTGGCAGTAAGCTTACATTGAAAGGTCATATCCTAATTAGGATGTGGCATTCAAAAATGTAATTTAATTTTTTTAAACAAAAAATTAAAACTGTCTTACAAAGTAAAAATGAACAAAAAATAATGAAATAATTCTTATTTTCTAATTTATTCCCATTTTAAATTCGGCTCTAAAATTATAACAATTTCTTTACTAAATCTTCATTACTTTGAAGGTTTTTTCTAAATTAAAGCCAGTTATGGAGGTCATTGCGGCCTACGATAGTACCTACGCGTACGACGTGTAGTTCGATTGTAGACATCGTAGTACCATCTGTTTTCGACGGACAGCATGACATGTATTTTATTGTTTACGGATTTTTTTGGATAATGTTTGATATGCCTTGTCCTTAGTTAATACAACAAAAATAAAGCTGCTGTTTTTCCTGCGTAAAGCGTTTTTTCTCCACTTCTATTTTCTGTGATTAATTAATTAATTATTATTATTGTAAATTTAGAATTTTTTTTGTTTTTTATTTTGTAAATGATTTTTATTTAACTTATGAATTTTAGTAATTTTATTTTAATTTTTCTCTTTATGTTTATGTTTTTTACTTTGTATGATGAAAATATAACCTATAATTTAAAGTACAATAAGCTCTTTTATTATTCTAATGTATTTTTTAAGTTCAATCATCCTTTTGTTAGCTATTCATAGTAAATAAATAAATAAATAATACGTCTATGCTCGAGGACCGATTAGCTCAATACAACTACTATACCGATTAGTACTGCGTGCCTTCAAGGGTCGTTAGTCTTCTTAGACGCGCATAATATTATGCATACCATCTAAAATCGAATCGCCACCCACTTACAAGAGTGGCCACCCACTAAATCGACCCACGAGCCACGCTCCTCAAATATGCTAAAAGAATTTTCTAAGATCTTATTCAGCTTCAAAAGAACTAATTCAAAGTAAAAAACAGTGATTGTTGATCTTGTAAATTTGTGAGCCCAATTTAGGTCGATTCTTCCCGTTCCCGACTGAGTGTGTTCCCTGATTTGTCGGGATGAAGTTTTGTTGATACAGTGTCCTTTTGGATAGACGTCCAATACGGGTTATATAATTCAGGCGGTTATACTTTTGTATTTTTAGGGTTCCATAAGACTTAAGGAACCCTTATAGTTTCGCTCTGTCCGTCTGTCTGTTTGCCCTTCTAGCTTCTGTAATTATGAATATAAATGGATGTAATTTGGTATCGTTATAGATTGTGTATAGATTTTGGTTTCGACTTTCATGTGAGGAGGGGATAAAAATATTTTCTGTATTATAAAGTTAACTATTTTCGAGTAATCGTTCTCTTAAGTGGTTTAGAAGTTGCCAGTTCTAAAATATAAGAGAAAGAAACTTGTATATTTCCATGCAGATAGGAGATGCTATAAAACTCTCCAGCAAAATAATTTTAAGCAAAATCGGATAATTACTTTTGAAGTATTTTAAAGAAAACCTATTGTGCGTTGATAGTTACGGAATCCTCCTTAAACATTATGTCTTGAGATGCTCTTGGCTAGGTTTATTTGATTCTTATATTAAGATTGGAATAAATACCTAAGAAACATTAATATAATAAATACTATATGATGTAGATAAAAGTAGTGTTTTTTATGTATAAAGAGATTATTATCGTTTATTCTTTTGAAAAAATATTTCATTGTTAAACTTAATAAATAAACAAAATGTGGACTTGTGTCGGAAAAGGGTTAGACGTTTGTTTACTCTTTCCACAGCTCTTAGTTAGGTTCTGAAACACTCTTTTAAAAGTTAATTTAAATAGTTCTGCAAAAAGTTTTGTTTGTTTTCAAAGAAGAGCAAAGTAAGAGTAAATGTTTTCTTTTACATCGTGAGAAAGTTAACATTTTTAAGCCTTTATATAACGTTCTACTTCATCAATTAAAACTTTGTGTTTATCTAAAAAAGTTTATTTCTTTCTAAGTTGATATGCCAGAACTATACACTTCTTAAAAGGAAGAATTCTAAGAATTGGAAGACGCTAGATTACAATTGATCAAACAATAAAAAATCTTATTATTTATGCCTTAAAACTTGTACAAATAATAAGCATATTATATAGGTAGTAGTTATATTTTATTTATGCGTTTAAGTGACACAGCAAAAATAAGTTATGCTTCTGCGGGTAGAAACTAGTATTTAATAGTAATGTTATATCAATTGATAATGACGAGTATAATAACTCTTACGTTTTCAAAGCGGTGATATTACAGCTTTACAACAAAGTAGACGCGTTTTATTAAGGGTCGTTTCGCACTGTTTGTATTGATGCCTGGAATCTCTTAATTTCGCCTCCGTAATCGGTATCTATTTCTTTATTTGTTTGAAGCTTTTATTAAATTCGTTCTTTTTATTAAAAATTCTTTAATTATGGTTGTAGTTACACTGAAATTTTAGATTTGTTCAAATTTTGTTTCAAATATGATAATTAATAATCTTAACACTAAACAGCAATATGAATAATTAATTCTTCTATAAAAAGAATTGCAAAACTTTTCAACAAATACTAAAAACAAAATCTACTTAAACGGTCGAATACGCTCGCAGAATTGCAATTACTTTTTAAGTAATAAAAATGACACCGCCCCCGAAGAGCAAAGTAGCGTAGCAGTCTCTTAATTTATTAACTTCTCCCCTTTAAGAAGTTTTTGAGGAAGCGATAAACAATGAAACGGGTAATATTATAAACTGCGGTACGTGACTGGAGCTGATTTGGCCTCATCAATACAGATTGCCGCTTGATGATACTGTATTGCACTGTAACGTCGATATTGCCTATTAATATTTCAATGTAGCAGGATAAGATTAACATTATGTGCAGCATAGTAAAGTGAGGCTTTTAATCTTTGACATCATCAACTACATGATTTCTGAAAAATATAAATAAGATTTGGCTTAGATGTGCCTATATCAGGCGATCAGCCTGGTTTCAACGCGGGAATCGAATCTATGACATCCAGAGTTGAGAGCCAAGCTCTAAACCTGTTTTTGACTACGAATACGTTTTTTTTAATTATACATATTTGCAGTATTTGGTATCTCTATAACAATCGCTGGACAAATCGGTTTTAAAGACTCATAAATAGATGGAGTTTTTAATGAATCATTACTTGATTCAAACTTGTTTAAATAACCCCTTGAAGATAAAGTTAAAATTAACGTTTTTATTAGAAAGTTGAAGAATTTCGTAGTACATAGGCCGCTAATTGGAATCCATTTTCTTTAAACTCGAAAGCCAGAGTAATCGTTCAAACTTTTTTTCTGCGTAAATTGACAGCTATGAAAAGCGCCGATGGGCCTGAAAGTTGAAAGAGGCTTAAAGTTGCTATTTTTTTCTTTTCTCACGTAATTTAAATGATTTCTCCTCGAAAGTCTGTTTTCGTTTAAAAATTTTTTTTCGCGAGAATATTGTACGTTTAGTGCTATGGCCGCTATAACAACAAAATGTAATAAAACAAAATTAAACAAATATCTAAGGGGCAATGCCAATCCCAGGCAGCAAAGTGATTTTTTTTAACGTTTTGTACGGAACCCGTCGTGTGCTAGCCCGATACGCACTTTGTCGTTTTTTAATTTGATCTATAGGATACTGTTATTTCTTAAATTAAAAGGTAATGATTGCCACGGTATAAAAAATATTACTTTTGTTTCTTTCCCACGAAGCCGCGGCCACACAGTATTCTGTCAAAAAAAAAAAATCCGTTAAGTCGGTTCACGGACGATAATTTTACGTGATAACGTCGTCACAAGCCAAACGCTTAGGCCGATAGTGCCTCTATATCGCTTGTTCCGCGCACTAGCACGCTCGGCTCAGGCGGAACGTGACAATCAGATGGAACGTGACAAAACGTTATCACGTCAAAAGCTAATTATTAAATTTTAACAGCCTTCGTGGTCCAGTGATTTAAATCTTGGCTCTCGACTCGGAGGTCGTGAGTTTGATTCCCGCGTTGGATAAACAAAAAATATTGTTTCCAAGTTAGGTTAAGACAATGCAGGCTGATCACCTGATTGTCTGACAAGAAAGATGATCCATGCGTCGGATGGGCATGTAAAAAGTCGGGACTGCACCTGAACCTTAATTCTCGTATTTAGACTTCATTTTACTTTGTTTGGATTGAACATGTAGCGACATGTAACTATGAATGGATTTTATGACGTTTCGACCAATCAGAGCGCGTTTCACGTTGGTTTAACGTTCATAAAAACACCTTTTGAGAGTTTTAGCGCTTCGGGACTTGATTGTAATTGTATTAATGCAGGTTTTATTTAGCAGAATCGCCCCTCTGATCTCTCGCCAGTCGTGTCGGTCATCCGTCCCACTGGGTTACGAGAGTAAAGGAAGAAAGTGCTCTTGTGTACTGCGCACACACCTGGGCACTATAAAAATAGCTCCTGCGTAGCTAGCCCGATTTAAATGAAACTGGCCACTGTCACCGAAATCGGCGTGGGGAACTATAATTAAATTTTAAAATAATATGAAATATTATAACATTTTCATAATAATAGAACGTAAAAACTTAAGTATCTGAATTTCAGTTGTAAATTCCACTTATCAAATGTAAAGGCACAGCGACAGTACAGATAGAAGTTTTACGAGTGTGTATTTTATTGGGCTCTAACATTCGACCTCTGAGGCCACCTCAGTCAAGTTTATTGTGACACTTCAAGGTTGCGGAGACGATGACCTGTATTAGAATATTTTGACGCTCTCAAATCTTAATTGATGTTTCAATGAAAGTCTAAGCTGTGTTATCTGGGCTCTGGAAATTTCTAAGTCTTAGAAGGGTTTTTTACTTTAATGGTCTAAAGTTAAAGAGTCTATGCTTATTTAATTTAAGCTAAGGCATGCCTAAGTCTTGCGTTTACTGAGTTTTAAGCAAGCAACCAAGTGAATTCAAAGTGAAACCGCATTTGAAACTTAAATCTTAAGTGAAACAATATAAAGTTCAAATTCAGAAAGCCAGCCGATTCTCCTTATGAGTTCGTACACAAAAGACGTTGAGATGTAAAATCGAACTCGGCGTACATTGTGTCATGGTAAGTACGGTAACAAAGGGCTTTTACTTATCCCTGCATCCATTTAACCACACTCACGAAGAATTATAATAAAATTTTCCACCGAAAAGTCACACAATTCACAAGTTAAACAACTTTCCGTATCTGCCACATATTTCAAGGAATATTTTTCTTCTACGACTTTCTCATGTAAATTATAAAAGGAATCTCGAATATCATACATATTGTGAATTTATATTGATTCAAGCCCATTTTCAAATAATTGTAAAGAGTGATTGGGTTTTTAGAATCATATCAAAGGCTACTGTCATTAACTAAAAATTCTTACAACACTCGCAATTTCGTAAATAAAACCGGCCAAGTGCGAGTCGGAATCGCGCACGAAGGGTTCCGTACACAACAGCAAGAAAACATTTTTTTATAGAAGACCCCCTTATATAGGTATATATTTTACTAGCTGTTGCCCGCGGCTCCGCTCGCGTAAATACAGTATCCCTCAGGAACACTGTATTTTTTCGGGATAAAAGTAGCCTATGTTTTAATTCAGAGCCTAACTACTACCATACCAAATTGCATCTAAATCCGTTTAGAAGTTTTTGCATGAATGAGTAACAAACAACCACCCATTCTCATAAACTTTCACATTTATAATATTAGTAGGATTCTTCTTTTAGTATTTGTTGTTGTAGCGGCAACAGAAATACATCATCTGTGAAATTTCAATTTACTTGCTATTACGGTTAATGAGATAGAGTCTGGTGTCAGAGAAACGGACAGACGGACAGCGAAGTCTCAGTAATGGGGCCCCTTTTAGTACAGAACCCTAAAAAATGTTATATAAAACTCGACTTCGAACCCCGATCTATTGTTTGGGAACTCACCGCTAAACATATAGGTGTGATCTAACAAGCAATTACAAGCTCCAGGAAGAGCCGTTCATTATCGCGAGCTGTGCGCGTGCTAATTTGAACTTGCGATACGTAAAATTGGATCCCCGAAGGTTTAACGTTAAATGAGAGTTTATTTACTAGTATATTATTAAAGCGGTGCGTCGTTACCGAAAAATATTATGGTAGAGGGCAAAAAAGAAACTCCGTGATGGAGCATTTTGATTCGAAAATAATCTCTGAAGAATCTGAAAAGTTAAAATTGCCTACATAATTTCAGCATTACATTAATATGTTGTCAAATAATGAAAAATACAAAACTAGGATTAACTTTGTTATTGATTATATTTCAGAATAAAATTTCTATCCAACTTTTACGGCTCTATTTACTACATGTACTACACAAAATAAAATCATATACCTAAATATAAATAATTTTCAGACACAAGGTATTATTTTGCTGAGGACTAGACAGAAGTTTTAGGATAGCCTGAATGTAATATTCTACGGTCAAGTAGTTTACGACTTAAATCGATCATAATCCAAAAGGCCGAGTCCTGAGTTTAAACGAAATATGTCTGTTCGGCTAACCTCTAAGATGGTTACTTTTTATTACAGGCTTATTGCATTAGAGTCCCACCAGAAGCTCTTTTTGTTATGAACTTTATGTGAAGGATATAATACGAAATCTAGTGCTGTGAAGAGATAAAACTAAGTGAGTTGTCTATTGTTATTCTAGTTGCAAATAATTTATATTATAGAAACAAACTTAAGTTAAAATAATGTATATCTCGAAGTTTCTAGTTGATAACTTATCTAAAATTAAAGCCTAAATTTTACACTAAAAAGCGACTATGAAGATTTTATGTCGCTGAGACTAAGCCACATGTCGGTTATCTCATAACCTCTACCGGCTTGTTATTAAACGAAATAAGTTTATGGTTCGTATAAAGTCGCCTGATGCACGCTGCATTGTTAAAGCGAGAGAACTCCCGGGAAATATAAGATGAACACTTAGGGCGTCCGATTATTAAGAAATTTTTGAAGTGTAAAAAAGTTTGTACGTAAAGCGAAATTGATTGAAATTGGGTGCTTATATATATGAGATAAGTAAATGTCATTTTAGACCTTATTTAACGTATTACTTTGATTAACTAATCATTATAATCATCCAAAAATAACCTAAATATTTAGCTTCTTATTGCTCACTGAGAAAGATGATTTTAGTCCGCAGTTTTAGTCCAGTAACAAATAACTTTCATATTGATTTTATATACCTATTTCTTTAATCGTACTCTAATGATTTTCTTTTACAGATATAAGGACAAATCAATTTATAACATAATACTAGATCACAAGTAAAAGACGGGGCAGACAAAAACGTCATTAAGGGAAGAGTAGACCCGAAGGGCGCTTTTGTTGACGCGGTATTATCGGCCGGCCCCAAATTCTATTCGAATCTTAGGCCGTAAGCACACGGCGTATTTTAAACGCGCAGATTACTCGCGTATACGTACTTCAAATGACATTAAAATGAAATTCTATTAGTGGTCGAAATTCAATTATAATTTATTTAATTTTGAAGTTCTAACTTTATAAGGGTTCTTTTGCTTCTAAGATACTAAATAAAACATATTAAATGTAGTCTATTGAATGTGAAAAACATATTGAAAAACGTCAACGTGTGACAAAATTGTATCATAAGCATAGTAGTGTGATTCTGAGGTAGTGTATGTAACGTTATTTTTATTAATTTAATGTAATTTGAAGCATTATTATTAAAAAACAAAAACAGTCAGCTCTCTCTTCTTCCATTTAAACTTTAACTGTGCCAAAATGTATAGCCGTTAGCATAATTTTTGTAAAACCGAGAACTCACAAACATTTGGTTTCACGTATTAAAATATATTATGAAAACTCACGTTTCTAAAACGGGCATCGTCTGAGCTTTTAAAATACGTCGTGTGCTTACACCCTTACTGTTCAGTGTTACTGTTGATAATTCCGATTGAGTATTAGTAAAGAGCTTCCTGCTTCGTGTCTTTATGGAATTAATGTTTAATTGGAATGTAAAATGTAAATGGTTAATTAAAATTAATAGTCACAATCTGTTTAACTTTACACAAGATGTACATATCTAATACCTATATTTTATAATAAATTTTACATTTTAAGATTTTAAAACTTTTAGAAGTTTTTACTCTTTTCTAAGTCAAATTAATCCAGATAATTTGAGAAAATTACAAAAAGGCTGTACGTTAAAAGCTGCCAGATGTTATAAACTTAGAGTTTATAAAAGTATTTTAAGAAATCCATTTTTTTTATCACGCAATTTCCAATATAGCAATAATTTGCGTGTTACATGTACGAGGAGGTAAATGTGATATTACATTATGAACTATTCCCGTATCTCGGTTACGCCTCCGGCCATATCTAACGTTCATAATCGTTAAACCTTCGACGGCCTATTTAATCTAAGCTAATATGGCTCTTAGCCTCGTATACGGCTATGAAGATCAGATATCAGGCACAATGTAAATTTTTATATCAGTATGAACATAGGCAACTTTGAAATTTTAGATATTATACAGTTTAAACCAGTACACAGTGTTCTATTTCACTCAAAAAATTTCCCTATGCTGTTTATTGCATAAATCGATGAAGAAATGCATTTTAAATGCAAGAGTAAAACACCCACGTTTCTATTTCAAATACTTTTTTTATAAAAAATAATCTATGTTTCGTGACCTCGACGTAAAAAAAAAAGACTTAATAAATTCTGTAAGCGTGTCTGATTAATATATAATTTTTTTATTAATATGGTTTTATTTGTTGAAGATCACTTCTGGTTACCGAGTTATTAATTTTTATTCAGATTTTTGTTTTTATTTTTTTTTCTCCCAAAAAACTCAAAACTGCGACTTGTGACTGACACTAAAAGATTAATCTTAAATGTGTCTATCACTGATAAAAAAATCAAAAATCAGTCATCAAACCGTATTAATCAAAAAAATATATATTGATCAGACACGCTTACAGAATTTATTGTCTTTTTTTATGTAGAGGTCACGAAACATAGATTATTTTTTATAAAAAAAGTATTTGAAATAGACACGTGGGTGTTTTACTCTTGCATTTAAAATGCAATCTTCATCGATTTATGCAATAAACAGCATAGGGAAATTTTTTGAGTGAAATAGAATGTGCAGTAGCGTCAGTACACATCGAAATAAGACGATTGAAAATTCAACTTTAATAATTACAAAAGAAGGTACACGTTTCATTGCAATTTTTTTTAATAGTTCGAATGTCAAACTACACGCAATATATAGCGCTTCTTCTTCTTCTTGTGTAATGAATAAAGTTCGATTTTAATATTTTTTTTATAAATGAAGCGCCGTTTCGCGTATCGTCTCGTTTTAGCGTGAGCTGAACCTTGCGATTATTATAATCTGCATTTTTACAACCGTCTCAAAATCCTCCTACTAATATTATAAATGTGAAAGTTTGTGAGGATGGCTGGATGGTTTGTCACTCTCTCACGCAAAAACTATTAAACAGATTTTGATGAAATTTGGTATGGTAGTAGATTAAAGTACTTAATTAATTAATTTTAATAGGCATGTTGCCGAAAAAAAATTTTTTCGTCTATTCGATGTTAGACAACATGTTAATCAACAATCCAGAACCCATTTTTGTATATCTGAAAAAATAACGTAGATACAAACCATTGAAATTTACAATATGAAAGAGAGCGATATATCGGCCTGTGACGTCACAGCCTGCTACCGCCATACATTTGTCATTACAAAATGTATGGCGGTAGCAGGTTGTGACGTCACGAATCGTTTTGCGAGAAAGGGATGGACAATATTTTTTATTTGCTTATATTTTTAACCCCGTCACTCTAAATACCTATTTCTTTCAGATTTATGTATCTTTAATCAACAATTTTAAAATTTAATTCGTTAAACTGTGATATTCCACACAAGGCAACATCCCTATTTAAAGATCAATTTTATTAGACTCTGGATTAAACAGAGGCTACTTCTTATTCTGGAAAAATACAGTCTTCCTGCGAGATATTTGATTTTCGCGGAAACAGCTTGTCAAAATTAAGAATAAATTTTGTTGTTGCGTCTTTAATCTTAAATCTAAAACTTAGGTGGACTGAAAAAAAAAACATAATGCTGAACATCTGAAATCTCGGAACTAATCTATATATCGTCACGTGTGGTATTTAAAAAGGTTACAGAGTTGCGCGGCGTTCGAACAGCACCACTAATTAAAAGT
This sequence comes from Glaucopsyche alexis, assembly GCA_905404095.1. Classification (NCBI taxonomy): domain Eukaryota; kingdom Metazoa; phylum Arthropoda; class Insecta; order Lepidoptera; family Lycaenidae; genus Glaucopsyche; species Glaucopsyche alexis. The sequence continues at coordinate 21,825,804 of FR990047.1, read as the reverse complement.
TAAGCGGCTGCCTTGGACAGTCAATTTTGGAGTTTTTGTTAAGCCCCGAGCTTACATATACGGCGAAATGTGTTCATTGGCAACAATGCAACGCTGTTTTAGTTTTATTGAAGTGAAAACATGGTTAGGCGGTGTTTTCGTTAACTACACTTCGTTAATTGGAATTATTTTTTTTATAGGAGTATCAATTGTATTTATATTTGTAAAGAATTCTATTATTGTTTGTATTGGCAACTAAAAAGGCTATTAATTTTATGGCATACAGAACGTATATAATATATCATAATTCATAACGTAAATTGATTGAGGATCCAAAAAATAACAAAAGTTAGTTTTTATGTACTAGAATAACTGATTATTATACTTGACAACGTTGAAAAGGCTTTTCATGTTTTCGTAAAAATACCGCTGATGTAGATGGATTGTTTCAGAAAATGTTTGGAAAATAAAATTCTATAACCATTAAACCTAGCCTAGGCACACATCACCATAAAACTGTGAATTACCCCACGATACCGTAAAAATACTATAAAACGAATAGGCATACGGGACGGTCTATTTAACGGTCTTCTATGAAAAGTAGTGATGCTACGTCATCACGTTGTCTGTCATACGTTGTCTGTCGTCGACATAAGTCAATCGAGTCACTAGAAAAAACTGCATTAGGTATACTTTTCTCAGAAAGCGCCGAGTGTTTCATTATATGGAAAAGAAAAATTGTCAATAGAATTCTTTGAAAACAAACCTGGCGTAGACAATCATTAGTCTAGACTCCAGTCGTTAACATTTTATGATCAGAAAACAATGAAATAAATATTCAATTTCAGATGAAGATAACTATCGCTTATAATAGAAACTAGAAGATAAATGTTAAAGTGTATAATGAGGATGAAATTTAAATAGGTGGCTAAATATTCCATAATAGAGCGCGTTCGTTTAAATAATTGGTCCAATTTAGGCTCCAGTTTGCCCCAGTGCGTATAAGTTGGGATTTAATTAGCCGTTTAATTAAGATGCTTAAACAGTTTCAGTCGAACTATTAACGTACTCTATAAAACGAGATACAAACGGCAGTTGGAATTCACTAAGTGTCCCGAAGTTAGGCATTAAGTTCAAATGCTGAGTAGCCTCATCTAGCATCAGGATTCAAGCAAAGTTCTTGATTTTAAAGTTTTTCATTTTATCAAGGTGTTAAGTTCTTTAAACATACTTAAAACGCAACAATTGTGGCTAATTCGATCAAAGATATTATTAGATATTGAAAGATTGAAAGATTATAAATGACCTTCATACTTTAAAATTCTATATACACCTATCAACCATATGATGTTATATTTTGTTGTTAGGTCAGTCGGTTATAAAGTATCAATATTTAGCAGACGTGATCCAATAAAAACGTGGTAAATATTCTGCCCATCATTGGTATTACAAAATTTATTCTTTATTATGTATTACACAAATATTATATGTAATATTCGTTTGGAATACAAATTTAATTTTCTTTTCGTGTTTACATCAAACGGCGTATGCATGGCAAGGCTTGTCTGAAGCATATTAATATGCTTTTAGAATAAAACGAAATTGAATAAAACTGTTTTTGCGTAAATAAAAAGTCGTAGCTTTTTAGACGACATATGAAAATATATTTTTATAAAAAGTCCTTTATGAAAGCTACAAATATTACCTACGCTAGTAAATAAAAACAAATGGCGCTTCTAATATATATTATTTATAAAACTAATACTATACTAACTCAGTTTAGGTATATATTTTATCATCATTATTTTTTTAAACCACAGTCAGTCGCTCACTTAGTAATTCAATACGCCATGTAGGTTTTTTGACAAAGTCAGATTTTTTTAAAATTGACGACCTCTATGGCGCTAGCCGAATGTACGGGATTGAATTCCGCCAAAGCGACTAAAAGTTTTTCTGTGTTCCTAGGTCTTGCATATTATGTATTAAATATACAATGTAAAATATAATAAAAATAAATATGAGTATATGTGTAGTATAACAGTATTAAATATATTTTCGTTATCTGGTACGTGTGATACAAGTTCTTCGGATACTTAGTACAGGACCAGATTGACGTGGTGTGGAAGCGGCCATAGATAATATTATAATTAAATACTAGTCATAATTATTTTATTAGCTTCTTGAAATACTTCTAACAGAAACAGCAATGTTCATTAGGGCTTCGATATAATTTTTTTCAAACCTGTAAACTTTTATGAATGATAGCCAAACTCTGAGATGTATGCATACGATACAAGCAACAATGTTACTTAGGACCTGTTTAAAATCTTCTCATAAGTATCTGATAGCTTTTTCGGTAGTTTTGTCGTTACTAATATCGAGTGACAGAGATAAAACATGCAAAAAAGCTATTCAACACTTATCAGTAGATTGTGAAACAGACCCTTAGGATCTCTTAATAAGTGTCGAATAGCTTATTCGGTAGTTTTGTCTCCGCTTACTTTATATCGAGCGACGGAGACAAAACATACAAATAAGCTATATTTAACTTGTATAGTAGATTGTGAAACAGACCCTTAATCTCATAATAAGTGTCGGATAGCTTATTCGGTAGTTTTGTCTCTGCTTACTTTATATCGAGCGACAGAGACAAAACATGCAAATAAGCTATTCAACACTTATCAGTAGATTGTGAAACAGACCCTTAGGATCTCTTAATAAGTGTCGAATAGCTTATTCGGAAGTTTTGTCTCTGCTTACTTTATATCGAGCGACAGAGACAAAACATGCAAATAAGCTATTCAACACTTATCAGTAGATTGTGAAACAGACCCTTAGGATCTCTTAATAAGTGTCGGATAGCTTATTCGGTAGTTTTGTCGCTGCTTACTTTATATCGAGCGACAGAGATCTGACACTTGCATAGTAGATAGTGAAACAGGCCCATAAGCTAAAGAACTAGCAATAAACAGCATACCAGTCCCCGTATAGTGTACAAGAATGCGCACTTACCGGCATAGTTTGACTTCCGTGTAGGCTTGTGATGGCTGCCTGCGCTTCCTGGTGCGAGCTGAACTTCACGAATGCACAGCCTGGAACAAGTTATGAATAGTTTAATATTAATTACATGTGGGTAGTTTTTTTAGGGTTCTGTACCTAGAAAGGAAAAAAAGGAACCCTTATAGGATCACTTTGTTGTCCGTCTGTCTGTCTGTCTGTCAAGACCCTTTTTCTCAGGAAAGCTGGAATTTATATCAAATACTCAGGTCCCAAGCAAAAGATACAGCCGTTTACGCCGCAAATTTCCGCAAATTTCCGATACTCGCAAGGGAATCAAAACCTACAGGGTACTTCCTGTGAACTCAGAATCTTGGAATTTGGTATGAAACAACGTCTTATAGCACAGATAAAGAAAAAATTGCGAAAACCGTAAATTTTTTGTTACATCATATAATAAAAATATCTATACTTCTATACAAATATAATGAAGAGGAAAAGTTTTCATAAAAATATGTCCAGTAGTTTCGGAGCTTATTCGATTCAAACAAACAAACTTGTCCTCTTTATTATTTTAGTATATAGATTTGCAGAGATTTATTAAATACTATAAGATAAAAGATTATATGCTCCTACCGATACAATTTGCAGATGTTTTTCTTATCACTTCTAACTCGTAACCAACAGTTTCTTTAATGAACTATTTGTCATTTGACAGTGACATTTGTAGTACCGTTAACAAGGTCGGATAGCCTTTAATTTACCTTTATACGACGTATAATGTCAAACGGCCTCGGGTCTCCTATAAACAACGGTAAGGTATATTATATCTGGGCCCTAGATATTTGCATACGCCTTAATTTATGCGCTAGTTTCTTACGTGTAATATCTCCGAGACAGTGACTCTCAAAGTTGGAATTAAGTAGACAAAATATATTTGGGTCCGGGATAAGATATGTTACAGCGTAAGTCCTAATAACGAATGCATTATGGTTAAAGTTTCAGCATGATTATTATCGTCGTCTCATCGACCTGTCCTACTACTATTTAAATGTAAAAGTTTGTGATGATACATGGATGGATGGATGTTTATTACACTTTAACGCAAAAACTACTGAAGTTTGGTATGGTCTACTACCACACCAGTTTAAGCTCAGGTTTAGCACATTAGTTACTTTTTTTCCCGAAAGTGTACAGTATTCCCGTGGGATACTTTATTTATGCGGGCAAAGACGGGGGCAAAAGCTAGTACAATTATTCGATTGAACAGGTTAATACGCAGAAAAGCAATGGTAATGGTAGGATGGTAATGGAATAGTAGGATGTTACAAATCGGTAATATTTAACATTAAGTATCTACTGATTTATATAATGAGAAATATTATAACAAGTGTGATAAAAGCAAAATATACCATCAGCATTATGAAAATGAAACAAGAGCAACCCTAAAACGAGAGACGTTGGATGATTTTTCAGTTAACGAATGTTTGTTTTAGATTTGCAGAAAATGAAAGGAGTACATGACAGAATAAACATTGTTTTATTATTATGAAAAAATCCTCGCTCCGTGTATTCTGTGTTTGCGCCCTGTATTTTTGAAGAGTTTTATAATTGTCAACTTGGATGATATTAAATCCAAATTTTTATATTCGAATTTTCGTTCATTTCAGTAGTGTACCTATACATTTTTAGGTACTATTAAGATTTAACCAGCTTGATACCTCTGTATTATGTAGTTGAAATATATTTTTTTTTAATTCAAACGTAAATATATTTTCATGTTTCATGGTTTTAACGTTTTTTGCGGCTGCAATATATTTTACTCTAATATCTACTACATGTTGGAATGTGCATGCATTTATCAAGTTTTAAAACACAAGATTATGGACGTAATCACAGTAAGACCGATGAATTCCCGTATATTTCACACACGGGTTAATAACTTCAATGTATAACCGTCCCACCGTCCATTAAGGAGCGGTGCCGCCCACTTTGGGAAACACTGCCTCAAGGTATTAGGGTTGTCTTGTATAATGAAATGGAATAGTTTTAGATAACATATTACTTAAGATAATGTCGTCACTCGACGCTAACTGGCAGGGTTCTATATTGTTTCATAAATGCTCAAGTAATTTTGTTTAGTTGGTATTATATTCATATGCCTTTGTTACCTAATAGGTGTGTGAATAGGCATTCTACAAAAGCATGCCATTTTTTAATTGTACAAAGTTACTTTTTAAATGATTAAATAGATTATATAAAACATAAAAGTGTGTTGTATACAGAATGAATAAGGCATACCAATATTGTCAAAAAAAGAAAACAAAAGGAAAATATACAAAAATTCTTAAACAACGCCGCGTTGTGAAATTATCGTTCAATTTTTCAATAAAAACCTGTCAGAGCGCAGTGGCTGCGACCAGGGGCGTATCAATCTTATTTCCCTCAGGTGCGAGAAACGGAACGGAAGATAAAAAAAAACAACGAGGTAGAGAGAGATAAAACACCGCTGTCCCCTTAATGACGACTGATGGATCCCCGCTTATGAAGATAGGATTATAGGAGACCCGAAACTTGGGTTTAACAACTAAATCAGTTACCGGAATGGCGGTGATCTTTTAGAAATATTAGACGTGTCAGGTGATTTCTTTGAGCGTATGAAGGAAAATTGCAAATTTCCACATGTATTTTCTTACAGAATCACCTTTTGTTTATCAGTCCCAGGTAATCTTACGTAACGATTCTTTGTTATAGGAATTTTCTGATCATAAAACAAAAAGGCAAAGTTAACTCGACACTTCGAACAAAATGTGATAGGATGCCTCTAAGGGCTTGGGGCTTTATAGTTTTTGGTGGAGTTTTTTTGGCCGAATTCCCTAACACTAGACTAACTAACACTAGAGGGATTATAGGGCTCCAAAGGCCTTTGAGATTTGAGAAGTTATTTTTTATCTCTTCGCTATTGTATTCAGATTTCTACTCTATTAACTCTATCAACAAATTTTGCATCATATAACATAGAAATGTATTTATTTTATTGTATGAGCAACATTGATAATAACAATACGTCTACGAAAATCGCAAAAAGGAGTATAAAATATTATATTAAAAACTTTTCTTCTTTACTTATAAAATATTTACACAGCTAATTCAATGTTGCTGTCTTTGTCTAGTTGGAAAAGTCACTTGACAGACAAAACAGGAACATTGAATCCCTTATCCATTATGTTATGGAAATATTTTTGGTAGTAAGGGGGTATACTACTACTATTATAAATCTGAAAGTTTGTGAGAATGGATGGATAGATGTTTGTAATTACTCTTTCATACAAAAATTACTGAACGAATTTTAATGAATTTTGGTATGGTAATAGTTTAGGCTCTGAATTAACATGAAAGCTATTATAGTAGTTTCAGCTCTGGATTAACACATTTCTTTTTATCCCGAAAAAGTGATCACGCGGGATACTGTATTTGCTATAGGTAATCGACTTTACATAGCGTTACATGATAAAAATAGTATATACCTATAGCTATACGATTTTTATTATGTAAACGGTATGTCGATATGTATTAGGTTGGGGAAAAAGTTTCTTCGCATTTTATATAAAAATTCAAAAGGTTTTTTTATAAAGTTTATTTACAAGTGACTAAAGTATATAGGTGCCATTTTGTTCGATAACTTTTTGCCATCTTGTTGGTAGGTACATGATCCCATTGCTATAAAATTTTTGGGGCTTCTGATGAAAAAACTGCGACAAGTGGTTTTGGCAGTCCTCTTGTGATGTCAACCTGACACTGCCTAAGGAATTCTGCAGCGACCGAAACAGGTGGAAATCTGAAGGTGCAAGGTCAGGACTATACGGCGGATGCATTATCACCTCCCAGCCAACCTCCCGTATTTTTTTCTGAGTGGCTAAAGATGTGTGAGGTCTAGCGTTATCATGGTGAAAAACCACACCCCTTCTGTTGATTAATTCCGGCCGCTTTCTCTCAACTTCTTGCTTTAATCTCATCAGTTGTTCGCAGTACAGTTCAGAATTGATGGTCCTGCCTGGCGGTAACAGCTCATAATGAATAATGCCCTTCCAATCCCACCACACACACAGCATCACCATGTTGCGAGTTAACCCGGGTTTCGCCACAGTCTGTGAAGCCTGACCGGCCTTTGACCACGATCTTTTTCGCACGTTCTTGTCGTACGTGATCCACTTTTCATCACCAGTTATCAGCTTCTTCAAAAATGGTTCGGTTTCATTACGTCGTAATAAAGAATCACAAATGAGTACACGGTTCATTAGGTTTCTTTCAGTGAGCTCATGAGGCACCCAAATATCGTGCTTTTTTGTGTACCCAGCTTTTTTCAAATGCGCCAAAACCGTTTTGTGGTCAATCCCCAGTTCTTCAGCTACATCGTAACTACTAATATGCCGATCTTGCTCCACTTTTTCAAAAATGGCAACAGTTTTGTCCGTAACAGGGCGACCAGAGCGACGTGCATCTTTGATATCAAAATTTCCGGATTGAAAACGCTTAAACCAAATTTGCGCTACTCTCACAGATACTGCATTAGGTCCATAAACATCACAAATTTTTTTCGCGGCTTGTGTTGCATTTTTACCTTTTTTGTAATAAAATTTTAAAATGTATCGAAATTCTTCATGAGAATCACTCATTTTAACAATAAGAAAAACAAATGAAAATCTCAAATTTACCTAATTTGAATTTGGAATTGTCTTCTGTAAAATTAAAATTTTTTAATGATACCAAAATCAGCCAGATATAATTGGTATAGCCCAAGATATTTTATGACAAGTTCATACATACTATAATGCGAAAAGACTTTTTCCCCAACCTATTATATGAAGTCGATGGTCTTTTTCATGATGGTAAAATAATTACAAGTGAAATACATTTTTACCTACAAGCTAATAGCAATATAAATTCTAATGCCAATGGCCAGTGTTATTTAAATAAAAACATCGATAAAAGAGCGAGACTAATGATGAAGTTACAAAAAATAATACTAGCAATAGCTGATAAGTCACAAATTGCTAAGTAAAGCCATTTTATTGGATTAGCTTTGGTGAAATCTTGTGGGGGATAAAAAAGGGAGCAAAGAGATTGCGAGCTTTTTCCCTTTTGTCGGAGCACGCCGTGGAATTATGCCTGATTGGTTTTATTCTTACGACTCTTTCAGCTTCATTTGGCTATGTTTAATTTGTGATGACCGATTTCTCCCAATGGACGTTTTATCGATATCGATAATTGTATCGGCATGGAGATAAATGGAAAAGGATCTCAATTTTTCTTATTTGAATACGCAGTTTAGAGATGTACCTATCTATATGATAGGAGCTATGTGCGTGCGATTAGTCCTGAGTTATGTGTTACGAACAGTCAATTACAGCTGTTGCCTTTTTACGTTTAAAAAACTGTAATATAGAAAAAAATTAATATGCTTCACTACACGCGACCAAGTAAACAGTTAATAACAATATACACCGATTAAAGAAAACTAAACTCGTAAACTGTCTTGATTGGCAAATATCGAATGCAGTGTAGCAGAAAAATATCGGAAGTAGGAAACGGTCCAGAGATATTATCATGTCTCGAACTTTGAATTTTGTTGGAAAACTAATAAGTATCGAACGGGAAGCTATTAAACGGTTGACAATTGCGTACGGCAGCCCCGCTGGCGCCAGTCGCTCGTACAATGGACGGACGGACGCAACAATGTGCAAACTTTGAAAAGTGCAAGTCCAACGAAGTTGTAGCGTCGAGTTGTTTAAATTGTATGAATAATAATTTAATGAATTCATACATTTAGAAATAATTAAAACCTATATTCTTTACGATACAATGCATTTGTTATAAAAAAAAAAAATAGCCTTTATTCTATACCCAAATTTACATACAAATCAAAACTTAATAAAAAAATATTATTTATATAAATCAATAGTTAAATATCCCTTTTTAATATATGTATGTAGGTACTATTTACATTATTTTTATTATTATTACAATATTTATTTATTTTATACCTTCATATTTTAACTTTGAGACATGTGTATTTTTAACTAAATATTATTATTTATATTAAAAGATAAAATATTTACATTTAAATTATTATTTTTTTAGTAAGTACATTTAATATTATATTATTATTATTAATTTAATTCATTTATTATTTATTTAATTAGAATTATATATTATTATTATTTTTAGGTAATAGTCGCCTCTTTGGCGTAGGCCTCCCCCAATAACTTCCATTTTTTTCTCTCCCTAGCTGCTCTCGTCCATTCTGCTCCAACTCTTTGTGTAAATATGTCTCTCCATCTCATTCTTTTTCGCCCTCTACTTCTTGTTTTCTCTCTAGGTAACCATTCCACTACTTTTTTTATCCATCTAGTATTCTCCATTCTGCAAATATGTCCAGCCCAGTTCCATTTTAAAAGTCGAATTCTTTCTATAATGTCCTGAATTTTTGTATTCTCTCTAATTTTTTTGTTACTAATTTTGTCTCTTAATTTTATATTCAACATACTCCTTTCCATTTTCCTTTGACAGATTGCGAGATTTTCTTCCTCTTTCTTTTTCAGAGCCCAAGTTTGACTGGCATAGGTTATACTTGGCAGGATCACTAAATTCGTAAATCTTTTTTTTTTATTTCAGTATTAATTTCCCTGTTTTTCATAATTTCCTTTAATCCCCAATATTTTTGCCATGCTAGCGCAATCCTTCTGTTTACTTAATTTCCAGTGCAATTTTCAAACAATATTAAGTGTCCTAAGTAGACATATTCGTTTACGTACTCTATCTTGTTATCGTCCACTACAATAGCTATGACCTCGTCATTTGATAGAATCTTTGTCTTTGAGGCGTTTAGAGACAATCCAACCTTTTTGCTCTCATTTGATAAGTTATTTATCATAAATTCCAAATCGGTTGCATTATCTGCGAAGAGCGCAGAGCATTTGTTATATGTACTCCTAATAAAAATCTGTATATTATAATATAATAGGCAAAGCTGATTGACTGATATATCAACGCACAGGCCAAACCCATAAGGCTAGAAATTTTAAATTTTACTCGCGTATTTCTCATATGACATCCACTAAGGAAGGGTTTTTAAAAATTCAACCCAAAACGGGGTAAAATAGGGGATGAAAGTTTGAAAACTAATTTTACGCGGGTGAAGCCGCGGGCAATTAATGCTAGTATTTTATACATATTAAACTATATGAATTTATTTCATAATTTATCTATACTTCTTAGTTATGCTGTTATACTGCAACATTACCTATAACATATAAGATTTTATTCGAAGAATTGGTGACTAGTTACCAACTAAAGATTAAAAATTACATTTAAAATTATGAGCTTCTAATTGCAGATTGCAAGTGAGAAGTCAAAGTTTTCGATCACATTTACAGCACGACCTGCTATTTGTTCCTCGTTCACCGCGCACGTGTCTATGTTCCTATATTAAAATGGAGGATTGTTCCTAACTTAATTCCGTGAAAATCGGATAGATATTTGGATAAATTTAAGTTTGGAAGTTTGGAACGTTTCTATTGGAGTATTTATGCTGTTCACCCATGTGTATTCGTGCCATAACGATATTCTGCAACGTAATTGTGTGATCAAAAATTAAAGTGAGTTCAGAGTAAACACTATTGTTTAATGCTTTTTATCTAAATTACTAGCGTTTGCCCGAGGCTCCCTGATCCCACCGCCCACGTCGGGAAACTGCTATTTTTCGGGACAAAAAGTATCTCTCAAAATATATATAAGCTAAATGCTCATATTGTTCATTGTTATAATATTATTATAAAGCGCATTTTTTTAGAAATCATTATAAATTATACATTAAAACCCATCCAGAAAAATAACAAAGACAAGTTCGGAAGAAAGTTATAATTTCCGCCATTTTGTCAGCTACACGCAAATAATGCGTAGCGTCAGGTGAGTTGGAGCCCGGCCAAGGATCTGTTTTCCCGCTGGCTGCTGGCGGGCAACTTGCAGATCACTTTTTATCGTCCGAAAGGCCTTTATAGCCGTCGATAGCACCCCAAATGTTTTCGTGTCTAACATTGCTTTATGTATCTGAAGCATTATATTTTTAAAAGTTTGCCTCTCCCACTTCAAATCAGATCAGATATGGAATTCTTTATTGCTTAATGGCGTTTATCTGCATTACGGTCCCACTGAAAACTTATTTGGATTTGTTGAACTGCGAAGATACGAGAGCGCGAAGTATTTACGACACCTTCACTTCGAAAGTGAATTTTGATATCGCGATTTGAATATCTGTGTGTTGTTTAAAGTCAATATACTGTCTCGGAGGATACCTCAGTAAATAGAGTTACTTAACTTGTTCTACAAGTAAAACCAGTATTAAAAGTACGGTACGGACTATGGAGTATCTAGCCTCATGTTGATAAAACTTTTTGTTTTTGTTGAAAGAAGCATTGGGGGTAACTTATGGTAAAGTATTTTACGCAAAACTTATCTAAATTGCTCGTCCCATACATGCTTTAATATTAGTCGGTAGACATTTCCCGCGATTATGTACGCGCAAAAGGAAACACCGCGGGATTCGTGCATTCTTCTCCGTGGTTTACGCTATAACTGTGCTGAATTTCATCAAAATTGGCCCAGTAGTTCCAGAGTCTATTCAACGCAAACAAACAAACAAATGTAATTCTACATGCTCCGAGCCCGCACTTTATAAAAAATAGTATCAGCTTCACAATCAACATCTGCCTTTTGAAACAATTCACGAAAGTGTTGGCGTTAAAAAGGTTACAAAATCTTTAACTAGTCCACAAATGAGTTGAGTCAGACAAGGTGCATTTCATGACTGTGTAATTTGTTCATCTACATTTTGATGTTATTCTTGAGAGTCGCGAAAACAACGCATCGCTCCGGCGAGAACATGGGGAGGTGGAGGGGGTGAATCGTGAGCAAACCAACGTCTTTGTGTATACAGAACGGAATATATCAAGCGGAGAAAGTGCAATGGCAAATAACAAAATCAGTCTGTGCTTGTTAATATTGTAATGAATTTATTTAATAACAACCTTCGTGGTTTGGATCTTGGCTTTCGACTCGCAGGTCGTGGGTTAGATTCCCGCGTTGGAACAATCAAAATTTTGTTTCCAAGTTTAGTTAGGACAATGCAGGCTGATCACCTGATTGTCTGACAGACAGATGATCCATGCGTCGGATCGGCATGAAAAAGTTTGTCCTGCTCCTATTCTCTCGTCAGTCGTGTCGATAATCTCCAAACTTGCCATCGTTACCGAAACCGGCGTGGGGATTATTATTACTAATGAATTTCAATTGTTGTTATAATAAGAAAGGAAAATCAAAATTAAAACTAAACAAACAATATTAATACATAATATGGACACGGTGGACGGCGACCGTCTAATATTTTATATAGATAGGTAGTCTGTTTGTACATTGTATAACAAAGTGTTTGTTTTGCTCGATGTCGGTAAACTTTGCCACCTTTATGGCGGTGTAGCAATAAATAACTGTTTAGGTGACAAGCAACACATTAAACCGTGGGTTATGTGTTACGGCTTTAGTAATGGGGATCCGGGGTATGAGCAATACAAAAAACTATTATGACGTCACATTTTAATATTTCTACTGACTATTGTTTAGGGCGAAAGTATAATTATTATTTTTTTCATTAGAAAGTAAATGTAGGTAATGGCTGTGCTCCGCGGAAAATAGCGCTAGCAAAAAAAACGCAAGCAAAATGGCGACCGCGATTTTGCCTATTTAAAGCAAAATGGCAGATAGCAGTATTGAAGTTAGCAAACGTGTTTTGGCCGATAATCTGTTTTTTTTTCGTTAGCGCTAGCAAGCGTTAACAAGCGCCATTTTCCGCGGAACACAGCTAATGTAAGAAGAAAATGTTAGTTAAGTATCTACTGTAGTTCCAGTTTAAAAAAATGAATAATTAAATAAAAGAAGGTAGGTATTAATAGTTCTGTTTTACCTTCAAAAGAGTAATTAAATCGTATGCAGAAAATTCACCTATGTCAAAAAATTCTTTTTTCAATTTATTTAGACGTATAACATGGGTACAAACAAAATTCGTTCTTCACTAAAGTACGTTGAAATGACATCAAAGAATACTGTACCTATGAAAGTAGTCCTCAAACAAAATCTATTAGGGGAGAATGTCGTAAAGCTATGACGGCTTTGTGGCACTGGCTGCTTAATTAAGATGTATGTCAAGAGTTTGGATAAAATACTTTGATATAAAGTTGATATTAATAATCTACAAACTTGCACAACTTTATGGAAATTTTCTTTATAAAAGACATTGGCTGATTTTTACCCGCTATTTTAAATGGCGCAATCACAAACCAAAATACTTTTAGATTGTACAATTTTAATTTTTCGATCTATGAAGAAGATTTTTGACCTATGTAGAAGTGGAGGTAATAAATAAATTGTTCATTTTATTTTATAAAAATATTTCGTTGGAAATGAGTTGAAATATTTACCTCACTTCTGCAGAGATGCGAAAAAACTACAACGTACTACAGTTTAGCTGATGTTTCGTTATCTTAGTATTTTTGCAGCGACTCGCATACAAACGCGTAGGTGTGCTAAGGGCGTAAGAGTATTTAGAAGAAACGATTGTAAAGTACCTGGACTTACATTCAAAACCAACAAACGTCATATAGCTAGCAATGTTGAATTAATACCTTCGCTAGCTGCTTCATACTGTTGACAGCTTTCACAAAGCATCGTGGAACAAGCTGTCAGACACAGCTATTTCAAACGGCACGGCTTATGAATAGAGCTTATTGCAAGGCCAGAAACGCAAGCCTTTGCCAGACTGATAATGATGGTAATTTGTATCAATCGTCAAGCATCTATATTATATAGCAAAGTATTTTTCATCCAATATCCATCTTCAACGCTCTAGTCAAGTCTTAGGGTGCCCGCCCATGAGCGATAATCGGTGACCGTTTTTTTGTAAGTAAAAAAAAGAACATACTGATTGCAATAATGTAACGCATACATCATACGAAAAGTCGGTGACAAAATCGGTCATATTCTTATAGTAGAAAAATCTTCGGAAAAATCGGCCTACAAAAAGTATGACGTGGGACGTGCCCCCTTAACATCAGCATTAGATATTCAAAATACAACTGGTTACGGGCGCAATATGGTAAGAATAATTATTATGTTACTAGCTTTTTCCCGCAGCTTTGCCCACGTAAATATAGAATGATATCTCATGAGGATTCTGTCCTTTTACGGGATATAAAATAGTCTATATTTTAATACAGACCATAAAATTCTATCATACTAAATTTCAAAGAAATTCGTTGCCCGCGTCTCCGCTTGCGTAAATACAGTATTCCACAAGAACACTGTATTTTTTCGGGAAAAATACAGTATTCCACAAGAACACTGTATTTTTTCGGGAAAAATACAGTATTCCACAAGAACACTGTATTGTTTCGGGAAAAATACAGTATTCCACAAGAACACTGTATTTTTTCGGGAAAAATACAGTATTCCACAAGAACACTGTATTTTTTCGGGAAAAATACAGTATTCCACAAGAACACTGTATTTTTTCGGGAAAAATACAGTATTCCACAAGTACACTGTATTTTTTCGGGAAAAATACAGTATTCCACAAGAACACTGTATTTTTTCGGGAAAAATACAGTATTCCACAAGAACACTGTATTTTTTCGGGAAAAAATGTAGCCTATGTTTTAATTGACGATTAAATTTGACGACCTCTGTGGCTCAGTTGGTTGAGCTTGTTGGTGCTCAAGCCGGGGGTCGCGGGTTCAAATCCCGCCGAAGGAACAAAAAGTTTTCCATGTTCCTGGGTCATGGATGTGTATTAAATATGTGTATAATATAATAAAAATCTTAAATATGTGTATAGTATAAAAGTATTAAATATATTTCCGTTGTCTGGTATCCGTTACACAAGTTCTTAGAGAACTTACCACGGGATCAGATTGACGTGGTGTGAAGCGTCCATAGATATTATTATTATATATTATTATATCCAGAGCCTAAACTACTACTATACCAAATTTTATCAAATTTGTTTAGTAGTTTTTTCTTGACGAAGAGTAACAAACATCTATCCATCCATCCATCACCATAAACTTTCATATTTATAAAGTCATAGGATAGTAGGATTTTTTAATTTCAACATTCTGTGGACTTCTCCATAATTTATATTATTATTAAATAAAACTACAAAACAAAACAAAGTATAATTCATACTTTACGTGGCAAAAACAACGTTATTGATGATTGCAAAGTACAAGATGGATTTTGTTTACGAAGCCCGTAGAAGTTTTGTGCGGAAAAGTTCTCTGATAACTGTAATATAAGATGAGCGATACTAACTGAAGCATTATTGAGTTTTCATATCTACACATATTTTATTGTTTCCGATCTTTGCACTTAAAATGGCGAAAGTGTATGGGGTGAGTAATGGAATACAAACTAATATTTTCTTTAGTTTTATAGTTATTAATGATTGTTGTACTCAATAGATGTTTTAAGATGCCGAGTAAGTGCTAGCTTACATTTCACAGCTTCGTTTAATTTTTTTGCTAACATCATCTTGGGGATGATTATATTTCAAGGCAATTTTCCAAAAATTGGTGGTATAATTATTATACCACCAATTTTTAGAGACTTTAGAAAATTATACTATAATATTTACATACCCATTTTTGTTCAGTATGCTGAGTGCGATTTTATGTCACTACTCACCCTGAAGAAGTTAAATACAATTTGTACGGAATCGAATTAGTTACCATTTATTGCCACTAGGGGCATTTTTTGCCATACGTATTGCAGTTAATTTCTTCACGACGAGTAGTGACAAAAATCGCACCCAGCACACAGCAAAACAAGTGGGCGAATAGAATTAGCGAGTTCTAGTTTTGTCCTTAACCTATATTTTTCCATATATTCAAGAATATTTTTTATCTCAAACAAAAAAGTAGGATGTCCATCCTGTGAAGTTTTATTATTTTTTTAGCAATCCCGATTGTTGATCAAGTCCACGTAACTCAAACAGATAACAAGTCCAATGAAACACTCACCCAACTTCTTATCGCCGCGAACTCCTGAATACGCCCCTGAAATATCACCCTTTTTGACATTTGAAAACAAAACCGTAATGGTGTTATTAATTATTTTTATTTTAAGTAATTGAGTTTATTATTATCATGAAATACTTAGATCAATCAAGCACAAAGCCTGGATGTATGACATTTTAAAATTTCATCTTGACAATTTTGAAATAAGTACTAAAGTTGTATGCATTTAGCGAAATACGAGTATATACATGTTTGCTAAAAAACAAGAAACGGTATAGTATTTCTTTCACAAATTTTAATATCGTAAACTACAAATGAAAAATACGAATTGAACGAAGGAATTACGAAAACTTCATGTTTATATGTCACCGTAAAATTGTAAAAACCGTTAGATTATTTTATAAAATAACTAACGAGATTGTTATAATAAGTCGAAAGATTCAAAACTATATATTAGGTTGGGGAAAAAGTTTCTTCGCATTTTATATAAAATTTCAAAAGGTTTTTTTATAAAGTTTATTTACAAGTGACTAAAGTATATAGGTGCCATTTTGTTCGATAACTTTTTGCCATCTTGTTGGTAGGTATCATGATCCCATTGCTATAAAATTTTTGGGGCTTCTGATGAAAAAACTGCGACAAGTGGTTTTGGCAGTCCTCTTGTGATGTCAACCTGACACTGCCTAAGGAATTCTGCAGCGACCGAAACAGGTGGAAATCTGAAGGTGCAAGGTCAGGACTATACGGCGGATGCATTAACACCTCCCAGCCAAACTCCCGTAATTTTTTCTGAGTGGCTAAAGATGTGTGAGGTCTAGCGTTATCATTGTGAAAAACCACACCCCTTCTGTTGATTAATTCCGGCCGCTTTCTCTCAACTTCTTGCTTTAATCTCATCAGTTGTTCGCAGTACAGTTCAGAATTGATGGTCCTGCCTGGCGGTAACAGCTCATAATGAATAATGCCCTTCCAATCCCACCATACACACAGCATCACCTTGTTGCGAGTTAACCCGGGTTTCGCCACAGTCTGTGAAGCCTGACCGGCCTTTGACCACGATCTTTTTCGCACGTTCTTGTCGTACGTGATCCACTTTTCATCACCAGTTATCAGCTTCTTCAAAAATGGTTCGGTTTCATTACGTCGTAATAAAGAATCACAAATGAGTACACGGTTCATTAGGTTTCTTTCAGTGAGCTCATGAGGCACCCAAATATCGAGCTTTTTTGTGTACCCAGCTTTTTTCAAATGCGCCAAAACCGTTTTGTGGTCAATCCCCAGTTCTTCAGCTACATCGTAACTACTAATATGCCGATCTTGCTCCACTTTTTCAAAAATGGCAACAGTTTTGTCCGTAACAGGGCGACCAGAGCGACGTGCATCTTTGATATCAAAATTTCCGGATTGAAAACGCTTAAACCAAATTTGCGCTACTCTCACAGATACTGCATTAGGTCCATAAACATCACAAATTTTTTTCGCGGCTTGTGTTGCATTTTTACCTTTTTTGTAATAAAATTTTAAAATGTATCGAAATTCTTCATAAGAATCACTCATTTTAACAATAAGAAAAACAAATGAAAATCTCAAATTTACCTAATTTGAATTTGGAATTGTCTTCTGTAAAATTAAAACTTTTTAATGATACCAAAATCAGCCAGATACAATTGGTATAGCCCAAGATATTTTATGACAAGTTCATACATACTATAATGCGAAAAGACTTTTTCCCCAAATTATTATTTATAATCTACCAAAAAAATGTGTTAAATTATAGGCAGCATACACGCGCCCGAAGTCTATCCACATTTTACAATTTTACTAGTTTTATTACAATCTAACGGTTTTTGTAATTTTACGGTGACATATACATTAAGTTTTATTAAATCATTATATAATATTCATGTATATAAACGAAAAGTATTTTATAACTGGAAGCTCTGTCCAACAAAACAACCAATTAAAACATTTAAGAATCAACGTCGGAGCAACCCTAATGAATGTCAAATTTTCTAATTAAAATACTAAGAGGATTCCGTAGAATAGGCATATCGTTTACACCTGCCTTCCCATCGTAATTAACGTTATAGCGATATTAGCTTACCAATTAGCAATCTTTAAGCACCTTAAAATGCTTCTCTTGTTACATAGGTTATTTTTTCGCGTTTCTCATTAGTACAGTCAGGCTTCGATGTGGTGAAATGAATATCATAATATTACTAGCTGTACCCAACAGTCGTTGTTTGTCTCAAATTTAAACTGCAATATACGAGTATAAATAACCACCTACATCTTCAACCTATACCTACTACCTACATCTATACCTACACCAACATCTACAACGCTTAACTTACTAGCTACCCCTACAACTTACAGGTGATGTGTGAAAAGTTTTCGACCACTGAAAAAAGGTTGAAGATTATTGCAGTACAGTAATGATCGCTATTAGAACTATTCTAACACTAACCACCTGAAGATTGGTGTTAGAAGCGAGAAAATGAATGTTATATATGTTTTTTTTAATGCCAATAATAAAAATAAATAAAAAAGGGAAAAAAATTGTGGTCGGCCACCTCTTTTTCAGGTATGATTTTCACTCGAAGGAATGAAAAATACCTTACAACCTAATCTCATATTAACTTGATATACATGCAAAATTTTATATAAATCAGTCAAGCCTTTCCGGAGAAGATCTGTATCAAACACAACATACGAGAATTTTATTTATAAGTTGTTATGTAAAAACTGGGGTTTTGTCCGAAAAGTTTAACGTATTCTGATGAACAAAGCAACAATTTCTTCAAACTGTTTCGTCCGTGCTTATTGATAAAGTTCAATTATATTGTGATAATTTAAATAAACCAGCTGGGTACTAGGAATTAGATCGTTCTTAGTGAAATTGTTTTTGTATGAAACACTTTTGTAATATTTTATTTCCCTACAAAATTATGAACGTGATGAATTAAGCATTTCCATGCAAGCTCGGCATCGTGAATTGTTTTCGTTTTTCATATTCCGCTATAGACTGTACACGAAAGAAGATAATTAAATCCGTAGACACCCGAGAGATTTACAAAGTAGAAACTCTAAACGCTGTATATAAGGTATTATTATGTTCGTGATACGCGAGTACCGTCTCTATTTTAATATCATTTTAAACGATAATACCATAGCAATTTTCATGTACGCAATTTTAATTTTGAATTATAAGTGAGGTGCTTTTCATTAATGAAGACTTTAATTTTAGGTTTAAATTAGTTTATGTTGAAGTTATTAAAATATTTTTTACTTTGCGCTAAATCGAATATACGTATTAAGTTTAGCCATTTAGGTTAAAATTATGTTAAAAATATATATAATCGCATTAAAGTGTCACCAAATTAATTATTTGAGTAGTCAATATTTACGATAACATAATGCTAGTATGTATATAAAATAGGTACATAAAATCAATAATGTTATTCTTTTTTTATAAAGAGGAATGAACAATGATTTTAAAACTAAGAGTGGGATAAGACCACAGAGTATTATAAGTATAACACACCACAGAGTATTATTATAAATAATATCTATTTACGTAATATTATGACGTACAAATTTTTGACAGAAAAAATCTTCATACAGTAAAAGTTACGCCATCTTAATTTCAAAAGATTTCGTTATGTTTATTGATTGATTATTACGAAATGTCAAACCTCGAATGCTCCAAACAAACCCAAAAGTAGGGCAGTTGGTGGACACTTGTAGCCTCGACATGCCTCGTCTTATTAGGTCTATGGAAATGAACAATTGTTTCATATTTGTACCAGGCTAACATAGCGTTTACGGCACTTAGAGTTCACATTCAGCACAAAAGTTAAAGCGAAAGCAGAACAATATAAATGCAGGCAAATTCATTCGCTGATTTAATTTTTCTATTACCATTCGTATTAGCGTTGGCGAACAAAAGACTAAGAAGTTGGCTTTGTTCGGCCCTCACGTCACTGAAACAATGGCCTAACGTAATTTAGCACTTTATCTCATCAGGTGTTTGTGGAGTCGCACAAAGTTCTTAATCGCATAATCTCTTAAAAGTATTTCAATAACATGTTTCTATCTCTGGTGTTTGAATAAACTTTATGAAAAGAATTTTGAGTGGGTATGCAGAAAATAAAATGATAGTTTTAAATACTTTTGTATTTAACATTAAAATATCCAAATAAAAGTAAATTATTACTTAGTACCTATCAAAATATTTTTGTTAAGGACAGCGGCCTCGCTTGTGTTTTAAAGTGAATTTAAAGACAATGAACACTTATCAGTGCTTTAAAACGTTTCTTAAAACTGTAAGTAAATAGTACATAAACTCTTAAGAGTGAAAATAGTGAATAATAGTGTTGTATATAAGTGTTAAATTCATTAAAATAGTGGTAAATAATTGTTTTAAAGTCACGAGTTTATTTTCTTTATAATTTCTTAACCGTAGCTTATTTCGCTTGGAAAATTAGTGTTGTACATAGGGAAAATTAGTGGCTAAAGTAAATAACGTTTAGGTAAACAGTAATGTAAATGGTTTTAGAGAAAATTAGATTATAATGGTGAAAAATATATGGTTTTCTTATACTTGTAACTTTAAGTTATGTGTTACTAAGTATCTATGTAAACTGTGTGATTGTGTATTGTTTTATGGTAAATAAAGAATTTCACGTTATGCGTTTCACTTATCCTGGCTCAGGGGAAATAAAGGGAAATTAGGGAAAATTACGGAAAAATAGCCGTATAGAGAAATAAGAGAGAGATAGCTTATATGAAAGTTAGAAGAGTACATTTGTGCTCCCTATACGGCATTACCCTGAGCCAGGTAAGCTAACGACTTATCGTGCTAAATGTTCTCCTCAAATCAGTGTTATTTTTTATACGCCCCAGCTCTGCCCGAATCGGTGTAACCTTGCTATCTTCGAGTCTGATCAGAGCCGGCGGTGAAAACCTAGTGGAAAAATACAGTCCCATACAGTAGTGCGTGGTCCTTGCGATCCGGAGTTAGTGAGTTAGTCGCGTGTGATCCGAGATACAAGATTGAAGAAATTTTCGAAGTCCAATACCAGTTGAAAACAATCAAGACGACACTTAGAAGAATTTATTGATGACGGAACATAGAAAAATTTACTGAACATCGGACATAGAAAAATTTTACTGAGCCAAGGAGATAGAAAAATTTATTGAAGACCGGACTTAGAAAAATTTACTGAACACTGGACATAGAATAATTTCATCGAGCCAAGGACATAGAAAATTTTTGAAGAAAATTTATTTTGGAAGAAAGGAATTCAACACCGGGGATCAACGGACTCAGATTAGAAGATTGGACTCGAAGATACAAGACAACACCAAGGAAGAGGGAAGCAAGGATTCACAGATTTTTCGCCTGAAAAACCTACCGAAGATTTTTGAAGAGTCGTGAAGACTCTGAAGATTTTTGGAGTTTGAAGACGAATATTTGAAGATTAATTTTTGATTTGAGGATTTAACTTAACGTAACATTTAACTTAAACTATGGTCATCACAAGGAGTCAGAGCGGGGCCGAGGAGAACCAACCACAACAACAACAACCGCGAAGATTTCCAGATCCGCCACGATCGCCGTCTGCTGCCGCCACGAGCCAGCCGCCGCCGACCGAGGGAAGGGCAGATCTGCTTCAAACAATTTTAAAACCGAGACCAGGTACTAGCAAGGCACCTGTAGCTCCGGAAGTGCAAACATTAGCCAGGAAGAAGGCTATTTCAATAAGGTCGCGTCGATCGACAGCGAGTGTCGTCGCACGCATACAATATGAGGCGGAAGAGAAGCTTGCCGCTCTCCGTAAAAAGGAACTGCAGATAGAGGCAGAACTTATCAAGAAGAAACTCGTCGCCGACGTCGCCGCTGCAGAGGATGGAAGCAGCCCCGATGACGACGAGCCGTCTGAACAGGTGGAGCAACGTGTACGAGCCTGGCTAAGCGAACAAGGACCCGACCATGAAGAGGCTAGACAAGAGCCGGTCGTGTTAGAGGAGAGAGAGACGCCGAAGCCAGAAGACATGCCACCAACTGGAGGAAGACGCGAAGGCCAGAAGACGAGATTTGAGTGGCCGGAACAACGCCGCCCACGCTCACCCACACCGCCCACGTCTAGGGCCAACGGGGTGGAACATCTCGCTGAAACGTTAGACAAGCTGCTGAATCAACGCCAGACGCGCCACACCACGGAGCTGCCTACATTCTCAGGGGCTCCCACCGAATGGTTGTCCTTCAAAGCAGCCATGAAAGACACCACTGCATTCTACAAGCTGAAACCGATCGAGAACTTAGCTCGGCTGAGGAACTGCTTACGGGGAGAAGCCAGGGAAGCCGTGGCACCACTGCTGAGCGTCGCTACGCCGCCCGAACAAATCATGAAGACTCTAGAACAATGCTTCGGCCGTCCAGAAGTTATGGTGGACCGCATGATGGAAGACCTGAAGAGGCTACCGAGGCTCGGAGGTTCGGCGGCGGAACTCAACCAATTCACCGTGAAGATTCAGAACATGGTGGCTATCCTGAAGAGGCTGAGGCACGGGTACCTTTTCAACCCGTTGCTCACGAGAGACATTCTAGAGAAGCTCAGTCCCTACGAGAAAAGCAAGTGGTACGACTACGCAGAAGAGACGTCGCGCTTCAGGAACGAGCCCGATGTCGTCCTTCTCTCTGAATTCTTAATGAGAGAAGCGGACAGGGCACTGCGCTACGGATTCAGCACGACATCGAAGAGAGAAACACCGCGTCAACCTCCGAACAAGAGTGAAACCAGAGCAAGAAGGCCAGTCTTCGCGGTGACAGATGAGGGCAGGGGTTCGCCGAGCCACAGCCAACCCAAGAAGGTACGCGAGGAAGCAATGAAGTGCCCGATATGTGCCAATGATCACGCTCTGCCTCGCTGCGCCACCTTCAAGAAGATGAGCGTACCAAAGAGATGGGACACAGTCAGGAAAGAGGGGCTGTGTTTCCTGTGCATATCGAGCCGACACAGAAGATTCAACTGTAAGGCGAAACGGTGCGGCGCACAGGGTTGTAAGCGGCTGCACCACACGTTGCTGCACGAGGAGAGGTCCGGCGGCGCTCCACAGGCTGAGGACGCCGTTATTACCGCATCGGTCACGTCCGACCGTGCGGTAAAACTCAAGATGAGAAGGGTTCAAGTCGTAGGTCCACGGGGCGAAGCGGACATCTTCGCGCTGTTCGACGAGGGCTCGACAGTGACTCTGCTGGATGAGGCGTCGCGAAGGCTATCGGCGCAGACGGTCCGTCGAAAGTGCTGCGGATGCACGGGATCAATGCCGAGAGGAATGAGGAAAAAAGCCGACTCGTACAACTGGGCGTACGTGGTCACGACGGTACCAGGCACGACATCACTGCGAGAACGGTGGGCGGATTGAACTTGCTCACTCAATCCGTTCCGGAATCATTGCTGCAACTCGCTCACCTGCACGATCTCAGGGATGAAGAGATGTGTTATGAGAACGAGAAACCCCAACTTCTCATCGGTACGGACAACTGGCAGCTCATCGTGTCAAGAGAACTGAGAATCGGGAAAAGGAACCAGCCTGCGGCCTCAAAGACCAAACTCGGCTGGGTGATTCACGGCGGCATCCCGAAACGCTTGAGGACGAAACAGGATGAGAACGAGAATATCCTGCACATATGGACCGTCGACTACCCGGACGAACGAACAGGAGAGAGTCTAGACGGAACGAGACTCCAGTGGCGCAAAGAGGGCGTCACATTACCCCGGAGTAACAACGGGGGGAGTCGGACAAACTGCAGTATGGGACCGGGACTCCAGTGGCACGCGAGAGGTGTCATAACCCCAAGGATCGACGGGGGGAGTCGTGCGGGCTGCAGTTTGAAGCGAGAAGATGGGGATGTCCGAGTCGTGTTGGCCGCTGCCAAGGCCAAGGTGTCGCCGCTGAAGGCGCAATCAAGACCGAGATTGAAGCTGCAGGCTGCCCCGGTGAGATGGAGTCCGGGAAACAACGACGCAGCGATAAGTGGAAAGGCAGTAGAGAAGCTGCTAAAACTGAACGAGATGATTGAAAAGAGGGACCCAATCATTCTGGACGGAAGACATCCGTTTACGAAGTTACTGGTGGCACGGGAGCATGCCAGGGCAGGACACGGGAGCCGTGAGAGGGTCGTGAACGACCTCAGGCAAAGGTTTTGGATCCTGAAGCTGCGGCCGACGGTGCGCAGCATAACAAGTAAGTGTGCATTTTGTCGGCTACGACGGGCGCACCCGAGAACACCACAAACTGGAGACCTGCCGGCGGAGCGCCTGGGGGCGTTCCAGAGACCATTTTCGTACTGTGGTCTCGACTGTTTCGGCCCGATGACGATCACCATCGGCCGACGTCACGAGAAGAGATGGGGAGCGCTCTTCACCTGTCTGACGACGCGGGCCGTGCACCTGGAGCTGGTGGCCTCGCTGTCGACAGACTCAGCAATAATGGCCATGAGAAGGATGGCTGCGCGGCGAGGATGGCCGTCAGTCATGTACAGCGACAACGGGACGAACTTCAGAGGCGCGGACGTCGAGCTGCGGCAGGCGTACGCCAAGTGGGCACCGGCTATGGCTCAGCTGGGCCTCACACACCGCATGCAATGGAAATTCACCCCGCCGGGGGCGCCGAGTCAAGGAGGTGCCTGGGAACGGATGGTGAGGTCGGTGAAAACCGCCTTACTCGCTACGCTGAACGAGAAGTCGCCGAAAGAAGAGGTACTCCAGACCCTGATGGCTGAGGCGGAGTATTCCGTGAACGCACGACCGCTAGTTCACGTTTCCGTGGACCCCAGCGACCCGGAGGCAATCACACCGAACCATTTCCTCCTCGGGTCGTCTACCGGACTGCCGTACGTCGGACCGTGTGTGCCGGCGGACAAGAAGACTTGGAGAGTCGCGCAAGCCCTTGCCGACGAGTTCTGGAGGCGCTGGGTGAGGGAATACCTCCCCACGCTCACGCCACGCTACGGGGCGCCGCAGAGCAGCCGTGCCCTGGTTCCGGGCGACCTGGTCGTGGTCGTAGATCCGGCGCTGCCGCGTAATACGTGGCCGCGCGGGGTCGTGCACCGGGTCTACCCTGGCCCGGACGGAAAGGTGCGTTGTGCGGACGTTCGCACGCGCAGTGGTGTGTTCCGTAGGCCCACATCAAAACTGGCAGTGCTGGAGGAGGCGCCGCAGTCGCAACCGCGACCGCTGGCGGAGCAGACGGAGCCGGGGGCGTCGCCGGGCGCGGAACGAGCGCCGGGGCGAGCTACAGACAGCTCGCAGTCGCCGGAGCGAGCTACAGACAGCTCGCAGTCGCCGGGGTGAGCTACAGACAGCTCGCAGTCGCCTGAGCGAGCTACAGACAGCTCGCAGTCGCCGGAGCGAGCTACAGACAGCTCGCAGTCGCCTGAGCGAGCTACAGACAGCTCGCAGTCGCCGGAGCGAGCCACAGACGGCTCGCAGTCACCACCACGAGCTGTAGCGAGCACAGACAGCTCGCGGTCGCAGCCAGTTGCAGCGGGCACAGTCAGCCCGCAGTCACCGGAGCAGTTTGCGACGGACACAGACAGCTGGCAGTCAGCGGAGCAGTCCACGGCGGGTCCAGCGAGCCCGCGGTCACCAGAGGAGGCTGCGTAGAACCAGGCTACTGCGCCGGGGGGAGGATGTTAAGGACAGCGGCCTCGCCTGTGTTTTAAAGTGAATTTAAAGACAATGAACACTTATCAGTGCTTTAAAACGTTTCTAAAAACTGTAAGTAAATAGTACATAAACTCTTAAGAGTGAAAATAGTGAATATAAGTGTTGTATATAAGTGTTAAATTCATTAAAATAGTGGTAAATAATTGTTTTAAAGTCACGAGTTTATTTTCTTTATAATTTCTTAACCGTAGCTTATTTCGCTTGGAAAATTAGTGTTGTACATAGGGAAAATTTGTGGCTAAAGTAAATAACATTTAGGTTAACAGTAATGTAAATGGTTTTAGAGAAAATTAGATTATAATGGTGAAAAATATATGGTTTTCTTATACTTGTAACTTTAAGTTATGTGTTACTAAGTATCTATGTAAACTGTGTGATTATGTATTGTTTTATGGTAAATAAAGAATTTCACGTTATGCGTTTCACTTATCCTGGCTCAGGGGAAATAAAGGGAAATTAGGGAAAATTACGGAAAAATAGCCGTATAGAGAAATAAGAGAGAGATAGCTTATATGAAAGTTAGAAGAGTACATTTGTGCTCCCTATACGGCATTGCCCTGAGCCAGGTAAGCTAACGACTTATCGTGCTAAATGTTCTCCTCAAATCAGTGTTATTTTTTATACGCCCCAGCTCTGCCCGAATCGGTGTAACCTTGCTATCTTCGAGTCTGATCAGAGCCGGCGGTGAAAACCTAGTGGAAAAATACAGTCCCATACAATTTTCCTTATCGTCTCAAATACTATGTAGCCATTGTAATGCATGCATGCATGTTACGATGATGCTGATATAGTGTGATTGTCCTCTTTGTAATAAATAATAAACTTAGCATAGAAAGGACAAGAAGAATATGAAAAATATCACATGAAGGAAACAAGCTAACAAGACCATATTTTGCCTCGTGGATTCGCTTCAAGAGCCTAGTTTATCAAGTTATCTAGTTTCAGAGGCGTCGCGTGACCGCCGGTCGTGGCCGTTATCACGCTATCGCGATGACGCCGGTGACGTCAAATTATCACAACACTCGGGTTTTATGGTAAGGGTTTTATATAGGTACTTATCAACAGCCTTTTATTTCCTCTTGCAGAGGAACGGCTATGTTAGTGAATGCCTATTTACGTATATGTTGAATTAACACCTAAGTGTTGTAATTTTTTTCTCTAAACGAAATGTGTTGATAGAATTAAAAAAATATATATATAAAAAGTGACTAGAAAAATATAAAAAGTAAAACTAGAAGATGTAAAAATGTAACAACACAAACATGTACCAAGCGGGCAGCATATAGCAGGATATGTAACAATAAGCAGCTGTATTCGTTAGGCGCAATACGGAGCATTCAGCGTGAACCTCGTGGTTTCCTCCCTCATTATTTTTCCGGTCGTCAGCCGCCCATCGAGAGCGCTGTAAAATTCAGACGACCATTTTGATGCCGTCGCAACTCAAGATGTACATACCAGGTACCTATATTTCTTGTGCCCCTTATTTTTAGTTTCTTTAAATTTTACCTTTAAGGTGGTTCGTTTCCTATACAAAAATACAATGGACATTAATTAGGTAATTTCATACTATTACTACATAAATTTATATGCACATCTATTTATTTTGCAATACAATTGTCGCAAAATATATTTAAAATACTTTATTTCACACAGAAGTCACATTTTTATTGAATTTTCGTCAAAAAGTGACATTTGTCCATAGTTCAGCAAATCTCATAAGTAAAATTTTAAGGGCATCCCCTTCAAACTTTGAGATTGCTGGCCTGGAGGAAGCTAGAAACGCTTTCTTAATTGCATGCCCAGGTCAAAATTTTCCAGTTTCTCCAAATTCACAGAGGAGCTGGGACGACATAAACTGCAAATCGACTTACGATAATCTTTTGAGCCGTAGTACAGGTTCGGCGCGTGCTAGGCTTTTGGCTGTGGGTACGCATGAGGCCGGCTACTGGCTTCACGCGTACCCTTCGTCAAATACAGGAACATTTCTTGAGCCTGACACGCTCCGAATCGCAACCTGTCTACGGCTTGGGGTTCCGGTCTGCGCTCCTCATAAATGTCCCTGTGGCAGTGATGTCGACAAGCTAGGACATCACGGACTGTCATGCCAAAAAAGTGCAGGTCGCTTCTCGAGACATGCCGCACTTAACGATATCATACGCCGGTCCCTTGCCACCGTCAACGTGCCAAGTCTACTTGAGCCGACTGGTATTGCAAGAGACGATGGCAAGAGACCGGACGGTATGAGTTTGATTCCATGGAAGATGGGCCGGGTGCTGGTATGGGATGCAACCTGTTCAGACACGCTGGCCCCTTCCCATCTACATGGAACCTACAACAGAGCTGGTGCGGCCTGTGAAGCGGCTGAAAAAGCTAAAACTTGCAAATACAGGGGTCTAGGCTCCGAATATGATTTTGTCCCATTCGGTGTCGAGACCCTTGGTCCGTGGGGTCCTAGTGCAATAAGACTTTTTATTGAAATAGGAAAAAGGTTAGTCGACATCACAGGAGACCGAAGAGCTGGCAGCTACCTCGGACAAAGAATTAGTCTAGCTATTCAAAGGGGGAACGCTGCCAGTATCTTCGGAACCTTGCCTAAAGGGACTCTTTTTAATAATATATTTTAGTTATTATATTTTATTTTTTTTAAGGTTTTTAGTTTTAGGTTATTTGCTCTAGTTTAAATATATTTTTTATTCTATTGTATATTATTATGTATGTTGATTGTTAAACTAAATTAGATATTAAATATTAATTCCCTTTGTAACTTATGTCACTTTTTGTCGAAAATTCAATAAAAATGTGACTTCTGTGTGAAATAAAGTATTTTAAATATATTTTGCGACAATTGTATTGCAAAATAAATAGATGTGCATATAAATTTATGTAGTAATGTATGAAATTACCTAATTAATGTCCATTGTATTTTTGTATAGGAAACGAACCACCTTAATGTATTTTTTTAAAGTTTATAAAATGTAGTGCCTCAGTTATCTTCTTTTTATACGAGTACATATGTCACCGTAAAATTGTAAAGCATGAAGCATTTTTCAAAATTCAATCCTCAAGAGGGTAAAATAGGGGATGAAAGTTTGAAACCTAATTTCACGCGGGTGAAGCCGCGAGCAATTATTGCTAGTCTATAGATATTATATTAAGTAAGTTTTAGTAACTCAATTTTATTAATTACCTAAGTACTAATAAACTTTTAATCAATTTTAACAATTCAACCCGAGGTGGACTAGATTCTAAAATTTATTTAACCTTCTTAGCTTAATTGAATTCGTTTCTAAATTAATTTTATCTGGCAGTTGCTTAACTTTATAAAAATATTTTTTTTCTATACCTACTCTAGAATACCCAGTATTTTATAAAATTATTTGCACAACTATTACGAGTGGGAAAAGCAGACAATAATCAGTATAAAAGTTTTGAATAAACAAACATAAACTAATGAAAGAATCAAAAGAAAATGTTGAACGTACCGAACGAAAATAAGCCCGATGTACAAATAAAAGATTCAAAAGAGAAATTATTAAAAGAAGTCATGCAAAAGGTAAGAATGTTCAAATTTAAGCTCCAAGTTGGTGTTTCGTCAAATAAACGGTGGAAGCTTCCGAGTTGTGTCATTAACGTACTTTTTACCTTTTGCCTTATTGTGTATTCTGATATGAATTGCAGAGTGATTACGGAAGAATTACAATAAATGTATAAAATTAAATTAGCATTTTCGGTAACGTTATTTTAATAAACTAGATGTTTGCGTTTGGAACAGTTTGATGGACAAAAATATTTGAATCTTTTAATTGGAATAGAAAACATAAATAATATGAACTTAATCTAAACTATTGTATAATAGACTTTTTCATGTTTGTGAAAAAAGCCTGTAGGTTTAAACTTTAAACACAAAAGTCTATGCTCAAGGTAAAACGTAACCAAGAGCATTCTTTCAGGACGAGGCTAAGGAAGGTTGCGTAGCTATCAACACGCAGTAGGTTTTTTTCAAATTATTTCTAAAGTTTTTGCCCGATTTTGCTCAGAATAATTTTCCCAAAATATAGTTTTTAATATCACTTCACAGTATGGAGAAATACAGGTTTCTACCTCTTATACTTTAGAAACGCCAGGGGGACGAACTTATATGCCACGTTGTCACTCGTTTATAACACATGTTGATTACTCGAAAATGGTTCACTTTTTAAGAAAGTCATGTATGAAGTCTTGCCTTTTAACTAGAAGCGCGGTCAAACAGACAGACAGACAGATGAACGAACAGAGAAAATTTATAAGACATTAAGTATTACGGAACCTTAATAAAAATACCTATTCAACGTATAGTTTCTACTATACGTTGAAACTCATTTATTAATTCCAGTTCATATTCAAGACAGAACAACGTGTGTCGGGACAGCTAGTTGATAATAAAGTATATTTTTCAATCCTGCAACTGTCCTGTACCTTATTCTATAAGTATTCAAACAAATAATGCTATTCTAGCCAAGATATTCTTGATCGAATGTACAACATATAATCCGTCAGGTTCTTAAATGTGAAATATTTATCGCCGAAATAACTTCGCGTGACCTCTGACTGTCTTTGGGCTTGGTACAAGTCACGAAATATTTAATCACAATAAGTTGAAAAACTAATTTTACTCTACCTTAGGCCAACGAAAAGATCACAATGACGTCAACATTATTCAAACTGTCATTGTTGTGACGCTCTGAACAATAATTTTCAGACATGCTTTGGATTTTATCCGTATTTTTATGACTTTACCTTATCTGTATTTTTTTTACAAATATTTTCCTAAATTCAAAAAATAACCAATATAATTAATATTATAATCATAATTAAAAACACATTAGTATAAATGTGTCCCAACAAATCTTTGCTTGTGATTTTGAAATTTACATTTCATTTATCCACTTTTTTCTCAAGAGCTTTATTAAATCGCTACCGCCCTTATACTGTTCCACACTACGACATTTATAGCCAGCAATTAAGTGGAGAGTCTATGCGTAGTGTCTTATCAATGGTTTAGGTGCGTAGCCTTATCTGGAGGATGTTGCTGCGAACACATTTATTTTGGAGAAATATGATCGCGTGTACACGCTTAGACGGAAAAACTCTTATTTTACATTTTACTTCGGCTTTTTGCTTTAACACCTCTAGCAGACCGACGCCGCTGCGGTAGCGAAGCTGAAATATTTACTGTCACACTCTTTGAAACGTGTCGCTTTATAATGCATCTCGCTCTTTGCTGCTTTTTTTAAAATATTTTATTTAACTTGCTATGTATGTAATTGGTTAGTGTGGAATTATGATACTCAATTTTGAAGCAGATATCTTCAACCGATTGATCTGAAATTTTGTACACACGTTTAGTTTAGATGACAATGCATGGTTAATTATGTGACGTCATTCTAAATCCAACATGGCGGAACATCCAAGATACCCGACAAGTCATTTTAATGCACTCTTACAATATGGATGTCAAATGAAAGGACTTGAGAATAACTCGAAAATAAAAGTGTACTCAAGATGGCCGACAAGTCATGTTTAATGCACTCCTACAATTTGGGTATCAAATGAAAGTATTGGAGTGTTGGAGTTTTTCTGAGGTTCCGAGTAGAGTAAAATCTGTAGAAGGTCTCCTTATTGAAGAGCTTGACTGTACTAAATTAACCGGCAAACGACCTCGCAATAATGATACGTTGAATGAGATGAATAGACTGAGAAACCTGTCTAGCGATAAGTATAAAGTAAAAAATTAACTGCAAGTAAAAACTTTTTTAAAAAACAAGCTTTTATTTGAATACGCTAAAAAGAATAAAATAATATTTTCCTTTAAAACGTTTACTATCAACTTATAACTTCATTATACAATTTATATGATATAAAAGCTTGTCGAGAATTAAACAGATCAAACTAGTAAATATGGTAACTTCATCTGATAGATTAATGAGACAATTTGTTTTTTAGCGCATTCAAATAAAAGCTTGTTTTTTTAAAAAGTTTTTTCTTTTAATTTATTAGTGATTTACGGCGTCTGTGTACCAACGGCGTAATTGTTAGGTTTAATATACTATCTAGTAGTATCTGAAGTTCATGATTGAATTCGAGGCGTATTGTCTACGTCGTAAAAAAAACTTCAAAAGCTCAGTTTCATAGTGACATGAGAGAGTAATCTAGTGTTTTGCAGAACGTTACGTGAAAACGTTACATGTGATCGTTAAATACTCTTTAAAACAGTAAGTCCATTCAAAGTGTTACGAACACCTAGCAAGCACTGCTATGTGACATGTATAAAGTTATGACTTTGCAAATTACTTTTAGCTTAGGTGTGACTTTCGTCTTAACTTTAGTAGTTACTTTTCTAAAAAGTGTCAAAATAATCTAAATAATTAACTTAAGGTAATTATTATTTGTTATTTAAAACGATTTAATTATATTACACTTTATCAAAACAAACGAAACTTTTAGGGTTGGGTCGTGCAGTAATTTTAACAACACCATTATCTATTAGGGCTTAATATAACTATAACTTTCATAAAATATTGCAGCTTCTTGCCCTTTGCCAACCCTAATAAAGGTGACCCAGTAACATTATAACTAGATAAGTATCGCTTACGTAACCTGATAACATTGGAACAGGTCATTTACACAAGCTGGATAAATAAAAGAAAACAAAGAAAAAAGTATCTTCCTACAGTCAATTCACGGCGCTTCTCTAAATGTGATTTGTTTATTGGTCTCATCAAATGTTTGTATCTTAAATATATACCCATTATTTTTTAAATTCTGATTATATTAAGATATAATAATATCATCTTAAAATGATATATTTAAAACCTGACAACATAAAAATGAATTGACGTTTCATTACTATAAATGCAATAGTGAGGTGACAGCTTACAAATCGATACTCGATAACTACAAATAGTAAACACGTACATGTAACATAGACAATTAGCCGCATCACTAGTCACTCCCTTATCTCTCTCGGCAGACCTTCTTAATACGAAACTAACTCTGTATTATGTTCCTTACAAAATGGGTCAGTGCCGGCTCTTATTAACGCTATTGTATATACCATGGTATTGATTATTAATAGAGCCCACTAATTGATTCGAGATTATGGGTGTTATGGGATAATACATATTACAAAGGGAATAATACATGACAATAAATAAGGGGAAGTTGTTCGCGCGTTAGCTCCGAACATATGCGAGTTCCTATACGAGCGCGCACGACGGCGCTTCTCCGTCCTACTCACACGCACGAGAACGTTCGCGGCGATACCCGACGCGATCCCACTACGCCTACAACCCTACTCGTGGACACTCACATTTTTAATTTGCCTTACTTTTTTGAGTATTATTTTAACATTTGTAAAACCTGAATATAATCAGTCTAAAGTATTCAGAATTTCATTTATCTCTTATGTACTATCGTACATAAAGTGGCGACCGTGAAAAAAGAAGATTTCTAGATTTTCAGCAAATACAAATTATATCGGATCGAAGTCACTGGAAAGTTCCGGCCATTTTGCCGAGTCATTCTGGGCCAACGAAGAGGCAATATTTCAACTAACAATTGGAATCTATTGGAGATTTATAACAATATCCAACAAAATTAAGGGATTAAGAAGAAGATTTTGGTATTTTCGCCGAAATAAAGTGAGTCCGTTCCTTTTTTATTCACTCATCTCCATATTCATCCACATTCTATATGAGTTTGCAATAATTGTTGAAGCTCGTAAATGCATCTAGGTACATTAATTCATCATTTTTAATCATTTGTTTTCTTTCTAAGCGCCTATTATTGCATATTTGCCTACTTTCGCGGTCTGAAAGTCTAAGACTATTAATTGTCGCTTTCAGACTGTCTATTTTTTGCATTTATGCCTACTTTTGCGACTTGAAAGTCTAAATTCATAATTATCAAGCAAGCATTTGCTTTCAATTTGCCTATTTTGCATATTTGTCTACTTTGTGATCTGAAAGTCAAGACCTTATTTGTCGCTTTCAGATTCCCTAAGCCCTTGCATTTATGCCTATTTTTGCGACTTGAAAGTCTAAATTACAATAAAATCGTACCTATTTGCCTACATTCAAATTTATTTAGAATTGCTAAACCAATTTGGCCTAATATTTAAAGTTATTTCAGCTTACCTGCGCACGCGCATCAATTCATTATATTGCATTAGAAAATCACTTATCGTATTTGATTTCAATTTGCATTACTAGTAATTAATAATTTCACATTCCACTATTTAAATATATTTCACATCCTAAAATTGAATTCTTAGTGATTCCAAGGCTTTGCATATTCATATTTCATTCCCTCACTATAGGTATATACCTACGAGTATAATATCTCAATACTACAAAAGATCGAAACATTCTATTCCAGGGTGACAGCGCGGCACGTCACAGCTACCTCACACATCCGAGGGCGCATACGAACTGGAGTGTGCATCGACTGTCGCCGGCTGCCTACAGCGCAGTACCTACTGATCCTGCATTCCTGCGTTATCAGTATAGCCAGCTGTTCTATTCATTGAAGCGAGGCCGTATTGTATACATTTATTCTTATAATTAATTTACCTTTCTTTATTTTGCGTGCTAACTTTGTGCAATGGAGGCATCACTTAAAGTTTTAAATGTTAAACGGGCCTCAATCAAAGGTCGCGTTACTAAATTCGCTAATCAAATTAACGACTTAAAAACTAGTTCTAAAATTACACAAACAGATGTCAACATATTAGCACAAAGATTAGTAAAAATTGAGGCTTTATTCGCTGAATTCGATGGTGTGCAAAGTCAAATAGAGGGGATAGACGCAGAGAATTTAAGTAACGAATTGGATACCAGGGAATCTATAGAACTAGCATTTTATACTTCTATAGCTGCCGCTCAGGAAATTATTGACCAAAATTCGGTTTCTAAAAAATCATGCCACGATCAAGGTCAAAACAGTTTTGTTAGCGCAGATGACGATGACCAAGAGGTCATTGGTTTTCGTTTGCCTATAATTAAAATTAGTAACTTTGATGGTACCTACTATAAATGGCTTGAGTTTAGAGACACGTTTAGCTCGCTCATTCACAACAATTCCAGGATTAAAAACATACACAAATTCCATTATTTAAATTCATATTTGGAAGGTGAAGCTGCTCGAGTCATTAGTAATTTACAAGTAACTAACAGTAATTATCCTGAAGCTTGGAATCTTTTATGTGAACGGTATAACAATGTTAGGCAATTAATAAATAATCATTTAAAACTTTTATTAAATATTGAGCAAGCTCGCGAATCTGACAAGTCACTTAGATTTATTGTTGATCATGTCACAAAAAATTTGCGTGCCCTTAATAATTTAAACCAGCCCACAGAACACTGGGACACATTAATTATATATTTAATTTCCGCAAAGTTAGACAACAATACTCGAATTAAATGGGAGGAATACATTCATGCTAACGTTAATTCTTCAGAGATGCCGTCTCTTGACAATTTTATGACGTTTTTAAAGGCTCGCGCCGATGTACTTGAGTCAGTTTTTCGTAACAAACAAGATTGCCAAAATAAAAACGTAAAATCAACTCCTAATTTCTCTCATAATTCTAAACATTCACAAATATCCCAATCAACTAAATCGTTTCTTGCAGAAAAAGCGAATAATTCTAATAGCTCAATTGCTTACAGATGCGTTGTGTGTAGTAAAAATCACCGAATTTATGAGTGTCCACAATTCTTAGATAAATCGGTTGATGATCGGACTGAATTAGTAACTAAATTAAAACTATGTACAAATTGTCTACGCGTCGGACATAATTTACGTGGATGCAGAATCAATGGTTCGTGTAAAATATGTCGCGATCGGCACAGTACACTACTTTGTAGGTCTAAAACGGACTCCGAGCAAACGGAACCAATCGCGATGTCCGCGATGACTTCATCGGAGGTTCTTTTATGTACCGCGCTTATTGAAGTCATCAATCCTACAACAAAAAATTCTATAACTACTAGAGCACTTCTTGACTGTGGTAGTCAGTGTTCATTTATTTCTGCGAAATTAAAACAACAATTAAGTTTAAATTCATTCAATTCTAATATTCAAAATGTTATAGGTATAGGTAACACTTCCTTGCAAATCAATACTGAGCGTTGCAATATTACACTAAAATCACGATTAAATTCATTTACAGCTAATATTACATGTTTAGTTATCCCTGAAATAACGGGTAAAATACCTAAATCCTATATTAATATTAAAAATCTAAACTTAAAGTCATTCGAGCTCGCAGACCCCAGCTTTAACAAGCCCGCTGACGTAGGACTACTTATCGGTGCTGATATTTTTTGGGACATTTTGCTGCCCAATCAGCACTCTATAGGGACCGGAAATCCCATCTTACGGCAGTCAAAATTAGGTTGGCTTATTGCAGGTCCCATGCGCTATACTCATGACACCTATAATAAAAGTAATACTATACAATGTAATTATTCCAATATTACTCTAGAAAATAGTAATAATCAATTAACAGAATTGCACAATGATCTTAAAAAGTTTTGGGAATTAGAAAGTTTGCCACAAAAATCTTTACTCACACATAAAGAAAGAGATTGTGAAAATCATTTTGTACAAAATACTAAACGTACTGCAGACGGGCGTTTTTGCGTTAAGTTACCATTTTCTGAGTCTCCTGAGTGCTTAGGAGATACCTACTTCATGGCTAAAAAACGATTTTCTAACTTAGAACGTAGATTCAAAAAGCAGCCCGAAATTAAATCTGCCTACGTTGATTTCATAAACGAGTACGCTAAACTTGGTCATCTTTCAATTTCAGAAATTGACAAACCTGTAAATGCCTATTTTATCCCTCACCACCCGGTTATCCGCGAGAACAGCGAGTCTACTCGACTTCGTGTTGTTTTCGACGGCTCTGCTCGCACGAAAGAGTCTAACTTATCTATAAATGACATCCTAATGGTAGGACCGTCAATACAAGACTCTCTTTTTAATATTCTACTTCGATTTCGTCAATACCGATTTGTGTTATGTAGCGATGTAGAGAAAATGTACCGACAAATATGGTTAGAAGAGTCTGATCGTAATTTCCAATTAATCCTTTGGCGTGACGCGGAGGACAAGCCTTTGCAAACTCTGAGACTAAATACGGTCACATATGGTTTAGCGAGTTCTAGTTTCCTTGCAACGCGTTGTCTTTGGCAGGTTGGTGAGGAATGCAACGACTCTATTATAAAAAATATAATACAGAATGATTTTCTGGTCGATGATCTTATAACTGGCCATGATGATGAAAACCAGCTCCGATTTATCCAACAAGCGGTTTCTAAAAATCTTGCTCAGGCAGGTTTCAATTTACGTAAGTACCGCTCTAATTCACCTACACTGTTGCCTTCTAAATCTTTGCAATCCAATGATAATTTGATTGTAAGCGAGACAACTAATACTCTAGGTCTGAGCTGGGATCCTTCGTCGGACATTCTAAAATTTCCAGTCGCTATAGAGTCTCCTAATTCTGTGACTAAGCGAAGCATACTTTCTACTACT